>JAWWNH010000126.1:4223750-5512500 GCA_034641385.1 Darevskia mixta
GGTTGGCAGGAGCTGATGATTATTGGCTTGTGCCAATGTGGATACATGTTTTTTCACTGGTCATACTGGTAGTATATAGAGTGTACTCCCTGCTGAAATATGAAATAGCCCATCTGTAATGGCATTTTTTTCTGGATTTTGAAGATGCACCTGTTCACACAGGCATTCCTATTATTGATCAACCTGTGCCTCCATTTCTTAATGATTGTATTGTTTTAATAGTACTACTTTATCATGCATTTTAATTGTGGGTATTTATATTTTAATGTTTGTGTAACTTGGTTTTAATCTTTTGTCAGCTGCTTAGAAGCCTAGTTTGTTATTCAGGGGTATACAAAATAATAATAATTATTATTATTATTATTGTCAGCGGTGACTGTCATCATTTGCTGTAGCAATTAGGCTTTCTTTGTGGAATTAGGCTTTCTTCATTTGAAAATTCTTGTTACTGTAGGTCTAAGATGCAAAAATGTTGATTTGAATATGCACAGACCTAGGTGGGTGTGATGTCATTGCACAGGTGCAGGAATTACCAAAAGGAAAAAAAGGAGGGGGGAGTAAAAAAAGAGTTTTATTTAAAAGCTGTGTTTTTCTACCGAAAAACTCACCTCAGGCTATACTTTAAAAACACACTTTCGCTTTTGCTATAAATTGACATGCCATAAGAAAGACATGGGGGGGGGGGGACTTTCAGGTATCATCAGCTTCAATTATTCAAGTTAATTAAAGTTTCTAAAATAGACATCTAATTTGCCATTAACCTGTTTGACACTCAAATCTGAAGGTAAAAGCTTCATTTACCTTCACTGAGGAGAGAGAAATGATATGCCAAGGCTGTTTTTACAATATCCCTATGCACAGAAAAAGAAGAAACCCCTCAGGTTTTTCAATATCATCATTTTTTTCCCTTTTTTAATTTATGCCTTTGATGGACATATTAAATAAGAAATGCAGTCTCCTACTGCTTTTTGCTTCAGATGTCACCTACGTTTTCCACAAATCCTCACTGTTTTTATTTCTAGTCAGGTTCACAAAAACCACACTGGATTATCTGTACCTGTGGCAAAGCAAAGTAAACCACACAAACAAAGAAAAGCATATGCACGAGATTTAAAGAGTGAGGTGCTTGAAATCACGTAAGGCACAAGTTCACGGACTGCCTCCAGACTGTCAGTATTTTTGCAGGAGGGATTCAGGTACATACCAGGAAATTTAGTTTGCACAATTAAAGTAGATCAAAGTGCTTTGTTGCCCACATACAACAAATACAACTTAAAAAAGAAACATATATTTTGTGCTCAGGAAAATGGTGAGAAATACATTCTACCAGTGCTTTTTTTTGGGGGGGGGCTCAGGGAATCTACACACATATTAAAAATGCTGTGAAAATGCTTTAAAAAAAGTTTGGAAAAATACATTGAATTTTGCATAGCTCGCTTTCGCCATCTAGTGTCACATTTGCATATTGCATGTTACAACACATTTAACACTTTTCATTTGCAGCTGCGTATACGAGTCCCACATCTCTAAATACAGAGTCTCCAATAGGCACTCTGAAATGTGTGTACCGGTAGTGGTTAAGAGCGGTAGACTCGTAATCTGGAGAACCGGGTTCGCGTCTCCGCTCCTCCACATGCAGCTGCTGGGTGACCTTGGGCTAGTCACACTTCTCTGAAGTCTCTCAGCCTCACTCACCTCACAGAGTGTTTGTTGTGGGGGAGTAAGGAAAAAGGAGAATGTTTGTCGCTTTGAGACTCCTTTGTTGTTTAGTCGTTTAGTCGTGCCCGACTCTTCGTGACCCCATGGACCAGAGCATGCCAGGCACTCCTGTCTTCCACTGCCTCCCGCAGTTTGGTCAGACTCATGCTGGTAGCTTCGAGAACACTGTCCAACCATCTTGTCCTCTATCGTCCCTTTCTCCTTGTGCCCTCCATCTTTCCCAACATCAGGGTCTTTTCCAGGGAGTCTTCTCTTCTCATGAGGTGGCCAAAGTATTGGAGCCTCAGCTTCAGGATCTGTCCTTCCAGTGAGCACTCCAGGCTGGTTTCCTTAAGAATTGATAGGTTTGATCTTCTTGCAGTCCATGGGACTCTCAAGAGTCTCCTCCAGCACCATAATTCAAAAGCATCAATTCTTCAGCGATCAGCCTTCTTTATGGTCCAGCTCTCACTTCTGTACATTACTACTTTGAAAACCATAGCTTTAACTATACGGACCTTTGTCGGCAAGGTGATGTTGAGACTCCTTAGGGTAGTGATAAAGCAGGATATCAAATCCAAACTCCTCTTCTTCTTCTTCTTCTTCTTCTTCTTCTTCTTCTTCTTCTTTCACAAACATATGGGAGCAGATGCTTTTACATCAGAATGGTGACTGCATCTTAAACTCTGTCCTTCTACATATTGCTAAGACTTGGTAGAAAATATTGAATTGGGGATCTGAATATGTATTTCCAAACAACTTAATTATTTGTCAGTTGATATGCATTGAAAGCCAGTCGAAAAGACATTTGTTATTTTGTGTGATGCCAATTCTACATAGGAAGACCTTGAAATCAGCTGCAAAGAATTTGGAAATCTTTTTAAATAAATAGATGAATAAATAAATAATACTTATATAATTTCAAAATTTTGTCAGACGTAATAGTGGGAGTCTTGAGAGAGAAAAAACAAGGATCTTTTAAACATACAAAATATAAAATGTTCCAAGTTTAGCAAATAAGCACTTTCTCTAACTAATGACCTTATTGGTTTTAATTAATGCTCCATGCAGAATGTTAACCTAGCTGCATTCTGGGAGGGTTAGACACAGTCTTCAGGTCTTCCTAAAGCTAAACATCTCCAGCTTGACTGCATTCACTCTAGCAACTCTCAAATTAGTCATTCATTCATTCATTCTTCCATCTATTCATTCATTCATTGCTAGCAACTCAATAGGGAAACGTATTCACGTGTTATAGCTGCAACACTGACAGATCAGCTACAAATGATTTTACACGTTGCAGGGATGAATACCTAGAAACAAGTGACGTTGTGCAATTAAAACAACAAATTCCATGCAAAGACGTTATTTCAGAAAAAAAAATCAAAAGACTAATCATTTTGATTATTTTTTAATAGCAATGTGGAGCTCTGTATTTACCGCCTGATGGAACTCCTGAAATGCATTGTGAGCCTTCAAAAGCCGTCTAGGCTTCTGAATAGGACACTATAAACCTGATTTCAACAGACTGAAAACAAGATGTGACAAGCAGTTTGACACTGGCCCTCGACTAATTTCCGTTATTTGTAAAGAGCCACAATCTGAATGGAAATAGCTCAACAGAATGGGTCAGTATGGTTGAGGCCATGTCAGTTCACACATAAAAACCCAGCGCAGGGGAAAATAAGCAGCCATTGATTTCGAGAGAAAGCCCCAGAGACTGTGGAAAGCTGCCAAAGCGAGGCACCAGCTGCTCTCCGCTGGAAACCTTTTGTGGTGGAGTGAGTGAGAGAGAAGGCTGGTGGGTCTGAAAGGGAAAATGAGGCAGAAACCAGGATAGAAGAGGGCTTCCTGACTGCTTCGGCAATGCCTCATTCCCCAGTCTTCACATTCTCTTTTCTGAGAAAATGTTGAAGGAAAACTGCACACACACACACACACTTAAAAAAAGAAGAAACTATATAAAACCTCCAGCAACCATCCTCTCCACCTTTATTTATGCAGTGAATCGGGAACAGTTCCAAAGGGAATTTCTCATGCTCTTTCACATTCCCTGAATTCAACCTAGTGCTTCTTCTTCTTCTTCTTCTTCTTCTTCTTCTTCTTCTTTTAAAAAAGAAACAGCTCTGATCTAATAAATGTATGCTTCAAAAATGGAAGAAATACTCAGTGTGATTGCAGATTGTCATTTGCATAATTGTATTATGACAACAATTTGAGAAAGATAATAAATGGGGAGCATTTTGTTTGAAGTTTTTATGCCTCTATAATAAGAAAATCCTGGCCGCTTCTCCTTAAGCACCTTAGCAATGATTTCATGCTATAAATGAGCGCGCACACAAACACTCTTTAAAGTTTGGGCAGTGGGTAATAACTCTTTTGTTTACACTACAGCCTGTGCCTGTATAAAATATCCACAACAGAGCATAAAAATGAGTATGTATTGGCAAGTTTTGGTTCACCTCCAAAGTTGGAAATGATTGTTTCTCTTAATCCAGTGAAGTGGGCAAGAGGATGCTTGTCTATATTGCTTTTTTTTTAGTGCTTATGGATATATTTATTATTTTAAAAAGGGAGTCTATTCAAATCAGGGATAGCACTACCATTTGATAAAATGAGGTGCTCATCTCAGGTAGCTGCTATTTCTTGGTGACCCCCTCAAATCAGAGTTAGTATCAAAAGTAAGCAAAACTATTAATTGTTATTTCATTTATGTTATTATGTTTTTGTATATGCCAAAAGCTGCCCAGAGTGGCTTGGGCAACCCAGTAAGGTGGGTGGGGTACTACTACTACTACTACTACTACTACTACTACTACTATTAATCATGTTTTGACTGCCAGTATGAGGTGCATATGGGATTTTCAGTCAGGTACAAAAATAACCTTCTTTCATATGTGGTGGACCTGTAAAAGGGTAAAAGAGTATTGGGAAATAATTCATAATGAATTGAAAAAAATGTTTAAAAGCACTTTTCCTAAGAAACCTGAATCCTTTTTGCTGGGGATAATTGAGAGTGATGTAAGCCCCTCTCGCTCTGGAATGAAGGCTGTCATTTCTCAAAGCAGCACAGAGCTGACTGAGCCAGCTGCAGGGGAACAGTCTCTGTTAGACTCAGCTTGGGAGGAGGGGGAAGAGGAGCAGGAGGAAGAGCTGGGTACTGGAGCAATGTCAGCCCAGCAGGAGGTGGGGCAAAAGGTGGAAGATATCCTGCTGGCGCAGACAGCGTCATCCAGTGGGGCCAATTGGCTCATCCAGTGATGACTGAGCTAGGAGAGCTAGGACTGCAGCTACTGTGTAAATTACTAAATAAATCTAAGAGTAATTAACCTGTCAGCCTGCCATGTCTTGTGTGGGAGAGACATCGTAAAACCTGACAGCGGCTGTCTGGAGCTGATGGGAGTTGTAGTCTACAAAACATCTGAAGAACACCAGTGGGTAAAGATGGGTATGAAGCAAAACAGCTCAAACCTGTCCATTCATTGCAGACTTGTGCAAACTAGCTTCAATCTGCATCCTTGAAGACGCTAACCATTCTGAGCCAGTACGATCAGCTATGCACAGGTGGACAGGAGGAGCTTGCTGACTGGAGCCAAGGAGTCTCCATGTGGATGCATGAATCACTGCGAGAATGGTGCTTTGAAAAGCCAAAAAAACCCTGTAGAAATCCTCAGTAATCCAATTTTCTTCAGTAGTGTAAACCCACATTCACTGAAACACTTCAATAAATAGGAATTACGGCTTATTCTCTGCTTTCTCATTCATGCTCCAGGCACTCTGTATACACAATTATATGGTTGGAAATGCTCAGTCAGTCTAGTGTAGTGGCTGTCTGAAAATCCTTAAAAATAATTTGCCCCAAAGCTACCTTTCTTTGTATCGCTGGCTACACTGTGATGAACGGTTTGTATTTTAGCTAAGCAGCCACAAGAAAAAAACCCCCAAGTTGAGCAAGTTCTGCTCCAGCAAACCTAAACTACAAAGGAGAAATGGCCCAGATTTGAATGAAGAGGAAGGTATCTGGGGAACTCTGTCTATGCTCACACAAAAAAAGCAGTGAGACAAATAACTGGATAATAAGAAAAGCTTAATTGAAGGAAGCAACATTCCATCTCGCAGCCCATTTAGGTTGCGGAATGGGCTATTGTGGTTGAGAATTAAACTATTTGAAAACTAATTTTATTTACTTGGAATTATACCCTTCCCTGGTGTTCTTTTTTTTAAAAAAATATGTACTTAAATTTATAGGCAAGCTTCAAAGAAAAACCTAGCACTGTATAGTAATTATCTGTCATTGAATTGCTCCATGCTCCCTGGATGCAATGAGACATTGTGTCTGCCTGCTGTTGCTCACTTGAGGTTTTGCAAGCAACGTTTCCACAGATTGAACTCTGTTGAGAGAAGAAAGGGCTGGTGTTTTGAGTGTGAAATTTAAATCATACCTATCAGGAATACTGGGGCACCAATCACTTTGGCCAGTTAGAGCTTTGGAAGGGGACCCTGTGTTTGTACTTAATGTTTATGTCCACCTGTTCACCTTATCTTTCTCCCTTTAAATGATAAACATGGGGGTGGGGTCAGTGGCGGAGCTTCATGCTCAGGCACCGGGGGGGGGGGGGCGGAGAGCAGGCGGGGGTGGGGCTGGCGTGCGTCCTGGGGGTGGGGCACGGCGCCTGCGGGGGCGTGGCACCCAGCGCGGGCGGGGGGCAGCCGCAATGGCACCCCACTGGGATCGCGCTGCCAGGGGCAGTGCGCTTCCCCCGCACTCCTCTTCCTAATGTTGTTGTTCTTCCTAATGCAGCAGTCAGACTGGTGACTGGGAGTGGCCACCGAGACCATATTACACCGGTCCTGAAAGACCTACATTGGCTCCCAGTATGTTTCCAAGCACAATTCAAAGTGTTGGTGCTGACCTTTAAAGCCCTAAACAGGTCCTGTATACCTGAAGGAGCGTCTCCACCCCCATCGTTCAGCCCGACTTCTGAACATTCACATACAGGGCTGCACTGTGAATCCTTAAGCCACAATTCAATAGGGTCAATTACACATCTAAGTCCATAATCATAATATGAGAAGCAGCTATTGTGAATAATCCAGATGACTCAAACCTAATAACCAAACTATAGGCTAAAGGGTAGCAAAAATACATTTTGTAGTTGCTGGCTGGCATGAAGAAAGGAATCTGGCCCAATTTCACATCTAGGAACCAGACTCAGATCATAAAGTCAGCCTTTTGTTTAAAAGATGTCCATACCTTACAAGTGCAATTTGATAAAGACGGGCAAAATAAAAGTAACTTTATAGCAGAAATGAAATGTTCTATAACAATATTCTACAGAACAGTACTTCCTGATAACCCACTGATTAAAAGACCAGTTTGGGAGAATTCACTTAGAATTCCTAGTGATCTGTTAGAAACCCTGACATCCACTAACAAAAAAAATCACTCCTTTGCTGATAAATTGTTTGCAATTTCCCAGATTATATCTCTAAAAATAAAATACCTTGCACAGTTTAATTGGCCTCCTCTTCCTTTGATATTTGCTTCCATAGAGACTTCCTAAAGACAGAGTCAAGGACCATAAAGGTTAGAGCAGGATAGTTACAAACAGATCGGTTTTATCTAGAAAGAATCAGTTAACTAGAAATCTCCACAGGAGGCTTAAAGGTATCATTTTGTCAAAGAAGCTGAAAAAACTTGAGGATGGGGTGATGTAGGAAAACTCCACACTGTGCTCACTCTGTATGCCATTCAATAGTGCAGAAAAAACATGCTGATATTTCAATTTGTGGCGGAATTCTTTGAGGACCACAGAATAAATTGAAGAGATGAAAAGAATACAACTTGGTCATGTTTTCCTGAAAAAAACAGTGCTTTCAATCTGAGCAGCCATTTGTGGAGAAAATTTACTAAAGAGCATCTCTGTAGACCATTTGTTTCATCTAAGGCTTGGGCCCAAATGTGTCTAGATGGGAAGGTGACATTCAATAGAGTAATCCTACTGATGGCTGTGTGTGTGTGTGTGTGTGTGTGTGTGTGTGTGTGTGTGTGATAATTTGAATCTTTCAGGCACATGGCAATAGGCAGAAGGGAAAGAAGACTGGCACCCCACTTTTTAAACTCTGTTTTTGTTGATGGTTTCCCTCCTATTGGGAGAAAAAATATGCATGCTAGCTCCAGGGGTAGCATATAATTCTCCCTAGGTTTTTGGGGTTCGGGTTGGGGAAGAGGTGTGAGGGAAATGGGAAGACTTTGGATCCTTCAGGTCCCAAAGTTTCTTTGATCTACCTTTGCCAAGCCCCCAGTCAAACCCAGTATGGTGTTGTTGTTGTTGTTGTTGTTTGGGGGGTTGCCTCAACTGTTGCTGGAGCTCCAATGCTGGTAAGGCAAGGAGTGTGGAGATTTCCATGGTACAAGGTCAGACATTCCTTCTGAGATTGGCCATAGGATAGTATCCTTTCTGTGAGGAACAGCAGTGCCTGAATTTAAAATGGATAGTTGTGGCTTTCTAGGAAAATTGTCCACTCAAAGGAACATACAATTTTTCAAGATAAAGCAGTGTAACAAAATGAGATCAAATACAATCAAACAATTAATACACAATAAAAACAGAAGACCAAAAAAAAAAAACCCTTTCAAAATCCAGCTGTAGTGAAATTATCTGGGTGTGATGAAATAATATATAATCACAGAAGAACATCCTTGCTGGATTAGATGAAAGGCCCATCAAGACCAACATCTTGTTCTTACGTTGACCAAATGTGGGAAGCATTCAAACAGGACCTGGGTGCAACAACATTCTCTCTACTCATGTTCCTTAGCAACCTTTGTTGTTGTTTTTTAATTGGGTTTTATAAACAAGAATAATGTTATTTTTGTTGTGTTGTTTAGTCGTTCAGTCGTGTCCGACTCTTCGTGACCCCATGGACCAGAGCACGCCAGGCACTCCTGTCTTCCACTGCCTCCCGCAGTTTGGTCAGACTCATGTTGGTAGCTTCGAGAACACTGTCCAACCATCTCGTCCTCTGTCGTCCCCTTCTCCTTGTGCCCTCAATCTTTTCCAACATCAGGGTCTTTTCCAGCGAGTCTTCTCTTCTCATGAGGTGGCCAAAGTATTGGAGCCTCAGCTTCGGGATCTGTCCTTCCAGTGAGCACTCAGGGCTGATTTCCTTAAGAATTGATAGATTTGATCTTCTTGCAGTCCATGGGACTGAGTTTCCTCCAGCACCATAATTCAAAAGCATCAATTCTTCGGCAAACAAAATACAAACAAGTATTTTGAGGCATGCCATCTCCAGTAATGAAGGCAGTAAAACAGGCAATGGTAAGGCTAGATGAACCTTTCTGGGGAGATCATTCCATAATTTTGATGCCATGTTGGAATGGCGGCCTCCCGCATCCTATCAATCAAACTATTATTAGATGGGGGGGGACAACCAGAAGGGCCTCAAGTTATGAGCAAAGCTACTGAACAGGATCAAAAGGAAGGAGTTGATAACTAAGAATTTAAATAAGCACACACAGACTATGCAAGCTAATGAAAAGAAACTTGACTCTCCTGTGAAGCAGGCTTTAACAGACAACCTAAAGTTCTGTTCCAAGCCTGCCTCGGGAGAGCTATGCTGACATCTCAAGCCGGCATATGAATGTGCGCCGACTGAATGTTTTCGGAGTTCAAACGTACCATGCAACTTTGTTATCAGCTTTGAGGTATTATTGGAGAGTGGGGAATTCATTGCCATTTTGTGAGTTCTTTTTGGGTTTAATAGTGGGAGGTAGTTTCTTAACCTTTTGTTTTGCTACACAGGAGCAAAAACATGGGCTGCCATATTTAAAACCTCAAAATAACTACAATGTAACATGGTTGGGGGCAATTGAGGTGGTGGTGGGGAACAAGGCGGCTGTCAGAAAAAAAGCATTAAAAAAAATCTGCCACAACACACTTGAAAGACAACCTCTGAGGTGGTGATGAAGTTCAGTGCATCCCTTCAGATAACAGTAATTTCCTCACCCCTATTCATGTGCCTGAATTATATACCTACAACTAACATTGACTGCATACACACATTTAAAGCACATGACTCCCCCCCAAAGAATTCTGGGAACCATTATTCATGCCTCACAATTCCAAACATCCTTAACAGACTACAGCTCCCAGGATGGGGGAATTAGGTGTTTTAAATGTCCACACATTTGGTGCGTGCAGCCCCAAAGTGACAGTCACTGTAGCATTGTGGACTTTCTGACATCGGGTGCCGTCCTCCCACTTTGAACGGTAAAACGTTTTCTGCTTTTCTCAGAGATACACGCCCCGCTCCTAGTTCTGCTCTATGTACCACTGAAAAATGATGACCAGATGTTCATAGTTAGGCCACCACAATTATCCAAACGAGTGGCATTAATTTTCTCCACATAAGACATGGCGCTGTGGCGACATTTCAATGTGATCTGGCCCCTTCTAGGGTCAGCTGCAGAAAATGCTATGACCATGGCCTTTCCTTCCCAAGCTAATATGATTATGGAAATGGGTGTCAATGTAAACAGCTGGTGTACCCTACCACATGCAGTCTTGTATGAAGAGCTGCCTGTTTGTGTAAGCCGGCCTTTAATTAAAGCCTTTATCATGAAATCACAGCTGCAATGAGGTTACACTGAGCCGAATGAATGTGGAACAAGGATTTAAGATGGGGATTAGAGCTTTGTTAGCAATAAGCAAGGTGCGAAAGAGGGGGACAGGGTGTCATCCTGCTTTTGCATAATCTCTGTCTTGCTCTTATGAATCTCCTTAAATTCATAGCAACACAAATAGAAGTTTGCACCACAGAGTTGTGTTGTATAATTCATAAGTGGCGGAGAACCATCTGGCTCTTCATAACCACTCCAGGCAACTGTCGCTTTTGTCGACTTTCCTCTAACAAGAGACATAGCCCTATGCACCGTGGTTACCTGTGAGTAAGCCCTATTCTGCACCCTGAGACTTACCCCAATAAAACATGCACAGGCGAGTTAATGCTGTTTTAAAAACTCTCACACATATCTATATTATGCTAGAAATAATAGTTTGGATTTGTCCTGGTGTTTATGCTCTGTTCAGCTCACTTGACTTCAGTGTTCTGTAAGTGTGTTTTCCTCCTACCATTAGCAGCTATTGCAGAGGGAATATTCATCAACACAGGACAACAAAATTACATGCTTTGCAAAACACTGTTTGCCACTTAACAACATATTTTAACAACAGCCTTGTATTGGGACACCATAAAAGAAACCACTGACAGCAGGTTCTTCCTCCTGCTGTAGTGCACAGGTACCGTAATTGTAAAGTGGAAGTATTTCCTGGTGTAACAGAGACCTGCATAATACTAGACTCACTGAAATTCTGGGTTAAATGATTAAAGTTGACAGTGGGAGCTGAATAGCAGACTTTGTGCTGGACTGATGTTTCCATCAGAGACTTTCCCTGTGATTCTCAGCTGAGGGGTGGGTTGCTGCAAAAGTGTTGCTGAAAGGGAGAGTGGTTTCCAGGGGTGGGGGTGGGGCAAAATCTAAAACAGAGCAGGGTATAGTGGTTTGCTCTGGAAAGAATGGCAACAGGTTTCCCATTGTTTCTTCTTTAACAAAGAAGCTTTGCTGCCACACTGAGCTACAATAATCAGCCCAACAGTGCTGCTGTTTCCTACAGAATGGTCCAACAAGGGTGATGTAATGTCAGGGGAGCTTCCAGATGTTGTTGGACCACAACTCTCATCCTCGCCTTCCATTGTCCATGTTGCGTTTGGTTGATGGGATTTGTATTCCAGCAACACCTGGCCATCCCTGGTGTAGTTTCATTCCCAGGAACATTGTTGGAAGGGGTGAGGGAGATAGCTGGGCCAGTGGGCTGCTCCCCACCCTCCCACAATGCCCATGGGAATGTTGCAACCTTGTAATGTCACATTGTTCCTATTGGGCCATTCTGTAAGAAATACTGCTGTTCTCACAGTGACCATACAAATGTCTGTGGGCACAGGGCAAAACCTAAGGACAAGGGCACTTTGCCTGTAGTTTCCAGCAAATGGTATTCAAGACACTAAAAATGTTCTCTACTTTCTCCGCCAATACATGGATCCAAGTTGCTCGGTGGTGATTTTTGACTAGGGTTGCCATATTTCAAAAAGTAAAAACCAGGACACCCCAAAACTTGGAAGATCCCAAACTTGTTGAGCTTTTTTCTTTTACAAGATCACAAAAAACCCCTGCAATTTTTCAATTGACTTGCCTAAGATCTAGGACAAAGTGCCACCTTTCAGAAATTTCCCCCAGATGTCAATTCTGCCTTTGAAATCCTGGTGATGTCTGGGAAAATCTGGATGTATGCATCCCTATTTTAGACACATAGTGACCCAGGCTGCTTTCTCTATTGAGGGAAGGGAGAGGAAACAGATTCAGATTTTTCTCAGAAGTGCAACAATAATTTCAATATAGTTTTTACCTCTACATGAAACTGCCAATGAATTTTGATCAAAAGTTTGAAATTCTAGGAAATGCTACTTGCACATTATTCACCAGCTGCATTTTCTAACAATGAACTTCTCCAGTGAGCAGATGATCATGTATATACTCAGTTTGGGTAGGTAAAAAAAAAAGTGTAAATTAAATGACTTGATGGGCATCATATCAAGGTAAGGCAAACTATTTTTCATCTATACACAACTGCCTGATGTCTGTCGCTAGCACCAAGCTAAAGTCAAATTATAAAACTTCCCAACCTAAATAGGCATTAGGCTGTCCATATATGTGTCTCATACTTACAATTAAAACTTCTACTTCTTGTGTCTTTTTTGTCACCACAGTGGTTCATGGGCATGTAACTTGAGGCCAGTCTTCCTCAACTGGTGACTTGGTGATATTGTCAAACTCCAACTCCCATCTTGTAGAACTCCAACTCCTATCAGCCCCTGCAAGCATGACCGGTGGTCAGGGACATTGGAAGTTGTAGTCTAGCAACATCTAGAGGGCATCAGGCTGAGGAAGGGAGCTTTAGGGAATTGTAAACTATGCACAGTAACACATAATAAGAAAAAATAGGGAATGCTTTTTAATGGAAACAGTTGTGATTTATTCCTGGTCCCCAAATAGCTTTGAGGATGTGAACAATTGTGCTCTGCTGACAGGTATTTAATATACTGTGCATACTATACACAACAATATAACAATGGATCTGTTCACTTAGATTAATCATCCTGTGACTTTTGTGCCTCCTACTTATATTGTCTCAATATAAAATTGAGTGCTTAACTGTGAATTGGATAATTCCAAGCACAAGATCAAGTGTCTCAATATTTATACCCCAATCTCTTAACTTCAAGTGTGTTTTTCTTAATTATAAAATTACACTGTCTGACAATTCCGGAGGGCAATTGAGATTTCATCATTTTAAGTGCGGCTAGGCTATCATTTTTCCCAGAAACTTCCTTAAATCCTTTGTATCTTGCTCTTCTATCCAAATGCCCAAATTATTATTCATTTAATCTAATGCCCTGTTGCAAAACAATCATTTTAATCTCTTCAATGTAATTAAATTAATACATGCACACACAATTGCTTCCATTCCCTTCTCTATTTTTATCAAATCTTCAGCACTGATAATGGCCTATCTTTTCTTTCTCGGTTAATCAGAATTGGGATCTCTTGTAAATGGGGACAGCTAGAAACAACATTTTATGTCTCACTTTATTCTAGTACAGGGGTAAACCAACAGATGTAGAGAACTACATATCCCATCACTCCTGACTTTTGGCCATGCTGGATGGGTCTCGTGGGAGCTGAAGTCCTATAAAGGTTGAATTACTTTCCCACTCTGCATATCATGCTCATAATTTCCTACGAAAAGGGTGGGATTTGATGTCTTTTTAGCAGAAAGGTTAGTCCCATCAGGAAGCAAAGGTTCTGAACATGTTCTGAAATAGTCAACAGACTTTGATTGTGTGGGATGTTCGACTCCCTCAAATGTTCACTTTCCACTTTGCACAGATAAAGTTTCTTTATTGTTTGTGAACTATGTGTGCTATCTTGCTTTTCCCATCATTCTTTCCGAAAGTGCATAAAATCCCTTGAGGATCTGCAATCCTAAGAAATGGCTGGAAAACCAAGATGGTTTTCAAGGTGAGCACAGAGATGTTTGGCCATCCTTAGGTCATACACGGCTCTGAAATACTGCAAACATATAACAGTGATTGACAAATACTGGTTTTCCACTATCATCCCTCCCACAGAGAAAGTTCAAAGATGAATTTTTACTTCTTTTCAATCTTACTTGCATTAGAAACACTCATGTTGGGTTTCCCTCTACATCCTTGTATGTCATCCTTGTATGTCCAGTCATTATTGCAACTTATTTCATTGCTCACAACTCCATCATAATCCTGAGCAACGAATGGGTTCTACTCATAGGAAATGGTGCTTAGACTCCATCGTGACTACTGCCTGGGCCATTGTAGAAGTCTAAAGAATAACCAAATCATTGATGCAAGCTCTAGTCATGATAATAGAGAATTTCCCAGAGACTTTCATGAATCCGTATATAGCAGGGGGTCCAAAACTGTGCTCCCCAGACCACTTCATTCAGGTGGTCTGCAGTATGTCGGTACAAATACAATTAAGATCATTACAGAGCATTACAGAAGGCAGAAAAATCATTAAGTGGTCCAGCAAGACTCTTAACAGTTTTCAAGTGGTCAATGGGGGAAAAAGACTGGGAACCACTAAGTAGAGGAAAGCAATTGTGGGAGGGTTCGGGAGATTACCATGCTTGTCTAAAAACTTTATAACATTTCAATTGAGACAATTAATATATATATGATAAAGAGTGATTTGGACAAACAACGAATATATATATATTAGAAGAGGCACAGTCTGGGGGAATTTCATTTCAGCCCTTGCCATTAAAAGAGACAAAACAAATTATCAATATTTTCACCTTGCACACAGTACTTGGACAGAATGAAAATTGTGGCAGCATAAATTGGCTCCAGTTCTTTCCCCTTTAATGCCCATTTTGTATCACCCCACATTCCTTGCAAGGAGAAATCTAAATGGCAACAATGATCAGAGGATAGGGGATTCCATAGATTATGTTGTTGCTGGGGGTTTTTTAAGGCAAGATAGACCAATCACAAGAGAACAAATCCGAACTGAATTGGAGGGTATGAAAAGAAATTGGTTGCAAATCAATCAGGTACATACTTTCATAACTACTGAATTTGTTAAAGAACAGGCAACATATTCAGTAACAGCAGTAACAATAACTGCTTCATGGGCGGTTTTTAAGCAGAGATTAGATTACCATCTGTGATGGATGCATTATTTTCCTAACTCACAAATGACCAAGGGGAGTCTTGTGACACCTTATCAACAAACACATTTTTAATCAATCATTCAGTTAATCAACCTTTATTGGCAAGCAATAATTGAAACATAGAATTGGCATCTGTTCACAGGTGGAGACGCTCCAAAACAAAACTATATTTTTAATGGTATAAACTTTTGTGGATTGCGGGCCACTTCATAAAAAGTGAGGCTCTCAAGTCTACTAACAGCATAATTTAAGAACAACAACCTAAATTGAATAATACAGGAGGTGACAGTATTACAGTAGTATCTAGGGGCCACCCAAACCATAATCCTTCTGGAATAAAAATGTTTTTGTCAGGTGTCTAAAGGCTATAAGTGAATACTAATATAGATCTGATTCACAATGAATCAATTCACTGAACTGATTCAAAATTTCATTTCCATCGCCATGTATAATTCCAGGTGTCATCACCAGGGATACTTAAAAGGCATATTTTCAAGAGTTCCAGGGCATACTCTTTGAAACCTCACCTTCCAGATAAATGACCATTACTAGCAAATAAATAACCCCATCTCCTACACCTTTAGTAAGAAACTTACACATGCACCTTCCCTTTGAGCTTCTCATTTTAATTCTAATGGATAACTAGGGGTTATATTAAATAGCATTTTTCAGCATAACTGACTTTCTCTGGCTATTCATCACATTTCTATGCATTTCAACACTGTATATTCCATATACTGCAGTTTATGAAGTAAAAGTCATTCAATGCATTCACTATCATAAAAGCTGAGAATGTTATTTCACTTTGTTGCTGACCAGCATGTATAATTTGCTTCAACTGCTAGGGGTAAAGTAAAATGTCTGCAATCCAGTTGTGGATAATATGAGATTTTTAAACTCTTTCCTGTCATACTTCACTCACTCACTCAAACAAACAAACAAACAAACAACACAGGCATGTTAAGGTATCCTTTTACAATTTAGATGTCATCCATTAACCCCATTAATGAATCAGTATCCATTAATAGCCAAAGCAAACTTTGAAACCAGAATTACAGCTGGATTTCTGCTTTGCAATTTTCACATGACAGCAGTTGTGTAACTGTGGAAAACAAGCAGATTGTTTTTCACACTCCACCCAGTGACATCATCTTCCCATGGCTTAGTATTAAGGAACTTCATATTTTTATTTTTTAAAAACAGCTGCACATTTATTAGCATTGGAAGGAAAGAACTGGAAGATGATGGGTTGAAGAAAGGACAAATTTCCCAACACCTTGGCATTTGTCTCTAAATGTGAACATTATCTATTTAAACCTAATCCTCTCCCCCACTTGGTGTATTTTGTGGGTTTTTTTTTAGGAAGTCTGGAATTGATGGATTGAACTGAGCATGCTTAGGTCATAGAACTCAAAAGGTAGAGATGTTCATACACCTTCCAACCCATCTTCCCAATGCAGGAGTTTGGCACTGAGTTTCTGGAGAGCTTCTGCACAATAATCTGTTAATTCTTGAACTCAAGTGTTTGAAAAAATGTGGAAATAGATAGATATTTTCTACCAACAACAAAGAACAAGCTTTTCCTATAGAGTGAACCATGTGATTTGTGCAAAAAGAGTCCAGGGTTCCAGGCACTTACTTTCATGTTTCTTTTTTGGTAATGAGGCACAGCGGAGACTGCTATGTTTTTATGATATACAGTTTATTTACACCTGTATACAACCCAGTGCTTTTTTTCTTTAAAAATGTTTAGGAGTACTCTCATTTTGACTCAAGAAAATCACCGGGAAAGGAAATGAAGCCTCCATCGGAGGTGGTGACAACGAAACTGACCAATCACCGTGCTAGATTCCAACTCCTACTTCACACATTAAACGCTCGCTTCCGCCTGAGACTCAGGAAACACCGTGACAGGAAATGAGACTGCCATCGGGGGTAACAATGGAACTGACGATTCTTCATGCTAGAGAAGAAATTATTATTATTATTATTTTTTAAAAAAATTAGTTTCTCCTCCTGTTAGATTCACAAAATGTTTAGGGGTACAAGTACCCTTGTGTCCTCCCAGAAAAAAGCACTGATACTACCTGAGCCTATGATGGGCATGTTCACAGCATTAAGACCCCAAAGGGGTCTTGTTTCTCCCATAGCCATAGTCTTGGATTCAAGCAGAAATCAAACATCATGCTCTGCCTCTCTGGCTTTCCAGCTTACTGCTTTCTTCTAGGTCACATTACTCCTAACTCTAACCTCTGGCTTTATTTATTGATGGAGGGCCCCCCCTCCCATTTACCATCTGGCACAGAGCCTCCATTGCTCTCTTAGTGGCCCATCACCTCAGGTAATCACCTCAACACAGGTAGCTAAAGAGGTAAAGGGACCCCTGACCATTAGGTCCAGTCGTGTCCGACTCTGGGGTTGCGGCACTCATCTTGCTTTATTGGCCGAGAGCCGACGTACAGCTTCCGGGTCAGCGCACGGAAACGCTGTTTACCTTCCCGCCGGAGCGGTACCTATTTATCTACTTGCACTTTGATGTGCTTTCGAACTGCTAGGTTGGCAGGAGCTGGGACCGAGCAACAGGAGCTCACCCCGTCGCAGGGATTCGAACCTCCGACCTTCTGATCGGCAAGCCCTAGGCTCTGTGGTTTAACTCACAGCGCCACCTGGGTCCCTACACAGGTAGCTAGCCTGGCTTAATTATCTTTGAACACTTGCTGTATCCGGGAGTAGAGAGGCCTGGCAACCAGTTTAACACGCCAAGCCATGATTAAATTGCAACACTTGATGGATCCAGGAATCATTGGTCTCTGGCACCTAGTCATACAATTAATGAAATCTTGGTCAAGAGTTTGTTGAGCTTCCACTTATCTTGTGGCTCACCTTCATGTATAAAGCCACATGCCACGTAGCTTATGACAAATGAAGCCCTCTAAGTGATCTACATTCTCCTTTTAATCATTGAATTAAAACACATCCACCAACCTCACTACAGCATATAGTGTTGTGTGTGTGGCAGCAGACGAAAATACAAGGTAGGCTTAAAAAATGTGGTGCTTAAGCAGGATTGCACTAACTTTGCCGAGATTAATAATTCATATATTTTATCTCATTCAGGGCATTTCGGAAAGTCCATTATACCTATATTTTCTGTGCACTCAGTAAATTTTGTAGCTCTTAAACCCCATGAAATGAAAAATAGACTTGAAAAGCCATAACACCATCAACACATTAATATTTATGTAGCTCTTTTCATGACAAACATTCCAAAGTGCTCCACAGTAAAATAAAGTGAAATAAAGCATGAGCTGAATGTGATGATGGCGAGCCAAAAGGTCACTTCGAAAGGCAAAGCGGAGGAACTTAGTTGGTGAAGTTATTGACCTGTTCACACAGATGAGTCTACGAAAGCTTTTGCCCTAACCACAAGCTTAAGCAGATCAGGCCGGGGAAGTAAATTGTCAATAGTCAGAATGTTCTCCTAATGAATGAAGTGCTGTCTCAAGTCAAACAGATAGGAAGATGTTATTCTGTCTCAGCTATAAAACCCAAACACTGGCACATCCTACTTATTTAGCGATTCACATGACTCTGTAAAGGTGGTGTTGTTGTTTTTTGCAGCTGCCACGTTTGCATAAAGGTAAATAAGCGGATTAAAAGGCAGCCTTCTTTTTTTTTTTTAAGAAGCCATTTGTAGAGGACTATTATTTGCTTCACACTTCGCAGATGCAGCCTATTGATATAAATTATGCGAATTGCTTTCTATGATCATTGAAGAATGAAACAAACAAATAAATCTAGAAGATAAATATTCTCTAATGTGAGCCTGTTGGCTTTCTAATAATAGACCGCCTCTACCTAATTCCCATTTAAGAAATCCAAGCGTGCTAGAAAACAGCTGCACTTCAGTAACAAATATTGTTCACGTGGGCTTTCCTCCCTTCATGTCTTAATGCTGAAATAGACAACCCCTATCCACCTACAAATATAGAGCACTCAGAGTGTTGGATAGGCACATAAAATTTCAGTGGGATAATGGATCCTGCCACATATCAGCATGGATGTCATGCTCATAAACAAAAGTGGCATGCTTTTACTGCTCGCATAATATTGCAATGGGGTGCCCTGCAAAATTTAGTCCTCGCTTTACTAAATTTATACCAATTAACTCAGTTTAGGCATTACTTCCCACTGTCCAGGGAGTCCCAAAGTGATTTACAGTGACAATAAATCATTATATATATATATATATATATATATATATATATATATATTCATCAAAATGGAACATATTAAATGTGTTCATCCACAAAAATCACCTAAGTACATATGAGAGAGAGAGAGAGAGAGAGAGAGAGAGAGGCCCCTGAGGTATTGGCCATCAATGGCTTCATAGGTCAAAGCCAGAACTTGGAATTGGTATTGGAAACAAATTTATTCATTCGTTTATTTTGAGAAGATATGCTCCATTCTTCATTTGGCTTTTAAAATGGGAGAAAGCAACACTAAAATAAGAATGTTAAAAAAAAATAGCATAACAGAAGCAGCATGTGATAATAAAATGAAGTTTATAAATGATAAGGCCTGATTGGAGAAAGAGTTATTCACATGCCCAGTGCTTTTTTTTCTAAAATAATAATAATAATAATAATAATAATAATGTTTAGAGGTACTCTCATTTTCCTATTCATATTGAAATACTGCCCCTCAATGAGGCCAAACTTAGATTCACAAAATATTTAGGGGTATGCGCCCCCCTGCGCCCCCCAGAAAAAAAGTACTGCACATGGAACTGCTAAGATATCATGTTCTGTGCCCTTGAGCCCCCCCCCCCCGAGAAAGTATTCCAAAGTCAGGGACCCCAAAGTGAAAAGGTTTTGCCTAACTTCCAAAGTGGATTTGGTGAGTGGCTGATGAAGAAGATACTAATAGTCAGGCAGATTTACAATCTTTAAGTTATCACCCTCTCAACCCATGTAGGTTTGGAATGCCAGCACCTTGAATTGGGCACAGAAACAGGCTAGGAGCAAAGACTGGTGAGAAATGGTTGATACGTTCAGTGTCAGGAGGCAGGATGTCTCTGAATGCCAGTTGCTGGGAATTACAAGTGAAGAAGAATAATAAGAAGAAGAGTTTGGATTTGATATCCTGCTTTATCACTACCCGAAGGAGTCTCAAAGCAGCTCACATTCTTCTTTCCCTTCCTCCCCCACAACAAACACTCTGTGAGGTGAGTGGGGCTGAGAGACTTCAGAGAAGTGTGACTAGCCCAAGGTCACCCAGCAGCTGCATGTGGAGGAGCGGAGACACGAACCCGGTTCACCAGATTACGAGTCCACCGCTCTTAACCACATAACTGCTATATTAGCAGAACCATGAAATAGGCATCCTATACAGACCTCAGGACCTGGGCTGAAAGATGTAGAGAAAAACGCTCCTTTGAGGATTTGGTTCCCAAGTCATTCAGGGCTTTCTGAGTTAAAGTTACACCTTTAAGCGGGTTCAGTAGCTGCAACTTTGTCTTCCAGTGACAATGTTTAATCAAAAAGTGCCCCAAGCTATAAACCTGCTCTTTCAGGGGCAATGTGACTCCATTCAGAACAGGTTGTCTCTCCAATCTCTGGACACGATAACTACCCACCACCAATGCCTATATCTTGTCAAGATTCAGTCGCTGAGGGTGGTCCTGCAGGTAGTACCTGAACCAACATACAGCCATGCCCACAGCTCCCAATTTACACACTGGGTCTCTGCAGAGAGACTGCTGTGGGGCTCAGGTCTTGCATTTGGACTTCCCACAAGCATCTGGTTGACCTCTGTGAGACCACGATGCTGCAATAAGATGGGCCATTGGCTTGATCCAGCAGGCTCTTCTTATGTTCTTTGTTGGTCATATGTTGTACTGACTGCAGTGTCTGACATGAGCAGCAGCCCAATGAACAGAGCATGATAGCAATGCACTCCAAACAGAATGTCACCACATTGTGCAAAACAGTGGCTTTACCCATGCTAGCTAGAATATATGAACATTCATGGGTATTTCTGTTTGAACTCTATGACAGTATGCATGGCAGGTAGTTTTAGAAAACCATCTGCTTAATTATTACCAGCTTTTTCGCTGATAATTCCACCACCTAATTACTTGTAATATGTTTCAGGCATCTGTTTATTAACAGAATACACTCTCTTAAAACATTTTAATGAATGTTAACCAGGTGGCGTTCATTTTAAATGGAAATATTTTAATTATTCTTTTGAGGCACAGGGTTGCACACATGGTATATTTTATCAAGGTTGCTTCTATGGGTATAGCAAGGCTACAGCAAGGCTATATTTTTAAATGACAGAAAATGACTCATTTACTATCTTATGCCTTCTGAGAAAATAGTAAAAAGATATTCAAAGCTTGAGTATAAATTGCTGTGTTCAGTGCTTCCCAAACTGTTCCTTACTGAAGAAATTAACTGGATTTCTTCCATGAGGGATATACTTAAGTGAGCACCACAGGCTTCTGTACCAATCCCTGACCATATGGGCCAGTAATCTAGGAAAAATTTCTGAGACCAGGTATGAGATCCATTCTGCTGAGCCTGAGATCAGAACCCTGGTATCACTGAGTTTCCACAGCCACAAAAGAGACACAAAGAAGGATGTATTATTCATACAACTGGCACGTTTTTGACATTGGTTGTTCCATACTCAGTAGTCAAGCCATGTTGCTTAGCTTTCAGGATTTATTGATTGCCATTTAGACACTGCAAGCCATTTGGGCAGAACCCTAACTGGCATATCATTCACTATCTGCTGTAGCACCCGCTACCTGCCCATAGTCTGAGACACAGACTGGGCAGCTCAGCCATGGCCACCATCAGCCAGAAATGAGAGCACCAGAAGGCATTGGTAGTGAGGCCAGATGGATGAGGACTTGGCAGAGAGCAGCCACATAGCTGGATGGTGACTGCCAGCATGATGCATTGAGGGTGCCAACTGGCAGAAGAGGAGGAGGAAAGGGGAAGGGAAGGGAGGAAGGGAAAGATGAGAGCGAATGGGTGTTGGAAACTCTTATTTCCCAAGAAAGAGATGTCTCCCCTGCCCTGTGAGGGAACTCTTTTGGAAGGGCAAACTCAAGAGTTGCCACTTTCAGAGCTGGCTGAGGCAAGGCATCCATGCCAGCAGAGGGAGGAGAGCTCAAGAGAGAGGGAAAAGGGAATAAAGCCCTTTAAAGCCCTAAATGGCCTCAACCTGAAGGTAAAAAAGCCAATGCAATTCTGGGCTGCATCAATAGGAGTATAGCATCTAGATCAAGGGAAGTAATAGTACCACTGTATTCCGCTCTGGTCAGACCTCACCTGGAATACTGTGTCCAGTTCTGGGCACCACAGTTCAAGAAGGATACTGACAAGCTGGAACGTGTCCAGAGGAGGGCAACCAAAATGGTCAAAGGCCTGGAAACGATGCCTTATGAGGAACGGCTTAGGGAGCTGGGTATGTTTAGCCTGGAGAAGAGAAGGTTAAGGGGTGATATGATAGCCATGTTCAAATATGTAAAAGGATGTCATATAGAGGAAGGAGAAAAGTTGTTTTCTGCTGCTCCTGAGAAGAGGACACGGAGCAATGGATTCAAACTACAAGAAAGAAGATTCCACCTAAACATTAGAAAGAACTTCCTGACAGTAAGAGCTGTTCGACAGTGGAATTTGCTGCCAAGGAGTGTGGTGGAGTCTCCTTCTTTGGAGGTCTTTAAGCAGAGGCTTGACAGCCACCTGTCAGGAATGCTTTGATGGTGTTTCCTGCTTGGCACGGGGTTGGACTGGATGGCCCTTGTGCCTTGTGGTCTCTTCCAACTCTATGATTCTATGATTCTATGTCTTCACCCCCTTTGTTCAGCTTGGGTCCAGCTGAGATCCAGCACTGAGGGCCTTCTGGCAGTTCCCTCACTGTGAGATGCCAACAGCCTTGGTCCAGTATACCTGAAGGAGCGTCTCCACCCCGTCGTTCAGCCCGGACACTGAGGTCCAGTGCCGAGGGCCTTCTGGTGGTTCCCTCGCTGCGAAAAGCCAAGTTTAATGTTTAATGTTTTATTATGTTTTTATATATGCTGGAAGCTGCCCAGAGTGGCTGGGGCAACTCAGTCAAATGAGCAGAGTACAGTCATCATCATCATCATCACCATCATCATCAGGTAGAGTGAGGCAGGCACCAAATACTTCATGCACCAAATACTGAGGGGTAGAGTTGATGGCAAGTTGATGGCAAGTTGATGGAGGACATTGCTGTGAGTGCCACTCTTCCTGCCTTGTGTCTCCTAAACTAGCCTGCTGCCCTCTATGCGACCTCTTGACAGCAAAATGTTTGGGTCAGACCTTCATGCAGGCACATGTCAACTCAATCTTATAATCTGCTTTCATTAATTATGATTAAATATTTTCTACGCTCAGAATCTTTCATGTACAAAAAAATCCCCAATTCTTACCTCAATAATATTCATCACAAACATGCATGCACATGGATCTGTTGTGAGGAGGCTTAGCAAGGTTTCTTAACAAAGTGATTCTTGTAGAGTAATCACCAAAATGCATAGGCCAAATGCTGAAGTGGGTGGTTAGGCAGGGATTTTTTTTATTTTTTTTAAAAAAGCTAATAACAAAAGAAAACAGAACAGTTAGCATTCTACATCCATTAGAGAATTGTGTGTGTGTCTCCTAACCTTGCCTTGAAAAGAGATAGAGAAAAGGAACAGAAAAGGGCAGCAGAAATAACAGATGGATATATAATCTTTAATAAGAAAGGCTTAAAGTGTTGGGACTTCATAGATTAGGAGAGGGAAGATGATTGATGGGGAGCATTATGTGATGTGGAGAGAAAGCAAGGGGAAAGATTATTCACTTTCAAAATAAACTTGCTTGGAATCTCTCAAAGAAATTGATAGCAGCCAGTGTAAGCGAATACTTCCCACAGTTCAAAATTAAGCAATGTAATTTGTTACCGCAGAATGTCTGATGGCCACTAATTGCATTCTTAAACACTGTGACTTATTTATACATGGAGATTAGGACAGGAACATTCTCTCAGGCTGGGCGAGGACGTCACTTCCTCTTCCACTGGCCACTGCTGGGGATTTCCCGGGGTTTTTTTGGCCAATCACGGGCGATGCTGGCTGGAGAGGGGTGGACCAGAGGGAAGACTTTTTCTCTCTGGCTTTCCTCTGGTAACTCCCTGGTTATATAAGTCAACCATGCCAGGCAGAGCTTGGTATCCCTACCCACCCACCTGACACTCTCTGTGCAGGACTGCCTGAGAGTAAGGCCTTGCTATGGAAGTCACCATATCTGAGGCCAGGGAGGAATTTGCCTTCAGACAAAGTGGGGGTTTTGCCTACCTCATACCAATGCACACAACTTGATGGTGGATAAGGCATTGGGGTGGATACTTTGTCTAGTTGGACAGTGGGGTGGGAACCCCCTACATGTCCAAGAAAACAGGGTATCCAGTTAAAGGGATACAGGGTACAGTCGTGCCTCGGCTCCCGAACATCTTGGGAGTCAAATATTCCGGCTCCCGATCAAAAACCAGAAGTGAGTGTTCCGGTTTCTGAACATTTTTTTGGAAGCCGAACATCCGGCACAGCTTCCGCTATTGTTTCCAGTGCACCTGTGCAATCAGTAACCAATCAGAAGCCGCACCTTTGTTTCCGAACATTTCGGAAGTCGAATGGACTTCTGGAATGGACTCCGTTCGACTTCCGAGGTACGACTGTATCCAGATGCCCAGATGGGGGATGGGCCATAGCTCCACTATGGTGATCTGAGGCTGGTCTCCCTGATTTGGTATACATCATAGGGTGATCTGTAACCTTGGTAAACTCTGACCAAAAAAAATCAACCAGCAGACAGGCTGGTTTATGCACACCCATGGGTATTCTGGATATACACCTAATGACATCTGTAATCAATAAAGTTGTGGCCAATTTTAATCCCAAGTGGATATCCTGCATTTATTCCAATTTCACCATGCTTAGGCCCTTCTGCCCACAGCTCCCAGAATGAGCCCAACGTATGAACCATGCTTCAAATAATTAGGGATTATAGAGACCTCAACTTTTGAGTGGTGCTTTACTGGGATGTGTATTTAGCATAATGTTTCATTTAGCCCCCTTCTCCCCCCCAAATAGGTTAAATTCCATTCACAGTTTTTGAGGAAAGAGAACATCATTATCACAGGGTAAGCCAGTATATGAATGCTCATAAAATCTGACAGAATGAAATAGCTTGGCAATAAAAATCATCCACGATTAAACGGAATCTAAGCAAGTTGCCTAGAGGGAAAGATACTCTACTTTGAGAGGGCCCACTGGAGGTCTTTAAGAAACGGAATAGTTGATGTGTCTATGAGAAGCGTCCTGGGTTAAAGGGCAATGACTGCTTAAAACATTCATTGGACTACGAGTCATATCTCTTCTACTTCATAACAGACCAAGATGCTGGGTGTCATAAATTCACGATGGATCTGCTGGTTATTGGGCAATTGGTTCAAGTAAAGTGTCTGGACAGGGAGAAGTCAAAACTACAGGGGTTTATTTTTAGCATATTCATATGCTGTAGACAAGTGAAATGCACATATTTTATTAAAATACAGAGTCAAACATAAAACAAAATCAGGTATTAACATGAATATCCTTTATTTTTCAGGGGGATGAGCTGCATTTCCATCGAACCTTAGTTCGTGAAACTCTTCACATATTTCTCTTTTATGGTATTATCCACGGCTGTTTATTGACTGGGGGTTGAGATTGGTTATATTCTGCATTATTAACATAAACAATAAAATTATACTAAACAGAAAAAGTCCTTACTTTTTTTACCTCTAGAGGCTCTCAGTTTATATGACAATTTTTCCAGTAGGGCTGATTCCCATCCCTTCATGTAATAGTAAGAAATATCTGCCCTCCAGAAATTGGACTATTGTGGCTCTGGTTAGCATATGGATAATCCACACACCCCCTCCCACATTGCATTTGAACTAATAGAAGAAGAAAGAAACCAATTGGATACAATCCGCTGGGAAATTTTCCTGCTGAAGGTCAAGTGCGATGAACAGGGAGCATATATGAAGATTCACCTCCAGCAGAAATGAAGCCCAAATATAGGTAATAAGCTGGGGCAGGAACATGACTTTGGTTGAGACATTGATGATATTACTGCTTATTAAAACCACCAACACAAACAGGGGCAACGTTCTAATTTTGACGTGAAGAGGCTATGTGTAACCGAAAGACGAACTTAGATTGCAATCTGAAGCATTTTCTTGGGAGGCAGCTTTCAGAGGAGCACCATTTCTCTGCCTCCAGTACCTATTTTTGTGTGTCATTAAAAAAAAAAAGAGCAGAGAAGGACTGTCCTTTTGCCTTTCCACTTTAGATACAAATTGTCGTCCTCATCACCATCATCTAAGCCAGTGGTGGCTAACCTTGGCACTCCAGATGTTTTGGGACTACAACTCCCATCATCCCTGACCACTGGTCCTGTTAGCTAGGGATGATGGGAGTTGTAGTTCCAAAACATCTGGAGTGTCAAGGTTAGCCACCACTGATCTAAGCACTAGCTCATTTTTAAATTCCCACCCAACTGAGAAAACATCCTTAAAATTCATTGTTAAAGCATATATTTCAGAGTGTATTGGGTTTTCTTCCCTGCTGCAGACAAGATGGAATCTTGTTTTGATGTTAGAAAATGGCTTAAGGGTGCCTAGTTTGATGACTTCCTGGAGCCAGACGAAGAACTTTTTTATTTTCCCAGGCTTTTAAACTTTTGATGATCTGCTTTATTTATTTATTGTATTACTGCTTTCATAAGTTTGTTGGTTTGACCTTATTTATGTACTTTTTATTTTATTGTAAGCTGACTTGGTAGTTTGATTTAAAGAGCAAAGTAAAGATTTTAAGTGAAGATGATTATGATGGTAGCAGTAAAAGTAGTAGTAGTAATGATAATAGTACTGATTGTTATTCTTTATTGCGACTTTTGTTGTTGTTGTTGTTAAATAAATGAAGGACAGATACTTTAGTTGGTAACCTGGGCATTAGTACTAGCAATAAAGGATTTGGCAAGCAAATGGTGTATTATTTCCTTTCTCCTGAAATTCAGTACTGTAATGAGATTGATTTCTGAAACTTTTAGGTGGAATCTACACACATATAACAAATGCTGTGAAAATGTTTTTTTAAAAAAACGTTTTGAAAAAAGACACCGAATTTTGCATAGCTCACTGTCGCCAACTAGTGTCGCATTTGTATATTGCAGCTTACAACACATTTAAAACGTGTTTGCAGCTGTATAGCTGAGCTCTTAGTTTCCTAAATCCTGCAGTGCCAAAGTGCCGAAATCCACCAAGGAAGGAGATATGCTGCAATGAACTCCCATTCAGTGATGGGTGGGCAGGATCACTGTTGAGTAAAGGAAAATAATTGCAGTGGAAGGAGTGCAGACACACCTGTAGAATCCATAGCATTTATGCAAACAGCAGCCAATTCAACACAGCTCTCAGCATCTCCTCCTCATCCTAACCTGTCTCAGCTGGTGGATCCAATGGTTTGGGCTGCAGAGTAAGTTATTGTCAATGTGAATAATTTTGTAGAGGTTTACAGGATGAATTGCATAGGTAATTGTCTTGGGGTCAGTCTTGTAGTGTGCAGGTTCATCTTATGCTAACTACACCTCAGTAGGATCAGTAATGGAAACTGACAAAATATTCTAGGTTCAGCGATCAGAAGGCATCGTATGTTAATTTCACGTACAGGCTGGGTATCTGTTTTCCTCCTTTGACTTGCCTGATGATGTAACGAAGGTCAGATGTTCCCTCTTTGGAATGAAATGTTTCTGCTTCTGCTTCACGGAAGAAGAACTAGAGATAATCAGCGGTCTCATTGCTCCATTTGGTCCTGTTCAAGGAAGTGTTTCTGACTGGAACAGCGGATGAAAAAACACCAAGCAGCAGAAGCACGGAAAAGCATCAGTTCTCTAGGGAGAAAATTCATGCAAGAGGCAACATAAAAGGATGAGCCATTCATGTGAGAGAAATCAATATTCACATGCAAATGCAGCCTCTGAAGTTTATGAACCAGTTCCATGCTTAAGTGACTCAGTTTCAGATAATCATATGAAGGTTCAGCTCTAGTTTATTCTGCCAGAGGGAAATCTGAATGAATGCATTTCTGATAATGGGGTGGGGAGAAACCAAAAAGCAAGAAGATATTGAAAGCAATTATAGCATGTAAGGCAGTTGTCTATGACTCAGGAAGTCCATAGCTTGAATCTCCCGTATCATGAATGCACTTGGAAGCTTTAAACAAGTCACTTTCTCTTGGCCTCAGTATCCCTATCTGCAATATGGGAGATAATAATATTGAGTTACCTTACAGCAGAGATAGCAGACCTGTGGGCTAGAAATTTTTGTTATCCTGCTGCTGTCGTGAGGGCTTCTTTTGCTGTCTTTTATTATTTAGTGTTGGTTTTTAATTATTATTGCATTCTGTATTTTTAATACTTTGTTGTAAACTGCCTGTGGAATGTTTATTCACAGGCAGCTGTAGGAATCTAATAAAATAAATAAATGACCCCATTCGTTTAAGGGAGCCTGGCCAATTGTCAGGGATGGTGGGAGTTGTCATCCAGCAATTTCTGGAAGACCACATGCTTCCAACATATATTAAAATATAAAATATTAAGCATTTTAAAACTTCCCTATACAGGACTTCCTTCAGATGTATTCTAAAGGTTGTATGGTAACTTATTTCCTTGGCTCAGGAGTCACATAATTCCATGCCCTCTAACATATCTCCAATGAAAATATGGATGTTTTAAGGAAAAGTGGGACATTCAGGGATCAAATCAGGAACCCGGATGGCTTCTGTAAATCTGGGACTGTACCTGGAAAATAGGGAGACTGGGAGGGATCTGCATGGTGCCGTTTTGCAAGGGCAACATGTCCCATAACTTTGGCAAGTATAAAAGCCAAGTTCATCTTGCATTTAAAAACAAATTGAGCAAGAGGACCGTGCACCATGCTGGGTAGGAACTAACACTCACGGCTTTCCATTTTTAGGCAGACTAATATCATTCCATGCAATTTTATTCAAATAGAAATGTAGAGGAATGAAGGAGGCAGGTGACAGGCAATCCAGAGGCAAAGGGAATTGATTTATACAGGGAACCTTTCATCTCTGGAGCAATGAGCTAGAGGGTAGTGCAAACTGATTAGTCTAAAAATGAGCTTAAATGGCTACATTGAACATATAGACACTGCTGAGTGCACTTGGTGGCATTTGCCATTCCACTTTGCCGTTTATCTTTTAATCTCTCTTTCCTGCATCTGTTCGAGAAAGGTTCTTCTGATCTCTGCACTGTGACAAATCAGTGGTTTTGGTGTTGAAGAGATAGGGAAAGCCAGAAGTATTGCTGTCTGTTTACCTTTTTGGGGAACAGTCTTGGTACTAGTATGAATGCAGGCAGGGAAAGAGAAAGGCAGTTTTCTAAATCAACCTTTCCTTCCCCTTAGATTGCAGCTCCTTTCTTGAAATAAAAATAAAAATGGGCAGTGGGCATTGGATTTTGCTTCCTGAAGCCACTGTTTAAGGCAGTCTTTGTTGCTTTCCACCAGCGACAACAGTCCAATAGAAAGGAAAGATATATTCAATCAAATGCATCTTTGCATGGAAGATTAGTTGAGGTGAATTGCCATTTTGTAGAACTTTATTATTTATTCGCTTGCTATATTCATTCTCTGACAAAGGCATATTGTGCTCTGAAGGCTTCTCTGCATCATAACATGATAAGACACTTATTTTGAAGATTATTTTGATTCCCCCTACCATTTTATGTGGCTCTGAATTGACAGAATTTAAATTAATTTTCCAGCTAAATCTATTATGGCTGAATAAACAAAACAAGGAGGGAGTGATGGTGATTGGGGAAGATACCCTTTGTAAGTTCACATTGGTATTTATGTAGCGGCTGGGAATAAGTCTTCTGCCTTTTACTGGTAATGAAATAACAAAATGGTTCTCTGGTTGTGTTGGACTTGCTAATAGTGGTAGACTCGCAATCTGGTGAACCGGGTTCGTGTCTCCGCTCCTCCACATGCAGCTGCTGGGTGACCTTGGCCTAGTCACACTTCTTTGAAGTCTCTCAGCCCCACTCACCTCACAGAGTGTTTGTTGTGGGGGAGGAAGGGAAAGGAGAATGTTAGCCTCCTTGAGACTCCTTCGGGTAGTGATAAAGCGGGATATCAAATCCAAACTCTTCTTCTTCTTCTTCTTCTTCTTGTTCTTCTTCTTCTTCTTCTTCTTCTTCTTCTTCTTCTTCTTCTTCTTCTTCTTCTTCAACAACGAAGGTTTCCTCTCTCCCCCACCGCTTTACATTCCATCACTGTGGCTGCAATCCACTATCCATTTACTGCAGAACAGGTCTTAACAACCTTTAATAGGATGAAATGTGTTATGGATTGCAGCCAAATAAGTTACTTTCATGAGGGAGGTACTCCCTTAACTGCCAAGCATGGATTTGGGGCAATGCGGAAACACCTGGGCCTCACGTAAGTTCTGGTGGTCTAAAGGTGAGAAGGGACCCTCAGCTCTCTAAACTGTGCCTGGTCACTCTCGAAGCCATCTGTTGCCGTTGTTGTTTACAGCATCCCTGTGTTATTTATAAGTCTGTGTAAGATTTAATTCAAAAAGCAAGCTTACTGGAGAGAGAAGGAGAAATGTCAATAAAGCATGCCTTTCGGAAGGGATTTTTGTGTGGGATTCCTTTCATCTTTCAAATCTAATGTAATCAACACTTCTCTGGATAAAGTTAACATTTACAGCCTCATAAATTGACATTTCCCTGACAATGTCTGTATCTTTTCTCAACAACTTTATTTTCTAGTCAAGGCCAGGTGCAGTATCAGACAAGTTGCTAGCAGAATTTAAGACTCAACTACACAAGGATTCTTTTCATACAATCATAGAATTGGAAGGGACTTAACACAAGTCTGGGATGTTCATTGCTGTCTTCTACAAGGTAAGTTCACAATAATACAAGAAATTCACATTTTACCTTGAAATAATTTTTGAAAAATATTAATAATTTCAATTTTCATATTCTTCAATGGGAGCCCTAATCATGCCGTTTTCTTCATTGTGTTGAAGAACATACACAAGTGCAGCACACTCTTCCTTCACATGTTCTCACGATACATTGAAGTTGGGAAAACAGAGCTGAGTTGGCATAGGATATTCAGCCACGATCCAACTCTTCCTCCCTGCATTAATATATTGGGTGCAACATAGAGACCCAATATATTAATTTACAGTGTTTCAGTTCACCTAAAGATTTGAACGGCTTCCCTTTCTTTGCTTTACTTTTGCTTGTTTGTTTTTCCTGTAAATAGACTGTGAGGACTTTGAGGAAAAGGAGTTGTTTTTATTACTTTGTGCAGACCTGCAGATGACAATGGAAACCATTCTAGAAAGACTCGGGTATCTTGGAGGGTTTTCTTCTGTAGTTAAAATTAGCCTGAAACACAAGAGCGTTGTCACTATCTGGGTTCCTGGCTTGGAGAATGTGTGACATTGGCCTGGATGCTATGTAACACCCAAATCTGTGTAATCATTGAAGTGGAATACAGTGGTTCCTCAGGTTACAAACACCTCGGGTTTCAAACACTTCAAGTTACAGACTCCGCTAACCCGGAAGTAGCACCTCGGGTTAAGAACTTTACCTCAGGATGAGAACAGAAATCATGTGGCGGCAGGGCGGTGGCAGCGGGAGGCCCCATTAGCTAAAGTGGTACCTCAGGTTAAGAACAGTTTCAGGTTAAGAACGGACCTCCGGAACAAATTAAGTTCGTAACCAGAGGTACCACTGTATATGGATCCAAGTAATTACATTCTAAGCACATCATTTTTGCTAGTTTCTGGATTTTTGTCAAAGGCAGGGATCCTAAACATATGTATCTGGGAGAAAGTTCCATTGAACTCTATGGGTTGTATCAACCGGTCATTCTCAGTATTTTCCCATTGAAATCGGTGTACCAAGTCCCTTAAGTGCCTTGTTTTCAGTGGGTTTACTCTGAATATGACTTAGCCAGATGCAGCCCTGATGACTTCCTTCTGAAAAAACATGTAAAGGATTGGGCTGCCTGGATCCTTTATTACCCATTCACATTCTCTCATTATTATCAGGTTAGAATTTTGAAGTGGACTGATAGACTGAAGTATTTAATTCAAATAATAAGTAAAGAAAAGCCTCTGGTTTAAGTAAATCTTCAAACATTCTATTTTCTCTGCTGAAAATATGGTTGCAAACCTAAAAGAAGATAGTCATTTGGTTCCTCTTCCACTGACCTGACAATACAAAATTTGAAGTGCAAGCCATTCATTTGAGTATTAGTGCTTAAATAAGTGATTTTGGAAAATGTAGAACGTTTACAATGGCAGCATTTTGTACATCGTTTTTGTTGTTGACATGAGTTCTAAATAGAATAGATGATAACAAAAAACATGCTCATTGACCTCCATATTTTCATTTTCTAAAGTACCTTATCAGTACAAGGGTTGAGCATTATGTACTTAACATTCCCCAGTTTCCATGAAAATATATTAAATCCCAAGTAATAAGGGGGAAGGAATATATAATTGCACATCACAAACATGCATATGGCATTATGCTTCTGACCTTATATGCCAGCCTGGTTTTTGTCCGTTTTCATACTATTTTAACTTTACTGTATTGCTTTGACACAAAACTGATTTACACCGCTACTGTTCTTCCACTATCGCTGGGCCATTTTATCTCCTCTGTTTGCTTTTTACACTCTTCTGTGGGCACAAATAACTACATAGCTATTCAGTGTGTCAGGCCCAGACTTATCAAACCATCAGAGCCCAAACTGAATGAGACACAGTAATAACACAGCCCTGTTTTGTCCTGCATTCCCTTTCTTTAAGATAACACTGCTAGAAGGCTTAGAATGGAGCTGGAAGCATTATTATATTATTTAAAGAAGGGATATTTAGGTGCCATATTTCCCCAAGCATTTAGGCACCACAGGGTGTTTCGAGAGAGTAATGGAGTATTGGTGCATCCTGCTGTGCTTCACTTTGGGAGGAAATGGGTCATATTTCACCCTTATCTGTTCATTTCCTGCTGTTTACAGATTGTGCCACTGCCTTGCCATTAATCACTGTAGCTTTGAAGTATGGAGGTTCCTTTTACTATTCTTTTGAATGAGTGTGCAAATAGCTTTTAATACAAGTCCAGAATATAGTTGCACCTGGATGTCTGATGGGATAAAACCACTTTTAGGTTGTCACATGGGAACGTGTGGGTGGAGGGGTGTAATCAGAAGACACACATACCCAACAATCTTTAGGACTGCATAAGTTGATAAGGAGGAGGATCTTCTGCAGATGTTTGCCCCCCCCTTTTTACAAACTTACACTAAGCCTGAGGCTATACCTCAAGAAATGGGGGAAAATGCTCAATTGAACTCCCTGGGACTTACTTCAGAGAAGACATGTATAATATTAGTTCCTTATCATAAATTCCAGTTCTCTTCCCCTGCCTTCTCCATTCATATTTGCTTCATCATCTCAGTAAACGCTGCCCTTGCATTCTTGGAAAAGGAAACAGATAAAAAGAGAGTCAGAAAAATAAGCAACAACATCAATATTCCAAATATTTTTATCTACTTTTAACTGCCTTTTTTTAAAAAGAGTTAGTGATTTAATAGAATTAATTTTCACAATGAAAACAGCAGAGTGATGCCGTAACATTCCCCCCCCCCCATGTGTACTTCTTTTGGGGAATATATATATATGAGTTCTAATTATAGTGTTTTGTTGTTTAATATGCTCCAAGGGCTACCCTTGGCATGCGCGTATATTTCTAAAAGAACACTGCAAGGAAGTGGGAAACTGCAGATAATTACAGTTCTGAACACTAAAATAAACACCTCAAAGAAATGACGCATTATTAGAGGGCATGTGTCAGACTGTCAAGTAGTTGGCTAGTAGGAAGTAAATATGGGCAGACAATAGGAATATTGTGCTAAAATATCTATTTTCCTTTTGGCAGTATGTAACTGAAGTCACAATTTCCTCACTGAATTATGACTTGCAAGTATGGACTAGGTCAGCTCTGTCTGCCTAAGCATGTTCCTGGTTTTCTTCTAAAGGACTAAAGCAAGGGTGGGGAACCAGTGGCCCTCCAGATGTTGTAAGACTCAGTCAACCACAGTTAGCATGACTTATTGGACCTCGGAGACAAAAGATCATTTGGACAATCAGCTCATCTGCTGTTCTGAGAAAAGCATCAACTGTATAGGGGATGTATGAGCTTTGTCCATCATATGCCACCTGCTAGCATAAGGACTCTTGTGCAAATGTACAGGGGACTTTTAATGTTGCGCAACAGAAGAATCTAATGCCAAAGTTACACTAGCATAAACCTGTTGTGCAAAAAAGTTTGCACAATCTTTTTGTGCAACAAAGTTACCAGCAACCTAGTTACACATTTTATTGTGCAACAACATTCAGTTGTCGCAAAACATTTTGCCAATGTGAAACGGCATGTCACTAAGCGACTTTACTTTAGTGCTACATTAGATATAACCCTTTGGTGTAGTGGTTAAGAACAGTGGACTCGTAATCTGGTGAACCGGGTTCGATTCCCCACTCCTCCACATGCAGCTGCTGGGTGACCTTGGGCTAGTCACACTTCTTTGAAGTCTCTCAGCCCCACTCACCTCACAGAGTGTTTGTTGTGGGGGAGGAAGGGAAAGAAGAATGTGAGCTGCTTTGAGACTCCTTCGGGTAGTGATAAAGCGGGATATCAAATCCAAACTCTTCTTCTTCTTCTTCTTCTTCTTCTTTGTGCGTTTAACACAGTTCATGTCTGGTCATGATAACAGAATGGAACAGGGCTGCTTGAGGCGTTTGAGTTTTGCGCATCCTGATATGAAATGACCTGATCTGCACCAGCCAAAATCACGTGTCTGTCAGGAAGTAGCACTGGACTTTGCACTTCTCTTGTGAAACACTCAATTCAAAAAGCTTACAGAGCTACAATTCTCAGAGTCAATCCCTCTCCCCAGGAGACTAAGAATTGTAGCTCTGCGAAGGGAATAGGGGATCTTCTAACAATGCTCAGTATCCTTAATGAACTACAGTTCCCAGGATTCATTGGGAGAAGCCGCAACTGTTTGAAGTGGTGTGATATTGCCTTAAATGGATAATGCAGTTGCATGTCAAGTCCCGACCCCTCCCGTGGAGATATAAAGACACAGGACTCAATAATTAAGGTTAATAGGCATAGAAAGGCCACAACTTTATTGGTTATGGAATGTAGAGAGGTATTGGCTTAGGCATTGGAACTAACCGACTATATCTGACTCCAGTACGCCGTGCTGGCAGTCCGGGAAGGGTTAACCACCGATGGGAGAGCCCTGCTGCTGCACATCAGCTAGGAACTCACCCTGGGGTCACCGATATGGGGCGTGCCTTTGGCCCTCACCTACCACGGCTTCGGACAGGGACCCCCCCCCCGGACTCATTTAACGAAGTACCCTTCAGCATTTTGGGGGAGGTGATGGCCCAACCTCCTCCCCACCTTCAGCCTTCCCGAGATAATCCAATGCCTAGCCGCAAACCTGAGTTATGACGAGTTGCTACGAGGTAGGCGAAAACCACCAGGCTCCAGCCAATTTGCCTAGTGGGAAAATTCCTACCAGGTCCCTCAACGGCGACCAACCAAGGTCCATAGCAAGGTCAGGGAGAACGCTACCTGAAAAAAGGGAGGGTGGGTGGGAAAAAGTGTCAGCTGGAGGCAGGAAGCGAGAGGCTGAGCAAGCCACGCCTGCCGGCCTCACCGATTGGTCGGCCTGCCAGGCGCCGCGCCCAGGGCTCAGCCTATGGCGGCAGGGGATGAAGCCATCCCCTGCGCACGTGAAAGGCTCGTGAAGCCTGCAACCCCCCTCCTTCCTATGGGCGGAAGGGGCTTTGTCTTCACAGCTCTTGCTGTGATCAGCTGCTAAAATCAGCTGGTGCAAATTCTGTCGAAAACCTTTTCTTTTTCTCTCCAGCTCCCCACCCCAATTTAATACAGGATCAAAGGCAACATTTGTTATCTTTGTCCCTGTCACTGGCTTTCAGAAGTGTAGCTTTTGAGACGAAGACCTCCAAATGAGTTTAGAGCATAGTCTGTTTCTATGCTTTGAAAGTATTAGTGCACAGTCAAGGCTGGAGATTACCCTGTGCCAATTTACAGCTTGTCACCCTTCCCCTGGAGCTAAGAAAGATTTGAATATATAAGAAAGTGTTCAGCTCCCTCAGGCACGGGAAAGTTTTCAGAAACAAATTCATCTGAGATTCCCGCTCCTTATTTCTATGACAACACACCAAGGCCGATAATCTAGGCCTCCATCTACGAAGTTTATTTCAAAGACAAGAGTTTATTATAATACTCAGCAAATATGTTATTCCCAGGGTGGGGTGGGGCTTTCTCTTTATCGTCAATTGAGGGAGAAGAAAGAGTCTACAAAAACCACAGAACACAGTGGCTACACAAGATATCCTGTGGAGGTATTGCATAGGATGGCAATTAACAAATAATTGGAAATTCCCCACCATGTGCAATTACTCTCCAACTGGAAAAATGACATGCAAGAGTAAACCTTTCGCTCCAGGAAAGAAGAGTCACAAACACAATCCACATGCTGTGGGCTGAGCCACATCAAAAATGGTCTCAACGTTCTGCTTTGGAAGAAGCGCAAGCCCTAAGTGACTTACAACCTAACTGCTTTTATGCTATTTCAAAATGCTGTTCATGTCTACTTGCTAAGTGAGGATAACCTTTCATGTATCTGATTTGCTCCACTCTGACTCATGACCCCCTTTGCCTGGTAGCATGTGGTCCAAGGAGAGGCAAATGGGGGAAGAATTCTGCCCACGTCATCTTCCCTGCAATGTCCCATGAGGAGAAACTCTTGCATCACCACAGAAGGAGGAGGAGGAAGCCTTTATAAGGCTTTCACCTCTGGAATTGGGGGCCATTTTGCCCTACAAGCTTCCCACCCATCCACCCTTGGATTAGACCCTTCACTGAACAATTATGGGTGACTGGTTGATGGGACCATAAAGTAATTTTCTTTCTCATCCTGATTGACTCTTGGTTGGGTTTCTCCCCACCTTTCTCTCAGTGGCCTTTATGGCTTCCTTTTGTTAGGCAGAAGAATCATTGTCTTGTATAAGGGTGGAAATGGTGCTGGGCAGGCTCAACATAATAAAAGGGAGCCCCTATGAGGGTCATGACATTCCCTAAACTCAGGTTGGGTCTGTGCCTGGCTGGAATACTAATCTTGGTCACCCAGTGGGACCATAACAGGGTTCAGTGATGCTGACTGACTCCCACTGGATGGCTTTGGTGCTGTCCACTCCCTAGTGGATCCTATTCCATCAACAATGGGTGAATAGAATGATGCACCGATCCTGGCCCTACTGCCATGCCAACCCTTGCCCTGCCTCCTGCAGTCAATACAGATTTTTTTGCCTGATTTCATGCCAGCACCTGGTGCCCTGCCTACTCATTTGCTGCCCTTCTGGGTCACTTAATGTGCCTGCCCAGGCAAGGTGGACTCTAGTCAAGGAAAGATAATGCCATTATAAATTTATCAGTCTTTAAGTTTCCACCAGGTGTTACTTTGTCACGTTGCCTGTTTTGTAGAGTGTGTGACCTTGCATTATAACTTCTGGTCAAAGCCAACAACATAGGCTCACATACCATTTTATTTCCCAAAAACGAAGTGTGGTTTTGGATTTTTCATTTTTAACAGTTCAAGCAGGTACCCCCTCACATATGCGTCAAAATTTGTTTATACTACTTGCTGATTAGATTATTTGCATAAATAGGCTTGAGTTATGACTTTAGTGATAGAACATACCATTTGAAATTCACATTGTGTTGGGATGTTAATTACCTAAGCGACAGTGGCATAATTTGCAAGCAGGAAAAATTATACATCCAGTTATAATGTTCATAGCCTGAATGGCTTCATATAAAATATTGTCACTGAGAAAATTTACAAATAATTTTGAATGATTTAATTTATATATAAAAAGCACATTCAGTAGTAAAATGAAAGGATAAATGTTGTTAAATATGGCTGCAGTATTCCATACAATTACAATAGCATGGAAATCAGGCTAAGATACATTGCGCACTTAACTGAGAGTAAGTTCCATTGTTAAGAAGCACATGATTTTATTACATGAACTGGTAAGCACAAAACAAACACAAGCAAATATTTCAACAACAATATATAAGTCACACCATATTCATTGGAGCTTAAGAGTAAACTCACATAGGTTTTCTGATTATATGATTATATGAAGTTCATGTACTTGGAGGTTTTCGGATGAGTATATCAAGATCAGGTATGGGGAATCTGTGGTCCTCCAGATATTGTTGGGCTTCAAATCTCATCACCCAAAGTCAACAATGGTAAGAGCTGATGCAAGTTGTAATTCAACACCTGGAGGACCACAAGTGCCATATCCCTGCTATAGATCCACACCTGTAAATGGTGCACATTAGCTGTTTCTACCAATAGCCTAAATAAGGAAACCTGGCACATGCAGCATGCAATCATGGCTGCTAAAACAGCATCCAAAAATTGGGCAGCAAGCTTTTTCTTAACTCAAAAAAGTAGGGAATAGAGTGCTAAAATATTTCACAGATGTTCCATTCATCTTCCTGACCCCCATCCCTTGATGTTTATTTGTTGGCCTTACATAGCTATGGTTCTGCTCCCTGCTAGACTCCCCCTTTAACACCCCCTTGCCTGTCTTTATTCCCTAGAAAGTACTGCTTTTCATTTTATTTATTTATTTTATTCATTATATTTCTATGCCGCTTTTCACTCACGTGAGTACCATAAATAATAACATCGCAGAACATCGCAACCATAACAGAAATCATATAAAATGATTAACAAACCATCAGTAAAACAACCACCTTCTATCAAACACTATGAACAAAACAACTAAAAAATAGGCTAAATGGCACAACCACAAATCTCATTTTGTTGTGTGCTGTCAAGAAGGCAAGTAAAGTGTTGCATTCTGGTTTGCCTCTTGCTTGCCTTGGATGAAGGATGGAGAAGAGGGTGTCTTGAAACCAGCCTACTGTACAAACCTAAAACATACATTATTTTCCACTTCTGCCTCTGACCCTACCTACCCCTTGGGTGTGGCCTTAGGAAGCTAGTCCAAGGTGGGGGAGTTTGGCCCTCAGACCGAAAAACAATGTTATTATTCTCATATTTATATACCACCTCTCCTCCCAAAAGAGCCCTGGAAGGAAAACACACAGAGAACATCTAAAACCAACGAGAACATCTAAAACCAACTCCAGCACAGAAGCAGACAGGGAAAAATCTCTGCTTAAAAGGCTTGTCAAAAGGAGAAAGTCTTAAGTTCTCAATTCCTGTTCTAGCAAAAGTTACACCCATGCAAGCAATTTAGGAGAAAATATCAGGCTGAATATCAGTGGTCCATTATGCACTTTGACCACATCTCATTTGCGTTTGAGGGTGTCTGTTTCAGCTGCTTCGAGCAGAGAGAAACTGAGTTTGTTCACTTGCACAGAAACCCTCATTTGTACTTGTGGCTCAGTGACACAAGTTGAGATGCCATACATGAAACAGTTTTTATGCCGCATCATATATACATAATTGTTAGTACAGTAGCACACTGGATTGGACTCTAAAACATTTTTGCCACCATCCAGTGTTCCAAAGGTCCTCAGATTTCACTTAGCCAAGCATTTGTACCCTTGTTGTTAGGGATTCTGAAAACTATTGATAAGACATAGCCTACTACTGCTAATCCTATGTGGGTTATTCCAGGATGTTGTATCCATGTAGTTTGTTACTCCACAGGAAGATGGCTGAGAGGAGAGGAGAGGAAACTGAGAGGAGATATGATAGCCAACTTCAAATATCTCAAGGGTTGTCATATGGAAGAGGGAACAAGTTTGCTTTCTCTTGCTCTGGAGGGTAGGACTCAAACCAATGGCTTCAAGTTACAAGAAAGGAGATTCCGACTAAACATCCGGAAGAACTTTCTAACTGTAAGAGCTGCTGTGACAGATTGGCCCTAAGGTGAAAGAGTTTTTTCCTCCTGGTTCAGAAGGAGTTAATTCACCCTCACCTTGACTGGCAGCTCATCCTTTAGGGGCGGGGCGGTCCCCGGTTTAAAAGGAGGGGACAGCCGTTTTGACAGTTGAGAAGAGGGAGGGTGTGTGTGGTGACAGGGAAAAGAAGGAGGGTGTGGGGCCAGGATAGTGGTGGTATAGGTTAGGATTAGTTTGTCATGAAACTATAAAGTGAAAGAGTTCCTGTATGGCAGTAACTAAGATTGTGAATGCATGAATCTTTAAATCAACTATGTTCTCCAGAAAATAAAGTCCAGTTTCTTTTATGCCAAAGAGAGATCGTCATTATTGGTCCAGCAGGGTATCAAATCTCACAGAGGTGTGTACTCAGGAAAAGGGCAAAACTTACCTGAGAGGAAAGAGGGGGTTAGTTTGTGTCTTAGAGTCACACAGAAAGGGGTTAGAAGGTGAAAACCTGAAGTGCCACAAAGTTGCCAGAGTTGTGAGGCAAATCGTTACAGTGGGGATCCGAGCTGAGGGAGGCCCTTTACTGTAGGCAAGAGGTGGTTCATCTAAGTAGCCCAGAGCATTAAGGATACCAGGCCGCGAAAGCTGGATACAGACTCTCATTACTAATAAACCCTTAAAGTAAGAGGGATTTGTTTTTGAGGCGAACCTTGAGAAGAAAAAGGAGGTTCGTCGCAGCTGCTTGATGTTGGAACAGTCTCCCTCAGGAGGCTGTGGACTCTCCTTCCTTGGAGGTATTTAAGCAGAGGATGGCCATCTGTCATGGATGCTTTAGCTGAGATTCCTGCATTGCAGACAATTGGACTAGAGGACCCTCTGAGTCTCTTCCGACTCTACAATTCTATGCTTCCAAAAAACCCTCTGGATACAACCCCTATGAATTTCAGGTAAACATTTAATCAAGACGTATTGGTGATATATCAGAAATGAAGTTGAAGCCTTTCAACCTCATACTTAAGTTTCGAGTTTCTGATTATTATCTGAACCACTATGAAATTTTGACTTTACTGTAATTACTCTTTGTAATTGCTTTCCATTGCACACTATTTCCCCCCCTATTATGGTTATTCCTTTTAATTTTCTTTATCACTTATACACGAGTGGAATGTGCTGAGAGAGTTCAACTATCAAACTTTTAACTAGATACGCAAGATGTATAATTAGAATCACTGCATTTCTTTTAAGTTTATCTTCTAAAGAGAGATGTTGGTATTTCATTAAGTTCCCTGTGCCCTTTTTTTGCAATTCTAGGACTTCTCAAACAAGACCCTAAGGGAATTGCATAGAACATTGTCCCATAGATTGTGCTTCTTAACTGATATAGCTTGAAGTGCTGCAGACATAAACTTGTCACATAAACATATTACTTCATTTCAACATGACTTCCTCATTTGCTGTACTGTTTCTATGCAGTCAGACAGAGATAGACAGACAGAGAGAATGTAAGCTTGAGAATTATTTCTAAGCAGAATGCAAGCTTTTAGAAGCATTCTAAGGCAAGCTCACAGTTACATGGGAGAAATGTGGGGAAAGTTTGGTGATTTATTTATTTTATTGCTGAAGAAAGATTGTCTTAGAAATTCACTGCTTAAAGTGAAATAGAAAGTGCTGATCTGTCCTGCCAGTGGTGGAGAAGTGGCACTGGTGCCAATTTTAGGTGAGATCTAGAAAAAAATCACACGAGATTTCATGCACTCCAGAAGATCTTGCAGTATTTCAGAGAGATCTTGCTGGAAATCAGTGTGATCTTGCCCAAAATTGATGCTGATGCCAATAAGGAGTTAACTATCGGACATGTGTCTTCCTTATTTGGGACGGGCCATGAAATCAACTAGGGCTGGGAGAGACCCTTCCTGAAACCCTGATCAGCCACTGCCAGTCAGTGCAAGCAATGCTGAACTAGATGGACTCAGTATACAGCAGCTTCATCCTATATAAGCTTCTGAAAAAGTTGGAAGATACAGGTGGAATCACTGTGAAAATGCTTTTTTTAGAAAAACATTTTGAAAAATACATTGGATTTGCCATAGCTCACTTTCGCCATCTGGTGTCACATTTGTATACTGCACTTTGCAACACACTTAAAACGTTTTATTTGTAGCTGTATAGCTGAATCCACAATGAGTTTGTGTTGCTCCATTTCTGTTCTTCCAATCCCATTTGGTGTTGGTTAGGCTCAATGTAAGCAGCAGTGGGGAAAACCAGACAATTTCTTTTTAAAGATAATGATGTGGCCTGTTCTCCCTTGGTGTGGATGAATTATAAATGAAATAAGACTGCAAATCCCTCATCATCCCCTGTCCTAAACATCAATACACAGAGGGGAATAGGATACGCTTTGTATGTATCATCATTATCCTAAAATGGTGCATTTATGAATTGTACTGTGTGCAGTTCTGATTTGGATTTTAATTAGCTATGCGAGCAATCCCAGTTGTATCTATTATGTCTGGCAAAAGATTATTTCCATGCTGTTGGATGTATAAGGTGCGTTGTAATCTGCTATTACATTTCAGCGAGTTGTCCCTGCAGGACAACACAGCAGCAGCATTCAGCATAAAGAACAAGGAATGAAAATAAGTAGTTTACTGGCTCCTCACTGCAATTGTTTCATTTCAGTGAGAAGTATGGCTCCCTCACTGCAGGATACTATATTTAAGTTTAAGGAAAACACAAACCAAACCTCTTATTGCTAGCTGCTCCTGCATTTGAAATTTGTAGCATGGATAGTTATTTGGCATTTGTGTAGCATTGTTCTTCCTTATTTTCATTCCCCCCTCAAAACCATTGTTCTTCATTGTGCCCTTTTCATTGTCAGCGAAAGCAACCATATGCATTCAATATGTTGCATCTGCTACACTAAAATACAACTTGCATCAACTAAAATTTCTATAGCAACGTTTGTTTGGTGTTCACTCTGATTACACAGATGCGGGGGTATAATTTCAGCTTTCTGCCATTATGAAGTAGGAACATTCTATTCCTTATAAAACGGATAATACCTATCCTATCGATATTCAATTTAGAACGGTAATATGCACTCACTATTCAACTTTCAGGAGTTTCAGATTTAGCATCTATTTTGGACTAAGCATCAGATTAAGGAGCATCTGCTTCCACCTAACAGCAGTTTAATGGTGCTGAGAGACTGCTTTTCTGCAATGAGTTAGAAGCAGAATTAAAACAGTCCACACAGCTTTCCATGTCTATAGTCATTCCAATCTATCACCATCCTCTTAATTTAATTTCTACCAATGTTTTGCCTGACTAGGACCTTCCAAATTTCCCCCAGTCTCACTTTGGCTGTAATTTGATGACAATTCTAAAGATATACAGACCCTTCTCCCCTGCATTCTTGGAATTTGAATCATTTTATTCAGTTATTCCTTCAGCCAAACTCATGGATAATAATCTGTTTTAAGATCTTCCCTGGTTCTCCCTTCAAATCACTTGGTAAGAACTGGATAGCCTTTAACAAAAAGACACACTGTGATTCCCCCTCTGCCCTGCCTGACCTATTTTTGTTCTTATCTCTCTTTCTATTATAAGATAATAATAAAAAAATTCCTTCCAGTAGCACCTTAGAGACCAACTAAGTTTGTTCTTGGTATGAGCTTTCATGTGCATGCACACTTCTTCAGATACACTGAAACAGAAGTCACCAGACCCTTATATACCCAGATGTCAACTTTGCTGCCACATACACCCGGACAACACCATTACTGGCCCCAACAACATCAAACATACCATCTCAGGACTATTTAATTGCTCATCGTCTAACATTGTGTATGCCATCAAATGCCAACAGTGCCCTTCAGCTCTCTATATTGGACAAACAGGCCAAACTCTACGCCAAAGGATAAATGGACATAAATCTGACATCAGGAATCACAAGACAGAGAAACCAGTAGGAGAGCACTTCAATCTCCCAGGACATTCTATACAGATCTCATAGTAGCTGTCTTATTGCAAAGGAATTTCAGAAATAGACTGGAAAGAGAAGTTGCTGAATTGCAACTCATTACCAAACTTAAAACCATGGAGAGACCTGGTCTGAACAAAGACATTGGATTCTTATCTCATTATACATGACTAAGCTATTTTTAACCTTCTCACCCCTTGCTTTTTCCTGTAAGACTAATTGCAGTCGTCAACAGTCGTCAACAGGTTTACCACAGCTATCAGCCTATCACCCATTCCCACCACCCTTCTGAGTAATACCCCTCCCACCCTCTCACTATATATAAGGGTCTGGTGACTTCTGTTTCAGTGTATCTGAAGAAGTGTGCATGCACACGAAAGCTCATACCAAGAACAAACTTAGTTGGTCTCTAAGGTGCTACTGGAAGGATTTTTTATTTATTTATTTATTTATTTTACTATGGCAGACCAACACAGCAACCTACCTGTAACTGGATCTGTTGTAAGAATTTGTATACCTTCATTTTCCCTGTTCTTCCTTTAAAAATACGATTTTGAAGTAGGTAAGAGAGAAAATTAACATGACCAGTTTTATAGTGTACCTGATCTACTTCCCACATGCATCCCAGGAAAGAGGTGAAAATGGAGAAAAACCGGGAGTGGGGAGTTCTGCTCTATAATGCATTCATCCCACAATGCGCTTGCACACCTGCTTCAGCTTGCCTTGTTGTAACCGTAAATTGCTAATTGCTGTGGAAAGGCATTGGGGTTGTGCTGTGGGGAGAAGAAACAGGCCTGGTAGAAATGGAGCAATTATAATCTAGCACATCTCAAGTGTTAATATCTTCGATCCCATTTCCTTCGCCCCTCCAGATTTCCTTTGTTACACTTCCTAGCTATATTCTTGTATGAAGACAGTAAGTTCTGCCTTGTGCCTTTTTCATACTCCGTGCTGACCAAGATAGTGAAAGAAGAGCTCATCTGTGAACCATAATGTTCCAGAAATGTTACCATTCTTTTATATTATCCCGTGTCCTCATCCAGCAAAATATAAATGTACAGGACGTCTTGTTATCAGGCAGGCCACCAACAATACATGTTCCAAATGTCATGTGCTGTTACACACCAGCACAATGTTGAATCGTCCTGACCTTGAGGATCATGGGCTAAGAGTCTGATACATAAAAGCAATAAATCAAGAACAGCTGCCTGATGGGCAGGTGGGTGTTTTGTTTTGTTTTTGGTGTCAGCCTTTGTCTTTGTGACCGAGGGCTGCATCTTGCTCGACTTATCTGCAGATGCATTCATAAGCAAGCAGGAGGTGAGTAGCGATATACATACATCTGTTCGCAACTTGCAAAAGTACACATCCCTCGGCCACATCCTTTTTAGAATGTGCACAAAGGGTTCTATTTAGCCTGTGCAGTTACAGTATACACAAAAGTCAAGAGAGCTTCTGCATGTGTTTTTGGAATGCCTCAAGGGTAAAATTAAAGGCATAGACAGATGGGGAAAGATCAACAGACTGGACACAGCTTTGTTGTTTATACTGCTTTAAAATTGCAATGTCTTCCTGTAAATTAATACTGAAAATAAACGTTCTCTTTATAAATGGAAAAGACTGGATTTCACCCATCACCTCTGGTTTGAGGAGGCCACAGCACATGGCAGGCAGTCAAGTGGCAGATGGACTTCTGTCCACTGCGGTAGACAACTTACTTTACATGCACAAACTCCTGTGTAGAATCCCTGGCAGGGTTGGGAAAGGATCAGAATGGAAAATGCAAACTATATGGGCCGGATTCACATAAACCCCCAAAACTGTCTCAGGGTGGGGAGATCAGGGGAACCCCCAAAACAGCACACAGGGAGAGGAAAAGGAGAAGACAATATTGCGCTGGCCAAATGTTCACAACAGCCCTACATTGAATTCTGCCCTATATTATTAACAAAGAAGGTGATGACAGTCACCAAGAAAAGTGTGGTCAACTTTTGTTGCATCCTCTGAAAGGAAAGTGTAAGGAGTTGGTAGGTATCAAAACCACTGGAGTAATCAGTGCCAGCGACTCCATTATCGTGAAATTAGATCAACACAAAGGGAGAGAATGCAACCACTGGTATTCTCCATCTATCTGCAGCAGTCCCAAAAAGGTCTGAGATCGCCAAGTAAACCAAGGATAGAAATAGCGCTCTGGTTTCTCTATAATGAAAAAGGTAAAACAACAACACCAGCGGAGCAATGTATCTTGAGGAGATTTGTCTTTTTGCCAACCGAGGGAAAGGAAATGAACACTGAATCAAAACAGCTCTTTAATCTTCCCAAGAAGATGCAAGTTAAGCTTACAGAAGCACAAGAAAAATAACCACACATCCATTATAGAGTAATTTGTCTCCAGCAACGATAGAAACAAAGTAGAGTCAAGATAGTGTTTGATTTAAAGGTCAGGCTTAGTATACAGTCGGGAAGATATTTGGAGTCAGGTATCATGTGAGCCTGCTGGGTTGAATTTTGAGTGTGGCTAGATATAGCAGATGAGTGGCACGTATTAATGTATTCTGTGGTTAGAATAAAATGAAAAATAGGCACCCAATGTGCTCTTGAATTCCAGCAAGAACCCTTCCCCACAAAGAAGAATGTCTAAGAAGAGTCTAAAACGTAATATTAGGCTTTTGTTGTGTTTTTAGATTTTACAGATGTTCATCTGCAACCTTCTACATCTGGACTGAATCCCAACTCTCTACAGCAAACACACTTGTGGAAAGAGCTGTGGGTGGCTTCTTGAAAGTCACCTTCTGTCTCAGCTCCTTCAGCTTCATTGGAAGTCCATGAGTTCTTGTGTAATGAGAAAGGGAGGACAACTTTTCTCTATCCACTTTCTCCATGCCACGGGTTATTTTATCAACTTCTATCATATCAGAGACCCAGGTGGCGCTCCCTTGGCCAATAAAGCGAGATGAGCGCTGCAACCCCAGAGTCGGACACGACTGGACCTATTGGTCAGGGGTCCCTTTACCTTTACCTATCATGTCACCTCTTACTTACCTTTAAACTAAAAAGTCCCAATGCTGCATTCTTTTCTCATTCCATTTCCCTGATCATTTTGCTTGCCCTTTTCTGAAACTTTTACAACTCTATAATATCCCTTTTATAGGGACGTGGGTGGCTCTGTGGGTTAAACCACAGAGCCTAGGGCATGCTGATCAGAAGGTCGGTGGTTCGAATCCCTGCGACAGGGTGAGCTCCCGTTGCTTGGTCCCTGCTCCTGCCAACCTAGCAGTTCGAAAGCACATCAAAGTGCAAGTAGATAAATAGGTACCGCTCCGGCGGGAAGGTAAACGGTGTTTCCGTGGACTGCTCTGGTTCGCCAGAAGCGGCTTAGTCATGCTGGCCACATGACCCGGAAGCTGTACGCCGGCTCCTTTGGCCAATAAAGCGAGATGAGCTCTGCAACCCCAGAGTCATCCACGACTGGACCTAATGGTCAGGGGTCCCTTGACCTTTACCTCTAATATCCCTTTTGAGGTGGAGTAACCAGAATTGCACACTGATTCCTAATGTGGTTACACCATAGATTTGTATAATGGCATTATGATATTCGCAGTTTTATTTTCCCTTGGCTGGAATTTGCCCTTCATTTAGTCGCCACACATTGAGTCAACATCCTTACTGAGCTGTCCACTACAACCCCAAGGTCTTGTTCCGGGTTAGTCACTGATAGTTCAGACCCCATGAAATTATTATTATTCTTTTGTGCTGACATGCACCACTTTACACTTGTTTACATCGAATTGCCTTTGCCATTTCACCGCCTACTTGCTCAGAGTGGAGAGGTTCTTTTGGAGCTCTTCAAAACCTCTTGTTGCTTTATTGACCCTGAACAATTTAGCACCAGGCTTGGCCACTTCACTGCTCATCACTAACTTGCTTATGAAGAAATTAAAAAGCACAGGTCCGATATCGACCATTGGGTAGATTTTGTGTGAATTATCCCTGTGAGAAAAAGAAGAAGTCAAGATGGTAATTTAGAAACTGCTAAAGAAGTTTAGGGAATTTAAATTCAGAAGGGGGGGATTGGGGGAAGACACCTACTGATGTAAAGCAAAGTTATGTTATTGTAAGAAGAATCTTTTTATTATTATTATTTTTTAATGTCTTTGTATGTTCTATTTTTCTTTCTTTCAAAATGAATAATAATTTTTTTTTTTAAAAAAAAGATGCTAGTCCACAAGATCTTTTCCAGAAGCCAGAGAGCGCTACTGACAGGAAGTACAAGCGGACGATGATGATTTATATCCCACCCTTTAACATGAAAGTTACTAGGGTATATGGGAAAGAAATCTAGGTAAGGGTCATATAACTCAATGGCAAAGCACAGGAACTGCATGCAGAATGCCCCAGATTCAATCCCTGGTGTCTCCATACAGGGTTTGGACTCCTGTCTGAAATACTGTACAGTTGCCACCAGTCAGTGTAGACATTGCTAAGCTAGATGACTCAGTATAAGATTATAATGTTCCTGTGCAGACACAGTGCTTGGTTTGCTGCTGAGCACAGAGTAGGGCAGTGGTGGCGAACCTATGGCAAGCGTGACATAGTGGACACTCGAAGTCCTCTCTGTGAGAGTGCACGGCATCGCTCCTGCAGTGCTGTTCCTGGGGTTTTTCAAAGTTGGCTCCCCCCCAACTCTCCGGGTGGGAATCACTCCGTTTATCAGCAACAACACCCCCCAATATTAGCTCAACAACTGTTTGCATCCCCCCCAAAAAAATCTCAACATCTCCGGGCCCCCCCAATCAGAAGAACTCAGGGCAGTCCTCCCCCCAAAAAAGCTCCACAACTTTGGGCACCCCCCAAAAAAGCTCAATAACTCTGGTTATTTTCATTTCCTTAGGGTATATTTATTTGTATGTGCGCATGCAGGCAATCATTGTTACCCGATATTAAATTGCCGTGTTGGCACTTTGTGATCAATACTGTAAGTGGGTTTGGGGTTGCAGTTTGGGCACTCGGTCTCTAACAGGTTTGCCACCACTGGACTAGGGACTATTATGGTCTTTGGACTCTTAATCATAGAATCATAGAATTGTAGAGCTGGAAGGGACTCCAAGGGTCATCTAGTCCAGCCCCCTGCAATTCAGGAATCTAAACTAAAGCATCCATGACAGAGGGCCACCCAACCTCTGCTTAAAAACCTCCAAGGAAGGAGAGTTCCCGAGGGAGACCGTAACTTTTGAAACAATAGATCTTTGTTCAAAACTGACTAATGTATTCATGTATGCATTTAGTTACCCAAATCCTTAACAGCCAAGCCAAGGGCATGACATCACAAGTTGAGAGCCAGGAAGGCGGCGGGGGAGGGGGGGAAAGATAAGGTTGTTGTTTTGGATGCTTTTCTCATCCATGTCCCCCCCCCCCACTCATTCCAGAAGTGCAGTGCTTCCCCATAAGAAAGATTCATTGCCTACCAATGGACGTCTTAAGATGCCGCGCTGCAGATTTGTCTTTCTTAGCTCATTGTCTGAAAATGAAAATCCTCTGACAAGATGATAGAAGGCTCAAAGTGGGGTAGGGGGTGGAAAACAAGTGCAACATCAGATGCTCGCCCACAACGAATTAGAGCCAACACTGTAGACAGGATGACATTGTGCAAGAAAGCTCCGTCCCAAATTTCCAGCAGTACACCTGACACAATCTAAGACATGGATAGTGATAGGGCAGAAGGATGATTGATTATATCTGCCAAGAGACTCTCGTGTAATCAAATTCAGACCCAATCTCTTGTGAATTGTTCATGTCAGAATACCTAACCGTGACCGCTTCTTAACCTTTTACAAACCTTTTAAGACCTTTTGAACTCTTTTTTTCATAGGGGGAGGGGAAGCCTTCAATCAAATCCTGCCCTGTAGTTTAGTCGAATGCTACAACCACTGGTGGCTTGTGCGGCACTAAAGATGCCCAAATTAACAAAATGAGAGACAAGGGCAAGAAAGGTCAGCTCCTCCATGTTTATCTGGGCCCTCAACTGCCTTAAAAGAAATAATACGGGCTGGACCTATTAATGACTTTTTTTAATTAAAAAAAACTCATTTAGAAAACTTCTTTTCAAACAAAACTTGTTTTGTGAACAGCAGTTGGGAATAGCATAGGAGCAAAACCCTCCCTTAAAAAAGCTCAACAAGTCTGGGCAACGTTCCGAAAAATTGCAATGTGGGGAGGTGACAAAAAAAAGGGTACCACCTGACCTTGCTACGCCTCTGACTGAAAGTGGTAATGTTCAAGATGCCTTGGGTTGGGGTCTTCTTGGCAGGGTTAGGAGTTTCCCAGCTGATTCCTTCATTTCTCCTCCAAAGGAAGCTGGCAACAGCAGAAAGGATGTGCAATGATAGCAAGTTATGATAGATCCAGCCTCCTGGATCTTCTGACTGCAAATGCTGTTCTTTTTGCACAGCGAGGGTCACAGCAGCCTGACTCAAACACACAGTTCAGTTAAATACAGTTAAAACCATTTAAAAGCAGGCAAAGAGAGGAGAGCCTCTCTTAGTTAGTTAGTTTCCTCACATGCGTCCATAGTCCATCACTTCTTCTTAATATTCTTGCTAATTTCTGGATTAAGGAAGGCCAGAGTTGTCAAGTTCCACTCGACATGGGGGGGGGGAACCTCGTTGTGAGTGCATGATGTCACACATGCGACACACATGTGTGACATCGTGTGTGTCGGGAGGAGGTTGCAAGGCATGCTGCCACCACGGGGAGGCCTGGCAGGGCCTGGCCTCTCAAGATGGGTGCCTATGAGGAAAGCTAACATGGGAAGCTTCCTATGGGCAGATCTACACTCATGGTTTATAAAGTTAAGGCAGGGTTAAAGAATGGTTTTAATAATGTGCATAATTCATTATTAAAAATGTGACACCAGAGCAACCAGGATCCAACAATAGGAAAACCGTGTTTTTACAGAGAAAACAAGGTACGAAACGCTTTTAATTTAAAACCCTGTGTTTTAAAATGATATATTGAATAATGTTAAACAGATCGTTGTAGATCCAGCCTGTGTTTCTTCCTCTTTTGCATTCAGAATTCTGCCATGTTCAATCACCATAGGAAGAGCTGGGGAAGGAAAGCCTGAGACCCTAGAGCAGGCATGCCCAAACTCAGCCCTCCAGATGTTTTGGGACTACAACTCCCATCATCCCTAGCTAACAGGAGCAGTGGTCATGGATGATGGGAATTGTAGTTCCAAAACAGCTGGAGGGCTGAGTTTGGGGATGCCTGCCCTAGAGAGTCACTGCCAGATGGTCTAAGTCAACATTCCAGAAATGCACTTGGGCCAACTGGGTATGAGAACTTTAAGGGCATGTTGTGGCAGATAAATAATAAGCTGCTTGAACATCTATGAACATCTCTGCTTTATACAATATAAATGGGTGGCAGCTTTGGGCAGAAGTGAGAGAGAACAAAGGCTGTTTCTCTCTTCTGACAGTGGGATCATCAGAGCTGTTTCTGGGTTCATGTTTTTCCTTTCTCTCATATAAGTGAAAATATACCTGTCATTCTGATAAGGAAAAGCAAAGCCCTTTTGCCGCGAGTCCAAAGAACACATGGAGTAGAGAAGGGCACCTCAAGTTGTGTCACACATACTTCTCTGTACCGCAGGAGAGGTATCGCTACAAATATATGGGATTAGATATGAGCCATCTCTACAGAGATACATTACATTCAGAAAACAAGGAGTTTTCTATCACCAGAGAGCAGATAATGGGGTTTCTTGTGTAGGTATCATGAGCAATGAAAAATCCAATCCTTTTGCAACTTAGTGCATTGACCTTCTGTTACTCATACTTGTTTCCAAGCACCTTATCCCAGTCCCTTATTTAATTGCAATGCTAGTCCACCATAGTAATAAAGTTGTCATCCTAAGTATATGAGCTGGATCACCCCGCACTGATATTATATATCTGTTTATAATGTTCTATTGTCTCCGTAAATATGATTCATAGTACTAATTAAGATGTAAGACAACTGCAGCACCCTTGTATTTCTCTCTCCCCTCCATAATGCTACAGTCTTAGTTTGTCCTTGAAGGTCTCCTTTCATTATTATGGTGTCCAATGCATATCGGTTGAAACCAAACTAAAAGTTAAATGATTTCCCCCATTGTTTTATATTCATATTCTCTGACACATTGAGTGTACAATTAAGCAAACGTAATGAAAGCTTCTATATCATGAGTGATGGATACCTTAGAGGGGCCGTGGCATAAACTATGAATGGAGTAAGGCCCAAATTCAATTTCTGGCATTGCCAGGAAGTAGGTGATGGGGAAAACAGTTGTCAGAGAACCACTGCCAGTCAGAGCAGACAATAGTGGGTGAATAGCATTGCTCAGGAGAAGGCAGCGCCATACCTTGAAGCAATCATTCTTCAAAAATACATAAGCCAGAAATCACGGATGCTGGGACCAGACTATGATCTAAGATCAATAGGATGGACCATATGATGACAATTGTGTTCCATTTCCATTGGCTATCACTTTGTTACAGATCCATTTCAAAGTCCTGGCTTTAGTTTTAAAGCCCTGGGTGGTCTAGGACCACAGTATCTCAGGGATCACAGAGCATTCTCACCGTCACCACCACCACCAAACTATAATCCCCACAAGTTAAACTGGCATAAAACCAATGTTTGCTTTGTAGATTTACTTTGTACACTTTTGCTGTGACCATCTGCTGTGACCAACTGAATACTGTGTCCAGTTCTGGGCACCACAGTTCAAGAAGGATACTGACAAGCTGGAACGTGTCCAGAGGAGGGCAACCAAAATGGCCAAAGGCCTGGAAACGATGCCTTATGAGGAACGGCTTAGGGAGCTGGGTATGTTTAGCCTGGAGAAGAGAAGGTTAAGGGGTGATATGATAGCCATGTTCAAATATATAAAAGGATGTCATATAGAGGAGGGAGAAAGGTTGTTTTCTGCTGCTCCAGAGAAGCGGACACGGAGCAATGGATTCAAACTACAAGAAAGAAGATTCCACCTAAACATTAGGAAGAACTTCCTGACAGTAAGAGCTGTTCGACAGTGGAATTTGCTGCCAAGGAGTGTGGTGGAGTCTCCTTCTTTGGAGGTCTTTAAGCAGAGGCTTGACAGCCACCTGTCAGGAATGCTTTGATGGTGTTTCCTGCTTGGCAGGGGGTTGGACTAGATGGCCCTTGTGGTCTCTTCCAACTCTATGATTCTATGATTCTATGATCTGAGTTGTTATTGCGGTTGCCGCAGTCGCCTTCACGTCAAGATGGTTGGGGTATTTGATTTCTGTGAATTCCAGTGCGAATTGACCTGATCTGCACCTCCTATAACAACGAATGGATCACAATTTACTCATTGTTTGGCTTTACTAATCTCTGAAATCTGCAAAAGAGTTCTCAGCTCAAAAAAGGGACCAAGAGGGCATTCTAAGATTTGCACTTTAAAATAAAGCAGATTTAGAAATGCACACAGTTGAGATAAATCACAATTTAAATAAAACCATCTAATAAAATATATATCTAAATACAAATTTCCATGCAGAAGCTGGATGAAATAGAACTGTGAATGAACATGCACAAAAACAAACATTACTGCAATTAACTCATATACACACTCCAAGAATGCTATTTTCTCGGACATTTTATCTTTTTACAACACAGCTTTGTAGTTTCACATAGTATTTGTTCCTTTTTTATCATCATAGCTTTTATCGCACAATCTGTGTAGAAAGTACTTATTCACTGTCTTTTTGGTGTGTATTTTGAAGTGATGAAAAAATTACCCTGATCTTTTGACCGAAACCTGGAACAAAAGATCAGTACAGGAGGAAACTATCGTTGGCAGTAAATAAAGTGTTGAGCAGCCATGTCTCCTCAGGTGGGTGACCTGAGCCTTGGAAAAACACAAACATATATTTCTTGGTATTTCTGAGTAAAAAAAACCAACCAAATATCTTATAACAGTTGTATTTTCAAGGCTTTGGGATAGCAGCACTGAACACTACCATCACAAAGGTGCTATTTATGTTCCATTTACACAAGAATTGCAGACAGTGTCTATGGATGACACCCATAACCCCCGTTAGAGAATACTTTCTTTGTGCTACTTATATGAAATGCAGAGTAGTCAGAAGTACCCTGTAAATAACTTTATAGTTCCACATAGGGATATGGGTTTCAAGAGACTTTGGCAAATATATTTTTGTTTCAGATGAGACTGCAGATTCTGAGTGCTTCCATACAAGGATTATATGATGACTACAACTCATACTACCACCATTTCATTGGTTTCCTGCCACCAATACTTTATAAAATGCAATGCAATACAATATACGAGCACCAATTAAAACAGAACAAAACCCTTATTAAATCAAAACCAGAGAGTAGGATTTAAAAATAATTGCCGTTCTGCTTTATTTTTTGTCTTTATTTAAGAAATGTATACCCTTGTTTTTACTATAGGCACCTCAAAGCTCCTGAAGAACAAAAACAGCATACAATATACATAACTGAAAAGCTAAACATCAGCAAATAGAACTTTAGAAGAACATCCATGGTGGAAAGTCCTCCTAAAATAACACCATTTTAACTTGCGATCGGAAATTCAGCGAGGACAGAGCCTGGCGGATTTCTAATGGGAAGGAGTGTCATAGAATTGAATCTACTACGAAGGGCACAATTATTAATTGGGGGACCTCTAATAGTGCTCCTCCAGTTGAGATGGAAGATCTTTAAGTTGCAAGTGGGTAGCAACTCTGCTTCCAGATTTCTAAAATCCAAATAATATTCTGCAGGCAGGTGGGTAGCTCCCCTCTCCCTAGACTCCAACATTGTGCATGAAATGAATTTTATTGTAACCATGACAGAGTGAAAGGCATACAAACTTGCTCTCTCTGCACTCCCCAGCTGCGTTTGGAGAGGGGGGGTGTGGACCGAGATAAGTGAATGTTGCCCCTCCTGTACAGTTAATATTGCTGATTTGGTTTTATTTGAAGTTTTGTCTTGTTTGTTTTCATTTGCAATCTTTTTTTAAAAAAATGTAACTGTCTGTCAGGCTCGGGGAATACCGGTAATCCCTCTCCCCCGGTGGCAGCAAGAAGCAGGAAAAAACAAAGAGAGTCCTTACTAATGAATTTATTCAGTCATCATGGTGAGAGACAAAGAAATCCAGTCATTCTCCCATTAATGGTGTTGCTGCAACTGAGCTCCTCCCCGCCTCCCTTCCTAGCAACAGCACTTCCCCTTATAGTGTCTGCATGTGGCCAACTGTCTCCGAGTCCTTTGCTCTTGCACTTTTAATGAACACAGAGTTCTAGGAGAAGGGGGGGGGGGTTAGCTACTGTATAGTCTCCAGTGACAACATGTCCGCTGGCTGCTCGGCCTCGGCCTCCCCTCCCACTTCTCCTAATACTCCCCAACTCTTCTGTTTGCCTGTCTCTGAGCTGTGATCTTCCCCAAACCCCTGCTGTAAATCAATATTGCCTTCCTCTTCTCTGGAAGCTTCAGGAGAAGTGTGGGTGGGTGTCAGGAATGAGCCAGCTCCAAGCGAAGGTTTGTAGCCAACTGCAGAAAGCAGCCAGGAACAGAGAGGCTTTGATGTTAGTCAGGCAGGGGAGAGCCGGCAGCTGCAGACTTTGGCTCTTCCTGACTTTGATGGGCAGGCTGATAAGGCAGTAGCTGAGAGCAGGCTAGAACACAGCCAAAGCTTGCAGGAAGCACAAAAAGGCGCAAATAGACTCAGAGACAGCCTCTCAGACCAGGAAGAAGTTGGAGCTGATCCACTAAGTCCAAAGAGTCGGCGAATGGGAGGGCTGCTAGATAGGAAGCAAAATAAGAGACATAAAGGTCGCAAGTTCAATATCTTCTGTCAATGACAGAAGGAGTCTTCAGAAGGGTCATCTTGAGTAATGATGCAGGAGGCTTTGTTAGAGTCGTCCGGGGCTTTTTTTTTTTTTTTTGCAATAAAGCCTCCTTTTTAATTACCTACGCTTACTGTGTTATCAAGCTGAGAACCTGAACTCCTGACAGTGGGGTGTGTGTGTGTGTGATCTCCACCATTCCTCCTCCATCTCGTCCCCTTCAGTCCAGTCCCTGACACCTACCCTGGTACCATTGGAGAAGGCCAGGCTAGAAATAAATAATCATTAGATAAAACTCCAAAGGTAAAATATTTATCATGACATTTCTCTAACCAGTATCTTTTCAAGCTCACTTTTTCCTTGTTTCTTTTTTTAAAAAGAGAGAGATCCACATGGACCTCAGTATGAAGCAGAACTTCCACAGGCATGAGGCGCTTTTAATCTTGATGATTGATATCAAAGAACACTCTTCCCTTTGCAGTTGCTTATGTGTTCCTGTACAGTTTGAAAACAGTCAACTGGCTCTCCAACTGTGAATGCTCTACTCACTGTTTCCCAGGAACCAACAAAGACCCCTCCCTGTTTCACTACCAAATTAGATCCAACAAGATCTGGTGATCAAAGAAGCCACAGTTTCTTTCTGTGCTTTCTTTTTTCTTCTTACTCTGAGGAATTTGTAGTTCAGAGAACTGCAGAATAGCAGGCAAGGCCTTCTGAAGTACCGGGAGATATATGTTCGAACTGAGAGGGAAATATGTTGTTTGGAGACAGGTGCCATGCATTTCCCACAGCTCATGACAAGAGCTTCTCGCTACACTCAAGTTTGAAATATGATCAATAAAAAATGGTCTTAACAACATCTTACTAGTCCACGGAAAAGTATTGTTCCAAACAATGGGTCAGAAATGCCACGTTTTTGCCAATGGATCCACAGTCCACTTATGCTATCGCTGTGTCCCCACCCCCACCCCACATGATATACTTCATTTTATTGTATTTCTTAAACAACTATTTCTTTAAAACGGTTCTTATGGCATGTTAAAATATGCAAAAAAATTGAAAGCAAAATAATAAAACAAAATTCTATTAACAACACCATAAAAATAACCTCAGCAGTCAGAACAGGGATAATCAACCAGGGGGTGGTGAGACCTATAAGAGTAAGAACTACTTGGAGTGCCAGTGATGGGCAAATGCCATTTTCTTAATTAAAAATGGCTATTTCTGCAGCTTATAGTCCATGTCCTAGATCAGTGATGGCTAACCTTGGCACTCCAGATGTTTTGGGACTACAACTCCCATCATCCCTGACCACTGGTCCTGTTAGCTAGGGATGATGGGAGTTGTAGTTCCAAAACATCTGGAGTGCCAAGGTTAGCCACCACTGTCCTAGATGCACAAGGAGGCATACATGATTCTCCCACTACGTATTTTATCATCACAATAAAGTAAGGCCAATTTGCAGTGACTGGTCCATGTTTATCCAGTGAGCTTCATCATGGTTGCTTGGAGATGGGAAGTCAAGATCTCCCAGGCTGTAGCTTGACTCTCTCGCTGCTATAGTGACTCTGACTCAAGCTGCATAATTTAGATTACGGTATATATTCTACTGCTAATATCAAGCTAAAAGTGTGCAATCTGTTATCAATTAGTGCTGATCATGATGCCCATTAATAAGAGTAATAGCTCTGCTAAATAGACTAGAATGGAATGGGTTGTATCCAATGCAGTGGTTCTGCTTTCACAACAAAATTATTCTTGCACATCGGAATATCTCCTTCTTTTTCCCTTCAGCCCTCCTACCCTCCACAACCTCAAAATTTGCTCAAAAAGTGCTGGATACAAGCCTACTCATTTCTCCTTCACAGGATTTAGCAAGCTATCCAGGCCTAGCCTCTGCACAACCTTGTCATCTGAACATTTGCTTTCAGAAGGCTATCAGTGGGCTATACTTTGGTAATTAATTTCATGCAGGAAGTGGGACATTTAGGCTACAGTTGGTTTTGGGGAGAGCTAGACATGAGAGGTCAAGGGAAACAGAGCAGAGGAGGGAATGCAGTGTAAAATAAAAATAATAAACTTGATACCATTTAACAGTCAAGATGGGAGGGCAAATGTTCCCAAAGCAATATCAGATAATTTATAACATTCTAATTTTAATGAGGCAGCCTAGAGGCTCAAAATAGATGGTCTGGCATTTGTTCTAAATAATTGATGATACATATAGGTAATATAATATGATTTGTGCTTGTGAATATATAAAAAAAATACCATAGATTTTCTTTGTAGAAAATTTTATTTCTAAGGCAATCTTTCATGTCAGAAAAAAAATGCAAATAACACACTGAAATTCATCTTTAATCTTGAAATGAAATGCCAACCTTAATTGTGTTAATGGTCCTTTTTATTATTCTCACAGAATACCTTAACCTTCTGCTTTCCATGTACCAAAAACATCGGCTCAGTCAGGCCTGGAATTTGGTATCTGCTTTTATCATACAGGGATACAAGCCTTTCGTAGACCAAATATTGGATGAGAGGAACTACATGTATTTTAAAATAGTTTTCCACAATGAAATGATTTCCCCCAAATTATTTCCCATGATGCTGCACAAATGTTGCCCCCAGACTATTCAGTTAGTTTAAAATATTTTGGTGGTTCTGAAAAAAAAAACTGTTTATGGCAGTCTCTCTCTCCCCCCCCCTTTCTTTTGCACCCCTTGCACACAAAAAATAAAATGTCCCCCTTTTCATTTCCATTGCCCTCGCTTGCTTCAGTGACATTGTTATGAAGCCTGATCCTTTTGGCAGATTAATGCTGCAATGAGGCCCTTGTTGTCTCTCAGGTGCATAGTCCATGACAAATCTCCTTCATCTCTCCATTGCCTATATATAGCCAGTACAAAAAAAAGAGACTTGATAAGGGTCATGCCTCAATGAAAAGACACAAGCTGGGCACAAGCAAAAACCTTGGTTTGTTCCCTGTGTATAGTCCTGCAGAAGAAAGGAGCGCAAAGACATTCACACACCTGAGGTAATGCACCATGTGAAATGTGACCAGTGATTTGACACAGGGGTCAGTCGCTTCACTCAGGTAACTTTTAAACTTACCCACAACACAAAACACACCATATTTTTCTCATTTCCCCTTCAAGTCACCTAGCCAACAACCATCATGTCTTTAATAACCATTATCATCCCAGGACTCTTTGGAAACTGAGTTGAGTTTTCTCTTCAGTGCTCCCAGCATCTATAGTCAGTTTCTGGAGGAGATCTTCCAGCGAGTTGGATTTCATCAATACGTTGATGCCATCAACAACAACGATAAAGTAACAGCAACAATTGACTGCTCTGCTGATATAATATGCATTAAAAGTGTGTGTGTGTGTGTGTGTGTTTTAATCAGGTTAGCCAGATTGATTCATATGCTGTTGGCAGATTTTTGTCGTCTTGTTGGGCTGTGTATGTGATAAAGGGAAGCCATACAGGGGTGAAGGCGTCGTCTTCTATTTTTCCCCGTGTCAGTTTCAGTTTATTGGTTAGTTTTTCTAACAAGGCTGTTTCCCATACTATTTGATACCATTGGTCCATGCTTACTACACGCCCCGCTCACATACAAAGACAAATCTCATTACAGCCACCCAAAGACAACCAACCACACCCTAGGCCACCCCCAACCTCTCTCACCACCAAGGAAACACAACGAGCGAATAGTAATAGAACCCACACTAGTGACGCTGACACAAAACCTCACACATACACTAAGTAGAAGAATAGAAACATAATCACCTGACCCCACCCCACTCACCACTTCCCCTCTCTCCCCCTCTTTTCTTCCTAACCTAACATTGTTGTTGTTGTTGTTGTTGTTGTTTAGTCGTTTAGTCATGTCCGACTCTTCGTGACCCCATGGACCAGAGCATGCCAGGCACGCCTGTCTTCCACTGCCTCCCGCAGTTTGGTCAGACTCATGTTAGTAGCTTCAAGAACACTGTCCAACCATCTCATCCTCTGTCGTCCCCTTCTCCTTGTGCCCTCCATCTTTCCCAACATCAGGGTCTTTTCCAGGGAGTCTTCTCTTCTCATGAGGTGGCCAAAGTATTGGAGCCTCAGCTTCAGGATCTGTCCTTCCAGTGAGTACTCCGGGCTGATTTCCTTAAGAATTGATAGGCTTGATCTTCTTGCATTGTATGTAACACTAATGTCTCACAACAAATGAAACTGAATTGTAGAAAACACAACTTGAAAAAAAGAGACAACGCATGTGTTTTTGTACACTAATAAATCTTCAATAAAAATAAATATATATTTGGGAAGAAATGCATTAAAAGTTTATTAACACGGCCCGATGTTAGTTCCTGGGTTCAAATGGTTGTATGCATATTTATTTGGGAGCTCACTTTCTTATTGCAATTCTTCTTTTGCCTCTCAGATCCCCCTTGCTGTGGCAGCTCCATGCCAGGGAGATTAGATGACACCTCCCTTCCAGCCCTCCGATCTGTCAACATTGCATTTAGCATTGTAGAATAAGTCATTTATCACCGCTTTGGTACCATGGAGTGTTATAGCACAGGAGGCCCAGGCTGGCTCTGTTTTGACTGTTGAGGATGACATCACAGATGCCTAAAGAGAGAGACGCTGTTCTCTATCAATAGGCATTTTGTAATAGCAGTGAGCAGCATGTTATGTCTATCATTTGTATTAAGCCTCTATAGAGGCCTGTATAGTGGCCAGTAATAGTTTTGAAGCAGTGGGGTTAGATTTCAAGCTTTTTCTAACATAGTAAGGGGAATGCTTGATTAATTTTATGCATTCCTTTAAAATTATTAATATTTAAAAAACAGTTTAATGAAGACATTTCATAGGAAGCAGAGGATGGTTCATTTTTTATAGTCTCCTAATGAAAGTCTCACATTCTGTGGGGTGTATATATCACATTATTATCCCATGCAATACCCAATAGCCAGTTTTTGAAGTTCAGACTCCTGTGGCATTAAGCTTCTGTCCTTGTTAAGTAGTTCTGCATGTTTTTCCTCCAGGTATGCTTGCATAAGCTGACTAATTAAAATAAATTCACGTACGGATGGGTCTGTGTGGGTCAGCCCTAAAAATAAGTCAAATTAAAAAAAGAGAGGAAAAAAAGTACCCGTTCCGGTACTTCCGGGTTCGGTGCAGAACGCAACCTGAAAAAACGTAATCCGCAGCGTTCACAACATGAGGTATGACTGTACTTCTGAATACCAGTTGCTGGAAAACTCAGGAGAGGAGAGTGCTGGACTAGTTAGGCCACTGGCCTGATCCAGCAAGCTCTTATTGTGCTCTTCATTTGAGCACTGAGACTGGAACATAATCCCAGTCACCCTTTGTGTGTTGAGCCTACACACTTTTAGAATATCTAAACAGGCATGAGGCAGACAAAATCCCTATGGCTAAAAGGACAGAAGGGGGGAATGGGTGTTTTTTTTTAATTATTGCATTCTCCGTATTACAGCTGAAAAAGGATTTGCTGATAAAAATCCAGGTCAAGAAACATAAGAGGCTGCTGTATCTGTGTGCCCTTTCTATGCACCTCAGATGCAGTGTGAAAGCAATGGAAGCTTATACCAGGTAAGGAAACAAAGTATTTTATATAGAACTCCTTTCCGCTGCCAACACTACTCCCCTGCTGCCAGGCTTATGAAAAAAACTAGCACTTTAGAAACATCTCTGTGGAAATGCAGACCTTCCTGACCTCAGTCGTCTTCTGTAATCTATATAGGATACACTTTCTTTCTTTTTACTGCTACCTTTTGTTCTTTTCTCTGATCCTATTGCACTTTTTTAAAAGCACAATCTATGCCACCTTCCCCTAGCACTAGCCATTATCGTTTGCACCAGCCATTAGGGATGGGTGGGTGGGTGGTGGGTATTCAATCCAGTTCACCTTTAAAGGTGAACCTTTTTAATTCACACTTACTCCAAAAAAAGTGTGACGAAAAAACACAGCTATCTTTTTAAATCCACCCTTCTCCAAATTTGGCAGTGAAAAATACACATGCAATAATGCATATACAATAATGCATATACACAAGTGTGCATACGTATTATTATTGAAAAGAACATTCAAACGTGTTATATTACAGAAAATTGCTTTGCAAACATGTGTGGATTGGGCAAAATTGCATGGAAAGAATGTGTACAAAATTGTCACTAAAATGCAGATGAATTTTATGCAGAACTTTTTAAAAAATCAACCTCAGTCTATTGTGGAAATGTGGAGAACTGATCTTAAGATTGGAAAAACAAGACAGTGAAAGAAAACCAAACCAACAGACTGACCCCTCTCTAATCTTCCAATCTGACTTTATCCAGATGTTTTTAGATTACAATTCCCATCCTCCCTGGCAATTGGTTATGCTGGACGGTTTCAGGTTGGGAAAGACTGACCTAAATTTTAACTCCCTCTCCTAATACTCCCTTGCCCCATGCCTATATTGACTTAAGTGACATTTGTCCTCTTGCACAGCCACCATTCATTCCAACTGAAGAAGCGACCACAGCCAAAATGAACCACACTGTTTGATTCTCCCTTCTTTTGGCCTCTCTCCCTTGGCTCTCCACCAAGAAATATAATCCAGGAGGAGGAGGGGCTTTGTAAAATATGTTTAGTGGCCATAATTCAAACTTGGCCTTCATTGTAAACCTGCCGAGACAGGCATTAAGCTTACTGATGGGTAAAATGAACAAGCTTATTTAATTTTGACTTTGCATTATCCATCAATTCAGAAGGCAAGAGATAGGCGCTGTGAATATTTTTATCACTTGGTCCAATCCACCTCAGTTTCCCCTCGAGGCTCCATCCTGCCCATAGCAGATGATTTACCTAGTGACATAGTATGAGTCGCAAGGGAGGCACTCTCAGGCTTCTAAGGGATGATGGAGTCCTAAGCATCCCTCATTGACACACATCAGGCTGGCCTCAGGCCGACCTCACACATGCCAAAATAGCCGTTTGTTCAGCAGAGTGATTCCTCATGATTTAGTGAGTTCACTCAGAACAGTACTGTACCTTTCATATCTGCAGCTCCATTGACTTCCTTGCTTGGAGCACTTTTGAATTCCCCTTCACTTCACTGGGCCTATTCTTGGCATTACGCTTCCTGTTCTTGCTCTTCATCTGAAGACTAATGGCTGCATTCAGACTTACCGTGATGAGCACCCCGAGGGAGCGAGGAGCTGCAGAGTGACTTGAGCATGCCAAGGATGCTTGCTGACAGCGCACAGCCAAACTATCTACTCCCTACTGCAGCGTTTTGGGGACTCGCTGCCACCTTAATGGAGCCGGATAAGTGTCATTATGTGTGTGTATTGAAGAAGAATGACATGCTTGGCTTGTCTACAGAAAATGCTGCCAACTCCTTCTGCAAGTCAAGGAGCAGATCTCAGTCTATACACGCTTTCATCTTTGGGCAGATGCTGTATTCTTCTCCAACTCTCAGGCCAAATAGAAGCACTTTTGGGAAGAATTGCAAGATGTTTGAGCAGCCATTGAGAAATCTCTGTGAGCTTAAGGAAATTTTGTTATGTTTTCCTAAAGGAGGGCTGTTACCCACCTGGAGTGAATGACAAAGCAAGCCCAAGAAGGATCCATCAAAGTTAACAAGGAGAGTCAAGGAAATGATAAATGGTATGAATGCTTCAAAAGGAACACGGGTGGCGATGTGGTCTAAACCACAGAGCCTAGGGCTTGCTGATCAGAAGGTCGGCGGTTCGAATCCCTGCGACGGGGTGAGCTCCTGTTGTTTGGTCCCTGCTCCTGCCAACCTAGCAGTTTGAAAGCACTTCAAAGTGCAAGTAGATAAATAGGTACTGCTGCAGCGGGAAGGTAAATGGCATTTCCGTACGCTGCTCTGGTTCACCAGAAGCAGCTTAGTCATGCTGGCCACATGACCTGGAAGCTGTATGCCGGCTCCCTCAGCCAATAATGCGAGATGAGCGCCGCAACCCCAGAGTCGGTCACGACTGCACCTAATGGTCAGGGGTCCCTTTACCTTTACCTATGAATGCTTCCTTTGATAGTGGAAGTCTTGCCTGAATAAGGAGAATATAAATGCTAGCTAAACAAACGTAAGCTGATAACAAGATGCAGAAAATGTCAAGTGTGTCAGCAAGGGGAAAGTACTGGGTTTATAAAGTCCTTTTCTGGTTGAGGCACCACACTGGTCAACCTGTGAATGTCCAGTCCACCATGTAGGCCAGATGCAATGTCCCACATAGATGCTCAGGAGTTTGGGGGAAGGAGCTGTATTATGCATGGTCTCAGGCACAGAGATATGTCTTGAGGGAAGGCAAAAATAAACAAAAGAACTTGGGTTACCCACATAAAACAGAACAGCAGTAGTGAATACTACATTTAGCTGCAGGACAGAGAACTGAAAGTCTTTATCTTTTTTCATTCTCTCTCTTCCCCTTTCCCTTCTTTCCTCTGCTGTTCCCTTTTAGATTAGATTTTTGAGCATTTCTTTTATTTCAGTGTATTATAAATAGATCCATTGTATTGGGTATGAACTTTTGTATATCTTTGCACCCGCATCAATAAATATAGTTTCAAAAACAAAACAGTAAATAAAACAGTAGCAGAAGGAGACACTATTGCTTCCAAATTACTCTACACAATGAAAAGAAAAGAAAAGAAATCACCTGTTCATAGTGGATGGAAGCTTATGGAATTATTTATGGCACCAAAATTCCTGTTTTAGTGGAGATACCGGTATATTCGCTTTCAGTCCAGGAGGTCAGGCTACTGCAAAACATTGTTGAAGCTTTTGAGTTCAAACTGCCTTTCTCTGGAGTAATCCTGATTTCCAGCCAAAGTATATTGATCTGTGGTAGCTGAACCAATACAAGAACTCAGTTGTGCTTCCATATAAATACTGTGAGACATCCTGTATCTGGCTGTCTAGCTCAGCCTTTTTATCTGAAACTCTCCCACATGTTCCTTACTCCCAGCTGAAATCAGGGCAGAGCTGAATAAACCACCATGGCTCCAAAGCGCAATCACTTTCTTGACCATAAGTAATTTCTATGACCTCCTTTCTGTTGCATCAAAAGCAGCTGGCAGCTAGTGGTGTCATACTTTCTCAGTTGCACTGAAGTTAAAAGTTGGCATTAGGGTGCAACATAGGTACAAAGAACAAGGCTTGTAGCTTTGTTCCAATGCTGTCCAGAGTTCTTGAAGCCATTTAAAGTTAGGTGCTCTAGCAGCAAGCTCAGAGGGTTGAAACTGGTTGAAAAATAAACTGTGGTTTGCTAACCTGACTTCTTTACCATCAGGTTTGATTGGTGCATTCTTCATATGGCCGACCCATGATATTTAACAATATTTTTATTCAGATCAGTTACACATATAATGGTAAGTGCTGGGATGATTTGAACTTTTGCTTGATCAAAGGCCTACACACAATGTTTTGACTCCTAATTTCCATCTATTTCTCTTCCACTTTCTCTACAATGTGCTTGCCTCTCTTATGCCTAAACGATAGAGGATTACAGCCAGATCTCATACATGTTTATGAAGTAAGTCCTATTGTGTTCAGCTGAATTTACTCCCAAATAACTATGCAGAGAATTGCAACCTTTACCCACCACATGGTTGCATTGGGAAAAGGTATAGGAAAGGGAAATAAGTCGATGTTGCATGTACCAGCAATTGTAGCTAAATTTGCAAAAACACTATTGCTATTTGTTCCAGTGTCTGCCAAATTGAGAGCAGCTGCTGTGGGAGAAAATGAAAAATTGCTTCTTTACAATATAGCTGCAACTTCTGAGGACTGCGTGGACTTATATGGTGACTTATTTTTCCTCAAAAGTGCTCCCTTCTGGGGAAAAGAAGATGCCAGAACATCAACCCACCGAGTCCTCAAGAGGAATTGCTCCCTTCACTCCCTTAAATACATTACAGTGGAACCTCAGTTTTTGAGCATCTCGGAAGCCACACGATTCGGAACACAAACGCTGAAAACCCGGAAGTAATTGCTTCCATTTTCAAACATGCTTCGGAAGTCAAACGGCTTCTGAGGCACGTTTCTTCATTTTTTCAATGGATTTTTCCGACCGTCAATTGATCCTCGGTTTTTGAACGTTTCAGAAGTCAAACAGTCTTCCGGACGGATTACATTCGAAAACCGAGGTTCATTCAAATTATATTTTAAAAAGTATTGTAAGATTAAAGAATAGAAGTAAGCTGAAAGATATGTGAGGCTGTAGATTTAGAAGATAGATTCAAGATTTATAATGGTTTTAATAAATGATATTGATATTGGAAAAGAAGAGAGGTTAAGGTTAATTAATAAAAAACGTTTTTAAAGATGTAAAGAAATTACTAAAGATGATATACAAGGAACGCAGGAAGAGAGGGCGGGAGGGAGTCAACCCACAGTGACAAGAAAGAATGATAGGTTTAAAGGATTTATGTATGTTTTTATTTGTATTATTGTATGGTTTGTTTTCTTTTTTTGTTTATTGTTGTTTGTTTTTTACTGTATTATTTTGTTAAAACCAATAAAAATTTATTGGGGAAAACCCCCGAAAACCGAGGTTCCACTGTACTTCCTTACAAACATGGACTTAGGCTTTAAGCAAGTCTCTCTCTCTCTCTCTCTCTCATATGTATGTTGCCCATTTATGACTCCTTCTCAGACAGATGCATCACATCAGTCTACACCACCACAAACTCAGTGCAACAGAAGATTGCTATTCATTTGAAACTCATTCAACGCCATTTACTTCTCATGCACACTCACACAGAATCACAGAATCATAGAATTGCAATGCGGGAATATGAAAATCAAACTTGCAACATTGGTGTCATGACCATCCGCTCTAACCAACTGAGCTATCCATGTCTCTAGCCATTTAGAAAGAACGGAAAGGTGGGGCCATTTATACTCATGCATATTCAGAAATCACTTTAAATACTGTACATTTGCTGATCGATTGATTGATTGATTGGATTGACTGGCTGCCCTTTATCTGCAGTGATCCCTCATTAGTATCACAGGCTCAGCTGCAGATAAATCATAGACAGCTGGGGAATGAATCACAGGCAATGGCTTAGTTGCAGTGACTCCTCCTAGCTTTCTCATTCATTTCTTTGGAGAATTATACTTGGTTTCATTTTCGGTGAAAATGAGAAGATTTTACATATTCTGTTGCACAACCAGCCTTGCTATAATATAGAAGTAATCAAAGAATATACAATTCTGACAAGTATTTAGTATTCATCTGAAATATTCAGTAGATGGTATTGTATTCTTTTTATAAATCACATCTTTTTGAATTTCATATTCATGCTGTTACAAAGGCTGTAATAGACCACAGCTTGCAGTTCACTCTCTGAACCTCCTGGATCTTTCCACAAGGGATGATTCTTTATTTATAATAGTGAGTCTCCAACCCATATGACTGGATAAGAGTTCATGTTCAAGCTGATTTGAATTACTTTTTTTTAGTGGTATTCCTAGAGGGAAATGTACCACATTCTAATATCCTAGCAAAAATAGTAACTGATATGGCAGGTTATCCTCTCGCTAACTTAAAAATGAGTTGTGCTGGCTAAGATTTGCTGCATATAGAGTTATGTTTGTGGATGCATAAATAATAACTTCAAAAGGAGATTTAAAAGACATCTTCCTAGACAGTTGCATACTATTTTATTTTATTTTGACACTTGCTATAATGAGTGTGCTACAGTAGATTGTGTACTGATTATTAGATAGGCAGCGTGGTGTAAATGTACATACAGTATAATATAGATAACAGGACACAGTTAAGTATAGTAATTTAACTCACTGAAATTGTAAATGCTTGTATGCATTACTATGTATTTTAAATTTGATTGGTTGGTAACTGAATTCTACAGAGTTCTCTAGTAGTTCTCATGTGATTGGCTAACATTGGTCTCATGGGAGGTATCTAATGAAGGAGAGACTCCATTTTATGTGAAGCAAGATGACTGTGTTTTAGAATCCACTGTGAATACTGCCAAGTTGAGTAGAGTGTTGGAGTGCTTCTTCTCTACTTGAAAGAAAGAGAGCAAAGCTGCAGGAGACGGTAAAAGTGGAAATATCTCATAGGAGCTGCAAGGCACGGCCTAATTGTCCACACAGAAGACTGAGTACTGAGCTCTGGAAAGACAGGAAAATACAGTTGTTTGGAAGTTAGAAAAAGAAACTGTGAACCCATGACTAAACATTATGTTTTAATTCTTCTATAACCATAGGTTTCCGCAATATTTTGAATGTTAAAGTTTTAATTTCCAAAGAAGGGTGTCAGTCGTGTATATGATTTGAGCTTCTTAGCTGAGATTTCAACAGACACCCTATACTAGGTTTCCTCAACCTCGGCCCTCCAGATGTTTTGAGACTACAGTTCCCATCATCCCTGACCACTGGTCCAGTGAGCTAGGGATCATGGGAGTTGTAGACCAAAAGCATTTGGAGGGCCAAGGTTGAGGAAGCCTGCCCTATACCTTTTAGCCTAGGATTTTGAATATGCCAGGAGTTCAATCCCATTGAATTCAGTAGAACTTACTTCCAAGAAAAAATGCTGAAGGTTGAGTTGGAAGAGTTACACATAAATACTCAACATTTAATTGTGTTTTTGAACATGCCCAAGTGCTATCAACTTCCTAGCTTATTGAGGGGTGGAAATTGAGGGGTGTTGAAGCTATGGGAGCAGGTTATGTTCGTGTCTTATAGTTCTCTGACTGACAACCCTCCAACTCATAGAGAACAAGCAGAATGTTGATGGGGCAGAGCTAGCACATCTATCCCCATAGCTCTCCTCAAATATTAACACAAGAAGTATTGTGGTAGGTCAAGATCATTAACACCACACCATTGCAGATGGTGGCTGAGCTGAGAGAACAATTCCTGTCCTATGGCCACCTAGTGAGTTCATGGCCCGGATGACATTGGTTTTTGCATCTAGTGGCTCATTCATAACCAGTGTGCTTACACTTTTTCTGGCTGCACATACATATTAATAATTACTAGAATCTAAACCTAGATGTATATTTTATCTCCCTCTCTTTTTAGAAGACTTCAAAGAGCAAGGCTAATGTGTGTTGGGTTCTGTTTTATTTCTGTACGATGAGCTGTGGGTATTACATATTATTGTAGCACTGAGTCATTCCATGCTGAAACAATGATCTCTGGTTTTCTCAAGGTTCCCTTGAAGGACAGGAAGATAGCTCAGGGCATGGCTGCCAAGCTGAATCATCATCTGTTTGTACAACATGGTTGACAATTTTATATATGCTGGGCTGTTATAGATTCCCATAAAGATTGGGGGTGGGGGAAACATGATATATAAGGTAAAGATGGCCATGAATTCTGATCTTTGTTGCCTTTAATATGGCTTGTGTCTAAAAATGCAACATTTTTCTTGCATTACACTTTTCTCTTTATTTGAAACAAGGCAAACTTTTAACTAGAGCTAAAATATGTGAGGTGCTTGATTGGAACTGACTAGAGGCAGGAGGGATTAATGATGTGTAAGAACCCCAAAGACAGAATAGCTTCAAATAACTTCTATATTTTATCATGTGAGGTCGGATTTGTATTAAAAGTAATTCTTCATTCCTTCTTTTGAATTTATAGCAGTCTCAGCATTTTTTCTTAGTTTCCAAACATTAGCATTTATATTTTTCTACTAATATAGATTTACTAAACTTAAAGCTTTAGGCATCAGGTGAAAACATTCCTCTTCTCCCAGGCCTTTGACTAATTAAACAATCTATGACATTAAAACTGGGGAGCCTATGAGACTATGAAAAGTGGCAACGCTAAAAAGAAGTAGGTAACTTTTTAAAAGGTTTGCTAGATTGTGACCTTACCTGTGAATACACACTGCAACGTTATTTTACTATATGAATACTGAGGGGAAAAACTGTGTATGTCTTTATTGACAATTAGAAACTGGCTGCCAAAACACCCATAATCTTATGAAAATGTCACCCACTTAATCCTAATAGAGATTCCCTTGCTGTCGTTTCATTTGCTTTTGTGATTTATGGACCAGCCATTTGAGTAAACTGTACTTTTGCCTCCACGTTATGACCCAGTGCTGGCTGGCAGCATATTTTTGCAATATTTAAACATCTCAAGCAGCAAAAGTTCCAGGTTCATTATTCAAAAGTTCCTGATAACCTTTCAGATAATTAGCAGGCATTCTGAATTTTGAGGGTGCTATCTGAAAGGTCAGTTGTGTTAATTAAAAATGCTGACTCGGACACCCAACTTTTATGAAAGTGCAATTAAGTAACCTGTCAAAAGCCATTAGAAGAAATAGTTAAAATAGGTTTGATGGAGCGATGGAGATTGCTGTTAATATTTGCCATGGTAAAACACACTAACAGAAGCGGCCGGTGTGAAGAAAGTCAGTAGATAAAGCTATCAGTTGTACGGAAAGTACACTGCTATTGCTAACACAAATGTAATGGGAGATGAGACCCATCCAGTCATCTGGGCTGGATTCTAGAATCTATTTCACAAGTGCACATCAAGGTGACAATTCAGAGAGAGAGACTCTGCCATAAGGCTTCGACATGATTACCCTTAATAGACAATCTTGGAGCAGCCAAGTTGGAAAGTTCCCACCAATTTACCAGAAGTAAAACCGACAGTCATAAATCCACTACTCTCAGCAGGTGCTGCTAAATCCTCCACAACCCTCAGTAGCCTTTGCAGGGGGGGAAATATATATATACTCTGAGTTTCTTTTCCTTCACTTAGAGAAATGTGGATGGAAATTTGGATGGAAATTGCATTAGAATAAGTTTGGTTCTTGCTCGGGGAAGGGTAGAGGAGTGGGTGAGGGTCAAGGAATTCCACACAGAGGTAGAAGAACCATGGGGGTGGGGGTGGGGAAGGAAACAAATGGACAGAACAGGAAAAAGGGCACTTACTGCTAATTACTGTAGTAAATGCTTTCCTCAGTTCACTCACTCCTTGCCCATCCACTCATTCTATAAACACAGCCACTGTAATTGTAAATAGGAATTTGCCCATTTTTAAAAAAATCAGCAGGTAGACATGGTAGCGGTCTTTGTTTCGATCTCTCCTTGTAAGATGTAGTCCCACGGTGGAAGAAATCTGCAGGCAAGAAAAAATAATTAAAAGTAAATACTTCTCTGTCTCTCTCAACTTCAGAAGCCTTTATTGCATTTTATTTGAGCTTGTCTTTTTCTGATTGATTTTTGCAGTGTGTCCAGTTCCTTCTACAGTATGTGGCAAATATAGTGTAGCAAATTCTAGCTTCTTAAATGATTTACTGCATAGACATAACCTGCTGAGACATGGGGACCAGGATCTCCATTTGGCATGGCTTCAAATGTCTTTAAAAAACCCCCACAAAACTTTATCTTGAGATAAACTCCCATGGGTGATTCTGTAGAAGACTCTTTGTGTGGAAAGGGGGCAACTTTGATCAGTCTGGATCTGTATAACTAACAGATCTCTTTTACTAAGGAATCTAGACATGAAATATTATATGTATGGAGCAGAAAACAATTAATTATTGGACAGTAATAATGTAAACAGTCAGGAAATGTAACTTTCAGTAAAAGACCTGACAGGTTCCAACTTCCTAATGCTCTTATTGCCCTATTTTTCGCCTTAGAGAATGACTTTCTCATTCTGAAGATTTATAATGGCAGCCCAGTGCCCAAGAGGACTGGAAAACATAGAAAGTTGCCTTATACCAGATTGGACTTTTTTTTTGTCAATCTAACCTTGTGTTATCCACTCTGAGTTGCAGTAGCTTTCCATCATCTCTGGCAGAGATATTTTTCATAAGAAGAACCCTGCAGGGACAAACCCAAGGTCTAGCTAGTCCAGTATTTTGTTCTCACAATGGCCAACCAGATACCTATGGGAAGCCCACAAGCAACACAAAATTTGTTACCTGCTCATTTTAACTGGTGATGATAGAGATTGAACCTTGGGGCAAAGCATGCCCTTTGACACCAAGCTGGGACTCTTGCCAGAGAAAATCAATTTATATCTTTCACTGTTTTTTTTTTTTTTTTAAATAAAAAATATGGAAACTCTGACTGCAATTGTAAGTGTCCATACTAGGGGAGGCTGAGATGGACCTTGTGTGAGATAGACCTCAGAAGGTTTCAGAATTGTCTGAAGAGGAAGCCATGGGTGCTGAGTCAGACCACAATCACTCTTGACCAGCCCCTGCCTCGCAACAGTCTTCTATGCAACCTTCACCTGTCAGTGAGTATCCACTCACATGGGAGCTGCCCAAGGACAAGTCTGACTCTGATGTTCTACTTTCTCCTCTCTCCTCACCTAGGCCGTGGAGACACCAGTGCTGGCATGAACAGACATCTAAGGCCCAGTCCACTTGAAAGAGTGCCCATTTCCATGTCCAGTCCAAAGATGCTTCTCCCTTGCCATGCTAAAGCTGTGTCTTTAAAGTAGGCTCCACAGGGACATGTCAAACATTGGATCAACCTCTTAACATGCTTAGAAGAAGAAGAAGGGTTTGGATTTGATATCCCACTTTATCACGACCCGAAGGAGTCTCAAAGCGGCTAACATTCTCCTTTCCCTTCGTCCCCCACAACAAACACTCTGTGAGGTGAGTGGGGCTGAGAGTCTTCAAAGAAGTGTGACTAGCCCAAGGTCACCCAGCAGCTGCATGTGGAGGAGCGGAGACACGAACCCGGTTCATCAGATTACGTGTCTACTGCTCTTAACCACTACACCACACTGGCTTAGCCGTATGTCACAGCTTCTATGCCTTTTATCCTGGCCTTCTCATGCCTATGGATTCAAATTACAAGAAAGGAGATTCTAACTAAAAATCAGGAAGACCTTTCTGATGGTAAGTGCTGTTCGACAGACTACCTCAGAAGGTGATGGAGGTTTATAAACAGAGATTGGGTGGCAATGTCAGGGATTCTTTAGTTGGGATTTCTGCTATGCAGGGGGTTGGACTAGAGTATTCTTTGGGTACCTTCCAACTCTACAATTCTATGGTTCCATGTTTCTATGCAACATACTGATTGGTTCACCCAATGAGAGCCACAACAATGCATAGCAGTTTTGTTCTGAGGACCTTCCATCTGAGCAGTTCTGCCAGAGCAAGGCACATTAGGCAATCCTTCAGCCTGGGCTGCTGACGTAGGTGTGAACACATCTTTTGCTGCTGTCTGCTGTAATGAAAGTGGGTCTTTTTGTGGGGCATTTTTGGAGTGTTGTATAAACAGCTATTTATAATAAGTCTATATGATAAGCAGAAGGCAGTGCACATCTGCACATATTTTTCTGTTACATTCAAAAATATTGCCAAAAGTCTGTTCAGCACCATCTCGCTGCTATAAAATAAAGGAACAGCTTTATATAACTTCGAGTGGAACTTCCAAGCAATATAATATAGTGCTACAGCATCTGCTTTTCCTGTTATATTTCCTCAGGGATTGAATGTCAAATTCCAGCACAGAGTGTGTATGTGGCTACTATTGAATTTAATGGCAATCCTACACTAGTATTAGAGTGCAGTTTTGCTAATACCACATTTTATTGCAAGCAATTCCTCATAGCAGACTTAAGGAAGAATGAAAATGTTACTTAATTTATCATGGGGAAACGAAGAATTACGACACAAAGATTATTTGTAAAGGATTCCCCACAGTGAAAATTTCTGAGGGAGTTGCAGTGCAGGGTCACTATTCAGAAATTTCCCAGAGGGACATCTATGAAGTCAAGGTCAGAAAAGGTAGGATTTAAGATTAAGAGAGTGTGATTGGATGTTTCTTCACATATCCTTAAAGGGAGAGTAAGAATCAATACTTGAGCATGGGGTGGGGATAGATGAAGTGAAGATGGGAGGTTGGAGCAACACTTCACAAACTTCTGACCTTGTAGAAATTCCCCAGGCTTAGGCTCTAATGCAAACATAGCTTATCTTTTCTATTCATCCTGCCATTTCCATGTCCTCACAGTTTAAGCCTACGCTGCGGAAGGAAAGGATGATTCTGTCAATTTCTGTAAATGTCCATCAATGTAATATCACTCCATTGGTTCAGCGTTCATAAAAGAGTCAATAAGTATCTCATATTTATTGAGATGTCAGGGGCAGAAGCCTCTCGTGTCCATGGCCGGGCAGCAAGTTTTTCCGTCTTTCAAGAAACACATCACTCTAGTACAGAGAGCATCTCAAGCAGTTTCATTTAAGTAATCAATACATTTCTATATTTATAAGCCTAATCAAGGCACATCTGCTTTCATGCTAAAGTGCAGCTCAATAAAAGAGAAACGTAATCAAAATTATTAACTTTCGTACATTGATTTTCTTTGTTCTGCTTGTTACACAGACAGACCATGAAAATAATTAAAATTTTCCTTTTTATAACTTCAGCTTGACACAAAATCGTTTCTTCAGAACTTACTATAAACACTGATATGCCTCAGATTGGCTATGAGGATTCCTGGGACATATATTTTGGAATGTTTTCCCCTCCTTGGGTTGGATGAATCAGTCATTTCAAAGTTCAGGTCATTTTCTCATGCATGTGTACTCAAAAGTTTTCCATTCTGTTTTCACAGCAATCTGTATTTAAGAAATACAAAAGCAAAATCCGCACACAAACATACACTCCCAGTAACATTCATATATGCACTTTTAAATATATTTTATTTCAAATTAGATATCTTGAAACTCATTTTGATGCATTATTTTGAGCTGAGAACTATGTCACAACTTTCAGAGGTGCAAATGCTAAGATTTAGTTTGATTTTTATTGTATTGTGTTGCATTTGTATAAGTATGTTTGGGTTGGCATTTAAATGTGTGTTGTTTGTGAGCTGCCTTGGGGGCATCTTTTGGGCAAAATGTGGCATATAAATAAAATATTAATATAACATAACATAGAAGGATGGTAAGAGAAGCAGGTGAGCACATTGAGGCACCCTAGGAAGTAAGGGGCTTATTCTGAGTCCAGTCCCTCTGGGCTGTGTGAACTGTGGGGCTGGATATGGAATGCTTTTGGGGTTGCCTAGTATCACCCACCAGGAATTTTGTGGCCTTGGGCTGGGTCAGGAAGTCTTCTTGCTCATCATAAGTGTGGGGCTTGGGGTTATGATCAGGCCATGCCTTTGCCCTGATCAAGATGGCTCACCAAAGTTCTGTTGCGTTAGGTTACTCCTGTGTAGTGCTTACCTTCTGTTGATATCTATACCAGTACGTTTCCGAGCACAATTCAAAGTGTTGGTGCTGACCTTTAAAGCCCTAAATGGCTTCGGTCCAGTATACCTGAAGGAGCGTCTCCACCCCCATCGTTCAGCCCGGACACTGAGGTCCAGTGCCGAGGGCCTTCTGGTGGTTCCCTCGCTGCGTGAAGCCAAGTTACAGGGAACCAGGCAGAGGGCCTTCTCGGTAGTGGCACCCGTCCTGTGGAATGCCCTCCCTTCAGATGTCAAAGAGAACAACAACTACCAGACCTTTAGAAGACATCTGAAGGCAGCCCTGTTTAGGGAGGCTTTTAATGTTTAATAGATTATTGTATTTTAATGTTCTGTTGGAAGCCGCCCAGAGTGGCTGGGGAAACCCAGCCAGATGGGTGGGGTATAAAGAATAAATTATTATTATTATTATTATTATTATTATTATTATTATTATTATTATTATTACTTAGACAATGTGGTCATGTTTCAACTCCACACATTTGTGTTTTGCTTTTTATTTGCCTACCCCAGTCACATGTGCATGTGTGAATGCACACTGCAGTCTGATAATAATAATAATAATAATAATAATAATAATAATAATAATAATAATAATAATAATTTATTTGTATCCCACCCATCTGGCTGAGTTTCCCCAGCCACTCTGGGCAGCTCCCAATCGAGTGTTAAAAACAATACAGCATCTGTGGCTGACATGCCCCCACGTTCATGATTCATTTAGGAACCTGACATTTTATGGGTAAATCACTTCAGATTTTGAACCTTATTTTTTTCACATCTTCAAAGGAATTATTTACATAGCTTTTTAAAAAATCATTGCGAGCTCCAAAGATGCTGATATTTTGGTGGCCGTGTTGTATGAACTTAACTCCAAATACCTAACCGCCATAGGCCATAGTCTTTGCTATATGACCTCTGAATGACTTTAACAAACAAAACCTTGGGCTTTTCACTTTGAAGATCCAAGGCAAGCGTAGACAAAACTTTTTAATGGATTCTTTTAAAAATAACGAAACTCGTAAGATTCTGCTCTTAATAGGCAGTCTCCTGTTTTGCATATTCCCAAGAGTACAGAGCCCATTTCCATTCCAACTGTAATAGGAGAGTATATCTATTCAATAGCCAATTTTTGTTGCTCCCCTGAGTAGTAGCTTGAGACAGATTCTGTAACATATTTTAGCAGCCCAAACTCAAGTCTTTACTGTTCAACTTTCTGGTTATGCAAAACAATTAGTGGAATGACTGCACCTACACTGGGTTTTAGGATTTTACCCTTGAGAGTCATACAGATTCCAAGATTCCATTATCTGACTCTCTGGGATATTTTAAATAAAAATACAAACAAGGATGTTTTCACAAAACCTGTTTATATGTTACTTCTCGTTTGATTAAACCAGGCAAAGCCAACAGAGCTAACTGAGTTACGGAGGTGTTCCTATCGCTTTAAACACCATACCACCCAACTTTCTTGCTTTGAGTGGGACATCACGGATTCACAGAAGCCATCCTAGCTTCTGTCTGAAATCCCAGATATGCTGTTTCTGCTGCCTCTCCTCCACCTCTTCTGGGGCGGCTGGAGCAGCCTCCCCATATCCTCTGCCACTGCCACCACAGTCTTGCAGCCTCAGTCGCATCCTCTGCCACCCCGGTACTCCTGGAAATGGGCGCAGCACATCTGGGTGCAAACACTTCCTGACACAAATAGTAGTGCCTTCGTGGCAGACTTACAGTGGTGTTATCTTGGTTCTCAAACTTAATCCATTCCGGAAGTCCGTTCTGAAACCAAAGCATTTCAAAACCAAGGCGCACTTTCCCACAGAAAGTAATGCAAAACGGATTAATCCATTCCAGACTTTTAAAAACAACCCCTAAAATAGCAATTTAACATGAATTTTACTATCTAATGAGACCACTGATCCATAAAATGAAGGCAATAAACAATGTACTTCAATCAATCAATCAGTAGATGAACTGGGTTCCACACAGTCACAGAAACAGAACAAAAAGAGCCACAAAAACAAAAACGCAAAATAAATAGCAAAAACAGACAGACCTCAGCATAACAAAATGAAGTGTGGCACTCAAATCAGAAGCGTAACACTCAAAACGGAAGTGTAACACTCAAAACGGAGCACATTCGGCTTCCGAAAAAGATTCGCAAACTGGAACACTTACTTCCGGGTTTGCAGTGTTTGGGTTCCAAGTTGTTTGAGCACCAAGGCGTTTGAGAACCAAGGTACCACTGTATTCTGCTTGAGTTTGTGCCACAATGCTTCTCCATTGCTAGCACATCATTGATGTCCAGAGGGCTGATAGCTCAACGAAGGCAGAGCAAAGAAATTGTGGTATAACATTTACGGTATAACAAGTTAAGGGATTTCTGCAGGAAGTTCCAGGTTATGCAATGACTGGAGATGAAGCAGTGTGACTACTCAAAAACTTTTGCAGGTGCAAGCAGTATTGAATTTGGGGCCAGCCTGATAGCATCATAAACACAAATCATCATGAATATGCAATAAAAAGGTCTGGGTGTGGGGGCTTGTGTATGTTCCCCACATGATGTAGAAGCCTGGAAGAGGCCATAGGAGTGAAGGTTTCACATATGGTTTAGTTATTTTTGTTCAGATAATTTACATTAGGACCTCAGAGCTGCAGCAGACCAGTAAATAAATTATTGTTGCAGTCGTCATGCTGGGTGTTGGATGTTGTTGTTGTTGTGTGTGTGTGTGTTCTGTTTTTTTAAAAAGGAGCTTTCTGAATGCCAGCTTGTTTCTTCTGGCAGTTTCAGATCTGAAGATCTAGTTCTTTATTTTAAGTACAACACACAGCAAATAGTGCAGAAATGTTTACATCTGCTTTTTATCAGGAAAGGATTTGTCAGACCACGGAGAGACATCAGCGTGTCACATTTATTTTGCACCAGCTTTTGCTAATCTCTCTCCCTTGCCCCACACAGTTCCAGATAGAGTGCGAAAAGAGACCGAGGCACCATATGCCCAAGTAAATAGACTATAAATAAATATAGGGTGAATCTTGAAAGATGGTCTAAATTGACCATTGATACTGTAAATAGCAAGTGCTTGTGCTACTCCTGAGGAGGGGAAAAGATTTTGCCATCATTTGTGCCATGCTATGGGAGTAACCGAGGGACCCAGGTGGCGCTGTGGGTTAAACCACTGAGCCTAGGGCTTGCTGATCAGAAGGTCGGTGGTTCTAATCCCTGCGACAGGGTGAGCGCCCGTTGCTTGGTCCCAGCTCCTGCCAACCTAGCAGTTTGAAAGCACGTCAAAGTGCAAGTAGATAAATAGGAACCGCTCTGGCGGGAGGGTAAACAGCGTTTCGTGCGCTGCTCTGGTTTGCCAGAAGCGGCTTTGTCATGCTGGCCACATGTCCTGGAAGCTGTACGCTGGCTCTCGGCCAATAAAGCGAGATGAGCGCCGCAACCCCAGAGTCAGACATGACTAGACCTAATGGTCAGGGGTACCTTTACCTTTACCTTATGGGAGTAACCATATGCAAATATACTTGTCCTCAAATTATACATACCAGTAAATCCTATACCTACTATTTATGTGATTTTGTTTACTACTCTTGCATCCATCCATCTCTTATCTATTGAGCTCCAGGGGCAGAATACATGTTTCTCCTCACTACTCCCATTTTATTCTTATAACAACCCTGTGAAGTAAGCTAAGCTTAAAAGATAGTGATGGACCCAAGATCACCAAGTGGGCTTCGAGAGGATTTGAACTTGACACTTCCCAGTCCCCCACACTAGTCATTATACCACACTGGCTGTAACCTGGGAGCAAGTCCCATTGAGCAAAATGAGACTTACTTTTGAGTAGACAGGTATAGCACTGTGATGTTTCCTGAAATTCATGATGCAGTCGTACCTTGGTTTTCAACAGCTTAGTTCCCGAACGTTTTGGCTCCCGGACGTTGCAAACCTGGAAGTGACTGTTTGTGAACTATTTTTGGAAGCCAAACATCCAACGGGGCTTCCATGGCTTCTGATTTGCTTCCAGAAGCTGTGATTTGGTTTCCGAACGTTTTGGAAGTTGAACGGACTTCCAGAACGGATTCCGTTCGACTTCCAAGGTACAACTGTACTTATAAACAATATACAAACACTTTCCCTCAATAGTATTGTGGATATTACTAAAAGATATGCAACGGTCACTTATTTCAGTGTGATCTCACTGACTGTAACAAATTAACTGTGGACTAAATGGTTTCTGGCTAAAATACTGCCTACTTGAGAGTAAATGGCGATGTGGAGTGTGTGAATATCGACCACCCTCTTTCCCAGTCTTCAGATTTTGCATATTGTTTTTAGTGATGTTGGAAATGTTTGTGCAAGGATTCAAAACTGGCAAATGCAGTTCATGACATGACAGTGTAAACCTCCTTGATTTCAGTTATGAAGACAAATAAGAATCCCTTAAGAACACATAACAGTGAAGTTGGCAAAAATGTATAAAAATGAAAAGAAAGAGTGTTGGAGATGTGAGGCAGAAGGTTCCTTCTATCATATGTGGTGGGATTGTAAAAAGGTCAAAATGTATTGGGAAATGTTATATAATGAATTGAAGAAAATGTTGAAAATTACATTTGTAAAACAACCAGAAGCGTTCTTGTTAGGCATTTTAGGTCAAGACATTCCAAAGGAGAAGAGGACGTTATTTATGTATGCTACAACTGCAGCGAGAATTTTAATAGCACAAAACTGGAAAACTGGAGAAATAACAACTAAAGATCAATGGCAAGAAAAACTGATGAACAATGCGGAAATGACAAAATTGACAAAAAGATTACGTGAGAAGGACAACAGTGATTTTGAAAGAGAGTGGGAACCATTTATAGACTATTTGCAGAAACAAAGGAGGACTAGCGACTTGATGGCAGGATTTAAATAAACATTGACAATTTTACTAGCAATAATATTTAGTTGATAAGAAAGTAAAATAATATAATTTTTAGATATAGCAGTGTGAAATAAGGGGGAAATAAAGAATAAAATAAGAAGTGGAAGTTGGGGTGGCCCAGGGAGGAGGGAAGAGGGATTGCAATATGAATGATATGGATATGTGATTTATGTAATAACAGGAAAAAATGTAATTTATAAAAATAAAAAAGAAGAGCCTGCTGAATCAGGCTGGTGTCCTATCTATAGTCCTGTTACAGTGGCCAACCAGATGACTGGATGAAACCTTCAAGCAGGACCCAACCACAAGGGCACTCTTCCCTCCTTTGGTTTCTAGCCACTGGCATTCAGAAATATTATTGCCTCCAGCCATGAAGGACTTGCACAGAAAACAAAGCACGAGTGAGCTTGACACCTGTTCCCTGAAGATTCACACAAATCTCAGAATTTCTGTAAAAACCTCTTTGATATATATCTCTATTGTGGAAGTGAAGCAGAAACAGAGGAGTTGTATATCAACCGGGTAAGAAATGCTATGCATTGAAATGGATGTGTGTTTATTTTATAACTTTGGTGGGGAAATAGAGCTGTTAGCATTGTTACCTGCCCTAAGCTTTCGTTGAAGGGTAGATTTGAAGTCCAGGGCTGCAATCCTATTCCTGTTTGGTAAGTCTCTTTAACATATGAGTAGTTGTGCATAGGATTGCATTGTGACTAAATAAAATTATGCCTAGCATTTGACTCAGCAAACTCCAGGTTTACCCTTTCTGAAAGCAATATGAGAAAGAGTGTTCTAGCTAAGTAATAAAGTAATGGAATCCATAACTCCAGCAGACATTGAGGCTGTCACTTGCCTACCTAACTATATAATGTCTCTTCTTTTCTTACAGATGAGCATTAATGATCCTTGAAGTTAGTCAAAAGGCAGCTTGTATTCAAAGGTATTTGTCTCATTTTCTCATAACAGCTTCATTAAACAAGGTAGCGTAGGTATAAGTTTCTGTTTATGTGATGTTAATTAACCATTGACTTGAATCTGGATATTTATTAGTTTGCTAACCTTTTCTTGAGCAGTACCATTAAATCCCTTCATACTGTTGTCTAGAGATAAAAAAAAGGGCAGATTAAAATGTTTTCCACTACATTTAGTTTAGCGCTTGAAGGTTAATGTCTAGTTTCTGTAAGAATAGAATTTCCTTCTGTGCTTAAATGGGTGGCAGTTTCCTAATACTTTTCAACTGCCACATAAATCTATAGGCTTTCCCATATTGCACTTAATTTGGCTTCAGGCTTCTTCAAAGACCATTTGCTTCAGGTAAATATTTGTCTGATAACATCCTACACAATATATTTCACATAGTCTACATGTTTGAGGATGATAATTCACATTTAAGTAAAGAAATCTGAAAACATATTCATGACAGGTTTGCCTGCAATGGTCCAGATCCTAAATACATAAGAGTGGAAAGTTGATTTTGCCTCCCAGAGCACTTTTATTTCTCTTCCCTGATGGTCAACTGAAACGCAAGTATATAAGTCAAATTTATTACTAATGGCTCATTTTGTTTTTCTAGTGATGGGCTGGCAAGTTCGTGTATCACCAACAAATCTGGTCCCTCATTGAATTTCAAAGCAAGTGTACTTTCTCAAGTTTGAAAAATCGCAGTTGATGGAAAACACTAAGTGAAACGTTAAAAAATGTGAAGTTCAAGGCCATGTGATATGGTTCTGTTGCACTCCATCTTACGATGCTGGCTATAGAGACATATACTATATTGGCAATGCCATAGGTGTTACCTGTTTTGCTTGTAAATTAAACTTAAGATACTGGCAGTGATCCAATTTTAAAGTAGAACTCATCCAATCCAACCGAAGCTAGGCAGCTCAACTCTTGATCATTTGGGCATCCCTAGCAAACAAGCTCATACACGGCAGATAAAGCTGGGAAAGGCATCTCAGTGGTAGATCATCAGCTTTGGTGCAGAAGGTCCCAATATCAATCTCTGGCATCACGAAGTAGGGCTGAGAAATGTTCCCTGTTTGAAAACCTACAAAGCCTTTTGTTTTACTCTTGAAGGGCCAAAAACACCATCACTGTGGATGAAGTTCACCATCAACACTGATTGCTTGCAGGTTCTACCAGATGACATATCTGGTGTAGTGCAACCTCTTTCTTCCTTTCCTGAAAGAGAATAAAATAAGATAAGGTGGTACCTTGGTTCTCAAACGCCTTGGTACTCAAACAACTTGGAACCCAAACGCTGCAAACCCGGAAGTAAGTGTTCTGGTTTGCGAACTTTTTCGGAAGCTGAAGTGCTCCGTGTTGAGTGTTACACTTCCGTTTTGAGTGTTACGCTTCCGTTTTGAGTGTTACGCTGAGGTCTGTCTGTTTTTGCTATTTATTTTGCGTTTTTGTGACTCTTTTTTGTTTTTGTGACTGTGTGAAACCCAGTTCAGCTACTGATTGATTGTGTGACTGCAGTACATTGTTTATTGCTTTCATTTTATGGATCATGTTAAATTGCTGTTTTAGGGGTGGTTTTTAAAAGTCTGGAACGGCTTAATCCATTTTGCATTACTTTCTGTGGGAAAGCGCACCTTGGTTTTGGAACACTTTGGTTTTGGAATGGACTTCCAGAACAGATTAAGTTTGAGAACCAAGGTACCACTGTAATGTATACAAACAAACAAACAAACCCTGAGCTATAATGTAACTTAGCACATTTTAGTTCCTGATCTTGACATTTGAGCTGAAATGTTTCCATTTGAAACTGAATTTTTTGCTCCAGTTTTGAAATCTGTCTCTTGTCTGCTGCTGGAAAATCTTTTGAAAGGGGAGATATTTGAATGCCGACTAGAAAATGTGTGAAGGATTGTTGCACACCCAGAGAATATTGGGGAAGTTGTTGCCGCCAAACCTCAGAGATGACAGTTCTGAGGAGAATTGGTGAGAGGTGGCGATTCCTTTCAGGGTTGACTGCACATCAAATGGGAATTGTCACAATGTCTTCTTTGGTGAACAAGAGTATAACTTTCCAAATCTTGCCAAATTCATGCTGGCGGCAGCCCATTTACAGAAGGATTCAAACAAAGGGCAGCTTCCAAGCAACTGAAGCTAAGCCAGACTAGATGTTAAACCACTTTTGTTAGCCCTTCTTGAGCATAAACAAATTGCAGCCCCACATAATGACTCCAGATTTAAGTTAAACTGGATACAGATGCTTTTAAACAATTAGATGCTGTGCTGGCTCTGTACTTATGGAATAGAAAAAGATAATCACAAAGTTATTTTAAAATTTCATGTAGTGCCATTGTATGAAACAGTATTACTGCACTTCTTTTCTTTTATTTATCATGAAATACTCATTTATTTTTCATTCTTTCCATCCTTTTTTTTTGTTTCTATCTTTGCAATTTTCATTCACACAGAACAGAAGTGGGGCTGGGGGCCACAGCCGCATGCAGGCAACCTTCCAGGAGCTGCAACCCAACTGTGGGCAGGTCCAGAGGCAAAGTGGGCAAAGCAATAGATGTAGCTCTCATCTTTGTATAGTTGGCTACATTCTAGCCATGCAAATGTCAGCAGTTTTTACACAAACACACTTGCACATCTGCCCATGTTCCATCCAGACAAGTACAAGGCATTACCACAGTTCAATGGCACATTCCAGGCAGGCAAAAGAACTCAAGGAAGCTGTAGAGTAGGGCTGGTGAGAGGTTTGGCCTGGAAAGATTCCCAAGGACCATATAGAGAGGACTAGACAACCACATACAACTCCCATTTGGAGGTTCTACCATCTCTGACGGGACGCGGGTGGCACTGTGGGTTAAACCACAGAGCCTAGGGCTTGCCGATCAGAAGGTCGGCGGTTCGAATCCCCGCGACGGGGTGAGCTCCCGTTGCTCGGTCCCTGCTCCTGCCAACCTAGCAGTTCGAAAGCACGTCAAAGTGCAAGTAGATAAAAAGGTACCACTGCAGCGGGAAGGTAAACGGCATTTCCGTGCGCTGCTCTGGTTCGCCAGAAGCGGCTTAGTCATGCTGGCCACATGACCTGGAAGCTGTACGCTGGCTCCTTTGGCCAATAATGTGAGATGAGCGCCACAACCCCAGAGTCGGTCACGACTGGACCTAATGGTCAGGGGCCCCTTTACCTTTACTATCTCTGATACAGACCTGGGAGTGAAAGGATCTGCCCGAGTTTATGTGCACTCATCAGAACATCCTGGGATCTCTACACATGTTTTGACTAAGTCATGTAGACTGACGAAAGAGGCTTTTGCCATTGTGCCACCCATCAGCTAAAAGTTGCTATTAGGGCTCCTTACCGTGCAATTACATAGAATCAGAGTTGGAAGTGGTGCTACAAGTTAACTAATTTAATGCTTTGCTCTGAGGTTGTAGGGGAAATGATGTTCTGTGGGCTTCTGCTTTACCAAACAGTAGGAGTGAAAGCAATTACATTTAATTTAATTCTATTGGCTTTGCCCCCAGTGTAGTCAGAGATCATATCCCATCCAGTTTTTCCCTAATAGCATCAAAGCCATCCTCCCCTCCCCAAGTATCTCTAATATTCCAATATCCGTAAGGAACTTGTTTTATTTTACTGAACTGTATTCATTTGGGGATGTTTCCCCTTAAATTGCTTTCCTGCAATTAAATTCATGGCTTATTGTCATTTACTGTATATCCTCAAGGAATTTGATCTGCCACTGTTTTCTCTTTTTTGGTGACATCCTTTCAGCTATCTGAAAACTCCCATCATATTCCCTCCCTAATTTCTTTCATCTGGCAAAAGTAACAAATTCCTTCAAACTGTGTATGTGTGACATGCTTTTTGAACTTTGAACCACCTCTGTATTTTCTCTCTCTATCCTTTCCCATTTTTCATCACTCTTCCCAAGTTATGGTGCCCAGAACTGAGCACATTGCTCCAGTGATATCCTAGTTAGAATCAATAAGCCACTACAGTGGACCCTCCGGATACGAACTTAATCCGTCCCGGGGGTCCGTACTTACCCCAAAAAGTCCGTATCCGGAGGCACCGCTTCTGCACACGCATGCGGCACGATAGAGAGCTTCTGCACACGTGCTTCTACGCATGCGCACACAGCAAAACCCGGAAGTATACTCTTCTGGGTTGGCTGCGTTCATAACTCGAAATTACATTACCCAAAGGTAACGTAACCCGAGGTACCACTGTACTGTTATTTCCAAGTTCTTGGAGAAGTCTTTCTGTCAGAACAGAATTGTTGTTGTTTTTGGTCTGAAGATCAAAGCAAAGGAAAATACAGGCCTGAATAATTTAAGTCCAAGTGATATACAATAGTCATGCAAATGTAATATATGGCATTCTGAAAATAAGTATGTGAATGGTGATGCTGAAAGTAACTGTGGTTGTTGCGAAGGGAGGTGGTTAAGCTAGGCTGCAAGAATTTCCTGCAGATATGCCATGTCTGCTCTAAAGACATACATTAGAAACTATTTTTCATAACCAACATATGTAATCCACAGGCCAGTTGTCACAATCAACCCTTTAAAACTACATCAGTATTGGTGATGCAATCCAAAAGAATTCAAGTTACAGTTGTATTTTTCAATCCTGAAGCTGAAGCTACTTCTTAGTTCTGCACTTACAAAGTATGCAATGGGAGCCCAGTTTCCCAGCAAAGCCAAACGAAGTGAGGAAGTCATGTAGCTATGAGGAGCCACACATTGTATATATTAGGGGCTGTGACATTTTTGTATGCATTATTCGGAGAACTATACTACAAAATTCAGAAGTGTAAATTTCAAAGAATAGCTGGTTCATGTATTGTTTTGAAAAGCGCGAATCAGGTACGGCTCACACTAAAATTCAAACCAAATTGTGTTTCCTGCCGAAGAGTCACTGAAAATGCTCTCTACTTACATAAAGCACCAAAGTGTGTCCGTATGATTTTTGGCCCTCTATTCCTAGAAAGCTTCTTTGCAGTTACCAGTTTTTGACAGTTAATGTTCAGTGATGGCATCCTCATGCCTTCATAACCTACTAGGAATGAAACCTGAGAAATAATGCACCTTATATTTCTGCAGCAGTGGGCCAGCCTGCAATGAGAGTCCCCACAATAATGTTGATGGTATCAGAAACTAGGTTGAGGGAAAATACACAGGCAGTGAAATAACTGCTAGATTGTATCATCATGTGCCCATTGTGCAGATCAACCCACATATATTTTGCCAACTCTTTTTCTTGCTTTGTGGTAGCTCAGTGAATGCAGATCTCAGTGTTTGGTTAAAACAGCCTTCCCCAACATTCTCTAGATGTTCGTAGCTGGAGGGCAACTTAGCTGGTGCTGGTGGGCATTGTTATCCAAAACATCTAGAGGGCACTAGTTAGGGGAACCTAGGCTAAGCAATGACATGACCTCATAACTGGCTCTCCCAAATCCATTCAACCCATATTCTCAAAATCTCACCATTGATAATCAGATGCTGGTCCATGCAATACTCTACCCCCAACCACCCAACTGCATTTCCTTTTGACCAAGTTTTCTCCTGGTGAAGTGGCCATGTTGTTTCCACCACATGCCCCAGCAGAGTGAATCTGAGCCTGCCATCATAAACCTTTCAAAAAGTATGTTGAGAGAGGACACGCTTGGCCATTAAGCCCATGACAGAGGCCTCAGGTGGTCATTTCAGCAAGAGTAAAATATAGGCAAAAGATAATCCAGGCTGGAGGAAAATTAAAAACTTGTCATGGTCAAAGCAGTTCTGAGCATGTCTTGAGGGAAGAAGAAGAAAAAGGACAATTCTTGATTGTGTCCTTTGTTTGATCTTTAAAATACCATGTCATGACCCCAATAATGAGAGTTGGATTGAAAACACATGATAAAGTTCTACTGTAGGAGATAAGCAGGTCTGGCCCCCTAAATTGCCTAGATAGGAAATTGCCTGGGGAGTTTATGTTTCAGCATAATGCATACATATGCACGCACATACGCAAAATCCTTGTGCAAAGCAGATAATTGTTGACAATCCCATTGTATTCTCAGTCACTAAATGCCCTGATATCTGCTTCAGATTCCTCTTTGTCAAGGGAGAGTTTGCAGCACCCTGAGACCAGCAGTAAAGAAATGAAAGATTACGAAATCAGAGGACTGAAAATCTTCGGCGTAGCGCATTTCCCATTTATGTGCTCCGAAAGTCATTGTCACTCATAGCGATTCTTTTGCTCTGACAGCAGTTGGCCAGTGGCAGACCAGCCACCATCCTATTTCCCTTGTTTGTCAGTAAAAGCTTGCCCCCCCCTCCACAGACCATGAAATATTCATATTTGGTAGATCAGACTGCTCCTTCCTGTCAAATGGATGATTGTCAGCCTCGAAGGCAGCTGTACATGCAAATTAATCACCCTGGATTCTTTCTTTCTTTCCCCCCTTATCAACACCAGATACATCCCTCTGGAAGGTATTTTATTTGAAAAATGCTGTTTATTATTTTTCATTCCACCTCAATAAAAAGTCTTATAGGCGCTAGATGACTCACACAACCCTACCCACCCGCTCTTATGACATTTCCTCTCATCGAGTGGTATCAGATATGTTGAAAAATAAGGAAAGCTTGAAAAAGCCTGTACTGAAAGGAAAGAAAATAAAGCCTAGATGTGACTGGGGCTCATCCAGTCTTCAAGATATCAGCATTGCTGAAGGGCTGTCTCTAATATGGAACCTTTGCTGATAAATGCTGCTAGTGGAAATGGTAATATTAGGCACTATATATTTTGACTGGGCACTGTAGTTTGGTAAGTGGCACTGGAAATTGCAATTCTGTGGGCAGTAAACTGCAGTGCCCAGAATTCTTTGAGGGGAAATATCTGTTTCAAATGTGCTTTAAAGGTATAGTGACCTGTAGTGCATTTCTGTGCATTATGGATCTGCATGCTTTTTGGATATAGGTAAAAAGTAAAGGACCCCTGGATGGTTAAGTCCAGTCAAAGGTGACTATGGGGTTGCGGCGCTCATCTCGTTTCAGGCCAAGGGAGCCAGTGTTTGTACACAGACAGCTTTCCAGGTCATGTGGCCAGCATGACTAAACTGCTTCTGGCGCAACGGAACACCATGATGGAAAACAGAGTGTATGGAAACACAATTTTCCTTCCCGCCACAGCGGTACCTATTTATCTACTTGCACTGGCGTGCTTTTGAACTGCTAGCTTGGCAGGAGCAACGGGAGCTCACCCCGTCACAGGGATTTGAACCGCCGACTTTCTGATTGGCAAGCCCAAGAGGCTCTGTAGTTTAGACCACAGCACCACCTGTGCTGTGTTTTGGATAAAGCACAAATCCCAAGGTGAAGTTGTCCATTTCAAATATATCCAGACTGTCTCTGGACTGTTCCAGAGCTGTCCAAACTAAAGCAGGTTATTCCCAAAACTGCCAATGCACCTCAGGTTTTTAGAGTGTGCACTACTCATGAACCTAGCACATACTTAGCACCAGACGAGAGGGTGAGGTGTAGTTTTGTGATTGACAACTCCAGCTACCAATCAAAGAATGACTTTCCCAGGGCTTTCCAATCACAGTGCTGTTGAGAGGGATGCTGAAGTAACATATTAGATGTTATTGCACTGTTTAACTGCTCTTTGCTAATTGACTCCTTAAGGAGTAGTAATGCTTAAGGGGTCTGTGGAGTTGTGGTAGTTGTGCTTTGTTCATGTGACCTTTCTTTATTGCAATCTAAACTAATTATTTCCAAAAATCCCTGCTTAATCCTATTTTAATTTCACTCTTGCTATTATTTCTATCCTTCACCAGTGTTTATTATTAGGCAAGTTACATGTGCCCACATCTCCATTTCAGCCCTAGTAACATCGGGTTTTGTTTAGTTATTGTTTGTGTGTGCCCATGCCTTGAGAACAGTATATGACAGAAAAGGGGAACGGAAATTGTGGGATGTCAAATCCCATCAGCTCCAGCCAAAATGGCCAATAGTAAAGTGATGATGTGAGTTGTAGTCCAATAACATCTAGTTGACCCCAGATTTCCTATCCCGGGTATATGACCATAGTATCTGCCTGACTATATTCCTGTCTCTCCGTTCTTTGCTGTGTGCCTGTTGCGAACACACAGTGTTATATAGTGTGAAGCATGTATTAAGTCACACTACATAGTGCATACCAATGTGTATTTTCAATAAAGTGTCACCATCTGCTCTAGCAAGAATGAAGCAGGAGCGACTCGAGTTCCTCTTAACTATCAACGGTTAACTTGAAACACTAGTGTGAACAAATGTTAAAGCTGACTTGTACAAGATCTCACCTCTGACAACATCTCGCACGACAGCACACCTGCAAGAACAGGCAACGCAACTGTGCAAGAAAGCATAATTTGTTTCTGTTCTGCCATGAAGAGCTTCATGGATTTGCCAAATCTTCTTTTAAAGCCATCCAAGTTGGTGGCCATCATTACATCTTGAGCAAATTCCATCTTTTACCTATGTGCTGTAGGGGGGGGGAAGTGCTTCCTAAGTCTTCCAACATTCTGCAACATGGCCATCATTGGGTTCTAGTATTATGATAGAGGGAGAAAATCACCTCTCTATCCACTTTCCCCACAGCATGCATCATTTTACACACCTCTAATTACAGTACTTACTTTTTTCTAAGCTCAAAAGCTCCAATCTTTCATTTTAGGGGAGTTGCTTTAACCACCGGATCATTTTGGATGTTTACCAGTGTACGTCAGAAGTCTTTGGACTTAACTGCATTACAGATATATCTGATAGGAAGTTGGGGTCTCGTATGATTGCGGTGAAATCACAGCCGCGAACTCTTAAGCAGCCATAGATTTCCAACAGGAAGGCAATATTGCCTTCTTTCCTAATGACAATAAGCTGCTAACACTGAGCAAAGATCTCTTCAGAAATGACTTGTCTGCCTTTGGATTAGTGGGTTAGACAAGATGTGATAGATAAAATGAGTAGATTAAACAAGATATGAGAAACACTGAAATGTTGTGCCAAAGGCACACCCTGGGGAACCATTATTGAAATACTAGAAGCTCTGTAAAGTATTGTAGGACAGTTCTCTGCTTTAATATCTCTTCCCCAGAGACCTGCATCTTTGCTCCTTCTGACTTCCTTTTCTCTAAAGGCATTTTCCCCTCCATTATTTTTTATTATTTTTCTTGCTGCTACACACCAGTCATTTAAAAATATATATATATACCTGTGACACTTTGTGCACTTATGGGTTTAAGTTTAAAGACAATCAAAATCAAGAGCTGGCAGCTGAAGGAAACCTTATCTTTGCATGCTGCTTTTACAGTGTTATGACCACTGAATACAATATACTGCTATATATTTCTAAGTTCCCACCCTCATGTGGGAACTAGATGTGATTATTCCTCCATAACATTATATTTCTGGCGATTATGAGGTATAATAAAATGCACTTCTTTTTGCAAGTTATTCAAAATATGGAATCTGATGCTTCATCTGAATATTTCTCATTGCAGTGAGATCTCTTTGTGCCTCTGCTTTACGATGAAATGGCACTCCTTCAAATATTTCTCCTTTTCTTGGGGGTTGCGTGACAGACTTGGACTGTGCATATTCTCTTGCTGCTACCTTTCCTGAGTCTTGGAATGCTTATGAACATTCTGTGACATCGCAGCCGTTCAGCCAATTGAGGTTTCGCCACAAAAATCCCACAAATCATTTCCCAACAATATCTTCATCACGGACCTGGATCAACACTACACTCTATGGGGAAAAGGGACAAAATTTGGGGGCTTTTTTGGTTTAGACAAAAGGTAAGGGCAGTGGCGTAGCGTCGGCTGCCAGTGCCCAGGGCCATGTGGAGAGGTGGGTGGAGTACACATGGAGTATGCATGGATGGATTACACATGTGCATTCAACTGCATAACAGAGTCCATGTTACCTAGGAGATCGCAGCTGCAGAGATAAGAAAATAATAGTTGTTCTGTTGTCTGGAGAGATCAATTCCTGGTTCACATGGAGAAGCTGTTTTCAATGAACCCAGTGACGGAAGCATTGAGGCACTGAGGCAGTATTGAGTATTGAAATTTTGTGCCCCTAACAATTTTGCTCCCAGGGCAACCCCCATGCTATGTCACTGGATAAGGGGGAACATTATAGAGGGTTGAGATTAAGCATAATGTGGAGACAGCAGTTAGGGTAAGGTTTTTCTCTCTCTTGAATGATATTAAACCTGAGCACTGGAAGATTTGGGACAGACAAAGGAAAATAATAAACTTCTTCTTTGGCAATCACTGATAGCCAAGTAAGATTGTCTTCTATAAACATGGTTTTAACAATGAGTCCGTAAGTGACTGTGGAGGCCAATTCTGGATCCACACGTCCTTCCACAGTGGGGACATTGGTTTCCAGGTGGGAGTTGATCACGGCTAGGGTTTGCCAAACGTGCCTTCCTTTTAGCACGTTTTTCCCTTTCATCCTGAGTTCGAGCGTCTTCAAAGCCCATGACACCTTTGGTAAAGGCTGTTCTCCAACTGGAGCGCTCGCAGGCCAGTGTTTCCCAGTTGTCAGTGTTTATACTACATTTTTAAAGATTTCCCTTGAGTGAGTCATTAAACCTCTTTTGTTGACCACCAGCATTATGCTTTCCATTTTTAAGTTCGGAATAGAGTAGTTGCTTTGGAAGACGATAATCAGGCATCCGCACAACATGACCAGTCCAACGAAGTTTATGTTGAAGAATCATTGCTTCAACACTGGGTGATCTTTGCTTCTTCCAGTACACTGGCATTAGTTTGCCTGTCTTCCCAAATGATGTGTAAAAATTTTCAGAGACACCGTGGTAATACTTCACACAGCACTTAGTTAACCTCTGAAATCCACACCTATAAAATTAGTGATGGCCACGAACTTGGGTGGCTATAAAAGCATTTAGATAAATGAATGGAGGATATAGCTATCATATGTGTGGGGAATTGTGTGCCTTTAAATAGCAGTTCCTGGGAATCACAAGTGGGGGAAACACTGTTGTGCTCAGGTTCTGCTGGCAGGCTTCACATGTGCATTTTTTGGCCGCTTTAAGAACAAGATACGGGACTCGATGGGCCTTTGGTCTGAGCCAATAGGGTTCTTCTTTTGTTCATAAGGCAACCTAGAAATTAGAGTCTAAGCACTGCAATAAGTTAGGATGTAGTGTTTACATTTGTTTTTAAGCATTCAGGTTTTTCATTTCATTTAATACTTCACCAGATAGTTTATGTCATACTTTTAAGGTAATCCTGGTGTGCATTTCCCCAGCCTTAGTTTATAGCAGTAATAAGATTCTGCCTGGTGCCTTTACCGTTTTTCTAATCAGTTTCCATTACACCATTCCCTGGCTAACTAGGGCAAACCCTGTAATTATCATCATAAATATTTATATAAGGCTTCTGTAGTCACAATTTCATTTTGTTGGTTTGCGCAAACGCTACCTTGTTCCCCGTGTCTCTGCAAATCAAGTTTTCTTAATAACACTGCATCCAAAATCAATAAGTCCCAAGGAATTTCTAAAAGAAGATTAAACTAGAAGTGGCAGAATTCTATCAAAAACCAAATGTAAACATCTTTCAGGTGCCAGGCTTTTGCAGGCAATCAAAATGGGTTATTGAAATGACAAGGAAATCCATTACCTAAATGTCATAATTAATAATCAAATGTGTTCCTTCACACGGATGGCATAATATGGCCCGTGCACTTAGAATAGTTACCCGCAAATACAAATGTCAGTTGCTGGGTTACCTTTTCAGTTTTACATATCCATTCTGCAATGACTGGATAGCTTTGCTAATAAGACTTAGCTCAGCGGCGGGGAACCATTTTCAGCTGGAGGATCTCATTCCCTCATATGCAGCCTTGTGAGGGCCACAATACTAACAAAAGAATTAGTAAAGAGGAGCATGATAGAGGCGCATAAAATACTGGGCAGGCCTTATTCCGTAATACAACTTGGACTCAGCCAATGAAGCTGGATGTCGGGAGATTCAGCACAAACAAAATACAGCACTTGTTCACAGTTAAAAACTATGGACTTGGCTGCCACAAGGTAGCCACCAACCTGAATGTCAGTCTAAGCTTCCAAATCCTCACCACACCTTCCCCTACCCTGCACTACTGTGATTGGCATCCTCCCTGCTCTCCCCAGATCCTCTCTTCCCAGGAACATCACACATCTTTCGATTAAAACAACAACAAAATGAACGAATTTAAAAACACATAAGTTACATACCTTCCAACATTTCTCTGATGAAAATAGGGACATCCTATTTAACAACAACAACAACAACAACTTACTTTATAGCCCGCCCATCTGACTGGGGTGCCCCAGTCACTCTGGGCAGCTTCCAACATATATAAAAACATAATAAAACTATATAGGGCTGCCATCAGATGTCTTCTAAAGGTTGTATACCACATAACTCTATACCCTCCAATGAAAATAGGAACATACTGCCATACGCTCCAACACTTCACCAATGAAAATAGGGAAGTCCTGAGGAAAAGCGGGACATTCAGGGATCTAATTTGTAAATCCGTGACTGTCCGTGGAAAATAGGGACACTTGGAGGGTATGAAGTTTAAAAGTAGTTAAAAACAATTTGAAACATTTGAAACACTTGGAGCAATGGTAAAAACAATCCAGTCCAAAGTCTGTTGAGCCGCCTCAGCTTTTGCAGCTGCAACCAGTCAGAGTCCCACTTTCCCAGGCCAGGCAAAAAAGATGTGCAAGGCAGGGAGCAGGTCCCCTAAGACTCGCAGCCAGGATGGTCTCTGGCCTCCTCGGCAGCCTTGCCTTTTGCTGCTTTCGCAACTGATTAACATTTATGAGATTTTACGCACAAAAGAAGATAGGAATGGGGAGTGACATAAATTGAGAATATGCTCTAATAATTTGTTGAGGTAACAAACTTAATTAATGGAGGAGTTCTTTTCATTATGTGCCACGAGGTCAAAAGATATTAGCATCATTGAGGGATTCAACCCTGAAGCTTATCAGACCTGCCATCTCACATCGTCTGTAAACCAAATATGTCAAGTGGCTACAAGCCACACTGTGGCCTTACATCCTTTAGCGTAGTCACAGATCGATGTGCCCGACATCTTTCCCTCATCACATTCTATGCGTCTGTTGACACACCACCTCCTTCCAGACTTTCTCTTGCTTCCCCCCACCCCAAGTTCTCGTGTTGACAATGGAGCTCTGTTTGCCAGCCAATGATGCAATCTCTGGCCCTCCAAGTGCTGGCTAATCTTGCTATGCCAGATAATCTGCTTTTCCTGACTCTGTTTTACTTGGATACGCTTTTCCTGAAAATAGAAACGGACAGCTCAACTCTTTGGGGAAGCCACACTTTCATAACATCTTGCCTCTTCCAATGCTTTTGTTCCTCTTTTTCTCTACTGAGATAAAAATCCCATTAAAAGCGAAACATAATATACATTCTAAATAACGCATGTGCTGTTGCCATAATAAGTATGCCTATGTTATAACATGATGCATAGAAGATAAACACCGCCAAGCCAATATATGTAATCTACATATGGGAACAGATATTTGTTGTGCGGCTGGCCCTCTGGCTAAGAACCTGCGCATATAAACTGGAGTTGCATTAAGGGAAAAACTGTACATCCAGCGATGTTATTTCAAGTGATTTGTGCTGCTGGTTTTGACAGTGTAGATCATCTGTTTAGGGCAGGGGTCAGCAACCTTTTTCAGCCGTGGGCCGGTCTACCGTCCCACAGACCATGTGGTGGGCCGGACTATATTTTTTGGGGGGAAATGAACGAATTCCTATGCCCCACAAATAACCCAGAGATGCATTTTAAATAAAAACACACATTCTACTCATGTAAAAACACCAGGCAGGCCCCACAAACAACACAAAGATTCGTTTTAAATAAAAGGACACATTCTACTCACGTAAAAACACGCTGATTCCCAGATCATCTGTGGGCCGGATTTAGAAGGCAATTGGGCCGCATCCGACCCACGGGCCTTAGGTTGCCTACCCCTGGTTTAGGGAGTTGGAGACTGATTTTTGGATACACCTTTACTGATCCACCCCGAGCAAGTTATAGATGGTAGTGCAAGCTATCTGTTCAGCAGAAGTAATCCTTGTGTGCAGCACTGCAAGGATATTTGAACCAGGGCCAAGGAAACATGAATTTGGAGACTGGTTTTTGCCTGCAGAAGTGCTGCATTTTTCAAGATTGCCTGGCCATCAACTACAAGCGAAAGTGCAAGGAAGTTGCATTTTAAACCTAGTAAACAAGAATATATTGTTATGAGCTTGGGGTATATGCCGAGATTCGTCTAATCCCTGGATCCAGCAAATGTTAAAATTTAACCAGGCCTTCTATTTCTTGGAACAGCAAGCCTGGCCTCCTGGGGAGGTGATAGCCTGGGTGATGAGCCATTAAGAAAATGGGCTCTGTATGAGATGGCAAATGGGTGAAGCCCCACACCCGTTTAGACAGAGTTCTAGAGTGAAAAGTTACAGTGATGGGGGCCAGATGTAAAGCAGCAAGTTGGGAGAAGACAGAGAGATAGAGCATTGTTTGGTGTCTGTTTGAACCCAAGATTGCAGCTAAGGGAGGAGCAAGACCCTTTTGGGATGTTAATGTTGTGAACCCCTCCATCGTAGGCTCAGGTTGCATATAGGTGTAAATAAACTATGTATCATAAAGACACCACCATCTCCACTATGCCTCATTCCCAAAGGAAACTGGGAACCCTTGGAATCTTACAGCTCTTGGAGTTGGTTGTTTGGTGTGCAACATTATTATTATTTATTATTATTTATTGAATTTATATACCACCCTATAAAAGTGTGAGGGGTCTCACACTTTTGGTATTAGATGAAATTTTTCAGTTGTTTACCAGCCCAGAGGGGGAACAGAAAAATGATAATATTAACTATAATAATCTTTTTAAAGAAAAATTACTTTTTAAAGAGGTGAAAAAAGAGTTAGCTTTCTCCCTAACTGCAGACTAATCTTTCTTTAAAAAAAATATTGCATTGTGTGTGGAGGCCAATGGATGCCTGCCTAAACTGAATGTAAAGGCCAATGTTATGTAACAAATATGCTCATTTTTCAGCACTGAAAGAAATTTCCTGACAATCTAAATGTCAGACCACAATAATCCAAAAGTATTAGGAAAAAACAACTTTTGAAGTGTTTCCATGGACATGTTTGCAGGATATGTGTACGTGTGTTGTGTGTGTGTGTGAAAGAGAGAGGGTGGGCAGCTTGCTGTGCAGTGTTATCACAATCGCTAATTAAAGTGTGGGTTAAGTCTTTGAGCCATATGCAATACATTTCAGCAAATTTTGTCACTTGGTTGGGTTTTCATGAAGACTGAATGAACCTCTGAACTCTTTTGTCAGGACTGAATATATAAGCCCCAAATTTCTGACCTGCTGTGTTTAAAGCAGGGAAGATAATAATTTCAACTGATTGTTTACTTTTGGTAATATTTGTTTCCTTTGATTATTTGTTTGCTTTTGCCAAAATGATTGCTTTTTTATTTAATTGCACAACCCTCTAAACATGGACATAGCAAGGGAGCTAATTTTAGGATTTAACTCCTTTTGTCTTAGAATCATATAATTGTAGAGTTGGAAGCAGCCCAAGGGTTTATCTAGTCCAACCCCCCGCAAGCTAAATCATGTTGTATTTAAATTGACAGTGAGGGTAGCTCGAAGAAGCAATTTTGTAATTTAGGGGGAGGGGGGAAGAAAATATTTATGAGGACAGAAAAAGGAAAGGTTTTTTCAAAGGTCCTTTGCCAGGCACACAGTTATATCTTTGAATTATTTTATAAGAAGTTTTTATGGTAAATTCCAACCCCAAAGTAAAACCATTCTGCATATATATGGCAAGCCAAATTAACTCAGTAAAGCAAGGCAGAAGAGTTAGAGCCATTTCCCTTCAGTAGTTGTCTGGGACTGTGTAAGCGGAAAAGTCATTGCATATTTGTTGGCAATACATCTCATATAGGTGCATTCCTGAAGGCCTTACACTTCTCTCAAGGAGGCTTCTTGCTTGTTGTTGCCACTGCTGCCAACTCCCTCACTTCTTAACCCCAGTGCCCCCACCCAATTTTGATATAGCTACCATTTGAAATGTTTCAGTAGTACTTCATCTTGTCATGTGGATTGATTTCTATTGTCCAGATAGTCTGTTTCCCATGGTACTTTGCATAAAAGGACTGGTGCAAATCTTCACTTCACAGGGCTCACTGGCTGACTTTGGGCCACTCACAGCCTAACTTACCTCACAGGGTTGCTGTGGAGATTAACTGAAAGAGGGGGATATATATATATATATATATATATATATATATATATATATATATATATATATATATATATATATAAAGTTTAGGGATGCTGTCAGGGTCGCTAATGGTTGCTCATGAGTAAAAACCAAGTCCGTCTTGTCTTTCAACTATTTTTATTGTGCAAAGTATGTACAGTGCGGAGCTATCCTAAAACATGACCATCTAGTCGCTAGCAGAATCCGGAAGTGCCCCCCTCCTGCTGCGGCGCCAACACCAGAGTCTCGGCACCCTAAAGTGCCGCCTCCTTTCTCCCCTGACCCCTCTGCGTAAAGCAGGCACCGGAAGCGGTGTCTCCCCCTCGGAGTGGGTGTGCTGAGCGGTGCTAGGTCTCTCTGCATCATCCTGGAGACCCCTTCCCACCTGGCTCCTCCCTGGTGACTCTTCCTCCACCAGGGAGGAGCTGGCAGACTCACTGGGAGATGTGTCGTCGACAACAGAGGCTGAGGCTGCCTCTGACTGGCAGGGGAGGGCACGTCCCTGACAGATACTCTCATTTTGACTCAAGAAAAATCACCATTTTATAGTTCAAATTGGAAAAAATAAATACAATAAATGGACAAAAGTACAAAGAACATGCATTACTCATATTGAAATACTGCCCCTCAATGAGGCCAAACGTTCATCAGTCAAACACCACACATCCACATTCCACACTGCTTCACACATTAAACGCTCACTTCTTTCTGAGACTCAGGAAACACCGGGAAAGGAAAGGAAGCCGCCATCGGAGCTGGTAACAACGAAACTGACAATTCACCCGCTAGAGAATTCACCCGTTAGATTCACAAAATGTTTAGGTGTATGCGTCCCCCGAGAAAAAAAGAACTGGGTAGAACAATATAAGGTACCTTGGACTCCCAGGACAAAAAGTGGCATATAAATGCAATAAGTATATAATAAACAAATAATTGTACAGATCCCCTCAATTTTCTTTGGAACCCGATTGTCATGGTTTTAACAGAGGAATACTACATCACATGCTTTTTAACCACTCTGAATCTAGTTTAAAACTTTGCTCTGGTAGTCCACTGGATATCAGATTTTCAAGGTGCTCAGGATGCCTCCATTTCACTGAGCTACTCCTTGCTGCAAAACACCAAACGACTTAATGAGACAAATTCTATCTGTTCCAAAGAAAGAAACATGCACCCACTTCTTCCAGAGAGGAGGAAGGGAAACCAGGATAGCACTTATGGGGAAATTAACATACCGACGTGAATAGCAGTCAATAGCCGTGCATAATAATGTTCGCCACCACATGAATGATTACCACGATCCCTGCGCTGTTGTTAAATGTCTTACCACAGATGGCAACTAGAACGAGTATTCCCTTCCCAAGAATTTTCTCTGATTTCTGACATTTGAAACGTGTCCAATCACTGTTATCTGTTTCTGTAACCATCCCAGTCTCTTATCTTTAAAATCACATTTTCCCTTTTAATGGGATAGGTGGCTTTATACTGAAAATGAGCTCCTATTCCCGATAGCATGGACTCGCCGCCTCCCCACTCTTCCTTGACGCAGGCACTTGTGGGGTGAGGCCTTGCATCCACAAGGTCGACACAATGTGGAAAACACCTGTGAGGCAGATGAAAACAGCTTCTATTTATGGTTCTAACAAGAGAAAGAATTTGGGGCATGTGGGACCTTTATCTGTCTACAGCAGGGCCCCCTAAGTGCAAGGCATGCATAGGATCCTGGATCACATTCACTGGGAGTCTTCACATCAAATCCTTCTTGTGCTCCGTGAATGGATGGACCAGTATCAGACCTGTGATTCGCACCCTCTCCCATCAGATGTCAGGAAAATAAGCAACTTTCAGACTTTTAGGAGACATCGGAAGGCAGCCCTGTAAAGGGAAGTTTTTAATGCTTGATGTTTTACTGTGGAAACCACCCAGGGTGGCTGGGATAACCCGGTCAGATGGGCGGCATATAAATAACAAATTATTATTATTATTATTATTATTATTATTATTATTATTATTATTTCCAACACGCCGGCTGGAAATAATAAAATTAACTCTCAAAACATCAGCAAATAATAGAAATTCACTCTTAACAATTACAATAAATAACTACTAAATTATGACCATAAAAATAACTACAAGTCACAATGCATAAAATACCACAATACATAGAAAACTACATAAAATGGTCAAATTGAGAAACAAAGACATACAACTTATAAAATTATTATTTTTTAAAAATCCCTGAACTCCTTTTCTCCCTTCCCAGCTTGTTAACTTGCTGACCAGAGGTTGTTAGGGAGAAACCATAATACTGGTTCAGATGTCACACCCAGCTAAGTCTTCTTGGCTTGTTGGTTCTTCTTGAGAATGACTGAGTCCTACTTGCTCCTACTTGAAGTGACCAAGCAGTGTGCATCAGCATGCTGCCCAATCCCAATAAGCCACAAAGCATAGCTATTGTTACATGTGAATGAGACATTTGACTATGCTGTATATTTTTTTCTATGAATCCAACAAATAATCATTTGCCAACATCACTGGTGCTTTTGAAATGCTTCTAAATGAAACTGCTTGCTGCTATTGTCATTGTCCTTTCCCCCTCCTCTTGAGTTGACTATGGTGTGTTCTTTACTCACATGCCAGAAGCCTTTCACCGCATCTTAATTCCCCGACGATCCCTTTTTGGTGCGCACTCTTGACATAAAGAGCTTTTAATCACCTTGCTGAAAATCTACTGCATTCGGATGCATTGGGTGTTCTCTCAGGTATCCCAGTTAAATAAAGGCCACACGATACAAGCAAGCACAGCGGAAGATGAAATATCTGCTGCTGTCTGGAAATAGCCGGACTGTTAAACGCAAAGCTGCTCCCAGAAAGGTTAGATGGAAAAACCATGGTGCTAAAAGCTCTGTGTTTTGTATAAACATGTATTTGACTCAGACATATTAGGGGATTGCAGGTATACTTTGCAGAGCCTGTGTCTACATTTCGAAAGTAATATGTTTTCGTAGACAGGAAGGGCTGTAGAACAGGCATTGGCTGCCAACTCATCTGGCAATGCTGGCAACTTGTTTAGTGCTGGTGTGAAAGTAATGTCTGCAGGAAAATGGTCACCACAAGCGGAGCACGTGGAGTTGCCATTGGAGCTCATCCAACTCAACTGGTTCTTGAATGACAGCATACTGTGAAAATGCAGCTAGCAGCTATTGAAATATTACTATAAGATGCGATATTTTAATATCTGCAAATGTGCGCACTTTGTACATTGGGTCTCAGTCTCTCACACATCTTACCAAAAGAAAAGAAGAAGACAGACAGTAGGCAAACACTGTCAATGGCCCATAGGATGCCAAGATTTTGAAGGCCAACCTGCTCGGATCCACTAAACATTCTGCCTTTGCACAATAGACCTTCCTCCTTTATTCCTGCAGAAAATCACTGGCACCAAAGCTGTCCTCACACCTGTTGATACTACTGTGCCAAAAGTATTCCATGCAAATGAGAGGGCAGAAATGGAAACGAATGGCTGGTAGGCGCTGCCGACTGCCAACAAGACAGGTTGTATTGCAGCTGGCGAACGAAAAACTCATTAAGACCACTTGGAGTGTCAGTAAATACAACGACCAACAGGAGAGTGCCTCCTGCAGTTGCTCTCTGTGTGGATGATCAATCTATTGTCAAGCTATCACTAGCGGGGCCTCCAGTGAACCAGGAGAGACCAATATAGCAGATTTCAGGCACACCCTGTGAGCATGTCCTCTCAAATGAAAAACTAGATGAAGATAGATAACCATGAATGACAAGAGTGCTGATCATTGAAACATAACTTGACGCTTTCACTCTAAGTATAAAGGAAGGAATTCCAAAATGTCCGAATTATTTCTTGCTATCAGGTATCCTTAACAAAATGAATGCAAGCCAAATGCACATAAGCCTTTCTCAGAATACTCATTCACATGGGATGTTTAATGCACACTTACTTATGTGTGCAAGGGACCCAGGTGGCGCTGTGGGTTAAACCACAGAGCCTAGGGCTTGCTGATCAGAAGGTCGGCGGTTCGAATCCCTGCGACGGGGTGAGCTCCCGTTGCTCGGTCCCAGCTCCTGCCCACCTAGCAGTTCGAAAGCATGTCAAAGTGCAAGTAGATAAATAGGAACCGCTCTGGCGGGAAGGTAAACAGCGTTTCCGTGCGCTGCTCTGGTTCGCCAGAAGCGGCTTTGTCATGCTGGCCACATGACCCGGAAGCTGTACGCCGGCTCTCAACCAATAAAGCGAGATGAGCGCCGCAACCCCAGAGTCGGACATGACTGGACCTAATGGTCAGGGGTCCCTTTACCTTTACCTTTACTTATGTGTGCATAGGGGCTCTTTTCAAGCATTCAGCTCAGTGTGCAGGTGCCAGGGAACATTGCCAGGACGGGGTGTGAGCATCAGGCATATGGCCAACTGGTTTGGTCCTGCTCTTATATTCAGTGGGCACATGAGCCCACATGAGCTTGGAAAGAACTATAATATTGTCGCAAATATTGTTCATTAGGAAAGAAGTTGTATTAATTTATTGAAAATTACTGACACATGCGACAGCATGTGAAATTCCAGGCTTATTGTGAGAACCTAGATGAAAAGGATGGTATCCAATTATTTGTTGCCACAATATTAATGATGAGGGTTTGAACTAAAACAAAACATGAAAGTTATGAGAATGTGGGCTGAGTCTGCCTGTAGGCTGAAACAGTTGTGCAATTATTTCACAATAATCTCAAATCCTCATGTGTTAATCACTACCATACAAGTTGACCAGCTGCAGCAAATCTTTATAGTGGTGCAGACGGAAAGGTGTATATAAAATCACTAACTGTCTGCAACAAAGCATGGCTAGAACCAGAATGAGGCAATGTACTTTATGGTGAATTTAGTAATTATGGAGAACCAGGTGTAACTAATTTAGAATACCAGGAACTTATCAGGGGTTTGGGGTCTGGAGAAATGAGAATGAAGAGAAGTAAGATATCTACAAAGTACCACATAAATGCAGCTCTTCTACTTTAATACATCTAATCTAAAAGCTCCCCTTGAATGGATGGTAAATGCTGCTCTAGTAGCTGTGCCTAGTGTATGCAGGCAATTGAACAACAATAATAACAAATAGATCAATAGGATTTCCAGAATTGCTGTGGAATATTTTGAATGTGTTGTCAGCTACGTCTACGAAGATTCCAGAATGCTGCTTAATCTGTTTGCTATGACATGCTGGATTATTTTGCTTGGCTGTTCCAAGGATGCGCAAATCAATACCAGGCTTGCTTTTCTTAAATGCTCTCTGTGATTCATTCATTCTCTCTCTGCTTTTCAGGCTTGCCCTTTACATGAAAACTGAATGTTTAAAAGAAGCAGGTGTGTGCCGAAATGTTTGCAGTCCCACACATATTTTAGAAATGGATTTGGGAGGGAACAGTATTGCATTGTGAACTGGATGGTGCTTTCCACAAGATAATAATAAAAAATGAATTTTGGAAACCTATTGTCTTTTCAGATCATTAATTTAAATTGTGGGTCCCCCCCTTCCAGCTGGATACCTTTAGGAGCATCAGCATTTTTTTAATTCCAATCTTTGCTTTGTCATCATCTGCATGCATCCTTTGAGTGTCCTATTGCTTTAAACAGGAGACCAACCTGCTCTTATCAAGCTTGCTGTGATCATATAGCCTCTTTCTACACTATTTGCTAGAGTTGTGCACTGACTCCAACCAAATTTTGGACCCCAGTCTGAAATAGGTTGACCAGGATGAGGATGAGGAGAAGTTCCCACCACTGAGGCCCAGCCCTGCATGATGTGCCGGCTCTGTGAGATACCTATCACGAAACAGTAGTATCATTCCGGAAACACTGTCCTTGAGACTTTTGGGACGTCTTCCGTTGAAACTTTTGAAAAACTATTGAGAAAACTTTACTTTTTAGACTTTTGAGACATCTTCTGTTGAAAGCTTTGAATAACCATTGTGAGACTGACCTTTGACGCCTATCTTGAACACATGGCTTGACATTCTGTGCCACTAGTCTGTTACATTGTATATATGAACTCTAATAGATTTATTTCTACCTTTTGAATGATATCATTATTCTATTATATATGCTTTAACGGCTCTGTGAGATAGACAGAGGACAGGGCCACCCTGGGCGGGAAGAAAGGGGGAACAGAGCAGAGCACAGCTCAAAGAGTCTTCTTCTTGTTGTTTTTAATGCTTTGTGCATCTTGCCCAGTTCAAAATTTTATTTGTAAATCTGCCAAAGAATAAAATAAAATCAGGATTAAGGGGTTTTCCCAGGACGGTGGAGGGTGTGTGTGATGTGTCCTGTTGTTGTAGTGGTGGTAGCATTTGCTCCTCTTCTCATAGGAAATGCTCGGCATAGAAGGGACAAAATGCGGGGACTGAGGAGGGTCAGTTGGAGAGGAGTGAAAAATGTTCCTGAGAAATGTTGGAGGGTATGCTTACATGGCACTTGAATTAAACCCAAGTAATAAAACCAAGTAATAAAGATTCTTAAATGCATCAGCCATAGGGCACACTTGGTCAATACATTTATTTCTCTAGAGCCAGTGTGGTGTAGTGGTTAAGAGTGGTGGACTTGTAATCTGGTGAACCAGGTTCACTTCCCTGCTCCTCCACATGCAGCTGCTGGGTGACCGTGGGCTAGTCACACTTCTCTGAAGTCTCTCAGCCTCACTCACCTCACAGAGTGTTTGTTGTGGGGGAGGAAGGGAAAGGAGAATGTTAGCCGCTTTGAGACTCCTTCGGGTAGTGATAAAGCGGGATATCAAATCCAAACTCCTCCTCCTCTTCCTATATGACATAATGTATTTTTATGACTTAGCTAATTAACCACCTTTATGCTCACACTGACTGCAAAGGGGGGAATGCCTTTGCTTTGGCAGGAGTTGCAAGTGATTTCCATTCACCATCCTGCTTTGGTACATTGACAGGTTCTGCTCAATAACAGCAGAAAGCAAACGAAGGATTGCAGGCTTTATGCTATAAGGAGGCATTTGATGGCAGGAGCTGCACTTACAAATGTTCACGCCACAATAAAACAGTTAGTCCCCGAGGTGCCATAGAATGTTTTCGTCTCATAACAATAGTTAACAGTGTACTGCATAATATTCCGCGAAGAGTGTTCTCTCCTCCCGGCTGCTGTTCCTGAATAGCAAGAACAGTCAAAGTTGCAATTTGCTCACCACAATGGAAACCTTATAGCTGAATTTTTTAAGTGAGGTATATGAGTGACCTATTCACAGATGACTTCGGGGATGGAAGCAAAGAACTACGAGGAAAAAAGAAAAAAAACTGCTAGTGTTTGGAGCCAAGAGAATCAACACATTGTATCATATGGCTACTGTTCTTATTATTTTAAAATTGTACCTTGTTTTTATTACTATTGCTGGTTTCATTGGAAACTGTGTTGGCACTGTTTTGGTGAAAAAGATATACCAGTTATACAAAATAAATAAAATACCAGCAGTTAATGTGATGCATTATTTCCTCTCTCACTGTATATAGTAAAATAAAGTCCAATCAGAGTTTTTAAGAGAATCTCTATCAGTTTCTTTTTATGATAAGTAGGCTCCCCATAGCTCAAAACATATCTATATAAGAATAAGGCAAGCCTGCTTCTTGGGAAAAGCAATGACAAACCTAGACAGCATCTTAAAAAGCAGAGACATCACCTTGCCGACAAAGGTTCGTATAGTTAAAGATATGGTTTTCCCAGTAGTGATGTATGGAAGTGAGAGCTGGACCATCAAGAAGGCTGATCACCAAAGGAGGCAGTGGAAGACAGGAGTACCTGGCATGCTCTGGTCCATGGGGTCACGAAGAGTCGGACATGATTGAACGACTAAACAACAACAACAACAACAACATTTCTCAAATTTAGGGAAAATAGCTTGCCTTATTTCTGAATCAATCTCTGAATTTTACCTATGCTGCTCCATGAACCCCAACTCACTCCTATTCACTTAACCCCTTTCCACATCTACCCATTTAGCCCAAAATTCCCTCCTTTTCCCCTCAGACCTAGCTGGCAGAGTTAACTATGGAAGGTGAATGAAAGAAGAAGAGAGAAAAGAAACACAGCCAAGAAGGGTGGAGACATCTTTCTTCATGATTTCCATTCGTCATGACTTATTGATAGCATACTTATCAACTGTCCTGGGGAAAAAATGGAGCATCTCATTTCCCCTCACAAGAGCACAACAACCATTTTGGACGCCATGTGTCAGGGACTGGGCAGAGGAGGAGTGGTGGAGACCACCTCCCCTTCCTGGCCCTTCCAGGAAGGAGGAAGAGGAAGACAGTATAGATTTACAACAGGGAGGGAGGGAGGTCACAGCTCAGAGGCAGATGAGGGGAAAAGTTTGGAAATAATGGGAGAGGAGGAGGCAGGACCAGAACGACAGCTGACTGACACAGTGTCTTTAGAAAGCATTCTAGATGTCCCCCCTCCCAGAACCAGGCGAGCCTTGAAAGTAGGAGAGCAAAGAGCTCAAATACAGATGGCAAATAGCAACACCTGTAGAAGTGATGAATGAGGAAGTGGGAGAAAAGATTCACTCAGGACAACACCATTATCCAAGAGGCTGGGTTCTATAGCCTTTCTCTGTAATATTGAAATAAAAAGAATGGTAAGAAACTTTTCCTTGTCTTTACACATTCCTGGGCAACCAGCCAGGAGTCGCTGACAGCATCCTGACATCATGTGATTTTGGGCCGTGAGAACATCCGGAAAGTCCATGATATTGCACGCTGCTCCAAAGGACACATATTTGGGCACCGTTTCTGAAAAACTCTTTTTCTGGGTCTGCGATCTCATGCCATTCACATGACTTGTGTGGGAGCACAGACCTGAAAGGTGGCGTCTCAGTTTTGGGCCTGTCGTATTGGAAGGTATGTTATAGGAATGCCAACTTCAGACACGTGGATGGTGAGCAGCAGAGGAAGAGACTGGGCAGGTAAGGACGGAAGGAAGATTTATGGCAGATGGGGTAAGAGAGGAATTATTCTCTAACCTGGATTAAAATCCAAATTGAGAATAATTGGTGGGGAAGGGCATAATGCTCTGCTTGCATTTAAGGTGAGCATTACAAATCCCACAGACTTATATTTCTGAGCCCAAAAGTCACAGTGACATCAGTACAGTGCTACCTCGGTTCTCAAACGTAATCCATTCTGGAAGACCATTCGACTTCCGAAACAATCGAAAACTGAGTCACAAAGGGCTGGCTGCAAATACAGTTGAGAAAATTGAGAAACATGCAGCGGAAGCCGTTCGACTTCCGAGGCGCGTTTGAAAACAGAAGCATTTATTTCCGAGTTTTTGGCATTTGAAAACTGAAACGTTCGACTTCCGAGACGCTCAAAAACCGAGGTAACACTGTAACCATTTAAAATCCTACCGGTAACAAGAGTGAAGAAATCAGAACCATGGAATGGATCGCTATGTAATAAAGACTCAAATGACCCTCAGAAAGGATGACTCACAAGGTTTTAATTTCTTTCCGTGGACACATTAGTATAAAAAGATGAAACATTATCTTTGGTGCATGCCTTATTTTTCTGCCTCATGCTCACATGAGATCCAAAATGGACCAAGAAATGGACCGTAATAATGTATTGAGTTGCGACATAACATCATTCAGTTTGCTGATTCATTATATACAGTTTTTCCAAAGGCCACAAACCACTGATGGCCAGAGATGCGCCAAAACTTTAATCTAAAGATTGTGCTGCAGAAACCGAAGTAGAAGAGAAATGTTTTCATATCTTCTGCCAGTGTGCAGCAAAGGGAGAAAAGGCATCTGTTGAAAAGGTTGTGACACGTCTGAAGTCTGGCAATATACCAAGGCTATTTTTGAAAGCATTTGTGAGTGAGATTAATGGTCCTATTCTTGAGGTGCCAATACAGTTTGGGCTGTAGCTCACCTTGCTTTTTGTAATCCATGACATAATAACACAAAATATTGTCTTGATCTTCCAAAGAGATCTACTTCTAAGCTAAAAGAAGCGTTTGAAAGAAATGAAAAAGTACAATGCTTTTATTTTACAGTGCCACACACTGCAATTTTCCAAGAGATTTAAAGCAACATTATACATATTGGTACTAATGTCTCTTTAAATCTCTTGGAAAATTGCAGCATATTGCATTGTGAAATAAAAGCACTGTACATTTTTGTTTCTTTCAGATATTCTTTAAGACTGAGAATGGACATTGTGGATTATGTAATTTTATTCTTTCAATAACCTGAACTATAATGGAAGTTGGAATAAATGGCAAATATAATGAAAGTTAAAATACATAATGGGATACGAATACACCCAGATAGGTTTTCCCCCCAATTGAATTTCCTCAAAAATTGGTACATAGGAATCTGTCAGTATCTTAGTTGTTTAAAAAAACCCAACATTAGTAGCTCAGCTCAAATATATACTGCAGGTCAATAAAGGTAGCACTGGGGATAAGGGGATGCCTAGGTGGTTAAGGAGAAGAACCACAGACATTATTAGAGGCAAGAAGGTTTCCTTTAGAACATGGAAGTATTTTCCAAATGAGGAGAACAAAAGGGAACACAAAGTTTGAGAAACAAAATGCAAGATGACAGTATGGGGTGCTAAAAAAGAATTTGAGGAGCACATTAGCAAAAACATAAAGACCACCACCATCAACAACAAAATTAAATACATAAATAACAGGAGACTGGCTAGGGAGTTGGTTGGACTTTGGATAACAGGCGTGCTGTAAGGTGATAAGGAGATTGCAAAGAAGCTGGATGAATGTTTTGTCTCTGTCTTCATGGTGGAAGTTGTAGGGCAGGAAGAACTGAGACCAATGATGGGGACAAGAGACAAAGTTCTAGGCCAGCTAGGCAAATATAAAAAAAACCCCTGAAAGATGCCTCCTTACAGCATCTGGCTACCGATATGAGAACAGGATGCTGGACTAGATGAGCCATATCACAGGCTCTTCTTAAGCCATCACTATGATTGAGGTATGGTATTCTCTCTCTCTCTCTCTCTCTCTCACACACACACACACACACTAGGCGTGCCCTACTCAGGAATTCAAATGGAAAAATTGCAATTCTTGTGTGGGCAATGTAATTTGTGAGTTTTAGGGATGGTGACACTGTGGGGGACGCGGGTGGCGTTGTGGGTTAAACCACAGAGCCGAGGGCTTGCTGATCAGAAGGTCGGCGGTTCAAAACCCCGCGACGCGGTGAGCTCCCGTTGCTCGGTCCCTGCTCCTGCCAACCTAGAAGTTCGAAAGCACGTCAAAGTGCAAGTAGATAAATAGGTACCGCTGCAGCGGGAAGGTAAACGGCGTTTCCGTGTGCTGCTCTGGTTTGCCAGAAGCGGGTTTGTCATGCTGGCCACATGACTCGGAAGCTGTACGCCGGCTCCCTCGGCCAATAATGCGAGATGAGCGCGCAACCCTAGAGCCGGTCACGACTGGACTAAATGGTCAGGTGTCCCTTTACCTTTTACATACACATGCATACACACAACAACCAATCCAGGGCGCCCACCTCTGTACATGATCCTTGTAAACTGCGGTATTTTCTCTATTTTCCCTTCAAGATGATGTGTAGCTACTGTAAAAAAATTCCTTAAGCTTTAAGTGACTGGATACACGATCTGGACCCATGCACATGAAGTCACTTATTGGATCAAATGGTCGGATCCTGATAAATGTTCACAGAATGTCATGCATGAAGTATACAACTGTTTGCTGTTTAATTAAATTTCATCTATCTATCTATGTATATATATTAATATCATGATCCAACAAAACTATGTGCCATGTGAAAGGAGGACAGGGACTGTGCATGTATCTAGACATTTCTTTTACTATGCCTCCAAATCAGGCCATCGGACTAAAGAGCCAAGCTGCAGAACAGTGGCTTGCCTCTTCAGTTCTCACAAGCAATTGCAGTGTAAATGTCAAAGAAACTTCCACCCATGCAGACAATGTTTCCTTTATACTAATAGTTTTGCTGGATCCTCACCTATATCATATATTTCCAGTTGCAACACTGCTGCATTTATAGTCATTTTAATTAGTGATATAAGCCACCTTAAGGCTGCAGGGAGGCAAGATGATTTTTTTAATATATATATATATATATTACATTAGAATTGTTACAATATTTATATTGCTTTCTCATTGCTAGCTAATATGCTGCTGTGTAAATTGAATCCAGCCTTCATTTCAAACAAAAATGTGGTGTGACCTTGTTAGCCAAGTTTATATTTCTGTTTCAAGTTCATTGGGATTGGGGCAGTTGAATTATCTTCCTTGCCATCACAATATGGCATACAATTCTGAATGCCAGATTTAGCTGACCGATGGGAAATGGAAATGAAAAATTGCCCTGGGCTATGGGAATGTAACTGCATTACATTCTTGGCAGTGGTCACTTTCTATTACATTATGATTATTTTATTACTAAGCATATCAAAAAAGCCTTAAGATTCTTGATTAAAAAAACCCCTCTATGCCAGTATGTTTTGCTCCCAGAAAATAAATATTTGCAATATAATTTCTCAAGTAAGTAATTATCTAAGTAATTATGTTATGTGCCGTGATTATACAACACAATATGTAATCTTCCAATCATCTCAAAAGTTAATAGGTGGCAGAGAAAATACATATTGTAATATTATTGTATTGTGGAAATTTCCTCATGAAAATAAAACTGAGTGGAATCTAATTTCTGATCTAGCTGGATAACCTAGCTTGACTTTTGAAACTTTCTCCAGTTTTAATTTTTATTGATACAAACCCTCTTGAAAGGAATCATATCAGACTTTAAAGTAAGCCCAAAATGTAATTATGATTCATTCTGATCAGGACAATGTGTTATAGCTCTGAAAAATTAATCATAGATCTTAATCTACCAATTAAAAAGTATAATATCACAACTATTCTATCTGAATCAAAAGGTCAAGGTTCCAATATGAATAAATGAGGCTCATTTTATCATACTCCCTTTTGCTAAAAGCATTACACTTTTCCAGACTGTTGCTGTTTATCACTCTGCCGCATGATATAAATAGATTAATTCTGGAATATTGATGTAATCCTAGTCGGATTTACTTCCAGGTAAACACACATTGGACTTCACTGTTAAGTCACACTTTGTTATAGTTGAAATAGCTGGAACTTAAGTTAGCCATACTTGAAATCAATAGGAAGTAAGTCATGGCTAACTTCCATCTGGAGAATCTAACCCAGCATGTGTAGAAGAAGAAGAAGAGTTTGGATGTGATATCCCGCTTTATCACTACCCGAAGGAGTCTCAAGGCGGCTAACATTCTCCTTTCCCTTCCTCCCCCACAACAAACACTTTGTGAGGTGAGTGGGGCTGAGAGACTTCAAAGAAGTGTGACTAGCCCAAGGTCACCCAGCAGCTGCATGTGGAGGAGCGGAGACGCGAACCTGGTTCACCAGATTACGAGTCTACCACTCTTAACCACTACACCACACTGGCTTGACAATGAACTAGGGACATCTGGCAAACCAGAGCAGCGCACGGAAACGCCGTTTACCTTCCCGCCGGAGTGGTACCTGTTTATCTACTTGCACTTGATGTTCTTTCAAACTGCTAGGTGGGCAGGAGCTGGGATTCGAACCACCAATCTTCTGATCGGAAAACCCTAGGCTCTGTGGTTTAGACCACAGCGCCACCCACATCCCCATTGACAATATAAATAAATAAATAAATAAATAAAGTAATATAATACTAGCAATGGCAAATTTTACTTGCTTATTTATTTTTTGGCCAATACTATATCTTCTCGCACTGGTTTCAATATGAATTAGTCATACCTGGCTGGATTGAGGCCAATGCCTACAACATTTCTACATACATCTGCCCCAAACTGAGTAAAAGTTAAAGACTTTTTATGACACTGGTAAATAAGTGTTAAGGTTTTTGTCTTATCTTCAGCTTGGTCTTTGGGGCTTTGGGGCTTCAGTTTCATATTAAATTTGACTGCTGAACTTTGTTGAACTGTTGTATTTTGTGGGGTTGACTTTAGTTGGTAGACTTCAAGACATCAGTGCATGCAAGATGAGCACCACATGCATTTCTTGGTGTAAGATAAATAGGCAGGCAGAGGATGTTAAAGAAAAGATAGTACCGAGCTCCATGAAATTATACTGAGTGACAGCAGCAGAATACTGATCCATCTGGCAATTTTAAACAATGTGTCTGGCAATTTACGGGCAGTATTTCTGCCAGCCTTGACAAAAGGCAGAAATATTTCTTATCGCTTCTGAACAAGACACCTGCAAGCCCAGATCCAGCTCTTATAAATCTAGCTGCAGAGTCAGTGAGCAATCTGCACAGCGCGTATACAGCCTATTGACCTTTAAAGAAGTGGGAAAGGCCACAGACAAATCGTAAAAAAACCCCACATAAATTATCTGTAACATATGTCAATGATAAACTATCTCCTTTTGGTTTATGTTTCAAATCTTCTTGTTCATGTGGTACTTTTAACATCCTATCAGCTAATTAATGAGAAGGAGAAAGAGAGGGGGAGATGTCTAAAATGTCTTGAAAAACTGCAGCATGGTGTAGTGGTTAGAATGCCTTGGTAGGGGACTGGTCCAAGCCCCTCCTCACCTTTGAAGTTCACCAAGGAGTATTGGGCCTGTCGTGAATTCTCAGCCTAACCCACCTGAATGGTGGTTGTGTAAAAAGGGATGGGGGGAGCTATAGTTCTGTTTTCTAGTTGATTATCACCATCCTATTTTATTTTCAAAGCACCAAAGGATGCTAGACACTGTAACTGACGTCACAGAGCCCAGTCTGCAGAAGGGAAAACATACAAATAAAGGTAGATAGCCGTGTTGGTCTGTCATAGTCAAAACAAAATAAAATTAAAAAATTCCTTCCAGTAGCACCTTAGAGACCAACTAAGTTTGTTCTTGGTACGAGCTTTCGTGTGCATGCACACTTCTTCAGATACACTATGGAAGGCACCACATTGAGCCGCATGAAATGGAAGTCCATCAACCTCACCAGTGTATCTGAAGAAGTGTGCATGCACACGAAAGCTCGTACCAAGAACAAACTTAGTTGGTCTCTAAGGTGCTACTGGAAGAAATTTTTTTATTTTATTTTGTTTCATACAAATAAAGTTACCCTGACAAGTGAAACTTTGTACCTGCGTGACTTTCCCCTAACAAAGTACAAAAAGAGGAAACCCGTGTTATTACAATTATGTGCTATTGCTTCCTCCGTTGTTTTTAAAACTATCACAGAAAAGAGTTTAAAATATGCTTTGGTTGTGTGTGTGTGTATGTATGTATCTTTGTACATTTTTACATGAAATGTAAACGTATTTTTGTGTGTACAGAAAAATCTGTTTCCTTCGGTGGACTTCCTTCAAAATTAGCTTTTTTTGTGTAATGCAGATTGGAAAATAGGATGAACTCGGTTGATTTGTTTCTTCACAAGCAGTTGATTGGAAACATAGTGAATCTAAGACCACAGCTATTTAGCTGTCTGGATCAATATTCTCAATCCCCTTTGCAATTAAAAAAAATAATTCAAATCAGGTTATTATGAAGTTTCTCTCCTCTTTCCCAGCGAGGGTGAGTTTAACATTTTTAATATTTTCTGACCAGATAAATTGAGAGAGCCTGATTTCATGCCAGGCAATTACATCTATGGTGAACAGTGATATACATGGCTCTTTATAGATTGCCTTCTACATTAAATTTCCTCCTTGTGTGTGTTCCTGCTTGATTTCTTCATTGCAGCTGACAGCCTGATGACTCTTAATACTGTTCTTCCCTTCCATTTCTCTCAAATCTATTTTCTTGTCAGCTTATTACCATGCCTTACTATATCCGTCTCATTTCTTGTGGTTCTTTACTTAGGAATTTACCAATATATTTGAATCTGCAGTGAACTCTATTTGCACTCTATTAGCCAGGTACTTAAATGACTGCAGCCTTACTGAATCAGATTACATTTCACATTGTCCTTTATTATTTAATGAGACTTCTAATTTAGAATCATGAAAACTTCCATAAAGCATTATCTACAGGAACTTTTTGTCTTCTGTCTTCCTTCCTTTCCTTTAAGCATACGGGAAATAAATTAAATTGTGTTGGGTGATTTCCTTTCCTTTCTATAAACAGCTTTTACAATAAATATGGAACCTCTGGGGACACAGATAGTCCCCAGAAATTGTTTTTAAAAATGGTATAATCATACGATAAAATCTTATTTTAAAAGTTTGTTCAAAGGCCAGTTAGACATCACATCAAGAATGGGATCTGAACAGAAGAAACCTTGAACTCCAGGCATGGAAGTGTTAAAACCAGGCCTTGGAGTGTTTGTGAGCTTTTTCTGTTTTCAAACTTCCCACTGACATCTAGTTGGACATTATTGAGAATGGGATGTTGAACTAGATGGGGCCATTGGCTTGGCAGAGCAGCATCTTCTTATGTTGGGTGTTTCCATATGACAGCTGATTGTAGACTCAGTGCTGATCAGTCATACATGTTTTTTTCAGTGTCTGCACAACATCAACCTCATTCAATTCAAAGTGTTGGTGCTGACCTTTAAAGCCCTAAATGGCTTCGGTCCAGTATACCTGAAGGAGCATCTCCACCCCCATCATTCAGCCTGGACACTGAGGTCCAGTGCCGAGGGCCTTCTGGCGGTTCCCTCACTATGAGAACCCAAGTTGCAGGGAACCAGGCAGAGGGCCTTCTCGGTAGTGGCACCCGCCCTGTGGAACGCCCTCCCTTCAGATGTCAAAGAGAACAACAACTACCAGACCTTTAGAAGACATCTGAAGGCAGCCCTGTTTAGGGAAGTTTTTAATGTTTAATGCTGTATTGTGTTTTTAATATTCGATTGGGAGCCACCCAGAGTGGCTGGGGAAACCCAGCCAGATGGGCAGGGTATAAATAAATTATTATTATTATTATTATTATTATTATTATTATTATTAGAAGACTTCCAGGTTTTTTAGCCTTGGTTGAGGAGCATTCCACTCCTTCTTCCTGTTATGAGAGCCATCTACATCGATTGAGGAGGACTGAGGCTATTCCAGCCCTATCAAATCATAGATATGTTCTGAGCATGCTCAGAGCTGTTCCCCTGAAAGTCAACTCCTTATAGCTTTCAGAATGTTCTGGTAACCAGAGAAACAGTGGGGGTTTGGATCCTGTGGTTTAGAGGCTGCCCCGACACACACCCAACATGCCTGTTCCCACTCACCATCAGTGGATCATCAAGGAACCTTCAGCAAGTGAAGAACCAGGAGTTCATCCATGGTTTTAGGTGCCATCCCACCAACATAGCTGTCAACCCTCCTTTTTTTTTGCGGGAAACTCCCTTATTCCAATGCCGTTTCCCGCTGCTATCCCAGATTGTTGAAATCCCTTAAATTTCCTGGATTTCAAAGGAAGCAGCTCCTCTCCCTCCCTGCCGGCCAGGGAGGCTCCTCAGCTGCATTGCTCGGCTGCCAATAAGGAGTCTGAGACCAACTGGGGGCGGAGCTTGCATGCCTTGTGCAGCTAGACCCTCACGCCCAACCGGACAGACAGCCTGCCTGCCGTCTACACGCTCGCTCTTTTGCTCACCCCTTCGCACGCAGCCTCTGGAGCGCAGGGTGGCGAGGCTACTTGGTGCCATTGCACCACCCTCGTGGCATCCCTTATTTTCAAATCCAAAAGTTTGAAAAAATCCCTTATTTTCAAATCTGAAAGTTGACAGCTATGCCCACCAAGAGAATGGCACTTACATTTTAAAGACTTCTCGGTCATCTTCTGGCCAGATTAAAGTTGCGGTCAAACACTTGTTCAGTTGACTCATGAAAGGAATCCTTCTCAGCCAGCAGCCTCAATAATAGACTTCAGCACCTAAGATCTTTTTCTTTTTCGTGCGAAAATAGACCAATTTGCTCCATCCAAAATGTTTGCACTAGCAAAAGTAAAACGAGAGAAGGTAACAACTGCCATGCTTTGAAACAGCTCGTCTGGTGCAGCCCTGAAGTTGAGCCCACAATCCATCAGCTCTGGCCTCGCCAACAGATGTCACTGTAGCCAGAAGGAATTAATTGGTAGGATTAGTGGGCTCAAGAAGCAACACAGAGCTCTGAGCCATCAGATCTGAAAATAGGTGTCTCTGTAATAGCATATGTTCAGATCTTAGTCCCTCTGTCACAGGCCAGGAATTGCTGCAAAGTTCCAACAGCAGGCAGATTTGTAAAAATAACAAAAAGGGGGGAAATGCACATTAAAACAGTGGAACTTACTGAAACACATCAAAGCAATCGGCAGCACTCTGCTGTTAATTTTATGAATGAGTTAACTGTGAAAACAAAATCTGTTCGTTCATTATGTGTATTTCCCCAAGGCATAATTTAGAAAAAAAAGTAGATCTTGTCATTGACCCAGTGTGTGGGAAAATAATCCCAGTAAAGAAATGAAAAATATAGCAGCATAATATTATTAGATAGGAGCCTTTAAAATTCCCATTTATTTATTTATGAACTTTGCCCCACCTCTGCATAACCCTTTTTCCCAACATTGATATAATCTTCATCTTCCAACTTTCAAAAATGGTCATTTCCAAAAGAAACTGAGAGACAGAACAAAGATTTTTGAATGGACCACTGAGATTAGCACTGGGCATTGGTAAAGCGTAAGGGTGATTTCTGAATCTCTTACAATGAGCTAACATATTTGGTTCTGTAATATCGTTATCCAAAAATTTGGATAGTTTGTACAATTTTATTTTATTTAAAAAAAAAACAGCAGTAGTAAATGGCAAGTGGCATGGAGAGCAAGATGTCAGAGTCAGTATATTTCCACAATACTGGTTCCACCACTGAAAAAAACCCATCTCTGTGTTGTCACAAGCCGATAATCCTCAGGCCATGGCAAAACTAACCAGGTCCCATTTGTTTGACTTAATGCCCTGAACAGTGGAAGAGAAGCTGGTTTTGCAGATAATCTCACCCAGAGTTGTTTAGTATTTTTTATGATAGTGGCAAAACCTTAACATTTGCTTGGTAGTTAATAGGCAGCCGATGCAGATTCTTTGGAACTGTTGTATCCAAGGGTATCACTGAACCACAGCATCCTGTGTCAGTCACAGACACAGGACCAGTTGTAGGGGGAACCTCCACAAACAGAGCATTAAATTGTCTAAACTTGAGGATACCTGGGCATGTGTCACTGTGGGTAAAGGGCACAGTTGCTGCACCAGCCAAAGCTGGGCTTCCAATGACATTTCTGGTTCCGAGAGCACTCCTAAACTGCATAGCTTTTCCTTCGGAGGGAATGCAAGCCCATTTAGAACTGGCAGGCCCCCAGTTCTCAGAACTGGGAGCCTATCTCACAGTTTGTCTCCAATTTTTTTATTATTATGGTCACAGACCAGTACCAACCCACATACAGTATCAAGAAAATAATAAAACACGATAGGGATATATTTGAATTTGCAAAATCAGGAGAAATAGAGACCATCGGCCATGTTTTCTTTCGTTGCTCCCTATACAGAAACCCCCGGAAAGAATCTACCCTAAAGATATTTGATGGGTTACCGGGACAATCTGAAGAACGACAATCTAAATGGCTCCTGTCAGACTCAAATTCAAAGGTCACCGCTATGGTGGCAAGATTTTGCGCCAATGCTATTAGAATCCGGAGTGCCTACACAGGAGATACTCAAAATAACTCCTGATCTGAGCCAGACTGATTTCATTTTAATTTATAGTGAATAGTAAATAATTAATATAACCTAAGGATCAAAGGATGCTTGATCCCTTTTTAGATAAGTCATTTTAGTTATTTTAGATAAGTTATACTAGTTTATACCAAAATTTAAATATTGAGGATGTAATGCATTTTACGATGCTGGTCAGTGACCGTAATAAAGAATACTTACTTACTTTGAATTTGCAATTCACCTGAGCTTCTTAAGGCTAATGTTGATTGGTGGGCCCCAGTGCTTGCTGCCTTGTTCACCAGCATAGATCAATCGGCTACCATCCCAGAGGATTGGGGACCAGCCATCATCATCCCAATATACAAGAAAGGGAGCAGATCAGATCCTGCTAATTACAGGCCAATTAGTCTCCTAAGCATTATCAGTAAACTATATGCTGCCCACTTATGTAATAAATTTGAGGATTGGATGGAGCGAGAACATGTCCTTACAGAAGCACAAGCTGGTTTCAGGGCAAACTGGTCAACTTTAGATCAAGGCCTAGTACTCCAACATCTTGCGGAAAAATATACCTCAAGAAAAGGAGGATCTCTCTACGCAGCTTTCATAGACTTTAAATCTGCCTTTGATTTAATATCACGAGACAGGCTTTGGGAAAAACTAAGTGCCTCAATCGTAGACAGACGTCTACTGCGTCTCATCCGCAGTTTATACGAAAACACTCGGGTCCGGGTTAGGTGTGGCCGACAGGGCCATTTATCCAAGGAAATTCAAACCTACCATGGTGTTAAACAAGGCTGCATCCTTGCGCCTACTTTATTCAACTTCTATTCAACACAGTTTGTCTGTCTTAGCAGGATCCAGCTCCTGTCTGTGGTTGTTTAGCAGATGCCCCTTTACTGTAGGGTACAACAGCCCTCTGGCCATGATCAAGGGGTAAAGGACATTTACTAGTAGCTGAGAAAACAGTTTCAGCCCAGACATTAATATCACTTATATTGTATGAACGTCTTCTTCACGATGTCTGGAAAAGCCATTGCATAATGGCAGAAGAAACAGTAGTATTTCAGAACTGATAATTGAAAACAAAGCTGCAGCAACTGCAAGATTCTCAGAGGTTTGAAAGAGAAGAAATAGGCCCACTGAGAATGGATTTTATAGTAAGATTACAGCTGAAGTGATCAAAGGTGCAATGTGCATGGGATTAGTAACCTAGTAGATATTATTCGTGATTTGTTGTAGACCTCGCACATGTGTTTAAGGTTAAGGCAGGAAGTTTTATTTAAATTAAGTCCTTAAGTAAGACTTTGCAAGCATTGGAGCTGTAACATTAACGTAAAATAAAGCAAAAGATCTAAAGCACCCCAACCTACGCATTACTTCATCTTTTAAAAATGTCAACATGGGCCATCTTTCAAAATGAAATGCATTTCAATTAAAATAAACCATAGTTTTGCCAAAACGGAGAAATATCGTGGCAAGATTTGCAGTGACAAGGGAAATGCCATTGGCTGCATGGCGAGCCTCTGTGGACCAACTTGTTGCATGCTTCTCATACCATTTGATGGAAGATGCACTGAATATAGCACAACAGAAGCCCAGGGCTGAAAGAGGCCTGAAGAGAGCTCAGTACCATTGATTTTGCAACTTTTCTATAAATTAATCTGCATCTTCCTGATTACAGGGGAGCACAAATGGGAAGACAGAGAGAACAAAATTATCCTGTGCCAGATCAGAATTCTATATCTATCCATATATCTATCTATCCATCCATCCATCATCTATCTATCTATCTATCTATCTATCTATCTATCTATCTATCATCTATCTATCTATCTATCTATCTATCTATCTATCTAATCTATCATCTATCTATCTATCTATCTATCTATCTATCTATCTATCTATCATCTATCTATCATCTATCTCTGGTTTCTCTTCTCATCTTTTTGTCAGAATTTCCAGATAACAGACCATAAAACAAGTATGGATATAAACATCGGTGATGGTCCTTTATCTTTTCACATTCATAAAACCTGCTACTGCCAGCTGGTTTTGTCACTGTCTCCACAGCAAACGTAGGGTGAAGGATCCTTCCAAAAAGGGGAAAAAGGAAAATCAATAGCCATTATCTTTGTTATTTGCCATCATCATAATCCATCATCTGCTGTTGTTTTGCACCATGTTTTCTTTGCCAAGTGTGGGTGTGCAATTCACTGCTGATGAATAGCTGTAAATTACTGTTCCAGCACTGCTGAGTTTCTGCTGGCCAATACAGTGGGATCCTGAAAAGCTCGCCACAGTGGGCTTTTAAAGAGGTTCTCCTCTGCTCTTTTATTATTTTAACACTCTTGCTATACAGTGCCAGAATAATTACTCCAATGGAAGGCATGAATGAGAAAACGTATAAAAGCTGAATGCTTCCCTCCACAACTCTTCATTAAACTTATTGAGCCTTTATAATATCTAGGCTATACCTACTGCATTGCATCCTAGATTAGACCATCCTGTGGAGAAACTCTCTGGGTGGAGAATTCAAGGAGTTGGATCTCCTGTATTTCTGAGAGTTCCCCCTAAGCTTGGAGTATTGGCTCAAGGACTTTACCATTGTGTCCACTGGGACTTCGAGTTCCCAGCAGTGGATATGGTGGAGCCTCCTGAAAATTAAACAGTTCCCAATTTAACCCTCATTAAAACAAATATACCTGGGAACAACATAAGGGTTTAGATCGGGGGACATGGATCAGACAAAAGCCATGATTAGACACAGCCTTAGCACAGTCATCTGCAGCTGAAAAACAACAATTCTGTATATGACAATCTCACTGCTATAGCAAATATGGCTTTTGCATGATATCAGCCATGTTTCAGAACAATATATGTGACATATACCTTTTATATATATATATATATATATATATATATATATATATATATATATACCACCTGTGGCGTTCCTTTCCACCCACTTTCTTTATTTATACTTGTGTATGAGGTAACAAATAAGGGACGCGGGTGGCGCTGTGGTCTAAACCACAGAGCCTAGGGCTTGCCGATCAGAAGGTCGGCAGTCCGAATCCCCGCGACGGGGTGAGCTCCTGTTGTTCAGTCCCTGCTTCTGCCAACCTAGCAGTTCGAAAGCACGCCAAAGTGCAAGTAGATAAATAGGTACTGCTCCTGCGGGAAGGTAAACGGCGTTTCCGTGCGCTGCTCTGGTTCGCCAGTAGTGGCTTAGTCATGCTAAGCCACTTCTTAGCATGGGACAGGGCAGGAAGGCTGTTTTCTGTATTTTTCATACTGAGAAAAATAAAATACTTGTTTTTTAGACAGACAGCTTAGCCTATTTAGGGTATGATATCTATGAGGAAGCAGTGAGGGCTTTAAGCTTTCAGTCACAGCTGCCACAAGATGATGTACAGAAAAAGTGATCATTGATAGCTTGCAGCAAAAGTCCCCGCATCTGGCTAACCTTACCAGGTCACCCACTGTATGAAGCATGTCACTGCATTTCTATAGAGATCTCCTTTCCCATGTAGGTAATAACACTGCAGACACCATGCATATAACAGAATGGAAAGGTGGCACATTAGAAAGAATATTCATGAGCTTAGGTTCTGCCTAGAAGTAGACGGCGAAGTTCAGTTAATCAAACTCAGATGCCTGATGGGTGTGATAGGAGAAGATCTAAAGAGATAAATATATGTTAAATGTGAAAGGGCAAACCATTTATTGATCCAGGAAGTGCTCTGAGATTCCTGCAATTGCTTGAAGCCCAGGGCTTGGCCAACTGTTCTCCCTTTAACATTTTTGGAGTGAAAGGGGTTACAAAGAGCCAAAACGTTTCCCGAAAGACTCCCCCAAATTAACATATGTTTTATTGTCCCCTGGTGCTGCTTTTGCACATTTTTTTCCTTTGACTTTCTCATTTCTCTTGCCAGGTAACATGGTTTCATGGCCAGATTTGACTACCTGATGATGCCACTCAAGCCAGCATTACGATTCCTTCATTTGCCTCAGTGATGTTACCAAACAGAGGCCACATAATGGTGTTACGAGAAAGAAGGAAGGTGACGATGTAATAGCCAATCAGGTCACAAAGAGGTTTGCAATCAGGGGCGTAGGAAGTGGGGGGCAGGGGGCAGGCCGCCCCAGGTTCCATCATGGAGGGGGTGACAAATTATCAAGGAACAATTACTGCCCTACTAGGGTTGTTCATAAAAAACTTTAAAAAAAAGCTTGCTCCAAAGGTCTTATCTTACTACACTAGGGATTATATAGCTATATATGAAATTTCATGCATATCAGTTAATATCTTGACCCTCCTCCATGAAAATAGCTGTTTACTTGGCTGTTTTCCTATGTCGTGAAGGCTGAAATTTCGATTCAGTGGAGCACTTACTGTTCCCAACCCTAACCCTGCGGAAAGCCATCTAATTAGACTTTAATTTGATTTTGACATGTTTTTAGGAGGTAATTTAATTATTGTTTGATTTTATATCAATGTTATGTATCTGATGTTAGCCACCCTGAGCCCGACTTTGGCCAGGGAGGGTGGGATATAAATAAAATTTTATTTTTACTTATTATTATTCCTTTGTAAGAAAATATGAAATAACGTAAAACCATTTTTGCAGGCAAAAAAGTTAAAAATCATTGGGGGGGGGGGTGACAAGAAATTTCCTGCACCGGGTACCACCTGACCTTCCTACGCCTCTGTTTGCAATGGAGACCCCTGACTGCTATGTGGATGGCAGACTGCCTATAAGGGGAAAGCAAGGACTGTGTGTCTTTTCACCTCAGTGGCGCTATAAAATGTTGAAAAATTCCTGCATTGTAGACAGGGGAGAGAATTTTCATTGTGTGTGTGTGTGTGTGTGTGTGTGTGTGTGTGTGTGTGTGTGGAGTTTGGCTGAGCCCCACCATCCCAACCAAAGCCACAGCAAAACACTTCGGAAGTGCATCTCGCCACACTATAGATGTTTAGAAGATATACGACATGAAATATGATCTAGATAACTATGTGCCTGAATGATCCTAGCTTGCGCTCCTTTTATGGCTTTCCAAGTGAGGGTCTTTTAGAACACGCTGCAGTGACTGAAGGCTCAGAAGGCCAGAAGAACACATATATTCGTTCACGCAGGATATGCTGCCAAAACGACCTTCCCCGTTACAAGTAAAAGGTTTAATAAATCAATAAATAATAAATGTGTTGGTCTTTAAGGTGCCACAGGACTTGTTGTTGCTTTTGCTGGGAAAAAAACTAACAGGGCTACTCCTCTGGAAAATGTGAAAGGTTGTAACATTGCTGACATATTGTGAGTCTCAACATCCCTTCAATGGCCACTAGGAATATTGATCGTGTCAGCTCTGTGTGTTTCGGACATAGGCTACTTGTCATGGAAATACCTTCCCTAAAAAAAAAAAAAAAAGCTTCTCCATGGCAAATGAGTGGCTGGGGAAACTCAGCCAGATGGGCGGGGTATAAATAATAAATTATTATTATTATTATTATTATTATTATTATTATTATTATTATTAAAATGTAATGTGTGATCCTGATCTAAGGTAAGAGAACCTAGAATTCTGACTTTGAGGCCTACAAATTCAGCAACTATATAAAACGCACATACAGTAACTGGAATCACACCCTCTAACATTTCTTCGGTGAAAATAGGGACACCCTATTCCACAGCAGCAACAACAATTTTACTTTTTATACCACACCCATCTGGCTGTCTTGCCCCTGCCATTTTGGTCAGCTTCCAACATATATAAAAACAAAATAAAACAGTAAACAGTAAAAAAAAACTTCTCTTCAGATGTCTTCTAAACGTTATATAGTTACTTATCTCCTTGACTCAGGGGGTGGCATAATTCCATACCCTCCAAAATTTCTCCAATGGAAATAGTGACATCCTACCATACCGTCCAACATCTCTCCAATGAAAGTAGGGATGTCCTAAGGAAAAGCGGGACACTTGGGGGATCTGCTGGAATATATTTTGTTAATTAGAAAATTATCCTATATCTGCTTTATTATCATACTATCCATTGGCATAGTGTGGCATTTTCTCTCTCATTTAAATATCTGGTGGTAGAGAAGAGCAACTTGGGAGACCCTGGGACTAGTAACAGAGGCAGAAGACGGAGTATGTAGAAGGGAGTTACATTTAGGGAGTATTTTTGCTGAAAAAATACTCATCCCGCTCCCTGTCCAGCTTCTAAGCTTTTGAAATATATTGGCAACAGTGATCCATTCGGATAAAGGAGCATTTATGGCTTTCTGAATAAAGTCAAAAATAAAAGAATAGAATACATTTGACTGAACAGAGAGAGAGTGAAGAATATGCGGCGTACAAGGGAAAAGCACAAATGCATACCTGTCATTAAATAAAACATGCCCCTCTCTTATAGGTTCTCTGCCATTTGTCCTTAGAATAAAATACATCCTTTTCATATAGCCATTCTGCCATTTTGACTGTCTGCTCTTGTAAACCTTTGAAAGCACCCTACGAGCTTTTGAATGGAAATACACGACCTGAACTTCCAATCCATTTCTTTTGTTAGGGTTGTAAATTTCAGACTTGGCCCCTGCTGAACCCTGTAAATTCAGTTTTACATAAAGCTCTTCTTCTCATGTTTAAAAGATACTTTAGTAAAAAAAAATCAGATATCCTTATCTTCCCACGCTGTGTCCATTCCAGGTTCTCTTTTGAGCAAAACAGTCGCATGCAACTGGTTTATTCATTCAGTCACGGTGAGTGAGATATCACACACACACACACACACACACACACACACACACACACACACACACCTTGTCACTGTATACCCACCTGGCAGAATCAGGGTAGAAATCTGTCAGGACAAAAGTAAACAACCAAAACTACCCCCCCCCCACATCCTTGGGAACAGAAATATCTTTTGAAAGCCAATAGCTTTCTAGCAACACTGTTTTATTAGTAACACACCTTAATTGCATTCCCTTAGTTTAATTCCTGGCAAATCCCAGCCCCTTGAAGATGGGGGGTGCGGAGAATTTGTGTAGCAGATTCTGAAAGACATATTTGAGAAGGCTTTGGGCCAAAGAAGAGGAAATGAGGCACGGGAGATATGGAAGTGGGAGATGGAATTTTGGAACTGGAAGAAAGGAGTTGGATGAGGAGACAAGTGTTTGGGAATAGCTGGAAATCTCTTGATTTTATGTCTACAGACCCCCTGCCCTCTTCCTGACCTGTCAGTGGGGGGAAGTCTTGTTGACAGATAATGCTGAGAGAAATTTGCAGAGGAACTAGGAACAGAAGGCTATGGACATTGAAGGTGAAATCCAGTGGCTTCTGTCTGCTAGCAGAACGGGTGTCTGCTTGCATGATGGGACATTTCCTGTGATGGAGCCTACATTGAAGCCCGTCACATGCCTCAAAAATATGCAGTAGAGGGTTGAGGAACCTTCTGGCGAAGATTGAGGAGAGGGTGACTGAAGCAAGGAGGAGGTAAGGAAGAGGAAGTGTGATCTTGTGGTGCTGGATGTCACCCTATGAGTATGTCAGCTCAAGGAGACAGGGCAAACAAAAACTCCTCAGACACCTAGGTAGGCGTCATGCTTTGAGATGGCAGAAATCTCAGCTGTGGCACCAGGGCTGGCCTGCCCATGAGGCAGACTGAAGCAGCCACCTTGGGTGGTGGAATCCCAACCTGAAGTTGGGAACTACTACTCTCTTCCATAGTTTCCCTCCTTTTGCACCCCCTGCACTGCCAGACTGCTGAGATATGATGAGAGACATCAGTTTCCTCTGACTCTAGGGAAGGCACACATGTGGATCTGAGTTCTGGCCCTGGTGGTCTAAAAGGTCCTTTGTGGGCTTCTGTCCACCAGCTTCAGTTGCAGTGGTCCCCCGATCTCCAGCAACTGACTCAAAACCCTGAACTTTAAAAATAAATAAATTTATTTATTTGGTTTTTCAGGTTAAAGTTTTACAATCACATATCCAACATACAACATAAAAACAAGATTCCAAAGAATCTCCTGGACTTCCCTTTTTGGGTCCAATTGTTAGTCATTTCCTCCTGCATATTTTATAATAATCCAAATCTTTTACATCTCCATTATGTCCAAAATTCACAATTAAACTACAATTGTTATTCCAATCCTACTAACGGTTTTAGCTGTTTACAATGGTTTTTAAGATAAATTATAAATTTCCCCCATTCCTTATTAAAATTTTGGTCTTCCTGATTTATGATTCTTCTGGTCACTTTTGCCGTTTCGGCATAACCCACCAACTTAATCTGCCATTCTTCTCTGGTAGGGACATTATCTTCTTTCCATTTCTGGGTAATAACATCCATGCAGCCATGGTCACATACATAAATAGTCTTTTCTGCTCCATTGGGATTTTTTAAGAAAAAGTTATTTTAAACATTTCCCCCCCAATCCTACACACACACACACACACACACCGAACTTGATCAGTCTCCTTAGTTGGTGCCTCTGTAGTCTTCGACTTTGTATGTGGATTCAGGCGTCATGACTGGCCTTTTCTTTGTTTTAAAAATCATTCTATCATTGTACAATCATGTCACAGAACCAGCAGGAAAATAATGTCTAATGTAATCCAGCGGTAGCTACTCAGAGCATAGATATAAGATGGGCAGGAAGACATTGCATGATGGTAAGTTTTAGCCAAGCACAGATAGGTGAGAAATTGCAGCAAAGCCATTTTGAGGGAAGTGTTGAAATTTGAGACTGAACTTATCAGTGACAGTCAAGCCACTTGTTAAATTAAAACTCCAGATTTCAACACAGCCCTTCCAACCCTGCTATTCCAACACAGCCAATTTCCATGAATGGGAGTCAGCCAGAAGCCTCGTACCACCCTATGTATGATCATCTCATGTGCAGTTTATGTCTGATCAATGCAAGGAGTTTACTGGGGGGTGCACCAGTAAATTATCTTCACAGTCCTATGATGCCACATGCTAGCTTTGGATACTGTGATAGCTTGGGCATGTTTAAGCCAGCATATTTCTGGCCCCCTTCCCTCTGGCATAGATGCCAATTTGAACCACTAATTAAAAAGGTATAATTGAACCTTTAAATCTGTCATTTGTAGTGTTAATTACATGCAATTATCTGTTAGAAAACTAGTGATGATAGCTACCTAACCATCCTAGAGTTGGCCTCCTACACTCTAGCCACATATTTTGAGGTCAAAATCCATGCTCAGATTTTGCTCTCCTTAGCCTAATACCTTGGCTTTCCTGTTCGATGTTTATTTCTGCCTACTCTCTTTTTCATCTGCATTCCATTTTTATTTTGTCCAAACAAATAAAAAACCCTGCAGCCTAAGAATGCCAAGTTATTCCCCCCCCCACACACATTATTTTTCATCCAAGCGTATTTTATTTTTCCTGTTGTTTTTCTAGCAGGATCACAGGGAGGCCAATCGCATTTTCATTTCCTTGCTGATTTCCCTCCCGTGTCATAATGGAAGCATAACTCGCCTTTCAAGCTGCTGCAAGTATTCCGTGTGATGTTTCGTCTGCACTCTGGACTGGTACCATTCCGCATACATGCATCGTTGCGCGATCACAAGAGGATCTTCCCCCTCTCCTGACAATGATCCTGAAAGCTATTTTCCAGTTCGTTCTCTTCATAAGGTTTTTTGCTCCCAGCTGAAAGGAGCAAAAGATCAAATGTCTGTATTGGCTTTCCTGCTGCTCTCCATATCCTCTCCGTTGGCTCTCAGGGATCGTCCTCTGGCTACAGGAACAGTTCATGAGGACACACCATATGCCACAATGTGGGAAGAGAAGTGTCAAACTAATAAAGGGAGCAAATACAAACAGCAATTACTCATCTTCTTTCTGACAACAAACTGATCTATGTGCTTCTTGGGTTTAGTCCCAGGACACAAGGAGGAAGAAGCAGAGACTGATAGGATTAAAAGCTGTCTTCGGAAGTTTAAATTGAGTCTCTGAATCACATTCCCTGGCCAGTCTTAATCCATCTCCACTGCTACACCCACCCACACACCTTTGGACTATCATATGCATAGCCTGACTTCTTAGAAGTACTTTGCCACCTGGTAAATACTTCCGGGACTTCTTGATACCCTCATGTCAAATGGCTCTCTAGTCTCCAGATTTGGGTGCCTTTCCTTTTTACTTTTAGAAAGGGTAATTGGTGCTAGCTTGCCTTCAATAGAGACACTCTATGCTACCCGAGTTAGGAAGAGAGCAGAGGGAATTGTCGCAGATCCTTTGCATCCCGGTCATCATCTGTTTGATTAACTTCCATTTGGACGTCGCTACAGGACTTTATACACAAAATCGGCCAGGCACAAGAACAGTTTCCCCCCCTTGTGCCATTAAATTGTTAAATTCGTAGTTGTGTAGCGGAAGGGGAGGCCAGTTATGGGTGGGGTTTGTTTGCTGTGTCATTGTATTGTGAGTGGAACAGTGTTTATATAAGGTATGTTTACATTGCAATGTAGCCGAAGCAAAATTCCAAGTATGTTGGAAAATGTACTTGGCCAATAAATTATTCCTATTCCTATAATAAGAAGAGGAGGAGGAGGAGGAGGAGGAGGAGGAGTTTGGATTTTATATCCTGCTTTATCACTACCCAAAGGAGTCTCAAAGCGGCTAACATTCTCCTTTCCCTTCTTCCCCCACAACAAACACTCTGTGAGGTGAGTGGGGCTGAGAGACTTCAAAGAAGTGTGACTAGCCCAAGGTAACCCAGCAGCTGCATGTGGAGGAGCGGAGACGCGAACCCGGTTCCCCAGATTACGACTACACCACACTGTTTCTCTGCCTCTCTGCCCTTCTTCTGACTTCTCCAGGATATACATTGCTTCCTCAACACCCTCTTGCAGCCACATGGATAGGGCTTTCCTGTGGAGCTACCTCATGCCGCTGCAATATGTGTGCACTGTCATACCCTCCATCTTCCCTCAGATGAAAACAGGAGCATTTCTCACTCCCTCCAACTGACCCTCCTTGACTCCTCATTTTCTTGTCATCCCCTCTGCAAAGCATTTCCTATGAGAACAAAGGTGAGGGTACAAATACTCTCTACCGTTCTGAGAAAACCCCTTAATCCTGATTTTATTTTGTTCTTTGGTAGATTTACAAAAAGAAAAACACACACAAATTTTAGAAGGGAACGAGATTAGATGCAGATGTACAAAGTTTTTTTAAATAAAAAATAAAAAATTAAGACCCCGTGTGCTGTGTTTTGCTCCCCTCAGAGCTGGTATGTCACACAGTGGTGGAAACCTCCCTTAATAATAGTAGTAGTAGCAATAATAATTTTGTTATTTATACCTCACCGATCTGGCTGGGTTTCCCCAGCAACTCTGGGTGGCTTACAAAAGATCTAAAAACATAATAAAACATCCTTAAAACATGAATTCTCCTTGCTTGCTCTTCAGCAGCTTCTATGAGCTGCTCAGGGAAAGCCATGCTGTCTCGCAGGGGTCCCAACTTGAAAAAACAATGGGAAGAAACAATGATTACAGTTATACCAAAACAGGGGACAGATAATACCCAAATCAAAAATTTTAGACCAATCTCACTTCTGAATAATGATTATAAATTATTTGCGGGGGTTATTGCTAATTGACTAAAAAAAGTAATGGGGAAATTAATTAAAAGTGACCAAGCAGGATTTATACCAAACAGATTCATGCATAGCAATTTGAGGAATATTATTGACATTCTGGAATATTTAAGTGTAAGACCCGAGAAAAAAGCGGCTCTCCTGTTGTTGGATGCAGAAAAAGCCTTTGATAAGGTCTCCTGGGTATTCATTAAAAAGTCAATAACATCACTGGGTTTTGGAGATAAGATCTTTAATGTGATAGACGCAATTTGCAGAAAACAAAAGGCAAAATTAATAATAAATAATGAAATAACAGGAGAGATAGAGATTCAAAAAGGCACCAGACAAGGATGTCCCTTATCCCCATTATTGTTTGTATTAAGCTTAGAATATCTTCTGGAAAATTTAAGGAATGATGAGGAAATCCGGGGTATAAAGATTGGGAGGGATGAGCATAAAATCAAAGCCTTTGCTGATGATGTGATAATAGCGTTAGAGGAACCGATAAAAAGTATAAAGCAGACAATAAAAAGGATTATGGAATATGGGAAAGTGGCGGGCTTTAAGCTAAATATGGAAAAAACTAATATCTTGACAAAAAAATTAACAAAAGAAGAGAAAGAAGACCTCCAAACAGAGTGGGATTAAAAGTAGTTAACAAAACAAAATATTTAGGAATTTGGATAACCAACAATACCAATAACTTAGTTAAAGATAATTATATTAGAGTATGGCAGGAGATAAAAAAAGATTTTGAGATTTGGAATAGGCTTAAACTATCGTTATTAGGTAGAATTGCAGCAATTAAAATGAGCGCTCTCCCAAAAATGATTTTTTTGTTTCAAATGCTCCCTATTCTGGGCTCAGGGGCTGGAATTTTTAAGGAATGGAAAAAGATGTCTCTAAATTTATTTGGAATTATAAAAGAGCCAGGATCAAGTATAAATTACTAATTGACAGCAAAGAACGAGGAGGCCTGGCTCTTCCAGATTTAGAGCTCTACCATGATGCCGCAGGTTTCCTATGGTTAAAAGAGTGGATCATGCTTGAGAACCATAAACTGTTGGATCTAGAGGGGTATGGAAACAAATTTGGCTGGCATGCCTATTTGGAGGAGGATAGGGTTAAAATAAATAAAGGATTCAACAGTCATATCATCAAAAAATCGCTCCTGAAAATATGGGAAAAACATAGAAGGCTATTAGAACCAAAGACCCCAAATTGGCTCTCCCCTATTGAAATCTTGACAGTGAAGAAATTAAATTCGGAGGGAAATTGGGGGAAGTATAAAGACCTAATAGAACAAAAGGATGGGAAAATAAAAATAAAAGATTACAGTGAAATAAAACCATTTTTGACGGGGTGGATTCAATACCACCAAATAAATAGTAAATTTAATGAGGACAGAAACAAAAAAGGTTTCTTGAAGGAACCATCAATGTTAGAAACACACTTATTACAAAATAAAAATAAGGCAATTTCTAGAATGTATAACTTGTTACTAGAATGGGAGTTAAAGGATGAAATGGTTAAAGAGACAATGATTAATTGGGCAAGAGATCTGGGTAAAACAATAGAGCTAGAGAAATGGGAAAAACTGTGGGGGAAATCTTGGAAATTTACGGCAGCGGAAGGGATAAAGGAAAATATGATTAAAATGTTTTATAAATGGTACTTAACTCCAAGTAAATTACATAAGATGTATAAAACAAAAGATAATCTTTGTTGGAAGTGTCAAAAAGAAGTGGGGAACTTTATGCACATGTGGTGGCATTGTGGGCAAATACAAAATTTCTGGAGCCAAATTTTTGAAGAAACTAAAAAGATTTTGAAATATAACATAAAGAAGAATCCAGAAAGCTTCCTACTAGGGATAGTAGAGGAAGATATTAATGAGCAAGATGAGAAATTGTTTCTCTATATTACCGCTTCGGCAAGGAACTTGATTGCATTATATTGGAAAAAGCAACAAGTCCCAAGTTTAAGTGAATGGCAAGAAAAATTGTTCAGTTATATGGATTTGGCTAGATTGACCCAAACAGTAAGAGGCCAAAGTAATCAAAAATTTCAAAAGAATTGGGAAAAATTTGGAGATTACATGAAAAAAGAATGCACCACATTGAATTTTTGGACTCACTTCTAATCACTTCGTATGGGAAAACTAAAGGATAATTGTTGGAAAGTAATATAAACTAGAATGTAAAGATAATAATTAACAAAACAGTTGTAATATAAACTAAAACAAAGACAACTGAGACGACGGCAAGTGGAAGTCAAATGTTTAAGCTTTATTTCTTTTTCTTTTTCTTACTTTTTCTTGTTTGGATGTATGTTTTTGGATGTATGTTTTTGGTAAATGATTGTTTTATGTGTTTCTTTATTGTTTTTTGCTTGTGTGTTTGTTTAACTTTTAAACTTAATAAAGACATTTTCAAAAAAAAAAGGAAAAAAAGAAAAAATATTGGGGTGGGGAGGTAAGTCTCACTCGGCATGATCGATCACATGACGCGGCATGCACACACCATTTGAATGGCAATGGCCATTAACTGGGGGGCGGCGCTTAACTATTTTATTGGCGGTGAAGGGACCTCGGCCCCTAGGAGTTGGTTCCTGTGCTCCTTTGCTGCCTCCACTTGGGGGAAGCACCTGCTCATTCACCTTCCAATGCTCAGTGGCTGCGGCACTGGTGGAGGAAATAGGGACATTCTGGGATTAAATCAGAAGCCGGGATGGCTTTCATAATTGAAAATACAAAAGAATAGCCTTCCTTACAGTCAATTCATAAGATTAAAAAGAAATTCTTCTTTAGAATCAGACTTTTTGCAACATGCTGAGAGGCTTTTTGCAGCATTAGAGGACAGGGGCTATCCCCGAAATGTTATCCATATCATTTCAGAGGTCCCAGGGTGTGAGAACCTACCCATTGTAGGTAAGAGAAAAACGAGATCCTTCAGGGAGGTTCTCACGCATACCGACATATTACGTCGAAAACCAGCAGAACTTCAGACCATGTCCAAAGGACACTTTAAGTGTGGTCATTGTATAAGTTGTAAATTTGCCCTGCCTGTTAAGTCTTTTGTCAATACGACCAATGGTAAACGCATTGTGCTGCAACAGTTTTCCAACTGCTCCACCAAGAACTGTGTATACTGTATACGTTGTACATGTGGTTTACTGTATATTGGGAGCACCACGCGGGCAGTGAGAACTAGAATCTCCGAACATAGATCAAAAATACGTAATAAGTGCATCGACGCCCCTTTGGTTCAACATTTTATGTCAGCATCACATTCTGAGAATGACTTAAGCTTTTTTGTTGTATGGACCCCCTTGAAATCCTCCTTTAGTTCTGTGGATATGCGAAAAATTCTACTACAGAAGGAATACAGGTTAATTTTTGAATTAAATACCCTACACCCTAAAGGCCTCAATACTGAGTTTGATTTACAATGCTATATTTAAAATGCTGTACCTTTAAGAGTTAATTGATATCTTGGTCTGTTTGTCCTATTTAAGTCCCCGTTGTGTTAGTCTTTTCAAGCTGTGCCTACATCATTTGTATGTTTGATTGATCATATATACTTGAAGGTATGTTCTATATTTTGATAATATATGGCATTATATAATTTGTATAGTCTGTTATGATTATTTATTGTATTGTAATCAACACATTATCCACACAGAACTGATGAAGCTTCCTTTGCGAAACCTGTTATAATCCGGAAGGCAGGTCTTCCTCCTTCTTCTCAGTTGCCCTTCTGTGAAAGGATCCAAGATGACTACATCCCACTATCGACAGTTTTGTCTCTCTGTCCCAGTGAACTTTTGAAAACTTATGTTGGCACTGAGTTGTTTGAATACATCTTAAGCTGAATGGTTCATATGTATTGATTTTAGTCATATACGTTACATGTATATAAGTATATTTGGTTCCATTGTTTGATTTTCATTACAGTATCTTTCATATTATTATTATTATTATTGTCATTATTATTTCAGCCGATGTGCAGTGGTTTTGTTGTTACTTTCATAATTTCAGGACTGTACCTGGAAATTGGGACACTTGGAGGGTACGCACTCTACAATGGGAGAGAGGGCGTATGCGCCTTTCGCACCCAATCAGTGCCCCCCGTCCCAGCAACACAACGGCACATTTATTTAAAATTAAAAGAGCACAGGAAAGTTGCTCCCAGCAGGTGTGTGTGTGTGTGTGTGTGTGTGTGTAAAGCGTTACTAAAATCTGACCTTCCAGAGGGACAGTGATATCTGTGATTTGATACATATTCAGACCTCCATCTTCTCAAAGGCATAAGCTTGGGGGGATGAAACCTGATTAAAACAGGCTGAATGTTTAAAAAACCATCTGCAAACTAGTGTAGGCCCAACCACAAGATTTCAGCTCAAATAAAAAAAATACTTACATGGCTTCCCAACAGATGCTCAGCCTATGCACTTGGCATATCTCCAGAAACAGAGATTTCTGCAACTGTAGAGAAGCTGTAAGAATGCCTTAGTATGCCTTCTGAACCATGCCTTCTCAGCTCGACATATTGTAAAAGGGGTGTTCTGTTTGGCTTTTGGGAACACAGGAGAGGTTGTAACTGATCTCTGACAAGGGTTGACTTCAATTCATTCAGGAACTGGTTGAGCCACAAAGGTTCATCTGTGCCCAGAATATTAAATAGGATGATATTAAAAAGGCTGAATCACAGTTCTGGTGCTCTCTGATTCCATCAAAGGCAGCACCACGTCTAGTACACTGCAGTATGCTAGGCATGATGTTGCAAAAGCGGGAATAGCAGTTTCTGCATCTGTCTGATAAAGTTTAAGATGGCAGAACCATCCCTGACTCATATAGGGCTGACTTGGAAGGAAGCCAAACCACCTGGATTTGGCAACGTAACTCATTTGACAGTCAGGGATTCCTTGCATAGCTAGGAGATATTTGAGTAAGGCATCTGAGGTGTCACAAGTTGGAGTTTTGCTCCCCACCTTGTGGCAAAGAGATTCAATTGGGGGAAGAGTCCCAGAAGACCTTTGTGGGTCCACTCTATTTTTCATGGGTGCAGTCTCTTTCATTTCCTTTGTTCCATCCCATTAAGTTATTTTTTATTTCTAACTATACAGTACATACAAGCACTAGAGAGCAGAGGTTACTATTGGAAGCCCAAGAATACATAGACCAGAGAAATTGGTCAAACAAAACCTAAAAATGTGTAAGCACCAACAACCAGGGTCAAATGGACATCTTCATTTCATTACATCAATGTGCTATAGGAGACACACACAACCAGTCACCTCAAATCTATTTCCCCTTCCGGTAAGAGGTCAGTAAGGAAGCTGAGTGTTGTGTACAGTGTAAACTGAAGAAACAAGGACAAACTAAGTACCATCTACTCAGAATTGTAAGCTTGGGTCTAATAGAGCTGTGGACACACCTTCAGGGTACAAACATGTGTTGGGAAATGTTATGCAAGGAAGTAAGGATTTGCAATAGTCGTTCTTTGGCAATTACCGTATTTTTTGCTCCATAACGCGCACTTTTTTCCTTCTAAAAAGGAAGGGGAAAAGTCTGTGTGCGTTATGGAGCGAATGCATGGTCCCTGGAGCTGAATTGCCCAGGGACCAAAAGAAAATCGAGCTTTTTCTTTTACAAAGAGAGAAGGGGGTGTTGAAAGGCTGCGCTTTACAGCTGATCAGCAAGAGATCGGGAAGAGAGATAAGGTGGCTGCAGAGAGAAAGAGATCGGGAAGAGAGATAAGGTCCTCCTGCAGAGGAGGCTGTTGGTTTCCCCAGCGACATGTGACTGGCTGATTAGATTATCTGTTTGGAAACTGTAGAAAGGGCTTTGAGCTGCTCCTTTTGCAGATGGGTCTTTTCTCCTTTGCAAAAGCTGCAGCACAACAACTTTGAGCTGCTCCTTTTGCAGATGGGTCTTTTCTCCTTTGCAAAAGCTGCAGCACCACAACTTTGAGCTGCTCCTTTTGCAGATGGGTCTTTTCTCCTTTGCAAAAGCAGCAGCAGCACAACTTTGAGCTGCTCCTTTTGCAGATGGGTCTTTTCTCCTTTGCAAAAGCAGCAGCACAACAACTTTGAGCTGCTCCTTTTGCAAATGTTTCTTTTCTCCTTTGCAAAAGCAGCAGCACAACAACAAGTTTGAGCTGATCCTTTTGCAAATGGGGCTTTTCTTCTTCCAAAAGAAGATGCACAACTTTGAACTGATCCTCAAAAAGGGGAGCTTTCCTCCTCAAAAAACTAGGTGCGCGTTATGGTCCGGTGCGCGTTATGGAGCGAAAAATACGGTAATTGTATTCTGCATTTTCTCTTAAGGAAAATGGCAGCTGATGATCTGTGATGTTTATCTGACGATCTTCGGTGGTCTTTCCCACGTGCCTATCCCTACCTCCTCGTGGTGAGAGTCGGGCAACGTCTTTAGGCGGCAAGGGAAGGTTTATCTGAGACTCTGGGTGACTGCCAGAGAGTCTCAGTTCAACCCCACCCAGATTCGGGTCATTCCGAAATGAATCAACGCGGCAACGTGAAGAGAGGTGGCGGGTCCACTGACCGTACCACCCGGGTGGGGAGCAGCTCCCGTGCTGCTGGGTCTGGTGTAGTTCCTGCGGTGGAACTCCCAGCTTTCGTATGCGAACACCCAGGTTGCGAAAGATCTTTTACAACCAAGACCGGATGCGGTGTTCATCACCAACGGGCCCACTGAGACTGGTATGACACACAACAGAATATACATCAGGTGAAAAGGAGATGGACCCCCGAGGAAACATCACTGCTGGCAAGAGAGGAAGCCAGGCTTCTAGCCTCGGGGACACGCCATATGAACCTAGTCCTGATGGAAAAATTCCCAGAAAGAATAGCGGAGGTTATCAAAGCCCATAGGCGCCAGCAGGCCTATTGGGAATTGGTTGTGGCGTATACCCAGGAACAGCTAGAGGTGTTCCAGATCTATAAAACTTAGAATAAGTGAACATCGCTCTAGAATTTGAAATCATGTCATGGAGGCACCACTAGTCGAGCATTACACTCAATATAAACATACAGAGGATGATTTTTCAATCTTTGTAGTATGGAAGTTACCTACAGCTCACTTTCATCGGAAGAACAATGATAGACTTCTCCTGCAGCAGGAATCTAAGTTTATTCATCTGTTTAAAACATTACATCCTGGGGGTTTAAATAATAACCTGGACTTTACAGCATTTTTATAATTGGCTTTGTGTCGGAGTGTTTCTTTAAACCATACCTTGGTACTGTACCTTTAAACTGATTTTGCATGTTGTAACAGCTATGATGTAGTACTGCTCTTAAACCACTATATGGACCACAACTTATTTTTCCTTTAATTAGTACAAACAGTGTTAGCTAGTTAGGCACACACAGAAGACACATTGGTACACTTTGACCATGAAAATTTAGGTAAGCTGTTTTTGTTAACTTTACATTATGTAAATTATGTATGTATTGTTTTCACGTAAGAGTAGAATGTATATAAGCATTTACAAATATTATAAGAGTTATTTCTAACGTAGGATTTCTTAACATTCCAGCTGATGAAGAATTAGCGAAACAGGGCCTTGTCCTGGAACAGGAATTTATTTCAACTAGAATTTGTTGCAATACTATAATATTAAAACTGTTTGAAGATTCAAAAACTGATCTACTGCCTGGCCAGAGTTCTTGCATTCTACAATTTTGACTGTATACCCAGGAACAGCTAGAGGTGGCGGATAGATCAGCCCCTCCATCTGTGGTGGAAGCCTCAAATACCCAATGGCGGAACAGGCTAACTCAACATCTGCAGCAACTCCCCAGAATGTCGGCCTCCTTGGATCGGCTGAGTGCCACCGTCGAGTTGAGGACCCTCGCCGACGAATAATTGGAGGAAATCAACAAGGGTTCCTACCGAGAAGAAAAATGTCCAGTAATATGAGGATACTGTTGGACTTAATTGAATATCTAGACTGGAATCCTAGTAAGAAGGTAGCTCTCATTTTCCTAGATGCCGAAAAGGCATTTGACAACTTGGAATGGGACTTCAGGAAGAGAATACTAGAGGAGAGTGGGGTGGAAGGGGATTTCCTAAGAGGTGTAAAAGCAATATATAATAAACAAATGGGGAAATTAATTATAAATGGAGAAGTGTTAGAAGAATTCGCTATAACAAAAGGAACCCGCCAGGGATGCCCGCTATCGCCACTATTGTTTATCTTAGCAATAGAATGTCTAATAAAAGATATAAAACAAGATGATATGTTAAAAGGAATAAAAGTGGGAAGAAGTATACAAAAAATCCGAGCCTTTGCGGACGACATTATACTAATGATAGAAGAGCCAAAAGAAAGGATAGATAATCTCAAAGAAAAATTACAAAGTTACGGAGAAGTGTTGGGATTTAAAATTAATGGGAAGAAAACTAAAATAATTACAAAAAATATTGAAGGGAAAGAATTGGAGGAATTGAAACAGAAAATGGATTGGGAAATAGTTTAAAAAGTCAAATATCTAGGGATAATAGTTTCGGACAAAAATGTACACCTATTCGAGGATAATTATATAAAAATTTGGAATGAGGTCAAAAGGGATTTGGAAAGATGGGAAACATTAAATTTATCAATGATGGGGAGAATAGCTGCAATAAAAATGTTGGTCCTACCAAAGATATTATTTTTATTCCAGATGCTACCCATTGTGGGGGGAAAAGAAAATTTTGATAATTGGACAAGAGACTTGAGCAAGTTTATTTGGGGAGGGAAAAGACCAAGGAGTCAATATAAATTGTTGACAGATGCTAAGGAAAGGGGGGGCTGGGGTGTACCAGACCTTAAATTGTACTATGCAGCAGCTGGACTCTGTTGGATAAAAGATTGGATACTGCTAGAAGATAGAGAGTTATTGGAGCTGGAAGGATTTAGAAATGTAGCAGGATGGCACACATATTTTAATGTATGGATGTATGTTGTAACTTTGTGTAATAAAAACTATTTTAAAAAAATTTTAAAAAAAGAACTGTCCCTGGTTGTGCGGGGCATGCAAGGGACGTGACCCTGGAGGGCACAGAGAGGGGAACGAAGTAGCCAAGAACAACCGACATCGAAAAGGCGGGAGCAATATGCCAAATTTCAACACCTCTGGCATAAGAGTCCCACTAAATGCATAAAGTGGGCTCTGGATAAGAACAGAGATGCGCCAATCGAGAATGGTGCAAGCCTTTTTCCATACTGGGAGAAGCTCATGACCAGGGCTCCGGACTGCTCACCCGGCCCTGGCCTCAGGAGGAAGGAAATTCCATCATTATGGGAACCCATGACGGCTGCTGAGATTAAGAGAGCCTTGCCATCTGGCTCAACAGCACCAGGACCTGACGGAATGACTGTGGAGGAGGTGAAGAAGCTGCCTCTAGGTGCCCTAGAGAGGCTATTCAACCTAATAATGGTCTGTGGGAAATGCCCCCAGTCGTTGCTGGGGGCTCGAACAACACTGATCCCTAAGAAAGAACAGGCCTGAGATCTGGGAGACTTCCGCCCAATCACTGTCTCCCCGGTATTGACCAGTCTTCCACAAGGTCCTGGCTGCGCAATTGACAAGGGAAGTCAATCTAGACCCACAACAACGGGCCTTTCAGCAGTTCGATGGATGTTCCGAAAATATTTTCCTCCTGGACATGGTACTTTGGTACCATAAACAACAGTCTAAACCGTTGTATATAGCCTCCCTAGATGTGGCAAAAGCGTTCGACTCTGTGGCCCATAATATCATCACGGAGACCCTTCAAATGATGGGAATCCCTGACCCGATGACGCACTACATTAGTGACGTCTATGACCGGAGTACCACCACACTTTCATGCGGTGGCGCGACCTCCCAGGAATTTCACCCCAGGTGTGGAGTGAAGCAGAGTGACCCGATGTCACCCTGTATATTTTACATGATCATGGACCGCCTCCTTTGGAAAATACTGAAGGAGGTAGGGGCCGACCTGGGAGAGGGCGTGGCAGTAAACGGCATAGCCTTTGCTGACAATTTGGTGCTGGTAGCATCAACGCCAGTAGGGCTACAAACTACCATCAGCATAGTGGCAGACCACCTTGCACTATGCGGCCTCACTGTAAACTCTGGAAAGAGCCTGACAGTATCCCTGGAGACGGTTCCCAGGGAGAAGAAAACGGTGGTGAACCCACGGCGGGTATTCACCTGCAAGAGCAAACCGTTACAGGCTCTCAAGCGGTCAGACCAGTGGCGCTACCTTGGTATGCCCTTCACGCCAGATGGATGCATGGCAACTCGGTCTCTGGACCAACTTAGGGAGCGTCTGGACACCATCAGCAAAGCTAACCTTAAACCTCAGCAGTGGATGTTTGGCTTGCGGACCGTCCTCCTGCCGTCACTTTACCATCAGCTCTCAATGGGCTCTACCACGGTGGGTCTACTCAATAAAGTAGACCGCTGTGTGAGGATGGCAGTGAGAAAGTGGCTAGGTCTCCTGGATAGTATGCCTGTGGCGTACATCCACACTAAGGTCGGCGACGGAGGCCTAGGAATTCCGGTGATGGGCTGGATGATGCCACGACTTCGTAGGGATCAGCTCCTACGATTGCCACTATTGCGGATGGAGGAGTCTACATCTGGGACCTTTCTGAGGCGGGAGCTCTCTCTAGCAGAGGGGCGGCTGCTAGAGAGGGGAAATAGCCTGTTTACATCTGAGGCTCAAGATCATCGATGGGCCAGTCTCCTGTACCAATCGGTGGATGGCTGTGCATTAAGGGAGTTGGGAAAAACCCGTGGCCAGCACGACTGGGTCTACAGCTGCATGAAGTTCCTGTTGGGCAAGGACTATCGCAATTCCATCCGGATGCGCATTAATGCACTTCCGACCAGGTCCCGCTTGGCCAGGGGACGCAGAGCTGACTGGCTATGTCGGGGCGGGTGCCAGATGCCCGAAACGCTGAACCACATTCTCCAAGTCTGCTACAGGTCTCATGTGGCGAGGGTCCGCCGGCATGATGCTGTAGTCAAGTACATCTCGAAAGGACTTCAGATATCACGTGGATTTGGAGCCTCACTTCAAAACATCAGAAGGTTTGAGGAAACCCGATATAGTGGCGAGTATTGGACGAACCGCTCGAATCATCGACGCCCAGGTGGTGGGCAAACAGGCGGACCTGCGGAGGACTCACGCCCAGAAAGTCCAATATTACGCAGGTAACAGCAGTCTCCTGGAGTTGGTAAAAGAGTGCTACCAAGTGGATGACATGAGCACCACATCTGCAACGCTCTCCTGCAGAGGTGTGTGGAGCGACCGCTCACCAGGAGACCTGATAGCCATGGGTATTGTCCGGAAGCAAGCTCTGAAGGTCCTCTCATCACGGGTGGTGATAGGAGGTATCTACGCGCATTCGATCTTTAACAAGACGACAGCCTCCCTTGGTGCTGGGTGGTGAGCGCCCAGGAAATTGCCCAGGTGTAGCACGGGACTGCTAGTAACATTCCGTACGTCTGTGTATAAACAGATGCAATATCTGAGAGGTATTCTGTGTGAAGTCTGCATCCTGGTTCTGTACTTTTTCTGATAACCAGCTGAGATGATCCCATTGACTAGCCTTGGATAAGCGACCTTGTAAGTTGTGGCAGTTTGTTCTACGCTCGCTATCTTTTCTCAGCCAAATTTAGAAACCACAGCTTAGAGTCAGCATAACAGTAAAACTTGATGATTTCCTTTACAAAACCTTGGAATGCAATGAACTTCCTGAATAATTGTCTCTGTGCATCTTTTTCCCATTTCCCATTTTGGGAGGTCCCAAATAACGAAGTAACTATTCTGTTACCAGCTTTTTGGGAGACTTCAGTAAGTTCTGCCTGTTTGATCTCTCACTCTTCAGTGTTAACTTAAACTACATAATGCCTGCTGTTTCATTTGTATGTTATTTCCACAGCTTTTAATAATTAGATAATACTGCATATACTTTTTTATTTATCTAACACTGTAGTTCGAACTAGCTAATGGCTCAAAAAGGTCCCTTTGTATTCCAACCTTCTTTTCCTTCTTTGAGGCGGAAGATCTGGCTACCTTCCACTTTTGGTCACAGCTTAACTGGAAATTAACATGCTTCTTACCTAGGAACATTGATTGACTATTGTTTGTTACTGAATTTGCCAGGAAGCAGAAGGAAGAACTCAGCATGACAAGCCGAAGAGTCTGTTGGCATCTTCAGAAACTTACAGTGTTTCCAAATCATTCCTATGCCAGTTTCCAATAGCGCAAAACCATCAAAATAATCATTATGTGTTGTTGGATTGTTCTTCCTAGAACAGCCTTTGGAACATTCCATGATTTCTTTATTTATTTTCTCCACTGGCATTTACATAAAAGACAATGAACAATACCAATACTATTTTCCATTGGATTCGAAACTTTCCTTCATTTATTTTTATGGAGTTCTCTTACATAAGGAAGTCGTTCAGAATCTATTGAAGTCTCTCTCTCTCTCTCTCTCTCTCTCTCTCTCTCTCTCTCTCTCTCACTCACACACACACACACACACACACACACCTTTACTCATTTATTCAGAGATATTCTACGTGTGGCAGCAAGATGCATGCAGAGACGCTTCTTCCACCAGCTTCAACAGTTGCTTGGGTGCAAAGAGTTTTGATAATATGTTCTGATTTAGAGAATGGGAGCGATACAATTGTTTCCTCCACACTCAATATATGATCAGTAGGAATGGGGAAACACCCATGTCCAGTGTGTAATTAGTCTGGAACAAACTAGTTTTATTATTTTACTTACTGATTTCTTTAAAAATGAATGTTGCTGTTCATCTAAATTGTATGATGGTAAAACAATACTGAACAGCAATATCCCACCCCACCCCCCAAAACAAATCCTCCAATAAGATACCTTGCAAGCAATAGTATAAAAACAAACAACAGAGGAACAAAAATAAAAGCAACAGAATGATCAATGGCTTGAATTTCTCTTTGAAAATACAGCAGTGAGGAGACGGTTGGTACAGTACCTCTCCCAGAAAAAGAAACCCAGAGCATTGGGGTTCCTACAGAAAAGTCCCGGCTCCTTGTGGAGCCTAATCCAGCCTTTCAAAAAGATTAGATCTGGAGAAGTACCTCATCAGAAGCAGTGAGGAGTGCTGGTGCTGAAATGTTCCCTAAGATAATTAGGACCCCAGGGCTTTAAAGGTCAACACAAGAACTTTGAATTGGACTTGAAACCAAATCTTCCTGATGAAAATTGATGTGAACAGTACCATTTCCTTGCCAGGGATGGTAGAACATCTACTCCCAGTCTGATCTCAGTATGTTCTTTCAGACACAAATATACTATGTACAGAGATTTCTTCTCCGACTGCTGCTTCATCATCATCACAATCAAATACGAAGGATAAAAACTGACATAGTTTTATGATTCTTTCATGCTAACTTTTTTTATTGTCGCATGTTAAAGCAATCATCAGCCAGATTAATTTTAACAGTGTCTGTTTGCCAACAAGGGAAGGCCAACAATGACAGATGTTTGAACTGACAAAAAAAGGGGAAAGAAATACTTCCTGCCAAGTACTGTTTCCTTTGCAATAAGCCCTTGTGAGCTAGCCAGACTGAGCAATATATTTTCTCCACATTCGGAATACATTGCACAACAGTGTCACTGACTCTCGTGGCACCAAAATGAAAACTTTCTGTCCTGATCTATTTTGTTCTTAGAAGAGAATCTTTCATATATATATATATGAATTCCTATCCAAGATTGCTGGCTAAGTCGCACCCGAATATAAGCCGCACCTTTAAAATTGGAGGTTGGGGGAGAAAAAATGAAAAAATACCCAAATATAAGCTGCTCCATTCCTCACTGCTCCTGGCTGCATACTGGGGGGGGGGGGGAGCTGTGCTGCGTTGCCAGCGACCTTTCCCCTTCCTCGCTCTCTCCCTTCCTAGCCTTGGGGGAGAGGACAGGGGACTACGCACAGGGTGGACACAGCTTTACCATGCTCCTGGCACTGTTTGCCACGTGCTCCTGGCTGCATACCGTAAGGTCACAAATATAAGCCGCACTTTAATTTTTCACAGTCGGAATTTGGGGGGAAAGTGAGGCTTATATTCAGGCCAATATGGTAGCTAAAAGGGAAAGCTCTTCCACCATCAGAGTTTTTGGGGGCAGATCTACACTCATGGTTTATAACGTTAAGGAAGTGTTAAGGAGTTGTTATCATAAAGTATTTGGGCATACTACGCTTTGCTTGTAACATTAACAATGCACTATTAAAATGTGACACCAAAGGGTGGGGCAGAGAAACCAGAAACTAGGCAGTAGGGAACCTGCGTTGTTACAGAGGAAACAGGTAAGGAAGGTTTTTATTTTACCAGTATGCCCTGGGACATTTTAGAATGATATCTCTAATATCGTTCTAATAACTTTAAAAAGGTCAGCGTAGATCCAGCTTTGGTATGCCTGTGGTAAGGTTTAGCAGTGGAGATGTCATGCTGGCTGTGTTTGTCAGTGATGGTGGCAAAAATGGCACATTCCGGAGGAGTGTCAGGGATATGCCATGGTGTCATACTAAGTCTTCCTTTTCTTCTAGGAATGACAAAAAAAAATATTTCCCATTGAAGTCGATGGGAAGGGAAATGGGGAGAAAATTGACTCAGCTCATACCCTCACCACTTTTAACTTGCTGATCTATAAAGGATACTTAACAATACTTATCAGCTTTAGATCATTTTTAAATGCTCAAATGCTTTAGATCATTTTCAAGTCCTTTCCCCGCACTGGTAATCAGGGATGAGGGAGGAATTAGTTCAGTCTGCTTCTTGCTGTGGACCAACTCAAGTAAACATTCCTATAGCTGCTTGGCGATCAGAACACAACTGTCAGCCTGGGTTTGTTGTTCTCTGGATTTTGGGATGCAGTTTCAGTCCTTAGAAGCGTGCACAGGGATGCATATTTTACATGAAAATATGTACAAAATGCTCCGTTAGTGAAAAATTCATTGGGAGATGTTCATTTAAGAGGAAGAGGGAGTGGCCAATGTGTACAATTGACACGTGGACTTTTCATTGGAAAGTCCACAGAAACTATGATTGATTCAAAAATGGTGCAAGAAATGATGAAGAATCTAAACAATACAAAAATAGAAAAGTATAAGGAATTAACTAGGAAATCTTTATTAAAATGGTACAGAACACCGGCACAAATGGCGTATATAGTGAAAGGGTTTAGCCCCAAATGCTGGCATTGCAGTCGTGAAAAAGGATTATACGCACACATGTGGTGGGAATGCAATTGGGTTGAGGAATATTGGCAAAAGGTCATAAAGGTAATTTCTGGACTATTCCAAATAAACATAGAAATTAATAGGGATTTGTTATTCTCAGGAATACTGGGAAATAAAAAAGTAAAAAGCAATAACCAAGAGCTGTATAAGATCATGATCTTAGCTGGAATGGCAGTCATTGCTTTAGGATGGAAGGAAAAAGACAAATGGAATATGGAAAAATGGAACGACTATGTTTTTGAATATGTTCAATCAGAAATATTTGCACAGATAGCGGTAGATGATGGATGGGGAAATAAATGCCAAAAAATTATAAATAAGTGGGCACTTTACAGGAATTGGGTAGAAAGGGGAGAAGCCAACCCAAATATACAAGCACGTATGAACAGACTGTGTACATGGTTAAAGATATGAAGAAGGAAGCCCCGATCAGGGGGGTGGGCAGGAAGGGAGGGGGGATGATAGGGGGAAAGAAAAAAAATGGGGGAAGAGCAAATAGTAAAGATACGTGGAATGAATCGTATTTATGTAAACCTTTATAGGAATCATATATAATAATATTATAGGCATGTAGAATGGATTTTGATATGTAAGCTTTTGTGATGTAAACTTATTTTAAATAAAAACAATTTTCTCCCCCCCCAAAAAAGGGGGGGGGAAGGCAAGTCCACAGAAACCAAGGCATTGCAGATAAATGACTGAGTGACCATGAAGCTGACACGGAAATTACTTACGACACAATCCAGTCAAATTTTAAAAAGTTTTAGAACACAGTGGTACTGGTGGGAGACATTCCACAATTAACCTCCCCCAATAACGAAGTGGCAGTTTGTTTGAATGTAAAAGTGCTTAACTATTGTTGGACGGCACTTATACGCTATACGCATGGCTTTCCTGAACGTTTATCCATCATATACTATGTGCAGCTCCTAGCACATTCTTGATAGCAGCATCATTATGATGTACTTCAATAGTTGGGGGATTTTGCACCCTCCTGTAATTTTTTTATCTGCTTTTCTGCAATTGATCTCTATCCAATTTGACTAGATCCACAATCTATCCTGTAAAATCAGCTTACATGAAAACTGATATCTACCATACTTGTGCTTACTACCGGTAGATAAATTTTAAATAGTAGTAACAACAAAGTTCTTTCCTTCTTGCGTTACACTTTTGAATTCTGCAGAGACCCTGTTTCTCGCAGAAACATTTTGTGAATGTTCTTGCTCATTTAGTGTTTCTTGAACATACAATTTATTCTGCACTATTAGTTCCTAAACACTGGAATTGATCGCTGGAAAACAAGGCCCAACTGTAAAGAACTGACTAGATATACTTTGCTGAATTATTTTCCCTCACAACTCTACAGGGGATTTAAAAAAATCTATGTTCTTCATTCAAATAACACCAAAAGACACACACTTTTTTGTTTTTAATTTGGTTCTCATTGGAATTTCTAGAAAGGAAAATATACATCTTTTTTTCCCCCTGACACGGTTACAGTAATGTGATATTGCTTTCTCAGCCAGTAAATTATGTAGCTATATTCTGCAGAAGGCCATCTTAGGAACATTGATTCACAACTCCCTGGCTGGAGTCCAGCAGTAACTTTTCAGCTACACATCTGAAACAACAGAGACCCACACACATTATTGAATGATATGCCAGAGGGGTTCAAGTCATGTTTAACGTTCAGGTCTAAGTGTGTTTTCTTGGTATTTATTTATTTAATAAAGATTTTCTTGATTTACAAAGGTGTGTGCAATGTCTCTCTCATATTTTTCCCATGTAACATTTGTGCAGATCAGTTTCGTTTGCTGAGACATTAGGAAGAAAAGGGGGAAGGGGGTGGGTCTAAGTGTGTTTTGTTGGATTTCTGTCACCATACAAGGGTCATGGTTTAACTGGTATAATTGCTTCACCTTTTAGCCAAAATGAAAATTCCACACATACATCAGAGCCATTCTGTGAATGCAGCAATGATCAACATTTGCCAAGCTGCTCTTGAAGCTTTACTCTGACCCAGTTTTTTTTAAAAAAAATATTGATTTTTTAATTTGTGAGTTTGAACCCACCTTGCCAAAAATCAGGTGAAGTCATGGCAAAGTCACATATCTTGATTCAAAATGGTACCTGGCATCCAAACTTCAATGAAGACCCTCACCCCCACCTCAAGAACCATCGTGCTGAGTTTGGCAATGAGTTTGGCAATGAGAGGCAACTGAACCTATGCTAAAAAAATGGACAAAGTCACACCAAAGTCATGTTGTGGTCCACCATCTTGGAACAACATGGTGTTCAGTGTCCAAACATTGATGAAGACTGCAGCCCCCACCTCAGGAATCCTTGTGCCACAGTTCCAGCTTCTCTGCACCATGCAAAATTTTGTAACTTTTGTCATGCCTCCCAGTCACCATTTTTTCCTAACTAAAATGCCCTGATCATTACATCCTTTGGTTGCCTTTCTCTGTACCTTTTCCAGGTCTACAATATCATTTTTTGGAGATGTGGTGGTGACCAGAATTGTACATACATTGGTTTACAGAATGATGAGCAAAATTGTACACACAGCATTCCAACCATGCAAACTCTAAGTATATTGTAATATGGACAATATTGTTTTCAGCTGCTTTTCTAAAAGGAAACATCGTTTAGTGCAAGGTCAGTGATATGAACCTGAATAAAGACAACAGAGATGAATGGCCATGTATAAATTTAGTTGATGGTCTTAATCCAACTCTTAATGTACAGCTGTTTACTTCACAGAAGCCATCTGTAAAACAGATACTACTTTTCCATTTCTAATGCACAGGTCAGTGAGTAAGAGTTTAGAGCATATTGCCTCCCAAATGAGCTTATCATTATTATTTTTGAATGATTCATTAGTATTTGACAAACATTTATTCACTACTTTTGCATGTCCGATAACTATATGGTACTCAGAGCAATCCAGCCTGGTACTCATTCCCATCATCCTTTACCGGTGGCCATACTGGTAAGGGGTCAGGTGTGGAGAAGTCCTCCCCTCACTTTGGTAACTTCTCAGAGAAGAATTAACGAGCAGCTGACAGATTTATAGTCCTTTTTTTACAGCATCATGTTGCAAGCACAAATACACAGCTCTCTGCAAGGAGGACAGTTGGCTAGTCTAACCCTCCTTCTGGCTTCCGCAGCATTTTGGGTGCCAACGTGAAGTTCCTCCTGTTGTGTACCTAGTTCTTCCTCTGCACATGGGTCCACCTCTTGGCGTAACCCGACCAATCACCAAGCGGAGGTGAACATTCCAATTAGAATAAGGTTGAGGTTAGAAGTTTCCCTTTAAGGTTTAACTGGGTTTGTGGTGACAGTTAGTGCGGTTTTAGCAGTTGGCCTCAACTGACAGGAACCGGACACAGGCACTTCAATATACATGGGTTCTTCAGAGTACTGCTAGTCTCTGGTGTTTGTTAATAAACAGAAGTTGGAAACAGAAGTTGACTCAGCCTCATTAAATGATGTGGATATAACATTGGCGACGAGGATGGGATTTAGCCCTTCGGTCTGAGGCTTGAGTCCATACCGCACCTCCCTGCGTTTCGGCCAGCGCCACTTAACTGCCACGCTGGACACCTCAGAGAGCGCCAGCGACGAAGGAGGGCCTGCCGGCCCTTCACAATCACTCACCACCGATCAAGCAACAGTTGCAGGCACGAAAATGGCTACTGGGCAGAGTAGGCCTCCCCCAGATTTCGATATGAGCCACCCGGAGCAATGGCCACAATGGCTCCGCCGGATAAACAGGAACCGGACACATGCACTTCAATATACATGGGTTCTTCAGAGTACTGTTAGTCTCTGGTGTCTGTTAATAAACAGAAGTTGGAAACGGAAGTTGACTCAGCCTCATTAAATGATGTGGATATAACACCTCCCTCCCTCTGACTCCTCTGCTCTCTGATACATTCAGACCTCCAAGTCCATGGTGGTGGGGGGTCCCCCATGCTCTCAAGTGATGTCTCAACTATCTGGCCCCTCCCTTCTGGTTCTGTTATTATCTCGCAACTCACCCCTTAGCTGTTCAGCTTCTGTCTTTCTCTCTCTCTGCTTCTGAGCACCCTGTGGACAAGGAGGGTGACTTTCCCCCCTCCAGCTCTCCATTGGAGAGAAGCTGGTCTGCCATTGAATGTATTCCCCAGTCCTCATCTTCAGACCATTCCCTGACACAAGGACTGTGGGATGTAATCCACTGGGAGCAGTCAAATACAACATTCTTTGTTTTCCTAGAGTGGACATGCAAGGGAATGTTTGGTCCAGCCAGTCAAAACTTCCTGTTCCTCCTGGCCTGGAGCATCCTTCCTTGCATGTGACTAGTGGGTGGGCATGACCTTTCCAGACCTGGTAAAAGGACAAGACATGCTGCTACTGTCTCTCTTTTCCATCTTTCTGTGAACTGCTGGACTGCTAGCCTGCAGTCACTAGGTAAATCTCCCTTATGGGGTAAACCTGTTTGTATATGTTTGAAACTTTAAGCCTAAAGCCTGCCTTCAGGGATCACACTGTGCTTTGCCTGATCATGAGCAAACTTTCTTTTTATTGCTTTTGAATAAGACTGTGGTGTCTTTATTCTTTTAGGAGGGATTCAAGGGGTCTTTCCAGGAAAATATTAGAACACATTTCAATCTGGAAAAGCCAGATTGAATTGCGTATTGTCTTAAGAAACTCACAGGAGTTTGCAACATGTTTTCTGCTGTGTAAAGGGGAATGCGCTCTGCTAAGTAAAGGAACTTGCCAACGCAAGTTAGAAACGATATTAATAAACAATATATCCTCTCCTACCACCCTGAACATTCACAGAAGGACTGATAGGATTTGGTGTTCAAAATATCTGTCAGGCATCAGCTTGGGGAAGGCTACTCTAGATCGTTTGTGTGTATCCTTGTATCTTTTTGACTACCCATAGATGTCAATAATTCACTTAGATTTCACCTGTTTAAAGCAAAGTTCCCCAAGGATTCTACATGGAGAAATCCCAAAGACTGCAACATAGTTCCTACTTCCTATGCCTGCTGGGTGACCCAGAATGAAAAGAAAAACAAGATAAGTAAGCAACTGTTTTATTATCTTCCATCTTAATGTTCTATTACACATTGACTTTTAGAAAATAAAGTTGTTATAAGTCATTCCTCACAACTTTCAAGTAACCTTTACAATGATAAAAAAAGCTACTCAATGGTCTGTCAGATATAAAAGTGTCTAATGACTGACTGATCAACTTGGATGGATTGCACTAGAGGCACCTAAGTCTAAAGAAATTGTCAGGTTTCATTAATAGAAGAGTTAGATCATTTATAATATATAGCAGATGTCCGCAAAAAAAGGGGGTATGCACTGGGGGTGGGGGAATCAAAATGAGCAGTGGACACTGTGACAGATAAGGTCCCTGGTTACTCAAATTTCTCCTGCCTTACTAATAATCTGCTCCTTCCACCCACGCCTCCCAATATTATTTTGAATGAAATTTTGAATCTAGGGAAACCAATCAAAATCTTGTCATTGCTTATACTGAAAAGAGGATTTCACTAGCCCACCCCTAGGATTAGGTCTCTTAAGAACTAGTTCTTAAAGTCGTTAATTAAAATTGAGTAGTATATGAAGAGGGTGGAACAACCATCAATGTTCCATTTGGTTTGGTATATGTAAGGATTATGAATTCTGAGTGGACCTAATCTGGACAGAATGTGGGAAATGTTGCTTTTGCTTGCCCAGGATTAACTGGGATGTAGCCATTCTCTGTAAGGTGTCCAGCTACCCAGTAGTTAGCATGCTGGAATTGCTAAATCTGAATTTGAATCGGGTCCAGAGTCAGCAGCAGTGGTACATGCAGTGGTGATGGAGCTGTACGGCTGCACTGATACGAACAGCAGATTGGTGGTGGTGCTCCTGTTGTTGCAGCTAGGTGACCCTGACCTAACCATCGCCCTGCCTGTCTCATCCCAGTAAGCAGCAGCAATGATACTGATGGGAGGATGGCTCCATGAGAGTCAGCTCACGCTTGAAATAAACATGCTAACCCACAATACATATGTATAACGTGCACATTAAATTGAGCATTTTATATGTGAATGTTTCAGCTAAACACATTAATTTGAGCATTTTATATGTGAATACTTAGGCTAAAGAAGTGCTGCAGATATAAGCTATACTGATAGGCAGAAAATCTCCTACGTGCTGCTAGGGACCAAACCAACCTTGACCAATTCCCTTGCCCAAGCTGGTTTGAAGAGAGGTAAAAAGCATATTCCCATCAAGGGAAGCCATGAGCTTGTCTCAAACTGATTTAGCCAATGCCAGGTCTGCCCGAATGGGCCCAATTCAGTTTAGGATTGGGCCAAATCCAGTGCACAGCCCTGATAATTTACCACTGTCAATATGCTTGGTCATATTCGAGTTAGGTTGATCCAAGATTTCCCTTTGCGGAAACCATGCTGTTTCAGCAGGATTTGTTCTTCTGATTTGAGAATTAAAAGTATATTAATCTCAAATCATGCTTTCCACCAATTTCCCCAGTCACAACTCTATTCTTGTATATTCCCCACATTGAATACATCCCTCTTAACCAATGATTTACTGTTGCTAGTTAACTGCAATTCGTCCCCCTTCTCTCCCCTCCCCGCTTTTCCCTTAAAGTAATGTTTTTAATGTAGTTACACAACAGTAACCTATTTGATAGCTCCAGTGGTGTGACTAATAAAAAGAAAACCAGCATACCCATGCACATGCTGATATTTTAAAATGCTTGCTTTTCCTAAATGTTCTTACTACTTTCCAGTGCAAGAACTTATTTGCTGTAATGCATGTCTTCGCTTTTTTATAAGGACAAACTCCACAATGCCTCCCAATATCCTTTCAAAACCTTTTCTCTTTATATAGTGGGCTCCCTGCCCCGTGCATGCAAAAATATTTACAGACTACAAATCTGAACCAACTGTTAACTAACACTCAGCTTTTGACATCATTTTCATCTGTATTCATGAGCTGACTGGATAATTGGACCCAACATACAAAGCAGAAAAAGACCCTTGTTTCAGTGGAGACGACTATAACTTGGTGCATTCATTCACTTCAAAATATTAAATATTTTTTCCTCCCACAAAGGCTCTCTTTTGCTCTGACTTTGAATTAGGTTAATGAATGACAACAAAACACACCCTATTTAATTTAAAACAATAGTTGACTTGAGGCTCTTTTAAAGAAGCTCTCAATGGCTGTTTTCAGCACTGCAAATTAATTACATTCTTGCCATCAGTTAAGAACTGAATTCAATTATGCATCAAAACAGAAGTATTTATTGACTGGGTGGGACCCGACAACATTCCCATTATCCTTCACATTGTTTAAATTTTAGACTTTGTGGCCTTTTGCTAGCTTCTAGTCTGTTCTTCTATAGTTTTCTGTGCTTCCCATAGGCATCTGGTACCATACTGTGTGAACAGGATGTCAGACTAGATGGGTCTTTGGTCTCATCTCAACTCACTATAATTAAAATAGTGAATTTCAGTAGCAAATACCCCAGGCTAGCCACCATGACATCTCTTGGTTTTTTGACTTTCCTTAAAAAAAAATAATTATTTGGTTTTTCAAATTACAGTTTTATAATAATCACATATCGAACATACAACATGAAAAACAAGATTCCAAAGAATCTCCTGTACTTCCCTCCTCCCCTCTATGGGTCCTACTGTTAGTCATTTCTTCCTGCATCTTTTATACTAATTCAAATCTTGTACGTCTCCATTATATCCAAAATTCTCCATTAAACTACAAATGTTATTCCAATCCTACTAACAATTTCAACTGTTTAGAATGTTTTTTTAGATAAATTATAATTTCCCCCCATTCTTTATTAAAATTTTGGTCTTCCTGATTTCTGATTTTACCGGCCATTGACATCTCTTGTTAATAGCAAACACAACTGTTCAAAAGAACTTTGTGAGTCCAACACCACCCATCTCAAACAAACTGTAAACCATGGTCTGAGCATTTCGTGTGGCTTCTATTACTCAAGTGCAGAGGCGCCACCTTCGGTCCAACGTTGGAGGGGCTCAGTGCCGCGTCACGCACCTGTGACATCATGCACAGCTGCTGCTAGGAAGCCAAGCCAGAGTGGGAGCCGCCGCTGAATCCGCTACAGCAGCCAGAGTCGGTGGCAGCACTGGGGGAAATGGCAGTGGCAACAGAGTACTGCAGCAAGGCTCCCTAGCCATGGGAGGGCTGGTTGTTTGTGGAGTACCTGAGCTGTGGTCACCACAGCTGCTTCTCCGAGAGCCCCGGGGCAGCAGTGGCAGAAGGAGGAGGTGGAGGCGGTGGCAGCAGCGGCACAGGCAACATTCTGCTTGGCGCTCGGTGTCCTCCGCCCCCTCAATATTGGGGCAGAGACCCCTGTTAAACAGTATAGAAGGGGCTGAAGACACCTCAGCCCATAGGAGTTGACGCCTATGCTGAAGTGTAAGCATTCAATATATATTTAATTTGTAAAGCAACTTACAACCAAAGTGGAAAAGCTGTTTCTCAAAGACCAAGTAAAAGGTGGGTGAGAGTAAAATGTTACAGATTTTACAGTTGAAGGTTCTTTACATAGCCACTCATGTGGGAGTCAGGTGTGTTTTTGTGTGAATAAAGGACATTGTCAGGAATCAAGTTTGTTATTTTAGATTCCTCTTTGTAATAAATCTACTGCTAGAGCAAATCCATTCTGTTAGTTGTTCAATTTTCACGGCTATGAAGTTGTGATTTGAAGGAAGCACTTCTCCCCCTTTTTTTCTTGAAGTGGAGGGTGCATGATACAGGGTTTGTTATTATTTTTAAGCCACCCATAGATAATCAACTAGAGCTTTGTAATCTGTGTATAGAATAATCTTCATGATTTCAAAATAAACAGAAGCTGTATTTGAGCCAAACTGGGGAAGTATCCATAGACTAAATATTTTGTTCTTCCACAGAGCAGCTTATTTAATGGTCTAGTTATAGTGCCAGAGAACTTTAAATTTCTGGAGTCTATTGACTTAAAAAGTGGGGGTCTGAAACAAAATGTTCCAATATGGAATAGTGCTGTTCAGGTAAGATTGCATCCTAAGATTCACCATCAACTCATACTTAGATTAGACCCATTAAAACCCACGGATTTAAGTCCATTGTGTTCAGTGGATCTATTCTGAGTATGACTTAGTTGGCTATCACTACTACTACTACTACTACTTTTATTATTTATACCCCACCCATCTGGCTGGGTTTCCCCAGCCACTCTGGGTGGCTTACAGCATATATAAAACATAGTAAAATATCAAGCATTAAAAACCTCCTGATATAGGGTTGCCTTCAGATGTCTTCTAAAAATTATGTTCTTTATCTCCTTGACATCTGAAGGGAGGGCATTTCACAGGGCGGGCGCCACTACCATGAAGGCTCTCTGCCTGGCTCTCTGTAAGTTTGCTTCTTGCAGTGAGGGAACCGCCAGAAGAACCTCAGATGAGGACCTCAGTGTCTGGGCTGAACGATGGGGATGGAGATGCTCCTTCAGGTATATTGGGCCGAGGCCATTGAGGGCTTTAAAGGTCAGGGCCTTTAAAGGTCTGGAGTATTGTATATTCATTTCTTTGCTTGAGAATTATGGGTTTTCACCATTAAGATCTTACAGGGAAGCAGGCTTTTTCCACTTCAAATCTTACCGGTCATAATAATGGCATGAAAAGCTATATGTTTCATTTGGGTAGCGAGAAATTAGCTTTCATCTGCCATTTAGGAAGTGTTTCTCATTATCTGATTGACCAGTCACACACGGAATTAATGATTGAGGGTTATATGCCAAAAAGGCTGCATTAATACCACATTTTAAAATCATGCTCCGTATAAACTCATTTCTTTCCTAACAACAGGTCCTAAGTGTTAAGGGCCGTTATGGTGAATTTAGAATGGTTGTATAATTAGCATTTTGTTAAAAAGAGCTAGGTAACGGGATTGTTACAAAATAATAATAATAAATACTCTCTTCTGCTCCCCTGTCCCTGTGTGGTAGGAAATTCAGGGCAGCCTTTGCAGAAGAAGAGCAAACACTCGCGAGGAATGGAGCAATCATATATATGTCTATCTATCTATCTATCTATATCTATCTATCTATCTAATCTACAAATATTTATCTGATACAACCTATAGAGTAGCCATGTTCTTATGCTTGTCATCAATATGAAAGTTTCTGACCTCAAACAAGGAAAAGAAGAAACCATTTCATACATAATATTATTTTATGATCTTCAGTTACAAGGCAATTGAAAATTTCAAGTCCATTGTACCTTTCCAGCTGAATTTAATATACTATGATAGCAAATCCCAGGCATTATCCATTAAGGCACCAAAATATTAAAAGTAATGGAAGTAGCATACTCCTACCATAAACAATGTATGTGTGATTGCATTTTTAAAAAATTATTGTAGCATTTCCAGTGGGACATCATGATTGTGGCCTCCTTAGGGATGCCAGCAGATTGCCAGAAAGCTATTTGGCAAGCAATCCAGACACACATTTAGGAAACAAGATGGATGATGGTGAGGCCTACTTGGCTGGCTGTGAAGGCCCATGAGAGGTAGATAGCCTTTAGGAGAGAGATCGTGTTTTATGAGCTATCAATGTAGATTTTTCCTTTAACCTCAGATCTCTGAAACATACTCTGACACTTATTGCTTTTACGGGGACCTTTCTGCTTCCAGTAAGACATACAATTATTCAAGTGCTTGTTTCTATTTATGTGACTTGTCTGGTAGCATCAGCAAAGCATAAATATAAACAAAAGTGGGGAAATTGTTCTTAGTCTGTCCAAATGCAATTTTGAAACTCAGTTCCAAAATTATCGGGGGAGGGGGGAACGCAGCTCAGTGTATTCATCGTTATTTACTGGAAAGCAAAGGAAAGCAAGAAAGTAAAGAGCTTCATCAAGTGTCTTTGTGTACATGAAAGCTTTCACTCATACAGTGTGGGTTTCATGATAATTTCCCATATATCACAACTTTTTTGACCACTGGTGTATGGAAGCACTTTTATTGTGTGGTTATACATATGCTATTCAGAAATGAGTTAAATGGGACTTAATCACAGGAAAGTGTATATAGGATAATGTATCATGTTGTACAAGGAAGGACTAGGAGATAGAATTTCTCCCAAGAGCCAAAGACCTGTGTTCACCACTTTCCCAATTCATGGATGGTTATGTTTGGATGCAATCCAACAGATAGAGTAATATAGACAAACAAACTGGCATAGATAAGGAGTAGCCAATATGGCACACGCCAGGTGTTGTTATACAACTCCCTTCACCTCTGACCTTTGGCCATGCTGACTGATGGATCAGCACATCTGGAAGTCACCACCACGTTGACTACCCCAAAATATAGTTAGGTTTAGCAGGCCTTCCTTCCATTTATAGTCAATAATATATACAAGAAATGGTTCTCATTTCTCCAAGAAAATCCTTGAAATTAGAGTGAAAAGCAGCCCTAATTTGTATAGATATGTTGTCCTCTCTAAGCAATGCTTATAAGTTATCAAACCACCAAGGTATACAATGAAAAGTTTCTCAACTCAAAACTGTTAATATTAAGGCAGACAAACCAACCAGAAAATCTGATCACATTGAGGAGCCGAAGACAAATATCAGATTACCTGAAGAAGATTCATTGTCCAATTTCAAATTAATGATAAGGGACTATATTTATCATAGTGATCTTACATTTTCTGCATTGCTGTGATGCTGTGAGGTGATACATTTTATCCTGCAGCAAGCATTCATGTCAGCAAATAAACACAGTAAATCAAAACTCAATAAAATATAAAAATTGAACAGTGTTGTCACGTCCAGTTCACTTTCCCTAATGCGATTTCTTTAGTCAATATACAAGAAGTAATATTTGTTAACCCATTGTATCCCAGATTGAGTTTGTCAATTCAAATGTTGTCAACTGTCGTGGAACCTCTTCACTCTGCTGTACTCAGAAATTGTCTGCCATTTCTGTGATCTTTTAAAGTGCTTACAGCTCAGTCATATATATGTTAATGACCGCTCCCCACTTCAAATGGGGGGCACTTTTTGCATGGTCGCACGCAGCCCCCTGGCCCTACATGATCTCTGGCTAGTCAAACTAGCTTTGCCTCCCCAAGCTGGATACCTGGAGGTTCCCGCCTAACCTCAGACAGTTAACCAATCCAGCTGGGGAGGGACCGGGAAGGAATTCCCCTGCATTGGCAGGTTTTGCCTTCCCCATAGCAAAACGTCACAACTTTGGCGGTTTCAGGCCATGGGCGGAATCCTTTAGTCTATCTTCCCTAAATGGGGGGGGGGTGTGAAGCTGTGACCCACGCCCCCCCCCACAGCGAAGATCCCAGGGTTCCCCATTAAAGGGGTTGTGTTGAGGGGAGTCACTGGCCATACACCGTTAGGTTGTCAGTGCTCTCCCCTGCGTTGTGGAAAAATGGGGGGCTTAAACATATGTTTTCCAGACCCAATCCAATCCCCACACAGTTTGGATAACCCTGATGTTCCCCAGATCCCTGGCTGGGGACTCGGAAGGATAAACGCCCAATGCCTAAGCCAAGGTCTCCCTACGTCTGAAAGTTTAATAAAGTTGTGGCCAATTTTAATCCCATAACGCATTGTTATGAGTCATTATTCCTCCCTTGGGTCGCCTGGGGTCAGGGGGTCTCCGCCTGGCCACGCAATAAAGGACAGTCTAATCCCTTTACTAATACAGAACAAATATCACTTGACCTTCAAAGTTATCCTTTGAAATCCCCCTCCCATCATAGAATGATAGAATTGCAGCGTTGGAAGGGACCCCGAGAGTCATCTAGTCCAAATCCCTGCAATGCAGAAATCTCAACACATGGTTCCCCATCCAATTTAAAACCATACCAGCCCCTGCTTAGCTTTGCAAATGTGCTAGCAGTTTTATTGCTGCGCCACTATGAACATCTTAATTTTTGTGCTTGCGTGAAAAATATCTGAAATAAAACTATGTATTTATGTCCTCTTCAAACCTCAGGAAATAAGACACTTTCCGGGGAGTAAATCCAACTGAAGACAGTGGGACAGGCACAGGACTTGATTCTTGGAATTCTTTCCTGACAAAATGTTTCCTGGAAAACTTTTAAAAGATTTCTATAGCAACTCAGAAGGCAACAGAGAAAGGGTACAATTATAAGATGTGCCAAATGAATGATAAATGAACAGTAAAATCCATAATATTTAGGGAAACCTTTGTATGCATGGCAGAGCCCTGGCAATATTTTATTCACCTTTCACATCTCTTCTTTCTATTGAATTTCCAGTATAAGAGGTGAACCTTAATATCCAAGTTGGCTTCTCAGCTGGAAGTAAAACAAAGCAAGTCTCTCTGCAGTGCATCTCTGGGAGACGCCCGAGACCTTTCACCATATGAATGTGATGATGTCAATAAAAAGTCATCACTACTGGAGATCTCAACATGAGTTTCTCCTTTTTCTTTCATTTCTCTGAACTGCTTGATCCACGAGCTTCATTGAATGTGAAAGGGGAGGAACGGGTTGCTAGTTTACGGAATTGAGAGATCCTTAGGGACTCCTTCTTTATAAAACCAGGTTCTCTACAATGCCCTGAGGACGCCCATGTGAATTGAGATGACTGGGTTTTGCACTTCTTCTTTTTTACTTTTCATCACATCCTGCAACTGTTTACACAATTTGCCGACAGTGGAGTGTGATGGGAAGCAGTGTTCTTCCCCCTTAGCTTTTGCTTCACTCTTGTTCTGGGAAATTGGAGTTCCCTGTTTTTAACTAAGCTGCCCCTTGTCTATAAACGGAAGGGCATATTGAGCAATGATCATTTTCAAATTACACGGCTGGCAGTTTCTAGTTCTGCTGGATTCATAACTGCTTTCAGATTCAGTGAACTGCACTTGATAATGCTGCATTTTGCCCAGAACCTTTCTTTAAATGCGTAATTGAAATTGTTCTACCAAATCTGTTTCATTTAGACATACTTCACTTATATCCATCTCTCAGCCACTCATAGATATTGATCTTGCCATGAAGAGTTAGCAGTGATTATAAAACACCTTTTCTCTTCCCCTACCCCTTTCTAATTTTTGCTTTGTTTTTGAAGCACTGGCACACACCACACCAGTGATGCTTCATGATAATCAGAGAGACATCCCGGCAGATAAATTGGCTACATCAGTATCTGTGAAGCTTCATGGTGTTGTGATAATAAATTTAAAGGCACAGATGCCACATAAAGAGATAGTCTGGCCTATCTGCTACCATTTAGAGAGTGGCAGGTGTCTGATAAAGCACTCAGCAAGACTTTTTTCCATCTGTCTGACCATCTACAGCTCCTACCATCCTCTTCCAACAGCAATGCTATAAAAAAAACCCTGAGATTTTAAAACAGCAATATAAATGCATATTACGTCAAAAGAACTTCGCGAGAGAAACACTTGCATGTTAGGCCCACCATGTGATTTACTTATTCCGTGGCGTGGTCACACTAAAATAATGAAACCAGCTTCAGAATTTATTGCTCTGCAGTATTGGAGACATTGGCTCCTGTCAGTAATTTTCAGTTTCCTTCAGCAACAGATGTTAGACGAAAAGGGCGGGGGATGCAGAAACAAGGGAATAGCTAAGCTTCTATTCACCGTATTTCAGAGGAATTAATAATAATGAAGTCCTTACTAGGTGGGATTTTGCTTGTTTATTTTTACAGCTCCCTTATCAAGGTGTACAAGCAGAAAAGTGGATTATGGTATTACAGGCCGACAAATTAAATGACTTAAAGATAGGCAGAGCACTATCTTTAGATCAGAGCTATTAGAAATGTCATGGCAGAACAAGCAGCAGCCTTCTCAAATGAAAATGTGAGTCCGGGAAGTCTAATTCCGCTTTCTATATAAAGAACATCACTGTGACTTTTATTCAATTGCAGAATGTATTATGCTCATTAAGTATAAAAATGTTCTCTCTGTTCAGCGGATGGCACAAGGCAACAGAAGAGTCAAGGAAGGAAAAGATCCGATATAAGGACTTTGAGCTTCTTCTCTTTTCCATGGTGCTCCAACTCAGTATTTCTTAGTATTGAACTGATATTGCTCCTGCTCAGTTGTGTATGACAAGACATTTTTCTGGGGGGTGGAATATGTGGAGCTGAAATATGTGGAGAAGCTTATGGTCTGTCTGAGACAGGAGGATAGATGTCCTCCTAAACAGACAGTGAATTCATTCAAAGATCTATGTTAGTTGTTCACTGCATAAAAGTTCCTAGGCAGTTAATCACTAGCCATGTGCCAGCCCCTTGGGAATTCTGGTTTCCTATCGACTAGCCCTTGGTGTTCATGGCTACTGTTGTTGAATGCCAGGTCAGCTCTGAATAAGACCTCCCTCATCCATGACCCGGTTGTGGATGAGGAAGCCAATCTGGTCTGTATTACTGAGACCTCGGAGGAAAATTCCAGTTGAATGCAATCAAACACTGGTGAGGGATAATCACTGAGCCTGCCTAGTGGCACTGTGAAGGCAAAAAAGAAGGCAAACATTGGTGCCTCCATTGCACCCTCACTGTGCTATCCAGCAGAGCTTTTCTGAGTAGTGTGGGGCCTCTTAAAGTCTGGCCTGAAGGAGGTGGTAGAACTGATGGTAGCTCACTATGACTTGTTTGCAAAGCATTTCAAAGGAAAAAAATCATTTGCATCTGCTTGACTCCACTATTATAGCAGACGAGTCTCAAGGCATGTCCAGAGCACTGTCTAGTCCTGTTGTGTTGGATGAGTTTCAGTTAGTAAGGCTTGAGGGTGTGGACAAGGTGCTTGGATCAGAAAGGGTGACCACTTGCCCCTCTTGACTGATAAAAACTAGCAGAGAGAGGGCAGCTGGCTGGGCCAGGGAGGTGATTAATGCCTCCTTGCATGAGGGGGGTGGCCTGGTCTACTTGAAATAGGCAGTGGTAAAGCCAATCCTCAAGAAACCATCCCTGGATTTAGAAACTCTAAGTAATTAATGGCCAGTTGTGAATGTCCCCTTCTTGAACAAGGTTCTTGACCAGATCTGTTCTTGGAGAAAACTACTTTTCTAGATCCATTTCAATTGGGGTTTAGGCCTAACTTTGGCACAGAAACTGCTTTGGTCTCCCTGTATGATGACCTCTGTCGGGAGAGAGACTGGGGAAATGTGTCCTTGTTGTTTCTCCTTGGCTTTCAATACAACCAACCATGGTATCCTTCTAGAGTGGCTGTCCAAGGTGGCACCACTTTGGGGGGATTCTGGTCCTACTTGGATGATCATTTCCAGAGGGTGATGGTTGGGAAGTGCTCTTCTAGCCTGTAGAATTTCATCTACATGAAACTGCTGTGTGGGGTTATTCATAATGAGAAAAAATAAAAACTGGGTACTGAAACAAAAGCACTGGGTACTGAAACTAAAACCCGTTTGTCAGTGGCCCATAAAAGTATGCTTTCCGCAGAGTTAAATGCAACAGAAAAACTTAACTTGACTAAAGCAAGCACCAGGAGTGAAAAAGAACTTTACTAAACTGGAGTTTAATTTCAAAAGCAAAGTAAGAACTCCCTGCTAATTTTTAGTCCTTTACAGAGACTCTGTTCAATTAATACTAAATAAGTTTTATCAAAAGATTCTCATTCCTATACTCCCAGCCACAAACACTCCCACCAACTCCAAAAGCTAGGAGCAATAAACGCTTTGCAACAGTGCCTTAAATACACCCAGTGCCGCCCACGCTTCAGCCAATTAATGACATAACACAAACACCTGTAATACTTAAAGAGACAGCACCGGTTTTAGACATCAGACCGGCCTAGGTATACTTTTCAAAACCCAACATCCCAGAGGTTTGGAGTTATGTTGTCTGCAATATGCTGATGACACACAGCTCAACTTCTCCATTACATCTGCAGGTGTGGCAGTGGATGTGCTGGATCATTGTCTTGCCTTGGTAATGGCCTGGATGAGAGCCAACAAACTGAAGATCAATCCAGTGTATATATATATATTCTACTGTGTCAGACCAACATGGCTACCTACCTAAATCTTTGAGGCTCAGATAGCCTCAGTGCCCTAGAATGCCTTTCATAAGCTTTGACTGGTGGCCCAGCTGTGCGGCTATCTGGACAGTGATAGCTTAACACCTGTTAATAAATAAATTTCACCACTTCTTTTCCCATGCTCAGATCAGCAGTGAACAGACTCTTAGATTCTGACTCTTAAAGTCTCTTAAATTTCCCCCTTGTTGTTCTCATGTAGCGCGCACACAAAGAAACAACATTTGCAAAAAACATCCGTATCAGTCATGTTTTTTCTTTTTTTTTCTTTTTTTTTACACTTCTCTGATATATTCAACAGACAAGGCAAAGACTGCTGGAAAAATATACAATCTTTCCATTTTCTTTCAATGAATATTCATGAACCTGAGCTTCAACCTGATTGTCATTTATCTTACGATAGATGAGCTCAGTACTTTAAATGTTAGTAAAAAGTGAACATGAGAAAGTTACAAATGGGATGATATCTGGATTTCACTTTCTAATGTGTTTCTGCATATACTTTCCTATTGCACTCAGTGGGGTGGGTAACAGGGGTCACAAAGGCATGTGTGTTGACAATCTAAACCAACACTATCCATGCCAGCTAGCAACAAGAAACTAAGCCAAGAAGACTACAAAAACAATAAGGTAAAGGTACCCCTGGACAGTTAAGTCCAGTCAAAGGCAACTATGGGGTTGTGGCACTCATCTCGCTTTCAGGCCGAGAGAGCCGGCGTTTGTCCACAGACAGCTTTCCGGGTCATGTGGCCAGCACGACTAAACTGCTTCTGGTGCAACAGAACACCATGACAGAAACCAGAGCGCACAGAAATGCTGTTTACCTTCCTGCCGCAGTGGTACCTATGTATCTACTGGCGTTCTTTCGAACTGCTAGGTTGGCAGGAGCTGAGGACTAAATGGAGCTGAGGACTAGACACCCCGCATCTATTTAATCTATTCTTAATTTATTCTTAAATGATATGAATCAACAACTATCTGGTGTAAATGGCCACCCTCCCAGGCTAGATACTAAAGCAATTCCCACCCTTTTGTATGCGGATGATACTGCCCTCCTCTCCTACACCAGAGTCGGGCTACAACGATACCTAAGAGCATTCTCCAATTACTATGAAGTGAACCATCTAACAATTAACTATTCTAAGTCAAAGATTCTGGTTTTCTCTAAAAATTGGCGTCCATCCAACTGGTCGATTGGAACCCAAAAAATCGAACAAGTAAAATGTTATAAATACTTAGGCGTCACCTTTCATTATAATTTAAAATGGGCGACCCATCGCAACAGAACAATTAATTTAGCTAAATGCTCAGTTGCACAAATTAAACGTTTTTATTTCCTTGGCGGTAACCAATTTGTGCCTGCAGCAATCAGTGCCTATAAAGCAAAATCCGCCTCCCAGCTTCTATATGGGATCCCCCTATGGATATCCAATTTTAATAACAAAGTAGAAGGAGTCCAGGCATCCTTCTTTCGGCAAATTCTAGGTGTTCCAAAATGTGTTCCTTACTTGGCTATCTGCACAGAATTGGGCCAGCACCTCCTTGAAACAATAGGTTGGATTATTACTTTTAAATACTGGTTGAAAATCCATTTTAACACAGAACCAGAAAGCTTACTATCTTGTTTACTAAAAGATAAATATAGCTTTATTTGGTTCTCTGATATTATCTTCAAACTTAGGCAACTAGGCTTTTCTGTGGATTACCTCTTGACATTTGAGGAATCACATATTTTTACACTTATTAAGCAGAGATTGCTAGATAATGAATTTCAAAAAATTCACCCTTCACAACCCTTAGTATGCTCGCCAGCCTCTCTGGGGCTACCGCTGCATCATGGACTGATGCCTAACTACATATATGATTTGGTCACACCTTTATATTGCAGAGTATTTATGCTGGCCCATTTAAATGCCTTTCCATCTTCCGTGCTATTCGGAAGGTTCAAAGGCATTCCTTACCAGAACAGACTCTGCCCTTGTGGCCAGAAAGTGTCGGACTCTATGGCCCACATGATACTGGATTGCCTCTTTCTAACATTTTTGATTTGGGCCCTCTGATATCCTTTATGTGGCTCAGGGCCCTCTCCAACAAACAACTTGCAGTCCAGCTCTTGTTGAGGGACGACTCCCCTGAACTCACCAGAATTATGGCTCACTATTTGACTAGGATCTATGAAAATAAAGCCAGTACATCTGGACTTCCTAACAATGACTGATGAGGATTCCTTATTTACAGAGGGTTTGTATGTTTTTGTTTTATTTTATATATGCCAATAAAGGTGTTGATTGTTTGACTAGACACACAATGACTTGTTTGAGTATCTAAAACAAGAGTAAAAGTAATAAGCCTCTTGTTGCTTCCTGCCACTAAGAATCTAAGAAGGCATCATCTCCCAGCTCATCCTTTATCTGTCACAAACAGCGCAGATCATCTTGTGCCAAAATCCATGGCTGCATTCACACAGCTGTTTATTCCATTTCCCCAAACTCTCCCTTTTCTATTTCAGCTTTCACATGACTGAAAGCAACAACAGTGAACACTGGTTATATTTGCTGGACCGATTTCCCATCTGGGCATGGGGCAGATAAGAAACACTGGGAATTTCCACTCCTGTTTCTGTTTTCATCAGAATTCTCTGACATCCCTAGTTGCCACTTACAGAGAAAGCCTACCAATCAGGGCCAACTGAAGACGTGTTGTTTTCCTTACTCATAAGACACACTCGGTACACTTTGACTATGAAACTAAGAAACTAGAGCCGTCCTGGAGTTAAAAATCATTGCAACTGAAATTTGTGTCATACTTGAAACAACAAAAATAGAAGAAATTATTGTTTATTGCTGCCCTGGCCTGAGTCCTTGCAACCTTGCTATTTGATTTTCTGAATTCTCCAAGGACTCCTATTTCTTTATTGAAGATGTGTTGTTGCCTAACGTCAGCTACAAAATGGTGCCCATCCCCATTCCATGCACAGATGCTGACTGGATAGGCAACTGAATGGCAACAGGATAACATCCTCCAGTGAACCCAAGGGCAGCAAGCTTATTTAGGACACACACATATATAAGGCCTGTGACACACTTAGCTCTGATTTTCAACTGTATGGATTAGGAGCCCAGGAGGGACAGCTGTGGGTGGAGTTGCCAGTGCTGTCCTCCAGTTTTCTGCTACCAACCTATGTACTGGGTGAAATAAGTGGCACAAAACCAAGCAGAACAACAGCCTCAAAGAATCAGGGTCTAAAGGTAGATGTGTCATTGATTGCATAATTGATCTTAAAACACCCCCGCAATAGCTGTTGCTTGGGGGGATGGGGACAGGATCATGCCTATCTATTTTCCTACACCATTGTCTTGATTAAAATTGCCTTTCCTCCCAATACCTTGTTATGAAATTGTGCGGAGTAACTGCACCGCAGAAGACGTGCTGAGGAAACTACACGTATTGAACATAATTAAGAGAATGCAAAATAAGTCCTTTGCTTGGTTTTAATTATAGAAAATAACAGAAGTTATACTAAGTTTACAAAACCTTACAAACCATGACCCAACCAGTGACCCACCCACCAGGGTACTGCAGAGATACACAACACTCCTTATATACTACATCTGATTACTAACACAGCTCAATTAACACAAACCCAACAACACCTGCTGTACTTCCTCACAGCTACAAAACTAGGTCATAAGATTTCCTTCTGACTTTTAAAGAGGTACACATCTTGTGTAACAATAATGGACCTTATTTAAATAAACCATTCAACATACCTATATCATCTTTGGTGCCTTAGAGAGGGGGAGTAGACAAGTTTTCATGGGGTTTGTAACAGGGACAAAAGAGTTTTAACTTCCCCTTCTCACCTGCCCTGGCCCTAATGCTACTCCCATCTCATGCTGGCTCTGTAAATTGTTATTATTTCCTAAAGAGCAAGCTTCAGGCACTTAAGATCACATCAGATCCTCAGATGCTGGTGACCTGACTATTACCATTATTTCAACATTATGCACTTCCAGATGGGGCAATGCTAGCTCTTTACTCTGATTTTTAAGTTAGATGGACGACACTCTTCCAAACCACAAAATTTCTCGAGCGCTGATTGGAAAGAAGAAGATCAAAACCCACCATCAAATGGCTACTTTGCATATTTGTCACATGAAAATGTATTACACAAACATCGCTTTGATCGTGTTTTTTCCGATATTCCAGGAGAAAGTGAAGCAAAGAACAGAAGGTGGAGATTTATTGAGCAGCTGGAAACCATGGGATAGCGTTTGATTGTTTTATTTGAGAGGAGGTCATAAGGTTATAAGGCAGGCAGAGAAAGACGCAAAAAAGAAAGGGAGTCACCGAGTCAATGAAATGCAGACATCAGCTTGCAGATGGTGGGATCGGCATGGGAGACTAGCCTGAGTTTCTACAAATGGGAAAACAAGGGGCAGAGATCAAGGTGAGGTTAGCAGGCCAGCAGACAGAGGCACAGTACTGTAAATCATGGAGATGATTCGGTTTCAAGAGAGAAAATGGGGACCAAATGTAAAAGACGATGATTACATCAGCAGCTACATCCTTGTAGCACGCATACCCTCCTTTAGCAAAGCCTGCACATCAACTGTAAGGAAGTCTCAGCTCTCCTTACTAGAAGACAGGGCAAATCATTGGACACAGACTTTGCATTAATTGTCATTCCAATATCTGACACTATGCTACGTGTTTCTAGTTCTGTTTTTTTATCTCATAAATGTGCAATGTGTTAGGCACACACACACATACCAAACTGACCCCAAAGCATATGATGTATGCTTTTAGATTATCTTTACCTTGTTTGGGGATAAAAATCTGTGCAAAGCTTTTCTGTGCACAATATTCATGCAAATTGTGTGGGGTTTTTTTGTTTTTAAAAACAATTCTTCCAAAACACAGTGCAGAAGCATGACACAAACCTAGATAAATAAATACAGCTCTGTAGCCATGATCACCTGCAGGAGTTATTGCCCCATGGGGAGAAAGTGCCTTTTTGGCAGAAAATCCAGATTGCTCCTTTTGTCTGCCAAATGTCTCCCTGCGGAGCTGTAACACATCCAGGTAGCCAAGAGTGTATCCAATAAAAACAAAGCAAAATCAACATTCGTTCTACAAATTAACCCTCAACCTAAGGCTACTCTGTAACTATCAAATATGATGGTGGTTATAAATGTCCTAACAACCGATACATTTGATATACATACTGGGTAGCTTCTGTGTAAGTTTGTATGTATCATTTATTGATATTTGTCCCCTAAAGCTTAGAGTCTATGTAATGCTTCATTTACAGCATGAAATCTCAGACTTGAATTGCTGCTTTAGGCTCCATTTGTATGTATCGCCCTGCTTTTATCTAATCACAGCAATGCTAAATCTTTCTCAAAACCCAGCACACCCTCAGCTTAATTTTTAACACACTGAGCTGAGATGTGAGCACAGCCATAGTTCTCACTGAGGGATACATATTTCCATTCCATGGGAACCTTTGCATTATTCAATGTAGCAGCTTTACTATCTTCCGAGCCAAAGTGGGAGAAGGTTGGATGGAAAACCCAATGAGTTGTGCAAGTGAAAGCACCTCATACAGTGCAGTCATTCTCTCTTAAAAGCTGCCCTTGAATATTGGAATAGCCTGCTGGAGAACTATAAACGTATTCTGCTCTAGGAACATCAGTGGTGAAAGGGGTCCAAGGGCCCTTCTGGCTAAAGGATGCTAATTTCTGGTGCCATGTACACCTTTTTCCAGCAATACCTTCAGCTAAGTTGGAGCCATATCACTCTGCTTTCCTTTGGACCACATTAGTGAGGCCAAGAGTGGAGTCTTGTTGCCTGGGCAGCCCAGGGCCTCCATACACACTGCCCAGGTTTGCACCCCAGGGAGGTCACTTTGGTGCTTTTAATGCAGACGTTTGACTTCACCCCCAGAGGCACACTCCATTGTCTCTCAAGACAGATGGATACCAACAATCTTAAAGCTCTAAGGAACACAAAGGCCAAACATTATTTTGAAACTGCATGGTACATGTTTGTCCCCGGACACTGAAAGGACAATGTCATTCCCTCACCACCAGCTACCCGTGGCTCATTCTGGGGCAATCCTTCAAGACAGAGTGTAGAAAACACTTAACTGATAGAATTAGTTCTAAACTATTGTACCAACCTTCTTAATGTATCATTTAAATTGTATGTGCTTGGAATGTTTCTTGTGCAGATTATATGGGGGTTGTTTGTTATAAGTATTTTCAGAATTTGAAAAATGACGTGTGTTTTTCTAAAAAAGGCCTGCATTTTCAGGCTTCTCACTTGTGCATGCATCCATCCTCTTAGAAGTCCCTTTTGAATCATTCTGTTCAATGTAGGGAAGCTAAGGTAGTACACAACAAATAGGGTCCCACGCAGACTTTAGCCGCTCACATGTGTTGCTTGAACACTTGAATTGGGCTCAGGAGAGTATTTTAAAAGCATGCTGCTGTTCCATGCACTGAACTGGGATAAAAAAAGACTTTTCCCTTAGATAAATGTGGGAGGATTGCAGTCTTATTTGAAAAGAAAGGGAAAATTGGAGCCATTGTGCATCATGTAAAGTCCTTGCTGGCAAACAAAGGATGGTGAACACAGCAGAGGCCGTGCACTAATATTATTCTAGTGTAATTATAACTGTAGTCATGACTTTCTGTTCCACACCTGTAAATGTGCAGGATCTCCAAAGCTACCCTTATTTTGGCCAGTTAAACAATACCAACATATGTTTGTTTGTTTGTTTGTTTGTTTGTTTGTTTGTTAGCTGGCAAAGATTTCTTCTTAGGAAGTATAGAACTGACCAGTGCTTTTTTTTTTTTTAATGTTTAGGGGTACTCTCATTTTGACTCAAGAAAATCCCCATTTTATAGTTCAAATCAGGAAAAATAAATACAGTAAATAGACAAGATTCACAAAATGTTTAGGGGTATGTGTCCCCGCAGAAAAAAAGTACAGGAACTGACATTTGTGCACACATGAAATTTTCAGTTATTCTATACCCAGCATATTGGGGGGGGGCACTTCTTTTCCTATTTACTACTCATGAGAAACTAGAGTGCCAATAGATATGGAAGCTAAAATGTCAGTAGCTCTGACCCTTAGGTTGCAAACAATTCCTTGCATCTTATGCAGACATCTACCCCCCCCTTCTGTATGCCTTTTAGATGGACACTGTCTTTGAAGTGAGTAGCTCTGTGCACAATTTTTTCTGCTGCATTCTGAGGTATTGTATTTTTACATAGGTAGTACGTGATGGGTTTCAAGAAATGCAGAAAGCTAAACCAATTCACATTTTGCATCATATAGGAATTTAGATTCATTGTATGACCTTTCAGATCGTTCACCCTCTGGTTAATGTATGACAGTGATCATGTTTCATAGCTTGCTAGATATGATTTGCAAAGGTTATGCAGATAGCACATTTGAAAGTAGCCCAGTTCATAGCACCCAGCATAGGTGACATTTTAATCAACTCCAGCCTCTTTAATGGAACTGCAGCACAGCCTGCCTCTTAGGCAGCTGGGCTCTGCAGGAGAAAGGCAGAAAGTGCTAAAGATGTCCTGCCATTAGGCAGCTGGGCCTCTGCTAATGCTCTTGAACCCTAACCTGAAGTAATCATAGAATGCACACTGAGAAAGTAATGTCGTTTCCACCTAGTTCAAGGTCGCCTTCACATTACATGACATAACAGGGATGCTGGCTTAACTGCCGCAGTCTAAATGAAGATGAGGTAAGTTTACTTTCTCTTAGTGGAAAGGAGCATTTGGAAAGGAAAAGGGAGAGGAAGAAACAGGGCACACAAGTACATGCCAATTTCAGAATTAATCACAACAATACAAATACAGCATGTAGGCTAATGGTTAGTAGAGAATATATAATAGAATAATGATATCATTCAAATTGTAGGAATAAGCCAATCAAAGTTCATATGTACAATAGAACAGAGTGGTAGCAAGGACCGTCAAGCCGTGTGTTCAAAACAGATATCTAAGGACAGTCTTACAATAGTCTTTCAAAAGTTTCAACAGAAGACGTCTCAAAAGTTTCAGAAGTAAAGTCTCTCAATAGTCTTTCAAAAGTTTCAACAGAAGACAGTGTCCTTAGATATCTTAAAGGTAAAGGGATCCCTGACCATTAGGTCCAGTTGTGTCCGACTCTGGGGTTGCAGCGCTCATCTCGCTTTATTGGCCGAGAGCCGGCGTACAGCTTCCAGGTCATGTGGCCAGCATGACAAAGCCGCTTCTGGCGAACCAGAGCAGCGCACGGAAACGCCGTTTACCTTCCTGCCAGAGCAGTTCCTATTTATCTACTTGCACTTTGACGTGCTTTCGAACTGCTAGGTGGGCAGGAGCAGGGACCGAGCAACGGGAGCTCACCCCGTCGCAGGGATTCGAACCGCCGACCTTCTGATCAGCAAGCCCTAGGCTCTGTGGTTTAACCCACAGCACCACCTGGGTACTAACTATTAGCCTACATGTTGTGTTCGCATTGTTGTGATTGGTTCTTATTGCAACACAGGGGTTTGTTTTTAATTTCAGAATTAAGGCAGATGGAACTGTTGTATAACAAGTGGTATAGCCCTCTCAAATCAGTCAGAGCACCTTCAGATGATCTATTTATTGAGCATCCTGATTTGCTTGCATGAATAGCTTACATAGAGGTTAGATTATATCTGGCATTTATTCAGCATTTGTTCTGATCTGTTGGTGGGGCAGTTATGGGAAACAGTCAGAGGGCCTTCTCGGTAGTTGTGCCCACCCTCAGATATCAAAGAGTTAAACAATTATAAAACTTTTTTGGAAGCTCTTAATGTTTGATGTTTTGTCCTTGTATATTTTGTTGGAAGTTGCCCAGATTGGCTGGGGTTGCCCAGTCAGATGGTTGAGTTATAATAAATTATTATTATTATTATTATTATTATTATTATTATTATTATTATTATTTATTATTATTATTATTATTATTATTATTATTATTATTATTATTATAGCATTCATCCTGTATTTATCCTGACTTGCTTGCAGAATGTTTGTGTGTCTTTCGGTTAGTTAGTTATCATATGGTTTTGAATGCATTTCCCGGTCAATTTCCAAACCTAAAAAAGTCTGGTGCTTTTTAAAAAGTGGATTTGTAGCGAGATAGAACACTTTAATCCACCTTAATTACATGCACCTAAGTTTATGGAATGCGTCTGAATCCCTCCCACAAAATTGGGACAGTCTGGAGCCACTTTAAATCAATCAATCAATCAATCAATCAATGTATCTACAGAGGGAAAGAAAATGCAGCCCTGAGTAACAAATCCATATAGCCAAAGGAAAATATGTATCAACATCATCAATGCATATTTTATGATAGTTGGCTTGGCATTAAGCTTCTCAAAACAAGTTGCTCTTTGAAAATGATTTGGAAAACTAAATTAAATTAATCTTTTGCAATCTGTGAATGAAAAGCTTGGGACTAACATTTCTTTTCTTTTCTGATTCATTCCTTGTTTTGCTGCAGAAGAAATCTACGTGCTTCCAAATAAAACAAGCTGCAGACATGTGAGTTACTCTGCTCAGAATCTGCCTTCATCCTTTATTTCTGGAATAGATCACAGCAGGAAATAGATATGCACCCTGAAAATGGCTCGGTGAACTTTAGCTGTGGCATTTTAACAAGCCTAAATGATTTAAAGTTTGCACAGGGCTTGTTATTTGATTGGACACAATTAGTATGAAGGCAGCATTGCTGGAGTGCATTGAGTTGTGAACTCTTCTGGTCTGACCCATTAAAGGATGCCCTGTGTACTAGAGACTGCATTATTGCAGGCAGATAAGGGCATTCATTACTTTTAGTGGTATCAGCAGAAAGAACAAGAGGTGGGAGGGACCCAGGTAATGGCGCTCTCCTCCCCTGCTTTTCACTGTGACAGTCACCCAAGCTGAATGTTTTGCTAAGTCCATGAGCTGGGAGACAATGGAGAGATAATAGGTAACATGTTCATAATTAACGTATAAGAGGACAAGATGAATAGAGACGATTCATGCAGCTGCTACATTGTGCAGCATTACAATAATAGCATTATGCTGTTATATATTAAAAAATACAGCTTTCTCACGCCAAACATTAGCCTAATTTTAGACTTCAGGAAATTCAGATCTCCTTTGTTCCCAGTTGGGGCGAGAAAATGAATGCTTAAATTATGTCTAGCGATGAGCTTCGTGTCTGCACCCTAGAGAAAAGGGAGGAAAACACAGGCCTTTAATGAAGGAGCCTGTTTTTATCAGCTACCCAGCTCAAATTTGTGCTCTTCAGAGATCTGGCTCCATGGTGTTCTTATGTAAATCACTGTAACAAAAACTGCCTGAGATTTAGCTGAAATTGGACGTGTTTTATCAGCAATTGGACAGCTGTTGGGTAATATTCAACTAAGTTTTACTCAAAGTTGACCCACTGACTTTAATGGCCCTAATTTAGTAATGTTAATAAATTTCAGTGGGCCTATTCTGAGTAAAACTTAGTTAAATACCACCCATCATTTTGTTGTTGTTCTTTAGTCGTTTAGTCGTGTCCGACTCTTTGTGACCCCATGGACCAGAGCACACCAGGCACTCCTGTCTTCCACTGCCTCCCGCAGTTTGGCCAAACTCATGTTGGTAGCTTCGAGAACACTGTCCAACCATCTCATCCTCTGTCATCCCCTTCTCCTTGTGCCCTCCATCTTTCCCAACATCAGGGTCTTTTCCAGGGAGTCTACTCTTCTCATGAGGTGGCCAAAGTATTGGAGCCTCAGTTTCAGGATCTGTCCTTCCAGTGAGCATTCCGGGCTGATTTCCTTAAGAACTGTCTCTTTCTTTGTTTTTTGCATAAACCAGGGTTTGCCATTTGGTTGGACTACAACTCCTATCATTCTTGACTGTTGGTCATGCTGACTGGTGCTGATAGGCACTGAAGTCCAACAACATCTGGAGGGCACCACCACCACCACCACCACCACCACCACAACAACAACATATTTATACATTATTTAAACATTATTTAAACATTATACCCCGTCCATTTGGCTGGGTTGTCCCAGCCAGTCTGGGTGACTTCCTGATACAGGGCTGCCTTCAGATGTCTTCTAAAAGTTATGTAGTTCTTTATCTCAATGACATATGGTAGTAGGGCGTTCCACAGGAAGGGCGCCACTTTTGAGAAGGCCCTCTGCCTGGTTCCCTGTAGCCTCACTTCTTGCCATGCGGGAACTTTCAGAAGGTCCTCGGAGCTGGATCTCAGTGCCACTCCCTGTCACCAGTCTAGCTGCCGCATTCTGGATTAGTTGTAGTTTCCAGGTCACCTTCAAAGGTAGCCCCACGTAGAGCACATTGCAGTAGTCCAAGCGGGAGATAACCAGAGCATGCACCACTCTGGCAAGACAGTCTGTGGGCAGATAGGGTCTCAGCCTGCGTACCAGATGGAGCTGGTAAACAGCTGTCCTGGACACAGAATTGACCTGCACCTCCATGGACAGCTGCGAGTCCAAAATGACTCCGAAGCTGCGCACCTGGTCCTTCAGGGGCACAGTTACTCCATTCAGGACCAGGGAGTCCTCCACACCTGCCCGCCTCCTCTCCCCCAAAAACAGTACTTCTGTCTTGTCAGGATTCAACCTCAATCTGTTAGCCGCCATCCATCCTTCAACTGCCTCCAGACACATGTAGACAAAACAGCTGTAATGCACTTCAAGATATATGCATTGAACCCCAAATTCTAAAGAGAAATATCCTGCTCTTTATTCAAGAACTGGAAAGATCTCACAGGCTTTCGTTTTCAGAGGGAGGATGGGTATTCTGTGGGCTACAGACCAACGGCTCTATTAATATTTGCTCTCCTTCTAATATATTCCTTCTCTATGATTGCTATGAATATCAGAGTGCCAAGGCAGTATATGAGAGACGAAAGCTCCTCAGAATTTGCAGGGGAGTGAATTATAAAATATTTCCCCTTCAGCATCAAAAGATAATCCGCCAGGCAAACATGGGGTCAAGCAAGATTGCTCTTCATATTTCACTGTGCCCTGAAACCCTCTGAAAAAAGATTGCCCCTTCCTTCATTAAAAGGGTGGACAATTCCACATTTGTTTTTGATCTTACTTCTCTCTCAGTAATGGATAGTTCAGTGATTGCTATTGACTCAGGCTCCTGGTGCTATCACTGATTTTGAATGCAAGGACCTACACAAATAATGGAATACTTGCAATTGCACTCAGTGATTATTAACACACTCAGAAGTTAAGCGTAGCAGCTTGACACTTTCTCTACAAAGCTGCTTTTGCTACCTTGATCTCATGTTCCATTGAGGATGGTGGAGGGTGGAGGGAGAAAGCAGAGAACGGAGGCATGTGTGGCTTATTAAATAATAAATTTGCAAGTAGTAATTTTATAAGCCAAAATATTACAAATTTTAATACTCGCCGTGTCTAGCATATGTGATGTTTCCTACGTAACTGACAGAAACATGCTGATATTTGCTGTCGCTTGCTGTGCACACCTCTGTCTTTCATTTGTGATATTTTTTAGGAGAACTATTCTTCACCTATTTTAATGGAGTCGGGAGAATAGAAGGGTGGCAAGTTCATTGAAAAATACCATTCACGGTGCAAAAGGTGCAATTATGCTTTGCAGCTCCACAGATATCCAACTGAAAGAACAAAATGTTAGCTGCTTTATTTAGGTGTAAGTAGTTCCCAGAGACAGCTGGTCTCTTTCTGATTTTCAGGTGCCTTTTTAATAGCACACTGATGTCATCACCCAGCAACAAAGGGAACTTGAATGAGAGGCTATCAGTGGAAAGAGCCCCTCATGTTGACCTGCTCAGTGTTGTGGAAAAGCAAAATCTTTCCTGCCACTTTGCCACAGTGGGAACCTTCCTCTTTGATATACGAAGCAAAAGCAAATGGGTTGTACAATGAATCACTAGCTGTATTCAGCGAACTTAATCCAGCACTTCATCAGCAGAAATTCACCTGATCCAACAGGCAATAAAGAGGATGCTCAGAACTGGTCAGATTTCCAGTTCTAGAAGCAGCAACTGTTTTCTCCAGGTATTTCCCTAGTTGCTCAGTACTTGTAGATCAGTATATGCCTTGGCCCCCACACCCACAAAGAAGACTCGAGCAATGATTGAGAAAATGGTTATACAGTATTTATTTGTGAGTCGAGGCCCTGCCCCCGCTTGGTGATAAAATAAGACACATGGGCACAAGTGTTTTAGGTTAATGGGCTCACAACTTTACTGGTTACAGAATGTGAGTGGCATTGGATCCAAACCAACTATACTTGACTCCTGCCCGCTCTGCAGGGAGTCACACAAGGGTTAACAATCTGTAGGGGGAGCTTGTTGATGCAAATAAACTGGAAGCTTTCCCCTAGAGTCACCAGGGGTTGTGCCATGGCCCTAGCCACCACCTGGGCATCGGACAGGAACCACGACCGCCGGATTCCTTTAATGGAATACCCTTCAAGGGGAGGGGTAGGTGATGGCCGCAACCTCCCCTCCAACACACAACACATTTTCCGATGGCTAACCGCCAAACCTTACAAAGTTGTGACGATTTGCTACGAGGTAGGTGAAAAACCAAGTATCTTGTGCCAATCTGCCACGTGGGAAATTTTCCCACCAGGCCCCTTGGACAACCAAGGCGACCAATCAAAGTCCATAGCAAGGTTAGGAGCTGAAGCAAAACCTAGAGGGAGGGAGGGAGGGTGATCCGAGGAGGCCTGGAACAACAAGGGAGAGTCTGTGTGCCCACGGCCGTTTTTAAATGTGACTAAACCACGCCCCCCCCCCCAGCCAGCCGAGTTGGCTGGCTGGGGAGCATGACGCCAGCCCAGGACTCAGTGACGCAGGGGGCTTGGCCATGCCCCCCTGCAAGCACGGGAAGAGATTCCCACGCACAACTCCTCCCCACTGGGAAGAGGAGAGCCTTGATATAACTGCAAAATAAATCAGCGAGATAAACCGAATTCAGAGAGTATGGGCAAAAGAGGGGTTTAACATATCCCTCCAGCCCCTGGGCAAATGATGCAGCTGTAGACTACCCAACAAAGGATGGGGGAAGAGATTACTCCCTTCTTGCCTTGGGTATAAACCCAACATGCATACCCAGGCGCCACCATCCAGTGTTCACTCAAAATGTACATGTCAGGCCGAAAGGCACCCTTAGAATCCCACCAGGCATAAATCACTGGAAGATCCCTATAGGGTATCCTTAACCCAATCATGCCTCAGTAGACTGACTGTTTTCTCCCCAGCTTTCTCACAGCAAGGTCTCAGCTGGATTAAGAACCTGCCGCGTTATTATTTTCTGTTAATTGCATTCCATGCGTGTGTGTGTGTGTGTGTGTGTGTGTGTGTCTGCCCTATGGTTGACCTGGCTCACTTAACAGCTCCTTGACTGTTGGTAAGGCAAATCCAGGAATCCCTGCCTCAAAAAAACTCCTACTCAGCCCACTTATAACAGGAGACTCGCAAAAGCCAACATTGCATATAGGGAAAACTCAAGGAGAAAGAGCTCAGGGGAGGAAGAGGCTTATAAAGGCAAGCTCCAACCCACTCTTCATTGGCCCTGGCCCACGTGTGTTTTATACCACAACCTCCTCCCTTCAGGAGCCATTCTCCTGAGTCATCTTTGAAGAAAGAGTTGAGACGGCAAATATGCCCCCCATTTCATACTCCTTTATGAAAGGGGTTGTGTATAATAAAATTACCTGCTTAATATCTTAGGTCAGTGATTTTCAAAGATACCCTTGAGAGTGGACACCGTTCTCTGCTTTGCAAATCTGCCTCTGGGACCACAAAAGGTTGGTGACCCCTGCTTTAATGCATGTAGTATGCATTACCCTCATACATAGTAAGGCATCTATGCAGCCTCCTGTGCCGGGGAGTGGTTTTCCTTCTGATCTACAGCATCTGGGAGCAGACAGCAGTGCAACACCAGAGAGGCTCCCCCATTGCCAGCCCACCCCCCAGTCTCCCAGCTCTTGCATCTAACTGCATTTGACAAACAATATTTTATCTACTCATTACAAATCACTTTGCTACAGCAGAAATCTGTGTGACGCACTGATAGAAAATATGGTTTTTCTGACAAGTTCGCTAAGGTCAATTTCTCTCTTTTTCTATTAAGTATGGATGCACAGCTGCGATACAAATGGTGCTTTAATACAAAGGAACAGTGGGGTGGATTTGGTCCTCAGCTCATAAAATTGACCAGTCAGATGCCTAGTAATTGGTTGCTTTCATCCCTCCCAGACCTATAAATGCCCATGGCATGTTGTAGCAGTGTTTGCAAGGTCAAACTGAGGAGAGGTGGAACAAGAGGATGCATCCTTTTTGCTGTGCCAGTTCCTGAGTTGGGAGTAGGTCCCAATGCAGGGACAAGGAACAATCCATGATCCCATGCGCTGCTGTTTAAAATGCAGCGGCTCATGGGATTACAACTCTGACAGCTAAGCCACCTTCAGCATGATGAATTGAGATGCTGGAGTCCAATTTTCTGCTTGAATAGAAAAACATTAGCAAATTTCAGGATGTCTGAGATGTTTGGAAGCAAATATTCTTGAAAACAAAGCACACATAGATGCTTGATTTTCCAAATTATAGGGGGATCCAGATGAGTGGTTAGTATTGTGTACAGGGTCATTCAAATATCGCAAACAGGTCATTGTCAACAGGCATTTGTAATTTATTGGATTGTTTCCAGAAATAGCAAGCCTGGATTAAATGGGGGAAAGGAAATACGGGCTGGCATTTTTACACCAATGATCTTGTGTGTTCACTATCCAAAATCTGCATGAGTGAGGAGCACCCATCCCATAATCTGGAAGCCACCACAGTCAGTGGTGTGGGAGTGTGGAAGCTGGGTGAAGCATCATCTTTTTCTAAGTAGTCATTTACATGAACTGAATTCTCTATTTTGTCCTGTGGGGTGGATTTAATGTAGTTGATGCTCCTTTACTAGAGAAGCCATATGGTACCACTGTCAGCCTGGGGACTCCAGACCCTCCAAGTGTCTCTATTTTCCAGGGACAGTCCCAGATTTGCAGAAGCTGTCCCGGTTTCTGATCTGATTCTGAAATGTCCCGCTTTTCCTTCAGCCATCTCTATTTTCACCAGAGAAATGTTGGAGGGTATGGAATATTTTTTTCCCCTACCAGTAGCACCTTAGAGACCAACTAGGTTTCTTATTGGTATGAGCTTTTTTGTGCATGCACACTTCTTCAGGTAGCCATACAATCTTTAGAAGACATCTGAAGGCAGCCTTGTATAGGGAAGGGTTTTTTAAAAAAATGTTTAAGGTTTTATTATGTTTTTATGTATGTTGGAAGCTGCCCAGAGTAGCTGAGGCAACCCAGTCAGATTGGAGAGAATAAAATAATAAATTTAGTAGTATGGAATAGGATGTCCTATAACATCAGAGAAATGTTGGAGGGGATGTTATTTCGAACCATAGGATATCCTCAGATAATCTTTTTTGTTCAATGGAGCTGCAACTATCTACACCATCTCACGTTTTGTTCCCTTCTGGCCTTGCCCTATTTTTAGTTCCGTTGCCATTCCACAAGGGGGATAGAGGTGCTATCAACCAAAAACACATAACTAAATATTTGATCTGGATGATTACACCTGCAGGTCTAGATTAACAACTCATTTCCCCCTGATATATGTGCACAAAAAACAAAGTCTATTTTATTCTCGCATATCTGACAGCATTGAAGGTCACTTTTTATAACATTTAATGCCTCAATGAGCTAAGTGTTAAGTACTTCAGAGTTACTTACATTTGGGGTTGTTTTTTTTAATCCCCAGGATGCATTACAGCCAAATAAGAATATAATCATAATGCTGTCTTTGATTTATCTCTCTAAAAACACTTAATCTAAATGTGTTGGTGAAGGATGCAATAAAAACATGTTGTATTATTGAAGAAGTTCAAGCTATTATTATTATTATTATAGTTAAGGTTGTGTCAGCATTTATGTTTCCATTATCTGTCCTGTTTACTTGGGGGTGATATCTTAGCTATTAAAATTTCACTTCAGTTGAAATATATGCGAGCTGCACAAAGCTTTGACACTCAGTTCCAAACATAGTCTTTGTCCTTTGGATTCAACAAGTAAACAAAACTCAAGTTGATTCCAAAACCGAGTGGCAAATATTTTCACTTGGATACATGAACGAGTGGAGAAAGTTTAAAGAAAAATAGCCTCTTGCAGGGGAACAGACCTTGCCATTTTCAGGATTGTGGTTTATCATTAAAAGAGAGAATGTAGCCACAAAAATGGCTATGGATGCTAACCCACTATAAACAGCAAATTTCCACCCAACTACATGACTATGTGGGCAAAATAGGCACCATTTGCTCCTGCAAACTAACCTCAGTGCCTCAGTTTACAATGAATACTTAAACTATAGAATTAGCTACTGCAAAGGGGATTAGACAAATTCATGCGCTGTGGTCTAAACCACTGAGCCTAGAGCTTGCCAATCAGAAGGTCGGCGGTTCGAATCCCCGCAATGGGGTGAGCTCCCATTGTTCGGTCCCAGCTCCTGCCCACCTAGCAGTTTGAAAGCACGTCAAAGTGCAAGTAGATAAATAGGTACCGCTCCAGCGGGAAGGTAAACAGCATTTCCATACGCTGCTCTGGCTCGCCAGAAGTGGCTTTGTCATGCTGGCCACATGACCTGGAAGCTGTCTGCGGACAAACGCTGGCTCCCTCAGCCTATAGAGCAAGATGAGCGCCGCAACCCCAGAGTCATCCGCGACTGGACCTAATGGTCGGGGCACCTTTAAGACTATCAATAGTTGCTAATTGTGATGGTTTTATGCTACCACCAGCATTGGAGGGATAATACCTCTGAAGTCTGAATGCAGGGCTGGATTGTGCTATTGCACTCATATGTTACTTGTGGGCTTCAGAACCTCCAAGTGTCCCTGTTTTTCAGTTTTAGTCTCAGATTTACAGAAGCTGCCCTGGTTTCTTATTTGATCCTGGTATTTCCTTCTTTTCCTTAGGATGTCCCTATTTTCATCAGAGAAATGGTGGAGGGTATAGTAAGACATCTCTCTTTTCATCAGAGAAATGTGGGAGGGTATGGAGTTATGTCACCCCCGAGCCAAGGAGATAAGAAACTATACAACCTTTAGAAGACATCTGAAGCCAGCCCTGTATAGGGAAGTTTTAAAATGTTTAATGTTTTATTGTGTTTTTATGTATGTTGGAAGCCACCCAGAGTGACTGAGAAAACCCAGTCAGATATGTGGGGTATATAAAAATTATTATTATTATTATTATTATTATTATTATTATTATTATTATTATTATTATTCAAAAGGACATCCCTACTTTCACCAAAGAAATGTTGGAGGGTATGCTAGTTTCTCATAGCTCCACTATGTGAACAGAATAGTGAACTTGGTAGGCCTTCAGTCTGATCCAGCAAGGATTATTTTCCAACCTGCTCATTAGTCCAGTGTCAGGTTTACAGATGACCCTCTCACACCATGAACGCGGCAAGCTGGCGGTTTAATTGCACTTAGATTTATTAGTATTTTACACAGCAGTTTCAGCCCGAGCTCACAGCTCAATCATCTGCCGAAGACGATGTTGGGTTCACTAAAGGGCGTGTCCTCCTCCAACAGGATATCCTCTATCGGCCGCTCCTACTCCTGTGGGACTGATGTCAGATCAGGCCTCTCCAAGTAAGCCAGAGTAGTTGTCTAGAGACTAGGGATGCTAGAGGCACTGGCGAAGGAAGAGGAGTGCGGGGGGAGCGCATCCCTACTTCTTCGCTGTGTCCATGGGGATATGGGGCAGTTTGTCCATCCCCCTCTGGAGCCATCTCTAACCCCCCTTGGAGCAATGTCTAAAGGCTGCAGTTCCTCTGAACCTGCCTCTGTCTGGCCTATGCTATCTTGGGAATTCACAGCTGGCACTCCAGGACAGGAGGGGCTTGCATCACCCTCAGTATGGGAAGGAAGGAAGCCTCTGTTTTCCCCAGCCTGCCACCCCTCCCCTTCGGAGTCCTCGCTGTCGTTCTGGGAAGGGATGTCCCTGACATCCAGGAGGAGTGGATTAGGTCAGTGCACACCAGAATTCACAGAAATCAGGTTCCTCTAGCCAGTGGCGGAGCTTCATGCTCCGGCACCGGGGGGCGGAGAGCAGGTGGGGGCGGGGCTGGCATCTCAGGGGCATGGCGCGCCACCCACAGGGGCGTGGTGTGCATCCTGGGGGTGTGGCGTGCCACCTGCAGGGGCGTGGCACCCAGTGCAGACCGGGGGGCAACCACGACGGCACCCCACCGGGGTGGCGCTGCCGTGGGGATGCGCTCCCCCCGCACTCCTCTTCCTTCGCCAGTGCCTCTAGCATCCCTAGTCTCTAGACAACTACTCTGGCTTACTTGGAGAGGCCTGATCTGACATTTGCTACACGAGTATCCTGATTTCTTACACTTAGGTAATCTTAGGTCTTGTTAGTACCCTGAAGGGGCCCTTGCGTAATATAGAATCCTTAATGACTATGCCATCCAGTCCAACGGCAGGTACAAGCTGCCAGTTGAGTGTTCCTGAAATGTTCTTTCTTAGACCTTTGTTAGGAAAAACAATAGCTTGAAAGTGGACGAGCAACTTCGAAACTTCATCTTTTTATGACGGTGGTTCAGAAACCTCTTTTGGACAATACTATGCAAATTGTATAAACCACTGTCATACAACACACACACACACACACACACACACACACACAGAGAGAGAGAGAGAGAGAGATAAATTTAGATGGCTCTCAAAAACATCCAAATAGTGATCTAGCCATCTGCTAATTAAGCCAATGCAGTAACACATTTCTGAAACAGCTTTATATCCTTTCCTTCTAAGCTTTTATGAGCTCAGCTGTTGGAGAATATAAGGAGTCACTACGTTAGTGGTCTTATTTCTAATCAAGTGAGTTCATTCTTACTTTTTGTCTTCTGAGTACATCAGCAGCAGTTCACAAACAGGAGTAGGATAGTGCATATGTTTCTAAAAGAAACATCTGGAAAATGAAAAGCTCATTCGAGAGAATACCTTGTTTGTGAAGAACATGCTGCAAATGCCATTCTTTCTTCCTCTTCTTCTTTTTCCCTTTTCGGTAATATTTACATTCTTAAAAAAGGTACAGTTTGAGCCATTGGTACTAGGCTGTTCCAGCTCTGTCTTTTAAAGAGAAAAATATAACTTACAGCCTTCAACTTTTTATCATGAATAAAGTGATATTTTCACACACTGATCATGAATGCGTCTTTGTCAGATCAAATGAGAGCTGCCTGCAAAATATCAGCCCATAATAGAGCTCACCTTTTGATCTTGGCACCCATTTTGGGTGCTTGAAAGGAATCTTTTCTTAGAGAGGTCATTTTCATGAATTATTATTACAGCTTTTCTTTATTCTCCTGCTAACAGAGGAAGCCAATTTTCAACAAAAATGTGTTCCTTTTGATAGCCATGCACTATATTTAATATTCTCTTTATTAAATACACTTTCTCTAACATTAGAGACACTTCATTATTAATTTTTGGATGTGGGAGGCAGTGGAGGGTGAGAAAACATCCGAAACTGTGGGGGGGGGGAACCCAATCATTTATTGCATCCTCTGGGGCTCAACAACCTTGTTATAAATTCATTTTCCATGTAAATGTGCTTTTAAAAAGATTAAGCTCCATGCTGTAATTGTTATTCACTTCAACATCAAACAAATTTCATTCTTTCACTTCCCTTAGTGTTACTACTGCCATCCCTCTTCATTCCTGAATTTGAAACAAGCTAAGCTTAGAGTTTAAGGGACTTAGATTACTGGTTTGCCTGACAAAGCATATTTCACATGCAGAGATTTAATGAGGTCACCTTCGTTTACTAAACACTTATGGCCAAAAAGGCCACTCAAGGCTGAAGTCCTATGCCCAAATTTACCAGGGAGTAAGCCCCACTGGAATCAATGGGACTTACTTCTCAATAGACATAGTAGGATTGCATTGCAAACCACTGTAAAACTTTAGGTGAGTCATTTCACAGAAGAAAAGAAAGAAAGGGAATGCAATAGACTTTATCTTTGAGAACAGCTCATTTCTGCTTGCTGGTTCTTAAGCAGAAAGCTCTATGTCATTTGTCCCCAACCTGTTGTCTTCCAGATGTTTTGAATTGTAGTTCTGATCATTACTGACCATTGGCCATGATAGAAGGGGCTGGTGGAAGCTGTAGTCTGGAGAACATCAGGTTAGGAATGGTTGCCCTATAGTCCAGGTACATCCAACAGGATCACTGGTAGATCACTGGCACCCCCCAAAGGAGTTAAAACAAGCTCAACTTTTTTGCCCTGCATCCCCCTAAAAATGGGGCCTTCCTCCTCCCTAAAAAAAGCTCAACAACTTTGATCTGAACCCCCCCCCAAAAGGGGGTAGATCACTGCCAGTTTTTAACTGTGAGTAGATCGCAGTCTCTTGGGAGTTGGCCACCCCTGCCCTATACTGACCAGCCCTACAAATCATACAAGCCACTCCATCCTGTAATAGGAGCAGGTTTGAGGATTTCTTCAGCTTCTACTGGAACAAGTCATTATGATCTATGCAGAATCTGGAGCAGAATCTTTTCCACTCTAACCAAATTTACATTTTGGGGAAGCTTTCCATGGACAAAACAAATCATCTTTAATTTCTTTTATTTGTGGTTGTGATGTTGGCAAGGTTTTAATAATAAAATTTTATGCAATCTCATCTGGAGGTAATGTATGAACCGGGATGGTATGATTACCTAAAGTTTTACTTTCTATGTTGACATTTGTCTTCCCTGCAAATCCTTTGCGATAGAAGGCATTATATACATACTAGTAGACTTTAAGCCCGTTAAATTAACGGGCGCTAGAACATAATGGAAAGTGGGGACGGCGAGAATTTGCTGAAGTGCTCGATGTACTTGGGTGCCCCGGCCAGCGCCGAATGGCCCTTCAGCAGGCAGCGCAGGAGGCGCATCGCGGCGGCAGCAGCACTGGCACCAGCCAGGCCCCGGCAGGCCAACTCAGCCGCCACTTGTAACAGCCGCTGCTGCTTAGAAGTAAGTCCACGCGAGTGCGCACCCGCCGCTTCAACAGTCCGGCCGCCCGAAGTCTCTGCGCTCCAATCCCTGTGCCCGTGGGGCACATGCGCAGTTTCGCCCGGCCGCCCGAAGTCTCTGTGCTCCAATCCCTGTGTCCGTGGGGCACATGCGCAGTAGGACACAGGGACGGACACAGGGACTGGACGCAGAGACACTTGCACTTTATTACTGTAGATTTAAACTAAATACATACATTTTCATAAAGTTGTATCATTTTCAGTGGCCTACACTTCTTCTTGATAAGGTGGAATAAGGATCAAATAACCTGCTGCAAGGATTGTCCATTAAGAAAACAGGGCTTCTCTAAACAGGGTATTTAAAAAAAAAACACCAAAAAACCCAAGTAAGGCAAAAACTTTTTCTGCTTGGAAAACAAGTATTTCTCTCTCCTGCTGGTGACAATATTGAAAATGAGTGGCTAACAACGCTGGATCTAATAAAAGTACAATTGTTGCTGATTTTGCCCTTTGGGCACCCTTGCTTAGGAAACCACATAGTGCAGGGTCTTAAGATGTTGAAAGTGAGAACAGAGCTTCCTTATTAACTTACAAAGCAGCCAGAGCGCTGCTGTGGAAAGCTTTCGTAAATTAAAGGAATATCTTACCACACAAAAGGTCTAATTGCTGTGGGAGGAAGAAAGAGGCAGACAGCAATAAATGAGATTACTCAGGCCACAGCTTTATTGGGGAACGTAACACAAAGCATCATTTACCAACCCGGTGCTCTCCAGATGTTTTTAGACTACAATTCCTATCAGCCTGATGGGAGCTATAGTCCAAAAACACCTGGAGAGCCAGTGTGGTGTAGTGGTTAAGAGTAGTAGACTCGTAATCTGGTGAACCGGGTTCGCGTCTCCGCTCCTCCACATGCAGCTGCTGGGTGACCTTGGGCTAGTCACACTTCTTTGAAGTCTCTCAGACTCACTCACCTCACAGAGTGTTTGTTGTGGGGCAGGAAGGGAAAGGAGAATGTTAGCCGCTTTGAGACTCCTTCGGGTAGTGATAAAGCGGGATATCAAATTCAAACTCTACTTCTTCTTCAGGTTGGCAAAGGCTGGCATAAAGCAGCAGTTAAGACCTCTCTGAAAGAAATTATTCTAACCAGGGGCGTCATCTCCTAGGGGTCGAGCCCTTTTGGCCCCTCCAATATTTTTCAGGAGGGCCTCCCCCAATGTTCAAAGCGGGCAGAGAAGGTTAAGTCCAAAGCCAAGCATGGTGTGGCTGCAATGGCCGGCTCCTCCTCCTCCTGCCACAGAGAGGAAGGAGCGGGGAAGCAGCCCTGGTTGGTAGCGGTGGTAGGAGGAGGAGGAGCCATGGCCACTGAAGCCCCATTGCTGCCACATTGCCACTGCATTTGGCTCCGCCCACAGCTCCTCCTGACATCCTGACGTCATGTGCACATTATTACATGTCACACAACATCAGCCTCCCCCTTCTCCCTCGGAAATTGGCGCCTCCAGTTCTAACCCTGTATTTCAGATGCTCAGGGAGACTGACAAGGATAGCCAGAGACAAAGGCACCATTAAGATTCAACCTGAACTATACCTGAGGGGTGGTATTATTAGCCAACTTTAGCTCTGCTCGGTGCAGCAAACCTTCACAGTCCTAGGCAGAAACACACCAAGAGATCTGCTCCAGTCTTTGGCGGGGGCCAGGTAAGTAGCGCCCAGACATCTTCCCACACTCATTTTCTTTATCTACACATTCCTCCTTCTGCCAAGGGTATGGCAAACAAGAAAAAGAATGAAGTAGATACAGATGGATTGAATCAATGGAAGACACAAACCTCATCCATTAGAAGAAACACTCTAGGGAAGGCAAAATGCCACATCAACAGCCAATCAGGGATAGCAGGAAACAATCCATTTCAGCCACTGTGCTTTTCAGCAGATTGGTGGGTCATGCTGCTTCCTTCCCCATCTGGCTGGTTGTTGTTTATGGAGGAAACAGACTTGCATAATGCTCATTCCTGCCTCTCACGCACAGAGGCACTGGGCTAATGCAGCTCCAAGTATTGCCCTCTGTGAGCCATTAAGTGCTAGCTCTTTCTTACACCCCAGTAATCATTCCAATCCCACATGTTTTGCAGCAGTGGGTAAGGACTCTGGCTGAATTGACCAGTCCTTGGAACAATGAATTTAAGGCATAGGAAATAGAAGGCTGTAGCTCTTCCATTTTCTTTGCTGGGTTCTGATCTTACATGAATCAGTAACACTGATGTCACTATCTTTGATTTCTCCATATATTCACAAGGCGTGTCCTGCAGATTTGGCCATGAATCCAGAACAGCAACACCCAAAATCTGAGTATAATCATGGATGTAATCATGGATTCTTGAAATTATGAACTGTGGATATGTTGCATTTGCAGAAGACTTTGTTTCTTTTCAATTTGGCTTTTTTGCCAAATTGAAAATTAGAAAATGCTAGGATTTCAGGTGATGGTGGTGCAAAGCTTCTAGTGGGTCAACGTAATCAATTATCATTGCAGAGCACCTATTGCTAAATTGGAATTGGAATTTTCCATATAAAGTGAGGAAGGAGAGAGAGAGGGAGAGAGAGAGAGAAGACGCAAAGCATTATGACTCAGTTGTTACCTCCTTGACTCCCTATCAATGAAGGCAAGACTGAATACTATAAACATTTGCACACACAGTTGTAAATTCCATTGAACTGAGTAGGACTAAAAAAGTGTAACAAACCTTGCAACATTCTTCACAGAACGAAAATGACTATCTGGCAAATATTCAGAAGATCTTTGATATATTTGGTAAATAATGCCACCTCTCTGGAAATCTCATGTACTAGTAAATGCAAGCATTTGTTGCAGAATACTTAGGAATGACTTCTGGATGTCAATAGCCTCAGATTAAAAGGGAACCCTTATCACAAATATGTGAAAAGTTTTGAACACATACACACACATCACTGTTTCAGCAAATATCATGGGTTGTGTCAGGGATCTGCCTCCCCCTGCCAGTCCAGCCCTGAGTGTTTATAGAGAGCAACCGCCTGTTCTGACTACGGACTCATCTGCAAGTGAAAGCAGCAGCTCTTCAGAAGGAAAGCAGTTGGGGGCTGGGAGGAAGGGAGTGCCAGGGCTAGAGAGATATAGCGAGAGACCTGGGACCTCCCAGCAAGCAGGTCCGGCGCAGAGATTACGTAGGAGGAAAAGGCGTTTCCGTTTCCGTTGGCGCCAGAATCGTCCTGAGCCACTTCCGGATTCTGCGAGTGACTGAGCAGACATGATATGATTTAGCTCTTCACTGTAAGATAATGAGCACTGATAAAACTACTGAAAGACAAATGACTCTGCCTCCTTATTGAACGACCGATGAGGGGGAGGCCTTGACAGGTTGTATATGGGGTTAAGATAACAACACATTCCAAAATCGGTGGGATGATCTCATGAATTGTCTTTAGCTGCTTTGCTAAAACTGGCTATTATAAAACAGCATCTGTTGTTCTGCAAGTGCTACAAAAATAATAAAACATTCTGTTGTGCCAAACAAAAAAATGAGACTGGTAAATACAGGGCCAATTACTAGCACCTTTATAAAAAGAGAGGCATGGTTACTGTATAACTAAGTTTTGTCATGCTAAGAAGTGTGGAAGAAGATTCATGCTAAGTGTAAGGCAGCCTTCACCAAGCTCATGCCTTGTTGATGTTGTGGGCCACAGTTTCCATCACCTCCAACCAGCACATCTGTATTAGCTGAAGCTGATAGGAGTTGTAGTGCAAAATACTTGGAGGGCACCAGGTTGCAGAGACTGGTGTAAGGTCTCGTAGCAGCACAAGCATAAGAATACAAATTCTTTCCTCATTCTTGAACTGGACTCTATACAGTGGTACCTCAGGTTACATACGCTTCAGGTTAAGAACTCCGCTAACCCAGAAATAATGCTTCAGGTTAAGAACTTTGCTTCAGGATGAGAACAGAAATTGTGCTCTGGTGGCGCAGCGGCAGCGGGAGGCCCCATTAGCTAAAGTGGTGCTTCAGGTTAAGAACAGTACTTAACCAGAGGTACTGTACATTGCTATGAACTTACAATCTCAGTATAACAGCTCATAGGAACAGGCCACAAAGGGGCTATTAAGATGTTAATAAAACAGTAACTTTACTAGTATTTTATTCTCAGGGTTGGCTAGCACTTTATTATCTCAACATCTTCCATGTCTCTTTTCTTGTTTTATGAAGTTCATTACTGGAGGGCAAAAGCTCCAATAATCTCCAAACTTTCAGAGAAAATATCATTCCTTGAAGTGATCACATTTTATAGCATCCAGTGGAAGGTCTAACTTAGAAGTTTTCAAAAAAGGCTATTGATCTGTGTAAATCCATGTTTGTTATGTACCCCTAGAAAAACCTTAATAATTATCTGACGGAAACAATTTATGGACAGGAAAGAGTGCAGTAAACATAGCTTTATTTCTGCTTATTGCTGCCACTATCCACAGATGAGCCAGCAAAGCTTCGTGATCCATAGTGCAGAAGGTCATGGGCGGAAGCAATTACGTTAGCATAGCCATTTTTCATTTCTCCATAACAGAGAGGAGGAACATACAGCACAATCAAAACCACCATCTCTGCACCACCCATAACTCTCACTGAAACAGGAAGACATCTAAGATGACAAAAAATGAAACCATTATGCTGAGAAAGCAGCTTCAGTTCCACCGTAGCATGAAGGAACAACTAGAATTGATGCCTGACTGAGGCCCAATTCCTGTCTTCAGTTTACTTGTTGGGTAAGACATGGTTTGGGACTGGATACAGGAAACTAAAGCTGTATCTGTGGCAAATTTAAGGTGCTGACAGTCATTAGGACTTGAACCTTTTGTAGGTAGGATCATCAGTTGTAGATAATAGTCCTCTCTGGTGATTCAGGTCCTTCATCTGAGAAGCCCAAGTTGTAGCTATGGAGCCCTCACCCCTTCCTTTTACCTCTATGCCCAATCCAAAGCACAAGACCTTTCCTTTGCACGACAGTGAAACTCCAAAGAGCAATCAAAATCAAGCATCTTCTGGAAGTATTTAGAGAAATATTGGGATTCTGTTCCAGCGCTTTTGCCTCTTCTTCATGTCTGCTACACTTGTTCCTCTCAGACAGCAGTATCTCCTAAGGGACCTTTAGCTCTTCCTTTCAAAAGATGGAACTGGATTTGTCAACCTGGAGTGAGTAGAGGCTTGATTGGTGGATACATCTCTGAGAATAATGGAAGACCTTTTGGTTTCGTGTGTATAGACATAACATGGCTGCAGTCTGTTGTGAGAGGGAGTGTGGACAGGTTTGCAAGGCACCTCTACACCAAATTCTTCACATACCAATTTTGGTCTCTCTCTGGATTATCATTTAATGATTGGGCATTTTAGCCTATGTGCAGTTCAGTGTCCTTCAATGGCAACATAGCTTCGGTGCAATAATCTTTCTGCCACATATTTCAGAACAATATGAAAACAACTTTGTCAATTGTACTATCTTGCAGAATGCCTTCTGTAAAATATTCATGAATTTCACACCCACTAGTAAGCCAAGTATATTGTCTCCCTGTTTATTTAACTTATATGCAGAATTCATCATGCGAAAGTCTGGACTGGATGAATCCCAAGCCGGAATTAAGATTGCCAGAAGAAATATCAACAACCTCAGATATGCTGATGACACAACCTTGATGGCAGAAAGTGAAGAGGAATTAAAGAAGCTTTTAATGAGGGTGAAAGAGGAGAGCGCAAAATATGGTCTGAAGCTCAACATCAAAAAAACTAAGATCATAGCCACTGGTCCCATCACCTCCTGGCAAATAGAAGGGGAAGAAATGGAGGCAGTGAGTGATTTTACTTTCTTGGCTTCCATGATCACTTCAGATGGTGACAGCAGTCACAAAATTAAAAGACGCTTGCTTCTTGGGAGAAAAGCAATGACAAACCTAGACAGCATCTTAAAAAGCAGAGACATCACCTTGCCGACAAAGGTCCGTATAGTTAAAGATATGGTTTTCCCAGTAGTGATGTATGGAAGTGAGAGCTGGACCATCAAGAAGGCTGATCGCGGAAGAATTTATGCTTTTGAATTATGGTGCTGGAGGAGACTCTTGAGAGTCCCATGGACTGCAAGAAGATCAAACCTATCCATTCTTAAGGAAATCACCCCTGAGTGCTCACTGGAAGGACAGATCCTGAAGCTGGCGCTCCAATACTTTGGCCACCTCATGAGAAGAGAAGACTCCCTGGAAAAGACCCTGATGTTGGGAAAGATGGAGGGCACAAGGAGAAGGGGACGACAGAGGACGAGATGGTTGGACAGTGTTCTTGAAGCTACCAACATGAGTCTGACCAAACTGCGGGAAGCAGTGGAAGACAGGAGCGCCTGGCGTGCTCTGGTCCATGGGGTCACGAAGAGTCGGACACAACTAAACGACTAAACAACAACACAGTAAGTCAATGAAAACTATCTTAACATTCATTGCTACCCTCTCAGCCTTTTTGCACCCTGACCCCAGTCAGCCTTGCTACTGACCATTGGATATCTTGGACATTTCAGTTCGGCAGAACCTGACCTACACCATCTGGCAATGCAAATCAAGAAGTTCCGCAGATGTTTCCTAACATACTGCAAATGTACTGCATTCCCCCCCCCCCAAGATGATAGGTGTTCTTGAATGCTGCAAGACAGGTATCACTCACTGAATTAGCTCTAGTAGAAATACAAGAGATTCCTTCACATCTTCTCTAACTACAACTGCAAGATATAATTAATTCCCACAGCTTCAAATTCTTTCTCCAATCCTTCTTTATTCCTACACAGCATATTCCCTTAGCGGAGAGAAGCAATGCTGTTGTATAATTTAGAATGTAATGTAACATGTACATATTAAAGAGTCTGTGTCTGATTGAAGAATGTTTCTTCTATCTTCAGTAAATGTATATACCAAAAATACAGCTGAATTTGTATATTAAATCCCAGGTGCTAACTCTTCACAAGTCTCACAGTTGACCTTCGCAGACATCCTTCAGTGCAACAGCAACTTTATCTAGTGCTGTTTAGTGCTAAATAAACCATATCCCATGGCTTGGGGGCAGGGTATCTGAGAGACTATTTCCTTCAATTTGAACCTGACTGCAGGTTCAATCTTCTTCTTAGGCCCTGTTGTGTGTCCCACCACCTAAAAAGGTGAAGCTGTTGGGAATGTGGGACAGGGCCTTTTCTCTGGCTGCATCCTGACTATGGAACTCCTTCCATGGAAGATTAGACTGAGGAAGTTAGCCTCATCTTTGTTGACTTTCAGGTGAGCATGAATAATGTTTCTATTCTGCACAGCTTTGATGGTTTTTCGTTATGAAGGTTTGATTCCATGCTTCCTAATTTTAAGATATTTTCCTTGGCCTGGGGAAGGGATTACCAACGAGGAGTTTATCAGTCCATGGCTGAAAACTATGGCCAGAAAAGCCACCTCGAGTGGACTGCCACCATCCCTTTTGTTTCAACTGGGCTATGATTCCGCCCTTGTATCCCTGAGGCAAAGGCTTTGGGACATCTCACATAGCGACCTGCGATCTAGATCCAATGTAATCTGTGGCCCGATTGCAGCTGGAATCCAATACGGGCACGACTTTCAGTTAGCCTCATATCTTAGGAATTTGTCCGTACCCACCTATCAGTGTTTATTTACCAAAGCTAGATTAAATGTATTTCCATCGAAAGTTCTAAATGGTAGACTGAGAGCCATCCCCTATCAGAATAGGCTTTGTTTATGTTCTCAGGACGTTGATTGCATGAACCATATCCTACTGCATTGTGGGCAGTATGAGCAAGCAAGGGTTCAACTGATCCAAATTTGCCGGGGAAATCTGAGCAACTGAGCAAATTTGCTGGGGAAATCTGAAGCCTCCCATATTAAATACCTTCTGGGGGATAGGTCAAATGATATTACACTGACTGTGGCAGACCATGTTTTGTTTTGTTTTATGCTGTCTGGTGCTTTGTCATTGAGATGCCTGGAAAGGCCTACTTCTTACTTTTGCTGATATCTAGTCATGGCTAGCTTGTTTCACTCAGCCTCAGTCTCAATAAAATCACATTACAAGCTGTTTTCATAAACATATTGCAAATAGAGCCACATGTAGCTGTTTCAGCAAAGCTAATGGTGAAAGAAAGCTCCCACATACTCTAACTTCATATATAGGTGCCGTTAATATTCATGTTATGTGGCAGTAATTTATTTCAGCAAAACATATCATTTACATAGAAATGAAAACGGACACATTTAAATTGGGGGATAACTAGTCGAAATGTCACACTGATGAAAAGGATCTGAGAGTTAAAGCTGTTGTAAATTGAATGTGAGTTGGCACAGTGCAACAATGTCACAGAGATAAGGTCCTGTGACACTTGATATATTAACAAAGACTAACACGTTTATGACGGCATAAGTTTTTGTGGGTTTTGTTAGTCTTTAAGGTGCCACAAAATTCTTTGTTGGTTTTGCTGCAACACAATCAAGCACATCTTCCCTTCTGGAAATTGTTACAAACAGTGAACTCTTAAAAATAATAATTTCACTAGACTCGTATGCTTGTCTTGTCTTGCTTGTCTTACTAGCTGCTGTAACTTTTTAACTACTGCATTGTATTTCTAATTGTGGCTTTACAGTGACACATTTTGATCCCTTATCTGCTGTTTTATGCTTTCATTTTTATTGGTTTTGAAGCATTTATGAATTGTTGTTAAATTGCCTTGAATGCCATTTATGCAGAAAGGTGGCTATAATTGTTTGAAACAAACAAATGATGCTCCTGACATTGGGGAGCTGTGAAAAAAGAGGAGGAGGAGGTGGAGGAAGCTTGCCAGATTACCTTCTCCACTACTCCCAAAACCATGGTTTGATGCAGCTGTTGTTGCTGCCATCTCCAGGCCAATTCCCGAAATCAAATTTGCTCAAAAAGGCACGCTGAGCTCTTTCTGAATTTTCGGGGGGGGGGGGGGGGGACCTTAATTTATTTCTGACTAGGGAATGGGGGAGAAATTTGATGCAGTTCACATTTAAAAGCAAATTAAACTAACTTGCACTTTCCAAAAAACCAGGACAAAGCTATCCTTCAAAATTCACAATTCTCTGAATTCTGTAATGCTGTTTCTACAGCCAATAGCGTGCACACAAATTTGCGAATTTGCACGTGCCCGTAAAATGCATGTTTCAGTGAAAAAAATCATACAAAATGCATTATTTTAGGGGAAATTGCTTTCCAAAAATGTGTAGGTAAGGAAAAACTACATAAAATATTAGGAGAAATTTGCAAAAATATTAGGAGAAATTTGCAAAAGTGCTGATAAATTTACCTGAGGACACTTTTTTAAAAAAATAAGCAACCTAATTTGGAAATACGGAGAACTGAACTTATGACTGGAAAATTGAAAAATTAAGAGAAACCAAAATGGACATATTCATCCATCCTGATCTCTGATCTAATCCAATTCAAACTAGGGGACCTTTAGCTCTGCTTACTGCACAGAAAATATTTTGTCAAATATATATATTACATGAGGGTAATTATTATTTTCACGTATTGTATAATATTCTCTTGTGTTGTATTGCCATTCCGCTTTTTAAAAGGTTACTTAAAAAGTAAAGAGAACTGTGTCATTTTAGCTTTGAGATGATTAGAAAATGATTCAGCCCTTCTGAGAACTGAATGTTACTCTATAGTGCTGCCTCAACTAGCATGGCCAATGGCCAGAGATGATGATGGGATTTGTACTCTAAAACATCCTGGGGGCAATCAAGCTGAGAAAAGCTGCTACCATTGTTAAAAAGTAGGGAGCTGGTTGGTTTTCTTGCTTCTTGGTGAAATGATTATTGAAAGAACAGGTGATATTGTTTATACAATGAGCTGCCAGGACTTGTGTGTTGTGGAACTGCCATCTTCAGAGGTCTTCAAGGGGTTTTCTACTTCAGAATTATTCTCGATTATCATGGCTGTTCTCTGTTTACATCACTGATTCTATGAGTCCATCAGTGGAAGAGTGGACCATATGGAGCAAATCTTTATGCTTTTGGTTCTTTCTCAGTTGTGAATGATTTTCCATGGTTTTACATAAAGGGACATCTGAGGAGTGATCAGAGACTGGATTAAAGGGCTGAATAATTACCTCATCAGTTTGGTGCAGAAAACAGCATGACAGCGAAAGCAGCTAGAAGCAGTTTGAATTAGGAACAGGCAGAACCCTTAAAATGACCTTAGCTAACCCTTGCTCTTATTGGGAATCTGACAAGACACCCTTCCTTTGCTGCTGAATGGATTTCCTTCCAGTATGTTCTGCATGTGTATTTGTTGACTAAGATGTGCTATAAATATCCAATGCACTCTCTGATCAAAAGGAAACTTAACCCTACAGAGCTGCCCTGGACATCTCACTGCTTGAGGAAGCGGGAGACACATAGCAACATTCTTAAATGTTTCCCATTAAAATCAATGGGACTAAAAATGCTTACAATTGGAACATGCCCCATGTTATTTATTCAATCTATATCCTTCTCATGCTACCTAAGCTGCGGCTTACCTGCAACAATAACATTCTGAGAAATACAATAAGACATTTTAGCAACAGGAAGGGAGTTAGCTGACTTCCATTTAACATTTAAATGACTGGGGTGAAGATTTCTCTACTAAAGTACAAAGTGCATTTCATAGGAGGCATAATTCAAAGGCATTTGGCTGAATTTGGCGACCATTTCTAGTCTTGTTTCTTAATTGAGTGCTGAATGTTTGGTTGTTTTTCTTCCTTCCTTCTTTCCTTCCTTCCTTCCTTCCTTCCTTCCTTCCTTCCTTCCTTCCTTCCTTCCTTCCTTCCTTCTCTATTCTGCTGAGTGCGAATATGGGCAATGCTATTGGTATGTTAGGTACTGTTTACTTACTGGAACCTATTGTTTCTTACTAACTGCAGAGTGGTATTTTTTATGAAAAAAATGTTACGCTTAAAGAGGGAGAATCTGTTCCAAGAGGAAAGCTATAATTTTGCCCTGGGTCTCCACACTGGATTTTTCCAGTCAAAATGTTAATTGCTCTAAGTACAAGGTTTAATATTTAAGCCTTAAAACTGTGAAATGCTCTTTTTCTCAAGTTCATTGCACTGCTAACAAAATTTTGAACTGATAACAAGTTCATTAGCTTATTCTAAAGTTGGACTCAGAGTCATGGGTTCAAGCCCCACATTGGGCAAGAGATTCTTGCATTGCAGGGGGTTGGACTAGATGACCCTTGTGGGCTCTTCAAACTCTACAATTTTAGGATTCTAGGTCTCTTTATTTCTGAATCCCACACGGGATCAGATTAGCTAACAAATGTAGATTTCACAATCCTAGTTGTTCCTAAAATAACTCAAAAAAATTACTCGTTTTATTATGACACTATCTTTATCGGTTGTTTAGTCTATCAATCAAAACTGTCAAAATCTAAATTATTTCTTTGCCATTGTTACCTTTATAAGTAGATCACAACATTGTCATGATAGTAACAATAACATTTTTCTGTCTTCTCCATGCAGAGGACCTACTACTTGCCTGTTCTTCCTATTGCTTTGAACATACGTAGCTGAAGAAACCTTTTAAAATTATTGTTAATCTCCCTTGTAAGCCTGAGCTCACTGTGAGCTTTGCATGACCTGACTTTCTCCCTGCAACTGTTAGCTACTCCTGTATACTCTTCCTTTTTTATTTCCCCTTTTTCCATTACTTGCACATGCCCTTCTTAAATCTCAGCTCATCTATCAGCTCCTTATGCAGCTAAACTGGTTTCTTTAGATACCTTCCACTTTTCTTTCCCGTTGGAATTGTCTCGATCCGTTCCTCCAATATTTTCCCTTTAAGAAACTCCCATCCATCTTGGACTCCCTTATCCTTGAGTATTTTTGAGCATGGGATCTCACCCAGTAGATCCTTATACTGTTTGAAATCAGCCTTCATAAAGTCCAGAGTGCTTGTCTGACAACACTCATCCTTCCCTTGCCTCTGTATCACGAAACCCAAGAGGATGTTATGCTATCCTCCAAAGGTTCCCACTACTTCCACTTTGTCAATCAGTTCCTCCCTGTTGGTGAGGACCGGGTCCAAAATAGATGACCAAGTTGCTGTACCTTCTCTTCCAGTAAGGCAACAAGCTTGCACTTGCTGTGGGTGTTGTTTTGAACACATTCTCAGGGAAGAAGGAAAGCATTGTACAGGTGTTGCAGGTTTCTGCACCAGCTCATTCAATGTTCATGACTCTTGGCCCTACACACACTGTAATTCAGCACTCCAGGCTTCCCCTTCAAACTCCCCTACTAAACTTCCTTGTAACACACCCGTTTGCAAATCCTGTGGAAAAATGAGAGGCAGAAATTGTCCCTTTGTCCATCCTTCACACTGCCTAGGACAGTGGTGGCTAACCTTGGCACTCCAGATGTTTTGGAACTACAACTCCCATCATCCCTAGCTAACGGGACCAGTGGTCAGGGATTATGGGAGTTGTAGTCCCAAAACATCTGGAGTGCCAAGGTTAGCCACCACTGGCCTAGGATTTGTTTGCTCTCCCAGTATGAATGGTTGTAGTCTCCTTCATCAGTCAGAAAGACAGCAAAGCTATCTTCTCCTTGCCCTCTTTACATTAAAATGTTGAAGAGGAGGAGGAGGAGGAGTTTGGATTTGATATCCCGCTTTATCGCTACCTGAAGGAGTATCAAAGTGGCTAACATTCTCCTTTCCCTTCCTCCCCCACAACAAACACTCTGTGAGGTGAGTGGGGCTGAGAGACTTCAGAGAAGTGTGACCAGCCCAAGGTCACCCAGCAGCTGCATGTGGAGGAGCGGAGACGCAAACCCGGTTCCCCAGATTACGAGTCTACCGCTCTTAACCACTACACCACACCGGCTCTTAATTGAAGGCTTTTAATCAATAAAGCAACGGCCCTACTTCCAACCCACTTTATGTGTGTATCTCTTCCTCCCTGCCTCTCTGTGAACCTTCTTTATTTCTGAGTTCATCAAATTTACTTTCATGTGGAGGGTGGGAGGAATAGGTCATCGGATATGCAAGATAGCCGGGGGGGCAGATGCTGAATACACATCCAAATTTATGCCAAGGTGTTCCAGTAATGCAAATTAGCCTTGACATGGCCAAAGGCGCGTGTGACAGGTTTGAGTCAGTGTCAAACCCCTATGAAGAATGGAGGTTGAAGAAAGACATTTTAAGTGCAGCCTTGGCAGGTAGAAAGAAGAGGATGAAACTTCCCCCAGATCCATTTGCCTTTCCTCAAACACAAATTGAAAGCTTTTCCCAGTGAGGACTGATGAAGAGAACTCACCGTAGGGTTTTGTAACTGGAACTAACCTCCACCAGTAGAAAAACTGGTGGGGTTTTTCTTTTAAGGCAAAGGAGATTCAACCTCCCCCAGCTGTCCATTATGCACTTTAACTCCACCCTGCCCATTTTATAGGTGTTTGGCATGACTTGGGTTGGACCATATAGCTCTAGACTTGGACTAAGGTGGAGCCAACCTCAAAGGAAAATCATTCTCAAGATGCCCTGTTCAATCACTCTTGGGAAGTCTGCAAAATGAGAATAGAGTAGCCTGCCCCACAGAGTTGTTGTAAAGATAAATGCAGTGCGAGATTTCAACCTCCTTGCGCCCTTAGGATCAAGTAGAGAGAGTTAAAGGAAGAAAGTCATTCAGAGCAATAATTAGATTTTTACCACTAATAAATACCAGCATTTCAGCTTGCAATTCCAATGGAAATTATTGTGCCACAGGTAGGCCTGTCATGCTGGAATCCTATTCACACTTACCTGGGAGTAAATACCATCAAAGCATGCATGGTTAGAGGACAAAAGAAATCTCCTCTCTCCCCCTTGCATGGAAAGATGATCAGTATAGCATGGTGTAAACTCATATGACATGTTCTAGGTTCTCCAATAATTTCAAAGGTACATAGGGGTGAGATCCCCCCCTGCCTTGATGCCTTTAGCTGTACCCATTTGCTGGCAAGCTATGTGATCATTTTTCAGTATTCACCACAGTGCTAGCAGGCAAAACCAAGATGAAATAATTTTCGTTTTCAGACAGGTTGAGAGAAGCATTCAAAATTTAGCCACACTTTCATGAACATGCATGAGTTCAGTTTGGGGAAATGCAGAGGGAGGGCTAATACTTAAAAAGAAAAAGAAAGAAAGCAAAATTAGCCTGAGGCTGTGAACGGAAGTAGCTTTTCAAAGGGAAGCTGACCCAGTGGATGAGATGATCATAAATATATCCAACCAACCTTGAGGTTATTGTTCTCCCCACCACCACCCTGCTGTTTTGCAACTGTGAAAAATTACAGTATGGGGAAACTCTGCCTGCTGATATTAAAGCTCTGTACAAATTGTAATGCCTCTTGATTCTTCTCTAACAAGCCGTAGGCACCAGTTCACGATTCAAAAGCAAATCAAGATGTTGTTCCTTAGCAGTTGAAAAAAGAGCAATTGCTACTTTATTAACACCTTGAATTTAGAAGCATAACTTTCCTAAGTATGCTTTGGAATTTAATGTCAAATGGATGTGCTAAAAACACAAGCTGGACAAACAGAATCACTTAGGATTCTCTTTCATGCATGCTTAATTGTTCTACTGAAATTGATAGAACTTTAGCTGTGTTGTGTTCATAATCCAGGAATGGGAAGAAAGAAAGAAAGAAAGAAAGAAAGAAAGAAAGAAAGAAAGAAAGAAAGAAAGAAAGAAAGAAAGAAAGAAAGAAAGAAAGAAAGAAAGAAGCTTAAACTTGAAAGCCCCTTTCTCAACTATGAAAGATGTAGGCTTTGTTCCCTAGTGCCTCTGGTTGCGCTATCATCGGTCATGGTGTCACAGAGCCTTAATACTGGTGTTCCCAATAAAAGGAGTTATGGAGTGCAGAATGAACCTGTGAAAGGTATGCAAAAAGAAGAAGAAATAATTGAGAAATTTCACGTACATGATAAATAATTGAGAAATCTAGCACACATGAGCTAGATTTCCAGCAGGGCACACTATAATAGCAAACTAATACTCTGGGGGGAAAGAAGGTTGTTTGTACTGATTGAAGGGTAAAGTATACATTTCCTATGTATTCAGATACCAAAGAGATTGTAGTACAGGGAGATGTACAAAAAAACTTTAAATGCTACTAGTTGCTTCCTGTTTCCAGGGAATTATCAATCAATCAATCAATCAATCAATTCTTTATTACGGTCACCAACCAGCACAATAAATTGCATTACATCATCAATGTTTAAAAGAAATAAACTAGAATAACTTATCTAAAAGGGATCAGTCATCCTTTGATCCTTATTTTATATATTAATTATTTACTATATGCTATAAATTAAAACGGAGTCTGTCTAACTCTGATCAGGAGTTGATTTAAGTGCCTTCTGTATAGGCACACCGAATTCTGATAGCATTGCCACAGAATCTTGCCATCCAGGGAATTAATTTTTTGAACTAAATGAAACATTCTGAAATATCATAGGCATTATCAGCTGTTTGATGTTCCGCTTTTGGTAAATCAGTCATTCAGATACATAGGTCATGTGGATATTTTTTTTAAGCCCATGCTCCATTTTCTCACAGCGGTGCCTTCAACTCACAGCTAGACTGTCCCCTCTCTCTGGCTGGGATGGGAGGCCTCATAAGCTGTGGTGTAGCCACTGGGTGCAAAATTGTTTCAACACCCAGTGCTGCCTCAATACAGCTGTGCTTCCATCACTGGGATCTGTTGAAAACAGCTTCTCCATGTGAACCAGGAAGTGACCTCTCCAGACAATGGAACGACTCTTCCTATCTTTACGGCTGTGATCTCCTGGGTGGTGTGGATGCTGTTAGACAGTTGAATGTGTATTTCCTTCCCTTCCACCCACCCCTCTGCACAACCCTAGGCTCTGACAACCTACGGTACACCACTAGTCATAAGGATGTATTGTCTTCTCCAGCTACCTTTGAGCTTTCTTGGACTATATAGCTATACAGTGGTACCTCTGGTTACGAACTTAATTCGTTCCGGAGGTCAGTTCTTAACCTGAAACCGTTCTTAACCTGAGGTACCACTTTAGCTAATGGGGCCTCCTGCTGCTGCCGTGCAATTTCTGTTCTCATCCTGAGGTACAGTTCTTAACCCGAGGTAATACTTCCGGGTTAGTGGAGTCTGTAACCCGAAGTGTTTGTAACCCAAGGTGTTTGTAACCCAAGGTACCACTGTAGTTACACACACACACACACACACACACACACACATACCTACCTGGAAACCTGTGTCCTATGCACAGAAGGAGGGCTACACTTTTGGTCTGCTTCTTTCAAACTGCTGTTGTATGAGGGCTCCATGTGATCAGGACACATGCACAACTGGGTGTCCGGATCACAAAGACCCTTACATGCGAGCAGGAACTCACACGCTGAAGAGAGCTGATGCCATCAATGCTCCCCAGTGAGGGCAACAGTGCCTGAGTAGCACATGCGCAGTGCTTTTGCCACTGATTATTAGGGAGTCTCCAGCATTTCTTCTGTCTCCATTAACTATCTCTTGCCCCAACCCCCAGCCTTCCAACAGTATATGCTAAAAGACACAATAAAGGCTATACGATGCATGCATTTTGGAAGAGTGTGAAGTCACATTTCCGTACATGTTAAATTGCTGCAATTCACAAAATTCAGTGATATAACATGTAATGGCCAAATCTATTTCAGAATTAATCACGGTGTGAAAGTTGCATGAGTAAGGATTCAAATTACCAGCAGTGGAAGTGGTAGGCCTAATTTTATCCCATTTCCCACTTTCACATTTTATAGCGACAGTCAGCTGCATACCTCATTAATTGAGCTATAATAATAGAATGCAGTGAGAAGGTAGAAAGGGGGGGGAGGAGGAAGCATAGTAAATACTCTTTTATAAGATGCCCACCTCCTGTTTCCTGAGCTCTCCTTTCCCAACGCAGAGGGAAAGAATCACTTGCTCCACACAGAAAACACAGCTGCAGGCTCCTCTGGGATGAAGAGGTGGCAGACAGAAATTATTTTGGTCAAACACATGAGAAAGCAAGAGATCAAAGCGCAGGAAATCACTTTGGCCGTGACTTTCTCCCTGTCTTTCTCCCACTCCTCCATTTCCCTCAGCAGGCTGTTTTTCTTCAAAGTGGAAAAGGGTCCCAGTGTTATTCCCCCTGCCTTTCCTGCCTCTCCGGAATGGCTTCCAGCCATTTGTGTGTTTGCTTGTTTTGCTTCCCCTGGCTCCTCTCTCATCTTCAAGCAACGGTCAAAATGGAAAGAGAATGGCAGGGTCTTATTCAACATACTTTTTCCCTCCGCAGCACCATCCCCACTCATTTTTCTAGGACTGTGCTATTTGGAATAGTTAAATATGCAAAGATGCTGCTGCCACTACAGAGATATAGAAGCCATATTATCATCGTACGTTACAAATGGTGCCAATGTTCAGGATTAGGCTGCCATTTGTTCTGTTTGTTTGTCAAGAAAATAAACAACTATCTGACTTTTAGAAACAAAATTTAAAAATTCATTCCAGTAGGACCTTAGAGACCAACTAAGCTTGTTATTGGTATGAGCTTTCGTGTGCATGGACACTTCTTCAGATACACAGTTCTTTTAGAAGACATCTGAAGGCAGTCCTGTTTAGGGAAGTTTTTAATGTTTGATGTTTTTGTTGTGTATTGATTCAGAGTGTTATCATATCTGTATTACTATTGTCTGTAATCACATTAGGGTAAAGTAACTGCCTTCCTGTCCCAGAAGGAACAGTTACAATTGGTGCATTCAAGTTGCTACATTTGGATCCTCAGTCTTATTGGTTCCCACCAAAAAGCAGCTGTGTGATTGCTTGAGACTGTTCCCTCCAAAATGTATCTTTTCCTAGTCAGTCCTCTGTCCCTATAAATGTAGCTTCCCTACCCTCAGTTCCCTCAGTCTCGTTTGCCTGAATAAAGAGTTGTTACATGAAGAAGCTGTCTCCTGCCTGCTATGTCAGAGAGCTGAAATCACTTGCTGAAATCATTAACCCACGCTACAACAGTTTTGTCGCTTTATTAATAATTTAATTATTAAATTATTAAATTATTAAATTATTAAGAATGGTAGATTTAATTAATCTACCATTCTTGGGCAAGGTGATTGAGCGGGTGGTTGCTGAACAACTCCAAGCACGCCTGGAGGATGCGGACCATTTGGATCCCTTCCAGTCGGGGTTCAGGCCTCATCATGGGACTGAAACTGCCTTGGTCGCGCTGGTTGATGATCTCCGGCGGGCTAGGGACAAAGGTGAGAGCTGTTTCCTAGTTCTGCTGGATCTCTCAGCGGCCTTTGACACCATCGACCATAACATCCTTCTGGACCGTCTAGAGAGGGACTGGGAGCTGGGGGCACTGTTATACAGTGGTTCCGCTCCTTCCTCCTGGGCCGTGTCCAGAAAGTGGTGGTGGGGGATGAGTGTTCGGACCCCTGGGCTCTCACTTGCGGGGTGCCTCAGGGTTCCGTCCTCTCTCCCATGCTTTTTAATATCTATATGAAGCCGCTGGGAGAGATCATCAGGGGGTTTGGACTGGGTGTTCATCAGTATGCAGATGACACCCAGCTCTGCCTCTCTTTCAAATCAGAACCAGTGAAGGCGGTGAAGGTCCTGTGTGAGTGCCTGGAGGCGGTTGGAGGATGGATGGCGGCTAACAGATTGAGGTTGAATCCTGACAAGACAGAAGTACTGTTTTTGGGGGACAGGGTGCGGGCGGGTGTGGGGGACTCCCTGGCCCTGAATGGGGTTACTGTGCCCCTGAAGGACCAGGTGCGCAGCCTGGGAGTCATTTTGGACTCACAGCTGTCCATGGAGGCGCAGATTAATTCTGTGTCCAGGACGGCTGTCTACCAGCTCCATCTGGTACGCAGGCTGAGACCCTACCTGCCCGCAGACTGTCTCGCAAGAGTGGTGCATGCTCTAGTTATCTCCCGCTTGGACTACTGCAATGCGCTCTACGTGGGGCTACCTTTGAAGGTGATCCGGAAACTGCAATTAATCCAGAATGCGGCAGCTAGACTGGTGACTGGGAGTGGCCGCTGGGACCACATAACACCGGTCCTGAGAGAACTACATTGGCTCCCAGTACGTTTCCGAGCACAATTCAAAGTGTTGGTGCTGACCTTTAAAGCCCTAAACGGCCTCGGTCCTGTATACCTGAAGGAGCGTCACCCCCATCGTTCAGCCCGGACACTGAGATCCAGCGCCAAGGGCCTTCTGGCAGTTCCCTCATTGCGAGAAGTGAGGTTACAGGGAACCAGACAGAGGGCCTTCTCGGTAGTGGCGCCCTCCCTGTGGAACGCCCTTCCAGCGGATGTCAAGGAAATAAGCAGCTATCCTATTTTTAAAAGACATCTGAAGGCAGCCCTGTTTAGGGAAGTTTTTAATATTTAATGCTGTATGGTTTTAATATTTGACTGGAAGCCGCCCAGAGTGGCTGGGGAAACTCGGCCAGATGGGCGGGGTAAAAATAATAAAATTATTATTATTATTATTATTATTAATATTAATATTATTAATAATAATATTCTGTTGGGAGCCACCCAGAGTGGCTCGGGAAACCCAACCAGATGGGCGGGGTATAAATAAATTATTATTATTATTATTATTATTATTATTAGGCTGCCATTTGCCTGTGCAGTGTCACGAACTGGTGTTTGAATTTTGCATATCCTCCAACATTTCTCCTATGAAAATAGGGACGTCCTATTCCATAATAGTAATAATAATACTAATTTTATTATTTATACCCTGCCCATCTGACTGGGTTGCCCCAGCCACTCTGAGTGACTTCCAACATATATAAAAACATAATGATGTCTTCTAAAGGTTATTTCCTAAAGGTCACATAACTCCATACTCTCCAACATTTCTCAGATTCTGGGATCAAAACAGAAACCAGGATGGCTTCTGTAAATCTGTGACTGTCCCTGGAAAATAGGGACACTTGGAGGGTCTGATTTTGTTATCATGAACATAGGTCATTAACATTTCAAAGGGTAATCATGTCAATAATTATTTCAAAAATAATTGCCAATCAATGAAACAAAACTATTAATTCATTATCACCATTGTACTATGCAACCTTTTGTAAACTTTTTTGAAATGTTGTGGATCCTTTTTCTGGTAGATCACCATTTATCTGTTTTATTGCATTTGCCCTTTGTCATTTGGACTTTGATATTTAGTTGATTTATCAGTTCAGTAATAAATTAAAAATGAGATCAACTCAGAAGGTAATCAGAAGATAAGTCAGTTACCTAATTTGCATCTAGATTAAGCTCCTGCTCCCATGGTGTCTTGAATTACAACCCTAACTCTTTATTAGTGAACAGTTATCATTTGCTCCTATGATTAGTGGAATATCAAACCACCTCATTTTGAGACAGCATAGTGGTATTGGCAACATCTATAACACTGATAATAAATTGTATGCAGAACACACAAATATTTATTAGACTGCCACCTCCCTGCCTACATAGTATAGTACCACTGTATTCCGCTCTGGTCAGACCCCACCTGGAATACTGTGTCCAGTTCTGGGCACCACAGTTCAAGAAGGATATTGACAAGCTGGAACGTGTCCAGAGGAGGGCAACCAAAATGGTCAAAGGCCTGGAAACGATGCCTTATGAGGAACGGCTTAGGGAGCTGGGTATGTTTAGCCTGGAGAAGAGACGGTTAAGGGGTGATATGATAGCCATGTTCAAATATATAAAAGGATGTCATATAGAGGAGGGAGAAAGGTTGTTTTCTGCTGCTCCAGAGAAGCGGACACGGAGCAATGGATTCAAACTACAAGAAAGAAGATTCCACCTAAACATTAGGAAGAATTTCTTGACAGTAAGAGCTGTTCGACAATGGAATTTGCTGCCAAGGAGTGTGGTGGAGTCTCCTTCTTTGGAGGTCTTTAAGCAGAGGCTTGACAGCCACCTGTCAGGAATGCTTTGATGGTGTTTCCTGCTTGGCAGGGGGTTGGACTGGATGGCCCTTGTGGTCTCTTCCAACTCTATGATTCTGTGATTCTGTGATAGTACAGCCCTGTTTTCACACACACACACACACACACACACACACCCTTTAAATGATGAACATTTTACTAGTCAGGAATAAAGCTCACTCATAATGTAAAATCCATAATTAAAGCAATCCTGAGATTCAGGCTTTGCCTATAAGAAAAACTTGGGAAATAGAAGCAATCAGGAGCATAAAATTAGAGCACTCTCCTAAAGGCGTTATTTTCTATAATTCCATTCCACAACAAATTACAGACCTGATGAATAAGAATTACTTTATCTAAACCATAAAACCATTGACAAAATAAGATCCACAAACCATTGAGTATTATAGCTTTCAATTACTTTTGCCAATTTACATAATGTTCTTTTTTTAAAAAAAAAAAAGTGTCCCAACATTATTATTTTTAGTACTTGTTATTACTTTCACTTTCTGCAGTACTAGTCTTATATAATGGCTTAGGAACATAAATTTGAACAGAATCATTTATGTGGTGTTCCTCTGTGAATCAACTACCTCTATAGTCTGCCGAATTAAAAAAAAAAGCAAGCTACATTACTTGAAACTTAAGTTGGCTCCTGCAATGGCTTTCCCATATAATTTTGTATTTCCAGCAGGAAAATCATGATAGCGAGTGAATTCAGATGGTGAGTACCACTAGAACTATAGACAAAATTGGGCTACTGAGAAACATAAAGGTGATATCACAGCATGCTTAGGAGAAGCCTGAACTTTGAAAAAGTATTTAAAAACCTTTGGAGGGGGAAACATATACAGGTAAGGGGTGCAACTCCCTTTCCCCTAAAATAACACCGCAATGAAGACAGAACAAGCTCAACAGACACCAAATGATGAGTGTCTGGTGGGGGTAAAGGTAAAGGTACCCCTGACCATTGGGTCCAGTCGCGGATGACTCTGGGGTTGCGTGCTCATCTCGCTCTATAGGCCGAGGGAGCCTGCGTTTGTCCGAAGACAGCTTTCAGGTCATGTGGCCAGCGTGTCTGGTGGGGGGGGGGATATAAAAATGGATGAGGAGGGAGGAATGGAGCCCATTGGAAGCCGTTCCGGTCCCAGACTATTTTGTACCCTAGACAAGGCTAACTACTTGCACCCTTGCAAAATAACAAAATAAAATATAACTTCAATTTTCAAAAACGTATGTCTTGTTATAGTAGGCCCATTGCAATCAGCAGGCTAACCCAAGTCATTGAAGAAGAAGAATTTGGATTTGATATCCCGCTTTATCACTACCCGAAGGAGTCTCAAAGCGGCTCACATTCTCCTTTCCTTTCCTCCCCCACAACAAACATTCTGTGAGGTGCGTGGGGCTGAGAGACTTCAAAGAAGTGTGACTAGCCCAAGGTCACCCAGCAGCTGCATGTGGAGGAGCGGAGACGCGAACCCTGTTCACCAGATTACGAGTCTACCACTCTTAACCACTACACCATGCTGGCTGATTGATTGCATTGATTGCAAGGGCCCTACTCTGAGTATGATGTAGTCAAGTATCACCATTGTGAATGGACAGGTATTTTGTCTGTTCACACCACACTAAAGCAGAACTCTCATGGATTGCATTTCCAGCTCCAGCCATTCAGTCTATCTATCTGTTGGTGTTCTCTAATTCCATCATTGCAAACCAGCTCGTTTCAATAGTGAGAAATTATTTTAGATTTTTGCAGACCACCCGCTCCATCAAACCATAGCCACATTATCTCAGACAGAATACTGGACTAAATAGATGACTGGTCTGATGTTGTAAGCCTTTTCTCATTTACATTTGCTTTAAAAAAAGACCTTCTAATAATAAAGCTTGAATGCACTGAAACAGATCTTACAACATGCTTCTTTTACAACGTTATACTAATAAGACAATTTTATTAACTTGAAATGTAACATGAACAGACTACTGTTGATTCCCCCACCCTTGGAGCTACCCTCTTGGGTTTCTACCAATTTAAGCCTTGATGAGCACCATTCTGTAGGTTACTGATTGTTTCACTTGAGAATGATCATAAATCAGCTTTGAAAATAAGAGAAGGGCTTGATGGGATTTAAATGAGACTCACTAAAAGCAGAGATAATGAAACAGTTTTCCAACAGTGTAACAAAAGGACTTAAAAACCAATAAGGTGATCATTTGAGAAGTGGTTTGTAGAGAGCCCACATCTGCAAGCCAGCTGCTCATTGCAATGCAGAGTGATTATAAACCTAATACCTTGCATTTTGATATCTTGTTCCTTGACGGATTCCTTTATCCTTTAAGAATATATACATTGCACTTTGATGTGTTGTGTGTTGCATCAGTAAATTGTAGGTGCCTGGAGGACAAGTTAATTACTTAATAACAACATATTTTTTGTTCATGACAGTTCCCTTTATCCCCCCCCCCAGAAAATTGCACAGATCAACCTCAAAGCACCCAGTTCTATTAATCTGTGCTATGATCTTTTGGAGGACAATGCTACCAGTTGTTTATTGGGTTATAACTAGAATATACAGCTAAGCACCTAAAGTCTCTCAACCAGATTAAAGTGATTAAAGAAGTCTAATTTTGTAATTTTCCAAAGAGTGGGCACTTTGGCACTAAACAATAGAGATTGTTCCCCTTTTAAGTGTTTCACTTGTTCCAAACCCTTTATCTCAGGAGTTCAGTGGACCTTGTCTCAACTACCAGTATTATTTTTAATGTTGTTAAAATTGAAACTAATTTCTTTCTTATTTTCTCAGCCCAAGTTAAGCACACCACAATCCCATTGATTTCATTTGGAGAGCAGAACATAGAAATTTGCCTTATGCTTCAGTCATACCATTTAGTCTATCGAGTTCCGTATTTTCAACATTGAATGGAAGCAGCCCATCAACGTTTCACACACAACTCTCTTTCAGATGCTGGAGACCTTCTGCATGCAAAACCACTGAGCTCTGGCCATTTTACATTCTTCCAATAAAAACAATGGGACTTACACTGATTGAATTTCATTGCCATTTTTATCCTTTCTACTTTATTGTGATCTCAAAAGAATCTTGCTATCCCAATTTCATTCCTCCTCCTAAAGGACTCACAATATTTATTTGTATTACATAATCTATCCGTATCATGAACTTTAAATTGGCGGCTATCCTCCCTGAGTTTAGGATTAGGATGGCTTTACACTTGCTGTAAAAAACACACACACTGGCATTCCTAATTCGTGCACAATAAATTTCAAGACTGGAAGATGGAGTCTTGAGAAACATCATGCAGTGAATTATAAAGTTTCTCCCTAGCTATGAAGGGTCAAAATGTGATAAAAACTCCAGTTGGGATTTTAGTTCAAAGCCTTTGGATGTGAGTGTTTTTATAGAGCCATCCTACTATGAACAAGAAGGAAGCATCTGTGACAAGGAACTGCCACAATTAAAACAAAATAAAAAATAAAAAAATTCCTTCCAGTAGCACCTTAGAGACCAACTAAGTTTGTTCTTGGTATGAGCTTTCGTGTGCATGCACACTTCTTCAGATACACTGAAACAGAAGTCACCAGACCCTTGTATATAGTGAGAGGGTGGGAGGGATATTACTCAGAAGGGTGGTGGGAATGGGTGATAGGCTGATAGCTGTGGTAAACCTGTTGACGACTGTTAACGACTGCAATTAGTCTTACAGGAAAAAGCAAGGGGTGTGAAGGTTAAAAATAGCTTTGTCATGTATAATGAGAAAGGAATCCAATGTCTTTGTTCAGACCAGGTCTCTCCATGGTTTTAAGCTTGGTAATGAGTTGCAATTCAGCAACTTCTCTTTCCAGTCTATTTCTGAAATTCCTTTGCAATAAGACAGCTACTTTGAGATTTTGTATAGAATGTCCTGGGAGATTGAAATGTTCTCCTACTAGTTTCTCTGTCTTGTGATTCCAGATGTCAGATTTATGTCCATTTATCCTTTGGCATAGAGTTTGGCCTGTTTGTCCAATATAGAGAGCTGAAGGGCACTGTTGGCATTTGATGGCATACACAATGTTAGACGATGAGCAATTAAATAGTCCTGAGATGGTATGTTTGATGTTGTTGGGGCCAGTAATGATGTTGTCCGGGTGTATGTGGCTCTACTGAGCTCTGCTTCATCTTATACGTAATCAAGTCTGAATGTTTTTGTTGCACCTTGAATCAATTTTTATCTGCTTATATTCTATCTTTCTCTCTTGCCGGGTGTACCTGTAACTGCCACAATTAAATCCTGCCAACTTCCCACCGACCAGGACAGAAGCTGGGGAGGGGTGACATTTCCCCAGGCAATTTCTTTCCCATTGGTTCTAGTTGATCTAGTTTTCCCCCCTGAGGTATTTGGGGGGGGGCATGACAAGAAAATGAGGAAATTTATGGTTAATCCACTCAGACACACCCCATTGGTCTCCCTTGTGCCATTGGAGCACCAACAACAGAGGCAGGATGTTGTCTCTGCAGTCATAACAAGGACCCATTGAGGATGAATCTCCTTTGTCCATATCTCTTTCTTTTTCCATGAGTGGACGGGAATATCCACTCTGTCTTCTGGTCCCTGAGATTGGTGCCCTCTCAGGACCATGGGACTGTGTCATTAGTAATCATTGCATTTTTAAATAAATTGTTGTTTTTATAATTCTATCTTTAAACTATGGAATCAAAGAATTGTAGAGATGGGTCTTATACGGTAGTCCAACTCAAATTTTTTGCCCAACATGGGGATCGAACCCACATCCCTGAGATTAAAAATCTTATGCTCTACTGAGCTCTGCTTCATCTTATACGTAATCAAGTCTGAATGTTTTTGTTGCACCTTGAATCAATTTTTATCTGCTTATATTCTATCTTTCTCTCTTGGTTAGATGCCTTGAACTTTTTAGAAAGGCAGAGTATGTGTTTTAAATGAATAAGTGCATGAATGAATGATTAACTGGGTATAGTCATATACTGAAAGCTTGATTTCAAATTATATTAATTAGAACTGCCACCCAAAGCATAATTACCATAAAATAAGACCATCTGAACCCAGAAAGACTTACATATTTAGAATATGATACTGCATGGCAGGTTTTACATATTATTACCACCTGAAACAACTGATCAGTTACAGAAAAGGAACATTTTAATATAAGAGCCTTTTGATTGCTTCAAGGTGTGTGCTCTAACTGCACTATATAAGGAACTTTTTATAACAAGGTTAGGGAAATGAGAAATTTAGTCTGCAGTCTGTTTTGGAGCTCCACCATAGAAACACTGAACATCTGTTAGCCTGTCATATTTTTATACGATAATTACTTGCCCAAGAAATAATATAGAATAGCATACCTGTACATAAGGCTCTCCATACCAAAATATTGAAACTCAAGGTAGCCAAGTAAACAGTCCACTAGATATGAACCCTTTCTTCCAGACAGTATTTTAACTATCTTTAAAATCAGAATGACAGCATACAAAAGCATAGAAGTTTTGCAAAAAAAAATCTCGTACATTCCATGAAAACACTTTTAAGATCCAGCCACAGCTGACTCAAGTTACATTTCAAATTGAGAACTTAGGTTTTTAAGGTAGGATGAAAGAATTGTGAAATATTTTGAAATGCCTGGACTGGCATCAATTTCGGGGGCCAGAGGATAGAGCAGATATTTCCCCCCACCTACGGAAAAAGAGGGATTTACATGGACAAAGGAGATATATATATGTGTCAGGGTTGAGCCGGACGAGGAGGAGTGATGGCAAGCCCCCCCCCCCCCGGCAAGGCTGCACCCACGGAAGAATCTGGGGAAATGGAGGAATTCATACCTGGAGAAGACTGGTGGTGGCACTCCTCAGAAGAGGAAGAATCAGATAGGGAAGTGGAAAGACCTGGACAGGAGGAGGAAGAAGTCGAGCCAGAATCAGGCCCTTGTGAGGAGAGGAACTGGCTGGCCCCCTCCCCTCCTCCCTTCTCAGCTGTAGAACGTAGAGCTGAGAGCCGTAGGGAACAATTAGAGGCAGCTGCAGCTCGTAAGAGGCGTGGTCATGAGCCGGCTACTTAAGGAAGGCCAGCTGTTCCATTCACCAGCACCTGCAACTGTTGTGCTGGAGCACGTGGTTGTTCTTGCTCGTCCTGTTCCTGGTTCCTGTGTTCGTGACTTTGGCTTCCTGACTCCTGGCTTCCTCCTGACCTTGGCTTCGTGACGTTGACTTTCTGACTCCTGGCTTAATCCTGATCTCGGCTTTGTGACTTCAGCTTTCTGATTCCTGGCTTAATCCTGACCTCGGCTTCCTGACTTCTGGCTTGAACTGACTTCGGCTACTCCTGACCCCTGTGTGACTGCCTGACTTCTGCTGGCTTCTGACCTGGACTGTTTGACCTCAGCTTTATCTGACTCTGACTGCTGCTCTTCAGCGCGCCAACTTGTTGGCGTCCTAACAATATATATATATATTGAAACTTAACTTAGAGGGGGCAGCTGTTCAAACAGAGGATTATTCTCTTCAAAGGCAGACATGTGGGTACTATTGGGTCTTGGTGTTGTATAAGAGTTCTGGGGTAGAGGAAGTGTAGGAATTGCTACAATGAACCGCATTGCCCGCTTTATCTTGTACATGCAGTGAAAGTGAATCTGCCTGCATTCATAATATAGTGCTCTAGGAAATCAACAAAACAAAAAAATTCCAAGTTAATTGGTTCCATGTGTTTTTAGAAAGTTTGAAAAAGAGGTTTATTGGCTTTAATAAATATAAGTCCACTAATAGACAGGATCTATTCTATACACAACAGTAAATGCCATTTCCTTGTATTGGTAATTAAGACAAATGCTATCTGTTTATAACTGAATAATGTAACAGTGCATCTTTAATCACAGATGTCAATAGAAGTAAGGCAAGCAAATATCGATGAAGCTTGCCATTTGTCATGTGCTACATTTAAAAACAAAACAAAAAAACCTGACATGTTATTTATGTTCTAAGATGCCTGTAATCCAGTTATCCATTGCAGATAAAGTATATATAAATGAATGTGTTTTATTTCTATCCCTTTTGCTTAGCACAGTCTGATGTTCATATATTTATAAAAGATCTTTTAAAAAAGAATTCTTAGAGGGCAACTGTATTGCTCATCCAATCATACATTTTCTTAATAATACATGTAGAACATATAATGATGACGATTTATTTATTTATTTATACCCCACCCATCTGGCTGGGTTTCCCCAGCCACTCTGGGCAGCTCTCAACAGAATATTAAAAACACGATAAAACATCAAACATTAAAAACTTCTCAGGGCTTTTTTCCACCGGAACTTGCCGGAACTCAGTTCTGGCACACCTCAGGTGGGCACCATTGCTATTCTAAGAGAACAAGGGAGGCGTTTGTGAGTTCCAACACCTTTTTTTCTAGAAAAATACCACTGTATGACATTCAATTTCTATCATCTTTATCTGAGCAGGAGTGAAGAATCTAGAATTCCCTTCTGGGCAATGTTCTGGCAGTGGTGGTAGGACCAGAGGCCAAAGTGAGTAGAGCAGCTTCCGGTCGGCGCGCCGGAGCGGACGGTCGGGGGGACATGCCGGCTTTGGCATTCCCCGTCTCGACCGGGAAAAGGGGCGACCGCGACAGTGCAGCGGCCCCCAAAACCCCCGGGAAAGGCATCCCGGGGTCTTAAGGATCCGGCTGAGCTCTCAACGTCAATCCTGCTCACCCGGAGACCCAAGCAAGGGCTTCCGAAGGCGAGCGGGAGACGGAGCTCCTAGGATTCAACCCCCGTCGGGAGAAGCTGCGTGACCGCCAGCTACCAAGCGCGCCGATTCCTCCAAGAATAAAGATTCGGACTGGAGTGAGTACAAAAAACTTTGAATTTGGAAATAATTAGATAGGCTTAGGACGTCAAAACGGAGGTCCGTCCTTAGCCGTTGAGATATTGGATCAGAGACTGTGTAACCGAGACACTTGAATTGAGGAGATACTTTGTAATAGAACTTGAATCTATCTGACACCCCAGGTCCTGGGGAAAACTAGCAGAGAAACTAGAAAATAACAGAAAAAGTGGATTAATTTTTTGTTGGTGAATTGTAGGATTTGACTTTGAAAGTGAAAGTGCAGGCGGGAAGGCTATGCCCTTGAACATGGCGGAAGAGACAGATGCTGTTCTGTGGAAAATTTTACAAGTATTAGAGGAGTGGAGAGCTGAAATCCGAGCCCATAACAATGAGATAAGAGTTGAATTGCACTCCGAAGATGAACCAGCTGCCAAGGAAGAGGAGGAGGGAGAAACCCCTACCAAGGACAAAGGAACAAAGAAAACAAAACGATGCAGCCGAAGGAAAAAACTTTTTCGATGTAAGAAATTCAGAGTGCTAAAAAGATGCAGGAGGAAATTGACAAGAAGACAGGAAAAATTGGACAGAATTCGGAAAATGCAGCAGAGGAAGAAACAAGAAACAGGCCAGACTGTACCCAAGGAGGTCTGGCCTCGGATTATGGAAGAACTCCCACAGGGAAAGAGATGGTACCAGAGTTGGGAGAGGCTTGGTGTGGGGTGAGAAATGACATTGTTTATATTGGAACAATTTTTCTTTTTGGGATTTCAGAACAAGGATTGTGGACATGGCAATGAATTGAATAAGAATGGAGAAATCAATGCTAGGCACCTGGAGACTATGGGGTGCCGGAAAAGAATTAGATATTAGAAGTAGAAATAGAATTGTGTTAAGGTTAGTTTTGGGTAAGAGTAAAATTATAACAATTTAAGAAGATGTAAAAGAGGATGATGTATGAACTGATAAGAGGATATGATAAGAAATATGGAAACAATGGGGAGGACATGAGGGAGACATACGAAAATATTAAGATGCTAAAAGTGACCTGGCTTGGGAAGCAGGCCAGGCCCACGTAATGTTAAGGAAACAACAGGAACGGTCAGGAATATCAATAATGGGTATGCCTCTGTGAGGGGGGGGGGGCTTAGATAAGGGTATCTCTCGAAATGAGAGAGAGGGCAATGAAATCTTGACCGAAAAGCAATGTTATATGTATAAAAATGGAAAACCCAATAAAAATTATTTGAAGAAAAACCCAAAGTGAGTAGAGCAGCAAGCATCAATGTTATCTTTGTATGGTAGGATAATTTCCAAGCACCCTCTCTGTCCTGCATCAAGGCAAACAGGAAGCATCGTCAGAGTTCAATAACCCATTCCATCAGAAAAAACACACTAGGAGGTTGCCAAGCAGTGTTGGTGGGGTGTGTGACTGAGATGACTGGGAACAGGCATTGTGATTTGGGGAAGGAGTATAGCTTTGAGAAAGTCCTGAGAGCCAGATTGGGAGGTCTGGGGAGGCACATACAGTTCCGAAGCCTGAGGTTCCACCTTCCTCTTATTGTGCCACAAATGATTCTATTTCAAGCAATGGAAATTTCCATCTATCCAAAAAGGTCATGAGTGATGCACAGATTTCACCAGGTTGCAGAACAACCATACAACGTCTCCTGATAGTTTCTGTGTCTGGAAGGAGTTGGCAGCAGAACGGAGATGTCTCCCGTGAAGTCTCAAATGGTGGGGATTATATGAGAAGATGACTCCTGAAAAGCCTCAAATTACCACTAAATCCGACATGGCATGTATTTCAAGAAGCCCAGAAGCCACTGAGAACTCTGAGCATTTAATGAATTTCTCCATCTGACCCTGAGCCTAAGAAGATCCCCGATTCATCAGGCCAAATTCCTATCTAGCCCAGTGTTCTGTTCTCTTAAAGGCCAACCAAATGTCTATGGGAAGGTTGCAAGCAGGACATGGGTGCAATAGCATTTCCCCCCACCCCCAGGAAGTACTCAAACAAGGAGTGGTAATGTTTTCCAAAGGGATTTGAACTTCAGAGCACCTAAGGAGTTCTTACTGAACAGAAACTATGGACAACACTTCTATCGGAGCTCTTGCTTTCTAAATCTGACATCTGGATGGTATAATTAAGAGGGTAACTTTGAATGGTAATTGTAATGGGACACACAAGGGTTTTTTAAATGAATAAGTTGTAAATGCGGCAGTTTAAGCAGATAGTGTTTTTTTTTAGAAGGAAAAAAAAGATAAACAGCTTGGATTATGTTTCTTTTCGCATATAACTTCCAATTTCTAATTTGGATGGCACACATTTCCTAATAACACTCCAACTGGAAACATAATTAGTGGCTTCTTATTTGTCACAACACAAGTGAAACACGTTAGATTACAGCTATCTCTATCACCTGGAACTTTGGAAACAAATTAGACAACATTAATTCGCTTTGTTATGATACAGGAGTTGCCATGCAAAATCTTGTGTGTCACTTTTTCCATTAGCAAGACGTTTCTCTAAGAGTGGATGAGCTTCCTTTTCAAGGCTACACTCTATCAGTCTTCTGTAAATAGTTCTAATTCTCTCTAGGGTTGCATTTTAGATAGCTTAATCAACTCTCATTTATGTTAGCAATATGAATTGTGACAAATGAGAAAGTGGTTCTTCCTGACCAAAAATACCAAGTGTTGGCTCTGCAAGAACTGATCTGGAATTCTAAGCAGCAGGAAGCACTTTTTATTCAGTCAATATTCTCATGAGCTCCTTTTCAAAATGTAATTATGATGGTAGCATGGCACTTCATGTATATTTCTCTTTCTGCACAGCCCAGGAATGCTTTCTTAATTCACAGAGTCCATCACAGCTTTGTTTATTGGCTTTGCTATTTGCATCAGAAGGTTACCATATGTTTTTCTCTTGGAAGCAAGGTAAAATGTCTTTCTGTATTAGCTAAGTAGTATCCAGCTCATTAATATAAATGTAAGCATTATTTGCAGGTTCATATCACCTCAGGTACTGGAGTTTACCACAGCTGTGTGAACAGTTGGAGAAAGGAAGAGATGTTGGCTCACATTGCATCAGAATTTAGCAGCTCTTCAATAAATATGAGCATAGCCAGGTTCATAAATTAGAGAGCATAATATGAAATAAGGTGTATGGTGTCAGGGTTGCACCAGATGAGCAGGAGTGGTGGCAAGCCCCCCCCTAGGCGAAGCGGCAACCATGGAAGAGTCCAGAGAAATTGAGGGATTCTTACCTGAAGACTGGTGGCGACACTCCTCAGAAGAGGAAGAAGCAGATGGGAAAGAGGGAAGGCCAGAGCAGGAGGAGGAAAAAGTTGAGCCAGAATCAGGCCCTTGTGGTGAACGAAAGCAGCCCACAGAAGGATGAAATGGAAAGCGAAATCAAGGAGGACAAAGAGACCTTGGAGAAAACAATATGGATAAAGAATTGCCAGAATAGGAGGGTGACGTGGTAAAATTGGAGGCAGCAGAGGGTGAAAAGTCCTTCACACAGATGTTTAGAGGAATGAAACCACAACTGGTGGAGTTGTGATGCTGGAGGATTGGAATGAAGCCATGGATGGAGAGATGAAGAGACACCCTGATCTGGCAAAGATAGAGCTGAGAAAGAAAGGATTATGTGAATTTGGAGTGAATTCAGGGGGGAAAGCTATATGTAAAAACAACCATAGATTTGCATTTTTATTTAATTATTATTTAATTTATTATATATATATATATATATATTGGATACCTTTTTAGGGGGTAGTCCGTGTTGAACTGTGGATCTTAATGCAGTATCATCCAGCAGCCTTATGACACATGAGTTTGTCTTGGCCATTGACTTTTGAGTTCTTTAAGCCTTGCTGTGGAGGACCAAACATCACAAGCTTCAACTACTATGGATATCTCTAATACAGCACTGTCTTTCACACTCTCTAGCTGCCATGTACTGATTGTAGGAAGGCTGCAAAATGTGTTAACCAATGTAATGAGCATCTATTATTTTCTTAATTATTGGGCCCTTGCAGAAACAGGAGCAGCACCACGGTGAACACAGAAGAACACAGGAAAACTAAAGCAAAATAGTGGTTTTCAAAAACTGGTTGGACTCGTGCTATGTACACATAATAATAATAATAATAATTTATTATTTATACCCCGCCCATCTGGCTGGGTCTCCCCAGCCACATGTTGAAAAAGGAATGATCAAAAACTACAGTTATAGGAAACATACACTATAAGGGTGCAATCCTTTGCATTGCAGAAGTAAGATCCAATAAATTCAGTGGGATTTACTCCCAGGTAAATGTGTGTAAGACTGCAGCTTAAGGCTGAATGTCTTTCAACAGACAGTGTGGTTTTTAGCATTCCTTGTGGGAGCAGCACACTGCAGAGTCCTATTGAAGCAGAATGCCGCTTACAGTGCAAGAAAGATTATTGTAGAATGAGTAATGGCCACCCAGGGCACACGTTATCTATTTCTGCAATTAGCGTAGAAATCTCGTTGTAGGATTCATTTCAAGCATCAATTTTTATGTCAAAGAGAAGTAACAGTGTATCTTAGCTCTGCTTGGCAGCACACTGTGCTGTAGCTAGGAAGCTGTCAAGCTTTCTGTTAAGAAGGCATCACTTTCACCCCCTTGTAATTCCTGCATACTGCAGCCAGCACTGCTACATGCAAGATTTCCATTGTGCACTTGGGACTTCTTTTACGCAGACTAGTGCAAGAGGGACCCAGGTGGCGCTGTGGGTTAAACCACCGAGCCTAGGGCTTGCCGATCAGAAGGTCGGCGGTTCGAATCCCTGCGACGGGGTGAGCTCCCGTTGCTCGGTCCCAACTCCTGCCCACCTAGCAGTTCGAAAGCACGTCAAAGTGCAAGTAGATAAATAGGAACTGCTCTGGCGGGAAGGTAAACGGCGTTTCCGTGCGCTGAACCCCTCCAAATAGGCACCTAATCCAATGCAGAGTCATAGTAAGCTGTTATTGCAGGTTATGTTTTAGGCATGTTGAAATTTACAAAACACATGGCAGACATGCCCCCTCACAAAGTTCCAATTCCAGTGATTTGGAAGGGGGGGGAGGCAAACTTCTTCTAGTTCTCTCTTTCATCCCAAGTGCTCAGCACCTATTTGCTTGAAATTTTGCAAGCACATTCACCTCTCACATCTGCCATTTCCCAACCACTCACCCACAAAATATCAGGGAAGACTGATACCCTTTTTAACCCCCCCAAATGTAAAAACTACAGTTATAATAATAATAATAATAATAATAATAATAACCACCGCAGCTATCCTTTCAAAATTTGGCAAGATTTTTCCTACAAGATTTATAAAGTTCTACCTTAAAAAAAGAAGTTGTAGATATTTCATGATTTCAAAGTTGAAAGGTGCCCAACTCCCCACCTTTTTGGCAGGCTTAATCCAATTTCTGAAGGCTACCATGCCTTCAAATTTCTTCCACTTCTGCCAAAAGTAAAGAAGTGTTAGTCATTCTTTTAGTTACGAATAGTGATTTTGGAAGGCTTCACCCAATGGTTCCTTGCAGAGGCTAAGTAGCATCAGGTCAAGATGGAACCCTGTGAAACTCCATAGACTACTGGCAAAACAGAACAGTAGTTTCTGAACGTCATATTTGAAGTCCAATTTCCCAGGAATAAGTAGAGTCAGCACAACATCCCAAGATCCCCATCCCTTTGAGACCACTCAGGAGGATACCATAGCCAAGCGGTTCATTTGATCTCACTGAGTCATAACTGTTGCATCTGGACTATGTATGAATCTCAGGGAAGATATGTCACATGCATACACCTGAAATACATAGTCGATAGCTAGAAATAAACAGTTTCACAGAACTATGCCACACTCTTTATGAATAGAATAGAATAGAATATAGAATAGAATAGAATATATTTTATTGTCATTGTCCCCATCGGGGACAACGAAATTACTTGGCTGCTCCATCCACCCAGATAGGGCACGCCACGCAAAGACAAAACAACTACAAAAACACTGATTAAAACCATACACACTGATTAAAACCATACAATGTAATATTGCATTAAGCAAAGAGATGTGTACGGAGTGGTGATATGAATCCAAATTGCAGAAGTGGCCTGTCTCAGTTCTTCTCCTCTCAGCCATCCTTTCTTGCTATTGTACTTTTGACAATCCTAGTCTGCTGGGTATCACAAATAATCAAAACAGCAACTGCAACTGTAGGGAGACAAAGTTCATAGATTCTCTACTCTGGTAACAAACAATGCGATTGATGGAACTTTACTATGGGTGAGAAAGCAACCTGAATTCATTTCAATAAATCATAGAATCTTAGAGTTGGAAGGATCATCTAGTCCAGGCATCCCCAACCTGCAGCCCTCCAGAAGTTTTGGCCTACAACTCTCATGATCCCTAGCTAACAAGACCAATGGTCAGGGAGGATGGGAATTGTAGTCCAAAACATCTACAGGGCAAAAGGTTAGGGATGCCCGATGTAGTCCAACCCCCTGCAATGCAGGAATCTCAGCTAAAGCATCCATGACAGATGGCCATCCAACCTCTGTTTAAAAACCTCCAAAGAAGGAGAGCCCACCACCTCTCATGGCAGTCTGTTCCACTGCTGAACAGCTCTTGTAACTTACAGATCTTGAAGAAAATGCACAAATCGACCTAGACCCTATTCTGTTCCGATCAAAGGGGAGTGCTTCTGAGATCTATGGCATGTAAACTGAACATTTAAGTGTATGGCTTCGAGTGAAGGACTATGGTGCTATAATTAATTGAATAGAACTGAGCTTTCCACTCTCACCTTAGGACGGCACTAAGAAGAAAGGTGTAGTATATCAAGGAAAATAGGAGATACAAATTTCTGCACTAGTTCAGAGCTGTCAGGATCTGCAAACAACGCTGTAAATAAGAAAAAATGGCGAAGGACAGAACTTACACAGAAAGTCTACTGGAATATAATGGATTAAAGCAAAAAAGTTATGCTCAAATCTTTATTTTGCTTAACAAACACACATTCCACTTCATGTCATTTCTTTGTTAGTTCTTATCAGAGTCCACATATTTGTATATTACTATCCTTGTAAGATAATCTCCAAAGTGACTCACAAAAACTGCAGAAAAGTTGAAGCATGTAGGGTGGGGAGAGAAATCTGTCTGAAATCTTGGAGATCCACTTCTAGATAAGAAGGACAATACAGAGCTAGACGGGGCAATGGTCTGTCTTGGTATATTTCTTTGTAATAAAAATAACTATGGTTGCAGGGGCGGAGGAAGGGGTGTGTGGTAGGTGCGGGCTGCCCCGGGTGTCACCACTGTGTGTGTGTGTGACAAAATGCTGGACGACACTCACCGCTGGGCCTGCAGTGTGCCGGAGCCACGTGTCGCTCCTGGGAGAGACGCTTATGCAGGCTGCGCGCTGCCCAAACGGTCCGCCCACTGCCTCCTCCCCAGCTGTAGGGTGGCGGAGTGGGAGGAGTCAGGCAGACTCCAGAGGCCCCACAGTGCACCCTGCCCCTGGGCGCGTCGCCCCTGGCGCCCAGACGGCTTCCTCTGCCGCTGTATGGTTGTGTAAGTTTTTTACACTTCTGTTTTTAGAAGTTACAGATATCTGTACAGTCATACATCAGGTTGCGAACGCTGCGGGTTGTTTTTTTGGTTGCGCTCATGCCAAACCCCGAAGTACCGGAAGGGGTTACTTCCGGGTTTCAGCGCTTGCGCATGCGCAGAAGCACTAAATCGCGCTTCGTGCATGTGCAGAAGCACCGAATCGCGACCTGCCCGTGCGCAGAAGCAGTGCTGCAGGTTGCGAACGCTGCAAGTTGCGGATCACATTCGCAACCCAAGCGTCCACTGTACTCCGGAAAACACATGACCTAGGAATCAGATTTTCCTATTTTTGTGTGGAAAGAGAGCAGACACAGGCATTGGAATTACATTCTAACAATGAAATCACTACATTCTGGGAGCAGAAGGCTCTAAAATGGGTTTGTTTACTTACGATGACCAATTTGATTCACTTGAAAATGTTAAACTGTTTATGTGCTCTATTAAATCATTTGGAAAATTCGACACCAGGCTGTTTTTCCATATAACTACTTTGAAATTGGGGGGGGGGTATCTTTTGAGGGCTGCCCTGGTGAAAAAAATAATGGAATTGATGAGTACTTCAACATCTATGATTCAGACACATCTAGCATAGTTATGAAAGTTTTCAACTAATAAACAGGAAACTTAGATATCCTGATCTGTCAAGGGAAATCTGCACATGATTAATGTTTTTTATGCATGTTTTATCTGATGCAAATATCCATCTGGGTATGTGGATTATAACACTCAAATGGACTCTATCGAATGACTATGCATCTCCTTCTGGAAGCTTCTCCTCAGTGTCTGCTCTATTAATTACTCCCCTCAGCTCAAACTACCAGTATTTACTTTGAAAATGGTCCTCAGGTTAATTAATGGGGCTTTTTTGTATTAATATTCTGTCATGTAACCCAAGGGGCATATATGTGGTTCTCAGGATGTCTCCCATCCAGACACTGACCAGACTCAGACTAGTTTAGCAAGGTGGTGGCTTCATGTGCCTTCAATCCACACCCTCAGATATTTAATACCCTGGATTAATTTCACATCACCTGCAGTTTGGCCCTTAGTTCCTATCAAGTGGGATAAGATTGGATTGTACAGTTGATTACCTAGCTGTAAGGCAGCGGTGGAGCATATGCCCACTCTGCCCAGGGCGGGTGCGCTGCGCGGAGGGTGCCCTCCCAGGTGCCGGATAGCCGCTCGGGTGCACGGAGCAGTGCGCACGCCCTGCAGCCAGGGGCAGAGCAAGCCGCCGATGGCGGACGTTCAGCACACCGCCTGCCCATGACTCCCAAGCCTCCCCCAAGTTGTCAAAATGAAAGGGGAAGGGGAGAATGCCGCCGGAAAAATGGCGCAGCTCCCCCTTCTCCTGACGGCTTGGGGTAGGCTTGGGAGTTGCAGGCGGGTGGTGCGCCAAATGTCACCCCCTCAGTGAAGACACCCGGGGTGGTCCACCCCCACCGCACCCCCTTCCTCCGCCTCTGCTGTAAGGCTCACTGTATCAGTTTGCATTTCTTAGTACAGAAAGTATTGATCTGATGTCTAGAGATCTTTCCTATTAATTAATTCAAGAGGGTTCTGGAAGCTTCTCTGTGTGAAAGAAACTAGCAGAAGGTTGGGTTACTCCTTCAGAGAAGCTGAGTACAGCTGGCTTAAACTGGTTCTGTTATCTCTGTCAAGGTCATGCTGACTATAATAAGAGGCCAGAAGGAGCCTGGGTTTCTCTTTCTTCTCCCCCCCCCCCCGCACCCGCTTCTGGTGTGGTGTTCTGTACATAGTATGCTTAGTGTTGAGGTTTTGTCTTATTATAAGTTATTGTAAGGTTAAGTTAAGTCTGCTGCAACTGGAATTCTTATGGACAGTGCCAATCCTGAATGTATGGGATTTGTGACCATTATGCTCATTTGCCTTCAGTAGCAGTAAAGCTCTGCTGGATGGAATATTAATTGCCTCTGGTCTATTTTCTGGGAATCCTACAACGTGTTTAAGTTTTTACTCTGCTAACTGTACGTTGGAGTTCTGCTCTGGATCAATATTGAGCAGAATTCCATGACACACTGAACTTCTTCTGAATGACTGGCCTATTTACTTGCTTTTTCACTATCATGGGACAATTCTTCCCTCAAGTTCTCACCTCCTCCAAATTTTGCTTTTGTGTGTGAAGAACAGACTTTGTAGCTGCCGATTTAAACTGCAGTATGAACATCAGATGTTTTCTTTCACCTAACACCACTCTGCACATTATATGGTTGTGTCCCTCAGTAACAAAGTGTACATTGTAAGCTGTCACCTCTGACTCTAATTTTCTCCTGTGAGTAGAAGGTGGATTCCACCATAACTAGTGCAGAGAATACAGATGCAAAGATGTCATCCATTGATTTTAACTTATCCTTTCATGTGGAATATACTGTGCAGGGCCAATTTTAAATTTTCAGGTCAAGGGTAATTGGCTGAAACCCAATTTGTAAAGAAGTAAAGCTACTGCCTATGGCTTTTCATTTGCTTTATTTTTTTATCCATACTGAAGTTAAAACGATACAATCTTTAACAGTCCTTGCCCAGCTCACTGTTGCGTTTTATGAAAATCTAATACTCTACGCAGTTTTTTGTGGGGGTTTTTTTTAAAGATGGGGAACATCATATTACCCTTTCATCCCGGGAAAATCACATCACATTTTATTAAACTCTCAGATAAACACACAGTAACATGTTAGCTGCAGATTCCCCTCTTTGCTCTGCCGGCTGATCTGTCTCACAAACTTTGTAGCGCATCATGCTTAATGGAGTCACTATACTGCCCAGTATAATAGACTAAAATATTTTACCATTCTTGAAGCTCAAGCTGCACATGCTGACCAATATCAACAGCAACAGAAATTATACCCTCCAACCTTTCTCCAATGAAAATAATAATAATAATAATAATAATAATAATAACAACAACAACAACAACAACAACAACTCAGGGGTTGCGTAACTCCAACATCTCACTGATGAAAATAGGGACATTCTAAGGAAAAGCAGGACATTCTGGGATCAAATCAGAAACTGGGATGGCTTCCATAAATCTAGGACTGTCCCTGGAAAATAGAGACACTTGGAGGGTCTGCAGAAATTACATTTCTGGCATATTTTTTTAAAGGAAGATACCTGATGAAGAAGGGGATGAAGAGGAGAAGGGGACAACAGAGGACGAGATGGTTGGACAGTGTTCTTGAAGCTACCAACATGAGTGTGACCAAACTGCAGGAGGCAGTGGAAGACAGGAGTGCATGGCGTGCTCTGGTCCATGGGGTCACAAAGAGTTGGACACGACTAAACGACTAAACAACAACACCTGATGAAGAGGAAGGCAATTTCCTGAAAGCCATTCAGATGAACAGTCTTATAACCAAACAAACATTTTATAGCAGGAATAAAGGTTCAGTTTAATAGCTCTACAAGCCTGAGGGTTGATTCTAACTTTCTTGGGACTTTGCTACTTAAGCACAGTTGGAAGGGATACAGCTGTGGTAAAGCAGCACTGAAGCAATGCATGCTTTTAGGGCAGGCAGGAAGACCATAGGTACCAGTGGAAATAAATCCCAATGTAAAGTTCTGAGCATCTGCCTCTCAAAAGTCTCCATCCTGTTTGTAGGCTAGGAGATTTCTGTATGGAGAGGCATCTCATCATACCTGTATTCTAGAGCAGGGCTTTCCATGCTGTGTGTCACAGCATGTTGGGCAGGATATGCAATTCTACCTTGCCCAGACCGTATTCGTAGACCAGGATCCATTGTTGGAAAGGGAAGCGTTTTTCTGCTTCGCTCAACGCTTAAAGTAGTCCCAAAGAGGATGGCCAACTGTGAGAACAGGATGCTGAGCTAGAGGAGCCATTGGCTGTATACAGAAATCCTTCTTATGTTCTTCTATTCTTAGAGGGACACAGGCGGTGCTGTGGTCTAAACCACTGAGCCTCTTGGGCTTGCCGATCAGAAGGTTGGCGGTTCAAATCCCAGCGATGGGGTTCAGACAGCCCTGATTGTGTTGAGACAGTCATGGAATGTCTGCAAATTGGGTGCCCCAAAGGTGCGTTGTCAGGGGGTGGGGGCATCAGTCAAGAAAACCCCACACAAGACTCAGTGGCGGAGCTTCATGCTCCTGTACCGGGGGGCGGAGAGCAGGAGGGGGCGTAGCTGCTGCATGTCCCGGGGCGTGGCACGCCACCCGCAGGGGCGTGGCACCCAGTGCGGGTGGGTTGGCAGCCGCAATGGCACCCCACCGGGATCGCGCTGCCGGAGGCGGTGCGCTCCCCCCGCAGTCCTCTTCCTCCGCCAGTGACAAGACTGAGACCTATCCAACCACCAACTGCAACTTCCTGGGGGTAGTAAGAGCCCAATGCCACGTGACTCTCCTTCCTGCCTGGTGCTCCATCCCTGAAGCAGCACTCTGCAGAAATGATGCCTCCTCACAACAAGTGTTCAGCAGAGGCATCAACCTTGTGGAATCCAGGGTGGTCCTTTGCAAGTGGCTTTCCTGTAGAGAAGCTGTGTGTGAATGAGCGCCCCACAGAATTGACCTGTGGCTGTCTTGCCCCACCCCACCCTTGTCCTGATGAGCACAGTACTGCCTCTGCTTCTTCCCCCTCGCGAGTCTCCACTACTGTGCATATCTATGCGCAATCCAGGGTTTTGCCCAGTTTGTACAGGCATGGAATATTTTCCTGCAACCAATTCAAATCACACAGAGCAGGGTTACTAGCACAGTCCTTTTTCCTCCTTCAGGTAGCCCAGAATGACTGCATGGACATGGATTTATATGTGGACCATGACCATTCACTCTTAAGTTACTTCTACTTTACTTTCAGAGTTCATCTTCCAAAAGGCTTGCAGCTCATCTTGCCAGAAGCAGTTACGGATCTGAAAAAGCCTTTTTGATCTCTCTCCATTTAGTCTTGTTACAGAATCTTTTTGCAGATTTGACTTCAATCTTCCCCTCGAGACATGTGAAATTTTGGACTGAAATTTTGTGCCCAATTGTGATCAACTCTCGTTATGCCCTTCTAATCTTATATACTAAAGCTTATCTCTGTCGACACATTTGGGAGGCTCAGAATTACTGTATCATGGAAGTCTCGGGCCAAAGTATGCATATAATCCCATAAACAAACATTTGAAGAACAAACCTCCCACCCCCTGCGTTTTTGACTTGCAGGGACTCAGCTAAGATAATCATTTGCCCTGCAGTTGGCTGCATCTTCCAATGCTTAAAAGAAAAAAAAAGGGGGGGGGGAATCTATATGCTTTCATTTTGCTTCAGCTGAACCCATCAAAGTGACTTGACAGCAGGATTCAGATTGAAAGCAGCTCTTCTCTTTAGCCTGCAACCTCTGATACGTACCGGTAATTTGGTTGGTGTTTTCTCCCTCCCCCTACCAATATGTCAACTTTTGTGAATGTACAGAGAGATAACAAGAAAGATCAGAGCTTTGGCTGAGCTAGCATTGCAACTCTCGACTGTGCCACTTCAAATGTTCATGTTTGTGATCCAGTAATAATGTATGTTGCATCCTGCTGTTGGGTTTCCATGGACAGAGGTACATCAAAAGGCCCATTCCCCCATTCCTCATATTTTGCACAAACAGCCACAATCATTGGGATGTTCCGTTCATGCTTTTTGTTAGGGGGTTACGTATCACAGCTCACTCTAATAGTTACCCCAGCAATGGCAGGCAGCCTCCCTTGATTAGGATTTCAAACAGTATCCCCCAGCAGCCAGCGGTTCCACTCAAGAGCCTTTCTGTATCCCATAAATGCAGACTGGCAATATCTTGTCTGGCAGGTTCACCTCCGCCTTCCCTGGTCCCAGCATGCAGAAGAGAAATCCTCCTCCTCTTCCCTTCCAGGGGTATCCCAACTCCCTGGGGGTTCAGGCAAATGAGTCCACTAGGACTTGGCTCCAATGTCCCAGTGTGCTTCTCTCTGAGCAATGACACATAACTGTCATAAGGTGTGTGTGAGAGAGGATACCTATCTATTGATTTGCCTGTAGCAAATTAGACAAGTTTGACTTTGCCCCAAACCCTACACTATTGGCCCTACTTACAGCAAGAGCCTCCCTCTGTTTTTGGGAAGTCTAAATTGATTGAAACTAGTCCAACATTCACCAAGAAAGAAAGAGAGAGAGAGAGAGAGAGAGAGAGAGAGAGAGAGAGAGAGAGAGATTGAACCTATTGTTTGTTATAGAACTCTCTCCTTGCTCCACCCACGTCCTGATTATTTCCCTACCCAACAACTACAAGTGTTTCTAAGAGGACTGTGCTTTTCTTATACTTTTAAAATGTGCTGCTAAAAGCTGCTAGGTGACTCTAAGAATGGCATCTTGATGCTGAATAAATTGCTTTTTCTGAATGTACTCGATTCCCATTTTGCTGAAGGGCTATTGGTTTCTGCTTATTTTAAACAGAAGACTGTTGCTGCAGAAAACCTGGGCAAACAGAATTGCTGGTCTACTAGGAGAAATGCAAGAGACAGGACATTAGACAGGAAGTACGTAGTTCTTCGGTGCAGATACTTTGACGATACCATGGAGGGGGCTGATACCATGTGATTAAGGGGAAGTGAGGCTGCATTGCTGTCTCTGTCCCTTCTGTCACGTGGCTTCTCCATCTCCACCGCTCATATCCCGAGTGTTGAGTGTAGGTGTCTGCATTAAGGACCCCAGGCATGCAGATTCCATGCAGATTGGAACACTAATCATGCAGGGATCTTGACTGATGCAAGGTACAAGGATGCTAGCTCCTCCAGAGTGGATGCCTGTCAAATTACATGAAATCAGGTCCAGAGGCATTGATGCTGGACATCTTTGAGCTTTGATTTTGTTCTCGACAAGCTCTAAAAGGTAAAGAGCTATACCAAAATGATAATAATAATAATAATTGGGTTGAATCAGATGAAATTGCATGCCCTTTCAGAGCCAGTGTGGTGTAGTGGTTAAGAGCGGTAGACTTGTAATCTGGGGAACCGGGTTCGTGTCTCCGCTCCTCCACATGCAGCTGCTGGGTGACCTTGGGCTAGTCACACTTCTTTGAAGTCTCTCAGCCCCACTCACCTCACAGAGTGTTTGTTGTGGGGGAGGAAGGGAAAGGAGAATGTTGGCCGCTTTGAGACTCCTTTGGGTAGTGATAAAGCGGGATATCAAATCCAAACTCCTCCTCCTCTTCTTCTTCTTCTTCTTCTTCTTCTTCTTCTTCTTCTCATTGTCCTTCTGGAAATCCTCAGCAAAGTCAAATCTGAATGCTACCTCTGAAACAAGCCCCCTAATTCTAATGATAAAGTCTACTGAGACTCCTTAAACACTGTGAAGTACAGAGGATACTAGGACATGATAAACCTCTCCTTTTTACAGGGACAGTCCCGGATTTACAGAAGCCGTCCTGGTTTCTGATTTGATCCCGGAATGTCCTGCTTTTCCTTAGGACGTCTCTAGCCAGTGTGGTGTAGTGGTTAAGAGCAGTGGACTCGTAATCTGGTGAACCAGATTCACGTCCCTGCTCCTCCACATGCAGTTGCTGGGTTAGTCACACTTCTTTGAAGTCTCTCAGCCTCACTCACCTCGCAGAGTGTATGTTGTGGGGGAGGAAGGGAAAGGAGAATGTTAGCCGTTTTGAGACTCCTTCGGGTAGTGATAAAGCGGGATATCAAATCCAAACTCTTCTTCTTCTTCCAGAGGGCATTGCATGGGGGGGCATTGATGGCCGCCAACTTGGATGGCTTTTAAAGAGGATTAGACTAATTCATGTGAGAACAAGATGCTGGACTAGAGGGGCCATTCAGAAGCCTCTTGTTATGTTCTTGTGACTCCTGTCAAATTTCAGAAGGGAAGTTTCAATGGTTTTCCCACAAGGCCAACCATTACAGTTTTGGGGTCCACTCACCCCCCACTCCCAGTTCACTACTGGGAAATCAAAACAGGATGAACTGATAAGACTTAATAAAACATTTTACATGTGTTGAATGAATGAGTACAAAGTGTTTCCTGTCCACTGGGCATTGGACATATTATAAAGGGTTTGCTCAGGCTTTCGCCTTCTCTGTGTGCGCCTGTTCCCACCCCCACTCTCTTGTACACACACAATCCAACATTTTTATAAAGGAGTATAAAATGGAAGTTAATTGCAAGACATCATATTTCTTTTAGTTATAAAGCAGTTCAGTAGTTATTTATTTACATGGAACCACAGAGCTACTAGAACCAATTACTATTTAAAATGTAGGCACCATTGCATAATAAAACTGATTTTTACTCTCAATGATCTACAGTTCTCGCAAAGCAAAATGTTCCTATGCCTTTGTAGGAAGCAGTTGGGCTGTGGTAGGGTGGGTTGTACAATAATATTTAATAATACATAGCAGGATATAGTCTGGGTTGAGTATTCCCTTCCCTAACATTTACTTAATAACAGCTAGTTACATTCAACTGGATGGTAAGCAGTATTTTCCAAAAGGTTGTTATTGCAGAAGGCATTGCCAACTTTCAACAAATGGGCTTATATAGCACAGGATAATTATGTGCAATTTCATTTTTTAAAATGGAAGATAAATAATGTGGCAATACTGCCTTGTGGAGCTCTCTCTATTTCTGCAAAATGTATTATTTAGATATTGGTGCATTCTCTGAGTCAGATGCTTTATGCAGCATGAAAAGACATATTTAAAAATAAATTATGTGGTTTTTCCCCTGCACTAAACTGCTTATTCATACAAGGTGATGAGCTCATCAAGGTGCACCTCTTTGTTTAAGTTGCATATTATATTATCCGGTACAGAGGCAAAGCATGGATAAAGGGGTATGAGAAAATCAGGCATCATATTATAGTTACCTGGCTAATAATAGTAGTTCTCATTATACTCTATTTTGCCTATCATCAAGATTTGCAATATAGAACTAAAAAGAACCCTGGGCATGACAGTATTAGACAAGTAGAATATATGCTACATTATTCACAGACCTTGGTGTCTCTATTTTCCAAGGTCAGTTCCGGAATTACAGAAGCCATCCCGGTTTATGGCTTGATCCCTGAATGTCCTGCTTTTCCTTAGGACATCCCTAATTTCATTGGGGGAATATGTTGGAGAAATGTTGGAGGGTATGGAGTTATGCTACCCCTGAGCCAAGGAGATAAGCAACTATACAACCTTTAGAAGACATCTGAAGGCAGCCCTGTATAGAGAGGTTTTTGAATGTTTAATGTTTTATTATCTTTTTATATATGTTGGAAGCTGCCTAGAGTGGCTGGGGCAACCCAGTCAGATGGACTGGGTATTATTATTATTATTATTATTATTATTATTATTATTATTATTATTTATTATTATTATTAAATAGGATGTCCCTATTTTCATTGGAGAAATGTTGGAGAGTATGCATTCATTGTTTTGTTGTAGCAAGCATTATGTAATATTATACAGGAAATGCACAACTCCTAGGTTCATTACATATTCTGACTACAGTGGTACCTTGGTTCTCAAACGCCTTGGTACTTAAACAACTTGGAACCCAAACACTGCAAACCTGGAAGTAAGTGTTCCAGTCTGCGAACTTTTTTCGGAAGTCGAACATGCTCCATTTTGAGTGTTACGCTTCCGATTTGAGTGCCACACTTCCGTTTTGAGTGTTACACTGAGGTCTGTCTGTTTTTGCTATTGATTTTGCATTTTTGTTTTTGCGGCTCTTTTTTGTTTGTTTTTGTGACTGTGTGGAACCCAGTTCAGCTACTGATTGATTGATTGTGTGATTGCAGTACATTGTTTATTGCTTTCATTTTATGGATCAATGATCTCGTTAGATAGTGAAATTCATGTTATATTTCTGTTTTGGGGCTTGTTTTTAAAAGTCTGGAACGGATTAATCCATTTTGCATTACTTTCTATGGGAAAGCACGCCTTGGTTTTGGAATGCTTTGGTTTTGGAACGGACATCCGGAATGCATTAAGTTAGAGAACCATGGTACCACAGTATCTGAAAAGACAAGATGTGAAAAGTAGGTCACTACTGCCTACCAGGAGGAGTGAGGTAGCAGGGAGCAGCAGGAGATTAGCTCCACTAGTACATGTGCACTACACCAGTGGTGGACCCTGGAGTCTCAAATTTCAGCAGTGTTCTGTGTGACACCAAAATTTAGTGCCATTCGAAAGCTTAGTTGTGTCTGACCAGAGAAGAATGACAAACCAAGTTGATGGACTATGCCGAAATGGCAAAATTAACTGGGAAGCTCAGAAATCAAGAAGACAAGAACTTTAAAAAAGAATGGGAAACGTTTATAGTTTATATACGAGGCCATTGTAAGCAGGTTAAAACATTGACAGGATTTTAACCACACTTGTAATGTAACGGAATGTACAGATAATTTAGAAAGACAAAAATTGGAGAAGTATTTATATGCAGTTGAAAATATTATTAATAGGACCCATGGAAGGGATGGGGGGAAGTCAGGAGATTCAGATTAATCTTGATACTTGGATTCGGAATTTTGCATAGGCTAGCCCAGGAATTCCTCTGCAGCTTGCATTCTCCCTTCATATGCCAAATAATCAAAATTCTAGCATTTATTAATGTCTAGGGTTTAGTGATGTATGGAAGTGAGAGCTGGACCATCAAGAAGGCTGATGGCCAAAGAATTGGTGCTTTTGAATTATGGTGCTGGAGGAGACTCTTGAGAGTCCCATGGGCTGCAAGAAGATCAAACCTATCCATTCTGAAGGAGATCAGCCCTGAGTGCTCACTGGAAGGACAGATCCTGAAGCTGAGGCTCCAGTACTTTGGCCACCTCATGAGAAGAGAAGACTCCCTGGAAAAGACCCTGATGTTGGGAAAGATTGAGGGCACAAGGAGAAGGGGACGACAGAAGACGAGATGGTTGGACAGTATTCTCGAAGCTACCAACATGAATCTGACCAAACTGCGGGAGGCAGTGGAAGACAGGAGTGCCTGGTGTGCTCTGGTCCATGGGGTCACGAAGAGTTGGATACAACTAAACGACTAAACAACAACAAGGGTTTAGGGTTTCCCCACCCCAAATCTATAACAATATAAAATAATTTCTATATCTTAAAGTACTAGAGCACTTCTGGTCACAACATTCCCCTCCACACAGGTGACAGAGTATTTAAATGATGAATTAAATTAGAATCTCTAAGCAGCACCTGCAACATGATAAATACAATATAGATCCTTATTTTTAAAAAAGAAAACAAAGGAAAGCCTTCCTTCACAGGTACACTTAAAACACAGGCCAAGACATCCTACAGAAAACATCAGCATAACTTTGGCAATGCAGCTGAATAAACTCCTTCATTAAAGCTGTGCAGCAGCTTCTTCTACATTAATTCAAGCTGTGTCGCTCCAAGCTGGAAAAGGAAATTCCAGACATGTAGTTGCCTAAGGCCACAGTCAGCCTGAACCAGAACTTGTGATGAGGAGGTTACAGAAAAGTCAGTGAAAAGAAAAACAGACATATTTGGGTGATTGACCAGCTCATGTTGTGCTGCTCAAAGACACCATTGTTCCTGGTGGTAAACTTGAAAGCTGGTTCCCAGACTTTAAACCCACACAGGATCAGGCAGCAGTATGTGAATAAGTCTTTTAGACTACCCAAAGAGGAGGCTATTTGAGAGTAACACATTTGACAGAACGAGCTTCCTTCAAGCAAATATCCCAAACTCAAAAGCATTAGAAGAGGCCGATCATATTATTTGAAAGACGGTTGTGGGGAAGTATATTGAGGAAACAACGCAGACCATGGGTGCAGATGGTTTTTATATTGAATAGTGGTGCGGTTAAAAAAAAAGTGTGGGGTTTTCAACTGTAGAGCATGGGCAGCCAAGAGGTCCTCTCCAGCTGTTTTGGAGTACAACTCCAATCCTCCCTGGTTACTGGCCAGGCTAGCTAGGTATGACGGGAGGTGAGGTCTGCAAAATCTGCAGGGTACCACTTTGGTTTTCCTGTTGTACAGGCAGCCCAAGGAATGGCTCCCCCTAATGGTAAGATAGATAGATAGCGCATACCCTCCAAGTATCCTGGTCTAAGTGGGACATTATGGGTGGACAGAAGGCACCTTGGCTTCTGATCCCAACCCTGGATGACTTCCAAGGCCACATTGGTCCCTGCAGCATCTCCCAATGCTCCCCTGAGGCTGAGGATGAGGACAGCAGACGAAAGTAGGAACGGGAGGGGCTCAGCGAGCAAGAAGGCGAGGAAGGGATCAGAAGCAGGGAGGGGGTGAGTGATGGGGCAGATGGGATGGTGGGGCAGGTGCCTCAAATTGCCCTCCCACCCAAAATGTTGAGGGTATGCTAGATAGTTAGATAGACCTGCAGGCATAGGGTGATATACAATAGATAGATAGATAATGATAGATAGATAGATAGATAGATAGATAGATAGATAGATAGATAGATAGATAGACAGATGATAGATAGATAGATATAGATAGATGATAGATAGAGTGGTACCTCGGGTTACAAACTCTTCGGGTTACAAACTCCGCTAACCCGGAAGTAGTACCTCGGGTTGAGAACTTTACCTCAGGATGAGAACAGGAATCGTGCGCTGGCGGCACGGCAGCAGCAGGAGGCCCCATTAGCTAAAGTGGTACCTCAGGTTAAGAACGGTTTCAGGTTAAGAACGGACCTCCGGGACGAATTAAGTTCGTAACCAGAGGTACCACTGTATAGGATCACTGCAACATCAAACTACCTACCTTAGGCTTTTCACCTCACATTGTCTAAGAATAGTTCCACCCTGCTACACTCCATGCTGTTACAAATACTGAGGGGTTGGTATGAAAACAATATTTTACATCTGCCTAGTGACTAGTCCTTTAAGGGTTAAGAAGTAAGCAAGGTAGCATCTTCTATTTCACGCTTTCAGTAAAAAGTTTTCCAAAGTCAAGCATCTTGTACCGCCTTTACCCTAGACCTAGAGATTCTGATCCAGGTGTAATTCAGCAACAAAAGTATGAAGCCATGCCAGAATTGACTATTGATTTTTCCTGCCTCCATTCTGTTGGGCTTCATTGTGGATTTTTTTTTTTTTTAAAAAAAACACTTTTCATTGGCCTTCATGAGTACAGCAAAACTTTCTGCCTCAGAGAAGCCTCAACCTTTCAGAAACTGTTGTCCCTGACCCATGCCTTCTGAACCCTGAAACAGATTCTGGAATATTTGTGGAAATTCAGCAAACATCCAGCTGGAAAGTCCAAACAGCTCCATGCATCTGCATTTCCCCCACAAGAAAATACAGAATGAAAGGTACCCTCTTTGTGCTTTTTGTTCTCTGTTACCCACCTGGCAATAAAGAATACCCTCTCCTAAAGGTAAAGGTAAAGGGACCCCTGACCATTAGGTCCAGTCTTGACCGACTCTGGGGTTGCGGCGCTCATCTCGCTTTATTGGCTGAGGGAGCCGGCGTACAGCTTCCAGGTCATGTGGCCAGCATGACAAAGCCGCTTCTGGCGAACCAGAGCAGCGCACGGAAACGCCGTTTACCTTCCCGCCAGATTGGTACCTATTGATCTACTTGCACTTTGATGTGCTTTCGAACTGCTAGGTTGGCAGGAGCAGGGACAGAGCAACTGGAGCTCACCCCGTCGCAGGGATTCGAACCGCCAACCTTCTGATCGGCAAGCTCTAGGCTCTATGGTTTAACCCACAGCGTCACCCGCGTCCCTCTCCTATTTGCATCAATAAAACATCCCTCTAGAATTTTTTTTATTATGATCCAGAGAGAAGGGACCATTTTAGAAGCCACCTGACAGCTTTTTTTGGTGGGGTATAATTGCTGCAGATAAACAAAACATACTATTTTCAGTAATCGGGACTAAAACTGATTTATGTCTCCCCCAATATTTCCCAGGCTCAGTTCTTCAGTCCTGTCTGCCCTGTGCCATTTTGCATCTCTTCTATGTCCTGCTGAGTTAGTATTCTTCCCACCTGCTCTCTGGGACCTATTTTGACATTCCTGCAGTATTTTTGCCACAATGGGACTTAAGAATGCTGGGTGCGTGCTAATCCTTTTGACACAGCTGACAATGGCTGCAAGCAGCCTTAAACAGCTGAGCGCTGATTTTGAATGTAGGCATCGAAGTGACAGCAGCAGCTGCATGCACCCAGCCCCAAACTCACATAAACTGTGGGATGAGAATTACAACGGGACAGCTGTAGATGCAATCTGAGTTTGCAGTTTATTGAAGCCACCAAGTAGCATCAGACTCTGACTTTTCACTCTGGTGGGAGCTGAACGTGGCAAGGCGTTGAATTGTTTTCACTGCCGGAAGATAATCGATTGCTTTAATAGCCGCTTTGCGCTTCATGTGTTTATCTTTTTGTGGACGTTTTAAACCATTTGGTTTTATCATATTTGTTATAACTTGTGTTACAGACTTGAGCTCTTTCCGAGGAAAGCAGGGATATGTTTTAAATACATTATAATAAATAGACAGGTCTGGGAATGTGGCTATGAAATCCCCTTTGCACACAATGATTTCTATGCAATGGAAACAGCCAAGGAGATTAAGTTTCCTGTCATATATATATTAATGGGTATCTTCCTATCTCCTAACTTCTTGCCCTCTTTTAAGCTTAATAGGAGCAATATTTTCATGGGAAATTGTCATAGACTGGGAAAGACTATGGAGAACAGATATAAAATTTACAGCATGTACTTTGTTAAGAGAGAATATAATGAAAATGATTTACAGATGGTACTTGACCCCAGTGAAGCTGGCAAAAATCTATCATTTGCAGGACAATAAATGTTGGAAATGTGGCAATACGGAAGGAACATTCTATCATATGTGGTGGACCTGCCCAAGGATGAAGGCCTTCTGGGAGATGATATATAATGAGTTGAAGAAGGTGTTTAAAAACACATTTTTGAAGAAACCAGAGGCCTTCCTCCTTGGAATGGTACACCAAGTTTTACCAAAAGAAGACCACACGTTGTTTATGTATGCCACTACGGCAGCAAGAATTCTTGTTGCAAAATACTGGAAGACAAAGGACTTACCGACATTGGAAGAATGGCAGATGAAAATGATGGACTATATGGAAACCGCTGAACTGACCGGGCGAATCCGCGACCAGAGGGACGACGCAGTGGAAAAAGAGTGGAGAAAGTTTAAAGACTATCTTAAAAAACATTATAAAGTACAGAATTAAAATAAATAGAAATGCCAATGTATAAAATTAGTTTATAAAAGATTAATATAGTAAATAGTATGGTAGACATATTGTAGAAATAAGTGTCAAGTAATATTGAATTTAAGTTTCTTTTTATAAATATTTGTTAGGAAATATAAGGTTGTTGAAAAAGAATCTGGAAGTTATTTTAAATTTAAAGAATGTAATTAAAATAAGATAAAATGTAATAGAAATGAGAAGATAGAAATATTAAGAAATTGCTGGTAGATAATAGATAAGGAGAATCGACACAGAGGGATAGATCGGAGGAAGTCAGGAGGAAATGTTAAGGAGATAGGATAAGAATATATGATAAATGTGGTGTAGTGTAGTGTTTTAGTTTTAGTATAGTGTATATGTATGTGTTTTAGTTTTAGTATAGTTTATATGTATGTGGTTTTTTTTGTTAATTGTTTGTTTGTTTATTTTTGTGTTTAAAAATAAAAATATTATATAAAAAAAAAATATTTTCATGGGAAATTGTAGTGCCACATTCTGCTGGCGATTCTACTTTCCTGAGGAATGTACCTCAGGAAAGTTCTGGAACCTAGGATACGCACCATTGGTCCACTTAGCTCAGTATTATCTACACTCACTGACTGTGGCTTTTCAAGGGTTGAGACATGAGCCCTTAAAAAAAATTTTTTTTAATTACTTTTCACAATAAACAAAATCAGTACATTATAGAAAAATAAAAAAGTTTAAAAAGCATAAAATTTAATATTAAATCCACATTGTGGGATTACTTGAATCCCCCGACTTCCCTCCCCTCCCTCCCCTGGTTCCTTTGTTTTATCTTCATTTAAGCATGTCAATAAAGTCTTCATCTCTAATTACCACCAAATTTAAACATTATCCATAACATTACAAATGTTTTTAAAACCCTGCTAATGTATTCACTTCCTTACAATGCTTTTGTATATACGCAATAAACATTTCCCATTTTAAAAAAAATATTTGTTATTGTCTTTCCCAGTTAGTTGAGACAGGAGCCCTTTTTGACCTTACCTAGAGATGCAAGGGACTGAACCTGGGATCTTCAGCATGCAACGCAAGTGCTAAAACAGGGACAGGGAAAATCTAGGCTGCAGGCCAAATGTGACCCACCAGCAATGGCGTAGTGGCGGGGGTGGGGGAGGCACAGGGGCAGTTGCCCTGGGGGCAAAGTTGTTATGAGGTGCAAGTTTTCAACACCCTGTGCTGCCTCAATCCAGCTGTGCACTTCCGTCATTGAGCTCCGTTGAAAATGCTTCTCCATGCGAACCAGGAAGTGACCTCTCCAGAGAGCCAGTGTGGTGTAGTGGTTAAGAGTGGTAGACTCGTAATCTGGTGAACCGGGTTCGCATCTCCACTCTTCCACATGCAGCTGCTGGGTGACCTTGGGCTAGTCACACTTCTCTGAAGACTTTCAGCCCCACTCACCTCACAGAGTGTTTGTTGTGGGGGAGGAAGGGAAAGGAGAATGTTAGCCGCTTTGAGACTCCTTCGGGTAGTGATAAAGCGGGATATCAAATCCAAACTCCTCTTCTTCTTCTCTTCTTTTCTTATCTCTGCAGCTGGGATCTCCTGGGTGATGCAGACGCTGTTAGGCAGTTGAATGTGCATGAATACTCCACCTGTTTCCCTCTCTCCACGTGGCCCTGGGCACTGGCAAACCATGCTAAGCCACTGCCTACTTGCCTCCCCATGTGACCCGCAGGGCTGTTTTGGTAAGTCGTGCCTACCCACCATCCACCATCCACATGATGTCAAGTGTAGGGTGACTAAGAGCAAGGCTTCAAAGCTCAAAGTGGACTCCCAATTGTTCCTTTGCTGGAGAAAGGTGTGTGCAGGTAGGAGCATACCTTCTCAAGGAAAGGGAAGCCATTTCTATTCCGTGGAAGCCATTTGTCCTTCCCAGCACTGCTTTCCCACCACCAAATATGCAAGCAATAAGGAGGAAGGAGGAAGTTGTAACATGACAGGCTGCTGATCCTTAAGGAAACTTTTAAAAAATTAGTTAAGGCTTAGGTTGAAGATTTTAAATTTGTTAAACTGAATCAATTTCCACGTTCTCATCGCCTTGAATATTTGTACTACACTAAGATTTCACTTTTTGGAATTGTGCTTCCTTTCCGTCTCCCCCTAACCATTCCTTTTTAAATATAAAAAGTTCTATGTATCCAATCTAAGTATGAAATGGAAGTCTTGAGCCTGTAAGATCTGAGTTGGTTTTAAACGAGAGAAAATGAGTTTGCCCCCATGCTACTAAAAGCCAGGTCTAAATCATGGGGTTTAAATAGGATACCAATTATACTCCTCTGACCTTTGAGCATCTATTTCATTCTTAAAGTTTGCCAGCCATTGCAATAAAGGCTTCTTGTCACTAAGGGGTTTCTATTCATATAGCAGATTGCAAGTTCAAAGCCTTCTTTTAAAGTAAGAAGCTCTGCCCTGGGAATGCCAGCCTTTAAAGTTTGCAATGTCATGGCTTGCAAGTGGCAATGTGACTTGAAAGGGTTTGTTTTGTTTTGTGTTTTGTTTTTTACATTGCTGCAAAGTTGCTTCCTTTGAAAATAGCCCAGAGTAGGTTTCCTGGGACACGATATTATTGTGCAGCTGTCTCTCAAATTCTTCAACACAACAGTAGAAACAAAATTCAGCTGAGGCCTGCCTTCCACACTGCTTGCCATGGGAATATGCCCTAAGTGTGTGAGCATGTAAAAAATCAATGCACTAAGCGTAAGCAAGGAGAATGACACTTCTAGTACAGGGAATGGGACAACAAGCACAAGCTCATCCAGACTTCCTTTTGCCATGCACTATCCAGGTCCGGGCCTGCGTTTAAACCCGTGATTTCACAATGAATAGGAGTAAATGTCAATCCAAAGAAAACCCAATTGCTATTTGCTCCGATTTAGCAGTAAAATGCAGATTTTCTCTGGGAAAGCTCTGGGATCTAAATAATAACAATGATGTCCAGACACAGAGCTTTAAAGCCTGCACCTGCAGACCCTCCAAGTGTCCCTATTTTCCAGGGACAGTCCCGGATTTACAGAAGCCATCCTGGTTTCTGATTTGATCCCAGAATGTCCTGTTTTTCATTAGGACTTCTCTAGCCAGTGTGGTGTAGTGGTTAAGAGCGGTGGACTCATAATCTGGTGAACCAGGTTCACGTCCCCGCTCCTCCACATGCAGCTGCTGGGTTAGTCACACTTCTTTGAAGTCTCTCAGCCTCACTCACCTCACAGAGTGTTTGTTGTGGGGGAGGAAGGGAAAGGAGAATGTTAGCCGCTTTGAGACTCCTTTGGGTAGGGATAAAGCGGGATATCAAATCCAAACTCTCCTTCTTCTTCTTCTTCTTCTTCTTCTTCTTCTTCTTCTTCTTCTTCTTCTGTTTTCATTGGATAAATGTTGGAGTGTATGTGTCAGGGACTGGCCCGAGCCAGGAGGGGTGGCGGAAGGGACAGAGGCATCAGGAGGTCACCCATGGACGCCAGAGGAGGTATTGCGAGCATGGGAGCAGGAAGAGGCAGCACCTAGGCTGTCGCCAGAGACAGGGAAGGAGGTGTGGAGAAGTGGGAGTGAAGAGGTGTCGCCGCCTGTGCTGACGGAGGAAGAGCGGGTGGCGTGGGAGCCTATGGGAGGGGAAGAGAACATGGAGACGGAGGGAGAGCAAGGGGTCGAGGATGTTGCGGGAGCCTCTGCAACAACCTCCAGGGAGGATGAAAGTGAAAGGGATGAGGGCAATGCAGGGGCCAGCAGGGTCAAGAAGCGGAAAAGGAGGAGTGAGAGGAGGCGTTGGAGTTTCAAGAGGCTTTTATGCTGGGGGGAAAAGCGGAAGCCCTTACTTGGAGAATCTGATTCATCGGAGGAGGAGGATGAACTGTAAAGCTTGTCGGTGAAATAAACTTGTACATAAGTTAAACGGACTGCTGAGTCGCTTACTCTTGAGGAGGACGCATATCCACCTCACAGTATGGTTATGCGACCCCCAAGGAGATAAGTAACAATGCAACCATTAGAAGACATCTGAAGGCAGCCGTGTATAATGGAGTTTGTTTGTTTTTTGTTTGTTTGTTTTTTAATTGTTTCATGTTTTATTATTATTTATTGTAAGCTGCCCAGAGTGGCTGGGGCAACCCAGTCAGGGGGGCAGGGTATTATTATTATTATTATTACCATCATCATCATCATGGATAATAATAATAATAATAGAATAGGACATCCCTATTTTCACTGGAGAAAAGTGCCTAGAAACTCAGCAGAAAAGGCAGTCTGGATGAGCCCAGTGTCAACAAGGATCACACAGCCTTCCGCAGTCACAAACCCAGTCTGTATTTGATAGATGCTAAAAGAAAACTCAATCCATCCCCTTCAGAGCCATCATGTTTTTAAATATCTTTGTGGGACGGGCCAAAGAAGCAGATGTAGAGGGGTAGAAAGAAGTTTAAAAGAACATACATTTTCTTTTCTCGGTCCTGTACTTCTATTCCTGTCCCCCTCTGATTCTAGATTCAGGTAGGTAGCCGTGTTGGTCTGACGCAGTTGAAATAAATTTAAAAATTGTCCAGTAGCACCTTAGAGACCAACTAAGTTTGCATGCACCCAAAAGCTTATACCCAGAACAAACTTAGTTGGTCTCTAAGGTGCTACTGGACAATTTTTTAATTTATTTGTCCCCCTCTGAGATTCTCTTCGCAGATATCGCTATTTATATACACAGATTTTCCTTTTGGTCTCTATCCGCTGCTTCTGCCCAAACATTTTCAATATGGTGCTACTGGTAGAGGCTGTTTTCTGAGTTGATTCAGCACTGAAGCCCTGTGGGAAATGTATGATAATCAAATCACCATTCTGCAGACAAAATTGCCCCTTTATGCCATGCCATTAAAGAAGTCCTATTTTACTCTCCAGGTTCTAAGGAAGGATTTAACCGAATGAATCTCATTATTTATTATAGCATCATTTGCAACTAAAATGATTGCCTCCCTCCTGCTTTTCAAAAACGGTGACATTATTTGTTCAATTCTTACTGCTGCAGTTAGACTCCTGGATGGCAAGAGAAATCAAGCAATAATAATAATAATAAAAGACAACACAATATGTAGACAAATAATGCAGCAACTGAGAAGAGAATAGGGAAATTTTAAACCCCAGCAACAAAATTAATTTCACATGCAAGCATTGAAAGAACGAAAAAGCGTTTTGATGACATAGATTTGGTGCAATCAAGATTAAATTTATAACTCCAGCAGCACCAACAGAACATTCCCAATTCAAAGCAGTAGCAAAGTCTCAACCACAAACCACTGACTGAAATTAAATACCAGGGTTTAACATAAAAGATAGAAGCTCAAGTAAAAAGAACACTTTTCATAGAAACACAATCATGCTTTTCACTATGCCAAATGGAATGCAAAGTTTTCATAGAGTTTTGTTTTCTTCTACTGGGATATATGTTATTAGAATAGGAGTGATTATTTACACATATATATTGATTTCCCCCTTATAATATTTAGGCTAATTTATAAAATCATAGGGCGGGATTCACCTAACAAGTCTGATCAATTTCCCCTTCCTCCATTGGCAACCTACACCACATTTTGCACTGTTTTGGTGGGTACCCCAATTCTCTGGAGCTGATTTTCATCTGGTTGGGGTGCTGAGGACTGCATAAGGAGGGGGGAACTAGCAAAATGGACTCCCCTCCTCACCCATTAGCAGAGGTAGGTATAAGATCAAAAGGTCTTCAGCAGATGTGAGGGTATGGGCATAGCCAGAGGGGCAGAGGGGCAGCTCCCCACTCCTAAATCAAGCAAAATCAATCAACACAAATCTGAGGTTCTCCCCCCTCTAACAAAAGACTGCCCCCCAACAAAAACCTGCCCCCTAACAAAAATCCTGGCTAAGACAATGTATGAGGGCACTGGTTGGATTCCACCCTCAGTCTAGAAAAGTCTCCCTCAATCTGTCGACTTTCAGCCTGTTTGGGATGACTAACCCCATCATTTCTGACCATTCATCATGCATTAAAGTAGGAAGCCATTTAGAAGAGGTTGGAACTGCTGGAAACAAGAACCTCGGACACTGAACGTCAAATAGACCTTACTCAACTTTCCTCAACATACCGGCACTTATATGATCACCGAATGATACACCCAACTAAATATTGAACAAAGCTAGACAACCCCAGGCATCGATAGGCTTTTACTAGGGCCCGATTTAATGCCCTTCCCTCGGCGCTATTAACTGGCAGATATCACCAGACCCCGTTAGAACAGAGACTATGCCCCTGTGCTAATAACGAAATTGAATCAATCGGGCATGTACTTCTGCACTGTACATTGTATCAAACCACGAGAAAGGAGTTAATTGAACCCCTTCTAAAGAATTTACCGGGTCGATCACCTGAAACATATATTAGATACCTAATAGCGGACTCTAATCCAGAGATCACTAGGAGTGTAGCTAAATTTTGCTACATCGCGTCAAGACTAAGACATACCGCGACGACAACCAACAACAAAGATAAAGACTCTAGTTAACCCCTTAGAAATGATACTAAAGTGACAGACTGGTGAGATATCTCCACAAACTTTAAGCTTAAAATGTGATGATTTTAAATTTAAATGTGATTTTAGTATATAGATGATATTTTCGAACTGAATTGTTTTATGCCTTTCTGGTCTATGACCGCAATAAAGACATTCATTCATTCATTCATTCATTCATTCATTCATTCATTCATTCATTTCATTCATTCAACCTCTGCCATGAATTTGGCTTTATGAGGTGTCACCACAACTGGTTTAATCAAAGCCCTCCCTGGCTGTTATTTCTGATGGCTTGGAATTATTCCCGTGAATACACACCAGATGCTCAAAGACAAATCTGAACACCATCCCCGGGGTACAAAACATTATGTTGGAGATGGTCTTCTGACTTGGCCCATATGGACGCACACAACAGCATCATGTGCATGTGCAATAATCATGTTTAAGATTGCCTCCACCATCACATTCTAGCTGGTTAAAAATATTCTCATGAATACATTTAAGTTTTAAAAATAGGGATTTTGAAAATCAACACATGTAGACTCTTTCTGACAAGCACCTGAACACATTTCTAACTTTTTATTTTTTATTTTGAAAGGTTTATAAACAGCTTAATCAAAGAACTCTCTAAGCTGTGTGCATAATAAAATTGTACATGACAAGATACAGCTAAATTCCACAAAACTGTTAAAAATGAGCATGCACAAATACATTCACCGGCACATACAAGCAACTTGTATATAAGTACAATACACCCCTATAACAATAAACAAAAATTTAATCAAATTAACACCAAATCACCAGTCATAATTCGGTCCACTATGCATGCTTTCTTTCTTTCTTTCTTTCTTTCTTTCTTTCTTTCTTTCTTTCTTTCTTTCTTTCTTTCTTTCTTTCTTTCTCTTTCCCTCCCTCTCTTCCCTCCCTTCCTTACGACTAGATAAACCTCCCATTCTCATTTTCACAGTACATTTCTCCAAGCCTCAAGAATATGCTTCCAAATGAGTTCTCCATCTTACCCAGTTGCAGTGATCAGACCTTCAAAGAATTTGAGGTTGTGTAAGATGGGAAGTGTTCTGATGGTTTCATAAGAGAAATATAGATGGCAGAGGACCAGGTATCTTTCATTCTAACACAGAACTAACGCTAAAGGCTGTTGCTGACATCCTCTTTGCTTCCAGAGCATAATGACATTTCCCCAAAGCAATTTACGATTTTGCAGGAACTAACAACAGGATAACTCTAAAAGTACTTTCATTTATCAACTACTGCACAGGTCAAATAGACCTATGCAGCAGTCGGGCTCTCTAAGCACCAGGGAACTGTTCCCCTGTAACTCAGCAAGTGCTGCTCAGCTTTCTTTGGCCATAGTTGACCTCACTACACTGAGGAGATGACAAAGATGTAATTTACTGTGTTTCAGTCTCCCTTCCACAGAATGAATTCAGGTCAGCTTTGTTTGCAGAAAGTACAACAGCAGTGCACTCAAAGCTCAGAGTGCAGAAAGCTCCTCAGAACTGTGGGCTTCAAGGCACAGCAGGGATAAGTATGAAAATATTGTGTGTCCTTGATTAATATTCAGGATCATACATAAAAAGGTAAAGGGACCCCTGACCATTAGGTCCAGTCGCGGACGACACTGGGGTTGTGGCGTTCATCTCGCATTACTGGCCAAGGGAGCCAGCGTACAGCTTCCGGGTCATGTGGCCAGCATGACAAAGCCGCTTCTGGCGAACGTTTACCTTCCCGCTGCAGCGGTACCTATTGATCTACTTGCACTTTGACATGCTTTCAAACTGCTAGGATGGCAGGAGCTGGGACTGAGCAACGGGAGCTCATCCCATCGCGGGGATTTGAACCGCCAACCTTCTGATCAGCAAGCCCTAGGCTCTGTGGTTTAACCCACAGCGCCACCCACGTCCCTTTATATATAGGCAGTGTCTCCCCCCAAAAAATGTTTCTGAGCCTTCACCATAAATATGTATCTAAATTATCGCACTCTGTTCACTAGGACTAAGAATTCACTTTTTGCATGCAAAAGAAAGACTCTCAAGATGTCAAATACCATATCTTAAATAATAATAATAATCTGATTGGTTTTGTTTATTATTCATCTTGTCCTGACAGAGTGTTTCACTAAAAAGAAAATCTTTTTTCTTCTGGCTGCAAAACGACTTAATCTGTACATTATTCTTTATCGGTATAATGGAAATGTCAATAAAATCAGTATTAAACAGTAAGCAGTAGTTTTGTACCCTTGAGGTGATTTTATAAATTTGCAGCTTTTTTATAATAAATAAGACAGATATCTGCTAATTAAATCTATATTCTTGAGAGTGCCTGTGCAAATTAGAACTATTTCCTCTGCTGCATGATGAAAGATATTGCAAAGTATTAAAATTACTATTTTTGTTCTGGAGGTACTTATTACTTTCATCTTAATCAATTTCAGGAAAAAAATGGTTAACCTCTAAGTGGCTACAGTTGGTTAGAATAAATCTGATGCTCACCCTTTCCCTATCATTAGTTTATCATTGCTGTGTAAAGAGCTTATGTTCACTTATTCTGTAAGGGAACCTGACCTTTTAAAAATGTGGATTGCCAGTATCAAAGACCTAAATGTATTTACTTAGACATGATTCCCATTGATTTTAGCATTACTTACCTTCAAGTAAGAGCTTCTACATTTGGTGCGAGGATATGTGTCTGGAATTTCATCTATAATTTACCTGAAGCATTCAAATGTGAGCCAGTGGACTGTATTTTTATTTCTCCAATATTAAATGTTAATCAGTGGTTGTATTTCTATTTATCTAGAGAAGTGCATTGCTTGATGTCCTTGAAATTCACAATAATACACAATTGAAGTATTGGGAATGCCACTGCCACTCTTGACAGTGGGGGTGAATTTGCCACACAGCCCTCTTATCTGAGAAGCCCTGAATAGTTTCACTTGGGGAGGGATGGCTGTTGGTCACGTAACAATAGTCTTTGCAATAGCTTTGTAACAATAAGATCGTGTGAGCTTCCATAGCCCCTCGTCGACGTGTTTTACAAGCCATGGAGCTTGTTTTCAAACTTGAGTTTAGGTTTTTAACCTTTTGGATGAAGCAAAATTAGAATTCCTAGTTTGGATAATTACCACTTACTGTTTGGGAGTGTTCTTCTTCTTTTCTGGAGTTTCTTTTATCCTCCCCCTAGATTTAATAGCATACAAGCTATTTTGAGTTATATAAATGCATTAACTTTTTTCCTTCTGAGGAAACTGATAGATCATAACAGTGAAACGAGAATCTTAGCCGGCAACTCGTTAAGGTTATTTGTTAGTTTATCTTGAGTTATTTTTTTGTTAGTTGGAGTTATTTGGAAGGTTTTCTTGAGTTATTTATATTTCTTTGAATTAGTTTATAACGTTTTTTGAGTATTTTTGCTCTTGAGCAATTCTGCTCTTGAATCATTAAACATATTGTTTGTTTGAGTATCACTATATAAATATACGTTCAGCTCGTTTCAGGGATCTTTCACGGTGTAGATTTCCTTTGTTGGTCACGTAAGGGCTTTCCAGCCCATTTCGGAAGGCGTGAGAGTCAGACTTCTTAAGGTGACACCAACCCAAGGTCTTCCTCCATTATCTTTGCAACCCAGCCAAATGGGCGGGAAAGAAGTGCTGTTTTTCTAGAAAAAAGGGTTCTGGGATTCACCATAAATGCATCCCTTCTTCTTTTATATGGCAATGGTGGCCACCTGAGCAGGTGCTCCGGGTTCTGCCCAACATTGTGGGTGCCTGGCGTGCATGGGTGATGTCACACGCACCACATGCATGATGTCACATGGCAGAAGGAGGCCTGACAGGGCCCGTCATGTCCTCAGAAAGGCCCAAGAGGAATTGCCATGGCTGTGTTGAGCTCCATCGGGCCCTCCTGCTGCAGTGTCAGGGTCCATTCTGTCCTTACGGAGGGTGAGGGTTTTCCCCTGACTGTCGCGGCTAGGAGGACGTGACTGCCTGGCCAGTGAGCCGGGTTCAAACTGGCCAATTAGGGTTCGAGTTATGGGGAAATTCCTTTCTGGTCAGCTAGGCAATGCAATACAAGGAACTAACCTACTCACTCAAAATCCAAAGCTGTGCCACTTGGAATTTTTATCTTATGGCCTTTGCTTTTTTTTCCCCAAGCAAGCGGGATACTAAAACAAAATCGAAACCTGTTTCAAAAGCAAGGAATGTGTTCTGGAAACTATACAATAGTCTTTCATAAAAGATAGATGACATCTCCTCCTTATCTGGCTGGCTTGCCATTGTGGCTGAGGTTGCATAGAAGAGAGAAGATCAAAGTACAGCAAAAGGTGTCTCCCTCAGACTTCACTAGGGAAGAGAGAGCAAAAGGCAGATACAAAACATCTGAAACCAGAGGCAATGCCTCTAAAATGCTGTATGCTGAGGAGGTCGATAAGGATAAAGGTCGCATGTGCTGGAAATAAAAGATATTGCTTTTCTTCTTGTAATGTCACAAAAAGTGCCTATCAGGATTAGCCTTTTCGGAGGGGAGGATTTGATGTACTAGCAAACTGTTTCTTTCTTTCTAATCTTATGTTTTCTCTGTTCTTAATTTTTTCTTCTTCTCCATTTTCCGCTCCCTTAAAACTGCTGAATGCCATCTTCTCTCAGATCATTTCAAGACAGCTTTCAATCCTTTAGAGGTGACAGGAAAGAAAAATGGCCACAATGGGATTCTGTGAGAAAGGAGATAATCTCCTCCTGCAAACTGTGCCTCTGCGCACAAGTTCTAATGAGGCATGGAAAATAATTCAGGACCACAGTCGAGAAAATATTTTAAGAGGTCAAAGGTGACAACTAGGTGACATATGTTTCTCATGAGCATATCATGAGAACTTCATGAACCTAAACCAAACTGTGTATCACAAAGTCACCCAGGTACATCAGCAATAAAGATGTCAATCTATATTAATTGTTCCACTATGAATAATCTTGCATTCCTAGCAATACATTTAGCAAAATCATTGGCTTGGAATTCACTATCCAAAAGCAACATTCTACCGTCAAAATAAAGAAATAGGCACAGAGATGTTATTTTCTTCTTAGAGAACATTGCACACAGTTCGTCCATTCCTAGGTTGTGGCTTCCCATTTAGGGAAATTTCTCCCAAGTGAGGTCCACCAAATACCTTATTCAACATTTTTGGGCACCAGGTAGAAATTTACTTTCCCATTCTTCCCCTGTCAGGCTTTTGATGGACTTTCAATATGTTTTTGCTGTTAGTGTACTGCAAAAGCTTGCTATGGCTGTATGAGGCAGGGTGGGTGTTTTGCATGTATATTTGTGTGACTGTGTTGCTATTACATTTCCTCCCCCCAATGTTTATGTTTTCACATATGCTGTACATATGTTTTTACATATGCTAGCCACTTAGAGACCTCTGTGTAAACAACAACAACAAAATCAAAAGTCAAATTAGGTTTCAATGAATCCTGTGCCTTTTAGGGATGTATGAAAGCATTGTTTTCTGTGTTTGTCTCCTGCAGCACTGTTTCCAGTATGCCACAGTTCGTGTTCTGCCAAAAAACTACACAATTTGTCTCACTGTTTCCTGTGACGAAATTACCTAACTCATATAATTTATGTAATTAGTTAGGTAGTCGTTATATTATCCAACTCCATTCATTTCAGTGCAAATGAAACACACTGCAAATGTGAGCAGTGGGGACTTAATCAACCACATAACCATTGTGGACTTAAAGCAACATGGGTGAATACCAATTGCATTCGCACGATGGGATTAATGACTGAACACCTGCAATCTCTTTTTTTATAGATAATTTTTATTGATTTTCTTTTCTCAGATAAATATTCAATATCATTATTTAACATCTATTTTCTGATTTTCCCCTCCCCGTTGACTTCCCCAAACTTCCATTTCTGGTTTGTTAAACCAATTGTTACATTCTGCTGTTTATCCATAATGTTTTGTTATCACTAATTGTATTTCTTGTTTTCTGTACATAAAATTTTAAATGTTTATTTAAATCCTGCCAACGAGTCCACGTTGTTGTTTTTTGTTTCTGCAAGTATGTTGTAAAAGGTTCCCATTCTTTTCCAAAGTCACTATTGTCCTTTTCACGCAGTTTGTCCGTTAACTTTGCCAGTTCTGCATATCTCACCAGTTTTTCTTGCCATTGTTCTTTAGATGGCATATCTCCAGTCTTCCAGTTTTGTGCTATTAAAATTATTGCTGCCGTAGTAGCGTACATAATGTCCGATTTTCCTTCGGCCTCGGTCCTGTATACCTGAAGGAGCATCTCCACCCCCACCGTTCAGCCCGGACACTGAGATCCAGCGCCGAGGGCCTTCTGGCGGTTCCCTCACTGCGAGAAGCGAAGCTACAGGGAACCAGGCAGAGGGCCTTCTCGATAGTGGCACCCACCCTGTGGAACGCCCTCCCATCAGAGGTCAAAGCCATAAACAACCACATGACCTTTAGAAAACACCTGAAGGCAGCCCTGTTCAGGGAAGTTTTTAATCTGTGATATTTTAATGTATTTTTATATTTGTTGGAGGCCGCCCAGAGTGGCTGGGGAGACCCGGCCAGATGGGCGGGGTACAAATAATAAATTATTATTATAAAAATTATTATAGAATACCTAACAAAAAGGCTTCTGGTTTTCCCACAAAGGTTATTTTCAACATTTGTTTCCAATTCGTTATATATCATTTCCCAAAACTTTTTGATAACCTTACAATCCCACTGCATATGGTAAAATGTACCTTCCCCTTCTTTACATCTCCAACAATTCTTTTGTTCTGTTTTGTACATTTTTGTTCTGTTTTGTACATTTGGCTGTTTTGTACACCTGCAATCTCCACTCCCCTTTCGGTTTTGCTTGGAATTCTCCAACATCCCTAGTGCCTAGTCTCTTTTCAAAACTTAAAATATTTTTTCTTATTTCTTATTTTTCTGCCTTTCTGCCTTTCGAGAGCTCTGCAAGGGCTCATTACTACTGGAAAGATAAATATGCCTCACTTCCAGCTGTTCCATAGAGAACATATGTATTTCTAATTCACAGGGTGTCACCAGAGAACATTGGTGAACTTTGAAAACTTGCCTCTGTGGTTGCACAGAGAATGATCATAGTAAGGAAACATACGTGAAAAGCTTCTAGCAACCTTCTCCTAAAAAAAATAAACTTTAAACTTAGCTACTAATGCTACTTAAACATCATTCTTCTGGAGCCTGGTAATGAAACAAACAAAAGATCCCGCTCCAAGCAGTTAGACTAATTATTTTAGCTTTATGCAGCCATCTTGTGTAGCCTCACGGCAATTTCAAAGGCACAAAGTGCTGAAGACATATGTAAACCACAGTAATCATATTTAATATGTGAAACTAGACATATTATAAATAAATTAACTGGCAGAGGCAGTCCCCTACCTTGAATTAGAATGTTATATTCATAAAAATAAATGGGAAACCAATACTCTGAAGACTTGAATACTTTCACATACTGCAAAATAGCCTCAAAGTTTGCAAAATTTGCATAGCAGTCTACAGCACATAGGCTGCAATATGTTTGAGCCATGCTCAGCAAAAAAACTATGAGAATGGGTTGTCCACTTGAGTACATGTGCTGCCTCTGCAAAAGGGGCACCTTGAGTTGATCGATGCCCCTGATACTCCTTCCATGCTTTCATTTCTGCATCACATGAATGCCTGCACAGGGTTATAGTTTGCTTAGTAGCAATATGAGCTTCGGGGGTGGCGGGACATTGGTTTTGCATTGAATTTGTTGTTTAGTCGTGTCCGACTCTTCGTGACCCTATGGACCAGAGCACGCCAGGCACTCCTGTCTTCCACTGCCTCCTGCAGTTTGGTCAGACTCATGTTGGTAGCTTCGAGAACACTGTCCAACCATCTCATCCTCTGTTGTCCCCTTCTCCTTGTGCCCTCCATCTTTCTCAACATCAGGGTCTTTTCCAGGGAGTCTTCTCTTCTCATGAGGTGGCCAAAGTACTGGAGCCTCAGCTTCAGGATCTGTCCTTCCAGTGAGCACTCAGGACTGATCTCCTTCAGAATGGATAGGTTTGATCTTCTTGAAGTCCATGGGACTCTCAAGAGTCTCCTCCAGCACCATAATTCAAAAGCATCAATTCTTCGGCGATCAGCCTTCTTTATGGTCCAACTCTCACTTCCATACATCACTACTGGGAAAACCATAGCTTTAACTATACAGACCTTTGTCAGCAAGGTGATGTCTCTGCATTGAATTACCCATTGGAAATTTAAAAATTAGCTTCCAAAGAATATCCAAGATTAAAATTGGTGGGCAGACAGACGCCCCCAAGTGTCCCTCTTTTTCGAGGACAGTTCTGGATTTACATTAGCCATCCCGGTTTCTGATTTGATCCCGGATTGACCCACTTTTCCTTGGGATGTCCCTACAGTGGTATCTCTAGTTACGAACTTAATTCGTTCATAACCTGAAACTGTTCTTAACTAGAGGTGTGCTTTCACTAATGGGGTCTCTTGCTGCCGCTGTGCTGCTAGCACACATCCTGGGGCAAAGTTCTCAACTTGAGATAACTCTTCCAGGTTAGCGGAGTTTGTAACCTGAAGCGTTTGTAACCTGAGGCATTTGTAACTCGAGGTACCACTGTATTTTCATTGGGATATTGTGTTATGCAGTGCTTTTCTTCTGCAGGGATGCAGGGGTACTCATACCCCTAAACATTTTGTGAATCTTTGTACTTTTGTCCGTTTACTGTATTTATTTTCCCTGATTGGAACTATAAAATGGTGATTTTCTTGAGTCAAAATGAGAGTACCCCTAAAAAAAAATTTTAAGAAAAAAATCACTGGAGTTATGCGACCCAAGGAGATAAGTAACTATACTACCTTAAGAAAGCATCTGAAAGCAGCCCTGTTTAAGATTCAGGTAGGTAGCCGTGTTGGTCTGACACAGTAGAAATATAAAAAATAAATAAAATGAATTGTCCAGTAGCACCTTAGAGACCAACTAAGTTGGTATCTGAATAAGTGTGCATGCACACGAAAGCTCATACCAAGAACAAACTTAGTTGGTCTCTAAGGTGCTACTGGACATTTATTTTATTTTATTTTTTAATTTCAGCCCTGTATAAGTAAGTTTTTAAAAATGTTTTATTAGATTTTTATATATGTTGGAAGCCTCCCAGAGTAGCTGAGGCAACCCAGTCAGATGGGCGGGCTATAAATAATAAAATTACTACTACTGCTACTATGGAATAGGATGCCCCTATTTTCATCGGAGGAATGCTGGAGGGCATGGGCAGATTCTGTAAGGTGTGAAGGTGTTTTCATTGTCCAATTAACTTGGGCTGTCGGGGTGCTGTGAGGATCAGAGCCAAAGCCCCAGGCCACCCAATTTTATTCATTCTCTCCGCAGTTGTTTTGTAGCGCATACCACATTGGGTCTTGTACTATTTCATTCCGTAAAACACTTTAGGATCCAGTTTGACTGAAATATGCAATAAGCTGCGGTGCCTTGGGTAAAGTTCTCCCCATCTCAGCTCCAATTTATATTGTTTACAACAGTGATGTTCATTATATTTAGGAATGGCTTATCCTAAGGTGCAGGGAAATCTCTGTGCAATATTACGTTGGCACTCACTTGTCTTTTGTTTGGCTTCGGTGAGTAGAAAGGCAGAAAATGGGAAATATTCTTTCTATAATCACAGTTTAAGTGTCTTGACTCCATCTTGATTGGTTGTGGTTGATTCAGGGTCAGAGGCATTAAGTAACCAAACTAGTAAAGAATAGGTCCCCCCCCCCGAAAAGTAGCAGCTGCCCACCCATGAGTTACAAAAACAATTACATTTAATAAACACTGCAATCCAAACATGGCTTAAAGCACTGCAGTTATTTCACGAATTTCCCTGCCATTTGCTAGTCCATTATCACAGCTGCTCACCTTCTGACCCTCTCAGGCAGGCCTGACTGAAAATAAGTAGCTCAAATAGGTCTCTGGAGCCTTTACTCTGGAGGAAAAAAGCAGTAGCAGGGGATCCGATGAAAAACTGAAGGAGGATCACAGATGAAAGAAAGAGACACATCTAAATCTGTAAAAATCCCATCTGGGACTGCGAGCCCTGTAAGGGGTCAAAGCAGTAAGTAATAATCTCCCACCTTGCCTGGCTGCTTGCACACACACACACACACACACACACACACTGTGCCATAGCTGTCTTCGGGGACAAAAGAAAGAATAGGAAATGTATCATGGCTATCTTAAGACTGAGGAATGAGAAAAACAAATGGATCATAAGGACTATTCGCATTTCTTTTATTTTATTCATTTATTGCCTGTCTTTTCCCTGACAGGGACTCAAGGAAGCTTACTGCTAAAATAAAGGTAAAGGTAAAGGGACCCATGACAATTAGGTCCAGTCACGGACAACTCTGGGGTTGTGGCGCCCATCTCACTTTATTGGCCAAGAGCCGGCGTACAGCTTCCGGGTCATGTGGCCAGCATGACTAAGCCGCTTTCTGACGAACCAGAGCAGCACACGGAAACGCCGCTTACCTTCCCGCCGGAGTGGTACCTATTTATCTGCTTGCACTTTGACGCGCTTCCGAACTGCTAGTTTGGCAGGAGCAGGGACCGAACAACGGGAGCTCACCCCGTCGCAGGGATTCGAACCGCCGACCTTCTGATTGGCAAGCCCTAGGCTCTGTAGTTTAACCCACAGCGCCACCCACGTCCCTCCACTGCTAAAATAAAAACAGCTAAAAACATAGGGGGGGGAGCATTCATTGCAAAACAAGTAAACATTTTAATATTTTCATACGCATGGGAAAGGACAGTGGGTAAGATCCAGAGCCTCATGTGTGCAGGAGCTCCCATGTGCATGATGATGCCAGAATTTCCTAATTCACTGAATACAAAGGGAAGCAATAGGAAAAAATTAACACATGCATATCAGAAATTCTAGGATCACAACAAAACTTCCCTAGAAAAAATCTAGAGAAAAACAAAAACTTAGGCCAACACCAATTTTTTTGGTTGGTTTTATGACCAACCAAAGTAGGGCTGATTTAAGTGCTAGAAAGATACATTGATGCTGTTTGAGTGATATTTACATTCTTTTGCCCCACTGTTTGTTGGAACAGTCTCCCTTGGGAGGTTTTGGACTCTTCTTCCTTGGAGGTTTTCAAGCAGAGGTTGGATGGCCATCTGTCATGGATGCTTTAGCTGAGATTCCTGCATTTTTGGGGGCTAGAATTGGTCCCTTCCAACACTATGATTCTATGAAAAATTAGATACTGTTCTTCTGTTCTTGGGCCAGTAATTCATAAACACTCCAGCCTATGGAACCAACACAGCACTTTAAAAAAAAACCCTGAAAAGCCACTTTTAACATGGGATGGAAGTTTGAAGTCATCTACATTGAAGAGAAGATGACCTTTTTGCTATTGGGATTTGCTCCACAAAAGCCAGAGAGTCAAATAACTTAGGCAGCAGATATAAGAAGTGTTGAGGCAGATCATCTGAAGGCGGGCAGCCTTTTTTTCTTCTATAAAACAAAGCATATTCCCAGAATAGAGGAATCATAGATGTACACTGGCCTTTAAATATGTGAAGCTGAACTTACAAGAGCCACAGAGAGGAGAAAGCCATTCAGCTCTGTGAGAGATGAAAGGAATTTCAGCTCAGCTGTAGGTGACCTTTCCTACCCGACTCCATCACATAAAATGCTATTTCAGCAATGAATTTGGGGCTTAGCAATATAAATTTGAGGTGACTGTGTGCTTTGATTGCTCACTCCTTCTGTCAAAGACACCCTGGCTTTGTCATATGGTTCGCAATGATGTAGGGAGCCACTTCACAAGAGTGGTCTCTGTAGCACTGTTTGAAGTTGCATAAGGGGTGCGGGGAGCTGCTTATGTGAACTGGGTCTTTGTGTTGGCATGATGTACATTGGCACAATGGCTGCCAGTATTCTCTCCCTCTCATGTCTGCTCTAAATATACGTAGTTCTGGGCCGTTGCCTCAAATTATATGCATTGCACCAGCAGAATCTGGCATTTTATCAACCACAATAGCAAGAAACAAGAATTCCGTCCAAGTTGGTTTGGGAGTGTGCCCTTGGATATGAATGACTCAGAAGGAAGGCTGTCACCAATTGAGCTCTATGAATCAGGCTATTTTGAAAAAGCATATTATTTTCAGCTTAGTTAAGGGCTGGCAGTATTCATTTTAGAATCTTGTTGTCACTAGAGTATTGTAAAAGAGTGACAAATACAGATCTACTAAACTCCTTCTCTGTAATGACACCAAAATACACTCCCTATAACTCTCAGAAGAGCTTCTGCGAGAGAACTGGTTGTTATATGTCAAAGCCGAAGGGCGGAGGACAGGATTTTAATTTTTTATTTCTTGCTATCTTTTCTTTTATTTCTTTTATTTCTTGCTAAAAGAAATTTTTTATTTCTTGACATATTAAATTATTCTGGCAAATTTTTTGTGAGGAGCAGTCAAGGAATGCCGTCTTATTGATACTGGGCAGAGAAGTGATGATAGGTGAGCTAAAATAAGAAGCTGGAAGATATACAGTTTATGACAGTGTTGTAATTGTATTTTCAAGCAGGGCTTTTTTTTCAGCTGGAACTCACCAGAACTCAGTTCTGACACACCTCTCAGGTGGGCCATTGTAATAAATAAATAATAATAATAATAATAATAATAATAATAATAATAATAATAATACTTAAAATTATTTTATATCCTCTCAATTTCTTTCCTTTCTGTATTTCTCCAACCTCAAATTTCTGCCAATCTTTAAAATGGCCATTTCCCCCCTTTCTGTGTTCCTTCCTTCTCACTATACTAAAAACTTCTCCCTCTTCCATTCCTCAGCTGCCTCATGTGAGAGAGATAAGGAATGTGGAGCTCCCAAATATTCCATAGCACTTTATGCAAACCTCTGCCACTTTCCCCCTCTACTCTTCTCTTCTCCCTCCCCTTCTCTCTCCAACGCCCAATGCTGTTGTGCAACCTGCCTTCACTTTTGTTCACCTTTTCTACCCTGACTTCCTGCAAATCTAGGATTGTGATGAAGTACAGTGGAACCTCGGTTTTCGAGCGTCTCAGAAGTCAAACGATTCGGAACCCGAACGCCAAAAACCTGGAAGTAATTGCTTCCATTTTCAAACGCACCTCGGAAGCTGAATGGCTTCCACTGTGTGTTTTTCCATTTTTATCAATGGATTTTGCCGACCGCCCATTGATCCTCGGTTTACTAACATTTCGGAAGTCGAACCGTCTTCCGGAACGAAGTACGTTTGAAACCCGAGGTTCCACTGTACTACAAACCCTCCAATGGGGGTTATGTGATAACCTTCTTACATTGTATATGTGTGTTGCCTATCTACAAATGTTGGCTGCAGGTAATGGAATCCAATATCTCAAAAACTGATGCATTTAATAAAATTCCCGATCCTGAAAGAAATATTTTATATAATATATCCTTTCTTTTGCTGCAAGCTAGTAGTGCAGTCACCCCTTAGAGACAAAGAAATTTCAGCTTCACCCTGCCTGCTGAACAGAAGCGGTTCTCTCTTGCTTGTACACAAGAGGATTATGTTCCACATGCCCATGTTTACTTTTTTACTTTAATTTGTCACTTATTCTAGAAAATAGGCTTATCTATGTTCCAGGTCCAGTTTGCAATAATTAAAGCTAATTAAAGGGTTTGCAGCAGAGCCCGCAAAATGACATGATCTAATGATCATGACTTGTTCACCCAAGTACCAAGAGTGGCTGCGCTCTTAAATATTTTGTAAAATTGCCAAAAAAAAAAATGTAGAATATTTCTTAAAGCATTTTTATTGTGTTTGTTAGATTAGCTAATATCTTTAAATACTGCTGTGCATACATCAAAGGGTAAGATTGGATTAATCCCACCTAAACTAAACACCCTATCAAAGAGGATAGTGAATCCTAGATACAGCCATGAAAGAGTTGCAACTATCCTGAGTTCATTTGCTTATGCATCTCCTTTCTCCTCCCCCAGCCCCGGAAAATATCTTTTTAAAATCCCCTCTGGCATTGCCGCTCACGTTCTAACTGAAGATGAAGCTTTCAGTCAAGGAGACAGAGTATTTAGACGCTGAGGAGCTGATTCTAATCCCTTCCTGCTTTCCTCCATGTAACTCCATTGTGTAAGCAGGGTAGTGCTAGAGTTTCATCCTTATTGCAGATTAATTCCTGACAATGGTGACTGCTGTCACCAGTTGCAGCAATGACAATTACAGCATTGTTAACTTTCTTGGCTGGAACTTTTTCCTCACATGCCCTGACTCATTTGAGGCCTGGATTTTTTTCAGAAGTTCTCCAAAGAGATGATATCTAGCATTTTCACAGATTACTCTGCACTGGTTTCTGTGCATGTGTGAATGACCAGGCCTTCAGCCATCAGCCAACCAGGTCTGGCACTGCAGTTGCTTTTCAATAGGAGCTTGGCTCACATCACCATTTTAATTTACCCCGAATGCAATGCCTCGGCCTACATTTCTGTAAACATAGAGAAAACCCAGCCTAATTGATTATGGAATCCACACGTTTCATGATCTGTAAGCTGGAGAGATCTGTCAAGTGATTTAATTAATCTATAGGTTAGGACTTTCCGGTTTGAATAAATTAAGGTAGATGGCCCGTGCCATCACAGATGAGGGCCAAGCCAGGCTCCCACTGCAAAGCAGCGCTGCCACCTCGCCACCTCTCAAATGTTATCCAATGGGTGTGGGGAGCAGGGAGGGTGATGAGTTGTTGCTGCTGCTATGACATTAGCAGAAGAGAAAAATACTGCATTGTCAATGGTCAGGGTTTGTAGTCCAACATCCGGAGGGCATAATATTTGCTACCCTTGTTCTAGTCTGACTTCAGGTTTATCTTTATGTACAGTAAAGGGTGTGCATTTGGTTTGAACAGGTACCTTTCCAAAAACCCTTTGAGGTGCATTACACTGAGACTGGCTGAAGTGAGCTTTCTCGGTCCCACCCTGCTCACCCTCCAAGCTCATAAGATAAGATTTATTGTCATTGTACAAGTACAACATTGTACAAGTGCAACGAAATTGAATGCCATCCCATAAAAACAAAACAAAAAACAGCACAACAACAACAACAACACATTTTCAGCCACACATGCACATACGTACACACCCATCACAACTCTCCAAGGTCACATTATCTAGTTACAGCATTTAAGATGGTTATAGCTTTTGGGTAGAAACTATTCTTCAATCTATTTGTTCTTGATCTAATTGTTCTATATCTCTTGCCCAAAGGCAGTGGTGCAAAAAGACTATATCCCGGATGAGATGGATCCTGTAAAATATTGTTTACTTTTTTGAGCATCCACATTTGAACCTACCTCATTGTTAGACTTTGGTATTTTCTGTTATCTGCTGTGAACCCCTTTCTGTGTCTCCCTTCTGTTTTCAGACAAATTCCTCCCAAAATAATTGAGAGAGGGGTAAGCAAATCCCTTCCCCCTGAAAATTTCAAAACTACCCTTGCACACACGCACACACGCACACACCTCTGCTCCTATCTGAAATTTAAATTGACCCCTTAGACATAATCCATTTGTTGTAACACAGTTAACATGATATTCCAAAGTGAACATACGACACAATTTCAAATTTGACTGTTTGTCTGAAAGTAAACCAGTATTCGTGTTTGAATCATGATACTAAAGAACAATTAATGTTGCCTTGCCTATTTCTAATGTGCATCATGTATTGGCGCTTTGAAAATAAGAAACAGAAGCAAGGCTATAACAGATATTGGATTATCTCAGAACACCCATTAATAATTGGTATAGCAAGAATAATATGAGACAGAGAAAAATCAGAAACAGCAGCTCTGTTCAATTGATTCCAGGAAACAGCCATAACTAATAGCTGCAATACAAATGCTTATGTCCCCCAAACCAAAAGATGTTATAAATCCTTAGAGCCTAAGATTGAATAACTCACTGGCTTTGGGAAGAATCACAAGTACTTTACAGATGTTAATGTAGCCTAGTCTGTGAAACATCCTCTGAGGGACTCCATTACCTCCCATGGTTACTTGTTCTGCTGTTAACTTATCATGAGAATAGGCGGCAGTAGAACAAATTACAAAGGGAAGCCCATCCATCAGGGATAGCTGTGATTAAAACCAAGCCTATAGAACCCACCATTGTCAATGGTGTACTAAAACTTCCTTATTTATAGTCCAATACAGTCCAATTTCGAGCAACCACAGACATACTTATACCTGGATTCGAAAGGTGGTTAGATCTTAAATTCTAGCACCTTTTTGTAGTCAGTAAAGACTGAGTAGATCTGTGAAGAGTTTTATGAGTGTCAAAAGGATGTTCTCTCTCCTAGTTGATGACCAAACAGAGGCATAGCTTGCTACATTTATTACTAGAAGGCAACATCATCAGTCCATGGTCAGTCACAATAGATAATAAGGCTAAAAGCTCTGTCTAGGTGCTCCCTTCTGATGCAGCTTACTATATTCCAAGTTTAGCTCCTCTCTCACAATGGAATGTCATTCATGATGGTGGATGGGAAAGATGGCACTTCCAAGATGGAGTCTATGGAATGCCAACCACCATCTTTGCCACTGAAGGTGGCATGAGTTGTAAATCCATGGAGATGATCAAAAGGATGTCCAGTCTTGGATTCAGTGCTAAGATTTCTTTTAGATGACCATGTTGCAAATTTATTTCCCCTCCCTTCAATTTTCTCCTCCAGATCAGGCCTGTACAACATGATCCACCAAACTAATTCCATCAGACAAGTATTGGGGCCTGTCCATTGCTTGACAGCTCTCTTGTGGTGTTTATTCTTCTGTTTTGTTTCAAAGCCTCCGGAACGCCCAATGGACTCCCAGATGAGGCACTGTGAGCTGTGTTTGGCTTCCTAGATTTCAACAAGTTGCACAGACCTGCTGAAAAGCAACACAGTTTTTAAGAAAGCTGGACTTTAAAATATTTGAGCCCCAAAGCTGCAAGATAAAGTCTAAATATAAATCCAAGTATCTTTGATGCTTTGTCTTACATTCAGTGTAGGACAAAATATCCAGATTATGATCTAAATATTGTCATACACAATAGCTGCAGGTATGACTATATCAATATGAATAGCAATTTTACGGCAATATATATTCTGTTCACTTCCAGCTATTCTTGCCTGAACCTTATGAATAAAGGCTAACCTTGGAGCCTATCATGACAAAAGTATCTAAACAGCACAGGCGTTGGAAAGAGGCATAAATACAATAGCCAGAGTTGCATTTTACATTGGAGGGAAATTGGGTGGGGGCGGGGGACAGGCAAAATGTATTTTTGGTTTATGCACTGGGACTCTTGATGGCATATTGTGATTATTTTTCCACACTGGCACCTGATCCCAACATTTCCTCAGCAGGAGTTATGTACTCAAAAGTAGCATATAATTGAAATAACTTGTACACTGAATGTGATGTGAATGTTTTGAGTTAAGCTAGACAGGACCAGATGGGCAACCATTTCCATTCCTTTATTCTGATGTAGACATTAATTTTCCTTATGGTGTAGGGTTTCAGTCAGGATTTTTTATATTTTCAGCAGGTGAAGATGCACCTCTTTCTTCAAGCTTTCAGGGAGACGTGAGTCACAGTGAGCATCAAGAGCGATCTGTTTTTGCTGTGGCTGCTTTGTAGTTTTCTATGATGAAGTGGAGGCAATAGGAAAGATTGGTTGTACATGCATATTTTCTCCAACTAACAGCTCCTCCATCTTGTATTGACCAAGTTTCCATTTCTTCGCTTTCATCTAGGGGTGGGCAACTCTTTCAGTTTAAATGAGAAATCCTAGATTGCTCCTTTTCCACACCAGTCTGCAAAGGTTTCTTTTTTAATAAAAAAAAAAGTTTGCAAAAATATTCAAAACATTTTGAGTGCATTCCTCTTAATACACTCATTTATAAGAAATTGTTCCTAATGCACTTTTCATGTTATTTACACTAATATGCAACTTTTGTGTACACTTTACCTTTGGCATGCTTTTTCGTACACACCTTTTTGGTTGGAGAACTTCATCAAAAAATTTGGAGAAGTGAGAAATTCAGATAGCTCAAGAAGTGTGAGTTATGTAGGATTCCTATTGCATGTCAAGGTCCCCAAACCACCCCTCAAATAATTCACACATCAGTCAGAATTTTAGTTTTGGTTTTGGGCATGATTTTGGCCACAACTTTATTAAAATACAAACAATGTGAGTGGTTGCTTAGGCATTGGTTAAGACTATCTGTCCCACAGGGGACAGAACTGATGACTGTCAGTAAGGGGAAAACCCTCTGGAGAGATAAAGGGAGCCAGGTGGTCTGACCCTCCCCTCTCCCCTCAGGCTCCCAGGGCTCTTGCATGGCCCTAGCCCCCGACCGGGGGTTTGGACAAAAGGCATCGAGCCCCTGGATTCCTTTAACGGAATTCCCCTAACACTAGCAACAATTAGAGGGGCAGACGCAATCAATCATAACCCCTCCTCCAACCAGCATAATAACCAATGCCTAACCGCCAACCTTACAAGTTGTGACTATTTGCTACGCAGTAGGCGAAAACCAGATGGCGCCAGCCAATCAGCCAAATGGAAAAATTCCTACCAGGCCCCTGCCCCAACAGCAGACGACCCCATGACAGGCATAGCAATGTCAACGCAGAGGCCTAAAATATAGGGAGGGAGGGCGGGTGATCAGAAACACGCAGCCAAGAGGGGGATCACGTTGCATACCCACCAATATATATACGCTGGGCTGTCCATCAACAAATTGCAACATACAATTCTCCCCAACAACACCCAGGGTCCAATCACAACAGTGGCCATCCATACGATCCCGCCCAACATCAGAGGGGTGACTTGCTGGCCCCCACCACAACACGTGCTCTCCATGAAGGAGAACACGCTTTAACATGCAAACTGAATGAATTTCTCACCCTTCCCTGCTCTCATTCAGTCTAAAACTGCCCTGCCCCATACTTGTTCAGCACTTCTTAGACTCAGAAAATGGAAACAAGGCAAAGATCTGCATAGGCTATTAGCATAGCTGTGACATTTCAATGGAGACATCCACATAGTAGGTTCATGTAGATGTTGGGAAGCATGATGGGGAATAGTTAATTTAATTTGTACAAAGAAACAAGAGCATTGCCTTGCTTATATTTACTATGGATTAGCTATCATGGTATCATTAGCTAACAAAAATATTGTGACTTTAGACTCACTCAGTGATTCTTCGGTTTTGTCTAGTACTACTTCAATCAACATCAAAGGTAATATATTTTCTTTGGTTTGAGACCTTGTAACATAGATCACTGTATTATCTTAAATACTTCTAAATTATGAAAGAAAACCCATCTTTCCTCTCCTCCCACCTCCCTATTCCAACTAATAAATCTGCCATGCCCTTTAAGCGATAGTACTGCTTGCATAGTTTGTTATTCAGTACAGAGTCAATATTTGACTAATTCATTGAGAAGTGTCTCTCAGAATTATTATTTCAAATTCAGGTCAAATATATCTTGTTTCCACTAAATCAAGTCAAAAAAATATTTTATGTGGATACACAAAAGATTTGGTTGCAATTTTTATGGGGTTTGATTGTTTTTCCACCCATAATTTCCAGATGAGAAATCTTGAAATATCATAATAAAGTCATTATTTCCAGTCCAGTGTCATACTCTGTGGAAGGACATTCAACATACATAAATTTCTGAATAAATTATTGTAATCTACTATCTGCATCATTGCGGAAATAGCAGAGTATTGTGCCACTGATTTCTGGATTTACTGTCTTCAAAAAAGCTGATGAACTATAGCAGGTCTGGGGAATCTGTGGCTGTCCAGGTATTATTGGACTACAACTCTTATCATCCCTGAACATTACCAAAAAGAGGGCAGAAATAAGGCAACATATTCAAACTTTTATTAACATACAAAAACAGAATAACCAATATACACCATACTGATTCCCAAAAGTGATCCCCAAAGTCAACACAAGAACAATTTCATTACCCATGGGCAGTAGCGAGCTCACAGCATAACTTCACCTGGCTCCATGTTTGCTTATTTCCACCTTCCCTCCAAAGAGCAGAAAGGGGCGTCCATGTTTTTCTTCCTCCCCATTTCATCCTCACATGAGGCAGGTTAGGCTGAGAGACTGACTCACCCAAAAGTCACCCAGTGAGCTTCATCCCTGAGCAGGGATTTGAAGTCTGGTATCCCAAGTCATAGCCAAACGCCATCACACCACACCACACCACACGACACCACACCGCTCCATGAGCAAGAATATTAACTGAAAGGCTAAAGGGTCAATGGCAGAGCAGATGAGGACACTGGGGCCTGCTTTAAACCAAGTTCAGCAAGGTTGGGAAAGCCTTGACTTGACTTCCTTTTCAACCTTCTCTTGTACTTCATGCAGCTCATTGTAGCTCTTGTCGCTCATTTGTGCATATGAGCATAATATTCCTTGACTCTAAAAACAGAGGCTAAAAGATATACAGTGGTACCTCGGGTTACAGACGCTTCAGGTTATAGACTCCGCTAACCCAGAAATAGTACATCGGGTTAAGAACTTTACCTCAGGATGAGAAGAGAAATTGTGCGGCGGTGGCAGCGGGAGGCCCCATTAGCTAAAGTGGTACCTCAGGTTAAGAACAGTTTCAGGTTAAGAACGGACCTCCAGAACGAATTAAGTTCTTAACCCGAGGTACCACTGCATTTTGACTTTCACAAATAGCAGTGAGGCATAATATATTGGTTCATTTTACACAAAAGGCTTACATCTCACTTTATAGCCCCTCAAAGTGGCTTCCAAAAGATTCTCAAAACAAAAGTCCCGCTCGAATCAAGTAGTGCAGGAACAGAGATTACCCAATGTCCTTATGTAACCAGGATTATCCAGGCAATGTTTCCTGAACTTGACCTTGTCATCCACCCCTGGTATCCTACCAGACAGGAGCTCCCACCAAATTCCTCTGGGACCAGTGAGTGGGACTAAGAATCAACTGGATCTCACTCAGCTGGTGATGAAAGCAGCCATCTCTTGCTAGTAGTTGCCTGGTGGCAGTTCCAACCCAAACCCCTTGAAACAAGGAAGTGAAGCAGAGAGGTTGGGTCTCGCTCAGCCTGCAAGGTATCTCAGAAGATGCTCACTTGAATTGGTCCCAGCTGCTACAGCACAGAACAGATATCTGAAATATTTCTTGCCCACAGCAAAACAATATACGCTTGGCTTTCTTAAGCACAAACATTTCTGTGTAATGCTGCAGTCAATTTCCTTTTCGACAATTGATTTTATTATACCCTATAGTCGGGCACCTACGGTGAATTTAAAGATTATCAGCAATATGTATTCTTGGAAGCAAAATAACTCCTGCAGTCTTAGAAGCAGTTCTGCTGGCTCTTCCTGTAACTGCAGTTCAAAATTTAATATCCCCAGATTAAAGAAAGCATCTCTGTGCATTTCAAATGCTGAGAGAAGCAAAATTTTTGTAATGAACAAATAAATGATAAACATTACAATGAAGCTCATAAAAGGCCCAATATGTCTATCTACAGCACACAGCTTAATAGAAAATTGGGCTGAACTAATTGGAATACCTTGTTCTGGAAAATCTTTTTTTTACACCCCCCTCCCATTTATATGTATGCTAGTTTTTATCCTAAAAACAACCTAGCCTATTCTCTGCCTCCATTTGTACAGAGTAAGTACCTTTGAATGTGGATCAGCAGCAGAAAGACATTTGAATCCCCCTTTCCCAGCATTCAAGTAGATAAATTGCTCCACTTTAACCCCTCCATTGACAAGTAGCCATTCAAACAATGGATTTTTAGACAAGCACAGGGAGAGCTAAGACAACCACATCAATGTCCCTTTCCTTGGGCTCATGCGCAGATATCCGCATGGACAAAAGATGAAGAGCTGAATGCCAGATATAAATTCGACTGCTCAGGGAAATGCAGTGAATATGCTAAAACAGGTGATTTTACTTCTTAATTTCTTGAGTGACAAAGGGTTGATTTACATACATATTTTGCACATTAGGTGCAGACAACTATATCCCACATGTTCAGTGCTTGCAAACATACTGTGATGCACATGCAATTAAGAAGCCGGTAGTGTGCTTCCACCTGGTGTGGCATTTTAACCAGATCCATGGTTGGCTGCGCATTTGTTGGCTGTTTAGTTGCGCCACTTTATAAAGAATTGGCAGGATCCAGACTGTGAATGAATTGGGAGGAAGGAAGGAAATTGCCTTCCTCTGTGGCCACTGTTTTGCCAAGGGCAGGGTTCTGTCTGGATCTGGAGCCAATAAGCACACCAGTGGATGAAGGAAAAGCAATGTTTTATTTGCGTAAGGTTAACAAATAAACAGCAGGCAATACAAAACAAAACAAAAAAATCAAAACATACCAGACAGGAGTTACACACAATCTCCCCTTCAACTGCCCGGAGCCCCAGGTAGAGCAGCGAGAGAGACCCCGGCCGTCAGTCTCACAGCATCGGGTACCTCAATCTGTGAAGAAACTCACTGAGCTCCTACAGCTTTTATAGCCAACTTTGATGTAATTGAGTGCACCTGGTTAACAGGCATTACTCATGATCAGCCCAGGACACCGGGTGTGACTAATGCAGAGCAGCTGAGAGTCTCCTACTCACTGGGTATCCAATCACCACTTAGAATACAGGAGACCCAGGAAACTCCTGACACAGGTGTCTGAAACACAAATTATACTATCATAACTCAGCAGAACTTAAACCAGGGACAATTACAATGGTCTTCCGCATTTCCTCTACAGCCACATGGTCTAAACAACCGGTTTCCCACATGGTTAGATCTGTGTCAGATAGTAACAATATAGGAACCTGCAGAATTTCTGCCAACTTGAATTAAACTGGTGTAAAGGTAAAGGTAAAGGGACCCCTGACCATTAGGTCCAGTCGTGTCTGACTCTGGGGTTGCGGCGCTCATCTCGCTTTATTGGCCGAGAGCTGGCGTACAGCTTCCAGGTCATGTGGCCAGCATGACAAAGCCGCTTCTGGCAAACCAGAGCAGCGCACGGAAACGCCGTTTACCTTCCCGCCGGAGCGGTTCCTATTTATCTACTTGCACTTTGACGTGCTTTCGAACTGCTAGGTGGGCAGGAGCTGGGACCGAGCAACGGGAGCTCACCCCATCGCAGGGATTCGAACCGCTGACCTTCTGATCAGCAAGCCCTAGGCTCTGTGGTTTAACCCACAGCGCCACCTTTAAACTGGTGTAAATTGCCCCTATTCCAAACTCTGTTTAGGACCAGGGCAGAGGGCAGGCATCTGTTGCAGCACTGTAAACCTGAACCATAAAACAGAGGTTTCAATGCAACTCCTGAATAGCATGGAAGGAAGTATAGACATGGCAGAAAACGCATTAGTCCATGGACGTTCAAGGGAGCGGGTGGTGCTGTTGTCTAAACCACTGAGCCTCTTGGGCTTGCCAATCGGAAGCTTGGCAGTTTGAATTCATATGACGGCGTGAGCTCCCGTTGCTCTGTCCCAGCTTCTGCCAACCTAGCAGTTTGAAAGCATACCAGTGCAAGTAGATAAATAGGTACCGCTGCGACAGGAAGGTAAATGGTGTTTCCATGCGCTCTGGTTTCCGCCACAGTGCTCCATTGTGCCAGAAGCGGTTTAGTCATGCTGGCCACATGACCCAGAAATCTATCTGTGGACAAACACTTGTTCCCTCGGCCTGAAGCGAGATGAGCGCTGCAACCTCATAGTTGGCTTTGACCGGATGTAAGTGTCCAGGAGACCTTTACCTTTTTGCCTTAAGGGAAATATTTCTGCATTTACCAGCAAAAAAAATTAACAAATTTTGATACGATATCATTCTATGACCTCACTAAATGGCATACATTTGATTGTGTGACCTGGCTCCATTGAAAAATACTGGCTGCATGGAATGACATTGGGTGGCCTGTTGTGTTTGATCTCTTATGACTGTTTCACACAAGAGAGAGGCAGAAAAAATGAAAAAGAAACCTCATTTGGGACTTGGGACTATACATTTCCACCAGTCCTGGATCTTTTGGACACATTTGTAACCTGGGGGAGCTACAAATATAAGCAGCCCCCTCACTCTTCCTTTCTCCCCTTCCACTCACTCTTATCCGTTTGTTATGTCTCTTATCCTTCCAGTTTTCTCAGCTGATTCCTTTCAGTTCCCATTCTTGTGTTACAGAATAGAATTCAACGAATGCATGTTGGGTCCTAATGTCCTACTGTTTCAATATCTCCTGTCCTTCTCCCCCCACAGCTGCTGACTTGCCCTTTAGCAGGGGTGACCTAATTATACCTCCAGACACAGTGCCCAGACTTGCGCCCCAGGGGGGTCACTTTGGTGCTGCTATTGCAGACGTTTGACTTCACCCCGGAGGCGTACTCCGTTGTCTCTCGAGACAGACAGATGCCAACAAATGGGGGACGGGGAGAGATTTGGAAATGAGATTTTAAGAATAAAAATAAAACACCATGATTTTAATAATTGCCTTTAAAAATCGAGGAGGATTCATCCACCACGCCTTATAATTTAGTCAGTAAATCAAGCATTTGCATCCTCATTGAATCCATAGCATGCGGCTAGTTGCCCAGTAACTGCAGTTCATTAACAGGCAGAAGGCAAGACAAAAATGCAGGCATACATTTTGATATTATTATTATTATTATTATTATTATTATTATTATTATTCTTTTAGTTCCCATTCTCTGGAACCAAATGAAAAGGGCAAAATCATCACATAACTGCCTTATTTTATGAGACCAAATCTATCTGACAATGTTTCCACACCATGTATTACTTGATACTTTACAATTAAAAGCTTTATTTCTTTTTTCTTTTTTCTTTTTTTTGCACCCTAAAATTAATGTAAAAGTCCTGTTACCCTAGTTTATCTGACTGGCTGAAAGACTCAAATATTTTTTAGTTGTTTGTTGATTGGTTAAAGGTACTTTTGCGACAGCATTTAATGACATTTCCAGAGCAGTTTACAAGAAAAGAATGGAAAGTTAAAATGTAAACACAAACTAACCATAATAAACTAAAAGGCATTAATGTACTTAAGTTGTGCGTTTTTAGGAACTGTCTAAGCCCATCTAAAAATAGGACAGAACACATATAGTAAAAGCATTATGGGCAGTAAAGGTGAACCAAAGTCTCCTCCAAAAGGCACCCATTTATTATGCTCTCCGGTTCTAAGTGTATTGGTTAAGTGAGCAATTATTTTTCATTGTGTCCTGACAAAGGATCAGGGACTGCATAGAATCATAAGAATGGTTTACTAATGGATGATCTATGACACATTCAGGTGAACATGACATGTTAATTCCCCAGAAGGCAAAATGATCCCATAACCCAAATGGATTGGTGACACATATATTTATAAACATGTCCCCTGTTTTCATCACTTTTCATTCACTTGGATCACTTGGCTGGGTTGCTAAAGTTCAATTGATATTGTCAAGGTATTTTAATTTACTCTAAAATGGTTTCTCTGCCCACAGCTTTTTATGCTATAATGGCCCATTAAAAATTCAAAACTGAAATATGCTCCTCTACGGATTGTTACCTTCCTTCCTCTCACCCTGGTTTTTGCAATTCAGAGAGATTCATCCTCCGGACTGAACCAATACCTTTTCCTTTAGCATACATTTTTAAAGGATATGGAAACTTTGCAGCATTAAAAATTACTGGAATTTAGGAGCAGAATTTTTACTGTCCTTCCTCTGAAAGCCTGAAAGCTGAAATTGGATAATTGCTATCACTGCACATCCTTTCCCCCCTTCTAGCTTTTGATCTTGACAAACCCTCTCCCTAATTTCCACATTAAGCACATAAAAAAAGACGCACCCTGGTGCTCGGATTATCAGAAAATAGTTAGGGGCGCCCTTAATGAAATTTACATGCTCCCATTTTATCCAAAGCAATGCAGAAAGAGAGAGGGAGGGAGAGAGACCTACCCACATGATCCTGACACAAAAACCATGCACAAACTATGCAATAGAATGAAATATATTTAGCCCCTCCTCCATCTCTCTCCCTCCCCCTCTCTCTCCCCACTTTTCAGCTTCTGCAGATTCAGGACCATCCCTGCAAAATAGGGACACTTGGAGGGTCTGAAATCATACAGTATATAATTTTTTCTACTTGGCCCACTACCTTCCCATGCTGCATAATATGAACATTCATTCCTCATGACCTTTGATTGCTCATCTACCCCAGATTCTGGCTAGCTTTTGGGCTCTGTTCAAAATGCTCCCTATTACTTTAAAAAAAGGATAAAGGTAAAGGACCCCAGTCAAAGGCAACTATAGGGTTGTGGTGCTCATCTTGCTTTCAGGCTGAGGAAGCCAGCGTTTGTCCACAGGCAGCTTTCCTGGTCATGTGGCCAGCATGACTAAACCGCTTCTGGAGCAATGGAACACCGTGACGGAAGCCAGAGTGCATGGAAATGCCATTTACCTTCCTGCCACAGTGGTACCTATTTATCTACTTGCACAGCTAGGTTGGAAGGAGCTGGGACAAAGCAACTGGAGTTCATCCCATCATGTGGATTCAAACCACCGACCTTCTGACCGGCAAGCCCAAGAGGCACAGTGGTTTAGACCACAGCCTTTAGCCCTCTAAAATCTGCATGTTACTAAGTTATCACAGAAGGTATTGTGACATGGATTTCTCTTGCAATTCCACTGTGTTTTACTCAGAGTAGACCCATTGAAATGTCTATTAGTCATGTCTATTAATTTTGTTGTTGTTGTCCGACTCTTCGTGACCCCATGGACCAGAGCACGCCAGGCACTCCTGTCTTCCACTGCCTCCCGCAGTTTGGGCAAACTCATGTTGGTAGCTTCGAGAACACTACTCCAACTATGACTAGCATTCAGCAAAGCCATAAACCACAGTTCTCTCCAGTTGATCACGTTACAGCCATATGAATTACAACTGCTGAAAACTTTCAATGATAGGAATTATAATAGCCTTGTTAACTAAGCAGAAGATACTGAATGCATGGAGGACAAGGAAGGACCACTGTCTCATCTTTCATCTGAAAGTTCAGTCATGTAGAAGATGGAGCATACACTCTCTCTGCTGGTCTAGAGGACATGACCTGAATGAATAGACTCAAGAAAAGTCACTGTTGCCCCTTTATCACTCTTTCATGCATTCCTGAAAAGGAGTGACTATTCTTCAAGTCTGCATGAGATACCACCCAAATAGTTGGTTTCTGGGAACACAGAACAATATATCTCAATGTGAAGCCAGAGGAGATAATGTTTTCCTTTCCTTACTACAGCATATTGGAAATTGGCAGGCTGAAGGGCAGAATGGCACATTCCTAATGTGTCAACTGTGTATGAGGGATGGTAGTGGAATATGAGTTTATGGATTGAACTAGAGAAAAGGGGAATTTGCTGACCCGAACCACTTCATTGTTGAGTGTTGTGAAATTCCCTTGTCACCCATTTGTTATGCTTGTGTTTGTCGATGAAGTGCAGTGGTTTATAGCATGCAATGAACCACACGTAAGGTTTGTTGGATTTCAGTGGAAATCAAACTACGTATTTCCTTCCTATAAGATTCAGCATACCTCTACTTCAATTATTAGGGCTGTGATATGTGGAGTACAGACAGCATTGTGGCATCTGATCAGAGAAATTAAATACCATACCCTGGACTTTAGCCCAGGCTAACTCCGCGCAACTTTTAGGACCAGTTGTTGCAGCAATCACAGCAACCATGTCCAGGATCAAGTTCCATCACTATGTTTGTTTGACATGCCTGCGAAAGATTCTGACGGATCACGAGCCACTGGGAACCACCTTTACAAACCCCATAAGAGCCCAGCAACATTGCAATGAGTGGTTATTCAACCACAGAAGTATGACGTGTCGTATAGGTAAGAAATTGCTGGCCCTGTTAGGGACTCCAGCTAAGCAATGAAGTCACTGTTCCCCATGATTAACTGATGATATATCAGGTGGAAGAGGACAAAGGGAGATGGTCATCTCAGGTGGCAGATACTGGGGAGATGACAGGGCAGCTCTCTAGCCATTCCTCATGAGCCCCCTGGCCATACCCATCTGTTGGGAGGATATACCTGTGAGTGCCACACAGTCTGCCCTTTGCCACCTAAATTAGCATTTTTCACTTGGTCGTGGTAAATGGAGCTCTTCCGTTTCCAGTGTTGGAGTAAGATTCATCATCTGCCAGATGTGGTTATTTGGAGTGGGGAGGGTGCCACCCTGTCCTCAACTTCGGCCAGCATATGTCTGATCTTGCCCCAGACTGATGAGTTGGGTTCCAGATCAGGAACGTGGGTGTTCACCCACCCCACTCACACATGAAAACAAAGACCACCACAGCCAACCACAAATGAACAACCACACCCTAGGCCAACCCCAACCTCTCTCACCACCAAAGGAACACAAGCAAACAGCAGAGAACCTGCACAAGCAACGCTGACATCAAACCCTACATATATTAAATAAAATAGAAACATCGTCACCCCACCCCAACCCAACCCAACCCATCTTTCCCCCTGTCCACCTCTATCCCCCTTTTCTTCCCAATGTCTCAACAAATGAAACTAATTTGTAAAAATGTTACATGGGAAAAAATATGAGAGAGCACATACTTTTGTAAATCAAGAAAATCTTTAATAAAAATACATTTTTAAAAAAAGAATGTGGGTGTTATATATGCATGTAATATTTAAGAAAGCCACATCCTGTCTTGCCCATATCACTCTCACAGTTTGACTGTCTATGTTACAACTGGAACAATTGTTGCTGTTTTGAACACTTGGTACATCCACTTGCTTCTGGAGCCCAAGGACAGGCTGTCCGGGAACCACATGTGTATGTGTGTTGTGTATGTGTGTTGCGTGGCAAGGCCCCCAAACCAGCCCCTCGTTAAAATAAATTCACACTGAGACAGAATTTTTGTTTAAGGTTATTGGGCAAAATATTTAGGCCACAACTTTATTGATTACAGAAATGTGAGCGGTATTGGCATAGACTATATCAGACTCCTGCCCTTTTTGCAGGAAGTCAATAAGAAGAGTTTGGATTTGGAGTTGATATCCCGCTTTATCACTACCCGAAGGAGTCTCAAAGCGGCTAACATTCTCCTTTCCCTTCCTCCCCCACAACAAACACTCTATGAGGTGAGTGGGGCTGAGAGACTTCAGAGAAGTGTGACTAGCCCAAGGTTACCCAGCAGCTGCATGTGGAAGAGCGGAGACGCGAACCCGGTTCACCAGATTACAAGTCTACCGCTCTTAACCACTACACCACACTGGCTCTCAATACAATAAGGGTAATCCACCCAAAGAGGAAGCCACATTGGGGGAACCCGCCTGCAGCTCTCCTTGGTGTCCCCAGAGGCCTGGCATGGCCCTAGCCCCTCAAGCGGACTTCAGACAGGATCTAGGCCCTGGATTCCTTTAACGGAATACCCTTGGTCAATGGAGGGACAGGCGATGGCTGACCTCCCCTCCCCCACTAATCAATGAGCCAATGCCTAACCGCCAAACCTCACAAAGTTGTGACGATTGCTAAGAGGTAGGCGAAAACCAAGTGGCCAGTGCCAATCTGCCAAATGGAAAAATTCCTACCCAGCCCCCGGCCCAAGACAGGCAACCAACCAAAGTCCAAAGCAAGGCCAGAGGACACATAAAATAAAGGGCGGGTGGGCGGGTGTTCGGCAGCGTGAAGCAGAATCCACAGAAGCAGTTGACTTATACAAATTGGTCCAACTACCTTGGTATTGTCTACACTGACTAGCAGAACCTGCAGGAGTTCCAGCCCTATCTTGAGATGCCAGGACCTCAATCTGCAATTTTCTGCATGCAAAACAGTTGCTCTGCTCTCTTCTCCACATGAACATGGCACCACTCCACCCTAAATGTTGTGACTGGATCTTTTACCGTTGCCACTTCTCTAGAGTTGAATCCAGTAATAATCCTCTACCGTCAAGTTCATCCATTTAATATATAATGTAGTTACTTATAAGAAAATGACTATAATACAGGTTTGCCTGTCCACCTTGTTTGTGGGTCCTGTAACTGATTCCAGCTACAAAAGCTGAGACTGCTGAACAGACCCTTGGATCTTGTTTGGTTTTTTTTTTTAATTTGGGAGGGTTTGTTGCTCTAATTGATATTAATTTTTGTAACTTTATTTTTAGATCTTACTATGATTTATGTGACAATTCTTCAATTTGGTTGTGTACTTTGTAATGTGTTTTATTTATTGATTATGGCTACTTTTGTTATATTTGTAATTATGTAATGTTTTCATGTTGTAAGCCTCCTTGAGCATGGTTTGAACTATGAGAAGGTGGCCTGAAAATAAAATGCTGCATGTGTGTATGTTAAATGAGAAATAAACAAAAAATCAGTGGTGGAGGCAAGCTTCAATTAAAATCCTTAAGTCACACGGGGCTAACGTTTAAGCATTTTCTGAAAGAAATGGTTGATTTGCACTAAGAAGGTACTGTTTATTTCGGCCGCCTGCACAGTCACCCTTCGTGTGGTTTTCCAAACTGGCCTCAGTTGCTGAATGGGTTATTCTTCCACCATTCATAAAGCAACATTGAATTCTGCATTCTTCCTTGAACTCTGGAACCCAGACTTGGCTAGAGACATCACTCAAGCAACAATGCTGAGCGAATCTGAAAGGTTTTGAGTTTGATTCTAATTGCTGTGTGCAAAACTGGAACTCATACTGACAATGTGACAAAGCAAATGTGTCACTTCCCGTGCAATATTTACATTAAGTAAATACAAGCTTTTCATTTGCGGAACTAATCTGCACATGCTCCCCGCCGTGTGGTTTCGTGCCCAGTAACGTCTTTGAAAAGACTGGGAGGCAACATACTGTACTGGAAGGCTCAAAATTCTGCTTTATTGCTTTGGGGAAAAGAAGAAATTTGTTGATGTGACCCTTGCTTAGGGCCTTTGCAGATGATTAAAAATGTGGCATTCTGCTATTTGCATTAGTGCAGCTCCACTATACAGAGGGAGGTGTGGCCTTACTGCAAGGGAAAGCCACGAAGTTCTTTCTGACCCTCCAATTGTACCTATTTTCCAAGGACAGTCCCAGATTTACAGAAGCCATCCCAGTTTCTGATTTGATCCTGGAATGTCTCGCACTTTTCCTTAGGCCGTCCCTATCTTCACCTGAGAAACGTTGAAGTGGAAACCTCTATTGTTATCAGAGAAATGTTGGAGGGTATGAAATAGGATGTCCCTATTTTCACCGGAGAAATGTTGGAGGGTATGCTATTTGGGGTGTTGTGAGATGGAGATATGCATTCTAGAAGCACAGTAAGGAAATATAGGGCATTCAAAGAGCAAGGTTATTCTTATTATTACTTAAGTGGCCACTATGTGGTTGGGCAATGCAACTGTAATTGTGATTTTAACATTTGCTCTGTATTGTAAGCCACCTTGTAATAAATACTGATGACCTAGAAAGAACCTAAGTACATAAATGCAAGGGCAGCCTTGGTGGCTTGTTGTTGTTGTTCAGTCGTTCAGTCGTGTCCGACTCTTCGTGACCCCATGGACCAGAGCACGCCAGGCACGCCTATCCTTCACTGCCTCTCGCAGTTTGGCCAAACTCATGTTAGTAGCTTCGAGAACACTGTCCAACCATCTCATCCTCTGTCGTCCCCTTCTCCTTGTGCCCTCAATCTTTCCCAACACCAGGGTCTTTTCTAGGGAGTCTTCTCTTCTCATGAGGTGGCCAAAGTACTGGAGCCTCAACTTCAGGATCTGTCCTTCTAGTGAGCACTCAGGACTGATTTCCTTAAGAATTGATAGGTTTGATCTTCTTGCAGTCCATGGGATTGTTAAAAAATTGCAGTCTGATTGTTAAAAAAATAAACAAAAAATAAAATAAAAACCAATGAGCTATGCTTTTCTTTGGATGTGTATTTGTAGGCATATGGTGTGAGTACATTTCCGAGCACAATTCAAAGTGTTGGTGCTGACTTCTAAAGCCCTAAATGGCGTCAGCCCAGTATACCTGAAGGAGCGTCTCCACCCCCCCCCATCGTTCTGCCCGGACACTGAGGTCCAGCTCCGAGGGTCTTCTGGTGGTTCCCTCGCTGTGAGAAGCAAAGTTACAGGGAACCAGGCAGAGGGCCTTCTTGGTAGTGGCGCCCACCCTGTGGAATGCCCTCCCACCAAATGTCAGAGAGAAAAACAATTACCAGACTTTTAGAAGACATCTGGTCAGCCCTGTTTAGGGAGGCTTTTAATGGTTAATAGACTATTGCATTTTAATATTCTGTTGGAAGCCGCCCAGAGTGGCTGGGGAAACCCAGCCAGATGGGCGGGGTATAAATAATAAATTATTATTATTATTATTATTATTATTATTATTATTATTATTATTATTCAGCTTATATCCAGCAATGTCTATGTTACCCATACATAACAAAATATGAGTAAGAGTGTAAAAAGGATTGCAGAGCTTGGGATTGAAGACTGAATGGTGTAACAGTAATCTTCCATCTCATCATAAAGAGTTCATATTAAGCCTGGTGGAGAGGTGATATACTTCATTGCTATGTCTTCTCCTACAACTTACATTTCACCCAGAACCTACAATCACAATGGATACCCTAACTAAAGGGAATATTGCATTTCTCTAACAAAATATGGCAGCCCGGACATTGGGATACATGACCAGTCTCCACAGAAGAAGAAAAACTACTTGAAGATGTCTGTGTTGCTCATCTCAAACTACGAGTAATAATTAGGCTTGTATAGCATATGAGGAGGATCCGAGATCTTGGGATACTGAACAGAACAATATAAAGGGGGTCTTCAATTTCATCTTTCAACTACCAATGGAGGAGGCTGGGCATGTGAAGGGCATATGAGGAAAACATGAGGAATTATAAAATCATTTACCTCTTTATCTAGCGGTGTGCTCAGTTTCTTTTTTTTCTGGGAGATAAATCTTTCAGAAATGTTGCTACCAAACGTGTCAACCACAGCTGTCAGAAGATGCACTGCCGAGATGTGTAAATGAGATCTCTCTTTCATTTCTATGGTAACCTCTCTGTGTGAATAGAATTCATAGACTCCAAATATCTTGGCTGGTCTTTTGTAGGCTGATCTGCCAACAAAAAGGTGTGGAAACAATAATGCAAGATGTGCAAAATGTAGCAAATAGAATGTGTCAGTCAAAAGTAGCTAATCGTCTAAAATTTACATCTATTCTCCAAGTTGTGAACAAAAGAATAATGCAGCTTCAAGCTTACATAAGAAGCTTAACTCTTGAGGAACCGTGACAGATTTGGTTAAAATTCATATATATTATAGATGATAGATAGATAGATGATAGATAGATAGATAGATAGATAGATAGATAGATAGATAGATAGATAGATAGATGATAGATAGATAGATATAGATATAGATATAGATATAGATATAGATAGATATAGATATATATAGATATAGAGAGAGAGAGATAAAAAGGGTGATTTGTATGTCAGCAGGAGGCACATTTTAAGAATGGTCTCTGGAGCATCTGTTATCTCTGGCTAGCTCACAGATTCTATATATGAAATGGTTGCAATACATTACAAGGCGCTATAAAAATAGGTATGCATGCCAATAGCACAAATCCCTTTGCCTAAAAAAATGTGCCTGTTTGTCTTATGTGGAGAACATTGCTATAGTTAACAAGACACACAGAAAGATGATAATAATAATAACAATAACAACAATAATAATAATTATCTTAAAATACAACACTTTTTGCTTTCTAAACATTCAAGATGGGCCTCAGAACCCCAGCAGTGAACCCAACCACTACTGAAGTTCAATATTTTGCACCTTCTCACTAAATCAAGAAATGGTAGCTCGTGTGTTTGTGCTGTCATTAAACTACAAAGCAAAGATGGAGCTAGTGCTGAAGTTCACAGCCTCCCATTTCTCAGAACTTTCCCTTTCCCTGAAGGCTTCCATTTTTCTGCCTCTTTCTCAAAGTGCTTAATAATTTCTTTCTAATTTTGGTGGGTTCAGATTGCAGCTTACCTTATTTGTTGCAATGTGGCTGTGGGTGGTGTATGCGCTTTCCTTTCCTTCAAGCACTTCGCCGGCAACATGAAGTTCTTTTGGTGGCTTACAATAAATAAGTCTAAAACCATTATTGAAAATGCAAGATTAAGAACGTGCACTTTTAGGGGATTGTCAAGAGGGTTTTGGACAATTTAGGAAGGAGGGGAGGCGAAGAGAGAAAGAAAGAAGAGTGATTTCCATAGCCACATATTCTGGGTTTAGTCGACAAAAACATATAGTCTGATAGTTGCCCATTCAACCTTCTCTGAGCTATAGCAACAGTAATAGAGACAGCAGCTTTATCATGTTATAGCGTTTGCACTAGTTAATGAAGCATCATAGCAAGCTATCAGTATAAGTGACAAAGCTAGCCCTGGGATATTAGGGTTTCTCTCATGTCGTTTCCTTCTTGCTCTGTAAGTTTTACAAAACGACTAGTGAAAAGTCTGTGAAATGTCTTGGGTATATCAATTGGTGTGAAGGGAGACCCCCGGGCCCTTTTCCCTTAACTCCTGCTTCATTTTCTCCAGGAATTTTCTCTCCCACAAAATCCTCATTTCTTCTACCCCATGTCTGAGTGCAGGACTGGCTTAGCAGGAATGCATTGAAAAAATAAAATAAACGCATCCCTTCCATACTGGGCAAACATTTCTGCCACAGCAGATCTAGGGGGTTGTGAGTTTCTTTCATACTAGGGATGGGAAATATGTTTGGTTAAATTAACATTTAAATGCTAATTTACTTCACTGGGCTCATCCGGACTTCCATTTGTGCAGTGGTTTGTAGGCACAGATCCAGGTAGAAGAAGGGGGTTTTTTTGGGGGGGGAGTTGTTTTGCCCCATTGAGAAAACCCACTGCTGAATTGGAACAAATGTCAATTAGTTTTTCTGCATTTTAGTATTTGTTCCAATTCAGCAGCAAACAGCAGGTTCTCTCAGGGAAAGCAGTGGGACAAAAGAGGAAAGAAGGAAGGAAGGAAGGAAGGAAGGAAGGAAGGAAGGAAGGAACGAACGAACGAACGAACGAACGAACTGCTTGGATTCATGACCCAAAAGAACAGACCTGTGCCTACAAATTGCAACACTAATGAAAGTGTGGATGAGCCCGTTCCTGAAACAATATGCAACCTGAAAGCCAAATTTTGCAGTGTAGTACTCCAGCCAGGAGTACAAAATGTACTTACTAGGCTAAAATGTGCATTTAAATGAATGCATTGCTGAAAGTAACATACAAAACGCATTGCATTCATTGAAACCACTTGCCCAAACATGTAAAAAAAACAAAATGTATTAAGCCGTATATATTAGGAGAAATTTTTGCACTAAAATGCTGATCAATTTCACAATACATTTTTTTGTACTTCAAGACCCCCAAGCCGCCCCAGGAGAATAAAGACGAAAGGACACAGAATTTAGGTTAATGTTAATGGGCAAAATTTAGGCCACAACTTTATTGGTTACAGAATGTGAGCGGTATTGGCTTAGGCATTGGCATCAACAGACTATATCTGACGCCTGCCTTGCAGGAAGTCTGGAAGGGTAAACCACAAGTAGGGGGATCCCCGTTGATGTGGATCGACTCGAGCCCCCCTGGGTTCCCGCTGGGGTCGTGGCATGGCCCTAACCCCCTCCCCAGGCTTCGGACGAGATCCACACCCCCAGATTCCTTTAACGGAATACCCTTGAGCATGGAGGGGCAGGTGATGGCCGCACCTCACCTCCCCCACACATCCATTTTGACCATGTCTACTTCACGCACCCACAACTATGCAAACCCAGTTTCCTGTCTCATGATTTGCACTCCAACTGGTCTCCATATCCCCTGATCCCATTGCAACTGGGACTGTTCCCAACCTGCCCTGCTCCATGCACATATTTGCTTCTGTGTTCCTTACATCCCTTCCTGCACCCCATTTCCTTCCCCTTCCCTTTTTCTCATGGCTTGCATCTTCCTCCTCCACCATCTCTTCTGGATTCCACCCCACTCCCCAAATCGCACAAAACTTCTGATCTTCCCATAGAGACACTGGCTTTAACTTTCAGGGATCAGGAGGTGCGGTTCATTTCATGAAGGCAGATACCAGCGGGGGGCGGGGGGAGCGTGAACCAGTGATCAGAAACATGAAAATAAAATCTAGCAATGGAATGATTCAGATTTCCCTAATACCAAATGCTGAAATAAACATTCTGTCTCACCTTCCAGTCCTCTTACCAATAATCAGCTTACAGCACACAGCTTAGCTCTTTCCCATCGGTGGGTTTCTCTCCACCTTTTTCTCTAAAATCATTATTTTTATATGGCAATTTTGAGATAAATGCTAAAGATATATAATCCTGGGGTGAGAAAATTCATAAGCATGGAAAATAGCTCTGAATGAAGATATAGATGCTAACACAATGAATAAGAAACTGGAACAATAGCATTGCATTGTTAACTTTCTCACAGAAATGTTTTGGGATTAAATATGTGTGATGTACCCAGATAAAACTTCAGCAACTAATAACAGAATCTAGCTCTGTTGTATCCTGCTGTAAAGGAGGAAACAAATATTTGTTTGCTTGTTTGTTTGTTTTGCAACAGCAGGGCTTTCTAGGGCCCGTTGTACAACAATGTTTACAGGAAGAAATAACTGAAAAAGCCTAGCCAAAAACTTCCACACACCCAGGGCACAGAACTACTGGGTGTTTAATGCTCCAGGCATAGAAAGGAAGGCCTGAAGTTGCACCCCCTGGGCATAGACAAAGCACAGAGCCTTGAAACACAATATATTGTTAGGAGTTTGTGGGTGCCAGACTTCTAATCCCTATAATCCTAGCAAGTGCTGAAATATAAATCAGACTAGCCTGAGGAAAGGGTGATTAAGAGAAAAACGAAAGGGGGTCTCTGTGTCAGATGACCAATGGGTGGGGTTCTCCTCCAGCTCTTACCGGTAGATAGTGAGAAGGACAGAAATCAGGGTTTAAAGAAAGTGTGTGTTATTTCAAAGAATCACAGTTGGAAGGAACCCTGAGGATCATCTAGTCCAATACCCTGCAATGCAGGAATATGCAGTTGTCACGTACGGGGACTGAACCTGCAAACCTTGGCATTATCAGCACCACACTCTAACCGACCGAGCCTAGAGGCTGGAGGCAGAAAGCTGAATTCTGGAAAGGCATAGGAACAGCTGTGGCTGATTTCTTTGTGAATCCAAGGCTGTGGCTATGGAAGAAGCAAGATCCTTTTGGGGTGTGAACTGTGAACTTCTCCATCGTAGGCTCAGGTTGTGTATATGTGTAAATAAATCATATATCGTAAAGACACAACAGACTCCACTGTGCCTCATTTCCAAAAGGAAACGCAAAACTTGCGTAAGTGCCTTGAATCCCTGGAATCTTGCACATTAGAGAGATTGGGGTGGCGGGGGTGGCAGCAACGATGATGGGATGCTGTGCTCTTGCCCCAGGCAGGCTTACAGAGCAGCACCTGACAGCATCCCAAATAGAAACCAGCCAGAGTCAAACAAAATTCAACAGGACTGATTTTTTTCTTTGGCAGGCAGAGAAAGCAACACCAAAAGATGCCGTAAAGGAGCTCACGTCTATTTCACTCAGGGGTAAAAAGGGAATGGTGGAGACCACCTGACAGTTGTAGCTGCAGTCCCTCTTCATTTAATCCATTCTTTCCTGTGGTCTGGATGACATCAGTGGTGGTTTCTGATGTACAGTTGAATCAATGGAATCCATCACAACAGTTTATATGGGTACACATAAGGTAAAGCTAAAGGATCCCTGGACAGTTAAAAAGGGTAAAGGGACCCCTGACCATTAGGTCCAGTTGCGGACGATTCTGGGGTTGTGGCGCTGATCTCGCTTTACAGTCAAATTCAACTTTGGGGTGCAGCGCTTATCTCCACTTTCAGGCTGAAGGAAGCCAGCATTTGCCACAGATAGCTTTCTATGTCATGTGGCCAGCATGACTAAATCGCTTCTAGCGCATGGAATACTGTGCCAAGTGCCTGAGCTCACGAAAATGCTGTTTACCTTCCCGCCGCAGCGGTACCTATTTATCTACTTGCACCGGCGTGCTTTCGAACTGCTAGGTTGGCAGGAGTTGCCACAGAGCATCAGGAGCTCAGCCCATCGCACAGACTCGAACTGCTGACCTTACGATCAGCAAGCCCAAGATGCTGGGTGGTTTGGACATGTGGTTTTGTTATGTGGGTACACAGAACTGGCACACAACAGAGTGCCAGTTAAATTTCGGGCTGGCAGTTGGAAAGAATAGTGGAGTCAGATAAAAGGGATTATTTTTCTTTACTGATACTGTGAACGATGGCACTGAACTTGAGTCAAGAACAAAGGAAGTGGTTTTCTCTCTTCCCATATAATCCTCACAACAAACCTGTGAGGTAAGTTTGATTTGGAATGGTGACTGGCCCTGCCAAGGTCACCAAGTAAATGAAGTGATCTCTCTGATATACTGTATCTACAATGAGCTATATAAAAGAAGGGCTTTGCTTTAGGAGTTGTTCTCATTATTAATATTCCCTGACCCTTTGCCTCTTGCTGAATTAGCTGAGTTTTGTCCCATTGATTTGCACTTTATTATGTGCCATATTAATTGTGCTCTCCTCCCCTATTGACTGTTTCCTTACTACCTGCCTTTTATCTGTCTATTTACTGCTATCTTATTATGCACCCCTCTTTTATCTACCCTGCTCTTTATGGCTGCTTTTCATCAGCATCGCTAGTAGTCTTGCCTTTCCATATATTGATCGCCTCTCTGAATCCCTGATTCTACTTTTTCCCCCTGTAGTTATGCCATTCTTCTCTATGTTCATATTGTTAGGGCTGCTTTGTTAAGCTGATGGCTTGCTAATAGTCAAGGATGACCAGTTGATATGTCCCTAATAGGGGCTAATGGTTAGAATAGTTTCCCTTCTGAATGGACTATTTACCCGCAGGATGGGATCTGAGAGTAGAGGTATGTGCAGAAAGACCTTGCAGGCCTTTTTCCATCAAGCCTGGGAGGACAAGGCCCTGACAGACTCCAGCTACAAAATCTGAGGCTGCTGAACAGACTCTTGGGTTGGGGTGTTATTCGGGGGCAGGGGTTGTTGCCAGGGGGCTGTTGCTCCTTTTGCCATTGGTGTGGTTTTTTTTAACTCTTTATTTTAGATCTTGATGTGATTTATGTGGAAATTGTTCAGTTTGGTTGTGTGTTTTTTAATGTTTTATTTATTGTTGCTAACTGCTTTTGTTGTTTTGAAGTTTTGTATTTTTTTCATGTTGTAATATTATTAATAATAACCCTAATAAATTTTATTATTTATACCCCAACCATCTGTTTGGGTTGCCCCAGCCACTCTGGGTGGCTTCTAACCCATATAAAAACCACCTTGAGCATGGTTTGAACTGTGGAAAGGTGGCATACAAATAAAATTATGTCTGTATGTATGCATTAAAGAAGAGGGGGAGAAAAGGTATGTGAAAGAGAGGGAGGGAGCTGAAATGTTTTAGCTAAATGCACCTAGTTGGCCACTGTGATAACAGGATAAGGCAGAGGTTTTCAACCTTTTGGAGTGCACGGCTTCCTTGACCAACTACATTCTTTCTGCAGAGCCCAGTTATTTCACCCCTTGCCTGCAGAGCTGGCAGCCTCACCCTTTTTCAATCATCCTCCCTTGTGGAGTGTACCCTCAGCCTCCTCTCCTCTCCCCTCTCCTTGGGAGTCCTCCAGGCAGCTGCTGGTGGTGCCCCTGACCTCTGAGCTTGACCCCACCCCAAAAAGAGATGCCTCCTCACACTGCCCCACAGGAGCCTGGGACTTGTCTGTTCGTTCACAACAGCAAGGGCTGGCAGACTTCCTGGCGGGGCTCCCTCACCCACTTGCGGTGGACTTGTAATCTGGTGAACCGGGTTCGATTCCCCACTCCTCCACATGCAGCTGCTGGCTGACCTTGGGCTAGTCACAATTCTCTGAAGTCTATCAGCCTCACTCACCTCACAGAGTGTTTGTTGTGGGGGAGGAAGGGAAAGGAGAATGTTAGCCTCTTTGAGACTACTTAGGGTAGTGATAAAGCGGGATATCAAATCCAAACTCTTCTTCTTCTTGCTTGCTTGCTTGCTTACTCCAAGGCCACCTCAGCTCCTGGCAACTAGCACCCCTGGCCAGCCCCAGAGGCACCATTTGCCTGCAGAGCTTGTAGCCGGAGCTGCTGCAACAATCAGCTGTGTTTGGGAGGCAGAGACACAAGATGTCATCAGAGAAGGGAAGGAAAGAGGGACAGAGTCCAGTGTTACCTGTGGCACCCCTGACCATCATTAAAGGCACCCAAAGGTGCCATGGCACACTGGTTGAAAACCACTGGGATAAGGAGTTGACTGGACAAGAAGTAGCTGAGGTGGGTGGGTGTTTCTGTGTGTGCTTTGGGGAATATGAGGCAAGATTGTGTATAATGAGATCAGGGGTTCTCCAACTGTGGTTCATTCAGGTAGTTTGTGGTAGCAACTCCTCAGAGAAATATCAGCTCTGCCAGAGACAGGGAACTCTGATCATGCAGGGTTCTGCATTTCAGGGTTAGGCTGCATGCAAATACAAGCTCTGCGGATATTCTTCCCAATGTATGGCCTGTTAGAGATGCATAACCAATAGACAATAGACAAACACCGTTTCCCAGCTAAACTTGTCTCATTGCTTTGTTGTGAGAATTATATGGGGAGGAGAGAACCACATATGAGACCTTGAGCATCACCATCAGAAACCACCATTGATGCCACCCAGCTTCTGGAGGAAAAGATGCATTGCTCTTTGGGGCCTGTGGAAATCCACTGCAACTTCAGTGAAGACTGGATCATGTCCAGTGCTGACATGGTTTAAATTAATACCCTGAGAGTCTGGCCCACATGTTTCTCTTTGATTTCCATTAGTGGCTTCTTTGTGTATTCAGCAACAATTCAGCTTTTATCACTTATGCTTTCAACAACCCAGTATTGCTTCCTTGGTGGTTTAAAAATCCATCTAAGTCTTTGTTTCTTCCTCCTTTCCTCAAGCTTCTTGCCTGATCATTTTTTACCGTGTGGGTTTTTGTGTGTGTGTGGCTTCTTTTACCCTTGGCTACAAACTTCCTTCTGCTCACGAGTGCCAGACAAGTTATTTCCCACCCCTATTCCTATCTGTTTTTCAAAACACTTATTTTCTCTACTACTTCCAAAATACTCCATCAGAGACAAAAGGATCTTTGTCCCGATTTGAAGATTCATCTGATCTACTAGATGCACCCTTTTTAACAGAATATAAAATACATGGACAAAACCTTGAATAAACACAGTACAGTAGTCCACTGAGAAAATAAGAAGAGCCCTGCTGGATCAAGGCCCACCTAGTCCAACATCCTGTTCTTACAGTGGCCAACCAGATGCCCATAGGAAGCCCACAAGCATAACCTAGTGCAACAGCACTCACCCCACCTGTGATTCTCAGTAACTGGTATTTAGAGGCATATTGTCTCCAAATGTGGAGATAGAACATAGCCATCATGGTTGGTAGCCATTGACAGCCTTATCATCCATGAATTTGTCTAGGGCAGGCATGTCCAACAGGTAGATCGTGATCTACCGGTAGATCACTGGACGTCTGCGGTAGGTCACTGGTAGATCATTGGCTCCCCCCAAAGAAACTGAACAACTGTGGCTCCCCTAAAAAAAGCTAAACATTTTACCTCCTACCTGAAAAAACTGAACAACTTTGACCCGAACCCCCCAAAAATGGGCCTTCCTCCTTCCTAAAAACAGCTCAACAACTTTGACCTGAACCCCCAAAAAGGGGGTAGATCACTGCCAGTTTTTAACTGTGAATAGATCGCAGTCTCTTGGGAGTTGGCCACCCCTGGTCTAGGGTACCATAATTACATCTTGCATGGTATAAAGAAGTGCTCTCTTTTGTCCATAAATATATCCATGACAGACAATTATCTATAAGCATCTGCATACTATCCCTTGCTTTTTCCTGTAGGACTAATTGCAGTCATTAACAGTCATTAACAGTCGTCAACAGGTTTACCATACCCATTGAGCCAATCACCCATCTCCTACGCCCCTTCTGAGTAATACCCCTCCCCACCCTCCCACTATATATAAGGGTCTGGTGATTTCTGCTTCAGTGTATCTGAAGAAGTGTGCATGCACACGGAAGCTTATACCAGAACAAACTTAGTTGGTCTATATAAGTTGCTACTGGACAATTTTTTATTTATTTTATTTTGACAATTATCTATAAGGTCCACTTTAACAAGCAAAGGTCCTCTATAGTAATATGTACTTGTCTTCATTTTCAATCAGCCCATAATGTGATGCAGGTCTATGCATGTCATTACAGGACTAGGAAAAATATTGTGTGACTAGAAAAAACAATCACCTGAAGAGAGAAGGTATATTAATGAATCAGTCTGGTATAGTGAATAGAGTTTGGGCTGTTGACAGGCAGCTTCAGGAACTCTGCACTCCTTTCTTACATTTCTTTAAATCACACAGCCCTTGAAATAGAGGGCTTTAAAGCAGGACACATGGCCACTCCTGGAACACTTCAAATGCATTTCTTACTGTTAGTAGCCTCTTTGTTCAGCAAGCATGTCCAAATTAGGAAGCATATTTCACAATGCTGATGCTTTTAGTGATCTGATAACATTTATAAGTAATTAATTGTGAGGAAAACCTTCCTCTCAAATAAAATGGTTAGGACATTTTCCTATGCATTCACAGCCAAAATTTGCTTAAGGGTTGCTTTCATGTCATTTTTATTATATTTTACAATTTTTTTTGTAGGAGTCAGGACTTTCCACACAACATATGGGCCTTTTCATTTGGTTACCAGAATATTAACCTAATATGATCCATTTTGGTTTATTATTTTCACCAATATATCCATTTTTTGTGCACACTTTATCCTAGTATATGCGTTTTCGTAAACATTGCTTGGCTGGCAAACTGCGTAGCAAAATTCGGTTAAGCACGAATTTTGAAGGATGGCTGTGCTTCAGTTCCAATCTTGCTTTGGAAGGTACAAATTTGGTAGGTCTGGCTCCAGATGAGACCTGAAGTGAATTTCTCCCCTACCCCTAACTGTGAATTATTATTATTATTTATTTAATTTGTTTACTGCCCTTCATCCTTAGATCTCAGGTCAGTTCACAACATAAAAATATGATATAACAAAAATAATAATAATACATAATTCAAATAAAAACAAAACTAAGAATTCCCCCTCCCACAATACGTTTAAACGGGTGTTGTGTCAGCGAAGCCATAACATGTTGGATATTAATCAGCCAAAGGTCCAGTTGAAGAGGAACATTAGCGCCTGTAGATATATATTGAAGGCACCAGGTGAACCTCCCTGGGGAGAGCATTCCACAAACTGGGAGTCACTGCAGAAAACACCCATTCTCATGTTGCCACCTTCTGGACCTCCCACATGGAGGAAGCACATGAAGAAGGGTCTCAGGTGATTATTTGGAGGCCTAGGTAGATTCATATGAAAAGAGGAAGGGGATTGTACTTGCCTGCCTCATACCCAACTTTCATATGTAATCTAAACCTGTAAATAAGCCCCACTCTTCCTTTATAAAAGATGGCACGGGTCTTGTTGTTGCATGAATTATAATGTGAAGGTCCACACAAAACACAATTTGTTTGTCTAAACCAACACAGCTTTTTGTTTCTATGATTATCACATGGAATGGAAACAGTTCGGGGGGGCGGGGAGGACCCAAATGGCAGCTGATCTCTCTGCTGAGCCAATGGAATACATCTCACCATCTAATCTTTCCATCTCTACAGCCAAGCAGAATGGCACATGTCTATGGATGTGATTCAGAGATAAGTAATGTAATGTGCACACAGATCGTTGGATCATGAACCTACTATTGCCCTTTTCAGTCTTATCCAGGATACAGCTCCCTGTGGAAGTCCCCCTGAAAACAATGAGTCTTAAGCTGCTGGAACCTGTGGAAAGGAACATAAACTTCAGAGGCATTGCCTGCAATCTTCAGATGTCATTACTGTTTTCTTTCCATCCTTTCAGGATGAGATCCACATATAGCTGGATCCCACAATGGGATGATTTAAGAAATGTCAACTATGCATTCTGATTAGAGCAGGGCGGCTAAGCTGCAGTCCATGGGCCACCTAACTGCAAAGTGATTTTTTTGTGACCTTCATATCACCATTTTAAATCATGAGTTCATAGTCTCCAGAATCAACCTTACCACATAATCCTTACCATCTTGATTCAGAACTAAGCACCCTTGATTTCAATGCAATTTACTTAGAATTGTAGCCATGTTGGTCCACAACAAATCTAGTGTTCACCTACTTCATCCCTTGGTTCAGAGTTGTGGAACCTGTTGGGGAACTCTAACTTTCATCAACCCCAACCCACATGGCCAATGGCTGGTTTGCTAGGAGTTGTGGTCCAGCAATATCTAGAGCAGTGTTTCCCAACCAGTGTGCCTCCAGATGTTTTGGGACTACAATTCCCATCATCCCTGACCACTGGTATTGCTAGCGAGGGATGATGGGAGTTGTAGTCCCAAAACATCTGGAGGCACACTGGTTGGGAAACACTGATCTAGAGAGTCACAGGTTTCCCACACCTATCCAGTTCCTCCATAAGACCTCCATACACTTTTAATACCATACACTTTTTTAATACCCCCCTTTACTATTTGGCCAACTGTTCTAAAATGAATATAAAACAATATTTCATCCTTTCTTCACTACAAGTTTGCTCCCACCCTGTTCACCTTCCTCAGCCTGATGTGTGAATTTAGATAACTGGCTCCTTATAACCATGGGGTAAAATCATATTATAATGGGAAAATATAGTCACCTATTGCTACCCTCAGGTTCATATTTACTGCCAGTGCCCTCCTGTGGCAACAATGATGGATTTATTGACAGCAGGCATTCAGAGCCTCGAGAGATAACAGGCACAGAGGCTAAAAAGTGTCACAGAGGAACTTTGGGCTAAACTTTCTCCAATTGCAAGGGCTTGAATGCATTGAAACAAGGCACAATTTAGGAAAAAGCTGTCTACATATAAAGACAAAGGGCAGGGCTCTGTTTTTCAATGTGGCATAGTCAAAGTCTCATAAGGCTTAGCCCCAGTCTTAATCCCCTTCAGCTGAAAACTTCCTTGGCTAAAGGCTCATCTGCCAGCGCTCTGTCAGTCCAGCTATTTCTCATGTCAAGCAGTGATGAGCAATTTACTGACACATTAATCCTGTATCACTCCTGCACAAGACTGACCTTTGGCTCAGTTTCAAGAGAATTAGATGTGATATATCCACTGCTCAGGACTACCTGAGAGAAAGAGAGAGAAAGAAGCCAAATAAACTACAAAGCATTCAAAGGGATTGTGACCTTTGTCAAGATCAAAAGAAATGCAAGTATCATCACTTTTCATTCACAAGAAGCAGCTTATTTTTAATACAAAAGCAGCACAAAGCTTATTAACGAAGAAAAAAAATTAAGCTCTTTCAATAACGTTGAGACAAATATGTTCCTAAAGATTCACAGCTTCCTCTAACTCTGGCATATTATCTGACATTTGTAACCAATGCCCCCAGTAGTTTGCTACCAGAGTTTATAAGATCACATAAGGGCAAAATTTATAAGATTTTGTCCCATCACTGAGTCACATCGTCTGTTCCGTTCCTGATGCAACAGTAGCCATCTCTATTGCTATGCAAAGTGTTCAACTTTTGCCCTAAGTGCACCATAAGGTCTTCTAATGAGGATATCCATACAGCATTCACCAAAAACAGGACACACAACTGGGACATACAACCTTGCCATTGGGAAAGGGCCTTAGCTCAGTGGTAAAGTCTCTGCTTTGGGTGCAAAAATCCTCAGCACCTCCAGGTAGGATTGAGAATGGCTTGTGTCTGAAACCCGGGAGAAGCACTTCTAGTCATTGTAGATAATACTGAACTAAGTGGACCAATGGCCTGGTTCAGTATAAGGAAGCTTCCCATGTGCAGACTTTTTTTAAAAAACATCCTTGCATGAAAATCTCTTTAAAAAAAAATACTCATATTTTATGAGATATCCCAGGGGCTGCCTTTTAACATATGTTTTTTCATTAACAGGTTCTAGGTGTTGTTGCTGAACACCTTGTGGATGGGAATAGACTGTGGAAGAATGGGGTGGAATGGTGCACAATTCAAGCCCTTGATTTATTTGTGGCAGCAGCCATCCATCTTCAAAGTTCAGAAGAGAGGCAGTACTCCATCATGTCCTGTCCTCCCAGGGACAACTGCAGCCTGATTTTGAAAGTGTGTGGCAGCTGATATCCTCTCTAGCTGTTCCACACAGTGAAAACTATTGAAAGGTGAACTTACCCAGTCTGAAATCGTAATCAGCAGGTCAAATTGTGGATCCAACATTACAAGCTCAGACAAAAGTTCTCTGAGTTTGAGATTTTGAATTTTTGTGCATGCATCTTGGGAAGGTGGTGTCTGCAATATGGCACCCCCCCCCCCGAAACATAGTGTTCCTCATCGAGCCATGCAGAAGCATATGCCTCCCAGGTGGACCTCAGAGTACTTTAATGTTTTATATTCAATGTGTTGAACATGGGAGTTGTTCCTTTTACTAAAATTACATATCTTACAAAGGACTGAACTTGAGCATTGCAAAATCCCCCAAGCAGTTGATTTGCTGTATACAGAAATGAAAATAGCTTACAAGCCTTTGCAGTGGTAAAATTAGCCTTCATTTGGATGAAGAAATATGCTTTCAATTTAGCATCACTCTTACACTTTTGTTAACACAGAAACAATATATGCCAGCTAAGGTGAGTTTCGCACCTCTACAGTCTAAAAATTATGCAAGGGAATGTGCCAGATTTATACTATTTCCAGTTCTCATTAGAATGGTTCATCTTTTCAATAAGATTAATGCTGTGCAAGACATGAAAATTAGATACCAAAAATGTTATAACGTGTCATATATTTATCAAGTATACTACCTTGACCTTTTCAGTATTCTGAAATGGGATTGGTTTTCAACATCCCTTTCACATCCAGTGAGGGGGAAGCATGAATGGCTGAACAAAATCAACATACATAAAGTTGGTGAAAATATTCACATAACATACCCCACACACTGTGTGTTTACACACACACACAGAGAGAGAGACAGACAGACACACTCTCTCACACACCTCATTTTGGCTTGGTGCTGTTTGAAAGTGTGTGCTGCATGGAAATAGAAAATAAAACATGGACCCTTAACTTAACCGGAGCAGCTTTCGTGTCCTCTTTGCTAGGAAAACATTTGTGGCTGATACCAATTTCAAAATGTCAAAAGCTGAAAAATGTTCCACTTAATAAAGCACACTGCAGTCAACTAATTTATTTCTTCGATAAATCAGTTTGGAAGGTTGCCCTCTGTCAGAAAATCTGCCAGTTTCCTATAATCCCCTCAGCTTGCGGTCCTTGCCTAACCCTGAATATAACCCTCCAATGACTATCTGAAACCTACATCGGACATGAAATATTTCCCACACAAAGCCATGTGTAAGTTCTCATGTACCGCACTGTGAAGTCTCCATTTCATTGTAAGTGCACCTGCTGGGAAGCTGCAAAAGGCCCTGGCTTTTCAGTCCATGTAGACGATGTCTACACAAGATAACTCTCTACGATTCTCATATAGAGGTTGTTGGGAGTTGGTGTCATCAGGCATCTACCAGGCCCCATATATCGGCATGGTACCCACAGCAGAGTCAGTGGTGATCATTGCCCATTGGGACTGGTAGGGCAGAAGGCAGAGAGACAAATAGTAGGTAGGGCCAGAACTAATGAATGGCAGAGCCAACTAATTCAAGTTGTGTCCTTATACCTGCCTGCTGAATTCTACCAGGGCAACAGCGAGGCTCATGAGGAGGAAGCTGACAGGCTGGTGGGGGCTGATTGAGAGCAGATTGGGGTTCATAAGGCAGTGATCCATTTGTCCAAATGAAACATCCACCACCAAAGAGTCCAGTGGCACTGCTGCCCTTCCCGCTATTGACACTTGCAAATAAATATGTGAGCAAGGAGGAGGACCAGCAGTTGATCTTCTTCCTTTTGAACCCAGTCTTTAAAACTGTGTGTATCATGGCCAAACTATATGCAACACTCAGTTGTGTGAATCTTCATGCACTTGCATGAATATTTTCTCCAAGGGATGATATTTTTCTAACCCAAAGAACTATGCAAGTGGTTGGGTGGGTGGAAAACTTGGGTTGTTCATAACAGAGCAAAATGTGGATCTGCAACTGCCTGTTTCCCCATTAATATTCCCCATTAGTATTATCTTTCCCTCTTTAAATACAGGGTTCTCTCCCCCCCCATCCTATCCATTTTAAAAAAACCCACCAAATTTGAAGGAGGAAGTGTCCCCAGTATTAATGAAGAGACAGGCAAGTGCATGCTATCATTTTGTTCCAGTATGGACAAACCCCTTATCTCATTCACTATGGGGTATTTTTTCTAATCAGAATACCTCAGTTGCTGCTGTGGTATTACTTGAATTTCACAATATTACACTGTTTATGCGACCATCTGAATGAACTGTTAAAGACATACTTAGCAATGTTCCTGCTATGTCTTCACTGTTGGTTCATATTGCCTAGACATTGCATACAGTCTCTTTAGCTGCAAGAAAACTGAGTAGAATCACAGAATCACAGACCTGTAGAGTTGGAAGGGGCTATTAGGGTCATCTAGTCCAACCCCCTGCAATGCATGAATCTTTCACCTCATCCTTTTGGAGAAAGGAAATATTTTCTTGAATTTTCAGAATGTAAGCAATGCATTTAATAAAAACAGGGAATTGAAAGTTGGTGTATGTTCCAGCAACCAGCAATCTTTTCCAGTGTGTGTGTGTGTGTGTGTGTGTGTGTGTGTGTAGTGAAATGGCCATAGCAAATTTATCACTCAGGACACACTTATCAACTTGTTTCTTCCATCACCCTGCCTTGTTATGGAAAATGCTTAATATTCCATACATTATGAGCTCTAAACTGATTATTTCCTGTACAAGGAGGGGTCACATATGGGACAGTGAAAGTCTAGTGTATGTTTCATATAAAATTCATTTGTTGGTCAGTGGGGGAGACAAATGTAACAAATTCTCCACCATTTTTATATACTCAGCACTTTTCTCCCTCCCTTTATAACCAGAACTGCAGGAGGTTGTATAGCTTGTAACATATGCTTTCCATTTATTTAGGTATGTGTATGGTGATTCTATACATAACTTATTTTTAGTTAATTTTTCAAGTCATCCTGCTGACTCTTGAAAAGGAGGATCTTCTATACATTTGACAATTTCCATGTCTTGTCCTTCCTAATCCCACATTTGGCTTTAGTCTTCTCAGCCAGCCAGAGGTCATATATCCAAATCCATTGATTTTGTGGCTGAGCTGGCTGTTTTCTTTCTTGGGGAGTTGGGGGGGGAGTAGTAGGAGAACTAAGTAGACAACCACACTGTGTTTCATTTTGCTTCATATGATTTTTGGCATCTTGCAAAGCTCTCGCCCCCTCCTTCCCAACCCACAATCTTTCAGACTAGAGATTGATTACTGCAGAACAGCAACAGTAAGAATCTCCGAGCAGAAGTAAAGCTGTCAAAACAATCTAATCAATTTTAATATATCAAAAACACCTCTCCAAAAGTGGCTGTGATGAAATCTTACAGACAAATATTAAATGTTCCTAACATAGAATCTGCTTAGCAAAACACAGCACTTGCTTTTTTGGCTCGTCTAGCACTTGGCACAAATCATATCTAATGATTTATTTATCCTTTATTCATTGAAAATACCTGTACACCGCCTTTCAGCCCTCAAAAGACCCCCAAACGGAGTTTATAACCAATAAGGGCAGCAACAAAGGCATGTGGGAATAATGAATGAATAATGTCTTAAAAGGAATCCTGAATTAAATTTTGAAATCTCTTCTGAAGACTGTGGACCTTGGAAATATCCTTCCTTTTCATTGGATGAGATCACTGATATGGTACATAAATTAGGATGTGAATTGAGAGAGGCTGTGAAAGCTTGAAACTGGGGAAGATGGAGGTTGTGGGTGGGTGGTACCCATTTCCAGGAGATAGGCAAATTGCCTGATCTGGAAATGGTTCCACTCCCTCTGAAAAAAACAAGTGTTTAGCTTAGGGAAACTCCCAAATGTCACGCAAGTGTAGCTAGGAGTGCCTTCCACCAGCTTTGTCTGCTTCATCACCTACATGGGTGGCACTGTGGTCTAAACCACTGAGCCTCTTAGGCTTGCTGATCAGAAGGTCAGCGGTTCGAATGCGTGCGATGGGGTGAGCTCTGTCCCAGCTCCTGTCAACCTAGAAGTTCAAAAGCACACTGGTGCAAGTAGATAAATAGGTACTGCTGTGGCAGGAAGGTAAACGGTGTTCCGTGTGCTCTGGCTTCTGTCATGGGGTTCCGTTGCACCAGAAATGGTTTAGTCATGCTGGTACATGACCCAGAAAGCTTTCTGTGGACAAACACCGGCTCCCTCAGCTTGAACCGATATCAGCGCCACAACCCCACAGTTGTCTTTTACTGGACTTAACCGTCCAGGGGTCCTTTACTTTAAACAAAAACAAAAAAAACACACACCTATTCCTAGACAGGGATGGCCTGATGTCATGGCACTGTCAGGCTGTCATTGAAATTTTACTCAATATTGATCCAGAGTAGATTTCAATGTATAGTTAGCAGAGTAAAAATTTAACACTTTGCAGGATTCCCAAAAAATAGACCAGAGGCAATTACTGTAATATTTCATCCAGCAGAGCTTTACTGCTAGTGAAGGCAAATGAGCATAATGGCCGCGTCCAATACATTCAGGGTTGGCACTGTCCATAAGAAATTCAGTTGTAGCAGACTTAACTTAAACTTACAATAACTTATAATAAGACTAAACCTTAACACTAAGCATACTATGTACAGAACACCACACCAGAAGGAAAAGAGATAGAAAGAGAAAGTGAAGCCCAGACTCCTTCTGGCCCTACTTTTATAGTCAGCAGGACCTTGACAGAAAGAGATAAGAGAACCAGTTTAAGCCAGCTGTACTCAGCATCTCTGAAGGAATAACCCAAACAACATGAACCTTTTGCTTGTTTCTTTCACACAGAGAAGCTTCCAGAACACTCTTGAATTAATTAGAATAGGAAAGATCTCTACACATCACATCAATACTTTCTGTACTAAGAAATGCAAACTGACACATGCAAGGAATGCCTAGAGTGAGGAATTAACTCTTTCTTGTCAAAAGGACTCTTACAAGTTAGGAAAAGGCGGGTCTATCAGTCCTGTGTCTCTCAGCTACTCCTAGGTATGCACCCAATGAGGCAGTTGCAGCAACAGAGAGGCCCTGCTCCCGACCTCAGCTTATATATCTCCCCCACCCAAGCTGTGCGCAAGCTGGTGAAGATTACGCCTGCATGTAACCTGCTTCCGCTTCTCTCACCTTGTCTGGTCCTGGAAGACAGTGGAGCAGGAGAGGCGGGGGCAGGAGAAGGAGCTGTGGAAGTCCTTAACTCCACCAGGTTGACCTATCTCTTCCTCCTCCTGCACCTCTTCAATCCTGCAGCTTCTTCTGCCTCTGACTCTCATCTCCTGGCTGTCACAGGCTCCCCCAAATCACGGATCCCTTCTTCCAAGTCTGTCTCCAACCCCCTTTCTCCCAGTGTCCACTCAGTATCCAGCAACCACTTCTCAGTGTCCAGCCAGTCCCTGATACCTGAGCACTGTAGTCTATGTGTTGGTAATTTTGAGGCTGTCCATATATTACTGACCCAGGTTCAAGGTCATTATATTACTTTACAAAACCATGGACAACTTAGGTCCAGAATACCTTATATCCCAGTTCAATTGCTGAAATCATCTGCAGGAGCACCACTGGTCATTCACGGGATTGGCCAGGCTCATTTTACAGCAACAAGAACCCGATCCTTTAGATTCATCGGTCCAGTCTCATGGAAAGCTCTGCCAGTAGCAATTCAGTAGATGCCTTCTGTTCCAACTTTCAAATGCCTGCTGAAAACTTATGTACTCAGATCAGGCTTATGCTGGCAATTAATAATGAGACCTCTTTCTACAATACTAATTTCCAGCTTTTTTGTATGGTTTCTATTGTATGGTTTCATGTCCAATTGTTGCAAATGGCTCTGATATTTTTTATGAATAGTGGCTTGTAAATAATACAGAATCCCCCAAATTTATGGTCCAGATAGCCAACCATGAAGGTTGCACAGATGTCAAATGAGAGACAAAAAGTGTAGAATGATGTGGGAGAAATCTGATTCAGTTTGCACTGAAAGGTGAACTTGCTTAATTCTAACTGCCTGAAACAATATGCAAACCAAAATGCAGCTATCTCTTGAAATTTGGCTTTCTCCTAATTTTGCAATGCAACTGTAATATGCACAAAAAGGTATTTACTAGGCTAAAATGTACATTAACATACATATATTGATGAACACAAAGTACAGAAATACATTTTATTGGAGAAATTGCTTGCAAAATATGAGTGTGTATATTAGGGGAAATTGCACTAAAAATGTATACTAACTGAAATCTGCATTAAAAAGCTGGTGAATTTTCACGAAAACATTTTTTAAAATATTTCAAACTATGTGGAAATGTGGGTAACCAATTTTAACTTTGGAAAAAATCAGAAAAAGAAACTGAAATTGACATATTTACCCATTCCTAAAACAGAGTCAAGTGTGTGTTTGAGCAAAGTCCTCATGAAATTGTAGAGATCATCCACTCCCATCATTAGAATCATGTGTCACTTATCTACATTAGGCGCAAGGGTGGAACTCGCAAATTGGGTCAGGAGAATATTGGAATAATGAGGTAGGACTCATGGGAATGCATTGAGTTGACTATTGTGTCATGAGGATGCAGACTAAGATGTTACAGATCCCTAAGTGTAGATTCAGCCTTTGTCTTATAGAACGCTATCATGATGTAAATGCTATTTTGTGTAACTGAACTCATATGTGCATTTGTGCTCAATTTGCCTCCTTGTTGAGATTTAAATAGTCTAGACATTGGCATTGCGAAGATCAGTTTAAAAATATATTTTATTTTATGCCTTATCAGTCCTCCAAAGGAACAACAGGCCTTGCTCTTTAATCTTTCAAGGGACAATATCCCGAAACAAGTTTAAGCATGGATCCGTCTTACAAGTCAGAAAAGCTTGAAAAATTCATAAGCCAGGAAAATGGGTCAGTGTCAACGACGTATTAATTTTTCAGCACAAGAATGTAATTCTCGTGTGCATCCCTTTCAGGCTCTCTTTGATGTAAATAGCGGGATAATTGGAGTGAATTTTTGACTTTGGAATAGAATCTGCGCTATCACAATTTCTAATGTTCCAGGTTTGGAGTACAAAGGAAATTAATGAGACCTTTAAAGCTACACCGCTTCGTGTTTCTCCTCGGAGTCTTGTGGTTATGATGAGCAAGAAGGGTTTTTTTTGTTTTGTTTTCCTTTTGCTAAACTGGGCTAAACAAGAAAGGGAGAGCAAGCTCCAGCGTCTCAGCATTTCAAAGAAATACCACAGGGAGCCTGCATCAAACCACAAAATCCCTACCCTTCATTACCATTGTTTTCAAGCAAGCACTGGATGGGGGGAGGGATTAGGGAGGAAAGGATTAGATGGTTTAATATCTCATTCATTGCTTTGTGTTCTCAGAACTCTGTGAACGCCAGGGCTTTGCAAATTATGGAAAGGAGGGATGACAGCTCATATCACTCATTATGCAATCACTCACTGGTAGCACAACCTTGGAAAAGTCACCTGCACTGTGTGGTACAAAGAATCTCCGGTCTCCTGCATAATAAACTCCAGTATGTCACCTCTAGCTAATTATCTTGTTCTGTAAATCATTCTTGGAAATTTACGCCTCACCCCTGGCTTTCAGGGATATGAATTAAAAATAAGAAATGACACAAGGAAAGATTAATATGTGGGTACCATTTAAAATAGGGACCCAGGTGGCACTGTGGGTTAAACCACAGAGCCTAGGGCTTGCTGATCAGAAGGTCGGCAGTTCGAATCCCTGCGACGGGGTGAGCTCCCGTTGTTCGGTCCCAGCACCTGCCAACCTAGCAGTTCGAAAGCACGTCAAAGTGCAAGTAGATAAATAGGAACCGCTCTGGCGGGAAGGTAAACGGCATTTCCATGTGCTGCTCTGGTTCGCCAGAAGTGGCTTTGTCATGCTGGCCACATGACCCGGAAGCTGTACACCGGCTCTCGGCCAATAAAGCGAGATGAGCGCCGCAACCCCAGAGTTGAACACGACTGGGGTTTACCTTTATCTACCATTTAAAATAATCTTCCATTCCACTCTAATAATATTGGTCATGATCTAGTCAAAGCAGAGCAGTTTTAAGACACCATGATTTCATGTACACGCACAAAGGGAGTTAAAGGGCTATTATTTGGCAGGATCTTGTCCTATGCTCTCCAAATGACTGAGGCTACTAACTCAAAGCCTGCAATCCTATACCAGCTTGCATGGGGTAAGCCCCACTGAACTCAGTAAGGCTTCTGAGTAGATATGCATATGGTTGCTTTGTAAATTGAATTTGGTTTCTATCAACCGCAAGCACATTTGTGACATTTTGTTTGGTGTTTGGTCCTCAGAAGCATAAGTTGAATACAGCAATCCTGGAGGACTCTCCTTCAAAACTCAATATGGATGTTCCTTCATTTATCGACTGACAAGGCCATTATTCTGTCACCGCAAAACAAACACATGTTTTTACATCAATGGTTACTATGTGAAAGAAAGGGCCATGAGAATACATTGTATAATCCAAAACTGTCCTATTTCTTCACTATGTAGGAAGGACAGGAAAGGAACTGATTGTTCATTTAGAGCCAGTGTGCTATAATATAAAGGCAGGTGGACTTAAACCAGGGATAAATAAACCAGTTGAAATCCCAACATAGCCATGAATCCTACTGGTTGACATTTGTCCATTTATCATATTTTAGCCTAATACCCAAGGTTATTGTGAAGCGAAAATGGGGGTTCCACAATATTTATTTTTTGAGGGGGCAAAGTGAACATCTATCAAGTCACTACTTTGCTCAACTTTTTTCCTAAACTGAAAATCCCACATTTCTGTGTTTATGGGTGGAAGAGATACATTAAAAAATAAATAAAATGAATTCCGTTTCAAGACTTTACAATGATCTGTGTTGCCCACTGTATTGAAGCAATACTGATCGTTACAACCTGGACCTAGGTCCATTCTCATTCATGAAAATCAGCTGAGATATGCTGGCTCATGTATTGGCTGGATTTGCCAATGCCTCGTGGAGGGCAAGGGAGAGAGCAGATCAAGCAGTCTTAAATCTGCTGTAACTAAACATATGCTTGGGAAAGAGAAATTGACTTGCTACTTGCTATTCTGCCTGTTTACTCAGAATAATACCTCACTGTGTTCAGTGGGGATAACGTCCAATAAACATGTTTAGGTTTGCAACCTTAGACATGCAACACTCCATTTCTCTGTCTCTCTGTCTCTCTTTCCCTGTGTGTCTCTTTCTCTCTCTGTCTGTCTCTCTCTGTGTCTGTGTGTGTCACACACACACACACACACACACACACACACACACACACACACACAGCTTGTGCAGCTTTAGATACTCCTTAAGATAGTTTTGGCTTTTGACCTGGATTTAGTGCTGAGACTATGATGGCATTGGTTCATGTTTTCAACCCTAGCACGAGAGATGACATTTTACCCAGCTGATCCTATTGTATGCTCTTTCTGCAGCTTTTGATTCTGTTGATCTTGATTTGCTACTGATCCTATGAAATCTCTCCATGGCTTTCAATTTTATCTTGTGTGAAAGATTTGACATACTGACTCTACATTCTGTCGATAACTGTTTCTCTACAGTTGCAATGGCATGGAGAGAAGCCTTCTCAGTGGCTGCTCTATAGCTGTGGGAAGAAGAAGAAGAGTTTGGATTTGATATCCCGCTTTATCACTATCCGAAGGAGTCTCAAAGCGGCTAACATTCTCCTTTCCCTTCCTCCCCCACAACAAACACTCTGTGAGGTGAGTGGGGCTGAGAGACTTCAGAGAAGTGTGACTAGCCCAAGGTCACCCAGCAGCTGCATGTGGAGGAGTGGAGACACGAACCCGGTTCCCCAGATAACGAGTCTACCGCTCTTAACCACTACACCACACTGGGACAATAGGAAGCTGCCTTATACCTAGTCAGACAATTGGTCCTCCTAGCTAGGTATTGCGTGTCAAGGTCCCGCACACCCCATTTGATGAATAAGACACGTAGACACCAGTATTTTAGGTTAATGGGCTAATAAAGGCCACAACTTTATTTGTTACAGAATTTGAATGGTATTGGCTTAGGCATTGGAACCAAACTGACTATATGTGACTCCAGCCCACCATGCAGGAAGTCTCACAAGGGTTAACCACCAGTAGGGGGAGCCCTGTTGATGTACATCAACTCTGAGCTCCCCTCAGGGTCACTAGAGAGGTTGTGACATGGCCCTAGCCTCTACCCGGGCTTCAGACAGGAACCACGACCCCCGGATTCCTTTAATGGAGTACCCTTAAAGGGGAGGGGCAGGTGATGGCCACAACCTCCCCTCCCATAAACGAGCTTTTCCAATGTGTAACCGCCAAACCTTACAAAGTTGTGACGATTTGCTACGTGGTAGGCGAAAACCAAGTGGCTGGTGCCAATCTGCCAAGTGGGAAAATTCCTACCAGGCCCCTTCAACAGATGACCAACCAAGGCCCATAGCAAGGTCAGGGTGTCGAACGCAAGACATTTTGCATGCAAGGCAGGTGATCTACCACTGAGCTATTACCTTTCCCCAAAATATTGTCCCAGGAGGCTTGCCGTAGCTCAAGCTTGAAAATATTTTGCCTGCAGGCATTTTTTGTACACAGGCTAAAACGTTCCGTCATCTGATATTTTAAGTGTACATTCCATTCTTTTGCTTTTACTTTCATATATGCTGTAAGTGATTGTATGAGGGCAATCTTGCCCAAACCACCATCACCACCCAACCCCCAACCCCCCGATTATTTAGCTTAACTAGCTGTTAGAAGAGTGGGTTAAGAAAGTGTCTGCCTCTAGAACATTCTGCAATGCCACAGTAAACAAAGCTCTGCATTTTAACAACGTGATTGGGCAAACCAAAGAATCCATAAGTACACTGGACCAGATGTTTAGCACCATCTACATGTGCAGATTGGACCTGGCATGTAGCACAAGCTACACATGTTTACTTAGAAGTAAGTCACACTATATTAAGTGGGACTTACTCCCCAATAAGTGTGTTTATGATTGCATCTTTCGTGCTCCCCGTTTGAAGTAATATTGTGGCGTCAAAACCTTTTTACCTTTCTGTTCTGTTATCCTTCACTACTTATTTTAGTGCAGCCTGCTCTCAAATGTCAATTTGATTCTATTAGACTTTCCCCAGCATTTAACATAGGACTGGTAATGTACCTTAGAACAAAGAATAAGTCCTTTTGGCTGGTGATGTTGTTGTCAATATTTCATGTGCTCTTCTCTCTCTCTCTCTCTCTCTCTCTCTCTCTCTCTCTCTCTCTCTCTTGGAGAGACACCAGTGAATACACAAAGTTTTGCTTTCTCGTTCCTTTTTCCAACTGCCTTTATTGGGATTCATGCCTTAGAAGTGATATCATAAATTTTCAAATTTGTTTCTGATGCGCTCTGAATGCCTGAGTGCTGCATTGGGCACATGCAATCAATGAATGTTAATTTCAATAATGAGAGAGAAGTGGGTTTTATGATCCTCCTTCCCTGCCACATGGAGACCCGGTGCAGCATGTCTCTTTTGTACTGAAATCTGAAAGCCGCAGCCATTGCTGAGGGTCTGAGGACATCGTGCCCATTACAATAATCTGCAAATTATCTGGGACACAATTATTGGAAATATCCTTCTGCATTACAGTAAAGCAAATTAGATTTAAAAAGAAACGTATTAACATTTAAAAAAAAAAAAAAACCCCATACAACTCATTTATTTGGCTTAAAATAGCAAATTGAAATAATGTGATGTGCTTGCACAGCATGGTTTCTAGCTTCTCAATGAAGAGTTTTCTTAGCCTTCCTAGGAGGAAGCTTCCTTATAGCAAGTAAAGTCATTGGTCCATCTAGCTCACTATTAAATGCACTGACTGGAAGCATCTCTTCAGGATTGGCCAAAAGGGTTCGAGGGCTAACATTGTACTGAACATGGTGCAGTTAGTGATGATTTTGTTTGGTCTTCATTTTAAGGTTAACAGACCTTATTCTCCATTCTCGGGCATATAAGCAGATGAAAACACAGTGAACAGTTTGAGTGTGCGTGTCCCTGAAGTTTGTAATGCAGGGTTTTTTTTTATGGCTTCAGTCTAGTATACCTGAAGGAGCGTCTCCACCCCCATCGTTCAGCCCGGACACTGAGATCCAGTGCCGAGGGCCTTCTGGTGGTTCCCTCACTACGAGAAGCCAAGTTACAGGGAACCAGGCAGAGGGCCTTCTCGGTAGTGGCACCCGCCCTGTGGAACGCCCTCCCATCAGATGTCAAAGAGAACAACAACTACCAGACCTTTAGAAGACATCTGAAGGCAGCCCTGTTTAGGGAGGCTTTTAATGTTTAATAGATTGTTGTATTTTAATGTTCTGTTGAAAGCCGCCCAGAGTGGCTGGGGAAACCCAGCCAGATGGGCAGGGTATAAATAATAAATTATTATTATTATTATTATTATTATTATTATTATTATTATTATTTAGTGTATAAAATTGCATAATTCAAGGGAGAAAACCACACATTTTTTAAGGTAATATGCATGCAAAAATGCATACAATATACATGTGAATCTTTTGTTCATAAAAAAAATATATTCCAAAATCTGGCCAGATGAGACATAACTAAACTCATGTGAAACTAACAAAGAATGGAAATAGGGCTGATCCATCTATTCCAAGTTACAATTTATGGTACAAGTCTTTCTTATTAGGCTTGCTACCTACAACAGACATAAATCATAGTTATGGGGAGTGGAGCAGGGTAGGGACTGGCAAATGAAACATGATGATGGGGTTGTGTGAGGACAGAAGGCAGGACCAATGCTTTGCAGACTAGGGTCAGCCTTCCAGAAACCACTTTGCTGAATATGTGAGCTTACTTTCTTTTTCCCCCAAAAGCTGCATTGCCAAATCCCATGAAAGACATTAACGCCTGATTGGTCAGCAACAATCTGCTCCTTGCAGATACACAGTTTACCTGACTAAACACCAGGCATAAAACAATTCACTATTCAGAGCCAAGAAAGACAAAGGCAATTACATAATGAGAATCAGTTCATGCATGCAACTGGCCATTTTAAATCCATGCAGTCATATAATGGATACATGACCCCATGCAGAAAAGGCTGCTGCGAACCAGGAGGCTACACTCAGGTAGTTACAGTCATTTCTGTGGTTTTGAAAGTTGAAAAAATATCAGTCATGATCCAGAAATCATAGACTTGTAGAGTTGGAAGGGACCTGTGTGCCTGTAAATATTTCCATGCAACCTTCCCCCTCACTCTTGGAGTGCACATACAAAATTACATGAAACAGGGAGCATAAGAACTGTAAGATCTACATTTTCAACATTCTTATTGATTTGGGAAGAAGAAAGGTAGAAATACTCTGCAATACCAGTAAAATTATTGATCTCACACCAGTTCTGTGTCTTTCTGAAGTACATTCCCATAATGAAATAATTCAGTCCAGGTTCACATTTCTGCCTTTCTGCAGCTGCTCCCCATACTACTTTACACTTTCCAGTATTAGCTATTTCTCCTCCATTTGAGTTTGTGAAGTCCCATCAGCTCTTATCATTGAGCAATTTCAATCTCTCAAGACTTGGACCCACAAGTGTATTCAGTACACAATCATACACTAACTGAACCTTTGATAATTTCACAGGGATTCATATCTTTGCAAGCACTGGACAATGATGGAAGGATTATTCTTAAGAGATATAGAGAACCCTTGAATAAAGTCAGTGAGAGTGATCTGTGGGTGCTATAACACCAGTCTCCATGAAATGCAATTCTGCTTAAGAGGCATGTGTGTCCGAAACAACCATTTCACATATCCTAATTGTGCATGTCTCCCTCCACCTTTCTAGGCTACTCTTCATCAAGATGGGATAGTTCATTCAGTAGATCATGAGACTCTTAATCTCAGGGTCATGGGTTCGAGCCCCTTGTTGAAGATTCCTGCATTGCAGGGGGTTGGACTAGATGACCCTAGTGGTCCCTTCCAGCTCTATAATTCTTTGATTCTATGATTCTAAGAAGGTAGGGGCACAACTCAACTGTAGTATATGCAGAAGTTATTCAGGTTCAATCAATGACATCTCCAGTTAAGGGGAGCTCAGGTGCTACAACAAGATGCCTTGCCTGAGACTCAGAAGAACCACTACCAGTCAGATTAGACAAAACTGGGCTATCTGGACTCATTGTAAAGCAGTTTAAGATTCTCAATGTGTTGCTTGGAAACTCATGGAGTGGTACCCTATATATAAATGGGTTTGATTTCACATGGACCATGGAACTTAGATCTGCTGACCTCTTACACTTGCCAAAGAGGGTCAGCTTTTCTGTGGGTGCTACGCCAATGGAGCAAAAGGCACAGGACAAGCATACAGATGCAACAAATAAATTAATTTGCTTGTTGTTATTGGGAGAGAATGGCTCTTTATATAATAAATCAGATCCTTGATTAGTCAAAGCAGTCTCATTTGTTGAGAAGTGCAAGTAAGGAGAAAACTCAGTCCATCTTGGTTTCTCCCCCCCCCCTTTTTAAAAAGAATCCTTTAGCCGTTCCCTTTATATATTCTTAAGAAAAGGGGAAGAATGTGTTCTCAAGAAAAAGGTCTGAACCTCACTTGTATTCATGTTGAGACAATGACCCTGAAGAATTTGCATTTGACTTTTCAACAAATGAGACTGTTTTGGCTAATCAAGGATCCAATTTATTAGTTTATTTTAGATACAATTTATATTCATTACATCTAGGCATGCATATTAGATGAAGCACACACAGATGAGGCAAAGATTAAAAAATTTAGAACCTATTTTATATCCCCCGAGAGGAAGCACATAATGCTTCCTTCTAGATTTCAATTGTTTCTGTTTATGCTTCTTAAATAATTATTATTTAGTCTTGAGCCATCAACCTTCCTCCAAGGGTGCCTCAGTGGAAATGAAGAAGCATGCTTGGCCCTTTGACAAACACAGCTTTGAGTGAGATTCCATCTTCTAGCAAAGATTTGGATGACGGTCACTGAACCACTAGCCTGATGTTTCTGCTACCCATTACGCCTTCTTAAGAGTGCCCTTCCCTGTCATGTAGGAGATCCTGCTTCATGGTTCAAGGTGTGCAATGGGAAAGATTTGTGCAATTGACCTCAACCACATAATTACATCATTTACCTTCAGCTCTCAGTAACATGAAGACACACTGCAGAAAAGCAGCTTCCACATGGCTGGGGTGTCTGTATGTGTGCAGCTGATTATACAACATCTTAGGCAAGAAACAGCCACCACTTTGGAAGAACTGCTCATTTTTGTTTCATCTAGCGTGAAACAAAACAACACGTCAGCCCTTAATGTGATATTTTCCATAAGTACTTCACTTTTCATTCAAAGGACCTTTTAACTCTTATAAACATTGTCCTCCCAAGACTAATCTTAAACATGCTTTAAACATTTTGGTAACACCTTCCCATCCCTCTGGAATCATTTGATGAACCTTCTCCCACAACATGGGGCAACCATGTGTGTGGATTGTGAACGGCAGGACAATGGGCAACTGTTTCTAATACATGGATTTCAGCTGATACACATAATGCCAGCCATAGTATTCATGAAATTATTTCCCTTCAAGAAGAAATAAAGTAACTCTAGGACTGTATAGTCATAAACCAAAATTCTCTAGTGAGTCAAGTAGTGCTAGTGCCTCAAAAGGTTGTAGGCAAAAATGTTTCCAAGTTTTGCTATGTGAAATTTAAAAACAAACTGGAAATTGAACTTCTAGGGCTTTCTGCATGTGTCCAAGTCACAGTGGCCCATCCCATTTGTTTCTACCCTGTTTCTCCTTTTTTAATACGTAGTCATAAAGTAAGCCATGGCAGGTTTTTTTTTTACCTTTGTGAGAAGTAAGACGTACCCCAAAAGTAAGCCGTGGTGCCGCCATTGTTCCTGTCACCTCCTCAGCCCCTCCTGCGTGCGCAGGGAGCCAGCGAACCAGCGAGAGGCACGGGGGGGAAACGCGCCTCTTGCAGAGTTATGCCCCGCCTGCTCAGCGCGCAGGGGGAGGCTGTACCGTACCACACTGACGTAATAAAAATAAGACATCCCCCGAAAATAAGCCACCCTGTGTTTTTCTGAGGAAAAAAATTATAAGACTGTGTCTTAAAAAGGGGGAAAGACGGTACCAGCCATCCTCAACCTGGTACCCTTCATATGTTTTGGATTATAACTTCCATCTTCCTTGGTCATTGGCCATGCTGAGTAGGGTTGGTGGGAGTTGGGGAGGGTGTCTAACCAATTATGGAGGGCATGCAGTTGGAAAAGATTGGCTTATATAGTGGTAACTTGAGTTACAAACGCCTCAGGTTACAAACGCTTCAGGTTACAAACTCCGCTAACCTGGCAGAGTTACCTCGAGTTGAGAACTTTGCCCCAGGATGAGAACGGAAACCGTGTGCCGGCGGTGCAGCGGCAGCAAGAGGCCCCATTAGTGAAAGCACACCTCTAGTTAAGAACAGTTTCAGGTTAAGAACGGACCTCCGGAAAGAATTAAGTTCGTAACTAGAGGGACCACTGTAGAATCCTTTTTTTCCCCCTCAGGTGAAAGACCATAGGATATCTGACCCTAACTACTGAGCCCCAACATCCCACTCTCCAAAATGGCATCACTTTCGTTTTTATATCCTGCTTAAAATAAATAATGATATCTACTCCAACATTAAAATTAAAAATATTTATTGTACCAATTAAAAGAGTTGTGTTGTGCAGGAAGCTACCATTTTGCCCAGGGGATTCCATTCCCGGCCCCCACATGCATCAGTGAAGTGTGCATAAGCACGTTACACCCCAGTTATGCCCTTCCCTCATTCCACCCCCATTCTGCCCTCTTCCTGGTCCAAAAGGACCCGCATGTCAGCGCTCACATGTCAATTGGATGCGCCTAAAATGGTCGCCACCTGTACTGGGAAAATAGATAATCAAAGGTTTGAGTTTCAGCATATGACCCATTTGTTTTGCCCTACTGTATAAGAGACTTGTTACAAGTGTTACCTACAGCAGGGGCATCTAGTTCAATAAGACAATCACCTATAGCAGGGGCAACAAGATCGGGGGCCTTCCAGATCTTGTTGGACTACAAATCCCATCCTCCCCGGTCATTGCCCACACTAGCAGGGGCTGATATGAGCTGTAGTCCAACAACAGCTGGAGGGCACCATATTGGTTACGCCAACCTTTCATTATCTGCAGTGATTTCTCGTGTAAGTGTGAGAAAATGTATTTGTCATGACAATGATAGGCTGGTCACACTCTCTCAGAAAAAGTGTTGTGTCCTTCCGGCAGCCTTCCCCAACCTAGTGCCCTCCAGGTGTTCTGAACTACAACTCCCATCAGCTCCATGCAGCACTGCTCAGCTGCTGGGGCTGCTGGGAGTTGTAGTCCAAAATTACTGGGGGGCACCAGGTTGGGGACGGCTCTTTTAAGGATGGCTGTTTTATGGGTAGCTGTTAAGCTCCCCCATAAACGTTCTCTGTAATACATGGCAGTCCTGACATCAAGGACCATCTCCATCTTATGCCTCTGAAAGACCACAAAGTGCATAATCTTCAGAAATGAACCGATGAGGGTAGTTTCAGGTTGAGAACACCAAATTAATTTTCACTTTCTGTAAATGGAGGCAATGGGTTTTATTAAGTGGCAGAGACAGAAAGTAATTTAAATGATAACAATGAAGAAGCTTATGCCGAATACTTCTTTCCCCAGAAGTTTCTTTCTTCCATTTATTATTATCCTTCTTGAGATATTAATGAAAGCTTGACTGAAGGAAACTTTCACACTTCATGAATCTGAAGTTGTGGATCACAGGACTCCTGATGCCAATTTTATGAACTGCAAAACAATAGTCAAGGGCCAAGGTTTGATTGCATGGTTGACAAATGATGGCATTCTCTCCAGCAATTCAGTAGCGATCTTGGTCATGTGTTGATGATTTGAAGGCTAGCTTTCCTTACTTTTGCTACCTACACAAATTGCATATTCATTTCGTACAACCTGCTCTCAGGCTAATTTTGTGTGTTATGGAGGGATGCCATTCTCCAGTCTCCCAAGTCTGAATAACCTAATTTGCATAGGGTGCAAATTGCTCACTGCTAATTTCACTCTTACTTTTGTAATATATTCTTTGAGCAGTTTCATAAGTGACTTGTCTGCATGCAAGTCAATGGAACACAAGGATTCCGATTGCAACTGAACGCTGAATTTGAGCTGGGTGGGGGACATTGAGAGGGAGAATGGAACAAGACTGACCATGTCCTTAGGCTGTTCTGTGAGGGATATTTTCAGTGTAAATTTTAACCAGCCTCGGCCCCACATCAAACATGCAAAATTAAGCAGAAGGCTATATTTCAGAGCTGTCCTAAACCCCCATTTTTGGGTGAGGGGGCATCCTGCTGCCTAGTCACAGGGGTCGACTGGGAATAGTACACTGCATGTGGATTGTATCCTCTGTTCCACATGCAAAAGAAGACACAAATTTGCATAATATTTCTGTGCACATTGACTAAATGAAATTTGTGTTCTGTAATGTGGATGGACCAAAAACAAATCAGGAGACATACACAAGTAATAAGACGTCAGACAGACAGAAAACCAACAGGTGAAGCATTCCCATAACTGTATTCTGATACTAGGAATTTATGCCTGCCACACAGCCAGTGGCGTAGCAAGGTCAGGTGGTACCTGGTGCGGAAAGTTTCTTGCCACCCCCCCCAATTGAAATCTAGTTGGACTCCCAAGAGACTGCGATCTACTCACAGTATAAAACATAGCATAAAAATACTGAGTGTGATCTACCCATTGTCACTGCCAGTTGTTGAGCTTTGGGGAGGGTTACAGGGTTTGGGTCCTGACTTCAGGGAGCTTCTGCTTCTCTCCTTCCCTCTACCCTCTGCTTGCTTGCTGACCAGCCTCCTTCCCGTCATCTCCCTGCCTGCCTGCATGCCTCCTCCAGCAGCCCCGGAGTGCGGGGCTGTCAAAACGAAGCGGGAAGGGGAGAAGGTTGCCGGCAAAGTGGAGCAACTCACCCCCTTCCCCCAATGGCTCAGGGTAGAGGAGTCGCAGGCCAGTGGTGCACCGAACGACACCCCCCCCTCAGTGATTACACCCGGGGCGGACCGCTTCCACCACCCCCACCTTGCTCCAACCCTGCACACAGCTCTTAAAGGCACAAGAGCCCTGCTTTCTCTCAATGCCAACCATAAACCATGCAAAGAACCCAAGTTTTGTGAGTTCAGCAGCTTTCAAACAAACCAGGAATTCGCTTCAGACGGTGGTTCATGTGGGGACTCTTTACTGATATGTGTGTGCATCTTGAATTTTCTATAGCACCCATTGACCAGAGGAAGGGAGGGAGGGAGGGGGAGGGGGGAAACCAAGCCAGATAATAAACCAATTAGATACTGGGTAGTAAAGCCAGTATCCAGGCAAAACTGGGTCAATGTAGGTCAACTTTCTAATCCCTTAAAAAGAGCAAATAAGGGAGACATATTCTCATATGTTAAAACAGCTGCCTTCAAAACCTCAACAATATAGCAAATCATTTTACTTCCTAGATTCTCCCTGTTGACCAAGATATGTAATTTATTATGATTACAGGGCAAAAGTACTTTTGCTGCTCTAGAAATCCCATCACATAAATAGAAAAACATCCAATCTCTCCTTGAAGAGTGATGCTGTTCACATAAACACACACACACACACACACACACACACACACACACACAAACTTGCAGGATACAGTCATTGTTATTTTAAGAAACCGTATGTGATCTTTGATGAGAACTGATGTACACCGTACATCTGTTTGTTATCCATAGTAATCTCTCATTGTGGAAAGAGGTTTCTAATTTATGTCTAATGCTGTGATCCTGTGATGACTTACTTGGGAGTAAGTCCCATCAAACCTAGCGGAAATTACTTTCAAATGAACATGCATTGGTTTCAACAGTACTTCCTATGTTGACCTATATCTCATGGGTCCCTTTATTTTAGAACAAAGAACTCAGTATGAAATAAAAAGGCAGAAGTCTCAATATGGCACCCCAATGTCAATTACGTGGTCAGTTCATGATGCTTTAAGCAGTATACCCTGCTAGGTCCACAAACTAGGAGGAAAGGATAAGAATGTAATTCTGCTTCGATCTAATTAATTCTTTCTCATCATTCATCTTGTGTTTGATTTTAACTCAACCATTTTTCATGCCAGACCTCTCCTTTAATATTAAAGGTGTAAAATTAATTTACTTGGCTATATGTTGAGCTGAGCCATAAAGGGAACTGGTTTCATTTCAAAAAGAGGGAAGATGAGGAATGGAGATGGGCAGAGCAATTCTATATTCTAATTATATTGAGGAAGACGGGAGACCTGCCATTGCCAAGATATCTTACGCATGCCCAGCCCAGGTGGGAAAGGGGGAAATATGACCTTTTTTTAAAGGGTGAATGATCTCCTGTGTGCCAGTGCTATTTTTCTAGAAAAAGAGGTGCCGGAACTCACCATTAACATCTCCCTCATTCTCTTAGAATGGCAATGGCGCCCACCTGAGAGGTGCCAGAACTGGGTTCTTAGGAGTTCCAACTCAAAAAAAGCCTTTGTGTGTCCCTGGGAATGACAGGTGACAACACCAGAACAGTGTGCCCTTGGAGCATCTATCATGGCAGAAACATATCCTGCACTCTGCCCATGTAGCGAGGCTTTAGCCAAATCCCATCATATCTCAATTGGCATAACTAAGGTACAAGATTGCACCCTTACACAGTGAACAAAATTCTCAGTTGATATGGAGGAGCTCAAAGCATCAACACCCCAAAAGATCTTGCTTCTATAGCCACAGATTTGGCATCAAGCATAAAATCAAGCATGGTTATTTTCATGTATTAGTTATAACAAGATCCCTCTCCCTATTATACTGTAAGTCGCTTTGATAGTGTGTTTAGAGGGAATAGATAGATAGATAGATAGATAGATGGATGGATAGATAGACAACTAGATAGATAAACAGATAAATGGCACAAGATCTGTCACCTTATATGAACACCATAGTCTAGGAACGGCTCCCCCTAATGGTAAGATAGATAGATAGCTCATACCCTCCACGTGTCCCGTTCTAAGTGGGACATTATGGATGGACAGAAGGTGCCTGGGCTTCTGATCCCAACACTTGGGATCTAGGCCACGCTGGTCCCTGTAGCGTCTCCTGATGCTGTGCAGGCCGGTGAGACCTCCCACCAGGCAATGCTGGTCTGCACAGCGTCTCCCTGTGCTCCCCTGAGGAGGAGCAAGACAGATGACAAAGGTAAGAGGGGGATGGGGTGAGTGAGCAAGTGGGCAGGCGGGCAAGGAAGGGGTCAGAGGCAGGGAGGAGAGAGTGACGGGGTAGGTGGGACGGGTACCCTGAATTGCTCTACCACACAAAATGTTGAGGGTATGCTAGATAGAGAGCTAGATAGACCTGCAGGTATAGGGTGATATACAATAGATGATAGATAGATAGATAGATAGATAGATAGATAGATAGATAGATAGATAAGATAGATAAGATAGATAGGTGGTGCAGGATCTGTCACCTTATATGAGAATCATAGTCAGTGTGATGTTGAGGTTAGGAAGGCCTTAGATCAAATGTTCACCTATTGAAGGTCACAAAGTGACTATGGGACCAGTCACTTTCTAACAACCTAAACTATTTCATTGGGTTGTTGGGAGGGTAAAAAGGTGGTGGTGGTGGTGGTGGTAGCTCCCAAGTTCTTTTCAGAAAGGGCCAGATAATGCAAGATACTGTTGTGAGTTTGGGGGATTCCATTGTTGAAGGGGCTGGGCAAGTTTCTTGGTGAGTTAATGGGCCCTAAGAGAAGTGGCTTTGTGCCAGAAGACAAATGGGTGGACCCCCTCCACTACCTGGTGGATAATGTGAAGGATAATAGCCAGAGTAGAGTTGTGAGAGAGAGCTGGGCTATATGCAGGCTTCTGGCAAAAGCCAGAGAGTGAGACTCATGTTTGATTTATGCTTAGTGCCAAGTCTGCAGCTATAGGAGAAGCAATATCTTTTGGAGTGCTCAGGTTATGTATAAAAAAAGCCATATATCATAAAGACACTACAGTCTCCACTGTCTGTCATTCCAAGGAACCTGAACGCTGGGCAAGTGCCTGGAAACTCTAGCATCTTGCATGGCTTAGAGATTGGGGTGGCGTGCTAAAATACTTTTGCAAGAACTGCTTTGAGATGTGCCATTCCACTATTCCATTAAAGATTAAATACAGTTTCTGTATATGATTCTGATATATTTGGGGGAGAAATTTCAAAGGTAACAGAACCAATCGGGGCAGGGTAAAGACTTTTATTTTTTTATATTTTTATTCAAACTATTCAGGAACAGAAAATATATAGCTTAGTCGTTGACAGTAAGAATTCCAGTTTCCCAAGCTTTATTCAGAGGTATACGCATAGTGTACAAAACTGACAGGAAAATTGTGACTCAGAGGTTGTTCAGACCCCAGCAGGAATAGCTTTTTGATTCAACACTACAGCTTCCTTTCCACCATCCCTCTCCTTTCCCTGTCACCGAGTTAAAAATATTGAAAGGCTATCCCATCTTCCATGTGTGTCCAATAGAGATTGATAGTTTCTGCATGAGATGCCAGTTACAGGAAATAGATTTGGGGAAATCAGCAGTCAGCACAGAAGGGAAGCCACCGAGCAGTAATAAAATAAAATAAAAAGCCTCCACCACTTTTCATTTCCAAACGAAGAAACTCTTTGAAACCAGGGTGGCTTTAAATATATATATGTATGGAAATTTAACCACACAATTGTCATATACCTTATCCACTACACAAAATTTCTAGTCAGATGAATGGTACAAGGAACAAAATGTGATGGTTTTTGTCAAGATGGAGAGAGGCACGAAGCAGTAATTGCGAGAATCCTTTCACACCAATGATTAGCCTATGATAAGGCATTTCAGTCTAAACATACATAGGTTCCCTTTGCCCTCACCTCAAGAACAAAGTTTCCCCCCACCCTCTGAGTCTGCTCCCCCCCCCATGTTTTATCTAGACTACGAATAAAATATCTGCTTCTCTAAATGATGATGCAGCTGATGACAATATTTCCATGCAGTCTGTGACCTGTGTATGCAGTTGGAGGATGGATGGCGGCTAACGGATTGAGGTGGAATCCTGACGAGACAGAAGTACTGTTCTTGGGCCGGGCTGGTGTGGAGGACTCCCTGGTCCTGAATGGGGTAACTGTGCCCCTGAAGGACCAGGTGCACAGCCTGGGAGTCATTTTGGACTCACACCTGTCCATGGAGGCGCAGGTTAATTCTGTGCCCAGGGCAGCTGTCTACCAGCTCCATCTGGTATGCAGGCTGAGACCCTACCTGCCCGCAGACTATCTCGCCAGAGCGGTGTATGCTCTAGTTATCCACCATTTGGACTACTGCAACGCGCTCTATGTGGGGCTACCTTTGAAGGTGACCTGGAAACTACAACTAATGCAGAATGCGGCAGCTAGACTGGTGACTGGGAGCGGCCGCCGAGACCACATAACACCGGTCTTGAAAGACCTACATTGCTCCCAGTACATTTCTGAGCACAATTCTCAGTGTTGGTACTGACCTTTAAAGTGTACTGGTCCCATGGGTTACCCTAGAGGCAAGGTCCAAGCCCGGTCTGTGGTCATAGGTTCAACGTAGAGACAGTCCGCAGTAGCTGAAGCTGGGTACAGGGCAGGGAGTCAGGCGAAGTCAGGAACAGGTATGCAGGCAGGGAACCAGCGCTGGTTAGGAGCTAAGGCAGGAAAGCAAGACAGGTCTCAAGCAGGAACACTGGCAAGAACTAGCAACCAACAATGTTGCTTCCGCAACTTGGGGCTGGGGCTGGCCGGCTTTTATCTGCCCCGAGGCATAGGGTGGCCCCGATCCTCTGGTGACTCGCCTCTCCTGGCTTGGAGGCGAGCACTCCTCCTGCGGGAACTCAGTTCCCTTCGCCTCTGCAGCTCAGGAGAGGCTGGAGGGTTACCGGACCCAGAGGCAACCTCAGCTTCCCCTGACAGGGTTGGGAGTGGAGCACCTGCAGGCAATGGGTCCTCCATCCCATCAGGAGCCAGAGCAGACTCAGCAGATGCCTGCACCTGAGGATCCAGCACAGGTGAGGACCCTTCAGACTCAAGTTCCAGCCCCTGCTCTGCTGGTTCTGGAGGCAGGGAATCCTGTGCAGGCTGCGATCCCTCAGGTTCAGCATCCGAGTCCGAATCCCAGGCCATCACATAAAGCCCTAAACGGCCTCGGCCCAGTATACCTGAATGAGCGTCTCCACCCCCATCGTTCAACCCAGACACTGAGGTCCAGCGCCGAGGACCTTCTGGCGGTTCCCTCACTGCAAGAAGCAAAGAGGGAGAGGGAGAGGGAGCTATTCAGAAGTTACAGCTCTTGTGTAAAGTAATGGGAAGGCTATGCTAACTAGCTCTTCCACCTAGCATCCATGCAGACAACATGAATATCTACAGGTCTTTACACATAGAGCCAGTAAGCAAGGTTAAATCCACCCAATAAAGCTATATTCTATAACTTCTAAATATAGCTTAAGAAAAGTTTATAAAGTGGAGTCTTCTGAATTGTAGAAAGCCATGTAGAATGTGTAATTTATATTTTCTTCTTACAGCCTCTAAGACTGTGCATGTGGTTTTAGGTCAGACCTAAAACAGAAGGCCTCTCTTTCAAATCGAAGGCTCCTAAGATTATTGGGAGAGCAGGTTCAACAAGCTCTGTCATTTCTGGGAAGACAAGATGATGGATTAGCAGACAACCAAGCCACAGGCTGTGACAAAAATGCCAGATCTTGTGAGGCTTGTAGGATGGACGTTGACACCGACCAAAGGAGCTAATGCTTGGTAAACATGTCAAACAATCATATTGTCAATTGTACTTGGGGGTGGGGGGGAGGTGGCTGTGTGACTCCACCCTTTGAAGAACCCTAGGTGGGAAAGGAAGAAGTTTAACCATTAAAAAACAATAACAACCTGGACCTATACTAGTGACATATAATTGTAGAGTTGAAAGGGACCACAAGGGTCAATTATTCCAACATGGGGCTCAAACCCACAACCCTGAGATTAAGAGTCTCCTGCTCTATCAACTGAGCTATCCATAGGGCTGATAGAATTGAGTTCAGAAGCAGTCCTGTTTAGGGAAGTTTTTAATGTTTGATATTTTACAGAGTTTTTAATATTCTGTTGGGAGCTGCCCAGAGTGGCTGGGGCAACCCAGTCAGATGGGCAGCATACAAATAAAATAATAATAATAATAATAATAATAATAATAACAACAACAACAACAACAACAACAACAACAGAGATCCATGAGAGTCACCTGTCCTCCATGAAAAGTAAGTCATTCAGAAGGAGGGAGATGGGCTTCCAATCTAATCTCTTCCCAAACAAGGTTGTTCTAGTAGTAGTAGTAGTATTAGTAGTAGTAGTAGTAGCTGGAATACATATTAGATAGTCTATTTTTCCCATTCTACTCTCAGACATTCCTATTTCAGCTTTCTATTTTGGGGGAAGCAGAAGCCCCAGCAACTTGCCTTAATAAAATATTTTGGGTTGCACTAATATTTTTGCATGATATCACCTTCACCATTTTCAACCTCTAGTACAGAAAGTCATAACAGAAGTCGGTTGGCTGTTTCATTAAACAGCCTTCAACCCCAGATGAATGGGACTGACACGGGAAGAGTGAATGGCTGAGCAGTGACTGGAAAGAACATGGGACAAAATAAAAATTTAGTACATCTGGCATGCTAGGGAGCTGGGCAACTTTTATCAGTTTGTGTAATGAGGCAAAATATTAAAATAGACCAACTGACCATGGAGCTTTGTGTGACAATGGTCTCAAGTGGAATGGAGAAAAGAAGAAGAATCCCACGTAAAAGAGAAAGTCACTTTCTAAAAAGAAAGGAGAAATTTGCATAGAGAGAGACACCAAAACATGCCCTTGGGTGGAATGCACAGATTTCAAGATCCCATAATTATAGCCGCATATATAAAGGCCGATACTGTGAAGGAATGAAATTGTTCAGACATTGTGTATTTCTTGTCTTTTGTGTCGTTGTTATAAAACATTGCCCTTCTGTTTATACATGGGGTTATTTAGAAGCTGTTCTTGCCCAAGGGTTCAGAGTGTCACAGAAAGTTCAACAAGTCAACCCAGAAAACTGAAACATTAGCTGGCAGAGAAGCCTAATTTGTATGAGAACTAGAAACTTAGCAACACTATAATGCCCTTCTGGATTTTTGTTTTGTTTTTGTCAGGGATGTGCTGAGGAGGACTGTACTGAGGAGGAATGGTGGGAGCCACCCCCTCCCCCTGATACTGAATCTTCCCAGGAGCAGGAGGACAGTATAGATTTTGAACAGTGGTTTGCAGAAGGGCATAGTTCAGAAGGCAGAAGCTGGGAAATACTGGATGGGGAATAGCTAGGAGAAGAAACACTGGAAGAGAGAGGGTTAACAGATTCACAGTTGTTGGACGGCATTCCTCCACCACCCTCCCCAAGGTCAAGAAGAGCTCAGAAAATCTCAGAACAGGAAGTGCAGAGGGTACAAACTCAGATTACAAGACGTAGGAGTGATGTAGATTAATAGGGACGGAGGGGGTGTGAGCCTTAATTGGGAGCACTGGCATTTCTAGGGAGACGTGTTCTGTTGTCTCTCACTGTGATTACTAAAGAATTTAACTGGTAAGACGTTCCTTTCATTTGATCTTCTTATTTATCGCCACGAGAGAGGAAGCCGATTCCCCAACGCCTGACAGTTTTTCTGATTGGTTAAGAGGTTGGGAGAAGGAATTGGAATTGTGTGTGTGTGTGTGTGTGCATATATAAACCAATAAGAGAGCCAGAGAGCTAGACATCAGAAAAAGAATCCAGGAGTGTGGTAAACAAAAGAAGCCTTAAATTTGGAAGGTGCCCTGCCCTATGGACTAGGAACAGGTGAAATAAATTACTTCATTGCTAGGTCTTGTCTATCACCCATGACTAATTGCCTTACCACCCCACTTGGTATAAAGAATGTGGCTGGTTTAGTCAGGAAGTCCAGAGAGACTTCACAGAGAGGAAAAGGCTGTTTTCATGGACATAGCCAGGAGAAAACTAAAAAACTTGGTGACCACAGTGAGGAACATCGGAGATGAAGTCCAAATAGGTGGCTATAATACCTGGTTTGCCAGCTTTCTGTTGCTGCCTTCCTTTGTGAAATATTTCAGCAAAACCGAAAAGAATACTCAGGGGGACTGCATAATTCAATGAATTTAACACAGTATGTATTACATTTCACCAGTAGTCCAAATAAATGAAATATCTTTGAATGTGGCTCATAAATTTTGAGATGCACCATTTATTTCAGTTCTACTTGATAGCAATTTAAAGCATACCAGGTTCACAGTTTACTGCATGCCAAGATTCCACTTTGCTAAAAAGAAAAAAAAACACAGGCTTGGTTTCTGAATTGAGGGATTTTGTCATGAATTGGTGTTTGAACAAGGAAGACAAAGGAGAGTCTTGTTCTCACAGCTGCCCACCAGATATCTATGGGACATCCGGAAGCAGGGCCTGCCTGCAGCAGCGCTCTTCACATTCATGGTTCCCAGAAGGCTCAAGGACTGCCTGGTCCATTGCATCCCTGTCTGATCGCTGAGATCTTTGGAGGAAGTCATTGGTAGTGGTCCCCTGAGGCTCAAATGCACAACTACATGGTACCATGGTTCTCAAACTGAATCCGTTCTGGGAGTCCGTTCGGTTCGAAAACCAATGCACGGCTTCTGATTGGCTGCAGGAGCTTCCTACACTCAAGCAGAAGCCATGTTGGATGTTCAGCTTCCGAAAGACATTAAAAAACTGGAACATTTACGTCTGGGTTTTCGGCGTTCAGGAGCCGAAATGTTCCAAAATGGAGCCGTTCGAAAACCAAGGTACCACTGTAGTATCTACCAGGAGCCATATGCTCACAATGATAGATCTGATATTATGGAACTACCTTCCAACTGAGGTCAGGCAGACCCCATTCCTATTCAGCTTCCAGTGCCTACTGAATACTATTTTTTAGTACCAAGCATATATTTTTACTTTATTTTATTTAATATATTTGTATTTATATATTAATATTATTACATTTATATAAATATTTATTACATTTATATTTTACTTAATAATAATAATATATTCCGATTTTATATTTTAACCTATTTTTATTTTCATTATATTAAGTGATTAAGTGCTCCAACCAATCCGGCAGCTTGTCCACATTCCCGAGCCTTACTAACTGAAGCTCATCCAACATAAGAGGACTAAAGAGTGCTCCAGACACCCCTTCGGATTCATCTGCTGTAACAGCAGAGTCAAGATCCCAGGGGATGCAAGCAGTTTTGTCCTCAAAATGTTTTGCAAACAAGTCATAGCGAACTTAGGGTTGCCATATTTCAAAAAGTAAAAACCAGGACACCAGCCACAATAATTTTTGAGTTTCGGAGCTTTTAAAGGCATTTTTTGGAACAATTTCACCCGTTGCTGGTTTTCCAGGACATTTGCCTGATTTCTGAAAAATAATCCAGGACACCATTTTTGGATGCCAATTTGAGGACATGTCCTGGAAAATCAGGACGTATGGCAGCCCTAAGCGAACTACCACCTCCTTCAGGCCAGATTGCAAGAGGCCCCAGACTACCCAGATAAGCTCTGCTGAATGTCACAGCGAGGATGCTGAATATTCTGTAATGCTGAGTATATCTGTGGAGTAATCTGTTATCGTGCATTTTTGCTGTGAATTACATTACACTGACATAAAGTACATTTTGCAAATATATTGTTTACATTGGGTATGAAACACACATATATATTCATCACATATCCTAATATTAACCATGATTTTTCTGACGTAAGTTAGTTTCAAATAAATATGGAACTGGGCATTAAATATTCTGTTCAGATTCAAAACCTGAAGCACGTTAAGTTTACTGCACTCAAATACTTTGCAGTGGCGCCTGACACAACATAGTTATAGCTAACCTTGGGTCAGACTTTTAAGTCTGAGAACACTTGGGAAACAGCAGCATAGCCCCCCCCCCCAATTCACTTAAAACTTTATAGGTATTCTAGACCGTATAGTGCATCAAACATTTCCAAACTGGTTTACTGTTGTGTTTTATTGTTTAGCCATGTGTTTTGGGTCAACGCTGCAGTATCATTCGGCTGGTTTTATTCTTTTAATAAAGTCGGAGAAGGCAAGCCTTTATGGTTCACTTATAAAGGTGCTGTGTGAGCAGCAGGCTGTGTAAAATGCAATTACTCTAGAGTCAGTGTGTGGGACATGTTATGCCAGGTACCATCATTATGCATGCCCCAATATTGCTCCAGAGGAATTCAGGAGGCAATTTCACATTCTTCCCTCCCACGGTGCCAAGTCCTTTACAGGAACCTCATAGGGTAATATTTCATTTTCCTGGGGATACAACCATTTGCTTCAAAGTCAAACACTTCAAATGTTACAAGCCACTTTTGGGGGGGGGGGTTAGGGCATCCTGGAGGCCACTGCTGTGTTGTTTCATTCAATAGCATGTTTTTAATATATAGATGCTCCCAGCTTGAACCCTAGTTCAATACCAATAAAGAGGTTCCCTTTAATTTGAAGACCACAAATCTGCATGAAATGCTTACAGGAAAGAAAACAAAACACCTACGTTTTTCAAATTGACCTCCTGCTTGTATGAGCTCCGACCTATATACATAATTAGCAAATTCCCCTGGTACCATTAATTTAGGTTTGGGCATTAAGTTACACCGAGAAATAAATGTTTAGATTGTGGAGCTCAGGAAGAGAACGAACCTAAGTGTTTCATTTCATCCTGGGCTATTCTGCACAATCACTCCATTGAAGAAACATTACTCTGAAAAGCTTTCAGGCTCTCAAGGACAATGAACCGACGACCTTTAAATCCTTCTTTATAAAGCAAGAGATGATCGTTATGTACTTGGAGAAACCAAAATGCTTATTATAGTAGTATAAAAGTGTGCTATGCCGAATGTTCCACGAGTACCTCATATAACCACAGGGCACCATAGTCCTGCATTGGTCAAAGTCTTGTTAATTTGAATTCCTGCTGATCCTTGGAGAACTGGATTTACAACATATTCTTCAGATGGCAAACTTTTCAAAGTTACAGTAGCAAAGCTCAAAGGTTAGAGCCATGGCACTCTTACCTGGGAGTAAGCCCCACTGAACATCACGAAATTGCCTTCTGAATAAGCATTCAAAGGGTGCTGCTGAAAGTCTTATGGGATGCACTTCTAGACTTTTTTGCTTTCATTTTTAGCTTTGCTGCAGTGCAGGGCATTTTGCATTATGGAAAATCAATCAACCATCAGTTTTATACTTTTTTATACAAATACTGATTTTTCAAAATATTTGCAGCCTTCAGACATAACAGTTACACCTAAGAAACCAGTTTTTAGATATTAAAAAAGAAATACACAACATCCATGTGTATTGCTGTACATACCCAAATATCCAAGCAGTGAGAGACTTTGGGGGTTCCTGTGCTTGGCCAGGGTTCAGTTTCCTTGGAATGAAGGTCAGTGGAAACTTTAGTGTCTTTAGAATACATGGTTTTATTTCCCTGTGCATAGGATAGAGGAGCTCACAGCATTAACGCTCCGACAAATCTTGATTCCCCAAGATACCCCTAAGTTTCAATGAAAGCCCTCTGCCCGCAAGCCATAGTTTTGGAATTCAGCACCCAGAAAGCGTTATGTCTGTCCTTCCAGCTTCCAGCCCACCAAAAACTCACATAGAAACCCTGGCTATTGTTCTTCTACCTTACAAGATAGTAGAACTTCCAACTAGGTGAGGAGGAGGAGGAGGATTACCCCCCCCAACTTTGTCTCTATGGCAACAGGGCAAACTCTTTGGATATGTAAATGGTGGTACTGAAACGGCCAGTTAAGGCCCACAAAGAAAGTGGTCATATGTCAGGGTGCTGACAGCAGCTCCTGGCTGGTTGCCCAGGAATTGACAAAGACAAGGAAAATTTTCTTACAGTCCTTTTCTATTTCAAACTTTACAGAGAAAGGCTATAGAACCCAGTCTCTTGGATAATAGTGCTGTCCTGAGTGAATCTCCACCCCACTTCTCTCCCACCTCCTCATTTGTCATCATTTCCTCTACGGGTGCTGCTATGTGCCCTCTGTCTTCGAGTTCTTTGCTCTCCTACTTTTAAGGCTCACTGGGTTCTGGGAGACGGTGGGTCTGGAATGCTTTCTGACTGCTCCTCCTCTCCCATTATTTCCCAACTTTTCCCTCATCTGCCTCTGGGCTGTGACCTCCTGCAAACCCCTGTTGCAAATCTGTACTGTCTTCCTCTTCCTCCTCCATGGAAGGGTCAGAATGGGGAGGCGGTCTCCACCACTCCTCCTCCTCTGCCCAGCCCCTGACATCAGACCAGTTCAATTCTACTAGATTCTGAACCTCCTTGACCCAGAATTACAGGCCTGGAAAGGGCGTACAGATATAATCAGGACTCATCCCTCAACAAGAACAACAACAAATTCCAAAAACCACCCTGTAACAGTATTATCTAGAGAAGTTTAGGACATCCTATTGCATGCATAAATTATAGGACATTACAGTCTATCCCACAGATACATGATCTATAACAATATATTATTAGAACCCATTATGCTAGCACTTTTACTGGCTTAACTCAAATGACTAGAACAGCCAAACAGAAACATTTTATATGAATCCCCCAAAATCCTCCTCAGAGTATAAGTTCACACTAGGGCTCTCGCATCCCAAAAAGTTAAATAAATATGAAATAGTTACTGCAACCACTTCTCTATGGGCCAGTTCAAGTAACCTGGAATGTGTACACTTTGTGAGGGATCAAAAATGAATCCATCCCTGAACATTAAAAAGGCAAAGGACCCCTGACAGTTAAGTCCAGTCGTGAACGACTCTGGAGTTGTGCCGCTCAACTCGCTTTACTGGCCAAGGGAGCCGACATTTGTCCGCAGACAGTTTTTCCGGGTCATGTGGCCAGCATGACTAAGCCGCTTCTGGCAAAACCAGAGCAGCGCACGGAAACGCCGTTTACCTTCCTGCCGGAGCGGTACCTATTTATCTACTTGCACTTTGACGTGCTTTCAAACTGCTAGGTTGGCAGGAGCTGGGACCGAGCAACGGGAGCTCAGCCCGTCGTGGGGATTTGAACCGTCGACCTTCCGATCGGCAAGCCCTAGGTTCAGTGGTTTAGATCATAGCGCCACCCACATCCCTCCCTGAACATTAAGTAGCTCTATATTTTAATTCCAGGGTGGATTTTTCACTGATACATCATATGTTCACATTTATAATAGCCATAAAAATGATAATCATTGGATTTTAATTGCTCTCTTTCAAATGGCCTAAAGATTGGAAGCTGACTTTGTGAGTACTTGTGAAAAGAAGTACCACTGGAAGTTAGCCCATTGAAAGGATCTGAGTACCGGCTCTGGCACAACTCACCAATATGTACAGCAGTTATGTAGAAGCCCTGCTGGTAGAATTCTATTGTTTTTAATTCCTGAATTGCATTTCTCTCCAATATTGTCAGTTACATATTTCATTCATTCGTGCTTAGCCCTTACACGCCAGCCTTCAAGGCAAAGTCGTCCCAAAGCAACTTACAAAAGATAATTAGTTTCCTACAAACACAAGATAATTTAGCTTCCTACACAATCTATATTATACAGTCTTCATAGCAGAGGCTTTCAGCTGGATCTCCCTATAACTGAAGTCCCAGTTGCTTTTGAGCACATAGCTTGTTATGGCAGTGAATCATGCATTTTGTAGTCTTGAGGCTAAGCAAACAGTTATTGCCACGCTTATGTGTTTTCCTCATGAAAACTTTTGTTTCTACTTGTAATTTTTTTTAATGATCCTTATGTGAATGTGGTATGGTTACTGCTCAGTGGGTTCATTGAAAGCGTCCTGAAATTTAGAAAAGCTTTGTATGATTTTATTCAGGACTTAGAAATAATAGAAAAGTATTCATCCAGGTGTGAAGTGGTGGAGGGTTTTTGTTGTTGTTGTTGTTGTTGTTTTGTCTACAATTGATTATTTTGGGTGGCCATTTGTATCTGCTGAATTGCTTTTAAAGGATGTAGTCAGTTGTATTCTTGTGTATTTTAATTATTGTAAGTCATTTCGAGACTCTTTTTGCAATGAGGTGATGAATAACCTGAAATAAATAAATAATAGAGATATTATGTTCAGCTTTATTATTATTTTTAAAAGAAATCCCTACAAATTTACTGGCAAATTGAGAATACATCGAGAGTACATCTAGTTTACATCTAGAATACACATGCTTTCAGTGCATAAGCCAAAGAGCTGGTATAGCATATGCATATGCGTTGTTGGCCTGAGGTAATTTCCTCATCACAAATCTTCATGGAAAATACTTATTGAAAAGAAAAATACCCTGCAGACTCATAAACTGAAGTTATGGCACCTATTAGTGATACCCGTTGTTGATATATCAGGAACGAACTGGTCTTTCAATATCTTCATCCCAATGAGTCTGAAGCCTCTAGCTCTGCAAATTGTTTTCAGTAAATTACATTTAGTTTTATACCACTTGTAAGGGAGAACATAAAATAGTCACAAATGCCAATTCAGTTGATGTCACTATTGCCAGACTCCACCAAAAAGCAGGATGTCTCAACTTGGAGGATTTTTTTTTTTTTTTTTTTTTTTAAGATGTATGGCTTGACCAATCTAAATACAATGTGGAATGACTGATATTGAATGCTTTTAAAATATATTTCTCAAACTGCACAACTGGCAACAATAAATCCAGAATTAATCCAGAGGAGTTCTGTATAACGTAAGTCACAGTATAGACTTTGGAGAACATTGGACACTATTTGCAGACATTAGAGTGAAACTAACCGAAAGTTAATCAATAGAATAGATCAGAGGTCTCATGGAAGGAAATATACTTAAAGGAGGTGGGTTGCTCATTCGGCTTCTTATTAATCAAATAAAGATTGCTCAGGGGGCACTAAAACATTTTAAATACTAAAAGTGACAGCTACATATAGTGTTGCACTTTGTTGAATTAGGCAATGGAATGCCATGAAACCTTTATGTCTGTGTTGAGCTGAAAATCTTGTACTTTTCCTTTAAAAGTATTTTAACTCTTCTTTTTACTGCATTTGGCCCTCGTAAGTTTGGCCCTCAGGTAAGAGATCTCAGTCATTCTGCCAGTGAGAATGACTGAGAGCTCTTGCCCCTCCCACTTCCCATAAGCAGCAGTGGTGTGATTGGCCAGAAGTCAGGTGCGTATTGACTCCTACTATGTCATCCGCTGCTGAACATAGCAGCTGGTGTAGAGACAGAGTTTGTTTTAGAGATGTTAAGTGGAAGAGTGATTATTTTTCCCCTTTCTCCCAGTTTAAGATTGCCAGTTTTCTGACTTAGACACAATGGCTGTTGCTTTGGGTCATGAAGAAATAGTAATTCCTGTTTCTGTGCATCAGCGACCCATTTCCCTTGCTTTATATAGCCATCAACTTCCCAGATGTACTTCAAAGGAGACTGGAGAAAAAGGAAGGTAAATGGACCATCAACAAGGTAGATGTCACAGAAATAGATCTCGCCGCAACAGGTGAAAGCAACAGGTGCTTTCACTGGGACAGGTGCTGGTCACTAGGTGCTGTGTCATTCTCTGGACTTGTACTAGGCAGCTTGATGAGTCTTCTGCCTAACTGTTCATTAGTTTCACCTCCTAATGGGAGCCAATGTGGTGTAGTGGTTAAGAGCGGTAGACTCGTAATCTGGTGAACCAGGTTCGCGTCTCCGCTCCTCCACATGCAGCTACTGGGTGACCTTGGGCTAGTCACACTTCTCTGAAGTCTCTCAGCCCCACTCACCTCACAGAGTGTTTGTTGTGGGGGGGGGGAGGGAAAGGAGAATGTTAGCCGCTTTGAGACTCCTTCAGGTAGTGATAAAGCAGGATATCAAATCCAAACTCTTCTTCTCCTCCTCCTCCTAGTATTGTGGAAATCACTAAGGAAGATCACCACAAACAGCAAGCGATGAAGAATTGGACCGCCATATTCAGTGCTGCCTGCTCTCTTTTCAGATTCAATAATGTCCAAGAGCAAATGATTGGCTAGTATTTTTTTCAGATCCCAAATTATTATTATTTATTGAATTGATATACTGCCCAATACCCGGAGGTCTCAGGGCAGTTCACAGAACAAAAATTGCAATGCTCTGGGAAATTCCAGACAACAGATTTCCTTTTTTGTTTTTAATACACTTTATAATGCACTTCTGGGCTCCTGGGTTGTTTCTGGAAGTAATAGAAATGTACTCTTTCGAGTAAACCTGATTTTCACTATATTTCCAATGCTGCCAAAAATAGAATATAATAAAATCAACAACTTTGTTTTCCCCCTCAGAGGTTTTCCCCCCTAGCCCAGTTTGATAGATACCTATAACCTTGAATGTTCATCCACATCTGAATCAGATTCAAGCCTTTGGATACTTGCTCATTGCTACTTACGATACTCTTGTGCCTCATTGACCTTATGTCGCAGTGAGATTTGCTCCCTTGAGTACCATATAGCAATAGTTAGACTGTGAAGTTCAAGGAAATAAGCTACTAACACTTTGGGAAGGGAAACTATGATGCTGAAATCGAGCTCTTCATCAGCAAAACAACCTGCAATAACAAGAAGTGTGCCCTTGCCTTTAGCAACCCTATGTATGTATGTATGTATGTATGTATGCATGCATTTATTTATTTATTTATTTATTTATTTATTTATTTATTTCAGTTATAGAAATTGTAGATCACCAATGCAAATGTTTCGAAGTGGTGCAGAACATGTGCAAAAAAGAAAGTAAAGTACAGTGGCACCTCAGGTTACAGACACTTCAGGTTACAGGCGCTTCAGGTTACAGACTCCGCTAACCCAGAAATAGTACCGCGGGTTAAGAACTTTGCTTCAGAATGAGAACAGAAATCGCACGGCGGCAGTGGGAGGCCCCATTAGCTAAAGTGGTACCTCAGGTTAAGAACAGTTTCAGGTTAAGAATGGACCTCCGGAATGAATTAAGTTCATAACCCGAGGTACCACTGTAACAATGAAAATACCATCAATAAAACAATAAAAATAAAAGTCAAATATGTACAGACCAACAAAATCAAATACCAGGCCATGTTGTCATTCTACAAAGGCTTGTTTAAAGAAAGATGTTTTAAACATGTGCTGGAAACTGGAAACTATTGGGCATGGCACACTTCTATAGAGAGTACATTCCATTGTATAGATGCCATTACACCAATCACCTCGTCAGGTGATCTCAGTAACTAGACAGGTTGATAAGGGCAAAGGCAGTCTCTCAAACAATCAGGCCCCAAATAGTTTTTCAGAAGAGGGCCAAGCAAGCTGTGACTATTGGTATTAAATTGGTTCTTGAATCAAAGGAAGCCTTGCAGTACCTCTAGCCCACAGCCCTAATAGGCCTGTGATGTGTCCCCCCCCCCAAACCATCGAACCAGGTGCCACTTAGATAAAGACATAACTAGGATTGGCTTCACCAGGGAGTTCCTCATTAGTGCAGCCAATGGAGCCGTTCTCAGTGGCAAACAGCTAGCGGGGACTGAGAGCGAGCTCCTTTGAAGTTTGTCCATAGAGAGATAAGGACTTCTCTTGCAGGCTGGATACAGATCCCCTCCCCTGCCTTACTGTTCCCTCGAGCACTTCAATGAATTGTGCTAATTTGAATACAACATCCAGCATATTCAGAAGGTAGCTGCCCAGTCAACAGACCTCAGGCCCTCCAAGTGTCCCTATTTTCCAGATACAGTCCCGGATTTACAGAAGCCATCCTGGTTTTTTATTTGAACCCAGGATGTCCCGCTTTTCCTTAGGACGTCCCTATGTTCATCAGAGAAATGCTGGAGGGTATGGAGTTATGCAACCCCTGAGCCAAGGAGATAAGTAACTATAGAACCTTTAGAAGACATCTGAAGGCAGCCTTGTATAGGGAAGTTCTTTAATGTTTAATTATGTTTTTATATATGTTGGAAGCTGCCCAGAGTAGCTGAGGCAGTCCAGTATAAATAAGAAAATAATCATAACAATAACAATTTAAAATTAAATAATAATTAAAATTTATTATTATTAACTGAATAGGACATCCCTATTCAGGTATGGGTATGAAATTTGTGAATGGAATAATCTGCTCTGGATATCTGTTAGTGAATAAAATAAAAAAATCCCTTCCAGTAGCACCTTAGAGACCAATTAAGTTTGTTCTAGGTATGAGCTTTCTTGTGCATGCACACTTATTCTAGATTTTGGTGTCACTGCTGGTGTTTCTAGCTGTTCTAAAAAAACTGATTAGGACAATTTTACGTTTCATTCATGAAGCAGGAACTTAAATGTATGCCTGCCATATCCAAACTCCTGCTAGTGCAGCACTGAGTTTCAAGATCTCAGACTCTGTTCAATCAGTTGTCCCATACATATTCAAATGCCATTGCCCAATCTATCTGTATATATCAGGGGTGGAGAACCTCCTGCCCTCCAGATGTTCTTGGATTCCCAATGCCGATCAACACCAGCTAGCATGACCTAGCTGAGAGCTGCATCCATCTTCAACAGCATCCAGAGAGCCAAAGATTCACCATCCCTGATGTATAGACATGAGGGTTAACACAGCCTAGTGATGAAGAACATGAACCGTGAGATGGAAAGGACTTGTCACACTCTCGCCTTAGCCATGAACTCAAGTGAAAGCCACTATCAATCAACAAAAACACCCTGGCTATAATACTCAAGCCTGAGTAACTTGCATCCGCAGACACACATACCATTTCCCTGTGTTGACTTGCTGTGCTGCCTTGATCAGAGAGTGAGAGCAGAAAAAAGGCTATACTGAGGCATGAGGGAATACACTGTGTGCTGGTGCCGGGCCACAGTGGGATTGGATTGTGCCCTAAGTAGTTATGCTTCAATTCTCATTTCATTTCATTGATTTAAAGGTTATAGACCCCATTTGGAGGCTGCTGAAAAGCAGTTATGGCAGCTTTCCACATGACAGATGTAATGCTTGAAAGTACCATATCTGTGTGCAATCTCCACACCAGTGCCAACAGTCATTCAGGCTGTGGTGCTCTGCTATGAACATGCAGCATGTATGAGGGCACAAGCCCCTTAATTGGGAGATGTCCGCCTTATTTAAATTTAATTGTGACCCTCGGTTTGCCTCTGAGCAACTGCATTAGCATCTCGTTCCTGTAGCTTCCTCCCAGATGAATTACATGTGTGCTCCCAGCCTATCAGGGATCATACAGTGAACGGGATGACATCGCAAAGTTGCCACTCATATTTGGCTATGTAAGCACGTTGCTGAGGGCAAGCAAAGCCAGTTACAGAAACCATGTTCTGTTGTTCTCAATGTGAGTAGTATGGCACTTTTGTCCCTTTGGAGGAGGGAGCAAGGGCACTTTCAACATGGCTGGGCAAAACTGCTAATTTTAGGACAGCTCTACTGTTGAGTGCCTCTTTAGAAATTTGGGGTCAAAGCTCCTGGTTTAAATTAAACTCTGAGGGGGGTTTTTGGTGTGTTTTTTTACCCTATTTTTCAAAAAAAAATATCCTGTATAACCGGATAACTGAAGCTTTTACCCACAAGAGAGAGAGAGAGAATATATATATCTTAAATGAAGTTGCAGGTGCAATTGGGTATGATATTTTTTCACTGCATAACTCTAAAAAGAAATTAGGGTTAATGAACACCTAGATCAAACACTTTGGAAATAAAATGAGACTATTAAGGATACATTTATTCTAATATTCTAATAAAACCAGTCTTTTCTGTGTAACATGATTTAAGTGATTTAATAGCCCATGGTGATATATGAATTCTTGCCATCTAAACAAATAAATGAACTGCAAGCCAAGAGAGTCCTCCGTCGTCTTGTTCTGCTGACTCCACGATAGTTATACCAAGGAGAGGTTTATCATGTCCTAGTATCCTCTGTACTTCACAGTGTTTAAGGAGTCTCAGTAGACTTTGTCATTAGAATTTGGGGGCTTGTTTCAGAGGTAGCATTCAGATTTGACTTTGCTGAGGATTTCCAGAAGGACAATGAGAAGAAGAAGAAGAAGAAGAAGAAGAAGAAGAAGAAGAAGAAGAGGAGGAGGAGGAGGAGGAGGAGGAGGAGTTTGGATTTGATATCCCGCTTTATCACTACCCAAAGGAGTCTCAAAGCGGCTAACATTGCCCTTTCCCTTCCTCCCCCACAACAAACACTCTGTGAGGTGAGTGGGGCTGAGAGACTTCAAAGAAGTGTGACTAGCCCAAGGTCACCCAGCAGCTGCATGTGGAGGAGCAGGGACGCGAACCCGGTTCACCAGATTACGAGTCTACCGCTCTTAACCACTACACCACACTGGCTCTCAACCAAAGTGGGATGTTTTAGTGAAATAAGTTGGACTCCCCCTTTCAAGAAGACACTGCTAAGTGTCCTGAACTTGGCCAAAGGAGAGCTCTACATGAAATTAGCCAGATCAGCAAAGAAGCCTCATAATGGCAATGGGTCATTAGCAATGGAGCAATGGAGGGGCCAAGCAGTTCTTCACAATGTAATACCTCTGCCTCCCCTACATCTTAACAAATGCTGGTTTTAAAACTTCTCTTTCCTTTCAAGGGTAAGCATTTGACATTCCATCTGATGCATTTTGTATGTTTAGCTTCCTTCGCAACCAAGTCAGTGGTGCCAAGCCAACATTTCCATCTGCACTTTACACGTGGTGGAACGAGATATGGAAAGGTTGAGCGAGGTTGTCATGAACAGTTTGGGTAATAAACTTAAGCACAAAAGCACCCACTCATAGAGTCCACACAGTAGATAAGCCACAGTCTGGCCAAGCATGAAAGCATGGCTTATCCTGCTGGCACAAGCAGGGGTTCAAAAACTTCTTGGTTATGTAGCAGATATACTTTGCTAAGGGATAATATGAAATACAAGTGATGTTTATTCCTTACATGTACTGACAGCATTCTAACCACACTTACTTACTGCCTGACCATAGCGGAGGAGTTTTCACGCCAAGGCGAACGGTGGCAGGCCTCCAGATCCGGCTTTGGAGTTACAGTGTAACCACATCAAGATTAGAAAGGCTATCATTTCCTGCTTCTATACCAATTATATAGTTGCCGGTTTGTCAGAAGGGGTGGAAATCTCAAATATACTGTAATGACCTTGTGGTGATCTGTAGATAGCGATGACACATGTTTCCTTTTTACAAGATGGCCACCTTCTCAGCCCACCCAGTCATAGGCAGTGACTTGGTATTTTTTACACACCACGAATTTCAACAAAAGCAGTGATTTTGGCTTCCTATTGGTTAAAACTCCTCAAGATAAACTGTAGGTTCCCTTACTATAATTCTGTTATGGAAAAGACCCTTCAAATGTTTGGCTCCTCAGACTTAGAGAACCGTAGTTTTCTGGAGTCCATTAAAAAGAACATAAATCTAAAAGTGTCATTATTGACTTTTAATATTCTGCTAGCACTTTCCATAACTACTACCATTTCATACAATAAAGGAAAAGTTCATTCTTGTCCCCATTGTATGAGAGAGAATTTAAAAACTTGTTTTTTTATAATTCCTTCATTATTACAAATCATTGGCATTGTTCATGATACAATAACTTGATCCATTTAAAATTAGTCTGCAATATTTTAAGCAGTTAGATATAGCATAAATATTGTGGTATGTGTTGTGCCTGAGGGTCTAGGCTACAAAGAACATATTGAGGAATGCAAGTAGTAAACGTTTTCCGTGTAAGACCCGGGAATGAAATAACAAAAACATACTGAGATTATTATCCCATTATCTGCAGCGGTCTCCTATAAAACGGATTTCTTATTTATAGTTTGGAGAGAGTAGCAGTTTGTGTATGTACTGATCTCACATCCTTCAAGACCCACTAGAGAGGTGATGAGATTAAATGTGCAAACACGGTGCATCATTCCATAAATTAACATCTGTCATTAAACGCATGCACATCTGTCAGCAAACATTTTCTTTGCTGAAACTTAACAAGGGTAAACTGCAATCTTGTTTCACTGATTATCATCTTCAAAACATCTTAACAGCTACTGCCTCACACCACAAATTGCACAAAACTCACTCAACAGCGATGCTGTGGTACCTGCCACAATCTTGCAAAAAGGTTATACAGAACATATGTGGCTGGCATCTAAACAGCTACTTTAGGCATCCCTAAATACTCTGGCAGGCCCAGCAGGGTTCTTGTCCTTTTTCACTGAGCAGCAGGGACCTCCCCATCCCTCTTTGCCATATGGCAAACCACTTCTGAAAGTCTCCTCAGTTTCAAAAGTAAGTTGTTGTGACATACTGGAAGCTGATGTTTGAGAAACACAAAGCCAGAGCACCCTTGGGTGCACAGAAACAGCTGCAAGTGTCTTTGGATCACAACTGATCAGAGGCGCCAACTTGTGCCCACGATTGAGGGGTCCCATTGTGTGTCATGCATGTATGATGTCATGCAAGTGTTGTACACTGCGTGTTGCACGCACGGCATCAGATTGACAGGAGGAGGCCGAGCGCAGAGCCAAGTGTGGCATGGCTTCAATGGCTAGTGGCTCCTTCTGTTCCATACTCAACTCCACATTCAGCATCCCCCAACATTGAGGGGGCCTGTCCCCTCCTCGCAGATATTTAGGGGGCCAAAGGCACCTCGGCCCTATAGAGTTGGTGCCAGTACAACTGATACTTCTGAACAGCCAATTAGCTGCACCCCTCCAGCCTATAAATGGCTTGGGTTTTGGTATCCCTTCTGCCTTCAAAAGTGTTTGCAGAAGGCCTGATGTTTTGGGGGAGACTGTCACTCATGGAAGGGGTGAGGAAGGCAACGTTCACCAAATCCTCCTTCCCTCTCTCATTCTCTTCCAAAGAGGTCATTCAGTGCTTTGTGGAGGGGAGCGGATCAGGGCGGGGACTATAGGAGTCACCTGCACATGTCTAAATTTCTACTTGTTCTTTCAGAATAAATGAAACTCATAGAATCGGATGAATATTTGTAGACCAGAACCCAGGTCATTGCTGGAAAGCCAAGCTACAGCATCCCTAACAGATGGCTGTCTAGTCTGCTTGAAAATATCGAGGGAAGGAGATCCCACCACCCCTCTAAGCTTCCATTGTTAAAATGCTCAGACCATTTAGAAATATATTCTATCTCCCTGTAAATTAAGCCCATTAGATCTACCCTTCCTTCTGATGCAGCAACCTTCATTCTGATAGCCCTTTAGGCACATGAAGAGTGCTATTGTACCTTTTCCATCCCACCCTCCTACCTTGTTCTTGTCAGTTCTTTTCAAGATAAACCTACCCATCTTTATAGGACTTGTTTTCCATACTGCTAGCCGACTTAATTTCCTTCCTCTGACCCCGTTGCACTTTGTCTATGCAGATTCTATTCCTTATCAAACTGCACCACTCGGAACTTGACACACAGTACCTCAGATGAGATCTGACTAGAACAAAATAAAACTATTAACTCTCCTGAAATGACACACATTTAACCTTCATCTATTTTCATGGAGTTAGAAGCCTACCCCAGATGCACTTTTCATTGTGAAATTTAAACATAAGTAGACTGACAGGGTAGTCCCTCTAGGACAGTGCCACAAATCGTCACCTATACAATGTCCCCAAATTTTAGCCAGTTTCTTTCCTGTTCTTCTGAAAGCAAAATGCCAGAGAAAACATGTTGGCTTTTGCAATTGGGTTGCTTTCAATACCACAACCAATGTGGATAGGGGAAGTAAAACACCCCATAGGCCAGTGAGAGGTCAAGAAAACATCAGTAGGCTGGCATAATCCATATAGAGCTGTTTGGAGACAGACCAAGGTCAGATTTCTTGCAGGGGTTTTTTAAAGATGGTATTAGAATAACACCCCCCCGCCCCCCAAAAAACATTAACATTAGCTTATGTTATTTCTCAGTTGTAATAAAGTGTTGTTGTTTTTCTAGACAGTTTACAATATGCTCAGAACATTTTTACTTTAAATTATAGTTTTTATTGTTGGTAATTGAAAATGAAAATCATGGCTTATTAAAGGAACAGAAATGGCGCTGCTTACTCAATATGCAAGGGCAGGGGAAATGCTTACTGCAGAAATTTTACTTTCTCTGAATACGTGTTTTCTGGCTCTGGGTATTTGGGGATTGTCAAGCACACTTCATCCGACACAACAGACACAAATGTTATCCGGGTCCTACCCTCAGCTCCCCCCAATACACTGGGAATCTGATTGGGGTAGGAAAAAACACCTCAAAACCATTAGTATGTTGCTTTTCCCAATGTGGGATGAAGGTTAAGAAACATGTATTTATTTTTAAGTTAATGCTATTCCATTTTAAGATAAGCGGTGCCATTATGATGCGGTGACTCCCCCGAAGTTGCCATGTGGCGCTTTAATTGTAAATAAAAATGTTCAAAATTAAAGTTAACAGAAGAGGTCATGCTGTTCCAGCTTCTATCAGAGATGGAAAATGAGCTGTTTAAAGCAATGTCTGCCTGCTGGTTCAGAGCAGAGCAGAGGTCATTAATGTTTTACTGATGCATTTCATACAATAACTTGTGTGTAAAGTGTTCCACTGAAATGGATTGCAGAAGTCTGCACCCTGCAGGACTTCTGCTTCAGAATCCATGTAAGTGGGTATTTCCAGGCCTGAAAATGTACAGCTAATGCATGGATGGGCAATGCATTAAAAAATTCCAAATTGTGTGGGATTTTTTTTAGGAACAAAATCCAGAGCTATTACAGAGGGAATGACATTTCCAGAACAATATGCCCACACACCACAGGAATTTGGCCTGCAGGATTTTCTGCAATGCTGCTCTTCTTTGGATACAAAAGATTTGGGCTTTGCGTGCATACATGAATAAGGATATAAATTGCTGGCAAGCGTGACCCAGGTCAATGTAGACAATGGCCACCCATGAAAATGACTCTCTTGAGGAGATGCAAGTTCATACTTGCATGTTGAGTGATTGTGTACTCTGCCCATACAATCCCTTAGAATTTAGTGGCCAAGTGTCCTACTGTTGGGGTTGGCTGGATGAGCAGGAGTGATGGAGGCTGCCTGACTAAGAGCCGCCCTCCAGGGAAAGCACAGAGGGAAAGGATTTGGATCTTGGCTCCTGATGGTGGGAAACTGGCCACACCCCAGAGGAGGTGGAAGAGCTGGGAAGTACTGGAGGCAGGAAGCTTGAAGGATGATGAAGAGGAGGGAACAGGCAGGTTCCCCAGTGCAGAGCAGAGACAGGAATCAGACTTGGCAGCTTCACCACAGAGCCACTGTTATGACGCCAACAAGTTGGCGCACTGAAGAGCAGCAGTCAGAGTCGGATAAAGCCAAGTTCAAACAGTCCGGGTCAGAAGCCAGCCGAAGTCAGGCAGTTGTACAGGGGTCAGAAGTAGCCGAAGTCGGTTCAAGCCAGAAGTCACAAAGCTGAGGTCACGAAGCCGAGGTCAGGATTAAGCCAGGGGTGAGAAAGCTGAAGTCACGAACATAGGAACCAGGAACAGGACAAGCAAGAACAACCACGTGCTCCAGCACAGCAGTTGCAGGTGCTGGTGAATGGAGTCTCTCCAGTCAAGTAATGTGTACAAAAACACATATACTATAGGAAAGCGTGCTTTAAAATGCACACAGTTGTGAAAATAACATCCCAAAATGCATGTTATTAGGAAGAACTCATTTGCAAAGATTTATATTGTTACATGCTACCCCGATCTTTGTGCGGTGCAAGATTCCAGGCAGTTACCCAGGGTTCATGTTTCCTATGGAATGAGGGACAGCGAAGACTGTGGTACCTTTATGATATATGGTCTGTTTACACATATATGCAACCTGAGCCTACAGCTGAAGGGCTTTGCCGCATTAACACTCCCAAAGGGTCTTGCTTCTCCCATAGCTGCAGCCTTGGATTCAAAGGGAACTCAAGCATCACTCTGTCTCTCTGGCTTCCCAGCCTGCTGCTTCTAACTTCCAGCTCACATAACTCAACTCTGATCTCTGGCCTTTGTTTTTCTATCTACTAGCGAAGTTGGGGGAGGAAGCCCCAACCATTTAGCACAGATCCACTTCCTTTTTTTTACCTTAATGGTCCATCACCTCACCAGGAAGCTAGCCTGACTAGTCCAGCAATTTGAATCCTGCTTAGATTTTAACCCTTGCTGGTTCCAGGAGATAGAAAGGGGGTCAGCATACAGCCTATCCCCACACCCACAACCCATAACAATATATTAGGCAAAACTGTGTAGAAAATGTGCATATTAGGGTAAATTCACATTAAAATGCTAATGAATATTGCTGAGGCTTAAAAAAAAAAAGACAAACCAATGTAGAAATGTGGATAACTTAAGATGAAAAAAAATGAGAAATGGAAAGAAACCCAAACAGATTGATCTCCCCAGCCCTATTTCATTTCAGCTTGGTTTACTTCTGATCTCTGTTGTGGTTGCCCAATGACTATTTTATATATTTACAAGTGGGTAAAAGGTAAAGGGACCCCTGACCATTAGGTCCAGTCGTGACCAACTCTGGGGTTGTGGGGCTCATCTCATTTTATTGGCCGAGGGAGCCGGCGTACAGCTTCCAGATCATGTAGCCAGCATGACAAAGCCGCTTCTGGTGAACCAGAGCAGCACACGGAAATGCCGTTTACCTTCCCGCTGCAGCGGTACCTATTGATCTACTTGCACTTTAACGTGCTTTCGAACTGCTAGGTTGGCAGGAGCTGGGACCGAGCAACGGGATCTTACCCAGTCGTGGGGATTCGAACTGCCGACCTTCTGATCGGCAAGCCCTAGGCTCTGTGGTTTAACCCACAGTGCCACCAACGTCCCATATTACAAGTGGGCCACACAAAGAAATATTCTATGAAGTGCTTCTGTTCAGGATTCCAGAAGTCCTATTCATCCTCCCCACTCCTCCCCTGCCTTCGCTTTCTGCATTCAGTCCTTATTATTTTTGAGGTTTACCCTTCTGCAATATTCAGACTTGCTCTAAACCTCTTTTGTACGGATAGTGCTGTTTTGGCTACATAAACAATACTTAGATCCTGAAAACTGAGAACAGAGTGAATGATTCATTCATTGAAACATATGAACCAGCCCCATTCATAATTCCATTGGAAGCCTTACCTGAAAGAAAAGCATCTTTCCCAAATACCAGCAGTGCAATAAATTTCCTTTTGAAAAAACTGCACCAGTATTTCTAGCAGGAATACCAGATGGCTAGAAGGAGAGAAAGGAGTAAATAAATGTCAGCTTTGTAAAACTTTTGCTGCCGTAATTCTAAAGTGAAATACCAAATGGCTAATTGATACAACCAGAGTGGCCATTTTTACCCTTTCAAATGTTATTTTCTTTTCAAAGCTTCCAACAGCAATTGCATTTTGTGCTGTACACTGTTTCCAACCCACTTTTCTTGCGGCTTTCACCTAGGAAAACATATTCAAGCTAATGTGTGCATGCCACTTAGAGAAAACCACATAACTGTTTCTATGGATTTTAGGAGAAATGCCACAATAATTTGTATATCTACTTTTTAAAAAACATTTTTTTAAAAAAAAGAATACTAGCTTGGCTTTCCTGAATAGAAAACTCTGAACTAGCTTTCCACTTGAATGCAATATAATTCAAAGTAATTTCTGCACAAAATGTAGCTCTCTCTCTCAAGTTTTGGCAGCCCATGACACAGATCTTCCTAGCACGTTTGCATCTCTTTTATAGGGAAATGTATAGATTTCAGAGCACGCCAGGCACTCCTGTCTTCCACTGCCTCCCGCAGTTTGGTCAGACTCATGTTGGTAGCTTCGAGAACACTGTCCAACTATCTTGTCCTCTGTCGTCCCCTTCTCCTTGTGCCCTCAATCTTTCCCAACATCAGGGTCTTTTCTAGTGAGTCTTCTCTTCTCATGAGGTGGCCAAAGTATTGGAGCCTCAGCTTCAGGATCTGTCCTTCCAGTGAGCACTCAGGGCTGATTTCCTTCAGAATGGATAGGTTTGATCTTCTTGCAGTCCATGGGAACATCCCTTTTAAATTACCTGAACTCCCTCTGCTGTTAAGATAGCTCCTGGTCTCAGAAGACTAGGTCAAGGATATGGGGTTTATTTTTTGTATCACTGAATATAACTTGGAAATAAAGTGGGGGGGGGGATAATTTATTTACCCAGAAAAAGATGCTAGCTAGTCATGCAGATTGTGTGTGTGTGTGTGTGTGTGTGTGTGTGTGTGTGTGTGTGTGTGGTTTTAAAAATGACCAATGTTCAGCTATTAATATTTGATTTTGCTTTAAACATTAATATCTCTAGGGAAATAACTTCTGAGTGCTACAGCTCAGCTCTAAAACCCAACGTTTGTTTTAGCTGGAGGAAGTGTGCCATAATTCATCTGCCTTGATTAAGCACTGGGTGAGCAGAGTGCCTGGCTCAAAGGTGCTAATATGATGCCTCAAGCTGGAATGCTACTACTCGGGGAGCCCTTTAGCTCAACCATTTCCATTATAAACATTTTATATCATTCCTCTAAGTCTGTTTCCCCTGCCTTCTGCCACCCTCCTTTCCTGTTTGGCGTTCTCATTTTTATTTGTCATTGTTGGAGTTCTCTATAATTTTTATTGTTATTATTATTGTAATAATGATTTGCGATATCCTCCCAATTTCAGCTTAATTTTTCAGTGTGCATGTTTTTAATCTGGGCTTTTGGCTTTCAGAGACATGGGCATCCTGTTGCTATAAAATTACAAGAGGTTTGGGAGCTCTGCAGATGGCAAGAGCGGTTTTGTGTGCTTTCATTCGTTACGGGTTTCCGTCTCTTTTTTTTATAACGGACGAGGGAAGCTGCCAGCTCTTATTTCCACTGCCCGCTTTCTGACACATTAGAAGAGGTTTGCAGGAAGCCCAAAGGGAAGTTCTAGAAATGCTCTGCTATGTGCTACTGTGGGCATGGGCTTTCTGAATTCTGACTAATTCAGCCTTCAATTTAATCAACCTTATGGCAAGAGGAGCTGAGGGAACAGAATTTGGACTTTCTGCATATCCCGCCTTGCCAAGCCAGACCATTCTCCTGAACTACATTTTATCTCTAGCCATTTGGACAGTGCAGAATGGGAAAGTAGTGGCATTGTGAATATATGCACATTCCTCTGTTTGTTTGCCTTTGATATCAATAGTGTTGATTTTTTTATTATTATTAACAAAAGTTTATTAAATCTTTATACAAATATACAAAATTCCATTTACATTTTGTCTTTTTTAGGTAACATATAGAAAAAGAAGAAAGAAGATAGAACAAGAATAGAAATAAGAAAAGAAGTAGAAAAAAGAGGAGAGAATAGAAAAGAGTAGAGAACAAAGAAGAAAAGAAAAAAGAAGAGAGAGAAAAACAGAGATTAGATAAAATTATCTTACTTCCTCTCATGTCAACACTCTCTGTGAAACATCATCCTTATAGTCTGCGCATCTTTTTCAATGTGTAAAACATGCCATATTATATTTAAAATTGTATTTTTGCTCTTCATTGACATGCCATATATCGAACTTCGATGTTTTCCTAGCTTATCTTGATTTCCCATATTTTGAAGCAATTGTAACAATAACTACTTATATATATGTTTTCACTATACAGTAAAGGTTTTCCTTCAATTGGCATGTCTGTGTCACGTTTTGTCATTGCTTCTTCTTATGAATATTGATGCTGAGTCTTCCTCTTATATATTCAAAGGTAAGTATAGGTTCTAAAAGTACGAGAATTATTCGAGTTCATTTGGGGTGGCTATTTTGACATCTTTGTTTATATATTCTGAGAATTTCCCCCACTCTTTTCTGAATGCTTCACTGTCTCTTTGCCTAATTATTCCTGTTAATTTTGCAATGTCCATATAGCCTAAGATTTTTTGTTGCCATTCCTTAATTGTGGGTATCTGGTCCTGCTTCCATGATTGAGCCAGCAGCAGTCTGGCTCCAGTCAATGCGTATTGGAGGAACGTTTGGTCTTCTTTTGCTATGTCTTCCCCTACTATGCCTAGTAGGAATGTCTCCGGGGTTTTTTTTAAGGTATATTTAAAGATTTTTTTTAATTCATTGTATATACTCCCCCAATATACTTTCACATTGTCACAGGTCCACCATAGGTGGAAGTAACTCCCTTCTTTCAAATGGCACTTCCAACACAGTGGGCTTCCCGTTTTGTAGATTTTAAATAATTTCACCGGTGTGAGGTGCCAACGGTACATCATTTTATAAAGATTTTCTACTAGTGTTACCGAGGCAGTGAACTTCATGCCTTTGGTCCACAATTTGTACCATTTATCAAACTCAATGTTGTGGCCTATATCCATGGCCCATCTAGTCATGCAGCTCTTAATCTCCTCGTCTTTGAGGGTCAATAGTGTTGATTTTTTATCATCACCACAACCCCATGTTCGAAAGGTAGGATGGTTTAGGCTTCCCACTGAAATTAAGGGGAAGTGCCTTGGCCTCTTCATTCTACCGAGTTCCTTGTATCTAATCCAAACATAGAATTGGGGTTCTCTTTATCTTCTTCTAAGTCAAAGTAAGTAGCTGTCCCCTCAAGGTTGGGTATCTTCTGCCATCACTAAGAAGTCCAGGTGATCCCTGAGGTCTTGTGCAGAATCATTTCTCTCCATGCATTGGTGATCTGATAAATGAGATGGGTCCTCCAGTCCTACGGTCCCTGGGCAGATATCTCAGGGGACATAGGAAGCATTGGTACTTCCTCTCTGAGGGTAGAGAGAGAGAGCTCCAACTTCACAGTCTCCACTGTGAAAACTTCCACAGCTGGGGTGGACCAGTGGGAGGCTTAGAGCTGAAGCATCCAACACCTTCCTGTTCCTCTAACAGGCCCCCATAACCTATGTAGTCCTGGGTTATTTCCCTCTCATTGTTTCCAAAGGCAGATAAGTAGTTCAAAGCAGAGGAGCAAAATACCTCTATTCCATCAGTGAAAGGAGGGCAGGATATTGGATCAACCACCATCACACACACACACACACACACACACACACCCTAGCCATTAGTTTTGCATCCCTTGTCAAGAAAAGTTGTTTTTTCACTCATCAATTATACAAGACAACTAAATTAGTCTCAAGACTTAGGAATGTTCTATTCACTTTTAGCATTAAGAAGAATTTGGTGCACACTGAACATAGTAAGCTGCCTTATGCCATGTCAGACATTGACACACCTAGCACAATATTGTCCACACTGACTGGCAGACTGAAATATCAAGGGTTTCAGACTGGGGGTCTCTCCCAATCCTGCCTGGAAATGCCAGGGACTGAACAAGATAACCTTTTGCATGCAAATCAGATGCTCTACCACAAAGCTATGGCCCCACTTACTTCATGTTTTGCCTTGACACAAAGCTCTAGAACTCTTGCATGGATTCATAATTAACACTGTCTTCTACTGAACTTTGCTGTCACCACAAAGTCTTTGCCAAATGTTCCTTTTCTCTGTTGGTACGCTCTATAATAATTCTAGGTGATATTGCTAACCAAGATGGTTGACATTATTCCTCACAACCTGTGTTTTAACACTGTTTTATGTATTATCCCAATAGGTTTTTATATTATCTCAGTAGGTCTATATGTATTGGCATCTCATTTAGCTACTTCTTGTAGATCTTTATTTCATTTGGGGGCCCTTTTTATGACAGGTTTTACAAAGCCCTCAAGGTCAGAAATATATTCAATATATACTCAATATCTCTATTCAATTATCTGGACAAGTACCCCAACTCGGTAAAAAAATGTAAGTAAATGGAGATTACTTGAGATCTAGAGAACCATTATGAACAGTAGAGATATTCATTATGGAAGGATGACTCTATTAAATGTCACTGAGGCACTTGTGGAATGAAAACCTATTCAATATGATGAAAAGTTGTTAATAATGATGACTCTCCCATGTAACGATAAATGACAATCAACCTTATGTGAAGTTCCTAATGGTAATTTTATTCTTATGGAGCCATACCAGCAAATCAGACCAAAAGGTTTAAAATAATCAACAGTGGAAATTTTTGAATATGGTTCTCTTCAAAATTGAAAATGGGAATAACCTAAAGAAAAGAATGCTTACTATATTCTTGTTATATTCTTAATATATTGGGTCTGAAGAAGGAAATTAGTCTATAAAGTATTATTAAAACATGTCAGCCTTTTCTGGAATCTAATCAGCCCAACTAAAAAAATGAAAAAAAAAATGAAAAAAATAGATCTGCACTAAGAGAGATGACACCATAACTTACTAAATTATTGTAATTCTAATTCTGCGTATGCCAGCAAGTGGTGGCACATTTTATGATGAGCCATTTTTTGTCAGCCTCCAAAAAAAGCTCTCTTTGAACTCCCCTCCTATATTAATCAATATACCAACACTTATATTGTTTCATTGGTAACATAAGAAGAAAAATGACTGTTGCTTGTAATTAATCTAAGCACAACCACAATGGCTCCAGATTGGGTGTTTAGCTATGTTACCTGTTAATTTAGTTTTATTCTGTTCTATCCTGTTTCCCCTTTGTTTTTGCTTCATCCAATTCATGAACCAAGAACCTACACATTGACCACTAATAATCATAGCAGCCAACTCCTAGGGACCATGTTGAAGATCTTACCACAAATTTATTATGCTATTTTTGTGGTATACAAATGACATTAGAAGACTTGGTCTATTTATTAGTATTATTATTCCTATTATCCTTGTTTATAAAACCCAATAAAAATTTATTCAAAAAAAATATTATGGTACCATTTTCAGCTCTTCAGCCAAAGCTCCTCCTTCCCCCTACCCCATTCCATCCTTTCCTTGATCACATCCTAGTTTTCCTAGGAATGCTTCTAAGAATAATTATTGCACTGGTTTTGACTCTTCTAAGCTCAGACAAGTGTGAGTCTGCCATTTATTGATTTTGTTTAATATTTTTTAGTAAATGCACTAATTCCCTTTTGAGACAATACATGTGTTCCCTTTCAATGTAATAAATTTACTTCTGATTTATCTCTGTGGTCTGTGCTAACTCTGGGGTTGAAAAACTCTGGAATGTGTCTAGGTCTCAGTGTCCAATATCCCTAGAATTGCGTATCAGGCTTGCACCTGATAATTGCAGGCTTGCACGTAAATTCCACACTTCATAGCAACGTTGGAAAGTTCTCATAATAAGTGTTAGAACAACATCCTTATTCTCTGAAGAGAAGAATTGCTAACAATGTCATTGAGCGATTAGGCTGCAATTCTAGATTCACTTACTTCCAAGTAAGTCCCATCATATTTCTGAGAAGTCATGTATGGACTAGCACTGTTAATCCTTTATCTCATTTACCAACACTTGTTAGAACTACGTTGAATAAATATAAGCATTTGAGCAGGTGGAATTCTAACTGAATCCGAGCTAATTTCTTTCCTTACGCTCTTGTGTTACCTTATTGGGTATGTAATAGGCTGTGGAACCTCAGTATAGCACAGTATGCCACATCTTTGTTCAGTTCCCAGTACATCACAACTTCCGACTTTCTCTTCTTTGACTACTTAAAAAAAGCCCATTTGAGTCAACTCCAATCATTTACGTATGAACTACTACTGGCGGGTAATATGCCCACTTAGTTCCTGACACAATAAACTTTTCTTGAATGACTTGGTAGAAAGGGGTATTTAGCTTGCTTTGTGTACCCCTTGCAAAATGTGCACTTTGTTGTTAACCTTTGCAGGGTGACTATTATTACCTGTGACTGTAACTATATGGAAGACTGATGACATATTGTTGTACCTAATGAAATGTAAAATTGCATTTGGAAATAAACAGAAGAAAAATGTTAAATCATGCTTTTTTATATAAAGAGAGAGAGGGAGAAATGTTGACTGTGGACCCTTCCCCTTCAGGCATAAATGAAAACGTGCTCTGTGTGATGGTTTGTCCTTGATTGTAATTGTTGACACCAGTTGGGAATCTCTTGGTTTTTCTGCTCAAACCAAAAGTCCCTTGGCTTTTGCTATGAAAAGTCACATTTACTTGCTTAGATTTAGTTTAGCAGTACATTTATTTGGTTGCTGAGGCTGAAGAAATTTCCCCAATTTGGAGTTTTAGTGGCAAATACATAGAATAATAAACTATTGTATGTAAGGTAAAGGTAAAGGTAAGGTAAAGGTAACCCCTGGATGGTTAAATCCAGTCAAAGGCGACTATGGGGTGCAGAGCTCATCTTGGTTTTCAGGCCGAGGGAGCCGGCGTTTGTCCACAGACAGCTTTCCAGGTCATGTGGCCAGTATGACTAAACTGCTACTAGTGCATGGAGGACTGTGACGCATGCCCGAGCGCACGGAAACACAGTTTACCTTCCCACTACAATGGTACCTATTTATCTACTTGCACTGAGATGCTTTCGAACTGCTTGGTTGGCAGAAGTTGAGACGGAACAAAGGGAGCTCACCCCGTTACACGGAATAAAACTGCTGACCTTCCAATCCACAAGTTCAAGAGTCTCAGTGGTTTAGACCACAGCACCACCTGCTGTAGGGCTAATCCAGGCATAGGCAAACTCGGCCCTCCAGATGTTTTGGGACTACAATTCCCATCATCCCTGCCCACTGGTCCTGTTAGCTAGGGATATGGGAGTTGTAGTCCCAAAACATCTGGAGGGCTGAGTTTGCCTATGCCTGGATTAGCCCTACAGCAGGTGGTGCTGTGGTCTAAACCACTGAGACACTTGAACTTGTGGATTGGAAGGTCGGTGGTTCAAATCCCTGCAACAGTAGTGAGCTCCTGTTGCTCTGTCCCAACTCCTGCCAACCTAGCAGTTCAAAAACACACCAGTGCAAGTAGATAAAAAGGTACTGCTGTGGTGGGAAGGTAAACGGCGTTTCTGTGTGCTCTGGTTTCCGTCACGGTGTTCTGTTGTGCCAGATGCGGTTTAGTCATGCTGGCCACATGACCCAGAAAGCTGTCTGGAGAAACACCAGCTCCCTCGGCCTGAAAGCGAGATGAACGCTGCAACCCCATAGTTGCCTTTGACTGGACGTAACCGTCCAGGGGTCCTTTACCTTTTAGCCCTACAGAAGAATGCTTGAGGTTTTTGTTTTTTGTCTTAAATGAATGCAATAAGCAACCAGAACTATAATAATTGCTTCGGAGACAGCTGGTTAAGTTCATTCTAAATTTGTGCTGAGTAAATATCAACACATTTTTTCTTTCCTCTTGCCAGACGGTCCAGCTTCTCAATTTCTTAAGCTTCAAAGATAAAGATTTAAGAAATATGAACAAAGTAAACAAGAGGTTTTCATTACTTGCCCCAGACCAATCTAATACGATGTACAAAGTCAGAATCCATGGAGAATCTCTTGAAATGGAAAAAAAATTCCCCAGAATGCCATGAAGATGTACAGTGTGATGACTTCAAAATATTATATTGGTCAGAACTCATCTCATGGCTTGTCTGAACTGGGCCTTGAACAAGTCATATGCTGAAAGAAAATTCAACTGAAATGCAATATGAATTATAGTTTCTTTGTGCTTCCATAGCTGAGGCATGTCAAAGAAAGCTTGGAGTGATGGATAATTTATCAGACAGTTCTTCTATTGATCATATGGTTTTATGTGTAATGTTTTATAAATCTGTAGGTGTGAAAGGGAGGAACGTAGAAAGAGTGTAACCAGTAGCTTTATCAAGTATAGTTCATTTTATATAAAAAAAGTACAGAATTCTTATGTGCAGTTAAATATGCTTCATTGCAGGTACTCTGCTACAGTACACCCCACCCCCTTTTCTTCCAGATCACCTGTTTCATTCCACCTTTTCTTCCTATAATATGTTATTAGCCGTCTGCTGGTGGTTGTTTCAATATATCTCATAGTTCAGTTTTAACTTTTCTATTACTTCTTTCTCTCCATTGTAACAAAGCCCCCTACAAACTATAGCGTGTGGGAAAACACGCTCAGCCTTTTGCATTTCGTTACATTTTCACACACCCTCCTTTTACTGCAGCACAGCCAAAATGCAGTGGAGATGATCAGAGCATCGACTTCAGGAGGGCAAAGCGTCTTTATCAGTATTGCAGCTAATTTATTTTCATTTTATGCATGCCAGGTTTCCGTATACCAGGACTGGTAAATAGCCACAGAGTCGATCCAAACGCATTTTCCATCTCTGCCAACTCCAGAGGCATATTAAATTGCACATTTGGTTCACATACTCCTACTCAAAAAAGTATTAAAACATGCAAGTAAACGCCCTATGCTGCTGCCTTCTTGGAAGAAAAATGACTTCTGAGAGCAATAAAGTCCTCACCCTTTTTGTGAGTTAAATCCCCTGCAAATTTTATATTGCAGGGTCTGCAGTGTATAGCTATTAGACATCCATCGTGGGTGTCTCCCATGAGGATATTATGCTGCATTTGTAGTCTTTCAAGTAGTTTCTGATGAAGCTGATTGACCTTTAGGGCTCATTCAGACATCTGCCTTGTTAAATCCTCAATCTTCCATCGTGACATGCCATTTCTCTCCTTTTCCTGGAACGTATCTCAAAATGGTTTAGTGGCATATCTAGCACACAAGTGATGCACTGCCAATACCTTTAACAGCCCCTAGCTTCCCTCCACCCTAAAATAAATTCTCACTTAGCCTGTGATGAATCCCGAGCACAAGGTTGCGTTTGTGTGACAGGTGTGTGATGGTAGCGTCTATTCATTTGTCTTTCCATTTAAACAAAATTGCTTTCTGATAAACTATACCTGGGGAGTTAGATTGAGCTGTGCTGTGTTGGAAATGTTTATAATTTGAACATAAAAATCATACCGGGCATATCAAGAGTAGAGCATTCTGAAACTGGAAGCCAGTCTGTCAAAAATCCTTTAAGAATAATAACGCTTCCTCCTGTGAGTAATATCCTGCCATTTCTCCCCACAAAGTATTACTTTCTGAAAGGGGGGGGGACCCAGCCTCAGCTTAAAAAATGATGGGAGAAGGAAAGGGTAAAGTAGCAGTGTTGCCATATTATCCAAAAAGAGGATAAATGGCAGAAATGATACTATCATGGGGGGGGGGCATAGCTGTCAACTTTCGGATTTGAAAATAAGTGATCAGCAGCCTCACCTGCCCCCAGGCTACAAATTAATTTACACCAGGCTACACACCATCATCTTTCCCCACCTCAGGGTCTCTTTTCCAGTGAGTCTTCTCTTCTCATGCGATGCTTCAGGATCTGTCCTTCCGGTGAGCAGCCAGGGCCGATGTCCTTCAGAATGGATCGGTTTGATCTTCTTGCAGTCCACCGGACTCCAGCACCACAATTCAAAAGCGTCAATTCTTCATGGGGGGATTGATCAGGTTCACTCTCTTGGCTCTCTGGCATCCATTAATGACCTATTATACAAACGTGTTGCAGACTTTGCATCCTTTAACACTCTTTTGGAAGGAGTGTATTTGTGGGCTGGGCCAGAGTGGTTGATTTCACATGCAAGCAAAGCACAAACAGTGCTGTTGTCTAATGACATCCAATTCTCTGTAACTATTGGTGAGCAACGCAGCTGAGCAACACAGCTGAGGAGCCTCCCTGGCCGGCAGGGAGGGAGAGGAGCTGCTTCCTTTGAAATCCGGGAAATTTACGGGATATCTAACAATCCGGGATAGCAGCGGGAAACGGCGCTGGAATAATGGAATTTCCCACCAAAAAAAGAAAACAGCGAAAACCGGCACTGGAATAAGGGAATTTCCCGCCAAAAAAGGGAAGGTGGACAGCTATGGGGGGGGGGAGAATACTCTCTACAAGAAGCAAGGAAATGTCACATGCCTCGAGCATGCTTAAGAATCGTCAAGAAAAGAAATCCAGTGATACTTTTGCTCATTCAGGCACTATGCAATCTTTCATACCCTCACTATATATTTATTTATTTTACAGTGGTACCTCGGGTTACAGACACTTCAGGTTACAGACTCCGCTAACCCAGAAATAGTACCTCGGGTTAAGAACTTTGCTTCAGGATGAGAACAGAAATCACACGGTGGCGGCATGGCGGCAGCGGGTGGCCCCATTAGCTAAAGTGGTACCTCAGGTTAAGAACAGTTTCAGGTAAGAACGGACCTACAGAACGAATTAAGCTCTTAACCTGAGGTACCACTGTATTTATTTATTGAATTTATATATTGCCCTATACCCGTAGGTCTCAGGGCGATTCAATATGTATATAAATATTATAATGTATAAAATCGAAATAAGAACAACAACCCAATAACACTCCCCCCCTTGCAAAAAAGAGCCACATTAAAAAAGGGTATAGGATGTCCATCAGGTCAACGAAAGGCCAGGTTCAAAAGGAACTTTTTTGCCTGGCGCTTAAAAGTGTATAATGAAGGCACCAGGCGAACTTCCCCGGGGAGAGTATTCCACAGATCAGGAGCCACTGCAGAGAAGGCAACCTCTGGCAACCCTGAGATCTCTGGATGAAATAATGTTTTAAAATGCAACAGTTTTAAAAATGTTTTAACTGTTTTAGGTTGCTTTAAAAAAACAAATCAAACAGGGACATGTTTGCCACCCTTGGATCCTTCAGGAGGAAAGGTTGGCTATAATATATTGAACAATTCAATGTTAGTTACCCTTTTTGAAGTCTTTTCCAACTTTCCAATATTCTTTCTGAAGTGATGCAACCAACAACTACACACACAAAAATTATTTCTTATATTTGTATATTGCCCTTCATCCAAAGATCACAGGGCAGTTCACAACATAAAAATAAAAATGAGAACACAAAATACATAATTAAACAAAAAAACAAACCAATAACCCCCAGCACATATTTTTGCACCAAAAATTTGTACATCAGCAATATGATATCAGCATTTTTACTTTCAATTCCTTTGCTAATGATCCCTAGCATCAAAACTGTCTCCTTTTCAAACAGGGTTGACCTTTCCAGTGAACTAACCACTAGGACCCCAATAGCACATCACTAGCCAAGGCAGCCCCAGTTTCAGATCCCAACGTGAAATTAGGGTATGTGTGAATTTATTGCCCATTCACTCAGTTTGAACAGGTCCTTTAGGAGCAGTTTGCAATCCTTTTCTGTTTGAATGAACCTGGACCATTCAGGATTATTAACAAGCTTGGCCACTTCACTGCTCACCCTTAATTCTTTATTATTTATGAACAAGTTCAAAAGCACAGGTCCCAATATTGATAATTGGGGGACTACATTTTCTTCATCCCTGCTGCAAAAGTTAGTTCAAGGACCTTCCCGGTTGTTTATTTCCCTCTCCCTCACACACACAATGCTGCATCCTTTGCACCACATATGTTGGCCCTGAATCTCTTCTATTACCAGTTTTTATCTGAACTGGCATTTAGTGACTTAGAGGACAATCCTATACATGTCCATTCATAAGTCAATCCCATTGAGTTCAATGAACCCCACTCGCTGTTGAGAGAAAATTGAGTTACAGCTTCGCATTATTTTTCCAGTGTTGTTTTCCCATAACATCGTGTTGCTGACGGTTCTAAGCACACACTGAAAGAAAGACATACATTTTGAATACCCAGAGAAATTTCCAACCTGCTCTGTGCCAGGTAAATAAGTATGTCTGGAACATGGCAGGTTATTCTGACAGCAGACGTGCAAATATGAATTATATGTATATTCAAAGCAGCTGTGGCTCACATAGAGATGGCAAGTGATCGCTAAACAACAGAAAGGCAGTTCCTCAAGGGCTCTCCATCAAATACAATTATTTGGTTCTTAAAGAACACCTCAGCCCTAAGAGTTTGACTACAGAGATCAAGGAAAAGTGCAAGAGCTTCGTCTGCCTCTTGCTTTCTGCCTGGAGGGCCTGCAATTCTAGAGAGCGTCTTTTTCTCTGTTTCTTTAAGTCTGGCAGAAATAGATTGCTCTATGAAAACTTAACTAAAAAGAGCACAATAAAACAAATATCTATCAAATGCTTGTCATTGTTTACAAATAACCAGAGTAATGGATAACCAAGGTAGATGCAATTTGTTGTTATACTTTTTGTTATTATATATCATGCTTGTGTTGAACAAATACAGAGGGCTGTATCTTATTGGCTATCCTTCAGGGGGGACTTCTTGAAATACATCAGGCCCTAATGCTGTGAAATTTGGACCATTTTTTAATATTAAAAGGTGCTGAAAAAAATTCTTTGCTTCATAACTTTTTCATGTGCAATGGTTTTGGCATGGGTGTTTATCAAACAAGCAATCTCCCTCATTCATTAAAATGCCATACAGTTCTCTAGAAAACTCTTTTATCAATTTCCCATTTGAACATATTAACCCACTGCTCGTTGAACTTACATTGTAGGTTACAACATTGCAAATTTCATCCCCATATTTTGCAAGACTGCTTGATTGCTTGATTGACTGATATGAATTTAGTAGTTGTGGCATTTAACACGGAGAGGCAGACTTCATAACTGGAAATCCACTGTTTTCACATTGGTACTGTATATAACAAATAAAAAATATTTTCAAGTGCATTATTAGTGGCTCATAAGATCTGCCGCCAACTAAATTTTCTCTTATCTAATTTGTTTCTTATTACAGTTTTGCTTATCTGTAAGTATTATAGCATTGTTGCATTTAAAATATGACTTTTGCTTACACAGATAAGCTTCATTTTAAATTAAAAAAATTAATGTTCAGGGTGGTTGTTTATTTTTTAAATGCTCTGACCAGAAGCTGAATCATCAGGCCAAATACCAATGCCTATCTCAACTCAGTTTATTACAGCAAAAGCCAGCAATATAATACAGTACAGTATAATTCCAAACCAGCAATCAGAATATCGCTACAAGGTGTCAAAATCCTAAGGATTAGGGGGGGGGGAACCAATGGCGCAAAAGAAATTTAAAGTATATTTTCCAGTAGAAGCGATTTACGTTTTTTGATGGCTAAGGTGCAAAACTTGGCCACAGCATACGATACTGAGCTCAAAGAGTCTTCCAAAAGGAATTTGCGTAGGATTTCAGGAATAAATTCCAGATAATATTGCAAGGGTTTAAATTTTGATAAAAGGGGTAATATAAGACAAGACCGTTCTTCACTATAAAATTCACAGAATAGAAGAATGTGAGTAACAGATTCCACCTTATTGGTCATGCATGGGCATAGGCGCTCGTGGATAGGTACCCGCAGGAATTTGCCATGAAGTACAGCTGTAGGCAGTGCCTCAAATTGGGCTCTGGAAAAAGCCCATCTATAAGATTCATAAGTAATATTAGATAAATAAGGGGCAGCTGAAAATAATATAAATAAATATTAGATAAATAAGGGGCAGCTGAACGCCTATCTGTCTGTGTACAAGCTGATCTGAGCCAATTGTCTAGAAATGCCCACTGCTATTATTTCGGAGACTAATACAAGCTCTTATAAGTTTGATTTTGCAGTAGTAGTGTGGAACATACTAACTATCTCACATTAAGAGCATCTTTAAACCAGTGGTTACCCACATCATAGACCTGCTACACAGATACTTTATAATGGAAGCCCAAGCAGTCTTTTCAGTACCACCACTGTCTTCAAACAGTTGATCAGCAAGGCAGCCAGAGCTGGCCCTACCAATAGGCTGGGTGAGGCAACAACCTCAGGCAGCTAATGCTCGGGGGCAAGCAGGGAGCAGGTGGCGCTCTGGTCAAAACCACTGAGCCTCTTGGGCTTGCTGATCTGCACGGCAGGGTGAGCTCCCGTTGCTGTGTCCCAGCTCCTGCCAACCCAGCAGTTCGAAAGCAGAGCTGTGCAAGTAGATAAATAGGTACCGCTGCAGCAGGAAGTAAACAGTGTTTCCATGTGCTCTGGCACTCGTCACGGTGTCCCATTGCACCAGAAATGGTTTAGTCATGCTGGCCACATGACCTGGAAAGCTGTCTGTGGACAAACACCGGCTCCCACAGCCTGAAGCGCTGCACCCCATAGGCAAGTTTGACTGGACGTAACCATCCAGGGGTCCTTTACATTATGTTCAGGGGCAGCAGCAGCCTCTGGCTGTTCCTTCGGAGCCCCCAAGCATTGTCTTCTATTGCCACAAGGTCTTTCCTGGGCCCTTTAATCAAGCCTGCCACCTCAGGTGTGGTGGAAGATGATATGCCATCACCATGTCAGAATACGCCTCTGGGGGCCCACGCAGCCCCTGGGATGAGACAAACCTCTCTGTGCATCTTCCTGGTGTTGCGCAGCTCTGGGACGTCCATAAATCATCAGTCCCAGGGTGCTCCAGCAACACATAGCAGATGCCTAAGTGCACGCACACTCAGCAGAGAGTAGCAGAAACGAAGTGGAGATTGGTGTGCTCATTCTAAGCTTTTATTAAGCAGTATATACAGGACCCAGGTGGCGCTGTGGGTTAAACCGCAGAGCTTAGGGCTTGCTGATCAGAAGGTCGGTGGTTTGAATCCCTGTGACGGGGTGAGCTCCCGTTGCTCGGTCCCAGCTCCTGCCAACCTAGCAGTTTGAAAGCACATCAAAGTGCAAGTAGATAAATAGGAACCGCTCTGGCGGGAAGGTAAACGGCGTTTCCATGTGCTGCTCTGGTTTGCCAGAAGCAGCTTAGTCATGCTGGCCACATGACCTGGAAGCTGTACGCCGGCTCTCGGCCAATAAAGCGAGATGAGCGCCGCAACCCCAGAGTCGATCACGACTGGATCTAATGGTCAGGGGTCCCTTTACCTTTACCTATATACAGGACAAAGTGATCAGGATGTCCTCTCACTTCAGCTCCAAGAGAGAACAGAAAGTAAAAAGTACAAAAACACAACAGAGAAGAAGAGATAAGGCTAACTTCCATTCTCAGGCTTTCCAAGCCTAGAAAGTAAACACAGACATGTGATGTAACAATCACACATCAGCAACGGAGGAGTGAAATGCTAAGATTTTAGAGTAAGATTTATATACAGTCTGCTCAGATTCTGTACACGGAATTGGGAGGGATGTCACCTTATCCTTTGCCTTAGTTAGTGAAATATTTTGAGCCAGCCCCGAGGACATCTAGCCATTAGATGAACCTAAGGCTCCATGCAGTATACAGGCCCTTACTAATAGAATCATAATCTTGTCATCTAATTATCATAACTCAGAGCCTGGGAGAAATGTCCTCCATCCCTCAGAGGACATCTCCTCCAGATTCTGAGTTACTGGAATTAGAACTGAAGCTCATTATTTCCCCCTCTGCTTCACATATTATATTCCCAAAGCATGGCAAAAGACAATGGAAACAACCCGTGAAACATGCACCATACAGCTGGAGAACTTGGTTGCATGTGGTAGAGTGAATGTATGCTTCACCTTGTGGTTAATAAAGTCAACAGAGATTGAGAGTGAGTCTTGACAAATTCTTTGGTGCAAAAGAATTGGTTTCACCAACAACTCTCCAACTTCTCCCACTCCTTAATAAGCCTGGTGCTCAGATGAGGGTTAGTTTGTTGGTTACCAGTCAGCCTTTTGCCTCAAAAAGTATTAATTCTCTTGACATTGGAGTCTGACTCAATTGACAATGGTATTTTTAGCTGTTCTCGAAACAACAGAGGTCCCTATATAACAAAATACAGACAACGCATTAGTGTTACGTGCCTATAATAGCTAGCCATACAATCCAAAGCAGCAACAGATATATAAAAGTTATATTCCCTTTCCCCCCAACAACTGCAATATCATTTCCATTATTTCTCCAGGCTCCCATTCTGAATTCAAAGCAATTTACCTGAAGTTCAGATGCTGTCAATGTGATTTAGTTTCACTTTTATTGCAACTGCGGGTCCCTAATAAGTATGCTCCTTTCATTGATTTTGTTCCCCTTCAGCTGCTGCTGTAAATGTAATTGAATTTTTAGGTTTTTTTCTTCTTCTGACCTAACTTCTTTTTTTACTGACAAAGGAGCAATCAGTAGAGTGTCCTATGAGTTTTATGTACCCTATTAATAAGAAATACCATTCCTTCTAGAAATATATGTCTACAAATACACTTTAAGTTAGCAAGATGGAAATACCTGTGGTGACATTATCATAATATCACTTAATTTTTCCATTTAGATATTGTCAGCCTCAGAGGGTTTTCATGTGAATTGGGCCAGCTATGATTCTGCACAGAGATAATATGTGAACATAATATAGATCATATGCATGTGTATGCAGCTGACCTATTGACAAGTCATTCTTCAACCAAGCTACTGAAAAACATCCAAAGTTTTTCAAAATAGAATTTACATTGTACTCATCTTCCCGTCCACACCAAGGAAACTGGGATAAAATTGGGGTGAACAGAACAACATCTGCTCTGGACTTGAAGATCAGTAAGAGATAAGGAATTTCATTCAATCACATTGATGGACAGATGGTAAGAGGCATCCAGGTTGATTAAGAAGGGAAGTATAAAGACAAAAAGCCTCACCGGTATGTCCTTTCCTGTTTCCGTAACATCATTGCATTATTTATTTCATATATTCATATACTGCCTAAAACTAAAATAATCTAAGTGGCTTACACAAATGACAAATGGGATGCACGTGTGTGTGTGTGTGTGTGCGTGCGTGCGTGTGTAAACTGAAAATTTGTGGGATAAGCTTAAGTCTAATTAATGCAAGAAGTGATTAAGACAATAGAGTAAGCTGTTCTGCCAGACTTAACTAGGTCACATTCCCTCACCTTGCGATAAAGAGTCATCAACACTTTGTTCTTTCAGCTTCTACCATGTGAACTCTATCAGTCAGGACATCTAAGCTGCATGCTCAGACCACATGGCTTAAGCAAGCCACATTTGTGTTTCTACACAAATAATTTAGAAACATTTACCATTTTAAACCTAAGTTTCACTGTGTTTCTTTTCTGACTGCTGTACAGAAATGCACATGATCTGACTTTTGAAAAGTTTGTAAGTAAACCAATTTTTAACTTACCAAACGTGTGGTCTTTTTTAATGCTAAGTGAATAGGGGAAGCAACTCAGAAGGCGATATTTTAAAGGTCTAAGAGTCAATATTTCCACAATTTACTTTGATGCATATTGTGGGATTTTAAATCTCTGCAGCAGTTATCTCACCAAAGACTACTTACCCCAAACCTAGATCTAGGCACCCAATGAATTCTCTTTTTATATATACCTATATTTTACTTTTAACCAAAAACCAACAAAAATGACATTTCAGTATAATACAAACTGCAATACAATATGAAACAATAAAATCCCCCCAAACAAAAACACAGCAGCGCATTTTGAAAACATCTAAAGAGTCAGGAATCCCTTCGTTCTTCCCCGTCCCTCTTGTCACGGCACATCCTGACTCAAAGTATGTAGCTGTCAGCCATTAACACATACCATTACACCCACATTCTGTCTTGCATCTATACAAATCATACAATATTTGCTACTCATCCAAAAACTCTCATCCCATTCTACTTCCAAACCTTGCACACACCTACAAATATGCCATCTACCCAATTAATCTCCCATTTAATCACAAAACCACTATAAATCAACCCTTTCTTCTACTCTGCGGCAAAAGCCACTGAACCCTTGCACAGTCAATAAATACATATGTCTTGAAAGTCACGTTATTCTATTCCATGGTTTGAAGAAGTATCTGATTCCTGTTTGTTCCCATCCTTCCACTGACAACCCATGTCCTTCCTGGTCCAGTGTCATCTTTCTCCCCATCTGTGTGTTAACTGCCTGAACATTATCCAGATTTTACTTTTCTGTCCATTCTGCTTTGCTGTAGGTTAGCTTCAGTTACTTGGTAACACAAGATAAAAGGATGGTCTGTGACAGCCCCTGATTGTGGTAACATCTGGGCTGGATAAGAAATGTGATCAAGACAGGTGAAGTATTTAGCTCTCTCTCTCTCTCTCTCTCTGTGTGTGTGTGTGTGTGTGTGTGTGTGTGTGTGTGTGTGTGTGTGTGATCATACAGAGGCATGTGAATTTGTGGGTTATAAAAGTCCACGTGGTGGTCTTCTTCTTTGTTTTTGTTTTTAATGTGCAACCAGACACAAAATATGCAATTCCAGGGGGAAACAGTGAGTAATTCAGAAAGAACGTTTGAATAGTTCGAAAATTCAAGCCATGCAAAAGTTGTAAAAAGTGACTAATAACAATATTAAAAGTATAATTAGTTTCTAAGGAATAATAAATTTAAACTAATGTCTATGTAACTTGGCAAAGTGAAGAGGTAATCATATGGGATTTATTAAAAACATGTTATGGTTAAATAAAGAGAGAGAAAACAAAAAGATAGGCATGTACAGTGAAAAGGACCCTGTTTTGCAGGACTGCTGAAGGTGGGACTCTTCTCCAAAGATACTGAATACTGTTTATATAGAACATCAACAAAGAGAGCTATCCTGTAATATTATGAAATGCATTGAAATGAACTTGGCTGGGCCAACTGAGCCAGATTGGTGGAGGGGGTATAAATAAAAAAATTATTATTAATAAGAATGTGGAACCCTTTAAGACAGGCTAATCACCTTGCAGAATACAATCGCCTGTCTGTTTGAGGTCAATACAGCCTTCTTTTAGACGGATAGTCTGAGGCATTTCTGCACAGCATTATACCAAAATGAAATTATATCACCCAATGGTCCATAGGGCTTTTGAAGGCAGATGCAACAAAGATCCCTTAATCAAGGTAAAATCCAGTCCCTGAAAAATGTGCTGCTTTGGTGTTCGATGTGAATACGATCAACAAAGTGAGGCAACCTCATTTGAGGTCTCGGTTCTATTATCTTTGCATTGTGTCAATATATCTTTAAAACCTCAGCTTGATGCTGGCTGCTACAATATCTATAATATTAATTAAATGCCGAGCACCGTATTGGTTACAGTATATCACAGAATGATTCACTTTCATTTGAAATCTGCACCTTAATGTTCCATTCCTGCTCCACTTAATAATGCACATTGCCTAGACACTATTTGCTGGCAACAAATCGACTCATCACCTAATTACCCTCACTAATCCAGTGCAAAGATTAAGTAGGGAATCTCGCCTGACGAATAACAGCAACTTCAAAGTTATCTTCTGCTGCACGCGCTGAGCCACTATGCTTAGAAGGATAAAAGAAAGCAACAACTTTCAAAATGCTTCGCAGGAGAGCCACACAGAAATGGCTTCTCCTCGCGGGATAAACAATGCGCTCTGTTCCCCGCCCCTAGTCCTGTTACACTCATGTAAATGTGATCCTGTTGGTTACGTCTTCATTAGTACTGAATTAATGAAAGTGTTTTCAGATGAAGTCGATGGGCTCCCTCAAGTGTAAACCTTGTGTGTGGGAGAAAAATAATCAGCTTGATCTTTGGGTGATTTTTACCCTGGTATCAATATCTTCATCACAGACCTTTCTGCTGCTCCTCCCACCATTTATCTATTAATTGATCGATTGATTGATTGTTACGGTCATCGACCAGCACACACAGATATACATAAAAACAATCCAAAATACAATATAAAATATATACTAGTAATATAAACTTTAACTTTAATGGATGTGAGGGCGATCTGGCTGCGACATCTGTCACCCCATTGATCGCCGGGGTTGATTTATCTATTATTTATTTTTCTATATACTGCTTGACTGTATTGAAAACAAAAACAAAAAAATATGCAAAAAATATAAAGCATTAACATTCTTAATTTAAAAAAACACCAGTTAAAAGCAGGAATTCACAAACAATTAAAATCTACAGTAGCTAAAAAGAGATAAATGCATGTAACTTCTACATATCTGTAAAGGCTTGCCTAAATTAGAAATGTTTTCAGCAGGGGCTGGAAGAATATAAAAAGGTAAAGGACCCCTGACAGTTAAGTCCAGTCACAGACGACTCTGGGGTTGCGGCGCTCATCTCGCTTTACAGGCCGAGGGAGCCGGTGTTTGTCCGCAGTTTTTCCGGGTCATGTGGCCAGCATGACTAAGCCTCTTCTGGCGCAACGGAACACCGAAACCAGAGCAGCGCACAGAAACATTGTTTACCTTCTGTGATGGCAAAAAGGGGGGTAAAGGACCCCTGGACAGTTAAGTCCAGTCAAAGGCAACTATGGGGTTGCAGCGCTCATCTCTCTTTCAGGCCGAGGGAGCCGGCGTTTGTCCACAGACAGCTTTCCGGGTCATGTGGCCAGCATGACTAAACCGCTTCTGGTGCAATGGGACACCGTGATGGAAACCAGAGTGCATGGAAATGCCGTTTACCTTCCCGCCACAGGGGTACCTATTTATCTACTTGCACTGGCATGCTTTCAAACAGCTAGGTTGGCAGGAGCTGGGACAGAGCAACGGGAGCTCAGTCCGCCGCAGGGATTCAAACCACCGACCTTCCAATCAGCAAGCCCAAGACGCTCAGTGGTTTAGACCACAGTGTCCCATAGTGATGGTACCAGCCTGCTGTCAATAGTCAGGGAGTTCCAAAGTGTAGGTAGTACCACACTAAAAAAAAGAGGGAGTCTTTTGGAGCAACATATGTCTATCAACATGTCAATTCATGTCTTCCAGCCACAGGTTTAATGCCTTCTCAGTCTTGAGTCCCAGGCATCCCCAAACTTTGGCCCTCCAGATGTTTTGGACTACAATTCCCATCATCCCTGACCACTGGTCCTCTTAGCTAGGGATCATGGGAGTTGTAGGCCAAAACATCTTTAGGGCCGCAGTTTGGGGATGCCTGGCTTGACTAAAGCCTTGTCATGCACCTAAGCTTCGCAGTTAGAAGGAGTACTCCTTCTTCCACACCTTGTTGGCACAGATGCTAGACTTTTTCCAGACATATTTGTGTGCCACACTGCAGTCATGCTACTCCTGAAGCAGTCCAGCACAGCTTTTTAGCTTTCCCACCAGCTGAGAAGGAAGCAACCTTGGGGCCATGCTCTCAGGCGGAAATTTTGCTTGCTTTCAGATCACCTCCGCTCGCTCTCTGTGCTCTCCTCTAGGCCCTATCTCACTTTCTGGTTCTCTGACTCCAATTCTCACTCTCTGACGATGCCCGGACGCTCTCCCAAGGTGAGTGAAATGGCTGATGGGATTTCCAACTGTTGTTTCCCACTCTCCCACCTTCTGAATGGCTATGTTGATTTCCCTCCAGTTTTTCCCCAATTTATTTATTTATTTTTCCATCGCCTACATGCGCTTGCGATTGCATAAGACAAGTGAGCATAAGCTGTGGCCTTAATGTAGATAGATAGACAGATGATAGAGCAGGCATTTCCCCAGCTTTCCTTCTTAAATCTAGCGAGCAAATGCCAAAATATGGGTGGTGGAGTGGCCTTTCTCTCTCCAGCTAGAAAGCTCTCTGTGAAAAAAGCAACCCAGTTCAAACCCAGTTTCCTGCTTGGTAGGGGGTTGGACTGGATGGCCCTTGTGGTCTCTTCCAACTCAACTCTATGATTCTATGATTCTATGAAATATGTATGATTAGCCCTGGGACTTCTTTTTAAAAAAACTTTCTCCAAGCATTTTAGTGCTACTTGCAGTCGCAATGCCAGGGGCATTTCCAGGGCCCTTTCGACATGTATGCAGGCAGAAGTCATTTGACAGCAAAATTAAATAAAACATGCTAAGTCAATTTGTACATCAATACAAGGGCCACGGAGTCCTTTCACAGCTCACTTGGCAGTAATTGAGATTTCCAGACACTCCTTGGGATTTTTCAGTTTCCCTCCCTCATCATCCCATGGCTATGGGACAGAATCTAGTTATATCTGCTTGGCTGCGGCTGTTTTCAGAAAAGGATAGGGTGAGGGGCACTTTTCTGCAATTTTAAGCTTCTCAGGAAAGCTGGGAAATACTTTTCCTCATGGAGCTTGGGAGCTGATGAGCAGTTATTGGGAATGAATTGACACATTCAGGAAAGGCATATAATATGGTCCACCTGGTTTGTACCACTTTGGGGAATTGCATGATTAAATGCGCTTATTCAAGCAGGTCAAGGGTAACTATTCAAGCCTAATATTATCTTTGTCAGGCTCATTTTAATTTCTTCTAGGGCCAGTTTTAATTCTGGCTCCCTTAGGTGGTTTCTGGGGTCCAAGCTCCTGGCATGACGCAAGGATTGAACCTGGGACTTTTGGCATACAAGGCAAATGCCAAGTCACTGAATGATGGCTCTGAATTTTCTGCTCCCTAAAACTCAGCAATGGTCTTCAAAGCACTATTTGATGAACTACTATAGTCCTTTGAAGAATCACATCTATGCAGGTCAGGTACCACATTGTACATTCATTCCAAATGGGCTTTTCAGATTTTTTTTACTCAGAAAAAAACAATAACTGGAGCTCTTACGGCAAATTTGGTCAAACGCAAAGTAGAATTCAAATCAAGAGTAATTTCATTTCTACCCAAGTGCATTGTTTTCTCACAGAATCACAATACATTTAATTCTTAATTGAGAAGACAGTCAATTGCATGATAAATGTTTACCCTTATAAAAATTTAATTAATAATCATATGGCTAGTCGGTTTTGTAATGATCAGTTTCAAATGCTGAAATATAGCAGTAGAAACAGCCATTTAAGTAAATGATGGCATTGTTGTTCAAAATGCAGAGTGCCTCAGAAGCTATAAATCAAGGCTAAAGTGGTTTTGAAGCAAAAATGATTATGATTAGTCGTGGTACACACAGGTCTTCAAATTAATCACAAGAAAAATACCTTCACAATACAAAATGCAGAATATTGTTGCTTCATTTATCTAATTTCTACTTCTCCCAAAATTCATAAGCTGGCAGCAAAACAAAAAAATCAACGTCGTTGCCAGCTGAAGAGCTGAGTAGGTTCCAAGTCTCGATCCTTTAAGCTCCAAACCAATGCGAGGAAACGATCTCTCTGCAAAGTACTTGGGATTCTCTTCTTAGAACTTGGCCAAGACACTTTCTTGCCCTAGGCGCACAACAAAATGGCAGATTATTGGAAGCCCACTAGCCAACTGCCATGCTGGTGACAGGACAGTGCCCTCCATTGTATCCAAGGGCTGGTTCATTCTTCCATCTGTGCCATACCTAGAAATCATGGGTCTAAGCCGTTTTCCGCTTCACCCGCACTCTCTAGGCATGGGTCGGGTCCGAGCGGTTTTCCTCTTGCCCCTCCTCCTTTCCAATGGAAAACCCGCTTTTTAATGATAGATCGGAACAAATGTCAACCCGGGGAAAACCTGAAGTGCTGTTTGCTTTGACTGAGTGCCAAAGAGCCGTTTCCCCCAGCGATAAGCAGTGGGACCAGAGGGAATGTGGATAAGTTCTAAGACCTCTCCACCCCATCGTTCTGCCCGGACACTGAGGTCCATTGCCGAGGGCCTTCTGGCGGTTCCCTCGCTGTGAGAAGCCAAGCTACAGGGAACCAGGCAGAGGGCCTTCTCGGTAGTGGCACCAGCCCTGTGGAATGCCCTCCCACCAGATGTCAAAGAGAAAAACAACTTTTAGAAGACATCTGAAGGCAGCCCTGTTTAGGGAAGCTTTTAATGGTTAATAGACTATTGCATTTTAATATTCTGTTGGAAGCCGCCCAGAGTTGCTGGGAAAACCCAGCCAGATGGGCGGGGAATGAATGAATGAATGAATGAATGAATGAATGAATAATAATTAGCAGCCTAGTATGAGGGATGAGCAGCAGGTTGTGAGAGGCATGAACTGCTTGGAGAGAGAGAGAGAGAGAGAGAGAGAGAGAGAGAGGGAGGGAGAGAGAGAGAGAGAGAGAGAGAGAGAGAGAGAGAGAGAGAGAGAGAGAATGCTCTGGGAGAACTGGCTCATATCTTATTCCCCTAAAAACAGGTTTCAGCTGTTCTCCTCTGCATATACAGCTTAGACACTAATTGATTGGTTTACTGACTACCAATTTTCTTACTCCAGTAAACACACAAAATATTAGTCAGTAGTGTTTGCCTCTGGGTGTGATGGTTTCGTTATTTAAAAGTGAGATGAGAAAGGAAGGAGTGGGATATGAATGTAATTTTCTTCTTTTTTTTAAAAAAAATAATCAGCTATAGCATGAGCAGTACAAGCCCCTTTAGGCCACAATTACAGTTGTTATGCAAGCATTACAATTCTAATATGCAAATATGCAAATGCATTTCCAGTTGTAAGCATGTGCACATTTCTCCAAGAGCGAGGCAAGAAACTTAAGTACACCATAGACTGATTAAGCCAAGAAGCGTTCTCATCTGCAAATGAAAGAGCACTTCATCTCTCCTTAGCTCATTAACTCCTTGGAAAGGCAGCCATGCCATTTTAAAGCCAGCCAGTTGACCACCCTGAAACAGAGATTGTCTGATTGCTGTACTAAGGGATCCTGCATTCATGAGAGATGAAGCTCCACTGAGGGACTATAAACTGCCATAAGTAGATTTGCAGCAATGTAATACCGTCTTACTAATCCCTTCCTATACCTATCTAACTACCTGTCAGCAGCTAAATTAATGCTTATCTACCTCTCAGGGGGTGTCATAAAGCTTAAATATTTAAATGTTTCTAATGTGCTATGAGATCCCTGGTTGCTATATAAAATGCAACTATTTCCTCATTATTTAGAACAGATTGATTCTGTCATGATATTTGACAAAGGGCGATCTCACAAGGGTCTTCCCAAATCTTGATGAAAGCTTCCTTATAGCGCAACTATTAGCCTTCCATATCTCGGTATGACCCAGTTAATGGAAAAAGGAAGGCTGAAACCTTGGGAGGTCGAGAATAAACACAAGAACAAAGCAAATGATGCCTTGTCCCTTGAACAGCTGTGTGGATGACACAAATTAAACAGCTTTTCCCAATATGGAAATATAATTATGGGGAAAGATTTGCTTACTGATATTCTGTATGCCAGTCATCTTATTACTTGTGTATGGCCCCTGATCTGAACCCTATGCTGAGGAGAGGGAATACTAGGAGGAACTTCTGATGAACTAAAAAGTTCATTTGGAGGAACTTTAACTGAACTAGTTCATTATATAACAGGTAGACACAAACTGGAAATAGTTCCTTTGCAAACACGATGAATTAGAACTAGTTCCTTTTTTTCCAATTAAATATACATTCACTGCATATAGAGATTAGAAATATCTTGACTCTTGCAAAGTCTTACATTTGAGACTTTGCATATGATATCTGCTATGTGCACCAATCAAGATAAAAATGAATAAAAGGGAGTAGGGAAGTAAGAAGAAATTATATATCAGATTTAATAGGTCTGGCATTCTAGGTTCAAAGCTGTGTAACAAGTTGTATCATCCAACATGCACCAACATCTCACTGGTTGGCCTAACCTTTGATTTCTTCTTTTATATGTTTTGGGGTCATGGCAAGCAATTACAGAACAAAATGTGTTTCTTTCCCTTGGAGTTCTATTATTAGCCTGCAATCCTGAAAGTCTACTTTTTCAGAGGGTTTTTTTCACAGTGGCATCCCTATTTTATATCAGCATGTCAAGGATATTTGAGTTACACTGTCAGCATTCAATAAGGTGAAGAGAGGGAATAGGCCAGTACAAATTAATTCAAGAAAGAAAGCTTTGGGTTCCCAATTACATTAGGGTGAAATTAAAACACAAAAAGAAACAAAGGCATACACATACAATGCAAATTGAAATTTAAGAAGAAAAACGCTAAGAGAGAAAAAAATCATTTTTGTTGTTGCTTACAGCATTTTTTGACATGTTTGGTTGAATTATTGTTTCTTTTCTGAAAGAAGTAGTTCTTGTTTAATTTTAATTTTGAAGCCTAAATATTATTTTTAAGACAAGTTTCTATTGTTAGCATCCTTAGGAAAGGAAGAACATCAGAAGAGCCTGCTGGATCAGGCCAGTGGCTCATCTAGTCTAGTGACCAACCAGATGCATGTGGGAAGCCTGCAAGCAGGCGCTGACCGCAAGAGCACTCTCGCTTTCTGTAAAGGTAAAGGTAAAGGTACCCCTGACCATTAGGTCCAGTCGCGGATGACTCTGGGGTTGCGGTTCTCATCTCGCTTTACTGGCCGAGGGAGCCGGCGTTTGTCCACAGACAGCTTCCGGGTCATGTGACCAGCATGACTAAGCCGCTTCTGGCAAACCAGAGCAGCGCACGGAAACGCCATTTACCTTCCCGCCGGAGCGGTACCTATTTATCTACTTGCACTTTGATGTGCTTTCAAACTGCTAGGTTGGCAGGAGCTGGGACCGAGCAATGGGAGCTCACCCCGTCGTGGGGATTCGAACTGCCGACCTTCTGATCGGCAAGCCCTAGGCTCAGTGGTTTAGACCACAGCGCCACCCGCGTCCCTCTCGCTTTCTGTAGTTTCCAGTAACTGGTATTCACAAGTATACTACATACCCTCCAACACTTATCCGATGAATATATGTCCTATTCCAGTGATGGCTAACCTTGACACTCCAGATGTTTTGGACTACAACTCCCATCATCCCTGACCACTGGTCCTGTTAGCTAGGGATGATGGGAGTTGTAGTTCCAAAACATCTGGAGTGTCAAGGTTAGCCATCACTGTCCTATTCCATCATCACCATCTTGAGCATTTTATTATTTATACCCTGCCCATCTGACTGGGTTGTCCCAGCCCATCTGGACAGTTTCCAACATATACCTGTATAAAACACAATAAAACAATAAACTTTTTTTTAAAAAAAAACCCTTCCCTATACAGGGCTGCCTTCAGATGTCTTCTAAAGGTTGTAGAGTTGCTTAACTCCTTGGCTCGGGGGTCGCATAACTCCATAACCTCCAACATTTCTCCAATGAAATGAGGGCCACTCTCCAATACTCCTCCAATGAAAATAGGGACATCATAAGAAAAAAATGGGACATCCTAGGATCAGATCAGAAACTGGGACAGCTTCTGCAAATCCAGTCCCTGGAAAATAGGGACACTTGGAGGGTCTGTATCTGTGGAGGTAGAGCGTAACCTCTATCTTGACTACTGGTCCTTGAACAATTTGTCCTCCATGAACTTGCCTAAACCTCTTTTACGCATCACTTTTATTTTGAACTTAACACAGCACATCTTCATGCAAGTTTGTGAATTATATTTTGACAAGAACATCATGCTGCAAAGGCGTTATATTAGTTAATGAACATTAGCAAAGTTTGTTGCAAAGGGCAGCACTCTTCAGTTTTATAAATTTACAGAGCAGGTAGACTGAAAGATGCTGATAAAAAGCATCAAGATTTTTGAATGCAAAACTTTCCTAAAACTGCAATGGAACCTGACATACTGGGAAATACATTTACAACATAAATTTAAATGGGGCAAAAATTGCAGGGAACAGAAAGAACATTAAAAATTATTTAAACTCACATTTAGGCAGTAGTCCTATGTACAATTTTCTTAGAATAAGCCGTTAACATTCTGAGACTTATTTCTAGTTAAATAAGTTAAAATATGCATGAGACTGAAGTCTTAAGAGCACAATCTTATTAGAAGTAGGCCTCACTGCGTTCAACCAAATGTGCTTACTCCCGGTTTGGAGGAGAGACTAGGATTGCAGATTTACAGCACGATCCTAACCATGTCTAATCAGAAATGTTTTCTATTGAATTCAATGGAGTTTATTCCCAGATAATTGGTGCTAAAATTGCAGCCTTACCCAGGAACCTAGGAACCAGCATCATTCCTGTATCAGGGGTGTCCAAACTTTTTTTAAAGAGGGCCAGATTTGACGAAGTGAACATGCGTGAGGGCTAACCAAAGTCATTGAGCTTTTTTTAGGATTGAAATTGTTGACCTTCTTCTAGGATTTTACCCCAGAAAATAAACTGCCACAAGGGGCGGATTAAACCGACTGGCGGACCAGACTTTGGACATGCCTGCTGTATGTCTAATCTGCAAGCTTTTCCAAGAATCTGAAAAGCAAAGACTAGATAATTTCTCCTTATTCTTGACAGACTTCTCTTGCTACTTAGTAGGCAGAGTACCTGAAACAGAGCAGCAAGTAATCAGCTTTTTACCAATATTTCTGGCAGAGGTCACAGACTAGAATTGCTGCAAAAGCCATTTAACGTGCAAGAGAGTCATAAAATCCCCATCATCCTTGATGCTGACTATGTTGTATTTGAATAACCTTAAACAGCATATTGAATTGTTCAACTGATTGAAAATAATGAATCCAATACATCCGAAACATAAAAGACATTTTTTTTTTGCAAGGAATAGCTTTGCTTGTAAATCACCAGAGTAGCCAAATGTTTAAACAGGGAAGACCAAAATGTATTCAGGAATGTGTATCTGTAACTCTGTACTTAAGAATAATGTGAATGGAACTGGTTAGATGGATTTAGATTCAGAAGATTTTAACAATAAAAATGGCTTTTCCATTCATATACAAAGTTATGAATACCAATTTGTTAACCTAACCACAAAGCATGTTCATTTAACAATAAAAATGGCTTTTCCATTCATATACGAAGTTATGAATACCAATTTGTTAACCTAACCACAAAAGCATGTTCATTTACAACAAAACAGAGTATTTACATGTTCTAAGCAAGTACGTGTTTAAGCATGCATGTACATGAACACACATGCATGAACCATCATGATATTTTTAAAATTAATTTAAAAATGCTCCTAATTTAATGGATAACTTCGCTCAATATATATGTCAAGGTGCAGTGCATTAGGAATGGTAACTCGAAGTAAATTACACGCACCAAATAAAGCAAATAGGAAAATAGGGTTGTTTTTTTTACATTGATGGGCAGGATATAACACATATAATTGAGCTAAGCAATCTTAGCAGTACAATCCTCTGCATTTTCTATTATAAAGCATACTGATCTCATGCCTTATTGCAATCCTAAGTAAATCCTATTGATCTCAATAGCAGGTGCTCCTAGGTAAGTGTACAGGATTGGGACACGTATGTTATTTTCACACTTAGAGCATTCTCCTGAATTCCCTGGGCTACACCCTCCCTCCCATCCTCTGTTTTCATTTTTATTTATAGACAGGGACAGAAATACAAGTGTGTGTGTGTTTTCTTTTTCCTTTTAAGAAAGTAATAATAGTAAATAAATAAAAATAAAAATGTGCACCCCACCATTCCATTGTAACTATCCAACCTCCCAACATTTCAACACCTCTTGCAATGGTTTGACCTCTTTCGTTTTAACAGTACAAATTCTACAAATATCTTCCCTACCTCCTCAGAATCGTTTCTCCTGCATATTCCCCGTCTTACCTTAATGGCACATGTTAATTCATCATTAATAGCTATATCCCACACCTCTTTATACCATTCTTCCATTTTATATTCACCTCACCCCTTCCTCTTCCTAGCTATAATCACTCGTGCAGCTGTCAATAAATTTGTGAGCAAGTGTTCCTGCTTTTCTTAATTCCCAGTTGATTCCTTAGCTTTGACTGAATAAGTCCAAGCATGGCAACTATATGTTATAATATTCAAGATACATGGTTCAGTTTTAAGTTGCTCACATTATTATATTCAGATTTATTTTTAACCAAGCCTTTTTTTAAAAAAAGGAAATGCAATGTGTTCTTATTTTTTTAAAAAAACTCAATCAATCAAAACATTATAAATCTAATTCAAATTTTATTTTATTATTTTTAAAGCCATCCATTTTTATTTGTTATAGACTGAAATGTTTAAAAATACCAATTAGTTACTGAATGATATCTCACTCAATCCATGATGGCAAATTACTGGGCCGAACTCCAAAGCTTAAACCCAGACCACCTGCACTCGAGAGTGAGAAATTGTTCGTGTTTCTTGTTTGCATTAGGACAAAGTTCATGTAAACACCTGCTTACAGTAATGAAACTTGGAAAGAAATATAGCAACTTGCAGGAAATAAAATGTAGGCAATATGCTGCATCACAGAATTTAAACTACCGTATTTTTTCATGTATAACACGCCCCCATGTATAAGACACCGCCTATTTGGGGGGACTCAAAATTAAGAAAATGGGGGGAAATTGCCCAGAGTTGTTGAGCTTTTTCTGGGGGGGGACCCTGAGTTGCTGAGCTTTTTTTAGGGGGGGATTGCCGAAAATCGCTCACCAGCATGACCTGCACTGCCACTTGCAATAGCCGCTTATCAGCTGTCCCCTCACAGACAGAAGCCGCCAATCGCCTGCCCAATTCATGCAGCAACAGCCAATCAACACCAGCCCTTGCCGCAGCCACCAATAACACGCCCAATAGCAAATGACAATTTCCGGGCCCCAGCAGCAGCCAATCACACGTCCCCCCTATGCACTATCCATGTATAAGACACCGGTATATGTCATCTGTTTCACCCAATCCTATGGACTATGCACCTCCACCTTCTTATTGCACGAAGTGGAGCAGAGGCAGGCATAAAGGCAGTGGCTGCAGGGACTCCCAGGCCCAGGCAAAACAGCTTTTACTTCCTGAAGAGGCTTGAAGAAGAGGTTTCTTGAACTTCTGCCCCTGCTCCACATCCTTTGCCCCAAGTAGAGTTTCTTTGGCTTGAGGCAGGGAAAAGAGGAGATGGAAGCAGCAGAGGTCACTTCTTAAGCCCCTGTGTGGTTAGTAGAGGGATTATTGCGCATCCCTTCCAGGTATGGCTGACTGTGCTGAATCATGGCCAATGTTTTGATTACATTTTTGGAAAGAGTCCATTTGAATGAGTATATTGAATGACATGATCCACATTCCTACCATAAGATATTTTAGAATGTCATTAACAAGTTAGGTACCGTTCATGGGGCTTATAAGACACAGGGGCGGTCTTATATGGGATAGAAAAAAATAGAATATGTACTACTGTGTGGTAGTTACAGAACTGGAGCGCTTACACCAAAGTATTCCAATTTAAATGAAATCACAAAGAGGAATGAGTCGAGAAATGAACTAACTAGAATCCCTAACATATTCTACCAGTCCTTCTCAGACGCTGACTGGTGCCACTCTTGAAGTTTTGATTCCATATGAGATAAAACTGGCAGTCTGGCAAGTTGTGGGTTCCTATTTCTAAAGGGTACAGTCTGCTTTTAAACTTCCTTGATCATTCAACTTGAGTCTAGAGATCTGAGTCCATATTTTAAAATGACTAAAGTAAATAAATAAAAGAGCACCCATCCTTAACTCACTAGAAGAAGCAACTTCTTAAGGGGGGAAATATTTCAGTAACTCAGGATACTTACTTTGAATGACATTCCATGGAAACAAATGGTAATTCTGAGTGGAGAGGTTTAGGAATGGAGCACGTGTTTTCTGTGCATTGTACTTTATGGTGTAAAAGCAAATGATTTATTAGTTCCACAGAACATCAGCTGAGCCACTTCACAGTGAAGAAAAATCTGTCAATGGTCAAAATCCCTATCTTGAGGACCAAGTTATACTATCTCTTTACAAATAATTGTAGAGGAACAATTTCAATGTGTTAGCGAACTGGGCTTCCAAATAACACACACACACACCCGCCTTATTAATCAATCAGTCTGTATTATTTGTGACCCACAAAGCCAATCTACCAGCCATGTATGGTCACCTACCAGAGGTCAAACCGGCTTTCAAGATTGGTTCCAGACCGGCTTTTCCATGAATTGAAGGACTCCTTCCATCCGCAGAAGGAACTAAAATTCAGTGGAGACTTCCCAATGGAAGTTAAATGGGTGGAGGTCATTTTCACATAGCCACCACCTTCCAAGTTCTTCCACATGACCCCCTGACTCTCCAGAGCATCTTCTCAAGTGGCACAGAGGGCTTCAGGGAAATGGGGAATGATGGAAACTACCTCCCTCTTCCTGCAGCAGGCCCATCCTATGAGCAGAGTTCCATTCGCAGGAAGGTGGGGTGCAATGCCATGTGTTCTTGCAACAGCAAATAAATTATCAGATATCTGGCAGACTACAATACATAGCTGGTTCACTACCACTACAGAGTTGATTACAAGTTGCTCAGAACCTATAACCCAAGTTATTGAACTTGTGTAACCATACACTCTGAATACATTTGGATTGTTTTATCTCACTTCATCAGATACTATTCTAAATTCCAGGTCTATTTGATCTACTCAATCACCCAACTTTATCTTTACCATTTATTTGGTAATTCCATTAAAGGAGTAATTGAGTTTGTCTGGGAAAATCTATTTATTAATAGCAGGTCACAGGCATATGGCCTCAATACTTGCTGTTTGTAATAATGTGTCTTTAAAAATAAAATAAAAAACATGAAATGAAATGCAACATACGACCCAAGAAAATTGCTGGCTTTGTTCTATTTAACTTCAGTAAAATGTTTTCCTAATATTTTCTCCATTACAGTTTAACAACAGACTAATAACAGCCAACTTCCTTTTAATGTTTGCATCAATGTGTAGTAAAAAATAAGTAAGGGGCTTTTAGCAGACAATAAAACCTTTATGTTCTTCAAGACTTCAGTTCAATACTCATAGATGCTTATTTGGATACTTTTTTCCATGAAATACTTATACAGAATGTCAGAAAATGTTAAATTTACACGGCTGCTTTATATCCACTGGCAATATAACTAGGTTGTAAAAGTGCATTTTGGAATATAAGCAAATTTGTGATCATCTGAGCCCTCAAAGTCTTTGTTACCAAGAGAATCTGAATCAGATTATATAATAATACTTGCCTTGGTTTGTTTCTTAAGGAGCAATTATTTAGCCATTTGAAATTGCTCTAGTGCATTTGCTTATTTAAAAGCATGCTAAACTGCAAGTGGGGGCACCGGAGTAACTTAAAACAGGATTGTCCCTGTGTGTGTGATTTGTAGTTCTCTCCTCTTTGCTGCCTGAAAGTAGTATATTGGCACTGCAAAAAGGGAAAGCCAAACTGGCTCCCTGTGCTCTTTTCACACGAATGTTCTTACATGATAACAGAGTTTTCCACCTTCAACACAGGAGCACCATGTTTCTCCAGGCAGCTAGAATTGTGTTCTGAAGCAGTTGCAAGACAGACTCAGAGGGAGCCCTTGGACTGACTCGCTAGTCATTTCATGGTTTGGTTTTTTCCTGTGCAGATTTCTCATGAAACATCTGCATTGAAATGGGACGGGACAGATTTAAGTCCCGTCCATGCTGAAATGAGATACAACTGGACTGATGTGTCTTTGTGAGAGAGGGATAGGGATGAGAACATCAGTCCTATATAAGTGTGTTCGTCAAGGCAGGAGTCAGATCGAAGAGGCAGAATCCGTTGTCAGTGAAGTTAACTCTTTATTCAAGGAAATGGCATACAGCTCAGCAACACTTCCCAGATGGCCATGTCCCTGTATCTGCTATGTATTGCCCTACCTGGAAGGTGGTCTGTTATTAAATCTCCCATTGATTTTAGGTCTGGATAATTTCACAAGAAAAAGTACCAGCAGCTCAGTTTCTGACTCAAAGAAAGCCAAGAACAGCAAGAACACCTCAAGGCTTTTTAAAAATCTCATGATACTTATATCTGAACTACTGTTGCATTTTCCCCCCTGTTTGACACTATGAACAAATGAACAATAGACAGACAATCTCTCTCAAATAATTGTATAGCTTCTTAAAAATAAGAGTCTTCTGTAATTTCACAGAACATGCTGTGTTCCATCCCTACCGCTGCTAGTGGCCTACAATAAAACTGTTATGTAACTGAATTCCAAATCTTAAGAACTTAACCCCAACAACTCTCTATTCTTCTCTCATCACTGTGATGTTCTGAATCCTACTTAAGACTAGGTCCATATTTAGCTACCCTAGGTCCCACGATCATCTTCTGTTGGTGAAGAAGCTGATGAAAGACCATCTCTCAACCAAGCTTCTGTTTCAATGGAGAGTATCCTTATTTCCTCTTCTTCTCAGGCACAGTCAGATAAGGGTAGATAAGATCTTACCTTCCCAGAAAAATAAGTGCTGATTCTAACATTGGCTGTAGCTAACTAATTTAAGGAAATGTGTAGCCCGCCCTTCCACAATGGCTCATGATGGCTAACAAGCCATGTGGTGAATGGCTGCCTCATGTCCCTATGACAGCCCTAATGCAAGTATCAGCCCTTAGCATTACTGTGGTTTTCTTTAGTGACCAGTGCTCTCACAATCCAAAAACATAAGCTTTTTCTTCTTATACTAAGGATAATCTCAGTCATGACACATTCTAGGGGTATGCACAGGCCCCAAGATGTGCCTAGTATCTGTGCAATTTTGACATTTTCAATCTGTGCGTACTCCACTCAATCTGCAATTCAGTTCCTGAGCTGCTGTCTTCAAAATGAGGCTCTGTATTTTCCCATTCACTATAATGGGGAAAGTGTAAAAAAAGGGGGGCTTTATTTTTCTCCCTCTTGGGCAAGAGTGGGTGAAATTTGCAGGCATGTGATCCCCTCCAAGGTGTATCAAGCCTGCCAAGTTGCAGACAAATAGACCCAAGGGCTTTTTGTGGGGTAAGTAAAAAGATTCACTTTCTTCCAGAATCTCTTATGAGTGGGGAAAGTGAGGCAGCGGTAAGTGACAATGCTCCACTCCGCTCCTGTGCTTTAACACACCGACAAGCAATCCAGAGTTCTCCAGTGCTCTGTGGGAAATATTTTGGAACTTCATTTCTTTTAAAGCCCATGGACCTAAAGAAACGTAGATGCATTATAAAGGAAAACATAGAGCTGTGCTGGTACAGAAAAATACAGAAATCTAAGACGAGCCTCCTGGATCAGGCCAGCAGCCTATCTAGTCCACCATCCTGTTCTCATGGCCAACCAGATGCTTATGAGAAGCCCACAAGCAGGATCTGAATGCAACAGCACTCTCAGTCCAGCAGTTTCTAGCTACTGTTTAGTAGCATTCAGTGGACAAGGAACGTATCCATCAGGGTTAGTATGCAGTGAACACAGCACTCTGTGGGCCCTGATCCAACTCATGGGGAGTTTTTGACATTGCATTCTGACTAGGGAGAGGAGACCCACCCCATTACTTTGATTCACCTTGTTACTCCAGCCCCCCATGGGACTGATGCACACCCTTAAAATACACCCTAAGGGCTTGTTCAAATAATGATATGAATTTCAGGCATTCGCTAACCTCTAGAAGTCCAAATATGGGCTAATCTGAATGATCCTATTTAAAACCTGTTGACCTTTTCGTCTTTCTACTTTGAAGCATTGTGTGGCATCCAGTTGTGTGCTTATTATCGCGCTTCACTCTGGCCCCGGTCTAGGAACAGCTGTTCACACAACAGTGAAACAACCAGTCACAAATATTTCTGGCCCCTATGCATAGGATGAGCATATGGACCAAGCCAATTATAACATGACCTGCTGATTCAACCCTGGCTGTGAAAGAAAGAAAAAATCAACTGGGCCGGAACTAAACCCAAGTAAAGTTTGTGTGAATTGGCTGCGATTGAGTTGGAAGAGGGATACCTGCCAACTGTTTCCATTGTCTGTATTCCAGATCTCCAGTCTCGCACTTCTGTTGTTGTAGAGCAGAATATAGGGCAAATTATTCATAAATCTTACATTGACCCAGATCACCGTAAGAGCTAGTGACCTACATGGCTCCATTTGAATCAATTACTTCTAAGAATTTTAGTCTGCAAGAAGAAGAAGAGTGGCAGGGTGAGGACTGGAACAGATAATTTTCTTGATCTGAAAGCTAGCTTGTTAAATAATTTAGTATAAATGTTTGATTTCTTGATTTAACTAGGCTTGTGGATCACTCAAGTAACGCTCTTGGGAGTGCGGTGCTTCAGAGGTCATATTGTTCTGCTCTAATTTAGTTTTTATTAGAAAGTTATGTGCTATAGAATGTACAATTATACAACTATAGAAAACACCCAAACACCACATCAACCATATGTATCTGTTAGCTGGCTGACTGAACTAGAATACTACCAGTAGTTAGGTCGTATATATTAAAGCAGGGATCTCGAGCACTTGAGACCTATTGATTTCAATGAAAGTGTTTTAAGCCCGACCTTAACTCTTCCACTGAAATCAATGGGACCATAAACTTTGACTGGAGCAATACTTAGGGGAAGAAATCAGCAGAAACAAAGACAATGGTGGTTATTTATTAAAATAATATAAATGCATTCTGTTCTATAGAAAGATCTGTTGAGACACAGTGCTTTGAGTGTGGCTGCCGAGACCACATAACACTGGTCTTGAAAGATCTACACTGGCTCCCAGTACGTTTCCGAGCACAATTCAAAGTGTTGGTGCTGATCTTTAAAGCCCTAAACGGCCTCATCCCAGTATACCAGAAGGAGTGTCTCCGCCCCCATCGTTCAGCTCAGACACTGAGGTCCAGCGCCGAGGGCCTTCTTGCGGTTCCCTCACTGTGAGAAGCAAAGCTACAGGGAACCAGGCAGAGGGCCTTCTCAGTAGTGGCGCCCACCTTGTGGAACGCCCTCCCATCAGTTGTCAAAGAAATAAACAACTATCTGACGTTTAGAAGACATCTGAAGGTAGCCCTGTTTAGGGAAGTTTTTAATGACTGATGTTTTAATGTATTTTTAATCTTTGGTGGAAGCCGCCCAGAGTGGCTGGAGAAACCCAGCCAGATGGGCGGGGTATAAATATGTTGTTGTTGTTGTTGTTGTTGTTGTTGTTGTTGTTGTTGGAGCAAGGAGACTTGAGCTCAAATTCTCATTCAGTCATGAAGTTTGCATGGGCATGTCAAGCTCTCGCAGCCTAACTCTGACCTCAAAGGATAAAGGGGGTGAGAAAACTATGTACATCGCTTTGAACTCTTTCCTGAAAGTATAGGATAAAAGCAGGGGTCAGCAACCTTTTTCAGCTGTGGGCCAGTCCACCGTCCCTCAGACCATGTGGTGGGCCAGACTATATTTTTTTTGGGGGGGGGGAATGAACAAATTCCTGTTCCCCACAAATAACCCAGAGATGCATTTTAAAGAAAAGCACACATTCTACTCATGTAAAAACATGCTGATTCCCGGATCGTCTGTGGGCCGGATTGAAAAGGCAATTGGGCCGCTTCTGGCCCACGGATCTTAGGTTGCCTACCCCTGGATAAAAGCATCTAATTATAAAATCAGTAGGTTTTTAAAAATATATAGAAAAAATAGTGGCTCTACTTCCACTGTCAGAGGCATTATGCTTCTGAATAGCAGTTGGTAGAAATCACAAAGAGGGCAGAGTGCTGTTGCTTTCATGCCTGGCTCACAGGTTTCCCAAAGGCATATGCTTGGCTACGGTGGGAACAAGATGCTCAACTACTTGAGCCATTGTCCTGATCCAGCAGGCTCACCTTATGCTCTTATGTTCAGATACAAGAAAACCATTGCCGTCAAATTATTTAGTGTGCTCTGTTTCTGTTTGGCTCTGGAAAAAGACCTGGTATTACAGCAAAGTACACACAAAGTTTAATGCTAAAGCTGTGTGCTCCTGGGCAGTCAATGATCCAGTGTTCAGGATTCTATCAATTTTACTGAAAAGCTTCTGTCTCCCATTTAGCAGGGAAGCTGTAAATGAGGGCATAGGTAATGCAACCCAGTGCAAGGTATTTGCTTAGCTCTAACTCAGGGGTAGAAGATAAATGGAATTGGTTAGATTCACCTTGACCCAGGGCATGACCATTGACCATGTTGGCTGGGGCTGATATAGTCCCACATCTTGGGGGTGCACAGGTTTTCCCATCCCTGACCCAGGGTCTTGACCTTCAAATGCGATAGACACTGCTATCACCTTATTTCCCATTCATTATTCAAGGAGGAGACACCTTTCAAAGCGTTTTGTGTTGAAAACTTAGGGGAGATCCAAATGAGAGCCCCAAAATAGCATTGGGTCAGCCTCAATTCTGCCTTCACAATCTGTCTTCCTTGAAAAACTAGTTATTTGAAGAAAAAATGATCAGACACATAAGGGATTTATGGACTTCAGATTCACCTGTCAGTGTGCTTTTCAATGATTTATTCTAATACAGGGAAAACCTTGGGTCTATCCAATCCAACTGTCTCTCCCCCCACCCCCACCCAGTTTCCTAGATATGGCCCCATAATGAGATAAAAAATATGTCAGCCGCAGAACTAGTGTAGCTTTGGTTTGATTTGTTATGTAGGTAACATCCTTTATTTATCCATCACCTCTTTTTATGTCATTTTCACAAAATTCCTAGCAGCTTTCTGTGTTTTATTTTAATGAAAACATTTGCCAAAATTAACAATACTTAAAAATGTTATATTAATTATCTATTGTCATGATCTGTATGCTTTCAGTAGCATACCAGGCTTTCTTCGGATAAGAATGAATTCAAGCTTTGAAAAAGAATAAGGGGGAAATCAAAACAGATTTATAATCCATTGGCACGTCGTGTCTATGTTCTTAGAAGCATTTTCTGTTTAAAAATAACTCACTTGTCCTTACATAACGCTATTGCAAAAAGCTCCCTAGGAAACTGACCAATGTAAACAGGGGTCTTTAATCTAAGATGGGCCAGGGGCAACACTGTCCAATTTATTTTATTATTAGAATACAATTTGAGGATTAGTACCACTAAATATGAATCAAATTGTATGCTAAGAAGGGATTGATTTTTGAATTTCCTTAAATTGCTGAAGAAACCAGATGGCAAGAGAAAGAAATCCATTAAGGGATTATACTAAGACTGTACAGGATGATGCTTTCTGCAAGAATGTAATGTCTGAGGAAGCTATTCTAGAACAGCAGGGAAATTTTTCATTCCATTTCATAGTTTGAAACAAACAGTCTTTAGAACAGCATAAGATATCCACTTCATTTCAACATAATCCTTAGAGTACAGATTTGGTTACCTCAGAGTCAAGGTGCAGGCCATTTTGATGAACATTTAAACAAAAAAGATGATGATGTGAGGGTAACTTCACTTAAAACTATGACTCAGCCAATTGGGCTAGGCCTATGTTTATTACATTTCTTTCTTTTTAATTTTAAATCTCCAAGGCACCCACTGATGGTCAATCTTGTGCATTTTGCAGGACTTTGATTTGAGAAATTCTCAGTAATAGTCCATTAAAAGTTCTGTCTTTTCTTATCAGCTACTTTACATTTTGAGGGACAGCAACTAAATTTGTGTGTATGTGTATATACAGAGAAAGGGGAGAGAGTAATGGTATTAGACAAGTAATAGCCAAACTTGGACATTTTTCAGATGTTTTCATTCACCCTTTAGTTCCTCTCTATCCCATTAAGAAAACTTAAAGACGGCCAGAGTGCCTTGATGGTTCAAGGACCATGAACTCATAATTGGTTCCAGTTCTGAGAATACAGAAGACCAAGCCAGTTGAGAGCAATAAACTGTACATCATTACCCCTTCGATAACAGTGTGCCTTTAATATCATGTTTCACCTTATAAACCATGTTGATGGTGACAGGCAGCCAAATAGTGGATAAATCACATAACCTTACATTATCTAAGTGTCTCAAATTCTTTGGATAAGGTTCCATAATCTTCTGGAGCTGTATTCTATGGCTACAATTCAGTGGTATTAGCCACATAAAAACCCCAAACAAAGACTGTTTAATACTTAGTTTAGAATATTATTGGCTCCCGAAGGTAATATGTTTTTAAGAAGCATAATAACACCAGGTTTTTTTGGTGCTGCAGGAGTGCGTAATGTAATTCCAAAATAGAACGCCACAGGTTTGGGATGCCCTCCCTAAGAAGGTATGTTTGGTGCCTATTTTACAAACTTTAATTTGTATAATCCTTCAGCTTCCTCTGTAATTTGCTAATGCTAGTGTTCTATTATACTGTATTGGGTTGAACAATATTTTTATCCTGGAATCAACCTGGTTTGATAAAGAACTGTATAGAAATGCTTTGAATGTATAAATAAGATATTTACGTGTGACCATGTAAATTTCTAGCAATGTGATGCTAATATATTGAACTATAAGGAAATTATAACTGTGCTATATATAATGGATGCTACAGAATATCCATCCAGTAAGCATTGCAAAGGTGCATTGAAATAGTAGAGACTGAACTTTTAATGCAAGTAAAGTGTAACGTATATTAGAACCATATTGGGGCTGATCCTTATCAGTAGAAGCAGCACAGCAAGGGCCACCCCATGTAAAGTGCATTGCAATACATACAATTTCCACATAAATCATCGTACGATCTAAAAATAGATCAATATCAATAACAGCAACAACCCCCCCAATCATCCCCCCTTTAAGCAATACCCCAACCCAATAAGTCTGTTCACCAGCCTCAGCTTCTGTAGCTGGAGTCAGTCAGGGTCTCGCTCTCCCAAGTCAGGTAAGGAAAGATTTGCAAGGCAGGGAGCAGGTCTTCTAAAACTCACAGCCGAGATGATCTCTCCAAATCTCCCAATGACAGCTTCCAAAGGCTTCATACAGATGTTGAATAGCATGGGGAACAAGATGGAACCCTGTGGGACACCATAGGACAGTTCCCATGGTGCTGAAAAGTAGCCTCCCATGGCTACTTTCTGGAATATGCCCTGGAACTAGATGCAGAACCACTGAAGTACAGTGATCCCCAATCCCCACCTCCCTAAGAAACCTCAGAATACCGTGGTCAAGCCACTAAGAGATCAAGGAGAATGAACAGGCTCACACTTCCCTCATATATTCTACTGATAAATTTCATCAAAAAGGGTGGCCAATGCAGTTTCAGTGCCACAACCAGACTAGAATGGGTCCAAGTAATCTTCTTCCTCCAAGTATGCTTGTAGCTGAACCACCACCACCTTCTCAAGCATCTTGCCCAATTCTACATGAGAAAAAACAACAACTGTGAAACTACTTCATTATTGTAGAAAAGTGGCATCCAATGACATCAATGTTGTCAGGCCAGGAGAATCGCACTGATCTTTAGCATACTGTTAAAAATTCACCACTTGCTACTCTGAGATTTCTGCCCAGCCAATAGGTCACCTTGAGAACGTATGACACATAGGTTGTTTTAGTTAGAAATTCAGGAAAAGACAGGTGCACTGCCAGAAAAGAACTTCTGAGAATTTCTTCCTCGGCTAAGATTTTAATCCGAGCCAGATAAAAACTTCTCCCGCCACTCAGCCCCTTAATTGGCTGCAATGGTCCTTCTTCCCTCTGTCCTCTGGTTGTGCGAGGGAGTGTGAGAGGAGAGGGGGGCGGGAATCACTGATGAAAAGCAGAATGATGAAGAGACTGCCACCAGATGTCACAGCAAGCAGGTAAGAGAGGGCTCACAGACTATAACCCTCCAGGAAAATACAACTTTCTCCCAGCCAACTCCACTTTCATTCCTGATTGCCAGTCCTAATCTGAATAGAGCCTAGGGGAGTTTGCCTGTCATTACTAATAAGAGATAGCTGGCATACTCCAACCTACACCAGGAGAAGCTGAGCCCAAAGTGAGTATGCAGAACAGGTATACCAATTCCATTCTACTAATCTGGTGCAATGAGTGTGACATTTGCATATATAAATAAAAAGTGTAAACTTTGCATGCCCTAATTACCCAAATCATTCATTTAGCATCTCCCAATTTTACAATGCAGTGCCAGCTTTCAAGATCCAAAAATATTCTACTAGGGCTCATTTCTAAGTTTTAGACTGACAATAAAGACAGTTTTCTTGGCATATCTAGGGTACTGAACATATCACCACCATGTGACTGGACAGCTTAAAAGCTTCAGCCTTTGGGATATAGTTTTCCTAGATCCTTACAATTTTTCTCCTTGTTGACATTCCCCATGTGTTCAAAACTTTCAGCATCAGATGTATTTTTAATGGGCAGTCGGCTCTGCATTCTGTACATCTGGGCAATTTTGATGTCTCTACATGTTTGCCGAACAAACCGATTTGCATCCAAGTTCTTTTTTGGCACTGCTGTAAAACTGTTTATGTTCCAGTGCACTGCCAGTATCCTTGAGAACAAGCCTGTAAGTAAGTGAAATTAACATTTATGCTGAAACAATGATTTGAAAGAACTTATTCTGTGATGAATCGCAAGCATATTTCCATTAAATTCTTGTTGCTTGATAGTAAAGATAATAAAAATGAAAAAGAACTCCATATTTAAAAGAAATGCCACTGGTGTGTACAATTAAGAAAAAAAGATTATATTTTAATTTATCAAAGCTATCTTACAATGCTCATCCTTCACCTTAGCACGGTCCATTTAACACATATTACTTCAAAAAGGCAAGTCATAAACTATGTATGAAAAAAGTAAATGAAGGCTATAAAATGGAACTGGACATTTCTTTGGGAACAAATTCTAGACTTAAGAATAAGCATGAATGGGTGTTTATTAGCAAGACAAGTGCTGTACTGAAAATCCCAAAGTATCATTGAGTTGTTTATCAGCTGGTAAGCTAATTCCAAGTATAAAATGAAAGTTACGGGTTTTATGTGCCTACCATAAAACGCAATCAAGTTTCATTATTTTTCTGTCTCATAACATTTTACTCTTTCCTAATTAGATATAATTACCATTCTGTCATGCCTCTAGCAACTGCTGGAGCAGTAACACCACATATCCAGACAACTGTAGAAAGAATAAGCCATTGGAAAGTTCTATCCTGTTTCAGTAGGTGCCATTAGGTCTTACAGACACAAGGGAATTGATTGGAGCTCATGCTGGCCAATAAAACGGCTAGCTGCCATATAGCATCGATGGAGCTCTCTATCCAGACCATCTTCATAGTGAAACACAGAAAGTTCTGTATATTAATTGATCTGCAGCTACTTTATTCAACTCTACAACTGCAAACATTTCTCCTTCATTGCCAGTCAAGATGTATACTTGCCCCACATCATACTACTCTGCCAATACTATGATGGGATATGAAACCAAAAGAAAAGTTTCATTTTTGAACAGAATTTAAACAGGTACATTTGTATACTGGAAAATAAGAAGGCTTAGTAATAATACAAAATCCTTGAATTAGCTGGTTCGCTCTGAAATGCTAAGTCTGTACACCTTCAAATAAATAAGAATACTTAAGCAGACGATGAAAGTATTCCTGCAATCCCACCAAATACTTCTGGAAAATTAATATACATTTGTACGATCGGCTACAGATACGCTCAGTCTGCCTCATGGTGTTGGGATTTTCATCCACCCCTTAGGAGTAGGGAGACATCAGAACATACTGAGCTGGATCCTGCCTTCTGCAAACCAGCCAATCAGGGAGCCAATGTATCCGAGACAATCTAACATGGTCCTTATCAGAACTTTGTAACTAAAAAGTAGTGCCTGAGTTTCCTGTTTTGCGCCTCCCTTTTTTCCTTTTATTTCATGTCTTTTAGATAGTAAACATGAGAGCAGGATCTTTGTATGCCAGTATTTTTAAACTAAAGAGCAGAATAATAATAATAATAATAATAATAATAATAATAATAATTCCAGATATTCCCTCCCAATTTTCTCAGCAGTGACATGTTGACATTTGTCTGTCTCAAGAGACAGTGGAGTGCGCCTCCAGTATCTCATGTAAATATGTTCTTATGGATACAGCATTCCTGTCAAGATAAAGTGCTTGCAGCACTTTACATCTCCCTTGTAGAAAGTTCTTTGCAAAGTGGACACAATTATTGTGAACAGATCTTAAGTCCTCATTCCTACAAGATTTTGCACTTCTTTTCCACCCTGTGATTCATTGGGAAACGCAGGCCTCAAGATGTACAGTGGTACCTCGGGTTAAGAACTTAATTCGTTCTTAACCTGAAACTGTTCTTAACCTGAGGTACCACTTTAGCTAATAGGGCCTCCCCCTGCCGCCACACCGCCACCGCACGATTTCTGTTCTCATCCTGAAGCAAAGTTCTTAACCCAAGGTACTATTTCTGGGTTAGCAGTCTGTAACCTGAAGCGTCTGTAACCCGAGGTACCACTGTACTTCAAAATTGGGTAGATGAACTCTGAACCACATGCCTTCTGTGGAAGCATTGGATAATCTGGAAGTATCTGAAGTATTTTAGACTTTCATCCACATCTTTTATTTCTGTTCTTCACACTTGACTGACTTACAAAGCAAAGACTCTCCGTGGGTCTTCATTTGGGGAGCCCCTGAGCAACATATCCTGTCCTGCAGTCTGTTGGTATGGAAGATATCACAACTGAGCCTATGATTACAATCTCTATCTTACAGAGACAGAAATTACTAACATCTGTTTGACTTAGAAGTATTGATAGTCTGTTTAGAAGCTTATCTTAGCCGGAAACTTTCAGCTGTTTTCTTTTTGTAGTGCACTCTGGAGAGATTCTAAAATTGGGGCCATCAAATCAGAAAAGCCATTCCAAACATTCCCCCTTTTGTTCAAAAACGAAAACATGTTTTTAAAAGATCAGAACACATATAGAGGTAATATTTTGGTCCTTTATACTTTTACTTTGTAAAAATGTAGGGGTGCTTTTCGGCTCCTTGCACAGGGCCTTTGGTTGGTACTCTGATTTCTTCCTAAATTTCCAAGATTCATGCCTTGTCTCTACTGCTACCTTCCTGTTAAATAATTAGGACATAAATCACCATGATGAGTCAGACCAATTGCCAGCTACAAGACTGGCAAGAAATGATGCTCCACATTGTTTGCAGGCAAGGAGATGCAATGCAGAGAGGGATGAAGGAGGAATCTATTTTAAACAGATTTAGACATGGAATTTGGCGCTTCTGACGTGATTCGAGTTTTGCTTGCATTGGATTGAGCACCCGCTTAGGTTGGAGACATTTACTGTATATTTTTTTAGCCTGAACAATTATATGCAGGATATTTTATAGCATGTAAAAAAGAGTCAAGCCCCAAGTTATACTATATTTCTCCTGAATTTTGTATTAATTTTGTATATTTGTACAGTTATAGGCATATATTTGTACAGTTGTATGCATCTGCTCATGTGCTGTGGGAAATCTGGAATGTCTATACATATGTGTGTAGTATTATATGTATGTACAATGGATAATAATTTATATAATATGTATGAATTGTTCACATGTTTAGAGGAGCTGGTGGAAGGCAGCTATATCTGACTCCTGCCTGTCATGCAGGGAGTCCAGTAAGGGTCAATCACCGGTTGCCCCGTCGATGCAAACCAACTGGAGTTCCCCCTGGGTTTCCGACGGAGTTGCGGCATGGCCCTAGCCCCGCCCCAGGCTTTGGACAAGATCCACACACCCAGATTCCTTTAACGGAATACCCTTAAGCTTGGAGGGGCAGGTGATGGCCACACCTCACCTCCCCCATCATAAGATGCCTAACCACCTAATCTTACAAAGTTGTGACGATTGCTACAATTCTGCTTGACTCTTAGAAATGAACTCTAGCCTATCTATAATAATTCACCTCTAAATTACAGTGAAAAGTTGGTTTTCTTCCTTTCCCCCTATTTTTTCATATTAGTGGAACATGTTCATATTAGCAGTATCATGTTACTGTTGCTATTTGTATTTCTTTTTCATTACTCACCATTTTCAGCATTTAATTTCTAGGGGAGAATTACTAGTATGACTTTGTAACTGATGTTCTGTTATCTGTGAGTCTCCAGTGTGTGGCCATTGACACCAAACTATGAGTTTCAGCTATCTTTTTTCTTTGACATCGGCGTTACAACTTATTATGTTTAACTTCTTATATCTTCCAAAAAGGCAGCAGCTGCCTTTTCTGTGTGTGTGAAAACAGACCTAATACCCTAACCCTGAATAAAATTAACAGACTTCAACCTACATTTTCCATCATGCTGCTTATCTGAGACTTTAGCACCACCCCACAGTCCTGAGCACTATGAGAACAACAGTTTACCCATAGAACTGTCAGAATATAATACTGCAGTCAATAAAACCTAATCATTAAATAAAGTTGAATAAGACAAACTTCCTTTCCAAAGTGGCACTGCAGCAATATTTCAGCGTGATGTTCCTGATAAGCCTCATTGTGCTAAGTGCATTTATGTGCAGTCTGGGCGCTCCCTATAAGTTATTTTTAGTTCAGCTTTCAGCTGTTAAATTTACAATTTGACTTATCATAAATAAGTTGGGTTCCATAGTTACTTGGTCCCGGCAGAGCTTCTACAGCAGATCCATCACATAAAACAAAGGTTGGTTTTTTTAATTATTATTACTAGCTGATTCCCAATTGTCTCGTGATTATCTTTGCCCCATCTCAGTGGGTTGAATCCAGAGTAGTTGTTCTGCAGAATGGCTTCTTCAGTTTGTGGAAGGGCCACAGCTCTGTGGAGTTCATCTGCTTTTCATGCAGAAGTCCCCAGGTTCAATCCCTGGAATCTCCAGGTAAGTCTGAATCTCCTGTCTGAAGCTCTGGAAAGATGGTGTGACCTAATGCAAGGAAGCTTCCTAAGTTCCTTTGGTGGTCTAGCGGAGGATCCCACTCACAGAAGAGGAAGTGGAGACACGTTTTGCATCTTCCTGCACCAATCGCCACACTGCTCCAGAGGGTCTTTCAAGCCTCCAGACTAGATTTTCAAGGGCACAGGGGACCGCAGAGGGAGATGGTCCCAAAAGTGTATCTCCTCCCACCCCACCTGCCTCCTCGCCCATGTCCAGTGGCAGGGGATTCTGTGAGCAGAATCCAGCGCATGAAATCTCAGAATCTGAGTCAATGACTATTTGCACACACAAGAGTTCACATGAATATATAGAACCGCCATCATTGCAATAGGTTCTCTTCTGGGCTGCAGACAGCTCTGCACTCGTTCTTCCCAGGGCTGGGGTGAGGAACCTGCCTATGACAACAGATGTAGGGGTGGTAGGGATCTATGACAAGGTGTGCAGAGCAGAGCTGTATGTCCTCTAAACTAGCCTGTAGTCCTAAGATCCAATGATAGATACAGTATCATTGCCAGTCTTGAAGGAAGGTTCCGCTGCTAGGCCAGTCATCTTTTGTGCATAGCCCTTTGCCTCAAGCAGGAAAATGTCTTGGGTTGGTGCTGATGTTCCCATTTTATACATCTACGTTTCTTAAGAAGGAAGTTAGGTGGATGAGGGAGCCAATACATACAGAATCTCTGTAGGGCATTTACTTCAGACTGATGCGAGTGCAATGAATATGCAGTACATGATTTTCGAGCCGTGAACAGAACGTCCAGCCACTTGATTTAGTGGCCCCTGCAGTCCTGACAACTTACTCCCAGGTAGTTTATATCACATGCACTATTTATAAATAAGTTTTTCTTTCTCTGATGAAACAAAGCTTTAAGAACTTTAGCTTGACAGTAGGTACTATTGACTGACTTTGCAGCTTTCAAACATTTTACAGAGTGCGAGCCACAATGAATCAAACTGAGCTATACCAGATGGGATCTGGTACTACAATGTCTCATTCTTTGCCCGTTCCATGATATTTCATTTCACTTGACAGTGAAAAGCCAAATTGGAAAGTCTGGAATATTTGTTTTTAAATGGTCACCAAGCATCTGGGTTGAATTTTTTTGTATATATGTTTTTTTTAAAAAATACGACTAAATTCTAGAGTATTTCTCTTCTCCCAAGTGTTTGATTTAGCATTTAGGAAGGAAAAATATAAAATTAAAACCAGAAACTATTATGTTCTCAATGTTTTCAAAAGCCTAAGCCTCGTTCCAATGATAAAAGAGGTGAAAAATCTGGAGAGAGTTCTCAACTAAACAGACTACATTTCTCAGTAGACCATTTAACATACCTTGGATAAATTTTGATGCATAGATGCTTATATGCGCACACACACACACACACATTATGCCAACATTATACAGTGTCAAACACTTCTTTCAAAAACTGCTTACTGGACAGATTATTTAGAAAATATTTTTAATTGTTTTTGATAGTCACAGTTTCTGTCATTAGTAGGGCAAACTGACAAATTATACATGACATATTTATGCTACTGTTGCCTTCCGCTGGCAGCCAAAATAAGGGATCAACATTCTTAGACGACAGTATGTATAGAATATCTTGTTGTTTGCCATCTGTTTGTTTACACCAAGAGCTGCATAAATTATAAAGTTTTCAAATGTAGCCATTATAAGACTTCCCATGGATGCAGGAGATTGAGTTGGTGGGGTTTTATACAATGATTCTTATTATGAGAATTATCTACGTTTTGTTCTGCTAACAAGCAGTTTATTTGGCTACGGTTGACACATATATCCTGGGAGTACCTAATTCTCAATTTACCAGAAGTGTGAGCCCTTCAAAAATGCTGAGATTTTCTAAAACAGCAGGCAAAGAAAAAGGGAAATAAAGGCTTTTAGAAAAAACGTCAGTTGACCATAACAAATAATATAATTACTGCATAATTGAATAAATCTGACCAAAAAACAAAGTCTTGAAGTATTGTTTCAGTCACTACATCTTAATTAGGCACTTGCAGTGGCGTAGCGTGGGTTGTCAGCACCCGGGGCAAGGCAAGTAATTTGCGCCCCCTAACCCATGGATTTTAGCACTCGAGTCTCTTCCACTAGATTAGTTAAAGAAACCCTTACCCCCTAAGCACATGTATTGTTTGTTATGGTTACTTCTCCATGGTTAAGTTGACAATGACAAAGGAGGCACAGCTAGGAAAATCAATTCCACTGATTTGTTTTACTAGGTTAAAAAGAGTGCACTTTGGTATCACAATATAGAGATAATTCAAGATGCAAAGACGTACAATTACAGAAACTTTCCTCATATCAGAATGTGTTTTCCAGTGAAACAATGAGGCATGAAACAAATGTAGTTTTGCTGCTTGACATAGACAAAAGGAAGACAATTTCAGCTCCAATGGTTCTCTCTATTATTGCAGGTGTGGGAAGCCTCTGGCTCTCCAAATGTTGCTGAACTACAACTTCCATTGGTCCCAGTAAGCATGGCCAATGCCAAGAATGATGGGAGCTGTAGAGGTCAGCAACATCTGCAGAGCTGAAGGTTACCAACACCTGCTCTACTTGGGAAGGTTTTTGTTTGTTATGTCTAAACAGTTACATGTAATGATAGCAAAATAACGACTGTAAAAAGAAGGAAAAACATCTTTCCTTATATAAAAGCCCTGATCCCAGCCTATTGAAGTCACCAAGAAAGGCCCAGCTCCAAAAACTTTGAAACAGCCTATCAGAATAGAACCAACAATACTCCTCCCTACTTGCATTTCAAAAGGTCAGAATGACCTGTGAAAGTTTATACTACATCAAGCATACACAGCCAAACCTGGAACCAAGGCATTCCAGAGTGTTCCGGACTCTCTGATTCATTCATTAATTCACGTACACTCATATTTCTGCAGCAGTTTACAATCTACCTCAAGGCAATGAATGGGTTCGAAAACCTAACGCAAGCAATTTAAAGCTGCCCTTCACACATGCGCACAGTCAGCAGACAGAGGCTCCGAACAGCAGGAGCGAAAACGGCTTTCGGGTGAGCCCTAAGCACTCTGCAATCGGAAGCGAAGTCTGGCTGAAAGCCTGCGGGACGCACTTTCGCCGGAGATTTCGCGAATCTCGGGGGAGGGGGGAGCGGCTTGAAAGGTCCTCCGTTTCCCCATGCCCTGTATTAATTTGAACTTCCAAAACAGGAAGGAAGCGCCGGGCTAAGGCTTCGGCTGAGCTTTATGCCTCAGGGCGTCATCCGCCCTGCGGCTTCTGCAGGCGATGGGTCCTTCACGCATCCGAGTCGCTGCACGCAAACGTGCACCCAGTTGCAAACCACTGCAATAGTGGGGGGGGGACGCCCGTCTCTCCCCCCCTGTCCGCCTCCCCCCCCGACCTTCCCCTCTTCTGACCCCACTGAGCGTGGGCTGAAGCCGCCCGGCAGCGCCACGTGGTGTTTGTAAACCCTGCAAACGCCCGCCCTGCCCCCGCGAGGTCGTAGTACAGCAGCGCCGTTGCGGCGGTTGGGAGTGGGGGGGCGGGGTTGGGAGCGCGCGCAGGCGCACTGCGAGCCTGGGGCGTCCAACATGGCTGAGGTGCTGCTCCTTCTTCTTGTGCAGCAGCTGCAGGCGCCGAGGGGAGGATGCTGAGTTTCCCGGGCGAGCGGCGGTGTCAGCGGCGGCGGCGGGGCTCGCGGGGGCCGAGGAAGGCTCTCCTCAGCCATGGCCAGGCTGGCAGATAATCTTCTGGCTCCATTTTCGCCGGGTTGGCTGACTGGTTGGGTCAGCCCGAGCGCGCCCCCCCCAGATGTTGCGCCCGGTGCGACTGGCACCCCTTGCACCCCCCACGCTACGCCTCTGGGCACTTGGCATGCTCGTTACTACTACAGGTGTAAGACTGGAGGTATTCTCTGGAGAATAGAACTCCTTATTGCAATGAGTTGTGAATTAATTAATGCATCTTCCACTTCACTCAGCAAAGTAAATATGAATGTGATCTGGACATCAAAATGACATAGAATATTATATCCAACTACTTAAAGCCACAACCACAGATTTTCTCTTCTTTCTAAACCTCCATCAGGAGGTTTAAGACATAGCTTATACTTTATATTTCCTCAAGTGTCAGTTACTCTATGAAGATAACCTTTACTGCAAACATGTGTCCCTCCTTGCTTTCCCTGCTTTGTACTTCAGCCTCAAGGAGGGGAATAACATGCTTTAAAAGTGTCTTGGGCTGCAATCTTACTTACTTGGGAGTTAGTCCCATTGATGTCAATGAGGTTTGCTTCTGAGTAAGCACTAATCCTAATCACACGTGCTTTGGAAAAAGACCCACTGAGTACAGTGGGATGCATGTCTGGGGAACATGCAAAGCATGGCTACAACCACACATGGAAACACAATAGCAAATATCTTTCCCTTACCTTTATTTATTTAATCAAAAGTTAATGCCACAGGTTGCCCTGATGACCAGCAACAGCAGGGGAAGGGAAAGTTGTTTCCCTTTAATCCTTCTCTTTCAACGCTGCTTTACACAGGGATCCACCTTTTCTGCTTAAAAGCATTCTCTCCACCTCCAGTTCCTTTTCCTTCCAGGGGAGAAAGATACAGACAACTGTATGCTGGTTTCAGCAGGTTTACAAGAGCCAGTGTGGTGTAGTGGTTAAGAGCGGAAGACTCGCAATCTGGTGAACCGGGTTCACGTCTCCGCTCCTCCACATGCAGCTGCTGGGTGACCTTGGGCTAGTCACACTTCTTTGAAGTCTCTCAGCCTCACTCATCTCACAGAGTGTTTGTTGTGGGGAAAGAAGGGAAAGGAGAATGTTAGCCGCTTTGAGACTCCTTCGGGTTGTGATAAAGCAGGATATCAAATCCAAACTCTTCTTCTTCTTCCACACCTCAAAACTACCACCTTCCAGGTCATACCCAAAGCACCACGCCAACAGCCGGGCCTGTAGATGTTCCCCTTCTAAAATTTTGTCAGATCATAGGCAAGCAAAATGTGAGGGAGATAGTGAAAGATACAGGAAATTGAATGCAGATTTCCAAAAAATAGCAAGGAGAGACAAGAGGGCCTTTTTAAACAAGCAATGCAAAGAAATAGAGGAAAACAACAGAATGGGAAAAACCAGAGATCTGTTCAAGAAAATTGGAGATATGAAAGGAACATTTCGTACAAAGATTGCCACAATTAAGGACAAAAGTGGAAAGGACCTAACAGAAGCAGAAGACATCAAGAAGAGGTGGCAAGAATACACAGAAGAATTATACCAGAAAGAGGTCTCATACACCCCAGGTAGTGTGGTTGCTGACCTTGAGCCAGACATCCTGGAGAGTGAAGTCAAATGGGCCTTAGAAAGCCTTGCTAACAACAAGGCCAGTGGAAGTGATGATATTCCAGCTGAACTATTTAAAATTTTAAAAGATGATGCTGTTAAGGTGCTACACTCAATATGCCAGCAAGTTTGGAAAACTCAGCAGTGGCCAGAGGATTGGAGAAGATCAGTCTACATCCCAATCCCAAAGAAGGGCAGTGCCAAAGAATGCGCCAACTACCGCACAATTGCGCTCATTTCACACGCTAGCAAGGTTTTGCTAAAAATTGTACAAGGCAGGCTTAAGCAGTATGTGGACCGAGAACTCCCAGAAGTGCAAGCTGGATTTCGAAGGGGCAGAGGAACCAGAGACCAAATTGCAAACATGCGCTGGATTATGGAGAAAGCTAGAGAGTTCCAGAAAAACATTTACTTCTGCTTCATTGACTACGCAAAAGCTTTTGACTGTGTCGACCACAGCAAACTATGGCAAGTTCTTAAAGAAATGGGAGTGCCTGATCACCTCATCCGTCTCCTGAGAAATCTTTATGTGGGACAAGAAGCTACAGTTAGAACTGGATATGGAATAACTGATTGGTTCAAAATTGGGAAAGGAGTACGACAAGGCTGTATATTGTCACCCTGCTTATTTAACTTATATGCAGAATTCATCATGCGAAAGGCTGGACTGGATGAATCCCAAACCGGAATTAAGATTGCCGGAAGAAATATCAACAACCTCAGATATGCTGATGATACAACCTTGATGGCAGAAAGTGAGGAGGAATTAAAGAACCTTTTAATGAGGGTGAAAGAGGAGAGCGCAAAATATGGTCTGAAGCTCAACATCAAAAAAACTAAGATCATGGCCACTGGTCCCATCACCTCATGGCAAATAGAAGGGGAAGAAATGGAGGCAGTGAGAGATTTCACTTTCTTGGGTTCCATGATCACTGCAGATGGTGACAGCAGTCACGAAATTAGAAGACGCCTGCTTCTTGGGAGAAAAGCAATGACAAACCTAGACAGCATCTTAAAAAGCAAAGACATCACCTTGCCAACAAAGGTCCGTATAGTTAAAGCTATGGTTTTCCCAGTAGTAATGTACGGAAGTGAGAGCTGGACCATAAAGAAGGCTGATCGCCGAAGAATTGATGCTTTTGAATTATGGTGCTGGAGGAGACTCTTGAGAGTCCCATGGACTGCAAGAAGATCAAACCTATCCATTCTTAAAGAAATCAACCCTGGGTGCTCATTAGAAGGACAGATCCTGAAGTTGAGGCTCCAGTACTTTGGCCACCTCATGAGAAGAGAAGACTCCCTAGAAAAGACCCTGATGTTGGGAAGGATTGAGGGCACAAGGAGAAGGGGACGACAGAAGATGAGATGGTTGGACAGTGTTCTCGAAGCTACTAACATGAGTTTGGCCAAACTGCGAGAGGCAGTGAAGGATAGGCGTGCCTGGCGTGCTCTGGTCCATGGGGTCACGAAGAGTCGGACACGACTGAACGACTGAACAACAACAACATGCAGCACATCCCATGAACAAACATCTGAAATGCATGTAACGGTAACCTGAAAGCCCGCCACGTATATTTCTTGAGGCTTTGAAATGTTTCAGATATGTATTTACAATATTTTGACTATGGAGAGGCTACGTGAGACTGGATTTGAGGAAGTCAAATCATCTGCATTGTGAGATACAAGGTTGGGGGGCCATGAATGTCCAGATTCTTGCCGCTTAAAAATCAGCTATGGCGAAACTTGCCGGAAAAATAAGAAATCAAGACAACAAACTTCTTATAAAAGAATGGAAATGGCTTATTGAATAGGTGCAAATAAATTGTAAACAGATAAGGACATTGGCAGGATTATTGTAATAACCTGCAGTTTCATAAGAGTAAAAAATTAGCGTAGATGAATAAAAGTATAAGTTAACTTAGAATATGCAGGAAATGATAAATATAAATTTAAGGAACCGCGGAAAGAGGAGGAAGGAAGTCGAGTTTTGAAATGTTAAAATGACTGTAAAACTATTGAAATGTATATATAACTGGAAATCAGAAATAAAAAATTAAAAAAAATTAAATCAGCTACCTCAACTGATGCTTAAAGAGGCTGTAATTAAATACACCATATGAGTTGTATGTGAGCAATTCACAACAGTTGCTCATTAGAATTGAAACAATCATACTTCAGGGACCATAACTGTTCATATGTATAAAATATACCACTGTAGCTGGAGGCAACATAAAAGAACTATTATTCAAAGTTTGTTTTCCATTCTATATTTACCACAAGCCTTACCCAAAATAATTTTATTTAGACAGCAAGGCATCCCTTATTAGAATTTTAACCTAGGAGCTAATATTCCTCCTTCCTATCGACACCTGAAACTCAGAAAGCCTGGTGGCAAGCAGACTGCATTGCCATATGGTGTGTTCCAAACCCAAATGACCTTATACTCTTCTCTGCATCATTATTTGCTATATCTAGCTATATATGGCAATAACTGGTGCATGTCAAATTCACTCACTTAGCTTTGATTTATACATTTCAGGCAAATTATTCTTGAGGTCCATTCATAAAACTGCAGTTCTTTCAGAAAAAGGGGCAAAAAACAGCCTTTTCCAAAACCAACCAATATTTACAGAATGGAGTGATAAATAGTATTTAGCATTTAGGCATCACCGCTGATGCCATTTAAGGGTGTCAAATTTGCATTTACATTTTGGAATTTTAGAAAATCCCAAACCTACTTGATCTCTTCTATTCTTTCTTTGCATGCTGGTGACCTCATTGGACAGAGGCAGTTTTAGGGCAGCACAACCAGTTCAGCCACACTGGGCACCACAACAATGCTGTAGAACAGAGTGCAAGAGGTGGGAGACGCCAAATTTTAGCATCAGGGTGCTGCTGAAATTTGAGAGCCCAAAGTCCACCCCTGCATTGATTGCCATTAGTTGACTTCCTCAAAGTCAGCCTTATACAGCATCTCCCTAATCAAAATACTGTGAGTCTCTCTCTCTCTCTCTCTCTATATATATATATATATGTATATATATCTATATCTCGGAAACATTTCAAAGTACAGTGGTACCTCTGGTTAAGTACTTACAGGTAATTCGTTCTGGAGGTCCGTTCTTAACCTGAAACTGTTCTTAACCTGAAGCACCACTTTAGCTAATGGGGCCTCCCACTGCTGCTGCGCCACCAGAGCACAATTTCTTAACCTGAAGCAGTATTTCTGGGTTAGCGGAGTTCTTAACCTGAAGCGTATGTAACCTGAAGCTTATGTAACCTGAGGTACCACTGTACTGCTTATATGCAGAAACTTTCTACCTCATCAATTCCCCTCTCCGTACAATCACATATCTCCAAATTCCTCTCTATTTCTTCTCGAATGTTTCATCACTATCTCAAACTTGTCATCTTTCTCCTGCTCCCTCTCTTCTTTCAACCCCACCCACCATCAATTAACTATCTCAATTAAGTTTTGGGCAAGCTGGAACGTGGGTCTGGAAACCAAGCTTTATGAGGAATGGTTGAGAGAGCTGGGTATGTTTAGCCTGGAAAAGAGGGGACTAGGAGGAGGTATGATCGCTATCTCCAAATATCTCAAGGGCTATCACATGGAAGATGGAGCAAGTTTGTTTTCTCTTTCTCTGGAGGGTAGGACCTGTACAAATGGATACAAGTTAAAAGAAAGGAGATTCCAACTAAACATGAGGAAGAACTGTTGTTCAACAGTGGAATGGACTCCCTCGGGAGGTTTTTAAGCAGAGGTTGGATGGCCATCTGTCATGGATAATGTGGTTGAGATTCCTGCATGGCAGGGGGTTGGACAAGATGACCCTTGGGGTCTCTTCCAACCCTACAGTTCTATGATCCTATGTTAGCTCTGGTAAAGCTAAACGGGGTACCTTTGTCCTGACTGATCTGAGTAGAACTTTATTTCATTTTGCCTCATGTTATGGCAAAAATGAACAGCAGCAAGAATTCAAATGCGCTATCTCTTCTTCTCTAGTGATGCTACGCCAGACACAGAACACGGCACTCACTAATTCATTCATAATTAGTTGTTTATATTATTCATTGCAAATGTAACATTTACTTCAAGAGGCTCGTTACCTATTACACACTAGATCTGAATTAAAAGTGGACTTTTAATTTGTTGGCATAAAAAATAATCACAAGGAGGACAATCTTCACCAAAGGAATTTGCTGACTGTTCCACATGGATTTGCATCATGTCATGTATATTCCTCTTTAGCTGTTATTATCTCTACAGCTGGCACATAAAACAGCAATGTTGATGAGAGTTTATGTCCAACATCAATGGTAAGTATTCACCAGTGCATTTTCCTCTTTTCACGTAAACAGACAAGGCTTCATCTTCAATGGCATCTTTCCCCTCAGACTCTTCCCAAGATCCACATTACTTAAATACATATCAAACAGTTGTGTTATACGGAAGGTGTAGCAGAAAGAGAGACAGACGCAGCAGTTAGAAAACATGAGGATAATACAGGAAGGAGAAAGAGAACTTCCAAAGGCCGGTGGGAATGTTGGTATCCATTCTAATAGCTACCATTAACTTTAAGTGGCAGGATTGTTTTCCTAGGAACATTTCCATGTGATATTTTTTTCAGGGGCTCATTAATCTTTCAGTTATGAGAGCAAACCACAATCTATTCTACTCTATTCAATAATGGTACATCAGTGTAAGAATGGCATTTTTTAAAAAAGAGAACTTATTGTTAGGCTTAACTGTTACATGGGATGAAAAGGATATGTTTACAAAACAAAGCTAGAAGATTCTGCACATATGGTGAGATAAGCAGGATAGTTGCTTTAGCTTCTTTACACATTCTCCACCTACTGCCTCATCTGCCACACTCAGCCATATCTCCTGGGGCCTTCCTGCAGGAAGCCATCTGCTCAAAAAGGTGTGGGGGGTGTTACCCCTTGATCAGCTGCCTCGTCTAGTCAATCATGAGCTGAAGAAGTCTACCAAATCAAAGGGATGCTCTTCCTCAGGCAAACATCCTCCTGCTCGGCAGGTGGCTGTCTGCATCCGAGGCCTCAGGTGCTGAAATGGGAACAAGTGAGCAAAGAGGCAGAAGACACAGAAATATCTAACAGAAGAAGTTTCCAGCAGACACCTCCAGCCCAGAATCTGCTCATTTGAGCTTTCTTTTTCTTGAGAGGGAAGAAAGTGTGATATAAACTAACATATAAACAACTGAATTCAGGGAATGTTGATAAAAGTTGGAAAGTTATCCCAAAGCGTAAGTGTTTCTTAAAAGTTTGAAAACTGGGTTCTGGAAACGTCATTCAAGTTGCATGACACTGCTTCTACTGCTCATATCCTCAGAGGTACAGTTAGGTAAATTGAGACTCAGGGACGCACCTTTCTTGTGGCGTCCAAACTTTTTTCAAAGAGGGCCAGATTTGATGATGTGAAGGGCCGTGAGGGCCAACCAAAGGGCCATCCAAAGTTGTTGACCTTTTTTTAGGGTTGAAGTTGTTGAGCTTTTTTTAGGGTTGAAATAAACTGCCACAGGGGCCGGATTAAACCCACCGGTGGGCTGGATTAGGCCCCCAAAATGACTTTGGACATGCCTGCTTCAGATGGTGATGAGCATTAATTCACCTCCTTCAAACTGTTATAAGCCTTGAGGGATGCTCCTGGTCATTTGGCTGAGCAGCAGCCCTAAACTTCAGTCACAACATCCTTCGCTTATGGTACCACTGCATGCCCTCTTGACTCGATAATATCATTAGCAAAGCAGAGTCTACCATATCTTTCCTCAATACCATTTCCACAGAAAAACCATTAAGTCTGTTTTTAAAGCAAAGGAACAGTTCATCTGGATTAAAGGGGAAGTTTGGCTATAGCATGGCATTTTAATGAGGACAGTGTCTCATGGATGCTGCAAAAGAAACAAAAACAAAAAAGCCTTGTGTGCATGAGCAGCACTGAGTCCACAACAAACTGTATTATAGAGCTGCTCCAAGATATTCTCCTACCTGGATGACATTCTCCTACCATCCAGTTATAGCCTCAATACCTCCTCATAAAGATTCAGTGCCACTTTGATCCCTTGCTGTTTTTGAGTTAAGATGATAAAACAATCCTTTTGCTACCTGAAACATATAACCTGATAGAATACCTTTCATCCCACTGCTGACATTGCTTCTCTGTGCCTTTGCCATCTTGTTTACTGATTATCACTTGTAGCCAGTGGCGTTCTCAACTGATCCTAGAAAAAAATAAATACAGATAGAGCACACTGATGAATAAAGGTTACTCGCAAACACAAAGCCTTGTCATATTTCACCTCCTTCTGGTGAGTCATTACACTGATTTCCCATAAAGTCAAGAAATGAGGTAAAAAACATGCTCTTAACCTCAAGGTCCTTCATGGTTGCAGCATCTCCTGCTTAGCTGATCTTTATTCTCCTTAAGCTCCAATTCAGATTTTGTCACCCTCAAACCTGCTCTTCAAAGTACATTTATTTAGTAGCACTGCAAACTGATGAGAAAGGAAAGTGACAGTGCCTTTATTCATTACGCCTTTAGGACATATTAATTTCTGGATCCCGGTAGAGCTATGTTGCTTGCATCTTTATATCATTTGGACAAGGCACCAAGCTTGATCAATTGACTGGTTCTATGAATAAAGTTTTAATCACAAATTAAAGTTTCTCCCAGTAAAAAAACAAAAAATGTGGAGCTAACGGCAAGAAAAGGCTCCGGGATTGGGGTATTTGATGGAGCTTTTCATGTGAAGTTAGGAATATACGATCTTGAGTCAAAAATAATTCTCTGTTATACTCTGAGCCAAGATGCCTCTATTCCTAACAGACCAGGCTGTATATATCCAGGGAATTCACCAGACACTAGCAATTTTTTTCTGAATATACATTGCTCTGTTTGCCAATTTCTGATAATCCGAAGTAATGGCAAGATATTCCCCAAATACTGGCAAACCATTGTTGCCATGTGAATCTTACTGTAATCTATTATTCTACAAGGCTGTTACTTTCACCCCAAACCCTTTTCAGGAGCTGAAAAACAGCGAATCATGAAAAACATAGATGATTGAGAGATCATGGCCATCGTCCCCATTCGTTTAAAGGTAGATAGCCGTGTTGGTCTGTCATAGTCAAAACAAAATAAAATAAAAAAAATTCCTTCCAGTAGCACCTTAGAGACCAACTAAGTTTGTTCTTGGTATGAGCTTTCTTGTGCATGCACACTTCTTCAGATACACTGAAACAGAAGTCACCAGACCCTTATATATAGTGAGAGGGTGGGGAGGGGTATTACTCAGAGGGGTGGTGGAAATGGGTGAAAGGTTGATAGCTGTGGTAAACCTGTTGACGACTGTTAATGGCTGCAATTAGTCTTACAGGAAAAAGCAAGGGATGAGAAGGTTAAAAAAGCTTTGTCATATATAATGAGATAAGAATCCAATGTCTTTGTTCAGACCAGGTCTCTCCATGGTTTTAAGCTTGGTAATGAGTTGCAATTCAGCAACTTCTCTTTCCAGTCTATTTCTGATTCCCATTCGTGATATCCATGCATTGATCTGAAAATCTGAACAGATCCTATGTATGTACAATTTGTACAGAGGTACTCTGTTCAGGCCTTTAAATCAAAATTTGGTGGCTTATGGTCAAGGGCAGTGCAGGTCATCTTGTTGTCCCTACATGTTTTTATTATCTATCATTTTGAACATCTTGGGGGGGGGAATGATTGTGGTAGTTTTTAGGATTAGGTCATAGCCAAGTTTTCCTATATGTTTCCCCTCAACAGTCTGTTGTTAAGGGATCCTAAGCAAAAGCTGTGATCAGTGAATTCTATGCAATCCCTCCGTATCAAAAAGAGAGATGGAGCTTGAGCTGTAACCACAGAAACAACTGCTCCTTGCTATGGTTCTTGTGTAATCATGGAAATTATATGTGCCTGCATATGCAATTTAAGCAAGCATTAAATTAGAAGAAATGTTTGCTTTTCATCTCCTTAACTCCAACTATATTTCCTCTCTCTGTGTTATATAAAACAAACCTAATTTTTGTTCAGGGAGTAATTGAATAGGCTTATTCCATTCCAAATTAACAACTTTCAGCCAACTTACTAAAAAAAAGAATATGACAATCTGTTGGAAGTTTAAAGTTCGGAAGCTAGCTTGATTATCATTTATTTTATGTATTTTTTTTATTTAATATGATTATATGCTGCTTAATACTCAAAACCTCTAAGCAATTTATATAAAATAAGCATTAAAATCACTGATAAAATCAGATGATTAAAAAGAAATTCACCCCCATATTTTCATAATATAAATAAAACCATCAGTTTATATATATATATATATATATATATATATATATATATATATATATATATATAATGAAATTGCATGTTAAGATAAGAATTTACTTAACTGGGTTGGCTTGCTTGAACAAAAAAGTTAACAGGCACCAAAACAGTACTTTGAATGTGCCTGCCTAATTTCACTAGACAAGGTGTTCCAAAGCATAGATTATTTATTTAACAAGATTTATATGCCATTTAATCATTAAAACTTCTAAGGAATTCACCTAAGATATACATTAAAACTACCAATACAACCAGATGTTAAAGATCATTAACCTAAAAAATTAAAATATAAATGAAACCAGCAGTTTAAAAAATATACAATGTTTTTGAACATTTTTATAGTACTAACAATTTAATTTAGCACTCCCATTATCTCTATTAAATTAAGTTCCTGCTGGCTGTCTATCAATTTATAACAAATGTTAGAGTAGATTTAATCTCAGTGCTAAAACTAGAAAAAGCAGACTCACTTCTAATCAAGTTTATCCAATGACTATTGTAATAATAGGATATGAAAAGGGATTAAGACTTTTCAAAGGACCCCAGGAATGTCACAGAACTGTGTGCAGGTTACATTGATTAGATTCAGGACAGGCAAAAGAAAATACTTCACACTATGCATCATTAGAAATTCAGTATCTCAAAATGTAGTCATGGTGGCATATTAAAACTGTGAAATTCACTGTTTCAAGATTTCTGCATTGCAGGGGGTTGGACTAGATGGTTCTAAGGGACCCTTCAAACTCTGCAATTCTAGGATTCTAAGATGTTGAGATGACCACCAGCTTGGATGACTTTTAAAGGCAATTGGGCAAAGTCATGGATAATGATAATTATTGTTTTGTTTTGTTATTTATACATACATACATACCCTGCCCATCTGGCTGGGTTTCCCCAGCCACTCTGGGTGGCTCCCAACAGAGTATTAAAAACACGATAAAGCATCAAACATTAAAAACTTCCCTAAACAGGGCTGCCTTCAGATGTCTTCTAAAAGTCAGATAGTTGTTTATTTCCTTGACATCTGATGGGAGGGCGTTCCACAGGGCGGGCGCCACTACCGAGAAGGCCCTCTGCCTGGTTCCCTGTAACCTCACTCCTCGCAGGGAGGGAACCGCCAGAAGTCCCTCGGAGCTGGACCTCGGTGTCTGTGCTGAATGATGGGGGTGGAGACGCTCCTTCAGGTATACTGGGCCGAGGCCGTTTAGGGCTTTAAAGGTCAGCATCAACACTTTGAATTGTGCTTGGAAACGTACTGGGGGCCAATGTAGGTCTTTCAGGACTGGTGTTATATGGTCTCGGCGGCCACTCCCAGTTACCAGTCTAGTTGGAGGATAAGACTATAAATGGTTTAGTTTATAGGCATTTTTATACCACTCAACATTTAAACACCAGAATGCTATACCTTTTAAGACATGAGAGCATGTGCAAAATAAAATGCAGAAAAACAGTAAAACATCTTCAATAGTATGGACGACATGGCTAGGCCACACTACAAGGAAAACTTCCATAAATATTAAATATTGTCTCCAGGGTATTCGACCTCTGTTTCTGGGGATCATTAGCAGAAGAATGCTAATGCTGTGGCCTTCAAGTAGTCCTGTGGTTGTCTAACATTTGGTCCAATGTGAGCATACAGATCTGTCTGTGTCCCTTTCTTTTTTACTAAAACTATATTAGAATTGTGTTATTTTTATAGAGATGCTGCATTGTATGTTGGAAACATTCCCCCGTGTACTATTTAAATTGGAGGGGAATAAAAGCTAGGTTTGATTTTGAATTGTTCGTGGCAGTTAAAAAAAAAAATCTGCACACTTATGAGAGATAACTTTGAGACTTTAAATTACAGCCTAGCGCTTTTGAAAATACTTAATAGGGTGAATAGGCAGTTTAATGGAACGTGTCTATATTGGGGTCCAGCTGATCTAAAACTTTTTCCATTGTACATTAGAAACATTGCCTTTGAACCATACAGAGATGGATACCATATAAAAAATAAACAGCGAACCTCAAAATGTTCCTTTCTTGCTCATTAAATAGCAATTGTTTCAAGATGAAAATGCCAGCCTACATGCCAAGGCTGGCTAGTTCCGCTTTAATCGACCGATATACTTCGGCCTGAATCCCTTAATAAGAAAAAGAGGAAAGAAATTATTTTTGCTTTAAATAACCCATTAGTCATTATAATAAAATAAGCACTCAGTATTCACACTGCAGCAGTCCTTTTGCACTTGTCCATTGGCCTTTCCATCCTGCTCTGTCATATTTCTTACCCTTGTGTTTTCAGAAGCTATTTATTTGAACAGGAGCCTGTGGTGAAGTGAAGGCGGCTTATGCCAATGATATAAATTGGCTCGGTCACAAAGTGCTTGGCCAAAGGCTGATCATTTGATACACAAGCAACCAGCAAGGTTGATGCAAATAATTAACATGCTTTCTTGAATCCCAGCTTTGAAAGGGTCTGAAGGCTTCCCCCCCCCCCTTGTATGTTCTCTGCTGTTTTATTATGTTGGAAGCCACCCAGAGTGGCAGCCCAGTCAGATAGTATTATTATTATTATTATTATTATTATTATTATTATTATTATGGAATAGGATGTCCCTATTTTCATCAAAGAAATGTTGGGGGATATGCAATAATCATGGCATGGTAATGATAATAATAATAATAATAATAATAATAATAATAATAATAATAATAATAATAATAATAATTTATTATTTATACCCTGCCCATCTGGCTGGGTTTCCCCAGCCACTCTGGGTGGCTTCCAACAAAATATTAAAATACAATAGTCTATTAAACATTAAAAGCTTCCCTAAACAGGGCTGCCTTCAGATGACTTCTAAAAGTCTGGTAGTTGTTTTTCTCTTTGACATCTGGTGGGAGGGCGTTCCACAGGGCGGGCGCCACTACCGAGAAGGCCCTCTGCCTGGTTCCCTGTAACTTGGCTTCTCACAACGAGGAAACCGCCAGAAGGCCCTCGGCACTGGACCTCAGTGTCCAGGCAGAATGATGGGGGTGGAGATGCTCCTTCGTTTCTTGCATAATTGTGTAATTTCCTTTACTTCAAAAAATTAAAACGACTAATGAAATTTGCTGTCCTTTGTAACACTAGCAGGTGTTTAAGGGGGAAGGGATCCAAGTGAATCCCAGTAAACAGAAAATCTGGAAAACCTCAGCCGCATGACTTACACAGTGGAAAGGTATTCCTGACAACCACTCATGCAACCTTATTTAAATATATCCCAGAAGGGTTTTTCTATTCATCCTATTATGCTGGCCAAGTAGCTACAAAGGAAAAATAGACTGGGAAAACACACTGCCTCCTCTCAATGTTTATTCCCTTATGTGTTTCATTTACAACTGAAGTTGAAAACAATACTCGGGTGTAATAGAATTGGCTTTCCCACACAGCACCAGGTGGTCAAAGAGTTCCCCATTCAAACCTCAGAAATGTTAAGTTAACTTCATGTTCTGGCAAGGAAAGCTTTTATGAAGTTTCACATAAGGAAATATTAACATGACTTCAACTTGAAAACGGCTCCTTCCGTCTCTCCACCCTGCCTCACAGGACTCCTTCAAACCGAGACATTCTGTTAAAGAAGTCTCATCCCTTCTTATTTTTTCCCCAGTATGCATTTTTTGGCTCAAGGTTTATGAAGCCTTTAAGGCAACTGACCTTTAGAAGTTCCTCCAACTGCTGCCTATTAGCTCTTTATTAGGTAAGGTAAAGGTAAAAGACCCCTGGACGGTTAAGTCCAGTCAAAGGTGTCTATGGGATGCGGCGCTCATCTCGCTTCAGGCCAAGGGAGCCGGCGTTTGTCCACAGACAGCTTTCCAGGTCATGTGGCCAGCATGACTAAACCGCTTCTGGCACAACATGATGGAAACCAGAAAACACAGAAACGCCATTTACCTTCCCGCCACAGCGGTACCTATTTATCTACTTGCACTGGTATGCTTTCGAACTGCTAGGTTGGCAGAAGCTGGGACTGAGCAACAGGAGCTCACCCCATTGTGGGGATTCGAACTGCCGACCTTCCGATCAGCAAGCCCAAGAGGCTCTGTGGTTTAGATCACAGTGCCACCCATGTCCCAGCTCTCTATTAGCTCTATCAGAAGTAGCTGGTGCTCATTGGATGGGTAGGGTGGAAGAAAGGGAGAGCAGCAGGAGGTGGAGCCAAAGCAAGATAATAGGAAGGGACCATGAGGGTCATCTAAGTCCAACCCCCTTCAGTGCAGGGACCTTTTACCCAATGTGGGGCTTGAACCTACAACCCTGAGATTAAGAGTCTTATCCTTTACCGACTGAGCTATCCAGCCTCAGCTATTTTTTGTCCCCCATCCTTCTCCCTGCTGAGTTCCACAGGACAACAGCAAGGCTAGAGAGGAGGAAGCTGTCAGGTTGTGCTACCCCACATAACTGGTTGTAAGTAGGAAGCCCAGGAAACTGGGTTGGTTGATGGAGCAGTGCTTCATTCACCCTAATGGGCCAGATTCTACTGTCCAGTCACTAGACTTCTATTACATTACAATCATATTGTTAAAATCTTTTACTGAACTGCTTTCCTCACTATATATTACTGTATTATTTTATACTCTGGGTAAGAAAACTTATTTCCATCTGCAAAAAAAGACTAATTTGAGCAGAACATAAAGCACACAGCTCCCTATGCTAATCAATGTAAACTTCAGCATAAACTGCGCCCATATTTTTCTCTGGAAATTTGCTGCTCTGGTTACAGCTGGCAATATTTACAATATTATTGCTTAGAATTTATTGCAAGCACCTTTTGCTTTGCCATGCTTCACTTACACCTTTATCTTTCTCCATTACTGACTCAGAAGTAGCAATCAAAATATGGCATCAAATAAGGCAACACATATCAAAGGAGCTATGAGAGTTGCTATAAGATCCCTGGAACTGTGAGCAAGCATACTTTCCTGCTTCTGAACCACCCAGGCCTTGTTTGGCTCTTACGTGTGGGCTGCCTGAATTTCCTTGTATAAAAGTGTTCCACAGACCAGATTCTATAGTCTCCAGGGCACATGAAAGAATCATTCACAGCCCTAATGAAAACTCTGGATTTATCTGGAATGTGCATTATGGCACAAAGTCATTAGAGGCCTTATCTCTATTCATGTATTCAGTATCCATGGTTACATCCAACAACTAAGGATACTGTGCACATAGATTAGTGGCAGTAAATTCCAGCCCCAATTTACTTGTGTTCATTCAGAGTCCTCACACAAACAGCTGTATACATGGAGGGTTCTCTATATATAACTGAGAATGCTACAAGGAGCTAGACTACAAGTATGTACTCTCCACTCGAGTGATAAGTACTGGTGCAGTACTTGTATAAGCTTCTAGTTTCATATGGCTTTTTACCATTTCTGATCTTTCAGAAACATACACATTGAACATGGGAAAGCAAGCAGCTACCTTCACTAACAGTGCTATATTGTAAAGCAGGAAGATCCTCTCTATTATCTGTTGAGGACTAGCAGTCTCAGACCCAATGTTGCTTGGGAATTCAAAGAAACTAGAAAAAAAATCAGTGCCATTTCGAATTTCAAAATGGCACCCAATTGTTTCCAAACATAGGTGATAACTTGCTCCTTGATCTCAGGAACCACCATGCAAAATTGGGTTACAATATCCTAGGAGGTGGGCAAATGCATAGTGAACAGGCAAAAGGTGTACCAGATTTCCATAAAGGTCTGTTTCTGAGCACAGTTCAAAGTTATTCCCCATAAACCTGTCCAGGTGTTAAGATCTTCTTCCAAGCCAACCCTTCTGCAAGTCCCCTGCCTTCAGAAGTGAGATGGATGGTAACCTAATAAACAGCCTTCTCAATGTTAATGTCTCATCTCTATAATCATCAGAGATGTTCATCAGGCATCACCTCTGCTGCCTTTTCGGCACCAAGTGCAGTCTGTTTTCTTTGCCCAGGATTTTGAGATTTTCTGCTTTAGCTCTGTAATTTAAACACTGCCAATTTCTAGCTTATCCTGCTGTTCTGACAGTAACGACGTATCAATTTTCCTCAAAGCAAGAAGCATTCCATTGGAGCTGCCTTCAAGCTAGCTTGAAAATTCAGACCTGCTCCAGCCTTCCTGGCTTACATGCCATCACTTTAAACCAATGGTGAGGAACCTGAGGCACCCCAGGTTTGTTTGACTCCGCCTACCATCAGCCTCAGTCAGCATGGCTAATGGTCGGGAGAGTATGAGATCTGTGGCCTTCCAGATGATTGCTGAACTATAGCCTCCACCTGTACTCTAAACTGTCTCCCCACCCCATCCCAATTTCATGCACACACACTCAGAACTACCATGATAGTAGGTGTGGCCTGGCTGGCAGTAGTTACCAATTGTCATAGGCATCTGAAGAAACATATTCTAGCCAGTCGTGTCTGTTGGAGAATATCCTGGTCACTAGCAAGTCACTTGGGACGCGGGTGGTGCTGTGGGTTAAACCACAGAGCCTAGGACTTGCCGATCAGAAGGTCGGCAGTTCGAATCCCCGCGACGGGGTGAGCTCCCGTTGTTCAGTCCCTGCTCCTGCCAACCTAGCAGTTCGAAAGCACGTCAAAGTGCAAGTAAATAGGTACCGCTCCGGCGGGAAGGTAAACGGTGTTTCCGTGCGCTGGTTTGGCTCGCCAGAAGCGGCTTTGCCATATTCAAAACTGGTGAACGAGGTTTCTAGTGGGTTCAATGGTGACCAAAAAAAGAAAGAAAAAACCTGCTTACATAACTTGTGTGGTTTAAGGATGGATTATTTGACATTACACGTTTTCTCCTACGTAAAGGGCAGATGAAGTCTGTGGACATGCAACCTGGTGGCCAAGCTCCAGTTCTGTATGTATATAAGGAATGCTTACTACAATCCTATGGAAGGACTTATCTCAAATCAGATCTTTTTTTTTTTTTTTACAATTAGCTCTACTGTTCGCAGCAACACATGTTGATCAGTGGTCCCATGTGATTCAAGTTCCATCCCAGCACCTCCCTGCCCATAGGCTGTTTTTCCTGGAAAAACTCTCTGGATTTTTCCATCTTTGAGATATTATTCATTTGCATTTGTGACTGTAGAGGGAGATATTTTAAGTAGGAAATCCAATGAGAAAGTGTCTATATTTGTTTCCATTTTGAATGCCCAACTAGGTTATACTGTGGATGCAAGGGGAATTAGGCAAAAAGCTACTTTGCTGCCACAGAATAGCCAACTCATTTACATAATGCTTTTAACACAGCCTCTTGTAGAAAAGACTTCAAAGCATCTTACTGGGCCATTTAAACCTGCTTATTTGATGTGAGGGGGTTTAATAAGTTTAGCCAGCATTTACTTTCACCTGGAAAAATTAATTTTTCCTAATGAAGCAGTATTCACACTGCTATCAAGCAACAGAATGGAGCAAATTTAATGTGTGCATTCCTATCCAAGTGTATATAAGGCCACTTCTTTACCCTTCAGTAAATCAGAATCAGATTAAACATTACACTGATCATAAACCTGGTGATTATTACCATTTTTGTTTCCAGAAAGCCTGGTTTAGGAAACTTGCCACACAGGATTTGGGGGATCTTTATTACTATTGCAAAATAGTAATAGTATAGTAATATCCCAGATTGTCAATAGGGCTTCTCATGCTGCCCTCTAGATTTAACTTTTGGAAATGAATGGCACTACTTTGTGTGGTTCAAATGTGACATATTTTGTTCTTCTGAAGTTTTGTCTTCATTCGCTGCTTTCCATTGCTGCAGCTTCTCCAGCCACAACCAGATGTTCTTCAGTCAGAGATTTATAAATCATAAAATCCAGATTATGAACCCAATTCATTACCTGTAATCTGATTTTCAACCAGCTATGCTTTCAAACAGAGAAGGGTTAATTGCATAGATGCTAATGTCAAAACAAAGATGTTACGGCCTAACCAAGAATATCTAGGCCAGTGTTCCCCAACCTTGGGCCTCCAGCTGTTTTTGGACTATCAACTCCCATCATCCCTCGCTAGTAAGACCAATGGTCAGGGATGATGGGAATTGTAGTCCGAAAACACCTGGAGGCCCAAGATTGCGGAACACAGATCTAGGCAATACAACTATGTTTGGACATTCTTAGAAAATGAGACTAAAAATACAGTATAGCATGTCACAGGGTTTCTCCACAGTTGAACATGGTAATTTTGCTGTTAATCCACTCCCCCCACCCATCAAATTAGATTGGAATAGTCTACACCTGCACATACTTGAATTTATATATGAGGAACATACTAGTTCGTACTAGTAGATGTTCCATGTTGTGTTTGTTCTCCTATTCTTCTTTTTGGTTCTGCTGTTCTAGGGTTGCCATATTTCAAACAGTGAAAATCTGGGCAAAAACATTGTTGAGATGTTTTTGAGCTATTTTTATGGAAAATCGGCAAAAACGACACTGCCAAGATGGGCTGCCATACACCTGGATTTTCTCAGACATTTTACTGATTTCCACCCGGACACGGCTGCCAACTGCAGTATTCCAGATATGTCCGGGAAACTCCGGATTTATTGCAACCCTATATGCTGATTAAGTACTGCAAGGGCATGCACACAGATAGGTGCACAAGCACTTGGGTTTTTCATTTTTTATTTTAAAAAAAACATGTCCAGGAAATGTGCAAAAGCACACATTCAGAAGATTGTAGAATTTCACACATTTTTGCAATTTTCTGGTTTTGTGCAAAAGAATTTCTATAGATAGACAGATACAGTAGATGATAGACAGACAGACAGACAGACAAACAGATAGATATAGCACTCCTCCATTCAGGGGTGTTCTGGAAATAGTTACATGCACAGAAAAGAAATGAAAGCATCCAATCATCTTGGGGACTCCACCCCAGATTTGTGTAGGGTTTAGACCTTAGCTTTTTCTTCTCCCAGAGATGTTCCACAAGGCAGCGGAGGTTTAGAATCATAGTTTTACTTTTCCTAGATGGGCTACCACTCCCAGTTCATTTCCGAGTGTAGTTGCAGCTGCTTCTTGAATGGCTGACCAAGCTTCTTGAATGGCTGTCTTTTCTTCTGTGAATCTGCCCATCCTTTAATATCAGCAGTTGTGTCAATCTTATGTTTGCCATTGGTTGGGATTATGTTTGTTTTCTTCACTATACTTCTATCTGCAAGCTGCTTTGTGGAGAGGTAATGTGAAGTATCAATCAATCAATGAAACACTAGCCTCCTTCACACATAACTAACAATAGGGGGGCAGGATCATGTGATCACTGGGGGGATGGACCACAGAGTCTACCCATTAGTGTGGTCATCTGTGGGTGGCAAGGAAGTAAAGTGTGAAGCAAACTCCTATGGTTCTGTTTGAAGAATAAAAGAGACATAAATGCACTGATTATCTCCAAGGGCTTTTTTCCCTGGATGAGATGTTCAGCATTTTCCCTACTCAGCCTTCTAATGAATCTGGAGTTTACATTGTGTAGAGGCATCATTAAGACTTATTATCTGTACTGTCTGAATCAATTCTTTCAGAGCAGCTACGGGAACATTTCTGAACCTTCTGCCAAACAACACTCCAATTCAACTAATATTTGTAGACTGCATGAGATGTGGGACAAATAATGTCTTTTCAATTTACTTTATGCAAATGAACCATTTAGGCCTGGTGGCTTCTGTTACCTCATGCTAGTGGTATTTATTCATTAGCCTAAAAAATATCTCATTTAAGAAATAGAACATTCATTTCCAATTGCTCATCATTTTCTCTTGTTCGCACATTTTTGGGGGGGGATGAAAGAATGAGCAGTACAAAATGGCAACACATAACCAACAAGGATTAATTTTCTATACAAAAAAACAAACTGTATACACTATGGAAAGAAAATATTTAATGAGCAGCTGAAATCTTATATCGACACTGAATTATTGACCATGACAGAAATATTGTTTGATGATTACAGCCATCTCTTTTCCTCTAATTTTTTAATGCTCCCAAGGGTCTCCCAAAAATATAAATAAAAGTTTTGTTTTACTGTGATTATATTCACTTTTATCATTAGCAATCTTTCAGCTGCCATTTTAATTTATTTATCAATGCATCACATTTGTATATGGAGCTTAGAGTGGCATGGAATAGAAGCCCTTAATGGTTTGCTTTATTGCAACAATTCTATAAATTAAGGTACTTACTCAATTTGAAAGAGAAACAAATCTTTAAACAGGCATGACATTCATTCTTTATAAAGATAAAGTATGCTTAATTTGCTTGCCTTACCTTACCTTTTGAAGGAAGAATTCTATTGCCAGGAATCAGCTTTTGGAAACAGACTATTAGTAAATGGATGACGGTGGTAAAGACTGAAGAGGGACGTGTATATTTTCCACTGAGTACTAATACAATTTTCAACTGTTCACAACAATATTCCTATGAAATTGCATTTGCTAAAGTCCACAGCAGGGGTCACCCATAATTTCACCTCATGAGCTATTTGGGCAAACCACATAAACTGTTGTAGGCACCCCACACACCCCACAACCAACTACACACCACAGCCTAGTCTATTGGCTACAACCAAGGGTGCAGGCTCCTGGGGGGCCAAGGCACTGTGGCTCCCCCAATCTTGTTTTTAGGAAGGTGTCAGGCCCCCTCAATATTCAGACGGCCCCCTGTGTGACGCCTGGATGTCACACGGCATCATGAGTCCTCCTCTGGCTACAACAAGCCAAACAACAGCAGGGGGCATGAGGAGGAGGAGGAGGAGGAGGAAGAAGAAGAAGAAGAAGAAGAAGAAGAAGAAGAAGAAGAAGAAGAAGAAGAAGAGTTTGGATTTGATATCCCGCTTTATCACTACCCGAAGGAGTCTCAAAGTGGCTAACATTCTCCTTTCCCTTCCTCCCCCACAACAAACACTCTGTGAGGTGAGTGAGGCTGAAAGACTTCAAAGAAGTGTGACTAGCCCAAGGTCACCCAGCAGCTGCATGTGGAGGAGCGGAGACGCGAACCCGGTTCACCAGATTACGAGTCTACTGCTCTTAACCACTATACCACACTGGAAATTGGGAAGGTATCCTCTGGGTGTCAAGGAAGGCCCCTGTGGTCTACAAATACCAGTAAGTCTCCTCTGTGCCTGGCATTAGAGAAGCAGCATGAGGTAGCACTGCCACCTAACACACACTTTTAGCCAAGAAAGGCACATGTGCCCCACCACCAATTACTGTAGCGCAGGCCAGGTAGATACAGGTTTTGTGATCTGGGTTGAGCCAGAGAAGATCTGCAATGAACATATACATTTGAGGGTGAACTCCAACCTCATATGGCTCTTCCTTGGCTGCTGTGGAAAACCCTGTGCCTCTTGGCTTACCACTACCAAAGGTCCAATGTTGGTACAGGCTGGGAACAGATATGGGGCATGCTGGGAGGTGAACTGGGGAAAGATTTGAACTGGAAAGAGTCACAGCCTTCCCATTCCCTGACATGCCCCTGAAACAGGGGGAAATACAAACCATATGCAGCTAGTACATAGCTCTCAACTTTCGGATTTGAAAATAAGGGATTTTCTCCGAACTTTCGGGTTTGAAAATAAGGGATGACATCAGGGCCGTGCAATGGCACCAAGTAGCCTCGCCACCCTGTGCTCCAGAGGCTGCGCGCAAACGGGTGAGCAAAAGAGCGAGCGCGTAGACTGCAGGCAGGCTGGCTGTCTGGTTGGGCGTGAGGGTATGGATGCACAAGGCATGCAAGCTCCGCCCCTAGTCGGTCTCAGTCTCCTTATTGGCAGCTGAGCAATGCAGCTGAGGAGCTTCCCTGGCCGGCAGGGAGGGAGAGGAGCTGCTTCCTTTGAAATCCGGGAAATTTAAGGGATATCAACAATCCGGGATAGCAGCGGGAAACGGCATTGGAATAAGGGAGTTTCCCGCAAAAAAAGGGAGGGTTGACAGCTATGAGCTAGTATATCTATCTTCCCACCACAACGGGAGGGGAAATGTAGACTGGATCAGACTGGAAAGGAAGCGGAAGATCAAATTCCACTCCTCCTTCTTCCCTTCTGCTCAGCTGCTGTACATCCAGCAGAGTTCTGGACTGGTGGCTTGCCCACCTCTTGTTTTCTCCTGCTCTCTTAGGAGAGGGATTGCTCTGCCAATATCCTTGTACAATGCAATTCTATTTTGGGCATGATCTAGCCAAAGTTAAGCACATTAAAGTCCAACTGAATTTGACTTAATCACATTCTGAACTCTCCCCCTGAGGTCAATAGTTCTTAAAAGTGCTTAACTGTTGCTGCATTGTATTCTTTGCATGCATCTTTCATCTAGCTAAGCTAAAAAAATTATCCACCACTTAGGAATACAATTAAAAAAAAACATTTTTGAAGTGCAGGAAATCCTTTGAAATTCATCAAAGAAATGCAGTATGGTAATGGAGGAAAGGAGAAACATTGTTTTATTCTAAGGAATCAAAAGAAATAAATTGGTTTTTAGCTGCTTACCTGTTCAGGCAATGCTGGTTAATTATTATTTTTAAGGGTGTAGTTTCATGGTTGTCAGAAATGGAAATAATACCGTTATATTTTGCTGTTTAACAGAACACAGATTTATGAAACTGGGATTTATTGGGGGTTATTGGGTTGCTGTTTTTATTTTGATTATATATTTTGTGGTTTTATATTTTGATTTTGTTCTGTGAACTGCCTGAGACTTCTGGTTATAGGACGGTATATAAATTCTAATTCTAATAATAATAATAATAATAATGCAGGTGATATCTAGGAAGATAAAAACAAATCATTTTATTGTTAATCATTCACAAGTGATTGAGTCATACTGAAATATCCAGTTTCCAGCATGACCTGTTGCTTTCTAGTCCTTTTTTGCTTGAATTATTTAAGTTAGCCACTTCAGACATTTAGGCTGCAATCCTATGCCCAGGTACCCGAGAGCAAGGCCTATTGAATAGTGGATCACTCTGGTGAGCACATTTTCACAAGCTGGGCTAATTGTATACATGGTGATGCCACATGCTGGTTTTTGACACTTGATCTCAACTTCACAAAAAGCTGTGGTTGCAACTGGGAGCTACTAAGTGTGCTCCAACCACTCTGTGGAGATGCACGCAGGAAGCATATGCTGGCAACTGAGGAGCTCCATAACTTCAGACCCCTGCAGACCTTTGGATCATAGCCAATGACTTCATTCCGAGTAGTGGAGATGCATATAATACTTCTCACTTTCACGGGTTAGTTTACAGCTAACAAGTGTTTACAACAGTAAATCTTCCCAAAAACGCAGACCGTTATTGTCTGAAAAATATTGTTTGTCATATGACCTTTATTCCATGACACAGTTAATCAATCATTCTTCTCAACTGGTGCTTTTGCAGATTTTAATAGCACCATGGGAATTAATGGCTTGACAGTGAGCCTTTTTTGAACCTCTGTAATTTTAATAGTACCTGCAGAACATGAGTTAAATCTTCATTTACAAGGCAGCTCTGTAAAGCCTGCCAAGATTAGCATTTGTCAAAGTCTGCTTGCTAATAGGGAAATAAAAAAATGCTAAAAAAAGAAGTCTTGAAGAATGCAAATACCAATATTTTTCTCTTTCCCACTAGAACAGCTTTTAAGAACCTTAGCATACATCTATTTCAAAAATATAATCCATTTTTCCTGCTCTTAGTTAAAGAAAACTATGACTGAGCTACAGATAATATTTCCAAGTGCCCCATATTAGTAATGTAGGCTGCAATCCTACAGCCGCTTACCTGGGAGTAAACTGCATTATACTCATTGGGACTTCATTCTAAGCAGATATGTATAGGATACTGCACTGGAAAACAATATTTTTAAAACCGTCCAAATCATGACAGACATTTCAAGAAAGTCAAACTGGTATACAATGTCCTGGGTGTATATTTTATTTATTTCTTGAATATTTCCAGCTAAGTGCACTGTTGAAATACACCAGTTGCCTGGTGTGGCCAGAGGCAAAAAAAAAAATATGCAGAGCAATAGATGTCACTCTTACATATGTACCGCAGGCTACATTCAAGCCATGCAAAATTCAGAGGTTCCTACAAACCCACGTCTCTCCATCCAGGATTGTAAGAGACATTATCATGGCTCAAGGACTGTGCACAGAATGTGGCCGGTTCCAAAAGCAGAACTCGGAAAACTTCCCATTTCGCACATTAATACTTTCTTTATCTTACTCTCTCTCCCTCACAGTTGTGGAGCCATTGGGTGTGTTCTGTATTTGTTTATTCATTTATTATTATTTATTGTCTATCAATTTTGGGGGCACCCCCAATATTTTCGGGGTGGGACCGACCGAAGGGACCTGGGCAGCAGTGGAGCATATGCTCACTCTGACCGGGGTGGGCATCCCCCAGGGGTGTGGGAAGGGGTGGGGGGAGCCCCTGAGGGAGGGGTGCATGGAGGGTGCCCTCCCCTGTGCCACAGTCCAGGGAAGGAGAGGGGTGGGGAAGCTGCGGCCTAGGCACAGCTCCTTCTCACGTGGAGCCAGGCTCCGATGAAGGAGCCTGCTATGGGGGTGCCTGTTTGCGCCCCCTCACAAAATTGAGCCCAGGACTACACCCCGCCCTCTGGGCCTAGGCCCCTTAGAGTTGGCACCCCGACTACATTCGGTCACCCACCCCTGAAATACTGGATTACGAGCTGCTTTTATAAGCCTGGACAGATCCTTTGACTCTTCCACACACCCTTCCTATTCCTCACCACAGACCTATAACGCACCATACGTTTCTCTCACATTTTGTCTTTGTTATCACATCAAACAATGTTTCCTCATACACGGCGAGCTAATTCTGAATTGTGACTTGAGGCCTGTTGGACATACTGGCAGCAACCTTAGCAGCAATTGCTAAATCAGGGGCAGGCAGCCTAAGGCCCGGGGGCCGAATCCGGCCCAATCGCCTTCTAAATCTGGCCCGTGGACAGTCCGGGAATCAGCTTGTTTTCACATGAGTAGAATGTGTGCTTTTATTTAACATGCATCTCTGGGTTATTTGTGGGGCATAGGAATTCGTTCATTTCCACCACCCCCCCAAAAAATACAGTCCGGCCCCCCACAAGGTCTGAGGGACAGTGGACTGACCCCCTGCTGAAAAAGTGTGCTGACCCCTGTGCTAAATCCTTACATAGCCTGTCAAAAAAGGGGGACAAAGAGAGAGAGAAATAAACAGCTACCTGTTTAAAGGCCCAAACTACATTTGACAACGGGATCCATGATCAAATCTGCAAGCAGATTTTAGTTTTACTTGAAAGCAGCTGCTGGAACAGGTTGCTGCAGCGCTTCCTGACACATGCATCACCTAAGCAGATTCCTATCTTTGTCTACAGTGGGACTCCTAGCGACTTCAGAAGACAACTTAGGAAGGAAAAATGTCACCCAGCATCTCTTTTCCACTCAGATCTGGAGCCGCCCATTCCTATCCCAGCTGCAACCGCTACGAAGACAAATCCAACCACAGATTTTTCCATGTTTGACCCTGGGAATACAGGTCTTAATTTCCCTCAAATTCAAGCAGTTTGGGGACGGGGAAGAAATTCATGATGCGTTATAGCACCGATGAAGTCTATAAAAACCTGTAAGTGAACCACTTTTTGCAGGAACACAATTTATTTCTAATTAAAGAAACAGCTACCAGAGTAATCGGGTGCAGGAATTGTGTGTGTGTGTGTGTGTGTGTGTGTGTGTGTGTGTGTGTGTGTGTGTGTTTATTTAAAAAAAAAGCTCTCTGTGGGATTTAACTTCAGAAAAGCAATTATACCCTGCTGTGTTACTAAATAAATCAACTTCACTCAATTATGTTTTTTCTACTTGCATATCACCATGTTGAAACTGTTGTAAAGCAACTGGAAAAAACTCGTCCACAATAAAATGATATTATTCCATAGAGACCTTGCTATTAATAATACTTAAACGAAATAAAGCTTCAGCTGTCGAATGTTTGCCAAATTAAGTGATGGCTACAAGACGATGAAGCGAGGACAGACAAACCGAGAAGGTGCCGCCGCCTTTCCCCACCCCCCTTCAGCAAGGGGAAAAAGCAGGGGGAATAGTTCCTTAGCAATATGAGTAGCTTCCACCATCCTGTTTCTGTTTGGCGATGAGCATTTGCTGGTAGTGCTCCCATACTGTCAACATAGCATCATTTCTGGAGACATATGCGGACAAAGAAAGCATGTGTATGAACTTAACACAAGAAGCAGTTCACAGACTACAGAATGTCTCTCCCTCTCCCCCCCCGCCACGCCCGGCCTACCATAAATAGGGGAAACAAAGGAGGGGAAAGTAGCCAGAGTTGTGAATTTATTAAATAAGGTGGTTATATAGCGACTGACCCTTTATGAAGCTCCTCTGTGCTTCTGAAGTTCTATTTAAAATAAACACCATGCCAAACTCCGAAGCAATTCTACTAAAAATATTTCTTAGCAAAAGTTATTTCTCCCTAGAGTATCATAACTCCTTCAGCAAAGTTTCAGCTAACAGTTTGCCTTTCACTTCTCCAAAAATAGTGTGTTCTAGCATTTTATATACAGAGTGGCATTCAAATTTAATTAAAACGTTTAACTTGGAGGTGGAGGGAGGATTCGCTCTACCCCATATATTCCCACTCAACCATTTCAGTCTGTCAAACTGGCACCGTTACAGGTACCACTAAAAATTGATCTTTTAGTGTGGCAGTAGCCAAACTTTGGAACTCCCTGCCTATTGAGGCATCACCTTCAGTCTACTGCTTTTGGAGTCTGCTAAAAACATTTATGTTTAAGCACTCCTATCCAGACGTGTAGAATTCCGACATGTGTTTAAATCTGGTTTTTAGTTTATTGTTTATTTTAATTGTTTTTGGATGTTTTAAAATGTTGTTTTTAACTTGTTTTTGCTGATAGTTTTATTGTTTTATTCTTTTTTGTAAACTTCTTCAAGGTTTTATTACAATCTAGCAGTGTATAAATCTTGTGAAACAAATATATTTTCCCTTCAATGACTTATGAAAACCACCACCACAAGAAGCACCAGAGTCAATCCTTTTTGCCCACCAGTTGTGATGAATTTCATAACAAAACTCATCATTCCCTTATTCCTGAATTGGGGATGAAGGTACCTTGCAGTTAGCATAAACAGATACTACAGATTACAGGAGGAGAACTGAGACCCACATGGGGAAAGATCAAAACATGCACCTGCTAAATGCAAAACGCCCCCAAATCTTGTGCATGTGCACAAATTGCCACGCAGTCAGAAACTAACTTGAAGAGAATAGCATCTACGAAATACTTTGTAAATTATAGGCAGTGATCCTTTTGCATGGGGGTTCCATTCCCAGCCCCCAGCCCCACCCGACGGAGCACACAAAAGTGTGCCCCACCCTACTATGCTCTGCCCTGCCCCCGTTCTGCCCTCTTCTGGGTCCAAAAGTGTGCCCACATGCTGATGATTGCACGTCTATTGGACACACCTAAAATGTTCGCCACCTGTACTGGTACTCAATCAGGTCTGGCTTGACTTAAAAGTAAAGGTAAAAAAGGTAAAGGACCCCTGGACGGTTGTCCAGTTAAAGGCGACTATGGGCTTGTGGCGCTCATCTCGCTTTCAGGCCAAGGGAGCCGGTGTTTGTCCACAGACAGCTTTTCAGGTCATGTGGCCAGCATGACTCAACAGCTTTTGGCGCAACGGAACACTGTGACGGAAACCAGAGCGCATGGAAACGCTGTTTTCCTTCTTGCCTCAGCGGTACCTATTTATCTACTTGTACTGGTGTGGTTTCGAAGTGCTAGGTTGGCAGGAGCTGGGACAGAGCAACAGGAACTCACCCCATCGCAGGGGTTCGAACCGCCAACCTTCCAATCAGCAAGCCCAAGAGGCTCATTGGTTTAGACCACAGCGCCACCCATGTCTAGCCTTGGCAAAATCTTCCATTCATCGGGTTGAATTCAGGTTTAGACATACTTAGAGTAGACCCACTGATTTCAATTAATCTCTAGTCACATTCATCCCATACATTTAAAGCACTATGATATCACTGTAAACAGTTGAGGCTTCCCCCAAAGAATTCTGGGAATTCTAGTTTATTAAGGTTGCTGAGAGTTGTCAGGAGACTCCTATTTAGGATTCTCAGGTCAGAGGCATCCCAGATCCTGAGGTTTCAGAACCCAAACCTGAGACCTATGGGTGACCTCCCCCCCGGTGATGTCACAGGGGTGGGCCCCAGTGATGTCATTAAGCATGACACATCAAGCATTAACTACAGTCACAGAGAGCATGTCATTCAAATAATAAACGCAAAATCTAACACATGAGAAATTATGTCACTGGTTGGAAAATGAGCTAGAAACCTTAACTAAAGGGGTCCAGCTGAAGTGGGGGGTCATTCATTCTTACCTGCTTAGGGAGCCTGTAATAGATTTTGGAATGTATCCTTTATAGCATTGAAAAACACTTGAGAATGAAAAAAGGAAAGGAAAATAACTTGGAAATAAAGCATGTCTGGAAACTCCAAACAATTCATATAGTATCCCTCTTAATACTAGCTATGGGAATTGTTCCAATTACCCTGAAGCAAAATTTAGAATACATAGGCCATTGTTCCTAAATAAATACAAATATTAAAAGCTGCCTTTCTCCAGGCTTGCCATAGAACCAGGAAATTCCTCGACAACGATAGACAGTCCCTGCAAGATGAGGCTGGGGTATTGGATCCTTGCCTGAATAAGCACAGCCACTGTCTAAAGGGGACATCACAACTACAAGAAGAATACTCATCCAAGTTATTGTCTTTGAGAATTATTCACACATGATTTCCCCAACTTACAGATAGAAGGGGGAGGGAGAGATGTGGGCCCACATGTAAAATGTCAAGTACAACGATGGCAACATCTATTTTACTGCATGTTGGAAGCACATCAATTAACTTACAGAAACAGTGAGCAGATCTCCAAGTAAAGTGGTTCGTGATATGTCAGATTCACTCCCATGAGACTCAGAATCAAAACCACCATGGAAGAAGGTCCTTTCTTGGGCTTTGAATTCAGACCCAAGCAGGGCTTTGCTTTAAAAAAAACACTATTCTGCATTTCCCCTACAATTATCCATCAACTGAGAAATTATTCTAAAATTATCTAAATAAAGATGCTTTTGTTGCACTCATCTCAGTTTTGAGGTGGCCAAGAGTTTCTGAGTGTCCTTTCTTTTATCACCTCTCTGGTGGTCTTCATTTCATAGTCTTCCACGGGTCCTCTTGTTTCCTGAGCTGGGTTTCCTGGGAAATCGAATACAGCTGCTTTTTTTTTAATAAGTCTTTCTACTCTTAAAGGAGTTCGTGCATGTTGGATTATGGTGTGTATGTGTTGGGATACACAAGGAAGGACTTCCTTAAAACCACATTCAGTGAGCACGCCTGTCTCAAACCTTGAGTTGATAGCCTCTCCATTTTCCCATACCTTGATTGAAGCCTACGGGTAGCTCTTCTTATTGAGCTTTTTTTCCAAATCAGAAGGCACATTCTGCCAGGGAAGCATTCACACATTTAAAGCATTACAATACCACTTTAAACAATCATGGCTCCCCCCCCCAAAAAAAAAAGAATTCTGTGTGCTGTGGTTTGTTAAGGGTTCTGAATATTATTCCTCCCCCGAGTTACAATTCCCGGAGTTCCCTGTGTTGATTGTTAATCCCCTCCACCACCACCCCTACAAACTGTAGCTGTTGGAGGGGAATAGGGGTCTCCTAAAAACACTTTTGTGTCATATGGGACGCGGGTGGCTCTGTGGTCTAAACCACAGAGCCTAGGGCTTGCTGATCAGAAGGTCGGCGGTTCGAATCCCTGCGACGGGGTGAGCTCCCGTTGCTCGGTCCCAGCTCCTGCCAACCTAGCAGTTCGAAAGCACGTCAAAGTGCAAGTAGAGAAATAGGTACCGCTCCGGCGGGAAGGTAAACGGCGTTTCCGTGCGCTGCTCTGGTTCGCCAGAAGCGGCTTAGTCATGCTGGTCACATGACCAGGAAGCTGTCTGCGGACAAATGCCGGCTCCCTCGACCAGTAAAGCGAAATGAGCACCGCAACTCCAGAGTAGTTCACGACTGGACTTAACAGTCAGGGGTCCCTTCACCTTTACCTTTAAAAACACTTTTTAGCACCAAGGCGAGACTGCTCATGAGGTGGACTGAAGCAGCCACCTTGGGAGGCGGAGTCTCATGGGGCAGCACTCAACCAGGGTGGCAGCTTGCAGTGAACTCTCCCAAGATCTCCGAGAGCTCATATAAGAGGTCTATGAGATCTTGTCAGAAACTGCTGCCACCACACAATGCCAGAAAGCTAGGCTTTTGGGGGAGAGTTGGCATGGTAGCAGTGGCTCCTTCCTGTTTCTCCTCAGGAGGCAAAACAGGACAGGTGAACCTTGCCTAGCACGCTTAACAAATTGCAACTCTCGCTATTTCTCCCAGAAGCCATGGCTGTTCAAAGTGATATCATAGCACTTTAAATGTGTAGTGTGAATGTGTCCGAGGTAAACTCAAAGGTATATCCCACAAAATTATAAAGGAATGCCCTATGAATGAAACGGAAAGGTGGAAGTCTCTTTTATGGGGGAGGAAAAAGTTGAAGCCATCAAAGGGTTTGGCACAATACTAGTCCCCAGGAGATGCTGTAGCAACTTTATGGATTGGCCACCCGCTAAAATAACAGTTTGCTGCGTTCCATCTTTCTGCCTGACAGTTTATTAAATTTAATCATTTGTCAGATCTTCATGTAACTCTTGCACTTTATCAACTTTATATGTTACATTAATCTCATCCATGATTGCTCCATTATCCCATTTATTAATCATGCATTATATTTTGCATCGAGATTTTTATCTTTTAATAAAATCATTTTAACTGTTTTTGGTATGAAGTTACACCCTTACACCCTGTTCACATGTAGGGTTTGCATGTGTACAGAATACAGTGGTACCTCGGGTTAAGAACTTAATTCATTCTGGAGGTCCGTTCTTAACCTGAAACTGTTCTTAACCTGTTCTCCTCCTGAAGTAAAGTTCTTAACCCGAGGTACTTTTTCTGGCTTAGCGGAGTCTGTAACCTGAAGCGTCTGTAACCTGAGGTACCGTCTTTCCCCCTTTTTAAGACACCGTCTTATAATTTTTTTTCCTCAAAAAAACACAGGGTGGCTTATTTTCGGGGGGATGTCTTATTTTTATTACGTCAGTATGGTACGGTACAGCCTCCCCCTGCGCGCTGAGCAGGCGGGGCAGAAGTCCGCAAGAGGCGCGTTTCCCCCTGCGCCTCTCGCTGGTTCGCTGGCTCCCTGCGCACGGGGAACAGGCGGGGCAGGAAGAGGCGTCTCCCCCCCCCCGCACCTCTCCCTGCGCGCTCAGCAGGCGGGGCAGAACTCCGCAAGAGGCGTGTTTTCCCCCCGTGCCTCTCACTGGTTCGCTGGCTCCCTGCGCACGCAGGAGGGGCTGAGGAGGCGACGGGAACAATGGCGGCACCATGGCTTACTTTTGGGGTACGTCTTACTTCTCACAAAGGAAAAAAAAACCCTGCCATGGCTTACTTTATGACTACGTATTAAAAGGGGGGAAACAGGGTACCACTGTACTGAATACATATTTTGTCTTGTTTTTTTCATTCACAGAAAACTTTGACACCCTCTCCTCTGCCCTGCAGCCACCTATGACCACCAAAAAAAAACCCTGTAGAAGACCAGGGGCCCCTCCTGAGCAATAGAGAATGAGGGCCAAGGAAATGCCAAGAAATTTTACTCCTGTGAATTTCCTTTAAATTAACTGACCTTATGATCCAAGCCCAGTCTGGGTCAAACCCCCCCCCCCGCCAGCAGCCCCCTGTACCCCATCCCACCTTGATCAGCAGGGAGTCCTCAAGTCTCCAGAGAAGACTTGTTTTTGTGGGGTACGAGGGTCTGCTGGAGATATGAAACCTCCTTGAACTTCCTTAAGGCTGCGCTCCTATGCACACTTTGCTGGGAGCAGCTCCATTTAGTGCATTGGGGCTTAATTCTGAGGAGACATACATAAGATTGCTTGCAAGCTTGCTCCTTTCAGGATTCAAGTAATGCTCTGAGGTGTCCAAAAGACTGCGAAATGACACTTCTGAGCTCTCTCAGACAGTGGTAGACCTAAGTGGAATCCCCTAATAGTTCATCCCAGTAACCAAACCTGACTGGGAAGTTTTTTAAGGGACAAAGACTAGGGAGGGCCCTACCATTATGCAGAGTGAGGTGACCACTTCAGGCAGCAGATTTAGGGTGTCATGAAATTTAAGTCTGGAATATTATGCACTTTGACTTTTGGGTGGGCCACCATCTGCTGTTCTGCCAGTGTCTATTTCCTTACTTATTTCTTTGTGATTCTCTCCTTTGACCAGAGCTGAATGCCTCCCAGACAAACCTCATGTTCAGGACGTAGTGGAAATTCAAGACCTACAGATCAGAGAAAATGTGCCCTGGCACATCTCCCATTTATTTACATAAAACATTTATATACTGCTTAATTATTTGCCTTTCTCTTCCCTCACAAAATCTGAGAAACTAAAATTATGAGTAGGCCAGCTAATTAGCCGAACACAGATAAGGTTTAGACACTGGAGCTCCAACTGAATGATTGCTTCTGTTCCCAAATGCAGTCAAATTCCTCAGATGAAGAAACAGAAAAGAGAATAACACTGGGTTTTTTTAATGGGAAGATTATCCTTAGGAGCACAATGAATTCTGTCACAGTACTTTTGTTTGTTTGGAGTTAAGAACAAATGTTTTTATAGCAAAGCCTTCGATGATACGAATGTAATCCTTTGTATTTTCAATTTCCTGTTATGTCTGCATATGACAGATTTCAGGGCTAATATATGAACAATTCCAATATTGTTAATAATAATTTCTAAAATATATTGCAAGCACCCCAGGCAATAACATTTTGTAAAAGCACACACATTTCACTAGGGGTTAGCTTTTTTGTATGAATAGCAACAAAGTTATGTGGTACATTTGTAATTAAATCCCCTCATTACAATGTAGGGAAACAGCAATAAAATAGCATGCCATCATATCTGTTCTGATGGTTGCTATGCAATATTTGGGGGGGGAACAAGAATTGATTCTTCACCACCCATTTTCTATGGAATTGCCATTCTTTGTTCGTGTGTGTGTTTTTAAGAATCGTGTGTGTGTTTTTAAGAATCCATGTGGCATAGTACCGGTACTTAAATTGGTCCCTCCAGTGTTCTTATATTTATTTGTGTCAAAAATTTAGGTTGAACTTAGGAAACCTCCTTTTGCCAAGTCAGACCATTGGTCCATCTAACTCATTACAGTGGTACCTTGGTTCTCAAACTTAATCTGTTCCGGAAGTCCGTTCCAAAACCAAGGCACACTTTCCCATAGAAAGTAATGCAAAATGGATTAATCTGTTCCAGACTTTTAAAAACAACCCCTAAAACAGAAATTTAACATGAATTTTACAATCTAATGAGACCATTAATCCATAAAATGAAAGCAACAAACAATCTACTGCAGTCACACAATCACTCAATCAGTAGCTGAACTGGGTTCCACACAGTCACAAAAACAAAAAAACAGTCACAAAAAAGCAAAATAAATAGCAAAAACAGACGGACCTCAGCATAACACTCAAAACGGAAGTGTGGCACTCAAAAGTGTGGCATTAAAGTACTAGGCAGGTCTTTGGTTTGATCTAGCAAGGCTTTTCTTACGTTCTTAAGTACCACTGAAATTAAGAGTTTTCAGATACACTGGAATCCTACTGACCATTGCTGGAAGTGAATTTGTTTGTACTTGCTCTAGTAATGCCACAGAAAGGCCTTCTCGGTAGTGGCGCCCACCCTGTGGAATGCCCTCGCATCAGTTTTCAAGGAAATAAACAACTATCTGACTTTTAGAAGACACCTGAAGGCAGCCTTGTTTAGGGAAGTTTTTAATGTTTGATGTTTTATCGTGTTTTAATATTCTGTTGGGAGTGAGAGTGGCTGGGGAAACCCAGCCAGATGGGCGGGGTATAAATAATATATTATTATTATTATTAAAAAGTTAGGCATTGTCATAAAGAAACAGTTGATGTGCAAACACTGTCGTTTGCTTATGGCTATGGTGTATGTAGTTGTGTGTTAATTATAGGACTTTTAAAAATGAATATTCTATTTATCCCTCCCTGTGGAACACCCTTCCTTCAGATGTCGAGGAGATAAAGAATTACACAACTTTTAGAAGACATCTGAAGGCAGCCCTGTATTGAGAGGTTTTAAACGCTTGTTTTATGTTTTTTGATATGCTGTAAGCCAACCAGATGGGTTGGGTATTTAATAATAATAATAATAATAATAGTAATCCCTCACTTCCCATCCCGCCTCCATCTCCTGCATATTTATTTAGTCAGCAGGTCACATTGGTCAAGCTGCTTTTCCATACACTTTATAAAGAATGGAATATAATAAGGAAGAGCTTTAAAAGAGGGTGAAATGGAAAGATTTCTGATATCCTGTTACTCATTTTGGATGCAACACCAAGCCAAACCATGGCTTAGCGCAACTGAGCAAGCATGCAGGTCGTTCGAGTGAAGATCACAGCCTCAACAATCCTATCTCAGTCTTGCTGCTGTCATGCTTCCTGTCAAGCACCAAGTGAGTCCCATACATAGGCAAGGAACGCAGCTATGTGTTGTGATTTTTGTCCAAGCCAAGCGGCAACAGCTGCAGCGAGGGCTGGTTTCACTTTTGCCTGTCTCACTGAACCGTGAGAAAGTTGCTTTATCATTTCCTGCATGGAATGTTTATGTATTACTGTACTGTTGTAATCCGAGCCTTTGGGCTCACACTCTCTTCTGGCTAGTCCTCAAGCTGGAAGGACGTGATTATGGCAGCATCGTTTAACGGGCTGGCAGCAGAGATTCTCTCTGCACTATTCCTACAATAAATTAGTTGTAGCCTTATTTATGGCTTGTGTGTGTTGTTCTTCAAACTGGGAACAATCACATATCACTGCGCCACCGGACTCTCTGTAGCCGGGGATGTGTGCACACGGCTTTGCTCTGGGCTTTGGGGCAGTCCCACAAGCTGCCCCAGGCGGGGTATATGCTGACACTATGACCCTCCTGAGCCTCCTGACTTTGCTCTTCCTCCTTCTCCTTGCTGATGCTGTTCACTTGTCCTCTCCAAGCGCTGAAGCATGAAATAATATTTCCCTTTTTGAACGGTATGTCTTAGGTGTTGAAAGCTCTGTATTCCATGCACTGACAGGAGCAAGGGAAAGGAGGAGGAGCCTCCATTTGCCTTGCTGCCTCCTACCAAGCAGTGATGAACACTTGGTCTAGATGGAGATGGCAAGTGGATGGGCACTGGTGGCAGTGAGAAAGAGTTAAACCCACTCAAAGAGGGGAGGACAAAGGGATCTTCCCCAAGCCATACCCCCAAATCTGAAACCAATACTGCAATTTTGTTTTAAGTCAGAAAGCATGGAAGTTCTCCGTTGCATGGGAATTACTGAGTTGGAATATTTGATGCTAGTGTCCGTTATGTGCCATATACATATTCCAAGTTCTGGTTGGCAAACACAATGCCTTTCGAAAGTAATAGACGGAATTTAGCTGAAACTTTCTCCCGCAACGCTTCATTAGCTGTCTTAATCCAGACAAAGGATTACAGAATATTGGAAAATCAAGATCAATGATACACACTCAGATGCTAAGTGTAGTAGGCAAGGGAAAGGCGGCCTTCTTGCCATCTCTCTGGTTGTAATTAGAGCTGTCATGGTCTGAATGAGCGTGTCTTGATCAAAGCTGAAGAAAACAACACTGGGTTTTTAAATCATGACAAGATAGACACGTTATGAAATTCAGGAAGACGTGGACAAAAAGATACTCAATAAGATGAAAACAGATTTTTATTTTTATTTTTGAGGGAGGGAGGGAGAGATTAATTTCGGTGTATTTCTGCAGTAGATAAGACCACTACAGAGGCACACGGGAGCTAACATGTTTATAACAAGCATGCAAAAATAGTTTTGTAAACAAGGAAGACAACGAATGCTCCAATTTCAAAAATGCAAGCCAGATCTAGAATGTACCAAGCAGGGGAGGGATGAAAGAACTTGGCACTCGCTATATGCAACAACTGTAAATTTAGGCTGCATGCACATAGCATTTTATTATAGTGAGCATGTGGTTGTGGGCCAGATCCATGCTCTCCTGGATGAAATTGCATTTCTAGATCCATTTCACTTGGGGTTTGGGCCTGGTTTTGGTATGGAAACAGCACTGGTCACGCTGTATGATTATCTCTGTTTTGGGAGGGACAGGGGGAGAGTGTGACCATGCTAATGTTCCTTGATCCCTCACTGGCCTTTGATACCATCAAACATGATGTTCTTCTGGAACTGCTCTCTGAGCTGGGGGTGGGTGACACTGCTTTAAAGGTAAATGTAAAGGTACCCCTAACCGTTTGGTCCAGTCATGGACAACTCTGGGGTTACGGCGCTCATCTCGCTTTACTGCCGAGGGAGCCGGCGTTTGTCCACAGACAGCTTTCCGGGTCATGTGGCCAGAATGACTGAGCCGCTTCTGGCGAACCAGAGCAGCGCACGGAAACGCCGTTTACCTTCCCGCTGGAGCAGTACCTATTTATCTACTTGCACTTTGATGTGCTTTCGAACTGCTAGGTTGACAGGAGCAGGGACCGAACAATGGGAGCTCACCCCGTTGCAGGGATTTGAACCGCCAACCTTCTGATCAGCAAGCCCTAGACTCTGTAGACAACAGTGCCACCCGCATCTCGCCACTGCTTTACAGTGGTTCTAATCCTATTTAGATTATCTTTTTCAGAGGGCGCTGCTTAGGGAGTGTTGTTTGGCCACATGGAGCCTTCAGTGTGAGGTTCTGCAGGGTTCAATTTTAACTACATAAAATGTGTGTTTTGTGCTGTTTTTTGTTTGTTTCTTTCTGTTTGTTTAACGGGATGACATGCAATTTTGTTGCACTTGTATAGTGTTGTGCTTGTACTTGTGCAATGACAATAAATTATCTTATCTTATCTTATCATCTTATCTATCAATGAGTGGGGTCATCTGGAGTTTCAGAGCATATTGTCAGTAATATAACTTCAACCACATATCAAGTACTGTAAGCATACCCTCCCAATTAGCAAACAGTTTACATGTCATGAGGGGTGACAACTCAGTGCCATGGAATGAAGAAAATCTGACTCCACTCAAGTTCAGAGGGGCATGTTACGAAAAACATATTTATAAAGGCAATGGAGTTATTTCCGCTTGCTCAAGTATATGAGCAAATTGAAACTAAGTCCTTGTGAAGCTACATGAGAAAATATACTTTAATTAGTACTTCATTAAGTCCTGTTTATTTTAAAAATGTGTTTTTCCTCCTGACACACTTTAAAACAAATATTTGTGGCATTTAGGTTGACAGCCAGTTCCTCCTCTCCAATTAATTTAATATTTCTGAATTTTCATAATGCCACAGAGAGACCAAATATGATGAAAGCGTAACCAAGTTCATGCTACCATCTGTATTCCCGTTCCTTTTAAGAGTGTTGGGTGACTAGGGCACCAAACCTTTTCTGCATGAACTTGAGAATAAAGTTATCGGAGTTGAACATGCCTGCTATATTAACTAGGACCGTACACGCCAGTGGCAGGTTTGGGGCTTTCAGATTTCAGTGAATCCCTTTGTGGCGCCAAAATTCAGTGCACCCCTCACTTCTGGCCTTCCATTCTAAGTCATTGTTGTGGCACCCTCTCAGCAAAGTGGCCCGTGTGGTTGAACTGGCCGCACTCCCCTAAATACCTCCTCGACCCAGCACTTTGGAACAGCCCAAATACGATTCAGGATAATCCAGTGCTGATTCAACCTGGTCCCAGCCCCCAACTGATTTTGGAACCTTGTGGTTGGCAGTTGCAAGGTACATATAGCACCTTTAAGGCTTCTTAAGTGAGAGCTGGACCATAAAGAAGGCTGATCGCCAAAGAATTGATGCTTTTGAATTATGGTGTTGGAGGAGACACTTGAGAGTCCCATGGACTGCAAGAAGATCAAACCTATCAATTCTGAAGGAAATCAGCCCGGAGTGCTCACTGGAAGGACAGATCCTGAAGCTGAGGCTCCAATACTTTGGCCACATCATGAGAAGAGAAGACTCCCTGGAAAAGACCCTGATGTTGAGAAAGATTGCACAAGGAGAAGGGGACGACAGAGGACAAGATGGTTGGACAGTGTTCTCGAAGCCACCAACATGAGTCTGACTAAACTGTGGGAGGCAGTGGAAGACAGGGGTGCCTGGCGTGCTCTGGGGTCACGAAGAGTCGGACACGACTAAATGACTAAACAACAACAAGGCTTCTTTCTACATTGGTTAGCATTTCAGGGGCAGGGGGTGGCATGTTTCGTTCTCTAAATAGTTAATTTCATTTTGCCAAGCATTACACCCAAATCAGCCAAAGCTCCCCAGTAATAATTACTGTGCAGAATGCAGATGGAAACAGGCTGTTCCAATAAAGCTGTACAGCATGACTAGGGAACCAAAACCTAGACATAAAGAAGACCAAAACAAAGAAGACATAGATCTTGTAATACATATTCAAAAGCAGATTTCAGTCACACCAGACAGATTTAAATCTGCTATGAATAACATGCCTTATCAATCTATATTCAGCCGGCTGTGGAACCCGAACAATGTCCTGTGTCAGCAGAGACAGCGAAAGGAAGCCATGTGGGCAGGAAATATTCGCTTTTAATCTTATTTTATTATTATATGAGCCTATAACAGGAGACATAAAAACAAAACAAAGTCACCACTACTTTGTCCCAGAAGTCCACCTAATGCATTCCCATCTTAATGAAGAAGCCCAAAAGATTCGCTTCGCCATTAGCAAGCAGCCAGATGGCTTGTCTGACTCTCAAGGGGTGGCTGGCTGGCCCACTCCCCCAACCCAGCATTTTAAGGAGCCAGCTGGTAGGCCTAATTCCACTAAAAAAAATTCCCAGTATGGCATTTTTTATGGAGGTGGCAGGATTTCATTGATATGACAGCGCACTCTGCAGCATGCTAGGCCATAAGTACTTTGCATTCTTGAAAGGGTGGGAGCAGCTGGTGCTGCTGCTTTGGAATGCCAGCGAAAAGGAGAGAAAGCTGTTACGCCTCTCCTCAGAAAGACACACGCACAAGCACCCTGCCACTGCGCTTAAAATTAAGCAAGTACAGCGAAATGGCAGGAAATAGCTGGGTCAAGCGAAGGATCAAAAGGAAAGATCTGATCTGGTTCAGACTCGATGTGGTCTGGAGGCACACCGTGGGAGGGGTCTTCCAATTTTATCCAAAACGCATTCATCCGTCTGCCCATAAAACAGTCTGGATGCATGAGCGTTTATTTGAGCACAATTTTATCTACAGCAACAGTGTTGGTGGCAGAGTGATTATCAACAAAAACCGAGAAAGCCCACAGCCATGTAGTAGCCCTCTGGGCACAACGGAGTGAAACCATGAATAAACTGTGTCGAATGGTATGCAACGCAATGTTATGCTGGGCGGGGGGACATGCTCACCGAGATCCCTGGGCATTGTACCCCCCACTTCAAGTACCAGCCTATCTATCAACTCTTTCTATTGCTAGTCATCGTTTCACTTTTATTAAAGCACGGTTTAATGTCTTCCCCTCAAACGTCCTTTTTCATAGATTTTCTAGGGGCCAAGTTTTGGTCTTATGTGCCTGTGATGACCGTTCGATTGAATCTCTTCATCACATAGTGTTTGTCTGCCCCTTGTATTCTGCCGCCCGAAAGACTCTATTACTTCCATTAACTCAAAAATTACCGGGGTATTTGGAAGAGTCTTACCTTGCTCTTCTGTTGCAAGATTCAGACTCGATTGTAACCCTACATGTGGCAAAATTTCTGACATCAGTTCTGACACTTAAGAAACACAATGGATTGTTATATACAGCTTGAAATTTTAATTTAATTTTTTATCATATTTTATTCAATTGAGTATCCCTTTTAATCTATTTTACTGTTAGCAATCGTAAACCAGACTGTGCTGTTTCTGTTTTTGGTTGTTATGTCTATGGGCTTAAAGCCGAAATAAAATGAGTTGAGTTGTGTCGAATGGTGGAAATAAAGATTGCGTTCCTTCACCCCAAAAAGAAAAAGGCTTTGTCTCCCGCCCACCACTCCCTTCCTCAATGTATGCTCCCAATGTTGAATGCTTCTACGTGTGCATAGGCAAAAATCTCAAAAACGCCTACCGTCTTGGTATACATGCATGGCTGTGCTAATTTAAAATTATATGCTTCCAGACTAGCCTGGGGCTAAATATAGTGGGCAAGCCTGTGCAGTGCTAGGAACACCGAAAGGAATTTTAACCAACTAAAGACCATACAGCAAGAATAATCTGCTTCCTTAGACAAAGTCAGAAAAAGTCAATAGAGTACAAACTATTCCTTTAACCTTATGTCTCCTACTGTGCAAGCATTAGTGTGTTTGCTCAAGATCAAGATTCATTATAGTCCATAAAGCTTAATCTTGATAGGTGTCCATAGGACTGCAGTCCAATGTGTGGTGTAGTGATTAGAGGGTCAGATTAGGACATGGGAGACCAGGGTTCAAATCGCTATCCAGCAATGAAGTTCACTGGGCGGCCTTAGGCCAGTCACTACCACTCAGCTTAACCTACCTCACAGGGTTGTTGTGGGAATTAAATGAGGAGAGGGAGAACTATTTATGCCACCTTGAGCTCCTTGGAGGAAAGATGTGATATAAATATAATAAAATAAACTAATGCTCTGAAACATACGAAAAATATATGTATAACAAAGTTTAAAATTGGGGGGGTTCATTTGGAAATGTGTACAGTGGTAGCTCGGGTTACAAACACTTCGGGTTACAGACACCGCTAACCCGGAAGTAGTGCCTCAGGTTAATAACTTTACCTCAGGATGAGAACAGAAATTGTGCGGCGGCAGCAGGAGGCCCCATTAGCTAAAGTGGTACCTCAGGTTAAGAACGGTTTCAGGTTAAGAACGGACCTCCAGAATAAATTAAGTTCGTAACCAGAGGTACCACTGTATTTAAAATACAAATGGAAATTTCCATGCAGATTTTTAAAAAAATAAGAATGTGGAAATAGAATGGGCATCATTCATGAATGGACACAAGTGAGAAAGTGACACAGACTGATCCATCAATCTATAGATGCAATTAGTAAATGCAATGGAACTTAATCTTGATTCTGGGATAGCTGTGCTTGATAAAACTGATGAACGACAATGGCATCCGCTGCTTTCTAACTGCCAGTTCCATCATTTCATTAGAAAATAGATTTGACAAGGATGGAGATGGGTGAACTACAACATGGAAGCACTCCCTATTGCACTGGCATCCCAAATAGAAGGTCCTGGATTCTTTAAAAATTGTCCCCAAATCTAAGTCCTATAGCTTGGATGTTGCAGGATTCTGCTTGTGCAATGGGGCTTTTTCCAGCCAGCATCCTTACTAAAGCCGCTCAAAAATTACTCCTGAGATGTGGCACAGGGGAAGGCGGGGGTTGAAGAGGGAAGCAGAAATGAGCAGTTATATGGTGGACACCTTGTATGAACCATGCAATAACAAGTTTGAATCCAAGCCTAAATAAATTTTAACTAAGTGTCTGGCTTATCATTCTAACTGTATGTAAACTTTGTAGCAGAATAGAATAAACTGAAGGGATGCACGTTGAGGAGACAATATTGGGAGGAAGAATTAATCTGTGGTGGAATATTCCTTTAATCCTTGCTCACAGCTGTTCTTTTGTCTAGTGTGCCTACTGTTCTCCAAGAGATAATCTGACAAAACATTGGCTTAGTTTTCCCTTTTTAGATTAAAACTGTGAAAATACTACAGTAAACAGCTCAATAAACAAACCTGCTAAGTGTTAAGACCTTGATTTGCCGAGCTACAATGTGGTGAAAGAGTTTAGAAATCTACCTAGCACTTTTATGGTGAAACAGTAATTGTGCTTGGGGAAATAAATAAATCAACATTCTCCATCGGATCTTAGATTTAAAATTAAACGTAAAATCCCCATATTCCCCCCCCCCAAAAAAATTGCTTCAAAGTTATACCTCCTGCAGTTTACACGAGTGTGGTGTAAAGGAATAATCCCATACCCAGTTTTTTCTACATGTAAATGTGAAAAGATCATTTTTTAGCTTTTGGGCTGTGACTACAAATAAAGACTATGCTCTCGGGGGGGGGGGGGAATATTATAGATACTCCTTTTGTTTTAACTAAAAAGAAGTAACTTTATCAGCAGTTTAATGACTTCGTCTCCAAAACAAAAGAGGTCTCATAAATGAGAAGTACCATTTGGTCTCCCCACTAGTGCTCTCAATGAATTATGACCATTGCCCCACAAGAGTCCCTTGTTGCTTCTTCCACCTTCTGGAATATGAAATTGTCAGCAAGCAATGGAGAAATTAGTTGGACCTTACATTCTTGGCACAGTTTGAGTTCCAACAGATATCAGGAAGTTGAACTCTCCCATGACTACTATAGCTCTCCTCCTTGAATGTTTGGTAATCTCCTCTAGGAAGGCATCATCCAAGTCTTTAGTCTGGCTTGGCGGTCTGTAGCGGACACCCACAGTAAGGTCACCTCCTTTAAAAAACACATTGTCCCACCACAATATCCTAGGCAGTGTTTTCAAATACTGAAACTGTTTAAAAGCACTGCAGTTTTGACTCAAAAGAGGCCGTTGCCAAAGGAGCATAAAATATGATTTGCACAGAGAAAAGCCAAGCCAGATTCCTAGTCTTCATATCCTGGAACAGAGAAAAATAGTTCTGGTTCTCCACCACATCCTCACCTCCCCAATTAGAACTCTCGGTAGTCTGCTAAAATAAAATAGCCTGAACAATTTCTCTTCACATACGCAGGCACATTCCACATAGAAAAGGGAAAATAAATGAGCATTAGTTTCAGATCACTGTGAGCAGATGTGAAGATTTTTATAACACCATACAGAGATATTCTGCATTTTTACTGCAGATACCTAAAATGCCAGCAGAGCTTATTGCATTGGAACCTGATCCGTATTTATCCATTTAACTGAGATAAAGGAGACAGAGACCAACATTTCTGTTATGACAAAATAGAAATACCAAGCATCTGTCAGAAATCTGGCAACCCTAAATCTTTCAAAATGAGGAAGAGTAGCTTGTATGTTTATATTGTGGTGATAGCATAGGGCTGCCATGCGTTCAGATTTTTCCGGACATTATCAGGATTTCAAAGGCGGAATTGACGCATCCAGGGAGAATTTCTGAAACCATTTTGGGGGTTTCCTTAAAAAAAAGCTAAATAACTTTCGGGGTTTTCACTTTTTGAAATATGGTAACCCTACGATAGCAAAGTCTTGTGTAATTTAAGGCATCTGAAATTTATTGCAGTTACAGTAAATGATATATTGTGTTGATGTTATTCATGCAAACTGCTTTATTTTTAAAGGATTAAGTTTCCATTGGTGACTCGGCTGTTAATTTATAGCAGCACATTTGTCCTTTGGCCACAGATCCCCATAACAGATGAGCAAAGAAGAACCAGTATAATCTGATTTATTTTATTTTTTCCCCATTCCTGATTTACCGTTTTAATATAAGTGGACATAAAGCCAATTATGTCCCTGAATCATTCTTTTGCATAGTATTGACATGTCTTCAATATGTTTGGTGATAACTGACAGAGACATAATACTTCCTTTAAATGAGATACTAGATGATGGAGAATTGTTTTACAACTAACATTCAGAATCCCAGGAAACTGGTTAGATCCATTCCCCTATGTCCTGAGGCTTACAAACTAATGTTGAACTGAATTCCCTGGGACTACAAACCAAATCAGACAATATGTCATTCATGCCTATTTACCTTTTTTTAAAGTAAATAATACAGGGTGACCAGACCCTAAGCTGGATCAGGACCTTGGGGAGATAGGGGGGATTTAACCATAAGTTCCCTGCTGCCGTACCAATTTAGATCAGCCTGCACCATTCCTGCTATTTTCATTGGAATAAAAGCTCCCATTCATGCCAATGCTAATTGCATGGCTAGTGTGTCACCTAATTTGACACTTAGAAGAAAGAATATTAGAATGGAATCAAGCGCCCAACATTAAAACAGACATGGGACTTCATCAAGAAATACAAAATATTATACAGCAAGTGTTTGTACTTCAGTCCTGGAAATAGCTTGCGTATATATATTTCTTGTCTGCTGGTAATTATGCAAATGATTAATAGTTTTGAAAATCATGTTGTCCATGGTCACACTCAGAATAATAGTTTACAGTGTTGAAGAAGCCTGTTCATCCAGAATGAAGAGCAATAGAAGAAGAATGATAGAATCGTTCTCTGATTCAAGACTTTCCACCACACATTAACCTTGGTACAAAAAAATTGAGCTTCCTAATACAGAAGGTTTGGCATGGCATAAAGTAGGAGTGACTAAAGGACATGGTGCTGATGAAACAGGAAGTGCTGGTGAAACAGTTAACTAGGCAACATTATAATTTTATTGCCCCAGTAAGTGCTAACCAATTTTCCCACCACAATAAGACCTCTGATTAGGTCATTTTTTGAGGCTCATTGAAGATAAGGGTGTCACACTCTTCAGTAACAGGCTCATGAAGGGTTCTACAGTCAGATGGGTGGGGTATAAATATATATTATTATTATTATTATTATTATTATTATTATTAAATAGGACAGCCCTATTTTCATTGGAGAAATGTTACAGGCTATATGCTTCCTGGTTATCCCCATCCTTTCTGACATTTCTGTGATACCCACCCTCATGTAACTGGTGCATAGTAAATACAGTGGTACCTGTGGTTACGAACGGGATCTGTTCCAGAGCCCCGTTCATAACCTGAAAGGTACGCAACATGAAGCGCCGCGTCTGCGCATGTGCACGTGATTCGGCGCTTCTGCGCATGATGTCATTTTGCGCATTTGCGAACCGCCGAACCCAGAAGTAACCCGTTCCGGTACTTCCGGGTTTGGCGCATTCATAACCCGTGACAAACGCAACACGCAGCGTTCGTATCACGAGGTACGACTCTATGTAATTGCTTGGCGCTAGGGTTTCAAATATGTAAATAGGGAATATGTAATTAGATGTCCCTAGGGTTTTTATAAATAATACCTTTCACCACACTAAATAGGCTGAGTTATGTGAGGGAGAAATAGTTCCACAATAAGTCTGAAATATGAAAACCTAAACTGGAACTTTAATAACAATTATGCCTTTAATGAGATAAAAACATGGTTTCCACTTAAAATCTTGATCCCCCTGCAGAAATCATAGGACAAAAGTTCAGTGTTGGCAGATCTGCATGATTCCTTTGACAGAGAACATTTCAACCCATTCAGGAAATGGCCTCCCATTCTCCCCACCCACCTACATCTTTCTTAAGATGACTCAGACTACAGAATCATGGGAACCAAAGTTTCATCCAAGTCTGCGAGTAAAAAGATGGTGACTGATGGCAACATCCCTGCCTCAGTTGGCTCACAATCAAACGAGACCTCTACAGAAAAAAAGGGACACCTTTAGCTAACAATCATGGATCTGTAACAAAATGATGCATTCACAGGAAGGCATCAATCTGCACTTTATGCCAAGATCACACAATGTCCTCCTTGAGAGCGTCTTTAACAGGATGGGGGAAAGCTTTGCAACACAGAAAGATATTCTATATCTTCCCCACCCCCTCCTGCTCCCCAACCCAAGTTCACCAAAGAGGCTTAGGCATTTACACAAAGAATTAAGATAAAGCAAAAGGCGAGCTAGATTTGAAAAGCTGGCTGCCAAGATGCAAAGAGCATACGAAGGATGCAACAAAACAAATAGGAAGCCATTGCAGAAGCATAAACAAAGTAATGTAGGCCAAAGGGGGAAAGGATTCCTTCTGGATAAGAGTCAGTTGCCCTGAAAAAGAAATTTGCAACTGCTTTCAGAACAATGGATGTTTCTTTGTCAAACCTGTTCGTTTCAACTCATGCACACTTCTCTTATATTCTTTTTTTCTAGCCTAAGGGAAGAGAAAGCTGAGGGAAACCATTCTTCTTGATCTGAATGAGGAGTTTTGTGTTATCTCTCCTCCCGCCATGTGATTATTGCTGCCTTTTGCATCTGCAGAGGTGGATTGCCATAAAGGAGGCTTCAAAATAGCAAAAAAAACCACCACCCACTGTAGAGAGTTTTTAATTTATCAGAGGTTCAAAGCACTTACATGAATATCTCTCTGAAGTGGAATGTCCATTTGCAGACACCACATGTGCCTAAAAGGTCAGCAAGAAAGGGTTTATGTTATCAGGAATTGAGGAGGCAGACTCCCCATAACTCCAGGATGTAGTAGAAGTTAGAATCAATCAAAGTTTGATTGAACTTTGCCAAACGCAGAAACAGCCTAGGTCTAGTTATGGCTAAGGAGCCAAGCCAGCAAACAGAGCTAGCTGGACGGGCCATTGGCAAGGGACAAAGTTCGGTGATGGCCCATCAAGGAAACCATCAGAAGGCAAGACTTCCAGGCAAAGGAGAGTGGGGCCCCTTCTTTGCTGGATGCTAGTGGGCAGGTTTAGGGTTTCAACTTTGAATGACATAGGCTGAGGGGAGGTCCTTGCGAAACAGTTAGCAGCGAGAAGGAGAGCCAGAACTCCATGTGAGCTGGGGATGACAGGCTGGAATTAAGGGACACAGAAGATGGCTTTCTGCTGTCCTTTGAATCCAATGCTACCTTAACGGGGAAGCCAGCCCCTCATAGCATGTGAATGCTCCTCCTTCTAGGTGCAGATTGCATAAATATGTGTAAATAAAACCATATACCATAAAGACACCACAGTCTCCGCTATGCCTTATTGTCCCAAAGGAGAACACAGACCTTGGCAAGCACACCTGCAACCCTTGGAATCTCCCACTGCTCATGGAGATTGGGGTGGCATGTAATAATATTGATGGTCGAGCTCATCTACCCTTACATTAAAATTCCTGGTAGGGAGGACTCCCCACCCCAACCCAACTTTCTTGAAACTTTCTGGGGCCAAGGCTGCTCATGTGTGCATCCCTCATGCTGTGGGGCAACATCCCTGGCAGGAGAGATCTGAGATCTGCTGCTGGCCATAGCTAAGTGGTGTGGGGGAAGGGCAATTATGTTGGTTGAGGAAAAAATGAACCCAGCCCACTTTCCCATTGCTAACTTAAGGAATGGTTGGCTGGGATGACCCAAGAGAAATTTGCTTCATGGCCAATGGTTTCAGCCCTTCCAGAAACTGTAGGAAGGCCATTGTCACTCAGGCCATGGTGACAGCCTCCCTAGGCTCCTCTAACAGGGTGTAGATGAAAGGACTCTGAGGAGGTCAAATCCATATGTATCATCTTGGTCTTCTGCCTCCCAAAGAGTCTAGTTATCCAGCAGTTTGCCACCAGGGGAAAGGACTTTGAAGAAGTCAATGTTGTATCTCTAGAACCACAAGCAACTCACTGCTGGAGGTGCAGCAGTGGCCTCTAGGCAATGGTGTCACGGCCACTTGCCACTTTTCTTTTCCTACACCTGTAAGTGGTACTGATGTCACTTCCAGGAGGCTATAGCTACAGCTCTGTTCCACCGGCTGAGCCATTCTAGCTAAGAACTCTTAGTGATGGCACCAAGTTTTTCCATATGCCTCCCCACTTCATCTAGCAATACTGAATATGCTAAGTCCCACCTTTAAAAAAAGTCACAATAATCTTGATTTTATAGTTTGTTTGTTTTTTAAAGCATAGCGTCTTCCAGAAAAAGCCAATTTTATAGTAATTAAAGTATTCAAATAATTTAAAATCAACATTTTCTGTCAAACGCTACCATCTCTGGAGAATTACAAAAATGAAAAAATATCACACAGTCTGCATCAATTTTGCAGATTAAAGTAACTGTTTCATCTTAGGAGTCAATATTTGTTTTCTTTTTCACCTGATAGGGAACCCTAAGGTATATTTGTAAATGCTAACTTCAATTACCAGGGAATGTAATTGATGGAGTTTTGGGAAATTAAAAACATTTGTCTTCTCTGCATTGGCAAACCTACCGGTATATTCTCAGCTGAGAGAAAGAAACATGATTAAATTCTTTCAGCTTGCCCAGTTTCCTATGGTGTGAACAAAGTTGAAATCCCGTAGTGTAACTCAGTCTTGCAAACAGTATCTGGAAGGGCAGATTCAAACTTCGGAGCATCAGGAACGTTTTCTTTTTTAAGAAGAGGACCATCAGTCTGATACTGTTCTGACTGATATATTGACAATATGAGTTTCCTTGTTTCTATAGGCCTGGATTTAATAATAATAATAATAATAATAATAATAATAATAATAATAATAATAATCTGAATAGCAAAAGCAACTCTATGAAAATGGTGACATTTGAAAATAGATACCCAGTTAATTTACTTTACTAATTATCATGGCTTACATGAATGAAATATCAAGGATCTTCAAAAAGAATGGGGCCGTGCAGTTTTTGAAACCTTCCAGCAATTCCAGACTGATGTCACTGCAGGAGAATTTGGTTGCATTAATTTGCTGCTAAATAATGAGCTTTACTTAATTAGTAAGGCAATGCTGAAGATAATGCTGGGGTCTAACAAAGGCACATCTAGCTTTTCCATGAAACTCAGCTGAAAAATAGAGCTCGTTGTCAAAGAAAATAAATACAATCACTCAGAAAGAAATAATTTGAACTTTAAAAGGCTCTTTTGTTACCAGCGCTATGGAAGATGCTATGATGCAGACATGTTTGTAGAGAAATAGAGGAATTTGGGTGTGTCAGTCAAACAGGCAAGTATGCGTCTGGAAACCAAACAAAAGAAGCAGGTTTGCTTATACAATTGTAAGGTATTTGAGGCAGTGCAAACACACTAATATTATCCGAACAAAATATAAGCACAAAAATCACATTTATAACTTTTGTCAATCTGAAGAGAGTTCTATAGTAGCTCAACTCCATCCATGTGAAGATCATTACCTATCAGATTTGGATGAATCCTGAATTACAAGGCAAAGCAGGAGGCCTCAGTCAACTCCCATCAGCCCTAGCTAAAATAGTCAGAGGTTAGCGATGATGGGCACTGTAGACTCACAACACCCAGGGGAACCCTGGGTGCTGCATTCAAACACTGGATTCACTAACAACTAGGTTGATTTACAACTAAAGCTTCCAATTAGAGTTTCTCATTTTTCCAGCCTTAATTTAAAGGTAAAGGTAAAGGGACCCCTGACCATTAGGTCAAGTCGTGGATGACTCTGGGGTTGTGGTGCTCATCTCGCTTTACTTGCCGGGGGAAGCCAGTGTACAGCTTCCAGGTCATGTGGCCAGCATGACTAAGCTGCTTCTGGCGAACCAGAGCAGTGCACGGAAACGCCGTTTACCTTCCCGCCGGAGCGGTACCTATTTATCTACTTGCACTTTGATGTGCTTTCGAACTGCTAGGTGGGCAGGAGCAGTGACCGAGAAAAGGGAGCTCACCCCGTCGCAGGGATTCGAACTGCCAACCTTCTGATCAACAAGCCCTAGGCTCTGTGGTTTAACCCACAGCGCCACCCTCATTTCTACATCAGCTTTATTAATTTTTTTTAATCCTCATGGAAATTTATCAGCATTTTTTAAAAAGTATTTATAATTTTCATTTATATACATTACAACAATTATTTAACCGTAATTTTAACATTTTCAACTTTGACTCTCTTCGCCCTCTTTCTGCGGTTCCTTACATTTATTCTTGTCCTTTCCTGCATACTCCAAATTGTCTTAACTTATTCTGTTAATCATTTATTTCTGATATATATCTTATATAATTTTTTTTGAAACTGCAGGTTTCTACAATAATTCTGCCAATATCTTGATATGTTTACAATTTGTTAATACTCAACAAACCATTTCCATTCCTTTCTAAAAAGTTTTTTTCCTTGATTTCTTATTCTTCTGGTAAGTTTTGCCATTTCTGCATACTCCATTCGTTTCTGTATCCATTCTTCTTTCATCGGGACCTCTTCATTTTCCCACTTTTGGGCAGATAACATTCTTGCATCTGTAGTCATTCCTTCAACCAGCACAGACAAGATGCTTCGTAATATAATCTCATGTATGCCAGGGAGAAACCCCGCCCCCCCCCTTTCATGTCTATCAGTATTTTATATTTTATTCTTGTTTTTCCCCTTGCTAGATATATTTAGAAATATCTTTTTGCCATTGTTGAAGCAGTCTGTCTTGCCGATCACTGGTATTGATTGAAACAAAGTAACATTCTTGGTAATATATTCATCTTTATGGTTGACACTCTGCCCAGCAATGAAAGTTTCATTCTACCCCAAATTCACCAGGATTTTTATGTTCATTTCTTCTAATTCTAATACATACATTTTTGTCTGCAGTTTTCCCTGATAGAATGCTTTTTACTAATTATTTTCACTATTATATGCAGTTTTGTGCCAAAGTTCCCCTAAGATATACATTCCTGTGCTGATTGCTGCAGTTAGAAAATTGCATTACAAAACTGCATTGCAAAATTCAGAGAAGTGCAAACTTTTAAGGATAGCTGCATTTCAGTTCACAGATTGTTTCAGGAAGTGCAAATTATAGAGGTTGGCATTAAATAGCAGACTGAACTGAATTTTCCTCCCTTCTCTACTCTATCCATGTATGTTCAGAAGTAGGTTGAGTTTACTTCCATGGGATTAACTCCCAGGTCAGTATGCATAGGATTTCAGCTAATAAACTGTGGTAATAGCAGTCCAAAATGATGCTGTTTGGCAAAACAGCTACTGAATGTGTCCTAAGGAGAATTTATGCCAGCTTAGCCTGAAGATTCCCACTGTACAGTCTTAGCACACAAACTAATATTTGTTGGCTTCTTCGCGTATTCATTTCGTGGGCTGACACTGAAAAGGCCCACACATGAGACAAACCCTCTAATGGAAAGGGAATGAAGCAAACAACATCATAAAACAATACTTGTAGGTATTGAGAAGACACTGTACAGGCCTTGAAACTCAAGAGGGGGGAATTGAAAACGTGAGCTATGCAAAAGAGAAAGAAGAAAATGAGATCTCTGAGGTAAATGGAACGAAAGAAATGGAAATGAAGAAAACCTAGAAGGGAGAGAAAATAAGGGCCGTGAACATTTAATAGGAAGAACAAATATAAAGGTAGAAGATCTGAATGCAACGTTCTGTGAGGAATATTTGGGGCTTCAAAATACTGTGACCGGCATACAAATAGCCATTGACTTAATTGTCTCCGGAGAGTAAGAATCATTCCCGTATGAACAGAGAGAGAAGCTTTTGTAAATTGGAATTGAATTGGTTCCTTTTTTTTCACCCATCCCCTTTTTTCCTTTCTTTTCTTTCTTTTCCAGAATGGATGCTTGTTGTAAAAATAATAAAATAGCATCCCAAAATAAATAAAGCAGAGCTGAAATGTTGGTGATCCTGTGCTGGTTCCCCAGATCCTTGGCCAAATTCTGAAAAGCTAAATTCTGCAATCCCCTAGACAACATGCAAATTAAGCAAATTTGCTATTCATTATTTCTCAATTGGCATGATGCATTTGGGCTTATAGGAATAACAAGGAACCACCGTTAATCTTTTACAGCAAGCACTCAGTCTTCAGAGATTTCCCTCAGGACTCTCCCATAAAGTTTTGTAACTATTTTTGCACTCATAAAAGTGGAGAGAAAATTTTTCTATGAATGTTTCATTTAAAAAGAAACATAAGTATCTAAAGATGTTTGCGTTTGTAGTTTTGTTACACTTGCCTAGAATAAGAGTCCAACATCCCCTCTTACTCATAGCAGATCCAGGCAGCTTACAAAATTTAAAAACATCCCATAGAGGGCGAAAAACCCCAGCAGAACCATAACAATCAATAGAAAAACTGCAATAAAAATTATAGAAAGCAGATCAGTCATAAAAACAGTATGGCAATGTTCATACGGCATCATAAAAGCTCTCCCAAAGTCTTGCTAAAAATGAAGTTTTACTGTGTTCCTTAAAATATAAGCAGGTTAAGGTGAGGGTGGAGTGGGTAAGGCTTCTTAAATAATATGCAACACAATGCAGAATTTAGCAGTATATTTTTTTTAATAAGATACTTTGCAATCACTTACATAGAATTGCAGAGTTGGAAGGGACCCCAAGGGTCATCTTGTCCAACCCCCTGCAATAATAATAATAATAATAATAATAATAATAATAATAATAATAATAATAATAATAATTTATTATTTATACCCCACCCATCTGGCCGGGTCTCCCCAGCCACTCTAGGCGGCTTCCAGCAAACATTAAAATACATACACATGTCACAGATTAAAAACTTCCCTGAAATGTCTTCAGGCATTTTCTAAATGTCAGATGGTTGTTAGTACCTTTGACTTCTGATGGGAGGGCGTTCCACAGGGCGGGCGCCACTACCAAGAAGACCCTCTGCCTGGTTCCCTGTAGCTTTGCTTCTTGCAATGAGGGAACCGTCAGAAGGCCCTCGGCTCTGGATCTCAGCGTCCGAGCTGAAAGGTGGGGGTGGAGACACTCCTTCAGGTATACTGGACCGAGGCCGTTTAGGGCTTTAAAGGTCAGCACCAGCACTTTGAATTGTGCTCGGAAACGTACTGGGAGCCAGTGTAGATCTCTCAGGACCGGTGTTATGTGGTCCCGGCGGCCACTCCCAGTCACTAATCTAGCTGCCGCAGGAATCTAATCTGTGAGAGTTACCCCATTGAATTCAGTAGGACTTATTTCCATGTAGCCATGTGTCACTTTGCACAGCACCTTATATCACTCGCATTAGAAGCTCAGCAGAAAAAGTCTAGATGTTTAAAGGTTTTTTATGACAGAATGTTCCCTCATATTTTTATCAAACAGATATGTAATTTAATTATTCTCAGAAATACATCTCAGTGGAATCACACCTTACTTCTAATTGCCTGAATTGTTTAAAGCTATGTCAGCTCCTGTCAACACAGCCGCTGAATTATCTACCTCAAGGCAAAATTTTAAAGGGAACAGTGCAATTTGATGCTGACTCTACTCTTAATACAGGGCAGACACTGACACAGTGATGGTTTCCATATACAAAGCAAGATCATTCAGTTAAGTGCCTCCTCTAAACTGCAGGCTGTTGTGGCTTGCTCTTTAACCAAAAAGGCTGTCAGAGTGGCTTACAAAAATCCGCTCTAAGATAGTCTCTGCCCTCAGGTTCACTTTTGAAATAAGGTGTATATCATATACATTACAGCCAATGGAAGGAGAAACAAGTAGTGGAACAACATATATCTTTTCTTATGCCATGCAGCTTGCTATTTATCACCAAAGGAGAATTAAGACAATCAGCTAGGGTTTGATCAGAGTTTCCTGGATAACATTAGCTGTGTAGTTATTGTCTCTAAGGAGCAAGATCTAGTTTTCTTTACTTGTGTAATTCATGAATTAGTTTCAATTTACAGCTGTCAGCATAGATTTAGAACAAATGACAGGCAGCCATTTTGTTGGTTTCAAGGACATGTAGTTAAGGAACCTAAGCGACTGAAATTTCCTCATTTGTTGCTAATTTCAGTTACATCACAAGACAAATATGGAAATTATCCTAACAATTGTGAGTTTGTTGCCGTCTTGTTTTGCTTATTTACCAGTCCTACCAAATTATCTCTCACACAGAAGAAGAAATAGGGCATATCTTGCTTTGAATCTTCAAGAAGTTCAAAACAAGATTATTAGACAGAACAAAGAATCCTGAAACTTGTGTTTGTCTGCATAATTTTCATTATATAAATGTTTTATCAAACAAAATCGCTTGCATGAACACATTAGTGAAACCCATACTGTTTGTGTCGCAGAGTAGGTTCTGCCAACACACCCAAGAAGATTTGAGACAAGAAGGTTGAGTAACAGGTTATATTTAAATAAAGCATCTATAGAATCTGCCAGTCAGAATAATTCAACCAAATTAACCAAAACCAATGACGGTGTAAGGTTGATTGACAGGAGATTTCAGCTCTCCCATCTTCTGAACCAGCTGCCAGCCACATGCTGTGATCATGCAGCAAGGCTCAAGGAAACTTCCTCACTGTGTGCCCCTTGGGTATATGAACCTTACAGGCACACTGTAGCCCCCCTGGCCATCATTCACCCCAATGTGCCTGGCAAGCCCAAACATCACTCTAGTTCAGATATTAATTGGGTATTTTCCAATATCCATTCACCCACCTGAACCAAATGCCACAGAAGGCAATTAGCTTCTGCTAGTTCTCCTCCATCCACAAAAGCTCAAAAAGAGTTCTTTGCAGATCCTCCAGATAAAAAGAGTGTTACCCTCTACAGACAGATGAAGCCATCATTCTTATATAACTTTGGGATGTAAAACTTAAATCATACAGCTAATCTTCTGTTGTGCCCCGTCAACCTTATTTGTGTGGTAGGCCCTCTGCAAAAGCTCTGACAACATACAGTAAGCATTGCTTCTGGGACAACAAAAATCCTTAGTGATCTCTGCTAGCAGCTCCAAGCCTGTCTGTTGAACCAAATCATTCTCCCTCAAATGAATGACTATAACATATTGGGCCCCAGGTAAGTGCATGGTGGGCAAAAATTCATCCCACAGCATTCCCATTCGGGTCAACCACAGGACAAGACAGAGGTGTGGGCAACTGGGCAACTCAACAGGAGTGTACAGGGTGGATCAAGGCGAAGTGTTCTCTCTATAACTTAATTGTACGTTCATGATAATGGTTGGCAAAGGAAGAGAGCCTACGCCTATCCACAATGCTTAGAGAAGATTATGCCAGAGAAAAAGAAACAAACCTGTGTCTTACACTTGCGAGAAATATAATCTTGTTGATTTTTCACAAATACAATCCGTTCCTTTCAATGCATGGTGTTATGTAATTCAATACTCAGTATATGTCCATCTAACGCAGCACTTCATGAAAATTATAGACCTAGTAGATGGGAAAAGTCAGTGCCAGCAAAAATGTATACTGGTAATAAGAAGTTATAATCTTCATACAATACCAGTTTTTAAAAAACAAACAAACAAACCCACACACATCTCAGTCTCATGGAGAAACAGATAAGCTTTAACAGGAAGATAAAGGCCAGGAAGTCAAGCAGAGTTAATTTAATATTTATCCGTAGAACATTTTTATACGTCAGTCACATGCACATAAGGAAGGAGTGTTGCTGGTTCTTACAGGAACTGTTACCCCCCAGGTTCCTCCGATGTTGGGAAGGAAGTCTCTCTAGAGACCTTTTTTCATTCCTAGACACATTGAAATCTGCTACAGAAACATCTCAGGTGTCAGAGACTGAGTCCTTTGAATGGAGAGCAGGTGATCTGAAAACTATATGCCTCGATACACAAAGAAAACTATATTTCCCAAGATTCTTAGCACGCTGCCGTGGCATGCACCAGAGAAGGAGAGAGTCCTTCCCAAACTACAATTGCTTCAGCCACTGCTAGACCAGGGGATTTTAGGGCAAGCTATAGGGTCACAGGAGGTGCATTTGATTAAGATGTTATTGTGAATGCAATAAGTTCCAAACTGAGCTCAGAATTAAGTTTGGAATAAATGAAGCGGGATGAAATAATAATAATATAATAATAATAAATTTTATTTATACCCCGCCCTTCCCAGCCGAAACCGGGCTCAGGGCGGCTAACATTAGTAAAATTACAATAAAGTATAAAAGAAAGAAAAACCGTTAATTAAAATACAGGTTAAAATACAATTTAAAATGCCGCTTCATTTATCGCCCATAATCAAAACCATAAGGGGAGGAAACATCAGACTGAGTCCAACCTGAAGGCCAGGCGGAACAGCTCTGTCTTGCAGGCCCTGCGGAAAGATGTCAAATCCCGCAGGGCCCTGGTCTCTTGTGACAGAGTGTTCCACCAAGTTGGGGCCAGTGCTGAAAAGGCGCTGGCCCTAGTTGAGACCAGTCTAACAACCTTGTGGCTCGGGACCTCCAAAATGTTGTTATTTGTGGACCTTAAGGTCCTCTGCAGGGCATTCCAGGAGAGGCGGTCCCATAGGTATGAGGGTCCTAGGCCACATAGGGCTTTAAAGGTCAAAACCAGCACCTTAAACCTGATCCTGTACTCCACCGGGAGCCAGTGCAGCTGGTAAAGCACTGGATTAATGTGGTCCCGCAGCAAGGACCCCATAAGGAGCCTCGCCACGGCATTCTGCACCCGCTGCAGTTTCTGGGTCAGCTTCAAGGGCAGCCCCACGTAGAGCGAGTTACAATAATCAAGCCTGGAGGTGACTGTCGCATGGATCACTGTTTAGTTGTTTCTTATTGTTGTGTGGCTTTGAGGTGGTATGTACCTTTAATTAATTGGGATATTCCTCTGCCTCAGGCAGCAAAACGCCTTGAGCCCATACTGGTACCTGGCCATACAATCTTTTCGAATACCTGCAATATAATTCTGAGCACTTCACACCGATCTGATACGCATGAATATAGGTCATCTTTGACTATGGTATATTCACAGCAATGCATTGGTGTTGGTTATGTATTTGACGCATGTTATATGTTAAACAATTTGTATCACTATTACGGTGGTAAAATAATAATGGCTTTGTGGTGGTTCACAGTACAAAGGAGGGGGGACCATTCATTTTTATTGTCGCTGGAAATTCTGCATTGCGACTGGTGATAAGCCTCCATTGATTTGTATTGTATTCAACTACTTTGCCAGCTTGGCTATAGAAAGTTAGAACACATTAGCGGATGGGGAGGAGTGTCTTTTTGGGGGGGAAATTGATTGCATTTTATAACAGCAATAATTTCCTCAAATAATTACCTCAGCTATCGTTCAGCTTGTTAAGGGGCTGAGTGAGCTGCAGGTACAAATCGATTTGCTACAGATTGTTAATAATGGGCTATTTTCGAAACTTATAGCAGTTCCTTCTTCTCTTAACCCCCACCCTTGTTTGCAAGCCTTAATTCCTTTCACAAATTGGCTACTTAATTAGAGATGAGTCAGGGCTTTGTTTTATGACTCAAAGTTCACTCCTGCTTGAAAGGGCGCAAAGAATTACGGAGGTTATTTTGTAGATAGAGAAATGAAACTCTAGGTTCGATCGCAGCTGTTTTTAAACTGCAATCTGTATTTATGGAAAAGACTGGGCAACCAGATTTGGAGCGTGCATGTTGGAAAGAATTTGTAATGAGGCTTTGTAATCTAACTCTATTTATATATTGTTGCTGTTGATTCAAAAGGAATCCTAAATGCCCAGCAGTGAAAGCACAGACTTCCTGTAGTGAGTGTGGCCTGCCTCTTTAAGAGACATGTGTCATCTGAAATAGAAAGTCCGGTTGCCTCTTTAGCTTAGTGGGAACCTTAGCCTTGCCTGTGTAGCAAGTCTAGATGGTTTGTTGATCTGCTGTTTACCAGTAAATACAACCACTTAAGTTACCCTGACTCCTGCTGTTTCCTGGTATGAAGGCAGATCCAGACAAGATGTCATCACACAATGTGTACCGTTTGCAAACCAATCAAATACTAAATTTCCACCAGGTGGAAACTAGCAGAGTCTACGTCAAGTTTGAAAGTGCCTGGAGCCACCCAGTACTCCTTCAACACCTCCCCTAGTGTAATCCCTGCCAAAAGAAAAAGCTTACCAGAGGCAGGTTGGCATGGCCATCAAGTCTGGCAATGACCATGACCACCAAAGAGTCTATAGTACAGGACTAGGTTCCTGACAAGGAATCAGATTAGGATCCCATTGAACCTCAGGTGGACAAGGCAGGATCTCTCTGAACCGAAGTACATAAAAGCAGAGTCAGAAACCCCTACTGGTGCTGTCCCCTCAGCCTAAGGAACTGCATGTCTCCTAAACTAATTTATCAGTCCAACAACAAAGATGGAAGTCTAGAGTGAAGTGAAAGCACCCATATTCAGGTCAGAGGGTTGACCCTTGAAGAGTTTAAAGACACCATAGGATCCAGCTCCTAGGGGCTAAGCTCCCTTGCCCCCCCATAAAATATTTGAGGGGGCGGGGTGCCAAAAGCTGATGGGCATTGCCATGTGATCAATTATCCAGGACGGGGCTTTCCTGCCCCACCATATTTTTTCCCCAGTTGCCACCCCTGGAAGGCAGAGTGGGCAGTGGAGGAGATTTGGAGGGCACAAACTTTCAGGTGATCAGGATGAGTTGTGGAGGGAGATGATCCCCCTCAGACATTGTTTATTAGGATGCAGAGGTGAAATTTATTTAATACTTGGCATGGTGTCAGTGGGCATGGTGCTTGTGGATTTCACTTCGGCCTAACTTTTGAGCACTGAGGTGAACCTGGGTTCGGATGCTTCCTCAGCAATGAAGTTCACTGGGTTATCTTAGTACAATCTCACAGGGTTGATATGAGGATAAAATGGGAAGGAGAACACAATGTATACTGCTCTGAGCTCCTTGAAAGTGAATACATGCAAGGAAGGAAGGAGATTTCGAACTGCATAGAGGCCAGGTCTGGAGGTGTGGGGGCAGACTAGCAATGGGGGAAAGGCACTGGTGAAGATATCTGGGGAGGTGAGATGTGGAAAGTTAGCACATTAATCCCTGATCCTACTACTGACTTCATTATGGTTGGGGAGGTCCCAAAGAAAATGGTTCAGCATAGTCCCCTATGCATCATACTGGACCTCTAAGGAAACATGAGCCTAGTTTAATCATCTTCAGTTTTGTTCCATTTTGAAACTTGCTAGTTTCATCTATCTGAAAGGACATTTTTTTTTTTTTTTTACAAACCATCAGAAAGAGATGCTTTCAGCCTGAGTACTTCTGGACTTTAATTGAGAGCAAGAATCAGCTACAGAGATACTTAGGTTTTACCTGCCTCAAAGCAGAGATCTACACTGCATCACTGAACTACATGTTGAACTTTAAATCTGGCTGATTTGATTCAGCTCTTTGAGCAACAGAATATAAGATGCTCTTGTCCTTCCACCCATTTATTATTTTACTGCAACAACAGTTTTAGTCCTGCCTTAGGTTTGCAATTATCCAATCAGCCTTTATCTACTGGTAGCAACTGGTTGGGTGGGCATTACCCTACATAAAATAATGTTGCTAAGGTCATAAACTTGCTTGTTGCAAAATGCAAAAGCACATTAGCCTGGCTAGTACTGGATAATAAGCAGATATTTCTTCCTCAAAGAATGATGATGACAATATTTCAAATTAATATCAAAAGAGTTATATTCTTCTCATTTTAATAAAGCACATTAAAAGGTCTAATAGAACGAGCTGTAATTTGTGCAGTACAAGTATATCATAATAGCAGTCACTTCTTCCCAACCCCAAGCCCTGCAGTTCTAGACTTTGTGGTTTTTGAAAGCTCAGAATTCAATTATATGCAGAAGAATTGCAGCAGAACAAACTGACACTCAAATAAAATATATAGCTCTCTGTAAACTTTCCCCAAACCAGTTCTTCAGGGAAGAACTACACTTCCAACGTGTGACTCTACCCAGAGATTCTATGAATTGTTGACTCAGTAGGTGTTCATTTAGGATACTAGTTAAGTTGAGTTGCTACATGCACAACTTCCAGTTTCCAAATCCCTTGTGAAGCCTATGTAAAGGGACCCCTGACCGTTAGGGTCCAGTTGCAGACGACTCTGGGGTTGCGGCACTCATCTCGCTTTACTGGCGGAGGGAGCCGGCATACAGCTTCCGGGTCATGTGGCCAGCATGACTAAACCGCTTCTGGCGAACCAGAGCAGTGCACGGAAACACCGTTTACCTTCCCGCTGGAGAGGTACTTATTTTGACGTGCTTTCGAACTGCTAGGTTGACAGGAGCTGGGACCGAGCAACGGGAACTCACCCCGTCGTGGGGATTCGAACCACCGATCTTCTGATCAGCAAGCCCTAGGCTCTGTGGTTTAGACTACAGAGCCTCCCGTGTCCCTACAGCACCACCCGTGACCATGAGTTTTTCTTCATGACCATTTTTCTTCATTGCTATGTGTTCTTTTCCTAAAACAAAGCTCATTCAGCAAACTACTGTTGTTCAGTCTGACAGGGTCAGCTTGGGGCAGTGGAGACCTCAACCAATTACTCTCTTTCCACCTATAGCTTTGGAGTGGGATAGAGATCTGGTGCCTTTTCAGAGTTAATGTGAGCTGAGCACATGAAACAGGATTAGGATGGATAAATGAGAGTCTTCCCATTTTGGTGGAAAGCAAAATGAAACAAAACCTCTTTGATGGAGATTGGTTTTGATAAAAGGTTGTGGGTTTTCTTAATGGATGTCAGAAATCCGATGTAACTTACTTTTTCAGTCAGGCTTTGCTTCAAGAGGTGTGTTATCTGCACCTGACCATGAGGATTTTCCCTTCCATTCCTGGTGGGTGCGTCAGACTTACCAGTTCTTTCCAGAACCCACAGAATTCTTAGAGCCAATGTTTTGCAATGTTTGTTATGGGAAATGGTCAAGTTCTGGACACCAGAGCTGCCTTTCACATTTCTCAATGAGTAGATGATGCTTTGAACTAGATGCTACTTAGAATCATTCCACATCTAGATCATTAGTCTTTAAACTATGTTATTAAACTTTTTTTATCCTTCCTGTTTGTTTCACCTAAATCTATTTGTAACACCAATCTGGTTCTTTCACAACTTGGGAACAACTGGGTTGTGGGGTGTTGACCAGATAAGCCAAGGAGTGTGATTTCTTTATTATCCCATTTCATTTATGAACCGCTTCCTAGAAAATATCTCAAAGTGATTTAAACAACAGAAGCATCAACAATTAAAACAATTTCGCCTATAAAAACAACTTCAAGTCCAACATAGATACAGAGAGGGATGAAAAAGATAACTCCATTTTAAAGGCTTGTTGAAAAAGGAATGTCTTCAGTAGGTGCCAAAAATACAAAAGAGACAACTAAGGAATTTCCAGAGACACTTTTGCCAGTGATGACTGGAGAGGACAGAGCAGATCACCAACGCTGTTTAAGCTCTAAGCATCCCTTCGCTGGCCTTAGGAAGATGGAGAGAGGTCCTTGCCCTCTGAGGAGTCCCCAGTCTCAGGGGAGAATCAAAGCCAACACATCTGGTCATAAACAGGACTTTGGCAAATCTATTGCATGTGGAGGATCAAAAAGAGTACCAGTATCATGATACAGAGGTCCCCAACATCCTAATCTCAACTTCCTGTGAGGGGAGAGACCCCATCAGGCAAGGCCTCTTTCCACCTGCCTTGCCCCACCCCCTGGCCCTGGGACTCCTCATAAGGGAGCTGTTCCTGAAGAAAGAACTGTGAGGGGAGAGACCCCATCAGGCAAGGCCTCTTTCCACCTGCCTTGCTCCACCCTCTAGTCTTTGCTACAATTTGTATTGCATTATGTATTTTATGCCGTTGTTTTGCTGATTAGTTTAGAAATTGTTTGTTGTAAATGTTGAGTAGATTTCTGTTTAACTTTTATATGTTGATAATTGTTTTATATTACTCTAATGATTGTTGAACATTACTTTTTGATGTAGTTTGTTTATTTTGAAGTTTCGTATTATCATATTTTTGTATTGCATTGGATTGGATTGTTGTGAGATTTTTTGTTTCTTCTGCTTGTAAACCGCCTTGAGTATCATAAGATAGAAAGGCGGTATACAAATAAAAAATTATTATTATTATTATTATTATTATTATTATTATTATTATTCCTGTCCTCTTGGTCACTCTGACTCTCCTATCTTGCATAAGAATTTTCAGAAGCTTTCTTATACCAAGTTAGACCCTTCATCCACCTTGTCTAGTACTGTCAACACCGACGGACAGCAGCTCTCTGGAATTTCATGCAGCCGTCTTTCCTGGTCCTACCTGGAAACTCCTGGGACCTTTTGCATGCAGAATGTGTGTCCTAACAGAGCTGTCTTTGCCTCCCTCGCTCTGTATCTTATCGGTTGGCATTTTACCAACGTCACAGGAAAAGCCAATGGTAGCAGTTTCACTAAAAGTGGAAGAACCCATAAGCAAATCTCCTTAAAAAGATAAGGCAATGAAAGAGTGGCACTATTTCTAAAACTGGGGTTACTTTGACTTTGATAACTATGTTGCTCATAGTAGAGCCACAAATGTGTAGACTGATGTGTGAATTAGAGATTACTTCGTCCATATTTCTTGAAAGGAGTCTGGATCATCCCAATTATAAATATGCTTACACTTGACAGTTTTGGTGATGCATAATGAGACCAGTAATACATCACATACTTTCACCTACAATGAAGTTTGTAAGGCAGGAGTGAATTACATCCGTGAAGTGACAAAGCAGGCCGGGGGGGGGGGGGGATATCTTTTAACAGAACCAAACTTAGATGCATTTTACTCCCACAGCCTCTGTATGGAATATTGGCACCACTACATTTTATGATAATAGAAACGTCTTCACCATTCTATTTCATATTACTCAGAATAATGAGAAACCCAAACTTTCATTTCACGACAAAAATGGAAAGAGCACACAGGGAATGAACAAAGATATTGACAAATGTCCAGTGGGTATTCTCTATCTGGAAAAGTGCACTAACAACTTTTTTCTAGCCAGGAAGGCTCACCTGGCACTTTTGTTCCATATCTTTAGGCACCAGGCCAAAACATTCCTCTTCTCCCACGGCCTTTGCAACCTATGGCGTTTTAAACCGAGGAGGGCACTGTTTTTGTTTGTTACTGTGTTGTGTATTTATGTGTTTTTCTATTGTAAACCGCCCTGTGAACTTCAGAGGAAGGGTGGTACAGAAATTTAATAAATAATAAAGTAAAATAATAATAGCCATCAATGAACCCTTGTTCTAAAAAGCAGAAGAAGCAGAAGCAGAAAAAGAAGAGGGTCAAGGAAAAGAGCATTTCACAATAAATCCAATTACATAATCATAATTTTGTCTTTGGTAAAAGAAACATCATCCTGAAATCAGGCCCCTCCCTCAACTGTCATAAAGTTACAGCTCCAGATTCACCTCTTTAGGCAAGGGGTTCACCCTGGCTAATGGAAAGGTAAAGGGACCCCTGACCATTAGGTCCAGTCGTGACCGACTCTGGGGTTGCGGCGCTCATCTCGCATTATTGGCCGAGGGAGCCGGCGTACAGTTTCCAGGTCATGTGGCCAGCATGACTAGGCCGCTCCTGGTGAACCAGAGCAGCACATGGAAACGCTGTTTACCTTCCTGGCCAGAGCGGTACCTATTTATCTACTTGTGCTTTGACATGCTTTCGAACTGCTAGGTTGGCAGGAGCAGGGACCGAGCAACGGGAGCTCACCCCGTCGCGGGGATTTGAACCGCCGACCTTCTGATCGGCAAGCCCTAGGCTCTGTGGTTTAACCCACAGCGCCACCCGCATCCCTTGGCTAATGGAAAGGCCCTCATAAAAGGTTGGAAATATCCCCAGCAGCTCAATGAAGAACCCCTTTACTGAAGACTTAATCTAATCACACAGACAAGGAGCGCTCATTTATATTCCAGGCAGGAGCTAGTTACATAGCAATCAAGGGTCAAGATTTCGGGAGGGGTGGGGAGAGAGAGAGAAGCAGCAGACACTAGACATTCTGGGAATGCCAGAGTGGCTGGAAGCCTGTTGCAAGGAATCTTGGGGCGGGGAAAGCAGGAATCTGGGAATCTGTGTGAGCTCTGGGCATCACACCTGCAGCATAACTGCAGTGGGCGGAGGTAGTGAACTATTCTGCCTATGTTCCAGTCAGAGACCAAGAATTTCAGGACTGAATACATGCAAGCAGCTTAAGGATAGAAGCAGATGTGTGATAAGGTGAATTGTACAAGACGCTCTACCTTTGATACTCTTAGCGTTATTCCGTGGCATTTAGAAGCGAAAGCTCGGTTTTTACACTTGTTAAGAAGGCAAATTGACAATGACAACAGATAACAAGATATCCTAGCACTGCCTCTCTGCTTCACTCAAACTGGAAATGCTGATAAGCACTGTGCCTATTCCTCTATGTGTGCACTCAAGGAAAGGAGATTAATATTTGAACTTCAGAGTCCCAGCAAATGCAAAATCATCAATAGGAGTCATTGTTTCTATTATTATCTTTAAGTGAACCTGAAAGGAGCCAGCCACTGAGAAAGTACCATAGTCCAACAACCAGTTTAAATTCATTAGGACTACAAAGAGCCCCCGAGACAAGGAGAGATGAAAATCATTTCCTACAAACGAACTAAGGCAAAAGATTTCATTCCCCACCATTACCACAGCCAGCGTCCATATGTCAAGGGGCGAGGGAAGCTGGTTCAAATCTCCAGAACTGTAATTGGCGAGCTCATCCTTTTAGGCACAGAGGTGTGTTTCCCTCCTTCTTTTTCAAAGAAAAGTTCAATAAGCTTATGCAGGGGGTGGGGAATTACAACCGGGTGCTGTGAGCCCTTGAATCTGTGTAGATGCAGTGGAGCATCAGAAGCCCTGGAAAAGGTTGTCGTTGCAGCCCAGCTTCAAAAGCCTAGAATTTCATCATAGCCAGCTCCTTGTAGGGGGTTCTGTTTGTAGGGCTGCCACTATCGTTTTGGGTAATGTGACCAAGCCTCAGCTGCTGTGGGATGGATTCAGCCAAAAAAGCTAGGGCTAGTGCAGATGCGTGTGTGACAGATATGGAATGACATTCAGAAGGGAGAATGCTTTCTATCATTCCGAATGGATGTTTAAGGTAAAGGCATCTCAAATATTGACATTACCCATCTCTCCCGTCTCTCTCTCCTGCAAGGGAACCAAAGTTAGCTGGATTGTGGAGATACCTAAAATCGCTCTCCATGCCAGTTTCCCTGGTTGTAATAATAGCATTATAACAACAGCAACAAGCCTTCTGCACACTCTCCTTATTATCTAGCAGGTTCTATCATGTTCCGTTACTGAAATCATTGCCCATTTAATATGAACTGTGTTTGCCTCTTACCTTCATCCCACTCTTAATTATTCTATGCTCACCGAATTAAGGTAGCTTTCAAAACAACTTTTGTTAAAAAGATCTCTCAGAGCTATACCAAATTTGTATGGCAGGAAGAAGAATGGTAGAGTAAGTCTGGAAGAAGACTTGACAGGTAGGGCGAGCTCATGACATGACATGTCAGGAGACAGACAGGTCCAGAAGGAAGAGAAAATTGTGCAAAACTGACCACACATCATCTTGCTCACTCTTCTTTTAGTAATATAATAAGGCACCAATGCTTACCTGACAAGAAGTATTCTTCAGTTTTTCCCCCTTCCTTCCTTTTTCTTCCCCTCATGTTCTGCTTGAGTGAGGAGGATAGGTGTGGATGCTTCCAAGAATTTGCACTGCAAATTTCTTTTTAAGTTACAACTGAGGGGGAAATTCTCAGAAGTATTTTTCTTTTCCTCATACATCCCCTCCCCATGAAAAAGGCTGCTTCACAATTCTTTCTCCATCATTCTTGTGACATCTAAAGACATTGCATGGGGAGAAGAGCAAAAAGATTATTGGTCCATGCTATTTGTGCACGGCTGAAGATTAAGTAGTCATTCACTACACAGAAAAGCACATCCCAATTATTTTTATTTTGTCCAACTAATGATTTCTGTTTCCCTTTATATTGTAAAATATTATCTTTTTCATTCATATTCAGCGCACTTGATGGGTTGTTTTGTTCACTAAAAGTTGTTAGTCATCATTGTCTGAAGAACTATGCTGATGCACAGTTTCTATTTTCCTTCCACAGCCAAATATCAAAAATATTTTTGGGGGTGGAATCTAATTGGTGCCCTTGACGAATGAGAGGATGTTGATGTAGCAGGTTGTGTCCACTGACAGAAAATGAGGGGAGGCAATTCTGGGTGATTCTCCTTCCTGAAACACCCCAGAGCTCCTGAAGAAAGTTGGAGGACCCTTCAGAACAAGCAAGGGAGAATAAGCAGAAGATCCCTCCTCTTCCATTAGTGAATTAAATGACTTTCCATGAGTATAATAGCACCAATTAGATTACAACCTCTATCTATTTCTTTCTGTCAAAACATTTCACTTTTTTCTCAGCCTGCAGGCACCTTACACTTTACCATATTATCCTTACTAGTAGCCTAACACAGGAACGGTACTTTGTCCATCTAAAGCATACACTCAAAATGTTAACCACCAGGGGAGCCAACTTGGGCCCCAGGTTATGGGTGCCCAGTGCATGTGACGTCATGACATCATGCTGCGGTGTGACATCATGACGTCATGCACACTTCCCGGCCTCAGAAGCTGACTTCCAGTGACACCGGAAGTCAGGTGTCGAGACCTCTGAAAGCATCTCTGAGGTCTTATGAGGCCTCAGAGATGCTTTCTGAGGTCTTGCGAGACCTTGGAAGTCGTGTCGGGGGTCCTGCGGTATGGGTGCTCAGGCACCCAGCGCCCTCTATAGTTGGCACCCCTGTTAACCATGTTGGCTTTAAACTGTTTAAGTTCTGAATTGAAATATTCATATACTTAAAAAAAAGAAAGTATGAACCAAGGGACCCCACTATGGCATAAGCATTTTCAAATAAGATCACTGATACATGAATTTCCTTAGTCAATCATATGCTAAGAGAATTAACAAAATTTGAATACAAAAAATAAGGTTCATCTACTGTCAAGGCCAGATTATCAGTGGTGCAATTGGAGCAATTGTTCCAGGACCTGTGTCTGCAAGAGCCCACTTGTTTTGCATGATTCACCTCACTCTAGCATCAATGATGGATCACTAGCATGCTCCTTCCATTGCATTTCTTAAGCATCCAGGCCAGACCATTAGCAAATATATTGCTGTTGCTTTTCAGTCTATTGGCCAGATTGTTGACCAGGACTGGCTATAAGGAACACACAACTCCCTTGTTACAGCAGCTCCACTGGCTATCAGTCTTGTGTACGTTTTGTGCATTCTTTTCTGGGAGAAAGGGGGTCTGTTTCAGTGAAAGGCACCAGGAAATCAAGTACCTTAATCCAGCTTTGCCTACTGTCCATAATATGTAGCATCGATGCATGGATCCTGTACAAATGAAACTGGGAACAAGATACAGTGGTACCTCAGGTTACAGACGCTTCAGGTTACAGACTCCGCTAACCCAGAAATAGTACCTCGGGTTAAGAACTTTGCTTCAGGATGAGAACAGAAATCGCGCGGCAACAGTGGGAGGCCCCATTAGCTAAAGTGGTACCTCAGGTTAAGAACAGTTTCAGGTTAAGCACGGACCTCCGGAATGAATTAAGTTCTTAAGCTGAGGTACCACTGTACAAGGAATAATATCTCAATGGAGGTTTGGGGAAATCTCTGCAACAAATAACATTTTCTTTCGATATGAATATAAGAGCAAATTGTTTCGAAATAATGAGGTGGTATATAACTCCTGTGGTTAAATAAATAAATCAATAGGATAAATAAATAATTTTAGGATAAATAAAAGCTACCTGAAAATTATCTGGGGAAACAGGGGACTGTTATCATACGTAGTGAGAATGTCACCTTACCAAGAAATACTAGGGAAAGATTAAATGTTTAACACTGAAGCTCATGGATTAAGAAATCCCACTTGACCCGATGGTATTGTTACTAAACTATACGGATCACTTTAAGTATAGAAATAAAAAATGTTTTCTCATATGGCAACTGCCACGAAAACATTGTTTCCAGAAGAAATGGAGGTTGCAAGCAACACTCACAACGAGTAGAGTAGATAAGCTTTGGGAATTCATTTCACGGCAAAGCTGACATACTTTTCTGAGATCAAAGGAAACAGAACAAAGACAATATAATTCTTATAACTAATTGGATCCCACTTATTATTTACTATAAAAAGAATTGTTTGCTCCCGAGTGTGGCTTTTCGATGTTTTGAAATTGATGGACTTTTTCTGTTCTATTTCCTTTTCTTTTTCTTAATAAAGATTTATCACATTTATTTTTAAGATCATCTAAAACCCCTAATTGTGACCAGAAGAGATGCAACATCGGGGGAAAGGGCTAAAAGTATGGTTTTTTCCCTTTCTCTGCATCCTTATGAATAATGTGTGAACAGGGCTGGTGCCAGTGCTATATAAATAAGATCTGATTCTTTCTGAAGTTCTCAGTTGGCTGAGTTTCTTTTTTATTTCCTTTAACAGATTCTTAAGTATGGATCAAATATTTGCTAACTAAACTTTTCATTCAGTATTCCTTTTCTGTACCATCTGGATGTGTGTTCTATACGAAAGGCAGGGATAAAATGTAAAACTGCATCTCTCTACCAACTGATTAATTATAATCTTTTTGACAGCCACAATAACATGTCTGTAGGCTTCAGTGACCTTAAAAACGTAAAATTTGACACCAGCTGCATTCACATGGCAGCTTTTCGCTTTTGTCACGTTTTGCTAACTGTTAATTTCTACATGTAAAAGCCACTTCTGGCAATATAGTGGAAAACAGCAGAACTACAGCGGAGGTTTTTTCTGGAAGCAAACAACAAGGAACACTAAACTTGCAGTATATTCCAGACACACTCCAACATGCACACACACTCCAAAACTCTGCAATTTTTTTAAAAAAAAAATTCTGGGGATTCAAATCGCAGATCTCCCATTCAGTGACGTAGCTTGGGTTGCTGGTGGCCGGGCCGGGGCAAATATTGCGCGCCCCCCAGTGGACTGGGCAACTGGGGTGGAGGCGTGCGCTGGGGAGGCTTTTCCCCTCGGGTGCTTTCCAGCCTTCCTCTTCCCCCCTTCCCTTCCCTCCCTCTTGGCCGGGCCAAGCAGTGCACAAGTGGCAGTGGCAAGGTGCAGCAGTGGGGAGCATGCTGGCAAGAACCCACACTGGGAAAACTCAGGGCTTCCCTTGTGCACCCAGTTATGTGTGCTGGCCATGCCCCCCACCACCACCACTGTTGCTGTGGAGCACAGATCATGGCCAAGGTGCATGGCACCAGGATGCACACTGGGGAAGAGCGGCTGGCTTGGAGCGGAGGCAGCCAGGTGAGCTGCTTGTGCTCTAGTGCTTGCAACAGCTTCTGTCGTGTCTGCAGAGGGGCCACCTTGCTTTCCACCCTGCGGTCCCTACAGGTTACACAAGAAGAAGAAGAAGAAGAGTTTGGATTTGATATCCCGCTTTATCACTACCCGAAGGAGTCTCAAAGCGGCTAACATTCTCCTTTCCCTTCCTCCCCCACAACAAACACTCTGTGAGGTGAGTGGGGCTGAGAGACTTCAAAGAAGTGTGACTAGCCCAAGGTCACTCAGTAGCTGCATGTGGAGGAGTGGAGACTCGAACCCGGTCCCCCAGATTAGAGTCTACCACTCTTAACCACTACACCACACTGGCTCACAATGCACAAGGGTGAAGCAGCCCAACCTCGCCTCTGAACCAGCCCATGGGTGGGACGTGGGGGGGCACATCCTTTCACTGGCCACAAGGAGAAGGATGTGCCACCCCAGCCCTGAAGGCCTGGCTGTCGGGTCGGCCGGGGGCAGGGACGACCCCCAGGCATAATGCAGGAACGATTCCAGCCCGTCTCTCCCATCAGCTTCCAGCGTGCAGCTCTAGGGAGTTCCGACAGCCCTTCCCAGTGATTTATAATGACTCATGTCTTGGAGACACTGAGTCCAGCAGAGATAAAACGCAGACGGACTAAGGCTGAGGTTGTGTGCACTAAAACTACTTTATTAAGCGTAAGACAGAACGAAGGAAAACATGTCTCCTCTCGCTGAGAGAAGTCCGAAGAAGCAAATAACAAACGGAAACAGAATACAGTAAACATCCGCTCCTGTGATTCCAACAATCGGTGCTGGAATGCATAACACAGACATGTGATCTGCACAGTGAGAGGAATAGAAAACCCAACACTGGCCTGGGGGCAGCTTACCTCGCCGCGGCTCCAGAAGATGGCAGGAGCTCAGGAATGCTACCTCAGTGAGGGAGTCTGTCGTGTGGGCACCTGGTTGTGCTCCTCTCAGAATTTTAAACCCAAAGCCTCTGCCACCCTGCCCCACACTATGCCACTTCTCCATTATATCATCTAATTGTACTCTCATACAGCTATACCACCTTTATTGAAAATATTAGGAGGGGGAAAAACACAAATCCAAATTATATTCCCTCTGCCATCGCATTTTTAAAATGATTGCTTCTGGCTTGGGATGAAATAATTTTGAATATCTTTAATTTTCATAAAGTTATGGACTGCCCTATATTATTAAAGGGCTGTTAATATTGGATAGATTAAAATAAACATTTTGGCCTCCAGCCACACGTACATAGTGTACCTGAGCTATGCATTTATTGCCCATTAATGTGTCCCTTGCCACATCTTATTGCTTTATTATTTTACATGCGGAAGATCTGGAACCAGCCTCTTAGTACCATTAACCTAACATCTCCCATAGAAAGCCAATGAATTCTATAACTGTTCCCACTTGTCTATTATTCATCCATACAGGTGTGGTATTTGTAGCAAGCAAACAAGTGCCAAACTACAGGCGAAGGCAGCAGGATGGTGCACTTTTTATATATATTGTTGCAAAAAAACCTTTTCTGCTTAGTAATAACGAAATTGGTAATTTCTGCAGTGACCTAGACAAACATTGTATAAAATAGTAACACACTGAAATAGTATTCACACTGACCATTACCACCCATTTTAGATTGTATCACAATCAGAAAGGGAAACCCACAAATAATTTACAGTCCCTGGAAAGAGAAGCTGTTTTTGTTAGTGGGTGAAAAAGGTGCCTCAAACAAAGAGATTCCAATACTTCATTCATAATAATAATAATAATAATTTATTATTTATACCCCGCCCATCTGGCTGGGTTTCCCCAGCCACTCTGGGCGGCTTTCAACAGAACATTAAAATACAGTAATCTATTAAACATTAAAAGCCTCCCTAAACAGGTCTTCTAAAGGTCTGGTAGTTGTTGTTCTCTTTGACATCTGAAGGGACGGCGTTCCACAGGGCGGGTGCCACTACCGAGAAGGCCCTCTGCCTGGTTCCCTGTAACTTGGCTTCTCGTAGTGAGGGAACCGCCAGAAGGCCCTCGGCACTGGACCTCAGTGTCCGGGCTGAATGATGGGGGTGGAGACGCTCCTTCAGGTATACTGGACCGAAGCCATCTGTAATATTCATTGCTTTAAGGTCTTTGAATCTGAGGACCAGGTTACATGTGGTATCAGTCTCGAGTTCACTTTAAAAAGAGTGAGAGAGCCAAGTTCCGAGTTTGATCATAGCAACAGCACTGGGAGAGGGAAGGGTTAATCCTCCTTCCACCCCGGCCAAACCATTTTCCTGATCTAAATGTCCCTTGAAGCTGCTACAATCCCAGCAGCAGGAAAAATTAACGAACTGAAGTGATCTGTGAACCATTCCTTTTGCAAATCTGGATTCTCTTAATTTAAATGCCATAGTGCCATCTAGAACATTGTCAATGAAGTAGCAGTGATTTCTCCAAACTCCTCTCCCCTTTTTCCTCAGCTACATCCCTCTCATCAGTTTCAGACCTTACATAAGTGCATAACCCTTTGAAAGGATTCAGATATTTTTCATGGGAAACTGACACATGATTCTTGCTGTTTATAAGGGTTGCCCCCCCCCCCACATACCGCTGCTGCCGCTTGTATCTTCCCTTCAAATATTTAACAAAAGGCAAAACTTGCTTGCTTGCTTTCTGTCAAGCTTTTGCAATTTGGGATCCTTAAGTATTGTAAGGGACTAGGAAAAGAAACCTTTTTTGTTCTGTTTTTCAATCTTAAAACAAGTAGGGGGGGAATTCAGGAGTGCCTCTGTACATAGCTGGTAGCTTGGTCAAAAATTCTGCAGACCTGCTGTTAAGTATCACAGGACATTTTATATAGAATCCCCTTTGTTTCAAAATCTTGGCCTGCAATCCTGTGGACACTTACATAGGAGTAAGCCCCACTGAATCACTACAAAATGTACGTCCAATTATGAGGATTCCACAAAACATGCAAAGGATTGTGTTGTTCCCATGTTCCTAAATATTTCACTCTCCAGCCTCTGGCAGTATTACTCAGATCCTGAAGACCAAAACCCTGATTCAGAATATGAAGTGAATGCAGCTGAAATACTTGATCAAGGTGACACTAGGGAACATATGTATGTTCTCAGCTGAATTAGATCCAGAACCCTCAGCTTCTTGAATAAAAAGACTAGATTGCCCCCTCACACATGCCAGTAAAGTTACCAGATCGACAGAAAATGAATGATGCCTCCAGAATTAAAAAAAACAACAGGCCTGAGGGCTGACTGAAGACATTTTGCTGCTGGAAGCAAGGGACAAGATGGCGCCCCCCCCCACTTCATCCCCCGCCATTAAGAGGAGACACTATTGTGGTGTACAGTAAGATCACAGCTTATGCAGGGGCTCAATTACAAGGGTTCAATGTATACACAAAAATCACATATACCCAAAGCTCTCGGCCTTGCTTGGGTGACAAAGCCCACTCAGCATGCTGGCTCAGGAAAGCTAGAGATGCTCATGTGAGACCTTGCAGGAATTCAGATGGCCCCATAAGATCTCACAAGAGCATCCCAGAGCCAGCACACTACCAGGTCTTGTCCAACCCAAGCAAAGCAGCACACTGAATTAGTTCTATGGGTTCATTGATCATCCTTCAGACTCAGCCCCTAAAATGGAGAAATCTCCATCCAAGAACCTGCTCTGACCATAATGCAGTACAGCTGGATTTAAGGTTGACAACACAGGGTTCCCCTCGGTGGAGAATGGATGATTCGCTGCTCAGGAACGGGAAGATATGTGAGAAGGCCCATAAGACCCTGAAAGACTTTTTTGAGTTAAATTTGAACACGACAGTGGAGAAAAGGGTCGTATGGGACGCAAGTAAGGCCGTGATGAGAGGTTTCCTGATTCAGCAAAAGGCAATAAGAAAGAAGATACAAAATGAGAAAAAGGAAGTAATATTACAGCAACTTAAGGAAAAGGAAAAGAAGCTGAGGATAACGCCCAAGAACATACAATTGCAGAAAGAAATCAAATATCTACAGGCGGAATTTTCTCAGCTTACTAACCAAGAGATAGAGTGGAAGGTTAAAATGATGAACCAAAGATCTTTTGAATCTGCAAACAAATGTGGCAAGTTGCTGGCGTGGCAACTGAAGAGGAGACAGAAACAAAACACAATAACGAGCTTGATAATTGATGGAAGAACCGTGGAGAACCCTGTGGAGATCAGAAAAAATTTCCAGAAATTCTATAAAAAGCTGTACAAAGAAAATAATCATAACCAAAATTTGATCGAGCAGTTTTTAAAAGAAAACGGTTTGCATAAAATCCCAGAAGAAAGAAAGGCCCTACTCAATCATCTCATAACAAGATCTGAAATAGAATCAGCGATAGGACAGATGAAATTAGAAAAGGCACCCGGACCGGATGGACTTTCTGCAAAATACTACAAGGAATTAAAGGACTGGCTAATACAGCCTCTGATGGAGGTTTGCAATGAAATCTTGAAGGGAAGCAAGGCACCCGAATCTTGGAAGGACGCATATATAACTTTAATACCTAAACAAGATACCGATACTACTCAGATGAAAAATTATAGACCAATCTCCCTCCTTAATGTGGATTACAAAATCTTTGCAAATATAATGGCCAGTAGACTGAAGAAAGTACTAATGGAGATTATCCACAAAGATCAAGCTGGTTTTTTACCAGAAAGACATTTAAATGGTAACATAAGGAACATTGTGGATATTCTAGAAAAGTTGGAACCAGAAAGAAACTCGAAAGTAATTTTAATGTTTATCGATGCGGAAAAGGCCTTTGACAATGTTTCTTGGAGTTTTATGAAGAAAAACTTTGAAAAAATGGAGGTGGGAGGGGGTTTCTTGAATGGTTTGGAAGCAATATATACTGAACAAAGAGCTAAGATAATAGTGAATAATGTAGTATCAGAAGAAATTTGGATTGAAAAAGGAACAAGACAAGGGTGCCCACTGTCCCCATTATTGTTTATAACGGTCCTGGAAGTCCTTCTAAACATGCTTAGAAAAGACAATGAGGTTAAGGGTGTGAGAGTAGGAGCCAAGGAATATAAACTCAAAGCCTTTGCAGATGATCTGGTGTTGACCCTAGAGGAACCTGAATCCAGTGCAATTAGGGCACTGGACATTATACAAGACTTTGGACAGGTAGCCGGTTTTAAATTGAATAAAGCCAAGACTAAAGTCTTAGGGAAAAACCTGACGCAGGAAGAAAAAGAGAGTATTCAGGCGAAAACAGGACTTACATTTGCCAAGAAAGTTAAATATCTAGGTGTGAATATGACCACAAAAAACTCGAATTTATATAAAAACAATTATGAAAAAGTATGGTCTGAAATTAAGAGAGATTTGGAAATCTGGTCTAGATTGAAATTGTCCCTGTTGGGCCGAATTGCTGTGATTAAGATGAATGTATTGCCTAAATTACTTTTTCTCTTTCAGGCATTGCCAATAGTGGATAGAATGGAGCCTTTCCAAAGCTGGCAGAAGGTTATCTCTAAATTTGTATGGCAGGGAAAAAAACCCAGAATTAAATTTAAGATTTTAACAGATGATAAGAAAAGAGGGGGCTTTTCCCTGCCGGAATTGAGTATATATTTTGAAGCTGCAGCGTTCTGCTGGCTGAAGGAATGGTTCCTCTTAGAAAATACTGATGTGTTAGACCTGGAAGGTTGTGACAATGTATTTGGATGGCATGCATATTTATGGTATGAAAAAGTCAAGGTCCACAGGGGCTTTAAACAACATTTGGTTAAGAAAGCATTGTTTAGAGTGTGGATGAAATACAAAGATTTGTTAGAAAAGAAGACACCTAGATGGATATCACCATTAGAAGCAAAGGCTGACAAAAGACCTTTTTCGAGAGGAAATTGGCCTAGATACATGGATATCCTTGTGCAAGAAGGAGAAAGTGTCAGGTTGAAACCCTATGAACAAATGAGAGATAAAGTTACGAACTGGCTGCAGTACCATCAGATTAATGAACTTTTTAAAATGGATAAAAAACTTGGTTTCCAGTTGGAAAAGTCGAAATTGGAAACGGAACTGTTAGAGCCAAAAACCCAAAATTTATCCAGAATGTACCAACTGCTGCTCGAATGGCATACACAGGATGAGTTGGTTAAATCGGCAATGATAGAGTGGGCTAGAGATGTAGGACATAATATTATGATGGCTGACTGGGAGAGACTATGGCGAAAAGATATTAACTTTACCGCATGTACTTTGTTGAAAGAGAACATAATGAAAATGATATACAGATGGTATTTAACTCCAGTCAAGCTAGCAAAAATCTATCACTTGCATGACAATAAATGTTGGAAGTGTGGAAAGGCAGATGGAACTTTCTATCACATGTGGTGGACCTGCCCGAGCACGAGCGCCTTCTGGGAGACAATCTATAATGAAATTAAAAAGGTGTTGAAAAACACATTTATTAAGAAACCAGAGGCATTCCTGCTTGGAATGGTCAACCACGAAATACCTAGGGTAGACCACACTTTCTTCATGTATGCCACTACAGCAGCTAGAATCTTGATTGCCAAATACTGGAAAACGAATGACTTACCAAAGCTAGAGGAATGGCAGATGAAAATGATGGACTATATGGAACTTGCCGAGCTGACCTCGAGACTCCGAGACCAGAGGGAAGAGGCGACAGAACAAGAATGGAAGAAATTTAAGATGTATATTAATAAGTGTTGCAAAATTAGTAATTAGAAAAAGTTGAAGTTAGTTGTTATTGTTATAGCTGAGCATAAGATAAGAGTTGTCGGAAATTATATTGTTAAACATAGTTTAAGATTGAATATAAGTTTAAGATAAGGAGTTAAGTAATCAAGAATAAGAGTTGAAGTATTAGAGCTAATTATTGATAAAAGAAAGATAATGATAAGTACCTGTGAATATATATGAGGAATAAGAAACGCGGTGGAGGGAGGCGGGGGAAGTCCACCCAACAAGTTAAGGAACAAGATATGAATTAGAACGTATTTTGTTTTGTATTTTTATTTGTTAGTTAGTCTTATGTGTGATTGGTGTGTTTTATGTTTGTATTTTTATGTTGAAAAATTTAATAAAAATTATTTAAAAAATAAATAAATAAATAAAATGGAGAAATCTCTGTTCTAGAGAGTTTTCTAACAAAATTATATGCTGCATATGTGTGTGCTGTGCATGTTACAACATGGAGCTTGTAGCTGGGCTCATCTACTTGAGTTCTTGCTTGCTGGTTTGGATACGTAAAAAAGGACGCCTGGACGGTTAAGTCCAGTCAAAGGTGACTATGGGGTTACAGCGCTCATCTCACTTTCAGGCTGAGGGAGCTGGCATTTGTCCACAGACAGCTTTCCGAGTCATGTGGCCAGCATGACTAAACTGCTTCTGGTGCAATGGAACACCATGACAGAAGCCTGAGCGCATAGAAATGCCACTTACCTTCCCGTCACAGCGGTACCTACTTATCTACTTGCACTGGCGTGCTTTCGAACTGCTAGGTTGGCAGTGTCAGGATGTCCTACTCACAAGTAGAACCTTGCCAGAGACACATGCCCGACTGGCATGTTCCCTCCTTCCTGGGCGATCGTTCGGGAGCTTCAAACACATTCCTCAGCCTGAACATCACAGCGACTAATGCCAGAAGACATCAGCACACTTAGGGATCAACAGAGGTTTGCGCAGTTGCGTAACAGAACTCAGCAACTCAGCATTTAGGCTAATCTATTTTATTTACATATAAACACACACGGAGCATTTCATCATGGCTCCCTCTCTCTCTATCCTCAGACAGCAAAGAGAAAGAACAAAGGACAATAGTCCCACTTCAGGAACACAGTAAGACAAACATCCTGTCTTCGTCACATCCCATTCCTGTGCAATCAAAACACATACCCAGTCATGTGATAGACAACAAACCCATGACTGCACACGGGGAATGAATCTCCAACAGGCAGAAGCTGGGACAGAGCAACGGGAGCTCACCCTGTTGCGGGCATTTGAACCACCAACCTTCTGATCGGCAAGCACAAGAGACTCAGTGGTTTAGACCACAGCGCCACCTGTGTCTGGTTTAGATACCATCTGAGTCTGGAATGGGTAAAGGGTGGCCTGCGTTGACTAGGATCATGTGTGAATCTCTCTCTCTCTCTTTATAGCAGGAAACTTGAAAGCAAATAACAACAACAACAATTTCATTTATATACTGCCCATCTGACTGGGTCACCCCAGCCACTCTGGGCAGCTTCCCAAAAATTAAAACATCAAACAATAGAACATCAAACCTCCAAAAACATGCAGCTGTATGCCTAAGGTGAAGAGAGTTTTCTTTGGACAGCTTCACCCCTGAGCACAAGCCCTTCACATTGACCCAGCCAAGCTCTGACTCAATACCAGAATTTTGTCTTTCAGGAATTAGTTTAACCAGAGATGCAATGTTTCAGGGCAAGACCTACTACCGGTATATATTTTGGAAAGGTGTTTTTCACTATGCATTTGGACCCTGCTTAAGATATCATACTCAATTTTTCAGGATGGTTTTTGAAATCAAGGAGCAGGTGTTGTTGTTTTTAAAAAAATATACAGTTGGATGCCATTTAGAATCAAGATAGCAGACATCCTTTCGACACTGCACTGATTTTAAACACTGATTACAAAACTGCACTTACCTTTTTTGGTTTCTTAGAATTCCTGAGCAACGCCAGGTACAAGGCTGCTAGTAATTTATAGACAGACTTCATCTCTAGTTCTTGTTTCTCAACTGGCTCTTTTTAGTGCTGAATAGCTGATGAGCACACAGTTCCTGTGTCTGTTTTACTCTCCTTCCCACAGAATTTGATGCACCAAGTACCTGTAGTCTCACCTTCAGTTCTATAGTTCAAGTCTTTTCTTCCTGCCTACTAGGTATCAAATGTTCACATTCTGACCAATTTCCTGGGAGAAATAAAAGGTGATGCTCTCCAACTAGCCTGGTCATGGGAGTATTAACAAAGGATCTGATGTTTTGTTTTCTGTAACTCTACTGTTGCAATTCCCAACATTTGCAGTGCTATATATCAGTCATTCTGCTTACAAAACCTACTTCATCTCTCTTCAGCTTTGCAGCTTGTAATAATATTGCACAGCCTCAATGAGAAGTCCCCATCCTTGTGAGAACTTATTCGTCAGTGCAGCAGATCTTAAAATCAGGCCCTTACTCATCTTCCAAAATGCAATTTAAGCTTCCAAGTCGCTTATGTATGATTCAGTGCTTTACTCTTTAAACTTGTGTAACCATTAGCGCTGTTATACTAAATGTTCTCAACTGGAGCAGCTAATATTGTAAATTACCCTTGAGCCTCTGCCAGAATAATAAAAAGATGAAATAAAGGGATATTAATACCTTATGCAGATGTGATCACGAACTGGTGATAAGACCAAAATAGCCTCGAACCCTTTCTGTTCACATGCCTATCTGTTCATATGGTTTTGTACGTATGATGATTATATGCATATATTTTCCATTCAGCATCAACAGGGCCTACTGCCTGTACTAATAAATAAATCATGTTCTTTAAAAAAAAAAAAGCTGACTAAGAATATGTAATAAACTAGCAGATTGCTGAGTAAAGCATCCCAGAAATACACTTTCATTAAGCAAGGCATCACTGCAGTCATATTATTCCCTTTGGCAAAAAACCAAAGTGCCCCTGCTGATGTAATCAAGAGAGATGCTAAATAGGGAAACATCCACATCCAACTGGCAAAAGATCCTTTGACATCACTGGGGCATCTCAAGTTCAGCTGCTCTGAAGATGGTTGCATAGTCACAACCCCGCCCTGCTTTTTCTTAGAGGAGAATATGGGGAATTATTATTTTAACTTTACGAAAACCTGAACCAAAGATGCACAGGTAGAATAGAAAACAAAGTCATTGGAGTGCTTTGAGTTGACAGAAGTGGATATCCCAAGCCCTCTGGTTCTTTACAAGATGGCGTCATTCATTATCCTGCCACCAAGCAGAATATTCAATAGTCCACTCACCCTGAGCATGTTCTGTTCTTCTTTTCTGACTACCTGCATGGGCTTTGGCTGCTGACCATGCTGAGTCCCAGGATTCTTGATATCCAAAGACCTCTGACCAAGGAAGTCACCACAAATGGGTACTGGAGACTGACCCCAGCCATGAACTTGTTTTACTCCCCGAATGCCTAATCATACACCTTCCTATACCAGGACTCTGCCTACTACTTTCTTCCTCCCCAGATTCCCCCAGTAGGTAGGTTTAGACTTTTCAATGAGATCCTTACTGCCTTGCACCAAACTACTGGATACTGTAAGTTTCATTAAAAGTTGTGGCCTGCTCCTGCCAGTGTGGTGTAGTGGTTAAGAGCAGTAAACTCGTAATCTGGTGAACTGTGTTCGCGTCTCCGCTCCTCCACATGCAGCTGCTGAGTGACCTTGGGCTAGTCACACTTCTTTGAAGTCTATCAGCCCCACTCACCTCATAGAGTGTTTGTTGTGGGGGAGGAAGGGAAAGGAGAATGTTAGCTGCTTTGAGACTCCTTCGGGTAGTGATAAAGCGGGATATCAAATCCAAACTCCTCTTCTTCTTCAAACTCTTCTTCCTAGTCCCATGTGTTAAGAGCCTTTCCCCCTCTTCTTCCCTTCCCTTTCCCCCACTTTAGGCACTAACCTTATTATATGTGAAACAACGGTTCATACCATGGTCAGGAGAACAATTTTTTAAGGTGCATTTTCTGGTGAGGCTTCCTTTATGGCTGCATGCAAACCACTAATTATCTAAAATATATCTGGGTCAGCAGTTCAGTGGCCAAGTTAATTGGCTCATTGACAGAAGTCTTGTTCATGAATAAAATAATAGCTATTGCATGGATTAATTTTGTAGAAAAATAATAAAACATAGCTCTGTTGGTTTCCCCCCTAGCAGGCCGCTCATTCTCTTCCTTGTGCACAGTCATTCAAAACACACACAAGAGTAAGACTGTCAGCTCTCATCTACTACCGATATACCCATAATGATGCAAACCTGAAACGGAAACAGAAAGTAGCTCACCAGCCAACAAGTGTTGTGTGTTCTATATCTGAGCTGACAACCACCAAGTCGCAAAACATTTTGAACAAGCGGAAGGGAATTTGAAATAATCCAAGTCCCACAATAGCAATCCAAGGGCAGATTGTTAATTTGGAGAGCAATTTAGAAACAATCAGTGTTTTATTGAAAACCTATGACTGTGAATGCCGTAGAGCTGGAAGGGCATAAGGGCCTCACAGATTCATGATTCCTTGTGGAAACCAAGCTTCCATAGCATAAGGTGATGAAGAGAACATTCACTGCAACAGCACAGTGATGTTGATCTGTGCAGTCTTACTCTACTGTTGCTCCAGAAGCAACAGAGTAGATAATCAGAGATCAGTATGGTGGAAAAAGCGACATGAACATGTTCATCAAAGCATGATGGCGTTGTCTTCTATTTATTAATATGAAATGCATAACAATACACTTTTGCAAGAACAAAATTCCTCTTCTCAAAGCAAGACGAATCGAAAATTTGCTACATGGTCTTGAATGGGACGCCTCTCCTGCCTTCAGTATTGTTAATAACCTATAAGCCCTACACGGCTTAGGTCCAAGCCAGGCATAGGCAAACTCGGCCCTCCAGATGTTTTGGGACTACAATTCCCATCATCCCTGACCATTGCTCCTGTTAGCTAGGGATCATGGGAATTGTAGTCCCAAAACATCCGGAGGGCCAAGTTTGCCCATGCCTGGTCCAAGCTATCTGAAGGAACGTGCCCTCATATGAACCTCTCCAGGTTTTAGGATCCTTGTGGGAGGCCCTTATTTCGGTCCTGCCACCCTCATAGGCACGCCTTGTGTGGGAGAGGGGTGGTATGGCGGCATGGCTGACACCCACTCCTTGGAGGCCACATCTGCTACCTCGACAACTCCCACAATGCCACTTCTACGGCAGCCTCTGGGTGAATAGGAGGCACTGCTGGTCTCCTCCTACCCTTGTTCCTGAACTTTATATGCCTTTCTTATTTGTGATGTAGATAGATTTTCACTCATTCCTTCTTCCATGGATGGGGGGGGGGGAATGCCATTTTGTGATTCACCAAGTGTCTTAGGCTGGCCCCTGATTTCCATTGTCTCCAGTGAAACCAAGCTTCATTTCACCTCTTGACTGGTCATGTTGGAAGTGCAACAGCCAGGATCATTCAGTTTGTAACTTAAGGGTTAATTATTTTCTCAGCATATGTTACCTCAGTGCATGAGTTACCTCATGCCATGCACTGAGGTAACACATACTCTGATTGGCTGCATAGTTTGGGGCAAATTTTCCTATGTTTCGTTGATATATTCCTGCTATAAACTAGGTTCAAACCCTAAAGTTAGAAAGATGAAATTATACATTGTTTTGTTCAGTTCCCTCAGGAAAGCATTATCAGGATTTCTTTTTTCTCTCCTAACTCTATCTGCATTATTTAAGTGACTTTGTTAACAGGATATCATAGTTTCATAACAGCCAACACTAACATATTTCCGCCTCAGTACAAATCAATCAACCTCTGCAACAAAGTGTAGAATTTAGAGGGTTATAGTATTAGATGTATTATATATCCTGCCAGAAAGAGATGTGGAATGTAGGAGTTATACTGTTATATCCTGTCAAGAAATAGATGTAACAGCTACACAGCCTCTCTCTTGGGGTTATTCAGGCAATAAAATATATGTATAAGATCTCTGCCAGCTCAGGTATCTACACAATGCCCACAAACCTTTTAATATAAGTACATGGTATAATACTCAGCTAGATAGCCTCCTAGAAGGGGCACTCACATCAATAGTGTAAATCTGCCCTGCGGGGATGATTTACTGTCATTCCAATGAATACCATCTTCTTATATATAAAAAATAGAAGTAAATCAAAGGGTAACACAATAACAGAACCAGATTACATCCCCTGCTGGGGAATTACCTGGAAACTTCTAGTGCCCTCTCCTACTTGGCGCTTGCTTTGTTAATATTCATTTAAAAGAAAGGGAAGGGTTTGATGTTTTCCCTTCAACCAAGTTTTCTCCTCGGCAGCAAAACAGCCTCAGCAGAAAAGAATTCTTAAGTATGAAAACAGCAGTTTTTGGAACAGTGGTTATGTATTCCTGGCACTGATTCTCATCTAATGCCACATCTTTTTTTTCAAAAAGAAGGACTTCCTTTTATTATTTTCTTACCTTCTTATCGTGCCTGGTAAGTATCGTGACAGAGCAAGGAATAAACCTGGATTTTCTACTTTCAAACCATACACCAGGCGTAACAAAAACATGTGTTGTTGAACTCCAGTAGACAATGAGGATGAGAGTTCTAGCCTAACAATCGGGGCCAGGGGTACAGGGGATAGACATGTATTGGGCTCCAAACCCTTAGCTTTCATTTAAGACGAAGAAGAAAGTTACAAAGCAAAATGTGCCAGCAAGCCTTAACCTTCTAAGGGATTTGTGTGAGATAAGCCAACATGGCTGCTCCTGTCTTTCAGCGTTTTTAGCCAACAAGTGATATCAGAACTGTGATTGATGAGTAAATTGTTTGGACACCGGGAATCCCTGTGGACCTAAAGAGCTGCTGTTGTCTTCTTCCCTGTACTTTTCTTTCTGGTGGCTTTTGTTTCCTTGGATTTTTGTAATTTTCTGTTCTTACTGGGCATCGCCTTGAAACAATTGGGTAGAAAGCAATCAAAATAATAATGATGATAATAAATGCATTTTTCAGGAGTCTATAAAATTTTAGGTAGGTATTTATATGCAGCTTTTCAGGTGAATGGCATAATGTTGATTACCACGTGCACCTGGTTCCACCCAACTTTAGGGGGAGTGGCATGTGTGTGTGATGTCATGCAGGAGGAGGAGGCCCGATGAGGCCCATCTCATTTGTGGGAAGGCCCAATGGGGCGCACCGCAGGCCACAGAATATTGAGGGGGCCTGGTCCCCTGCTTGAAAATTTGAAGGGGCTCAAGCCTCCCAGGCCTCCCTAGATGGCGCCCCTGTTGTTTACATAAACATGTTAAAGCATCAATGAAACAAGCTGTAGGAAAAAAATATGGAGAGCAAAATCCTTTCTTCTCTCAGGGGAAGAAGAGCCTTGTGTAGTTCTGTGGTTGCAGCAGCTGAGGGAGGAACATCATTACAGGAGCTAGATAATGGGCTCTTCAGGCTCCTCTCTATCTTCCCCTCAGAGTACAGTGGTACCTCGGGTTATAAACACCTCAGGTTACAAACACTTCGGGTTACATACTCCCCTAACCCGGAAGTAGTACCTCGGGTTAAGAACTTTACCTCAGGATGAGAATGGAAATCGTGCAGCGGCAGCAGCAGGAGGCCCCGTTAGCTAAAGTGGTACCTCAGGTTAAGAACGGTTTCAGGTTAAGAACGGACCTCTGGAACAAATTAAGTTCGTAAGCAGAGGTACCACTGTAAGGTGATTTTTCAATAGCCCTGCATTGGCAGCTCAAAAAGCCAAGGTAGCAAAGTTACCGTATTTTTTGCTCCGTAAGACACACCTGAACATAAGATGCACCTAGTTTTTAGAGGAGGAAAGGGGGAAAGTCCTGCTTTTTTGAGGATCAGCTCAAAGTGGTGCAGCTTTTTTTGCAAAGGGAAAAGCCCTGGGTTTTTTTTTAGGATCAGCTGAAAGTGATGCAGCTTCTTTTGCAAAGAGGAAAAGCCCCGTTTTTATGGGGTTCAACTCAGTTTGCAGCTTCTAGTCCTACAGTAAAGGGAGTCATTTCTACAGTTTCCAGACAGATAATCTAATCAGCCAGTCACATGTCGCTGGGGAAACAAACAGCCTCCCTCTGCATTCAACAACGGAGGCCTGGGCAAGGGGGCGGGGCTGGAAAGGGAGCCTTATCTCCCTCTTCTCTCTTTGTAAAAAAAAAGAGTACAATCTGCTTTTGGCCCCTAGGCAATTTGGCTCCAGGGACCATGCATTCGCTCCATAAGACGCACAGACATTTCCCCTTACTTTTTAGGAGGAAAAAAGTGCGTCTTATGGAGCGAAAAATACGGTACTTCATAAGCCAGAAGGTGATATCTATAGATAGCTCCTTGTTATCTGCACAGGAAATAAAGTGTCTCTCATGAGGAAGTTGCTTGCCATTGACAGCATCCAGTGACGTCTCTCCACCGATGGAAGCAACTTTGATTCCGCAGGGGCTACTGTGTCCGAGGGCATTTTTACTTATTTCCCCTCTACTCTGCACCCCCAAATCGTCTGAATAGTGGCAGGACGTGGTGTTGGGGCTACAGGAGGAGGAGAAATCAGAAGAAGTCACCTCCCTCCCCATTTAACTGATAGAAGCCTCTGGGGGCTACCACTGACTACAAACAAAAGAAAGTATATGCATCTGCTTCGAGACCCAGATGCAGTGAAAAGCAAAGTATGCATTTTTTATTTTTATTTTTAATTGGCCAGTTCACACTTTCCCTCTCATACACATATTTGGAAGCTCAAGGTCCTGTCTCAGATGTGAATTATATGCATGCATTTAAATGGCTGGCTTCCCTTGAAATATGCAGACACGGAGCAATAAGGAAATGATTGGGCCTGCTTCCAGGTATGTGGGGAAACTGCCATTTAAATGTGCACACAACTGGATGGGGCAAGTAGCAGCATATGCGTCTTCTCTCCCCTTGGACTCCTGAACTCTTTCTCCTTGAGTTCTCCCCCTGCCCCCCCCCATCATAAAAAAGAAGCGATTGTTCACAGATATCTCCACCCCCTCAGATTTCCACTAGAGACAGACAAGCACTCCAGCTGTACATGATCTTAAGGCTCTGAATAGACTTCGCTCTCCCAATAGATGGGCTGTTGAAATATATGTTCCACCCTGGCTGAATATTTGAAGCCTGCACAGTATTGAAAGCAGCATGTCTGGGGAATGTCTTGGCCTCTGCTATTGAGAAAATAATTGGCAAAAGCTTGCAATCTTGTAATAGAAGATAAGTAATTGGTTTCTTCTTATTCAGTTTATTTTCCTTCGGTGCCGATTCGTAGTTTTATCTTTTGTATTTTGGTATACATTGTGTGTGTTTTTAAAGGGTGCATCCCAACATTTTAGGTATGTACTGCAGGTCTAAACACAATAGCCTGCACTTTTCATATCTCTATAGCACATTGATCTTCTTTCCTAGATCAGAATAACACAGAAGACAGCCTGCTACCCTGACTTAACTTGAAATTAGCTTAAGGGGTGAAACATAGACAACTCTTGCTTCTCAGCTCTTCACCCTCAATAATGAATGGTTTCTCAGTTTGATTGAGCAATAATTGCTCTGAAGAACACCATATTTATATATATATACACACACACTGACACAATACATACAGTTGTGTTGTGAATCATGGCATAGGCTGTACCTAAGTTAGACAGCTGTCTGAAAGCACCTTTAAAAAGTAAGAAATCTCATTTCAGGAAAGAGTCTGAGGAGTACGACAGAGCACCAGCATCCTCAAGTCTGTATCTGCACAAATGAGTTTATAAATGAATCCTAACAAGTCTGATCTGTAACAAAATGTTGCAGGATGAAACATTTCCTATTCTGGGTTCCAGCAAGCCAGTCATGCCCTCTTTTCTTCTATTCTCCCTGTCCAACAGTTTTATGTTGGCACACACATACTCTAGTATTCAGTGTCCACTGAGAAAATTCAGCCCTCATTTTGCTGAGGGGTTTGTTCCCCCCTCATATTCTCACCCCCTACAGATTTTCTTGTACTTCTGCAAACCTTGGGCTTCCCCTAAGCATGCTGAGGTCTTTCTCTTGTTTCTCAGTGGCCCAGTTTTGCCTACAGTCCTGTCAGCAGTAACCAGCTGAATTCGCTTTTGTTGGGAGTGATATCTGAGACTTTATGTTAGAAAGGCAAGTTTTTTCTGGCAATATCTACAGCATTCGGAACAATGGGAGTGGTGTTCAAGGACACAGACAGTGGCATTGAGACAATGCGAAGGACAATATACCATGGCTGTGATTCAGAAATCCTCAGTTTGAAGTAGCTGTCTTACACGAAGAACACTGTTTTGTCGATTCACAAAATAGCTTATAGTAGCACCTTGAAGAGTGGCAGTTGCAATGCTCAATCATCGTGCATCGCCCAGATTTTTCTTTCTCACACATGGGCAGGATTTTCTTTTTTTAATTGATATTTTGCTGCACATTTATTAAAAGAGGAAAGGAAGAAAAACAAAGGAGAAGAAAACAAAGAACAGCAGAACCAAAACAAAACCATCAGTTCACTCATAATACATAAACATCCATAAAAGGTAAAGGGACCCCTGACCATTAGGTCTAGTCGTGACCGACTCTGGGGTTGCAGAGCTCATCTAGCATTAATGGCCGAGGGAGCCGGCATACAGCTTCCAGGTCATGTGGCCAGCATGACAAAGCCACTTCTGGTGAACCAGAGCAGCGCACGGAAACGCCGTTTACCTTCCCGCTGCAGTGGTTCCTATTTATCTACTTGCACTTTGACATGCTTTCGAACTGCTAGGTTGGCAGGAGCAGGGATCGAGCAACGGGAGCTCACCCCGTCGGAGGGATTCGAACCGCCGACCTTCTGATCGGCAAGCCCTAGGCTCTGTGGTTTAACCCACAGCGCCACCCGCGTCCCTAAACATCCATACATCCACACATCCACCTTAATTTACACATGCAAATCAATATGGACCCTCCAAACAGGTACCCAAACAAAGTGGTGTTTATAGAAAGTACCGGTATGTTCAAATCTAGCTAGGACATGGAGGTCTTCAGACCATTGCAAAATAGACAGTGAGTTTTTGTCCTTTCAGACGTATAAGTCTCTTAGCGACCATAAGGGCTTTCGTTGTCCTGCACAGACTTTTCTCGATCAAAATTATTTATTCCATTGCCTCATATAACTAAATTTTTGTGCAACCATATGTGGAACTACATAAGTAATGCTTTTCAATAGAGATAATTTATCCCTTTTTTGCAATGCTTCTCAACGCATAACAAAGCCATGCAATAATCTTTTAGCCCTGCATTGCTGGATTTTTTTTTAATTATTATTTAAAATGGAAACTCTATTTTCATTTTAAATTCCCCCCATGTTAATTTCCTGAATGCCTACATTCCACACTCTCCATACTGTAGCCCTTTTAATACGCATTTTCTTTACAAGCCACAGATAGAATGTGTATCCCACTGCAAACATAAACAATTTGCAAACAGCGTGTAACACCGCCATCTTATCACTAATAGAGCTATTACCATTCAGCTGTAAAAACTAACTCTGTAAAAAGACATGGTTCAATGTAGTGGGCATGTGTGTAATTCAGGGTCAAATGCATTATGCAAATATATTTCATCTCTACTGCATATATGTTATCAAGACCAATAAGGTAGAACATTCGAAATGCAATAAAACACTTTCCAGATTTTTATGATCTTGTTCTATCACATGCTGGGCAAAAATATTAGATGGTGTTGTGTTTTTTTTATCTCCTCCCACAATAACTTTTCATAGTCTAAGATCAAGTCTAGTGCCTGTTATCAGTTTAATAATATTTGTCCTCTGTCTGGAATCTATATCCTGCATGGCTTAGCAATGAGCTGAACAATAGTGGATATTGAATAATACTATATATTCTTGTCATGTTGGCACTGTATGCATACAACCACCTTGGCAGCCTGGCAAACCATGGCTGGAAAGATGCCAATCCAACCACTGAGACAGAGGCACTGATTGATCAGCTCCAGATTCTCAATATCCAGATGTATGGGCCATAAGACATCAACCACTTCAAGCAAAAGATTAGGCACAACTTCCATGTCTGTTGTTGACACTGCATCCTGCCAAGATGAGATCATCAGCAAAGATGCTCTCAGTCAGTCCAACATACCAAGCATCGTGATCCTTCACAAATAGGGATAACTGGGCTGATTAGACAAACACATGGGATGAAAGACAAAAATGAGATAGGCAGTGATAAGTCACCTAGAGGTCAACTAAACCTACTATATATGGATTCTTCCAAACATGAACTCAGTGGGCCATCAAATCTGTGACAAGAGATGTCCCTTGCAGTCCCAGCACAAATACAAGAAACAGAACAATAGTGGAAATCTCTGCACTGACAATTATGGATGTGACATCTACCTACGAATCTAAGATTAGCCTCTGCAGTTATCAAAATCTAATCTAATCTGAATCAAATTGATCTATGGTATTGGTTTACAAAGAGAAATAGTTGCCATTCACACTCCAGCACTAAGAGTATGCCTGCATGCAGTTTTCCAGAAGTTTTAGATTACAGCTTTGTTGCCAAGCAAGAATTGTCCCTGTCTGATCCAAACTGCTTCTTCTGGGTACGGTGTCAAAGCAAGCAAGCAGGGATTCATCTCAGAATCTCCACCACCACCTCAGCACACCTGTACTGCAGTAGTGGGTCATGTCACCAGTACACACCTTTCAAAACCTCCATATCAAAATTGGGACACAGTACTGAGTCTGAAGACACTTGCTAGGAAAGGGCTGTTGGGTGGAGGTGGTGTTAAATTGGTAAGATTTTCACTTTATTGCAAGATACAAAGACTCCACCCAGTTCATAGGGTTGCTGTCCTGACTACATGAGCAAACAAATCTCTATATTCGTTCAACAAGCTCCCAGGAAGTAAGCAAATCAGTTAGACGCCGGTCACAATACCCAGTCAACAATAATTTCTGGCACCACTTTACAATACTTGGAGAGATGATATATTATTGCTATTATTATTATTATTATTATTATTATTATTATTAGTTCTTTTTATGCTACTCTTCAGGTTAAAGAGAGTCTCTCAGGACATAAGTCTGTCAGATACACACAAACGTACAGATGGTGGAGGGGACATAAATAAAAGCAAAAATAGGGACAAATTGAAACAGCATAAAACATCACAACCTGAAAACCCTCTTCACCTGCTCCAAAGGCAACATCTAGGCAGGCCTTCTTGGAGAAAACATTCCAGAATTGAGGGCCCAAACTGAAAATGCCCTGTCGCCTGCTTGTCATTCAAGTCCCCCATTCCCATGCTAGTGTCCCAATATAGATCAAACTCATTGTGCTGGCAATTTGGGGGAGGGGGGAACACTGCACTCAGGGGCAGAACGACACAGTTAAGGTCACGTGTGGTTTGAGCCTCAGATCAGAAGCGGTTTTAGGGTAGTGCAACCAGTTCAGCCACATTGGGCACTAGTGCCACAATGATGATGTAGAATGGATTGCAAGAGGCATGTGCAGAATTGTAGTGCCACACAGGGCACCACTAAAATTCGAGAACCCAAAGTCTGCCACTGCTCAGATGGATTGCCTTCAGTAACGAAGCTTGGCTGGAGCAAACTGTCTCAAAGCAATGCAGCACAGGAGTAAGGCACGGGAAGAGGGGAGTTTTGCTCCCATCCATGCCTGCTCCTTTTACTGTTACAAGACAAATTAAGCCCATCTCTCAAGTACTCCCCTCCGAGGATGTTGGCACAAGAATGGGCCTTCTCAGTGGTGGCTCCCCATTTGATGAATGCTCTCCCCAGGGAGGCATGCCTGGCACCATCACTACCTAGTTTTAGACACCAGTCAAAAAGCATGCTATTCACTCAGACCTATAGACTTTAATGTTCTACTCATTTTGGTGGGCAGGGGTTGAGTTGGGTTTGCTCTTTGATACATATTATGGGTGTGTCTTTTAGGTTGTTTTTACTCTATTTGTTGTTAGCGTTCGTTTCTGCAAATCGCTTTTGAGTTCACCTTGTGAAAAAAGAAACGAATGGATACCGACAACAGCAACCCAACCCACTTTACAGAAAAAGCAGCCGGTGTGTTTTAATAACATGAGAGCATTTGGTTTGCCCTGCATTTCCTTTCTGCGATTCCCTGTGGGTTTTTTATTTTATTTTATTTTAATCTGTTGCAATAGCAATCACTACTGTAAGCTAACTGTGGGAAGGTAGCTAAGAAAAGCTTTCAAGAAACTCGACTGGCTTTATTGCTCCATTCTCAATTTTCTCTCATCTTCTCAGCAAAAGAGCACCAGATTATATGAAAGAGTAGTTTCAGAAAGAGGTGAAAAATATTCCCCATGTGGAGAACAAGGAGATGCAAATGGCCTTATGACCCACATAGCAGACATCAGAAGTCTGATTCCTATCAAGGTGGTTATTAATTGTGGGCCTGGAGAGAAAACATCTCCCACTGTGAAAGCAGGTGGAATCACTTAAAAAAATATCAGGGGATGCCTGTCAGTCTGGCCTCCTCCAACAAAGGGGCACAGAGCAAGTTAAGACCACCAAGGACTGCTTTTGTGTAAACCTTGCTTATTTCCATGGGCTGAGCAGCAGCATCTAATAGATTGCACGGGCCATCGAGGCCACAGCATGTCAGAACACCCCACACAAAAAGCAGGGCAAGAGAACCTGTTTTCTTTGCTCATTTCAGAACTCCAGAACTGAGGCTTTCCTAAAGCAACGGTCGGCCCGACTCTGTTCACTGTGTTTACACTCTGCGAGGATTTATAGCAAACTCGTTTTGTGTGTGTTGATTTGCAGAAATCATTACAACAGGAAAACTTTCCTCTCCAGGTTGCAGTTGCAGCCACTTAATAGCTTGTTACGGATGCCCAAGAGGGCCGCGAGGAGGATTTACAAAGGCAAAGTACAAATAATGCCTCCAACTTTTAATAAATAATTAAGCAGCTGCGCTGGAGGTAGCGAGAGTTCATTTTTTAATAATAAAGTGCCGTTTCTCCCTTATTCTTTCGCAGTTCCACCTGTAATTGCGCCTGCTGTGCCGAAGTTCACTGGAAGGGAACGGAGAGGATCTTTGTAGGGCGATTATAAGGAAGGTAGGTAGGTAGATTTATTGCGGCCATTGGCCCAGAAAACATAACAAAAACAAAGTCACCATAATACACGCAATACACAATTTTGACAATTTTATACAAAATGATGCAAAATCAATTTTAAAATAACCCATTTACACCTTTCCGTCTGGGTCAAACCGAGATCTGAGTAGTCCAAATTCACTTTAAAGATTAAAAATTATTTTATCACCTATTTGGTCGCCCCTTTATAGATCTTAGCTATTTTCTACATTATCATAAATGAACAAGGAACCATTTCTCCTCTTTGTAGCTAACACATTAATCAAGAACCTAGCGACTGTATGGGTTCTGTTCGGATCTTCGTCATTTAGTAAGTATATTATTTTGGCATCCTGAGTTCCATCATGCGATTTCTTCAAAAGTGGAAACAGAAATTTAGACCGAGCTGCCGAATGAGTAGGGCAGTAAAAAAATATATGTATTAAGGATTCTATGGAACCACTATTACAGTCACAAAGGGAAGAAATTTGGCCATTGGAAAGTCTGTTACATAAAACATTTGATGGGAAGACGTTAAATCTGGCTTTTATAAAAGCATACCTATACCTCGCCACAGAGAGATTAGTTAAATAGTATGGCAATTTCATTGCTGGTGATAAGCCTAAGTTCGATTATAAGGAAAGAGAAGCAGACCACAAAGAAAGACTAGGGAGAGACTGAGGCTTGTATCCAGGATCTCACAGATTGTTCACATCCAGCTCTCGCATGTAGGGTGATTAATGTCAAAATTAGAAGTCCATAATGGCAAGCACAAAGCAACTGCCGCAATTCGCTATCATTTATTTTGACTGTCTTCTGGTAAGTATGATATAGTGTGCTGCAAGAGCCTCTTAATTCCTTGCCCTCTGAAGCTGGAGTTTAAGGAGACAGGAGTACTATGTACCTAATAAGCAAAACCAACGTAAATAATGGGCGGCTGGAGCCAAATGTATATTTTTATGCTCTGAAACAGCACCACCTTGTGGCTATTTGGAAGCAAGCACAAGGCAATTGCACCTACTCTCAGTGGTCAGGAAAAATTGGCATGTACTGCAGCAAACAAGGTTTTAAATAAAGTGGGTTTCATCGTAGCTTAGTGCTCTGAAGATGTAGTAGCTGTATCAGTGCAAGCAGCCTAAACTTGGCGAGTGGAGAAAACCTACCGAAGTTAGAAGACAGAAATGGATGGAAAATAGCTACACGGCTAATGAAAATGAAAGACAAAGGGTTTGCCATGTGAAGCTACTTGAAATTGTGCACTAATTTGCCCTGTCAATTAGGGTTTTTCTCCATGCCACAGACAGCCTGCTCAGATGAGACTGCCACCACAGGGGGCGATTTAAAGTCGCTTCCATGTGGTTGCCGTTTCATGTGAGCAGACTCCTAGAAACTCCCCACCGGCACTTAGAGCCATGGGAAGCCTTGAGACAGTTCCCAAAGACTAGGTAAACATGCAACATTTTGCTTCACTTGAAACAGAAAGATTTATGATTGTGTGGACGAGAACCATTGGGATGTGCTGCTTAGAATACCTGGCTAAGGCTTGGACTTAAGGGCAGGGGGTGTTATTCAGTTCCATTTTCATTTAAAGACCACATCTTTCGAGCTTTCTGAAACAGTCGTTCAAAATCCGCACATCTGCAAATTCTGCAGTGCAGTTCTGCAGCTGCAGTTCTGTGCACAGAAGTGTATACAATAGTGAAAACAACATTAATATATATATATATATAATTGAAACCCATTGAAAAACCCTGCAAACACTCCATTCTGCCCCTGCCCTTTTAGTGACATTTCAGTGACGTCTTTATGAACAAAAAAATCCCAAACTCATGTGGAGAACTGATGACTGGGAAAACGTGAAAGCGAGAGAGACAGATTCACTCACCCCTACTTCAAATCCACATTCAGCCTTGAGGCTCACTGGCTAGAATCGGGCACCACCATCTCTTAGCTAAATATTCTTGCTGATAAAAATCCAAGCCAGGTTTGATGTCCTTGTGTTGATTTGCAAAGCCCCGAGCAACTTAAGTTCAAGGTCCCTTAGGGCCTGCCTGAACCCTCATATCCCATCTTTATCACTGACATCATCTGCAGGAGCATTAGTTGCTCACCACCACCACCCCGCCCAAAGTGGTGAGGCTCATCGACACAAAGCCAGGCCTTGAGCGTCATGGGCCCAGTCCTCTTCTAGTAGAGATTCAGCAGGTGTCATAGTCTTATGCTGAGCAACAACATGCAGAGCTCAGTGGAGTGGGAGACCAGCCAACCAGCAGTCTCTAAGGTGTTATTTGCCTGGAGGCAGAGTCAATATCCAACGTCCAGTCCAGTCCTGGTGTCCAGGAGAACAGCAATCCACATGGTCAGATAGTCCAGGGGTCAGGGAATCCAATGATCAGGGGGTCAAGACAAGCAGGAAGCAGCAAGGTAAGGTCATCAACTACAAACGTTGTTTCCAGCATCTGCCTGCTGCTGGAAGCTCAGCTTAAGAAGGCTGAAGCCAGCTGGTTCTCATCAGCACCTTCTCCTCTGAGTCCTTGAAGGCTGATCAGCTGCAGGTGGAGTGACTCTGCCTTCTCTCCCTTCAGGCTGCTGTTCAGCAGGCGAAGCTGACTCCTGACCCATGACTGCAGGCTTCTTCTATTTTAACCTTTAAACATTTGCTGAAAACTTTTGTATGCCGCCAGGATTAAGCAGGCAATTGAGAAAACATCTTCTGCAATAAGCTAGCTGATGGTGTGTGATTTTGAATTTGTGTGTGGTTTTTATTGAATAGATATTGATTATTTATTGAATAAATAATGCATAAACAAATATATTTATTGAATAAATATTCATTGCAAATAGCTTTGTAATGGCAAGTTATAAAATATAAGTATTTTATAAATATAAAATTTTATTTATAAAAATATAAAAATAAAATATTATAAAAAGTATTCTTATAAACAAAGAAATAATATACTGTGATAAAACCTTGACTATCCAGCATTTACTGATGAGTAACAAGTGTAAGTAGTCGCTGTTTCTTGTGGTTCAAAACTGGAGGATAAAGCTGGAATTGAGCAATAAGGAGCAAAAGACTCAAGTATAGGCAAAGCTAGAAGGTGGTGTCAGGTTTGCACATTTTGAGATCTCTGAGGTGATTTTTCAGCTTTGGGGGAAATTCATTTTTGAAGAGGAAATCAAGAATGATTCAATAATGTTTGAAGTCACTGTGCTTTCATTTTGTTTGTAATAAAGTTTGACAGATCATCTTTGATCTGCAGCACAATCTACAGCCTTGTTGAGCTTTGATCGTTGGCATAATGGATTTGTTGTTGTTCTTTATCAGGGTAAACCAGTGTCTTAAAACAATGTAGATACTGCAGCTGTTAATTAGCAAATGCAGAAGCCTTGCCTCACACAAAGGCGAGGTTACAAAAGAAAGGCAAAATGTAGATCGCCTATCATCACCAGGAGACTGGAGAACAGGAGAACACAGACAACAACTTGTGGCAACACTGAATAGCATGTTTTCACAGGATGAACACAAGTGGCCTCTTGGGGTGTCTCTGTATATATGTGAACATGTACAATAGCCTATTTTGCAGTGTCACATTTCTAGAGAGCTCGCTGTGGTTTTCTGGCAAGCCCTTCATTAGAGAAACAGTGCTTCAAGAATAGATTACTGCTACTACCTTTAGGGCTAGTTACTCAGGCAAGCTTCTGTGTTGTTTTGACCACGCAATCCCTCCCCATTTAGGGGCAAACTAAACATACACTTGCTGTATAGCACACAGTTACATGTCTTGTTTTCCTTTAATGAATTACAGGTACTGGAATAACACTTCTTACTGCTTTTCTCGCTCTCTGGCCTGACATCAACCTCCAAGACCTGGCCTGGGCTCCTGGTGCAAGGAAGCAGGCAGCTAGCCATAAACCATCCTTTTAAATTTCCCAGAATGCCTCAAAGTGATGGTTCCTCACCATTATGGAAATCTAAAATGGCAGCTTGTTCATTCAACTGGTGCTGCTGGTGAAGCCTCTTGGTGCTAATGTAAGAGCAGGCCCACAATTTGCTGAGGACCCCTTCAGATTGGATCTAGCCCTTCAAATGTTTCTACCACTGCTGACTCCTGTCTCTGTTCAAGACTACTAGCTTGCTCCTGTTCCTTACTCTCCATTATATCCCAACTCTTCTTCTTCTTCTTCTTCTTCTTCTTCTTCTTCTTCTTCTTCTTCTGGGGTGTGTCCTGTTTGCCGCCACCACGAACCTGGGCCCATGCTATCTCCATCTTCCTCCTGCCTGGAAGTCTCCTGGGGTGGAGGTCTCCACCACTCCTCCTCATCTGGCCTGTCCCTGACACCCACATAGTGAGGAACCTGCTTAAAACCCTCTTGCACAGTGAGCAAAGGTGGAGACGGGTTTCACTCCACTTCCCTAGGTGGTCATGTGAATACTAGATCTTCCCCTACACTGCTTTTGTAATGTGAATGAGGCAGATTCAATTGCTATATAGGTGGCGCATCACATCTAGTTTGGTGCTTAACCGGTATGCTGGAAATTAGTTGCATTGAAGGAAGTTCTGAATAAAGAAAAGCAAAGATGGATAGGGAGGGGTGAGCAGGAGATCCAGTTTGGCTGTGACTCTGTGCTATGGCTATTTGTGCATTGTGGTATATTTAGTTCTGTCTGGCCAGACATGAATACAGAGATCATTCTTCTTAGACGACAACTTTGAGAAACAAGTATAATCAAGAGTACCATTTTGCGTAGCGCCTGCAAAGCACAAAAATACATCACAATGAGATAAAGTTCTGGTATTAATAGGGTGCGGTGTTGTTGTTCAACAGAAATATGAAGTCTGCTTTAACTCTGAAAACATACACTGTGAACTTACTCTGACAGCTGGACACATAATCTATATCTGCCACTAGGACAGTGGCTCACTGAGTTACATTTAACTCCAAGTCATTAGATATGTCTTCAGTTCAAGCCTAAGGAGTTAGAGTCGCAGTAATGCCTGCAAGAACAGCTTTGAAGGACATTTCACTAATATGTCATAGTTCCTGGCACTGATTAAAACTTCTCCAAATATAATGGACAGCTTCACGTCAGGCTAAGGAGTAAAAGTCATGTCAACTAACCGTTAAGAGGCAAAGCTGTCACAGATATGGCAGTCTGAGATGGAGAAAGCCATTGTAAACAATCCCTTGTAGACATTCAGTTTCTCAGCTTGAAATCCATACTTTGCGACAGCCTTTTCAACAACATTTTAAAAAGTCAAGATCTTTCCTGGCGTAAGCACACAAAACTCTAGTAAACCACTGAAGCGCAGGCTGATGTGAAAACCTTACGGTAATTTGGGAATGTGCAAATAAAAAGGGGACTGAATGAAGAGCTGTTCCCCAGGCATTCTGGGACCCTGATTTTGCAGGCTACAAAGACGTACTGGGAGCCTCCACAAGTACAGGAAGCAGTGTGAGCACCAGTCACAAAATGGCTGCCATTGGGGGGGGTGCCATAACAAGATGGCTGCCTTGGGGTGTGATAGAATACAAATACAAAATGGCTGTCTCGTTTAAGAGAGAAGAAAAAGAGACAGGAACATAAAATGGTGCAGGAGGGTATGGAGTTATGTGACACACACACACACACACACACACACACACACACACACACCAAGTCAAGGAGATAAGTAACTATATAACCTTTAGAAGACATCTGAAAGCAGCCCTGTACAGGGAAGTTTTTATAAATGTTTAATGTTTTATTATGTTTTTATATATGTTGGAAGCTGCCCAGAGTGACTGGGGCAACCCAGTCAGATTGTTGCATTGGCCGGAAAGGCCTATCTTCTGAGCTACGCCAATAAAACTCTGAGACTTTAGGAGCTAGGAGTCCATTATTGTTTATTGCAAAGCAATAGGTTACAGCGGAATCTTTCCCAAATCTGCAACCCCGCCCAAAGATCTGGGCAGGGGTATTTATAACATTTTAAACAAAGGATTTCAAATTAACCAATAAAGTTCATTACTTCATATTAGTTTAGTACGCATGTCCATTACCTAATTTAATACGCAAGCGCAATAAGCATTGCTAAGTGTACCTTGATTCTCAGAGATCTGTTACATTTTGTTAGTATGCGTGTTGGGAACCTGTGTTAGCTCTTTGTGCATGTATCAACTTATGTTCTAGCTTATGAATGGCATCTTTGTGTGATTGACGTATTCACTGTACTTTCCCTGTAGGGAAGGCCTCTTTTGCCAAATCATCAGTTTCTTTAAAGCAACAGGTTACCATCTTTGCCTGGAAACCGCCCAGAGTGGCTGAGAAAACTCGGCCAGATGGGCAGGGTAAAAATAATAAATTATTATTATTATTATTATTATTATTATTATTATTATTATTATTATCTTCTATTTAGAGGCATATTCAATGATTTATTGGGGTTCACATTATTATATTAATTGAGGGCCTTTGGGCCACTGCTACAAGATGGGTGGGGTATTATTATTATTATTATTATTATTATTATTATTATTATTACTGAATAGCACAGCCCTATTTTCATCAGAGAAATGTTGGAGAGGATGCATTTCATTACCAGTTGAAGCTTCTGCGTCATCTTCTGGGCTAGAACATACAGAAACTCAAGTCACTGTTGCAAAGTCTGACACATCTATGAGGAAAAAAAGGCTCCCTAATGAGCCCAAGATGGAGGAAGTTGTGCCTAGCAACAGCTCCAACCTACTTTACAACCCTGCTTGTAAAGAAACAGCACTAAAGACCCCATACTTGTTATTTGATCAGATAAAGCCACTTCATCAATCGCAGACAAGTTTATTGCCTCCAGACCAAGCAAGATTGGGGGTTCATTCATGCAAACAGTTTGGGTTACGTGAGGAAAGGTATGAACCAGACTGCACAGGCCATGGCTGCTTTAGAGAAAGATACTTGTATAAACCAGTGCTTAAACCAGGGCTAGCCAACATGGCGCCCTCCACATGCTGTTAGACTATGATTCCCATCAATTGAAGACCAGTGTGGCCAATGAACAGGAATTACCAGAGCTGTGGTCCAACATCTGGAGGGCCCCACCTGGCTTAGCCTATCTACAGTCCTGACAGTGCAGTCCTACGGGAGACATAAGTGCTATTGAATTCAGTGGGATCTACTCCCAGGTTAGTGTGTATAGAATTGCACCTTGAACCTTTATCACTCCACTACCAGTAGGACTAGTCATCTCGTCTGAGGGACAAGGGTGAGGGGGCTTCAGGTTTTCAATCTTAGCTTGCCTTTCAAATCCACAACTTGACCATTGCTTGGGTATCCAGTGCCAAGTACAAAGCAAGACGGTTCTTCAATCTGAGCTCTATTTACTCACGAGGAAGTTGAAAACACGCTTCCCCTAGAAGGGTTCTTAATGAGCCAGCCGCTTGAGGATTTATCCTGCCGTTCCCTCTGCCAATGCAGGGCTTTTTTTCAGAGGGAACTCACAGGAACTCAGTTCCGGCTCCTCTTAGGTGGGCACCATTGCTATTCTAAGAGAACAAGGGAGGTGTTCGTGGTAAGTTCTGGCACCTCATTTTCTAGAAAAACAGCACTGTGCTAATGTATAAAAGTGGATTAGTAGTTGGTTAAGTGGCGCCTACTAGGAAAGCAATTTGCCAACAAATGTGCAGGGTAGATAAGCAGATTAGGAAAGGATTCAGCCATCCCACTCTAGGCTGCCTCTTTCTTCTTGCCTCCCATCAGGTCTCCTTTACATTCAGCACTTAAAACATACATCCACAAAAAGAAATAAAACTCGAGTCTTTAAGTTGTGAAAACAAACTCCCTACTTAACAGGAATATTTAGGTGTGCACTACTGCAGTCCCTGCAGGTTTCCACTGGGTTCATAGATTGTGGTTTTTATCCTCTATTATTTCTGAATAATTTCTCCCCCATCAGCCATTTAGGCACTGCCTGGAATCAGACAGCAAAGCCAATAATAAGCAAGTGAAAAGTGAACCGGAGAAAGAGAGCGCTGAATGAAGTCATGGGCTGCTGTGGCTGTTTACGTTCCCTCTGGTCGTTTCTGTCTCAAGAGTTTTAAAACAGATTTATGAATAATCACACTCCTTTAAGCTTTTTTTGGGGGGGGGTTGCTTTCATTTTTTTTAAAAAGCAATTGCTATAGCTATGTTAAACTCACTCTTCTTTTACATATTTCTTATTTTCTCTGCCGGTCCTTTCAAATCTATGCTTTGATATTGAAAAGGTTGATAGTCTACACCTTCATAATTTTGCACAAGGAAAGAATAATATGGAATTATTATTATTTATCACATTTGCCAGTCGCTTTTTCTTGCCCAAGGCAACTCAAAGCAACTTACAACCTTTTTTTTCTTTTTCTTTCTTCATTAAAACATCTCACCCACTCTAAAAAGCCACATGTATTTAGAGGCCAAAGCCCTGGTTAAAGAGGAAAGTTTTTGCCTGCTACCTAAAGATATATAACAGGGGTCAGCAACCTTCCCTCAGACCATGTGGTGGGCCGGACTATATTTTGAAGGGGGGGGGGGGGAAATGAAAGAATTCCTATGCCCCACAAATAACCCAGAGATGCATCCTATATAATAAAGTCCTATGTCCCTGCGTGCGTCTGTGTGTCAGTGGTTTTTTGCCACTGCGCATGTCCCCCACACGGCGCAGGGATTGGACGCAGAGAGGAGGAGGAGGCTGATTGGTTGGAGCGCAGAGACGTTAGCCGCACCTCTATTCAACAGCAGCACGAGCGAAGCGCTTGCGCTTCGCGAGCCTCAGCTCTCCGCTACTTTATGAGGTGAATGAAGCAGAGAGCTTTGGAGGTTCGCGCTGCTCTTTGAAGAAGCCGAGGAGGGAGAATCGCCCGGCGACCTCCCTGGCGGCGGCGGCGGCACAGCCGCCACAGCCGCGGCTCCACCTCTCCGCTTCAGCCGCAATGGCGGCCGCTCCCCGCGCGCTGCTGCTTCTCCCCCTCCCTTCTTTCTCCCCGCCTCAGCCGCCCGTGGCGGCGGCGGGGAGGGCGGCCGTCGGCGGGGCAGCGGCAACAGGCGGCTCCGCCATGGTGGTGGCTTGGCCGCCTGAGGCGGGGAGAAGGAAGCGCCTCGGGTCCCCGCCGCCGCCGCTAGCGCCCATTATTAATGGGCTTAATTCAACTAGTTTTAAATAAAAGCACACATTCTACTCATGTAAAAACACCAGACAGGCCCCACAAATAACCCAGAGATGCATTTTAAATAAAAGGACACATTCTACTCATGTAAAAATATGCTGATTCCCGGACTGTCCGCAGGCTGGATTGAGAAGGCGATTGGGTCTCATCCGGCCCCCAGGCCTTAGGTTGCCTACCCCTGATATATAACAATGGTGCCAGGCGAACCTCCCAGACCACAGCCAAGGACTTCCATAAACACGGCCCGGCTTGTGCCCCAGGGAGGTCACTTTGGTGCTGTAAACACAGAAGTTTGACTTCACCCCCAGAGGCACACTCCATTGTCTCTGGAAACAGGCGGATGCCGACAAAAAAAAATCTGATTTATTTGGAGAGGAAGCAGATTTGTTGTGCAACCTGATTTTGCCGGTATCTGGTTGTATCCCACCAGAAAAGAGACAGCAAAGGCAAATTGGGAGAGGGTAAGACATAAGCCTTGCTGTAGCATGAAGAGATCTACCTTTTCTCCTTAGTCCAGGTGGCCTGGCCGGTGGTGCGCTGGTACCCAAGGATGGTAAGCAGGACAGGACTGAAAAGCAAATCAGTTGGTCTGACAGGGCAGCATGGACCAGTGGGATGCCCAGTTCCTGTGCTTGTACCCTGTCCAGGTTAAGAAAAGGAGAAGGTGGAGCTACATGGGGCTACCACCCATAAACACACTTGTCTCCAAGGGAGTGCCAGTCAAAGTGAACAAAACTATTTACCTTATTCACAACACTGATTGTTGCACATCTTCCTTTCTTCCATGGTAGTGGGGAAGGGTATATTTTCCTGGGAAGTTCTGTGAAGCACTGGGGGTCACAATGAAGGCCACAAAAGATTGGTCTTTACTGACAATACCCAGAAACACTTGTTAATCTGCTGGTAACTTGAAGAAACACAGTGCAAATGTGACACAAGACTGGAAGCAGGAAAACATCTCTCATTGGAATGAGTTCCTCGTCCTTTAATTCCATGTGGGGCTCCATATCATTGATTCTTCAAAAACACCAAATAATTCATTTTAGAGATAAATCCTGTTTAGTCCAGGGCTCCCAGAAAAGCTTTGAGGACCATTAAATAGCCATGCATCATAGTTATACATAGATCATTAAGCTGTCAGAAGAAACATTTGGGGCCTTTAATTCAGTGCCATTTGTCTTTTTGCTGGTGTTTTCTACCTTTAAAACAACAGCAGTTGGGTTCCTCTCAGTCATTTGACTAATAACTAATGAAAGGAGCCAGTATAGCCTGGGAATGAATTGAGAGTTGGAAGCACTTCAGACCAAACTTTGGTCAACTGAATGGCTTTTCCGTGGGCAAGTCCTCACCTCTCAGCATCAACTCTTCCTTCTGGGGTTCCTGTTGGTTGTTTGTTTGTTTGTTTGTTTGTTTAATTGAATGAATAATGATTAGCATATATCACTTTGTGTAGAGATGGTGATGTTTTCATATACATTTCATTGTAATTTTTGTAAAGTCAATGATCATTGTTATTCTCATACTGCTGCTGGAGAACTGAGCCTAAGATCTACTAGTTGAAGGCCATTGAAGTTACAATCCTCTACATGCTGACCCTTCAAGTCCCGTTGAACTAAGCAGTGTTTACTTCTGAATGAAGCTGTATAGGATTGTTCTGCGCATGAGTTGATCGGCTGCAGCAGCCATTCAGGCAGAGGGAGGTCAGCTAAACCTTGCAGCCCCACAACTCTCCACTACTGAGTGCTGGCCTTCTAGTCAAGTGTCTCTGGGCTCCCAGGAGCTTCAGCCAGACCAGAGTTTTGGTCTCGGAGGCAGGCATGAACATAAAACAGTTCTGACATCTGGTACCCACATCCACAACAATCTCCTAGGAATTTCTTTGGCAAAGTTTGGTTGAGTCCATCTTTCTTCATCACTGTCTCACCGACATCAGGCCAGATCTTATATTCAGAGTACAGAACCTGGACGCTTGATGGAAGTTCTCTGGAAAATTTGTCTACACAAAAGTCTTCTGCACCTAAATTGGCAGGCTGCTGTTGGTTTATCTTCAAGATAGCATCAGTTGTCCCCTTCCATGTGATCTGCAACTCTAGCTCCCTGCTTTGACAACACTCTGTTGAAGTTTGCTTAGTCTAGATTTTTATAACTCTTCCCAATGCAAGGTGCATTCTGTTGCTTGATAATGGCAACATTCCAGAGAACTGTCAGTAGTCTGCATTCTCAATACCAGGGAGATCAGACCCCTAACCCAATGGTCATGCCATTCGATTAGGCAGAAACCAAATGAATGGAACACCTTCTCAGGAGAGAATGTTTTGTGTTGCACAGCATGCTAGTTAACACAAGGACATGCTTTTGATTAATAAAAGGTATTGTGATGCCACACCAGGGATTTCTGGAAACACCTGGACCGGTAAAATGGCTTCCAATGAGAAACGTTTGTCAGGTTTTTCTGTATGTGAAGCTTTGACTCAACAGACAGTGAATCTAAATAAAGTCAAGGACAATGCTGAATCTGCCTTTATGCAGAATCTTTGCAACTGCAACAAAAAAATGCTGAAGCGATCGGAATAGTCACATGGCTCCTTTGTGGGCCAAAACAGCACATGTTGTCACTTCAGGCTTTGTATAAAAAATGCAAATGGTGCTTTGTCTTTTCATACAATTTGCCCAGCATGATTCTTCCCAGGAGAAAGTAACAGTCCGGAAGCTACTCTAGTACTTTTGACTCCTGGGCATGTGAAGAAAGAGAGCAACATGCCTCTGGAAATATCTTGAAAACACCAGATGTTTGAATAGCAGATTTCACAAACAAGGAACTCTGCCTATTTTGAGAAACAGTCTGTAGGCAGCGCCTCACAGATGTGTTCTGTATAGCAAACAACAGAGTAGCAGCTCTTTGCAAAAATGCCTTTTAAAAATACTCCTAATGAGTCTTGGCTGGAACGTGTAATCACAGCAACTATGGGGCAAGTCTCCTTTTCTTTAATTTAAAGTTAATTCAGGTTTGTAATGTGCCTACCGTATTTCAATTTTTAAATATTTCAGCTAGTTAGTTAGCTAGTGGCATTTATAGCCTTTCTTTCTTTCATGAAACTCAAGAAAAAATAGGTTGGAAACATTTCTACTAGGGAGCCAGTTGACAATTATACAAATAATAAAATATAAAAATTTGCCTGCCTCTGAGCATTATGGGGAAAACATCTGCTAATTGCCCAATTAGCCTTTTCTAATAAAATAGCAATAAGATGTCAACTACCCAGATGATGGTACACCAAAAGAAATACTCTGCAAACATATTCTCACATATTTTATGCCAATGATACCTTTCCAGCTCAGTATGAAATGCAGTCAGTAATTTATTATGTTTATCCCTAGCATTACCTCTGGCAGTCCTTCGGTGGATTAGCCCTGAAAGAAGTAATGGGACTGGGCCGCTAGCTCTGCCTGCCTCTCCGAATAGTGACAATTTGCCACATTGCTGAATAGTGGCCAATCCAATCATTTGCATCCTACTGCAGAAATCTGCCCTGAATTGTCAAGTCCACTGTCTACATCAAGAGGTTTTCTGAGCAGGAACTTGGGGGAAACTGACTTCCCTTAGCCTTTTAAAATTAAATACCCAATGCCTGAGCCAAAAATCCACCTATATCTGTAATCAATAAAGCTGTGAGCATTTCTAATCCATATCATTGTCTGCTTGAGTTTATTGTTGTTGTTGTTCAGTCGTTCAGTCGTGTCCGACTCTTCGTGACCCCATGGACCAGAGCACGCCAGGCACGCCTATCCTTCACTGCCTCTCGCAGTTTGGCCAAACTCATGTTAGTAGCTTCGAGAACACTGTCCAACCATCTCATCTTCTGTCGTCCCCTTCTCCTTGTGCCCTCAATCCTTCCCAACATCAGGGTCTTTTCTAGGGAGTCTTCTCTTCTCATGAGGTGGCCAAAGTACTGGAGCCTCAACTTCAGGATCTGTCCTTCTAATGAGCACTCAGGGTTGATTTCTTTAAGAATGGATAGGTTTGATCTTCTTGCAGTCCATGGGACTCTCAAGAGTCTCCTCCAGCACCATAATTCAAAAGCATCAATTCTTCGGCGATCAGCCTTCTTTATGGTCCAGCTCTCACTTCCGTACATTACTACTGGGAAAACCATAGCTTTAACTATACGGACCTTTGTTGGCAAGGTGATGTCTTTGCTTTTTAAGGTGCTGTCTAGGTTTGTCATTGCTTTTCTCCCAAGAAGCAGGCGTCTTCTAATTTCGTGACTGCTGTCACCATCTGCAGTGATCATGGAACCCAAGAAAGTGAAATCTCTCACTGCCTCCATTTCTTCCCCTTCTATTTGCCAGGAGGTGATGGGACCAGTGGCCATGATCTTAGTTTTTTTGATGTTGAGCTTCAGACCATATTTTGCGCTCTCCTCTTTCACCCTCATTAAAAGGTTCTTTAATTCCTCCTCACTTTCTGCCATCAAGGTTGTATCATCAGCATATCTGAGGTTGTTGATATTTCTTCCGGCAATCTTAATTCCGGTTTGGGATTCATCCAGTCCAGCCTTTCGCATGATGAATTCTGCATATAAGTTAAATAAGCAGGGAGACAATATACAGCCTTGTCGTACTCCTTTCCCAATTTTGAACCAATCAGTTATTCCATATCCAGTTCTAACTGTAGCTTCTTGTCCCACGTAGAGATTTCTCAGGAGACGGATGAGGTGATCAGGCACTCCCATTTCTTTAAGAACTTGCCATAGTTTGCTGTGGTCGACACAGTCAAAAGCTTTTGCGTAGTCAATGAAGCAGAAGTAAATGTTTTTCTGGAACTCTCTAGCTTTCTCCATAATCCAGCGCATGTTTGCAATTTGGTCTCTGGTTCCTCTGCCCCTTCGAAATCCAGCTTGCACTTCTGGGAGTTCTCGGTCCACATACTGCTTAAGCCTGCCTTGTAGAATTTTTAGCAAAACCTTGCTAGCGTGTGAAATGAGCGCAATTGTGCGGTAGTTGGAGCATTCTTTGGCACTGCCCTTCTTTGGGATTGGGATGTAGACTGATCTTCTCCAATCCTCTGGCCACTGCTGAGTTTTCCAAACTTGCTGGTATATTAATCACACTGGTATATTAATGAGTTTATTAATCACACCTTATATTTAGCCACCACCCCGGGGTGGAGGGACTGTGACTGGGCCCACAATAAACAAACATTGTGGTGAGTTTCACTACCTTTTTTCAGGAAAAAAGCACTGGTCTACATCATCTTGATGGGCTGGGTTCTACCCTTGGCATCTTCAGTGAAAACAGTATCAGGTAGAATGGTAGGAGAGACTCAAACCTTGAGAGCAGAGATGAGGGACCTGTGGCCCTCCAATTGTTGGTAGATGGCAGCTCTCATAATTCCTTATCATTGGCCATGCTGGAGAGGGTTGATGGAAAGTAGAGTCCAACAACAGCTGAAGAAACTCAGGTTTCCCAGACTTGCTACAGAGGCACAAAAGCTCTGACTCAGCATAACACAGATTTTTTAAAAATGAAGGTAGTCATGTTGGTCCATAAGAAAAAAGAATTCCAAGAGCTACAGTCGGGCAATCTCTTCATTAGGACAAACAACAATGTCACAAAATAGTGCTCGGGCACACTCATATTGTCTGGCAAGATGTTGCAGAAAGAAGGAGATGGTGGGGAAAACCCAAAATAGAAAAATTATGCTGGATGGTTGACACCTTAATGCCTGCCTATAGACTTGGCGTGATGATGGGGTTTGCGGACTGAATCTCTGCAATCTCCGTAAGGCAGGGTTTTGTGTATGTTTTTAATAATTTTTTATTAAATTTTCTTTTTTTACAGTTTAGAATATTCATTTGAACAACCTTAAAATATTAGTGACTTCCCCTCTCCTCTTTCCATGGTTCATTTTGCATAACATAAATTCCTGCATATTTTACATAAACTAAACCATTTATTATTCCATTATTACATCCATCACAACTTATTTGCACTGTTGAATTTATCTTAATGCTGCCAACGTTTTCAAGTGGACAAAAGTTCCCCCCATGTATTCAATAAACTTTTTCCAGTCTTCTTTAAATGTATGTTCTTCTTCTCTTATTCTATATGTTAGGTCCACAAGCTGTGCGTATTCCAGCAGTTTAAGTTGCCATTCTTCTTTAGTTGGGACCTTGCTCGTTTTCCATTTTGGGGCTAACAAAACACGGGCTGCAGTAGTGGCATACATAAATAACCTTTTTTGACACCTGGGAATTTCCATCTATGGGAATTTCCATCTGAGTAAGGCAGCTTTTTAATGACCCTTCCTTTCCTGTGGATTTTGGTGGCTAGTACAAATCCATACTGGGACGCGGGTGACGCTGTGGGTTAAACCACAGAGCCTAGGGCTTGCCGATCAGGTCGGCGGTTCGAATCCCCGCAATGGGGTGAGCTCCTGTTGCTTGGTCCCTGCTCCTGGCAACCTAGCAGTTCAAAAGCATGTCAAAGTGCAAGTAGATAAATAGGAACAGCTCCAGCAGGAAGGTAAACGGCGTTTCTGTGCACTGCTCTGGTTCGCCAGAAGCGGCTTAGTCATGCTGGCCACATGACCTGGAAGCTGTACGCCGGCTCTCGGCCAATAAAGCGAGATGAGCGCTGGCTCCCTCGGCCAGTAAAGTGAGATGAGCGCTGGCTCCCTCGGCCAGTAAAGTGAGATGAGCACCGCAACCCCAGAGTCGGTCACGACTGGACCTAATGGTCAAGGGTCCCTTTACCTTTACCTTACAAATCTATACAGTACTGAGCTGCAACTACACAATCACATTCTTATGCTGTCATCACACTGCTAAGTGATGCTATAAAATCAGGTCTGGGGGCTTTTTTTCCAGCCAGAACTTGCCGGAACTCAGTTCTGGCACCTCTCAGGTGGGCGCCATTGCCATTGTAAGAGAACAAGGGAGAAGTTCATGATGAGTTCAGGCACCTCTTTTCCTAGAAAAATAGCGATGTATAGCTGTATCGCTCAGTGCACATGAAAAGAAATGCCTGTGATCACTTCTCTGCCCCATTTATTTTTGGTGACTGAAAACAAGTCAGAGAGCAAAACAATTATAAGACACCTTTGACCCCAAACTTGGAATCACTATACATTCCACCAGAGCAATCAGTGTAATGGTGATTGTTTTCCTGATCACATTGCTTTTATTTACAGCCTAGACGATTAAATCTGAGAATGCCTTGGGCACCGGTGTTACTTGAGCTGCCTAATTGCTCTTATAAGGGGAGTGGGGAAAGGAGCTTTTGCGTTTGAATGCTATAGCACCACACCACTCCTGGCAAAAACATTGGGGTGACCTTGAGAATCCTCCTTCCAGGGGCCTCGGCAGAAGGAATTGGCTGCCAAGTCCCTCGCCATTTGGCAGCACAGGTGCTGTTTATAGTGCTTGAGCCCTTTGCAGGTTTCTGGCATGCTCTTCTTCACACTGCAAGCCTGTGCATGTGTTCCCTGGGCTACATTTACAGTCAGATTGAGGCGTGCTAAATCTGTCAGTGTCTGTCTCTGACTCGACTACAACTGCTGTCTACTGGCAAATGCTGATACCCAATGCCTCAATGGAGGCCTCTGTAAATCAAGCACTTGTCTGCTCCACCCAGATCAGATTGCATGCATTGATGAGATATGAAACAGGCTCTCTCAGGAACTACAGGAATTATTATATTACTACAGACAGCAGTCTCTGCTGCGTGCAGGCTCCAGAGAATGGATCTATAAAAGAATCAATCAGCAAACTGTCCTGTTTCTCCCCATAAACAATGTCCCTCGGCCATTCCCAGCAAACACTCAGCGAGCCAGACGGCCTCTCATATGTGCAACTCCACACATTTCCAAGAAATGGAGAAGAAGAAAAAAGCAAAACAATCCATCCTGAAACACTCTTGTTGTGACTGATACCCTCCTAAAAAGAAGCAGATTGAAGCTGCATGGCAATGCTCTGCTGAATGTTTGTTGCAGAACGACTCCCTCCTTCCTTGGCCATCAAGCATGAGTTTTATCTATTTCTGAAGTCGTTTCTTTGCCGAGCAAAAGTAATACAGTTCCTTTGAGGCTACCAAGGCTTATAAAAAGGCACTTTATTGTTTTTTCTAGATTTTGTGCTCAATCAGTAAAAACTGGATGGAAATAAAAATGAGAAAGGGGAAGTACAAACCCAACAGATTAACTTTTGTTTTGAGAATCTCCTCCATGTATGTTTCTTCCCACCAGCTTCAACTGTTAATAGTGTAGTAGCAGTCAAGAGAAGTGATTCTCTCTCCCCCCCTCTGTGTGTGTGTGTGTGAGTGAGAGAGAGAGTGTGTGTGTGTGTGTGTGTGAGTGTGTGTGAGTGTGTGTGTGTGAGTGAGTGAGAGAGAGAGAGAGAGAGAGAGAGAGAGAGAGATGTGCTGTATATTCCTTAGGTCAGGCACGTCCAACAGGTAGATCGTGTTCTACCGGTAGATCACTGGACGTCTGCGGTAGATCACTGGTATATCATTGGGTCCCCCCAAAGAAGCTGAACAACTGTGGCTCCCCTAAAAAAAGCTCAACATTTTACCTCCTCCCTGAAAAAACTCAACAACTTTGACCTGAACCCCCCCAAAAGGGAGTAGATCACTGCCAGTTTTTAACTCTGTGAGTAGATCGCAGTCTTTTGGGAGTTAGCCACCCCTGCCTTAGGTGAAGCGTACCTATGAGTACCCTCTTCCAGAATATAAAAGCCAAAGTTGTAAAAACGGGGCACGTTTTAAAAGCAAATGAGAAGAGCCAAATGGAGCAGCTGGGCACCAGTGATTTTATACACCAAAGACTTTTGGAGTCCTGATCTGTGTATTTGCTTAATCGGCAATGCAAAACAGAAAATTATTCTGTCAGACATTATGATTGCTTTCTGCACAACAGAATGGGTCAAGAGACCTATTAGCAAAGAGGGACAAAAATGCAACGAGAACATGTTATGAAATTCATTTAAAAAATAAAAAAAAGAAATATATTGAATACAGCTCTGGGGCAGTCTACAGACCTTAATGTTTGGCTATATGACTCACCATCCTTTCAGGCAGGGAAATAAACTCAGTGGAACCGCCTTTAATGAGCCATGTCAATGCACACAATTTTACTATCACACTTTCATTTAGAGAAAGAATACTAATATGCCCAGAAGTAGCACCACTTTGAAACAATGAAATCAGTGGAACACATAGCAATTAGAACAATGACTAATCATCACGTGGTTAGTAACTCTGCACTTCCCCCTTTAGATCACCTTGTTCAGATATTCTACCAGCTTTTTATTTTGCCAAGTTTCACATTACTGTTTCAATGAACCTCAATATGTTCCCCAACCTTTGATCTTATATTTGCTCTATTATGAAAGAAGCCAAAATGGCTCAGGTCGATTTCCTTTCTCTAATTGCTTCCCATCGCCAAGCCTCTTTATCCAAAAAAAAACGTGATTTTTTAATTGATTTGCCTAGTCATTTAGTCATTCAGTCGTGTCCGACTCTTCATGACCCCATGGACCAGAGCATGCCAGGCACTCCTGTCTTCCACTGCCTCCCACAGTTTGGTCAGACTCATGTTGGTAGCTTCGAGAACACTGTCCAACCGCCTCGTCCTCTGTCATCCCCTTCTCCTTGTGCCCTCCATCTTTCCCAACATCAGGGTCTTTTCCAGAGAGTCTTCTCTTCTCATGAGATGGCCAAAGTATTGGAGCCTCAGCTTCAGGATCTGTCCTTCCAGTGAGCACTCAGGGCTGATTTCCTTCAGGATGGATAGGTTTGATCTTCTTGCAGTCCATGGGACTCTCAAGAGTCTCCTCCAGCACCATAATTCAAAAGCATCAATTCTTCGGCGATCAGCCTTCTTGATGGTCCAGCTCTCACTTCCATACGAAGTGTGGAATATTTGTATGGAAGTGAGAGCTGGACCATCAAGAACTTCTGAACACTCTGAACTTCTCTTTCAGCTATGATTCTATATTAGATATTAACCCCTTATATATATGATTAATCTATAATTAATCCAAGTATGATCCATCAGTCATTTATGTTAGTTCATGCAAACAATGTTCAGACCCTTAAGATATACATTCATGAAAGACTGACCAGGATGGACAATTTAGCAGATTATAGTCACATGAAAATGGAGAACAATATAAAGATGGAGCTAAGTTTGTTGGTGTGCATGTGTGTTATTATTTAGGTAAGATTTCCCTTTACAGTTCTTTTTACTCATGCACCTTCTAAACATAAAATATCATCACCTAGACCTAAAAGCCCAATCTACCTTCCCTACATTCCCTGGATTTACAAACCTCTTTGAGCCACTTCCTTGAAGGTATGAGAATCAATAATTTAAAATCAAACTCCAACTCCAGTTGTACAGATGTGTCATTTTAATTCCACAATTCAAACTCCGGTGCAGTGGCCAAGATTGGAACTTGTTCACTATAAATCAGGGCAGTAAAATACCACATCTTTCCACAAACCTAAGTAAATACTCAGTAGGTAAGGAAAGTGCTGGGTAGGTAAGCTGGAAATATCTGAGTGCTACTGGTCCACATCCATTTAGTCTCCAGAAGACAGCACTGAGAATGGCCAAGAAGGCTTCTGAGGGACATCCCCTCAAGCAGCAAGCTTCCTTTTCCTGCAGTCAGTCAGAACTCCACCATTTCCACCAGTGAGCTAGCAAACAAGGGTGCATCACTCAAGCCACTTGCACTTACCCATGCATGAAAAACATAGAAATATAGGCTAGACAGGAAGAAATTTAGAGTGCGTTTCGAGGTTTATACATGCAATATGCAATTTCCATTTCTTTATAAGACAGGATAATGTATAAATATTGGATTTGCTGAAATGCCAAAAACTTGAAGCTGCTTTAAGCTTTTGCTGAGATAATATAGGAAGCATTTTTGAGCACTTGAATCTTGCTATATAGATGCTTCCTACTAGTAGCAGCAATAGTAGTGGAGCCTTCAAACACTAATAAATTTATGGTGCCATAAGCTTTTCATTTGTGAGGAGTTGTCAGTTGGCAGGTAGTTATATACTAGAGCAGAGTTTTCCAACCTTTTTGAGTCCACACCTCCCGTGAGCAACTACATTCTTTCTGCAGCACCCCTGTGGGGCTCAGGAGTCCAGTTATGTCACCCATTGCCTGCAGAGCTGGCAGCCTCTCACACTTTTTCGAACACACACCCTTGTGGAGTGTTCCCTCAGCCTCCTCTCCAATCTCCTCTCCTTGGGTGTCCTCTGGGCAGCCACAGCTGCCACCCCTGGTCTCTGAGCTGCCCCCCTTTCCCAAAGAGAGGCACCTCCTCACACTGCCCCACAGGGGCCAGGGAAGTACCTCCTGGCCTGCCCCAGAGGAACCATTCACCTGGGTGGCTTGTAGCCAGGGCTGCTCAAGCCTTTGGGAGGCAGAGATGCAAGACGGAATCAGATGAGGGAGGGAAGAAAAGATGGACAGAGGCCAGTGTTGCCCACGGCACCCCTGACCATCATTCAAGGCACCCCAGGGTGCCACGGCATAGTGGTTAAAAACCAGTGTACTAGGGGCTGCACCCCTGCTTGCTCACCAACCTGACTTACAACCCTGCTCCCCAACAACCTTCCCCCCCCCCAGACATTGCCAATCTCTCCCCACAAATACACTAACCCATTAGGCCAGGGGTAGGGATCCCTGTGGGACAACTTTGGCAGATGGGCAAGACCAGGGGTCAGCATCCTTTTTCAGCCGTGGGCCGCTTCACCGTCCCTCAGACCTGGGGGGGCAGACTATATATTTGGGGGGGGGTGAACAAATTCCTATGCCCCACAAATAACCCAGATATGTATTTTAAATAAAAGCACACATTCTACTCATGTAAAAACACCAGGCAGGCCCCACAAATAACCCAGAGATGCATTTTAAATAAAAGCACACATTCTACTCATGTAAAAACACCAGGCAGGCCCCACAAATAACCCAGAGATGCATTTTAAATAAAAGGACACATTCTACTCATGTAAAAACACGCTGATTCCCGGATCGCCCGTGGGCCGGATTGAGAAGGTAATTGGGCCGCATCCGGCCCACGGGCCTTAAGTTGCCTACCCCTGGGCAAGACAATTCGCATGGCACAATTGTGATGCCAAGTGATAGGCAGGCAGGCAGGTTGCTCTACTCATCTGTCCAAATCCCAACAACAGAGGGTGAAAGGGGGAGTACATGGGAAGAATTGCAAAGCCTGGCCCGTGCCGATGCTTTTGGCCTTTTGTGATCCTCCCCCTGCTTGCTTTTGCGCCCTTCCCGATGTTGCAGGTGCAAAGCAGCAGCAACCTCACCCGCCTCCAATTCCCATCACCAAAGTCCCGACTGACCCTGCCAGGCCTCACCACCTTCTCCCTCAAGGAGGAGGGAAATAGGGGAGGGAGTTGGAACATGGGCAATCCAGAGAGGAGCACTCAGGACATGCAGGAACATCTCCTCAGCATTGTGGCCAGCCCTCTGTATATAATTACCACATAATATTTTATGTATTGTAATTGCCAACAGATACTTGCAAGTCTGGTATATCACTGCCATGTCATATACCAGACCAAGGCGCAAGAACCCTGTAGTGGGTTACCTCTGGCAGCCCAGCTCTTTGGGTGTTTTGGACTTCTGAGGAGACCTCAGCAGATTCCAGGGCCAGTTTTTAAATGTTACAATTGTTTTAGCTCATTTTTATTTCAGTAATCTCTTTCTGCTCTTGGCTTGGTATGAAGTGAAATTTTAGTACGTCCAAAAGGAGAATGCCTAGTGTTTAACAGCATTTGGAGTAGATAAAAGAATTCCTTTGTTTCACAGAAAGGAAGTTTAATTTAGAGTTCCTGAGGGGCCTCTGTTGAATCAGATTCCTCAGAGCTATGAGTTTCATTTCACATGCCCCCTAAAGCTGTCTCGGCTTTTGGGAAATATTCTGCCACTTCAAACTCTCCAAATACTTGAAATTAAACACTGATCATATCACACAACTGGAGTTGGATAGAGCAGGGACAGCTGTGTAAAAATAAATTACTTTCTTTCTTGATATTTCACTCAAAATTTAGCATGTGTTGTTACCTTAACGCTGTGGAGAGCTCAGGGTTTCAAGGGCAGAGAGTTTCATGAATGCACAATGGCAGAATTGCAATTGGGATCAAATAGTATACCTCTTTGCAGGATTTTTTTTTTTTTTTTAGAAAAGCACCCTTAATTGGGCAGGTGTGCAGCAACAAAGCCTTAGGCTGGGAGCCCATTGCCCTCCCGACCTGCCTTGCAGAAGCAAGATTGGAAGTGATGCAGGGACAGGGATAGAAATAGACTCAAAGTCCTCATCGAAAAAGCTATCTTAAGTCAAACAGAGTTTCAACAATGGCTGCTTGGTTCAAGGCCCTAAATCTGGCCAGGTAGGACCAGTTGTCCTCAGTCCAGGCCCAACAGCACACTCACATTCCCTCAAACATGGACAGAGAGATGGATAACATTTGAATAGGCAGGAAGAAGCTGCTGAACTAAGGATGCACGAGAAAGAAATCAGATGCAAAAATGAAGGTAGTGGGGGGACCGGGGCTATCTATGGGAAAGAAAGGCAGGACAAAACCAACTGGAAAGGCATGGGTGGTACTCACAAGCCTATTTTTATGACCATAATATAAAGGGGGAAACCTATGAGGTTTGTAACAACCATCATGGGTGGTTCCATGTGAAAGCCTCTTGTAAATAAATGAGCCAATGGTATGATTGTGCCCAGGGCTTTGGCACTGGGGGTCTTTCTAAGGATGGCAAGTTTGGTCTCAGGGCCACTAGCCAGACTCAAAGGATTCCCAGGTGTTTTGGCTTATGTTAAAACATTGTTTTTTTAAAATTCACCAATCTCCATGGAATATATTTTTTAAAAAAGAAATGCATAAGGTTTTCTTTCAATGTTTCCACAAATTTCCATTTTTTTACAGCCATAAGATTGCTGCCTGTTGAGTTAGCCCCCTGGCATCACAAGGGCCAGCCATGCACTCTGGCCTACTCCACCCCATGCGTTTTAAGCCCTGATGCTCAAAACCTGGTATATCAATGTCTGGTTGGTGTGATAGTCCTTCACATGGTTTTTGAAGTACGGAATCCATTCTACAATACATAGCCTTCAAGAAGAAGAAGAAGAAGAAGAAGAAGAAGAAGAAGAAGAAGAAGAAGAAGAGGAGGAGTTTGGATTTGATATCCCTCTTTATCACTACCCGAAGGAGTCTCAAAGCGGCTAACATTCTCCTTTCCTTTCCTCCCCCATGACAAACACTCTGTGAGGTGAGTGGGGCTGAGAGACTTCAAAGAAGTGTGACTAGCCCAAGGTCACACAGCAGCTGCATGTGGAGGAGTGGAGACACGAACCCGGTTCACCAGATTACATGTCTACTGCTCTTAACCACTACACCACACATGGGAAGTTAGCTCATCTGGGAGAAGGAAAACTTGGATTCTAAACCTCTGCTGCCTTGTAGGCTATATTTGGGAGAAGAAAAGGCTATGGAGTATACAATGCACAAATCCAGACTGGAGTCCCTAAGACAGTTGAATGATGCCTTGTACACCTTCTTCCAACAACTCCTGCAGCCAAGCTGGTGCCAAGCGTATTGCTCTGCTATCCTTTGGACCACACCAGCAAGGCTGTGGGGTGGGGGAATTCTTGTCTGGGCAGCCCAGAACCTCCATACTCACCACCAAGGCTTGCGCCCCGGGGAGGTCACTTCAGTGCTGCTAATGTAGAGGCAAACCCCATTGTCTCTTGAGACAGACATGTTCCAACAACACTATTCCTCCGTGAATAATAGCAGAACAATTGGATTTATCCATGCACATGGATGAGGCTAGTAAAACACAAAAAACCCCGCACAATATCAGCCTTCACATGGGGTTAATATTTCAGTTTTTACTATTCCTTCAGTCTGCAGAAAATCCCATAATCCTTTCATTATTTGCACCAGCAGCAATTTTTCTATGTTCATGTCCCCAATTAAAATACGTTTGTATTCCTCTTGCTGCCAAATTACTTGAAATTTATACCTTGAAATGTTTTATTCCACTTGCTGCCTTATACTGATAGCACAACGGATGCTGGGGGCTGAGTACAAGAAAGTGAGATGCTACCACTAGTGTAGCTTTACTTTGCTCCACAAAATAAATTTTAAAAGCATAACTTTATTATTATTGAGTTGCGGCAGAAACGTAGATGCCCCACTCCCCCAAGGGAGCGTTGTACCCACAGTGCTTATTCAGACACACTTAGTCCCCAGATGTAAGGACTGGGGCTACTGTTAGGCAGATTGAGGCAGGGGACAGGTACAGAGGGGGACGACCACAGACGTTTCCGTCCTCTGAGTCAGTGCCCAACAGAACCAAAGCTTCCTTGTTCCTGTCCTTGCCCTAGCTTGCAACCCTGAGATGTTGTGGAGGATGCTGTCCTTCAGCACCCTTTCTGTCCCAGTGAGAACTTCCTTCCATCTTCCATCAGTACATTATACACACACACACACACACACACAGAGAGAGAGAGAGAGAGAGAGAGAGAGAGAGAGAGACTCTTACCCTAAGTGGTCTACTCTAGCCCTGTTCAGGCATTAGATTTGACTGAAAGGATATAGCAACTTATGTGCAACTGCACATGCAACCGCTGCCCCAAACTCCCTGTGCATCTCTGCTTGATCACTGACCTTCCTGCACTGAACAGGAAAATCTGAAGATTGTCCAGGTTCCCAATCACAGGGAGGCTTATAACCAGGGCTTTTTTTCCAGCCAAAACTCAGTTACGGCACCTCTCAGGTGGGTGCCATTGCCATTTTAGTTTCATACTCACAAATGTCATTCAACTGTGCTTTACTTCATTTTTATACTTTTGCTGCTGGATATACATTACACAGTGAATTCTTCCTGTTGCAAAGTGACCTCTAGAGTCTGAGAAGTAGCTTAATTTCAATTTGTGTCAAATGAAATGGTTGATAAATTGCTCTTCTTAGAATCATGTATACCTTTGGATTTCAAGACTATTATTACCACTCTGACAAAGATAAAACAGGCTGGAGGGTTTTTCTGCATTGTCATAGCATGGTTGCAATTACAGATATGATTCCAAAACTCACTTATAGAAGGTGTTTAAAGCTGAACTCTTTGCTCCTACATTTTGCTTCCCTTTTGGACAATTTTACCTATCATGCCCTTCTGAAATTATGTAAAGCACTGTAATATCGCTAATTTTAAAAACAGCAATAAACAAAAAATAAACAGGAATCCATTAAAAACACTTCTCTAAATATCATCCTCTACAAAATTACTGTAATAAAAGCATTGATGCAAATTAAGAAAAAGAAAAAGGATAGTGTTTTATTATTGAAGCACACTTAGCAAACACACACCGAAAGGGCAAATCTCTCAGGCTCACTTTGTAGATTATCACTGTGGGAGCCATATGTGCTCTGTTTATTTGAAAGGGGAGGCATTCTCAAAGAGATAAAGTCACAAATTTGTTGGCACAGCCCATGCTTCTTGAAGCAGATGTCACTGGTTCCTTTCCTTCTTGATCCTAAAGTTATTCAAACTTCACCTGTCCCAATCTCAAAATACCATGAAATTGCTCTTCATTCCATTGTAATTCCCATCTGGTAACAACTGTTCCAAAAAGCAGGCAAGATCCTTGGGGACCTTCAATGAGTCATTCATTGTTTAATAGACGCCCTGTTGTTTTGGGTCAAATTAGTCACAGCTTATAGCATTGATGAATAATTATTTCTTGTTCTGCCGATCAATTATTCCTTGCTAGGATATGGTCGCTACATTTAAATATCCACATTATTTTTTAAAAAAAATCCAGCTGGAGGAAGACTTCTGTACAACTCAAAAGTTCACATACTGTATTGTGAATTGGGTTTGATGAAGTCACTATCCTTGTTCCCCAGTCATAGGCTACAACTTATTGGACCACAATTAATAAATACATGATTAGTTTCCCATTAGTGTTTCCCACTTATTGGGAGTTCACGAGTGCAGTTCATGAAAGAACTGTCAAAAAATAGATGCCAACAACAGCTTTATTGTTATTAAACTTATATGCTGCTTTTCAAAACCTAGTGTCCTTCCAAAGGCTCACAATCAAGAGGTTACAAACAAAAATACGATAGACTAGAGCATCGTCGTTGAAATCCTTCTGGATTCATCCATACCACCTTGCAACATGATATAAACACGCATGATCCAGAAAGTGCCATGGATACACTGTTGGGCTTGGACTGGACAACTTGACTGGACAACCTGAGGAAAGAGATACTGGGGCACAGAGTAGCGGTGAGGTGTTGGTGGACAGAGTTGGGTGTGGTACTTAGTTTGCCCTGCACCCTCGGTCATAATGAAGGATGTTGCCCCATCACCAGGGTCGGATTTAGGTTTGATGAGGCCCTAAGCAACTGAAGGTATTGGGGCCCTTTATATGTCCAGCTGTCCTTTGTCAACAACAAATTATCACTGTTTTTTGTGTTGAGTATATGCTATATGGTAATTTATGGACCTAATAGGTATCTAAAGCAATTTGCACATAACAAAATATGTATTTTATCAAAGCAATTGTTGAACTGAAATACAATTGGAAATGAACATCCTGGTTTTTTTCCTTTAAATTTTTTAGGGGCCCCCAAGAGATTGGGGCACTAAACTATAGCTTGTTTAGCTTATACGTAAATCCGGCACTGCCCTCACCACTGTTGAAGTAAAAGTTGACTTGCGGTTCAGTTTGCTGCTGCTTCTTCTCTGTTTTTTTATTCTTATTTTATATTTTGACAAAGTAATAATCACAAATAAGAATAAAAATGTGCAACCCACCCCGGAGACGTTTCCATTGTAACTATCCAGCCTTCCAAAATTTCAACACCTCTTGCGATGCTTTGACCCCTTTCCGTTTTAACAGTACAGATTCTACAAACACCTTCCATATGTCCTCAAAATCATTTCTCCTGCGTATTCCCCGTCTTACCTTAATGGCACATGTTAATTTATCATTAATAGCTATATCCCACACCTCTTCATACCATTCTTCCATTTTATATTCTGCTTACCGCTTCCACTTCCTAGCTATCATAACTCGTGCAGCTGTCAATAAATTTGTGAGCAAGCCCTTCATAGCCTGAGAACCATCCACCCTGTAGTAAATTGATAATAATGCTACCTCTGGACTTTCGGTCAGCTCAGTTTGCTGAGTGCCACCTTGTCCTTTTCCTCAGGTAGCAAAATGCCCGTAGCTCACCTTATGATGTGTTTATGGGTCAATCACAACGGGCGGGGTATAAATATTATTATTAATTATATTATTATTATTGCATTTTACTGCATATTGCATTATACTGCATTTTAAATTTTAAATTGTATTTTAACTTGCATTTTAATTGATTGTTTTGTATGTTTTGTTGTGGTTTTTATGGTTGTTAGCCGCTCTGAACCCGGTCTTGGCTGGGAAGGGCGGGGTATAAATAAAATATTATTATTATTATTATTATTATTATTATTATTATTATTATTATCATCATCTCAATGTTAACTTCTTTTCAGGGATTCTGAAAGGTCAAAATGGGATAACCCCATAACGTGTATTGTTCTCCACTCACTGGCAGGGGCAAAATATATATACAAAATAATCAATTAATTATTTCAGGTTAAATAAATAATAAAAAAAAACACTCGCACATCAAGTTCCCACTCAAAAGTTAGTTTAGTACAAAAGAAAGAAACACACTGTGAAGTGAAACTATGGAAGCTGCAAAGACTTCATTTCCAACCTGCAACTATTTGTTTATTTATTTATTTTGCCGCTCACGTTAAGTTTGATAATCATATTAAATTAATCGTATTAAAATAAAATGGAGCAAATAGCCAGATGTTGCTGGCAAGATCACTAATCAAACACAGCCTGCGTAATGCCTTCCATGCCTTTCTCACTGGGAAGTAATTACTATAACATTAGCTTTACAGTGTTTAAACAACCATTTCATTATAATTTTTTTCTCCTAGACTGATTACATTTTCCCAGAGTTTATAATGCATCATTACATCTGCTTTATGAACAGATACTGCACAACATAACTACTTATTAAAAATCCCCTGCTCTCTTCCATCATTTTAATAAATCTAATTTGACTATATTTGCATAAAGTTTTATAAAGAGTGATTAGTTCTTTTATTAACACAGTACCTTGGGTGTGAAGTGACTAAGCCATTCCTTGCCAAATGCTGTTGTTTACATTGTGCTAGACAGACCAAACCCATTCTTTGGGAATTGTGCGTGTGTGCGGCAGGTAATTAAGGGCAAATATTTGTCATAAGCCATTGTAAACTAAACCAGGCATCCTCACATTCCGCTGCCATTCAGCAAAAAGAACTATTGACATAAGAGCTAAAGCCATCTTGCTTCCGATTGCTAGATTAACCAGCCTGGCTCAAGGGACTGCCAAGTTATGTTAGGAACAGTCTGCATCATAGGTACAATCTAACAGACAGAAGATAAAAGGCCCCTCCAGACCGGTGGTCATTGCCATTGACCAATAATACTGCACTAAGTGCTAGATTTTTACTGGACCATCCACACTTCATTCCACTTTATTACTTGTTCTGTGATGCTTCCCCAACATTACCATGTTATTACTGTCCGGAGGGGCCCTTTTCTACAACAGCGCCACAAAAGCGAGACAAAACAACGACAAACTAGGAGCCTTTGTGCTATGAAACGTTACAGTATTTCAGATGAAAACTATGGGACACACACAGATTGCAAACAAAGCAGTCTGCCCCCAATACTTTTGCAGCCACAAACAGTATTGAAAGTGGGATTGTGTATAACATACCCTTCTAAGTGTCCTGATTTTCCAGGGTAAAAGGTAAAGGGACCCCTGACCATTAGGTCCAGTCGTGACCGACTCTGGGGTTGTGGCGCTCATCTCGCATTATTGGCCGAGGGAGCCGGCGTACAGCTTCCGGGTCATGTGGCCAGCATGACTAAGCCGCTTCTGGCGAACCAGAGCAGCGCACGGAAACGCCGTTTACCTTCCCGCTGCAGCGGTACCTATTTATCTACTTGCACTTTGACATGCTTTCGAACTGCTAGGTTGGCAGGAGCAGGGACCAAGCAACGGGAGCTCACCCCGCCGCGGGAATTCGAACCGCTGACCTTCTGATCGGCAAGCCCTAGGCTCTGTGGTTTAACCCACAGCACCACCCGCATCCCTTGATTTTCCTGGGACAGTCCCAGAATTACAGAAGCCATTCCGGTTTCTGATTTGATCCTGGAACGTCCCAGTTTTCCTTTTTCCTCCACGTCTCGGAAAACAATTAAACGTGTGTGTGTGTGTGTGAGAGAGAGAGAGAGAGAGAGAGAGAGCCAGTTAGGTCCAATAACACAAAGATGTTCTGTAGTATATAAATAGCTCCACAGGACTAAAGGCCATTCTAAGAAGAGCACACATTAACATACCCTTAAAACATAATTTTGTTCTTTCCCACAAAGCTTATGTTGGGTGTAGAGCAATGGAACATTGCTGATAGGAACTGAAAAACACAAGGATCCAACAAACTAGACAGGAAGCAGGAGGCTTTTTCCCTCGCCAGATACTGAAGTCTAGCTTCTATCTTACCCGCAGAAAGTGCCCGCCCTTCCTCCTCACCTATCACTGTGTGCTAAAAGAGACCTTTAGCCATTCTAGTAGAGTTATACAACACGAGCCTTTGAAAAGATAGGCTTGGGCTTGGGTCAACAAATGAATGGAGGGCCCATCCCAAAGCACACAGTATGTGAAATTTCCCCAGAGAGTGGGTTGTTAGAGAAAGTGAGGATTCCTAACAAAGGGAATATCAATAGCAGGATGCCAGAAGTGTGAGAAAGTCAAAGGATGTAAACTCTGGAGAATATAGTCAGTAACAACCTTCAGATGTGGAAGTCTACATTGGCTTCCAAATAAATAAATGTTTCAACAAAGGCATAGGAGCTGCCATTATCCCTGCCCATTGGTTGTGCCGGATGGAGTTGATAGGGGTCTCTTAACAACCTTCGGTACCTTTAATTTCCTAGAATTCTTTGGGGCAAGCCATGAATGTTCAAATTTGTAATTATGCTTTAAATGCATAGTGCAGATGGGGCCACAAATTGTTAAATGTCCTTTTCAGCTTGGCTTAGCAGCTGTGCCTTTTAGCAAGTTTAGAAAGATATAAATTACAAGGGGAGAAAGAGAATCTAGGGCAGACGTAGCCAGGCTGGCTTGCTGCAAGGATATTCATTCATTTCTTTCTGAAGGATAACAGTAATCTTTCAAGATCTCCTCACAAGGGCAGAGTGCCTCGTCCCTGCACTTCCTCTTCCTCATATTTAAGTGGAAAGGATCAGAGGGAGATTTGTGGAGGACTAAGAAACAGCTTCTCTACCCTCGTTTTTTATGGGAACAAAAAATAAAAATGTTGGGAAGCTTAAGGATCAAAAAAAAGAGGGGAGTCTGTGAATAAAATAGAACCTTAAGAGTTGGCCAGGAACATTTGTGGCGGAAAGGCTTTGTGGCACCCCTTTTGAAGGCCAGCAGGAGCAAATGAGGAAGGCAAAGCTATATAACGAGATATGCTCACAACAATTCCCTTATGAGGGTGTTAGGAAGAGCAACAACACGGACAGCTGTGGGTACTGCCAGTTATAAGGCTGTTTTAAGTTATTACCAGTTTAAAAGGAGTCCAGTGTTAGAAATCGCAGAGTAATCTTGGTTCTACTAGTAAATGACAAAGCTGACCACAGGGAGAACGATTATCAACATCCGTAAATCACTCTGTCAATTAGTACATTTCTTCTACCTCTCCAGGCTCTAACCAGGATGCCGGTTGGCTGTACTGCCTCTTCTGGCTCATCAGCACCAGGATCTGTTCGTACCCACAGATGTGTGCAAAATCGGGGGCGGGGGGGTATACTTGCTTGCAAGCTGAAACAGTGGGAAGAAAGCAGGGGGGAAATGGCTGCAAAATAGGGAAAAGGAGTGAAACAAGGATGATGGGATATAACCCATACACACCATGCTGCACGCACACAGAGTGTGCATGTAAAAAAATATATCCCAGATTCAGTCCCTGACATCTCCAGGTAGCAGATAGCAGGTAGCAAGTGCTGTGGGATGGGGTGGGACACATGGAGGGCAGATCTTCACGCTGGGCAGAGGCTGGGGCTGGGGCGTGTGAAGGGTGCCCAGCAGTGGTGGATGGCAGCCCCTTCAATATTGGGGGGGGACACAGCCCTCTGTCCCAAAACATGGGGGCTGGAGCCCCTTGTGCCCCATATAGCCGGCACCCCTGTGTGAGAGTCACTGCCAGTTGCGTGGGGACCCTTCTTCCGCCAAAGGGCTGCATTCTCACATGGCCAACCTTCCACATACATACATACAGAAAACTCACACAGAATATTGCACATGCTTGCCTGCATAGGCACATAAACATATACAGAGAGGCTCTCACTCTTCATTCCCCCTGCAGTTAGACTTAGAAAAAAGCATGGCCGCTGTTTTGAAACCTAGACCAGTGATGGCTAACCTTGACACCCCAGATGTTTTGGAACTACAACTCCCATCATCCCTAGCTAACAGGATCAGTGGTCAGGGATGATGGGAGTTGTAGTCCCAAAACATCTGGAGTGTCAAGGTTAGCCCTCACTGACCTAGACGCTGGGGTGGAGTAGGATGGGTGACTGCAGCCAGGGGTGAAAGCGTTAAACTGGCTATGGAAACCCCTCTTTATTAACAACAGCAGAAGGCTATTTCCCAAGCATAACTGCTGTGCTGGGATCCATTTTTGCTGGAAAGATCACAGCACATGAGAAGGTTAATGCTTTCATCCCCAATTCCACCAACTTTTTTAAAGTCCACGTATATCCTTTAGGTTGAAAAAAAAATAAGTTTCCTATTGGAGACAATAGGAAGGGATATTTAAGCCTTATTGTGGCATGGAGGGTGTCCATTGGAGTGTGTCATCACAGTGCATAGAAGAAGCTTCAGCCTTGCCTCCTCAGCTATGATCATTGTCCCAAAAGTGCCACTTCATCACAAGTAGGTCTGGAATGAACGGCTCCTAGTGGCTGGTAGGAGAGTTACAGCAAAGGGAGGAAGCTTTGGCCAGATGGACAAATAGGATGTGTACACTCTCCTGTTTGCCCTGCATCCTGTGTGCTCCCACCACTAGTTTGGCAAGTGGTGTACACATGACATTAGCCACAATCCATATCTATCATGTCATTGGGGGGGGGATGTGTTTTGATGTACTTCCCCACAAACCAGCTTGGATCCAAATTGAGAAAGAGAACAACCTTGCTGCATTTTAAGATGGCGATCTGTACAGAGCTTCTGTTTGAAGGCAGCTTCCTATTTCTCTTGCTGAAAAAAAATCCTGGCACCCGCAGCATGTATGTTATGCATGCTTGCTCAGATATGACATTTTAATCAGCTTAAAGCTCCAACCCACAAAGTCTATGTATATATATGCAATCTTGCCCCTATTCCATGTGTACCAACAGGGGCAGCTGAACCCTGATAGTTTTATGCAATCCTAAGAGGCATGCTCTGGTCCATGGGGTCATGAAGAGTCGGAGACGACTAAACTACTAAACAACAACAAGAGGGAAGATCACAGTCATTGCACAACCTCATTCCAGTAGGAAGTGGTTTATGTCAGGAGCATTCTAATTGTTGTTGTTGTTGTTGTTGTTGTTGTTGTTGTTGTTAGATTCTCTTATCGGTTGTTCAATAGTAAGACCAAGCCATATTGTCTTTAAGTCTCTTTATTTTGTGCAAAGCTATTTACAGTGCAGAGTTCAGTTTATCATGTCTGCTCAGTCACTAGCAGAATCCGGAAGTGCCTCCCTTCTGTTTTGGCGCTAACACCAAAGCCTCAGCATCCTGAATTGCCGCCTTCTCCTCCTACGTGAGATAGGCACCGGAACAGACGCCTCCCCCTCCGAGCGAGTCTGCTGGGTGGTGCCAGGTCTCTCAGCAACTCCCTGGGCACCTGGCACTCCCTGGCTCCCAGCCACTAACTGCTCCTCTCCCAAAGAGGGGCTGCCAGATTCACTCGAAGATGAATCTGTCGTTAACACAGGCTGCGGGTCCCTGTATGCACTCAGAGCTGGACTGGCAGGGGTGGGCAGATCCCTGACAATTACTACTACTACTACTACTATTAAAATTTGTATAATGCCCTATGCCCGTAGGTCTCAGGGTAGTTGACAACACAAAGTTACAATATACGAAGCACAAAATGCATAATAAAAATAATCAAAACATCATAAAAATAAAAATAATCAGAGCATCATAAAAAATAATCAAAACAATGAAGGGGTTTAATACTATAGTACAAGAACTGTCCTAAAGACTGGTTCACACAGTGCCTCTCCCGTTTCTTCCTGCATACATGCGCACCCTAGAATTGTCCTCGATATTTAAGTGGGTGGTAGGAATCACCTTGAAGCAATTTCTATATACTGTAGGTATAGCCAGAGTCATTCCTGGGTTTTTTTTTTTAAGGGATGTTGCTTTCATAGTGAAACTATGGAATTTGCTTCCACAGGAGGCAGTGATGGCCACCAACTCAGACGGCTGTAAAAGAGGATTAGACCAGGCATCCCCAAACTGCAGCCCTCCAGATGTTTTGGCCTACAACTCCCATGATCCCTAGCTAACAGGACCAGTGGTCAGGGATGATGGGAATTGTAGTCCAAAACATCTGGAAGGCCGAAGTTTGGGGTTGCCTGGATTAGACAAATTCATGGAGGAGAGGGCTATTGATGGCTGTTAGCCATGACAACTAAGCTCTGCCTCCATGGTTGGAAGCAGCAATGCTTCTGAATACCAGTTGCTGGAAACTAAAGGAGGGGAGAGTGCTGCTGTTGTGCTTGAATCCTGCTCGAAGGTTTCCCACAGGCATCTGGTTGGCCAGCGTGAGAACAGGATGCTGGAGTAGATGGGCCATTGGCCTGATTCAGCAGGACTCTTGTGTTTTTATGTGAAAATGCAATTAATTCCATCCATGTACAACAGCCTCCACAGGATCATGCATGCATGTGATCAAGGCAGACGTCTTTTGACTGCAGGCATGTCAGGGGAATGTACTCTGCTAAGAAAAAGCCCTTCCAGATCAGTATTTTTTATTCATTTATGTATGCAGCGTTGCAGTAGGGCATCACTGTGCTAGAACAGGAGCAGCAGAGTGCCAGGATTCTCTGAAAAGAAGCCCCTAGAGATTTATCGAGGTTCTGTAGCATTTAGTTGCTTAAACTGATTAAGCGCCAAGTTAAATCAGCCCAATTAATTGGCCGCTAGGACTTTAATTAGTTGACAGTCCTAATTATAAGATAAGAAAAAAAACATATATATGAGGAGTAAGGCAGAATCAAAAGTATTAGATAAAGGCTCCAGTATATGAAGGTATCGGCTAGCTTCATTAATGAAAAAAATAAAGTAAAATAAAAGTATCTACCAGTGGAATGTGATAAGATGCCAGGGAAGGGGTGGGAATCCTTGCAAATCTCCAAATAGCCATGAATTATTCATACAGTGCTTTCATGGGAAGCGATCGCAGGCTAGTAAATATCCCCACATTGCCACAGAGGTGCCACGAGTGATACAGCGAGCTACTGCGTTTCCTCTTTGCTTCTTACTCCGTCAGCTTTGTTTACGAGCTGCAAAATATTTCAGATCTCGCATGTCCTCTGCTTAAACCTGTTACTTTTGGCAAGGCGTTCAGCTGATCCCTAAGAGGGTCGTTCTGGACAAGTAGATGTATCGTCTATAAAGTTGACAAGGGGTCAGTCACTCTTTCCCGCAAAGCCTTTGCTGCGGCACTGTGTGCATTTTACTCACACGGCGCGCACATGCCTTTGGGGGAAAGGGCGGTGTGCGGGGAAAGGGAGGCTTACCTAGTGGGAAGACGTGGATTGACAGATGGATTGGTTCATGAACACATTCTAGTGTTTGTGAGTTTGGTTCTCAATTCTTCAAGTCTACAATGAAGCAGCAAACAACGGCCTTTTCAGAAAGAGGGAATTGTCCCGATATTATTTAATAGCAATTAGAATCATAGAATCATAGAGTTGGAAGAGACCACAAGGGCCATCCAGTCCAACCCCCTGCCAAGCAGGAAACACCATCAAAGCATTCCTGACAGGTGGCTGTCAAGCCTCTGCTTAAAGACCTCCAAAGAAGGAGACTCCACCACACTCCCTGGCAGCAAATGTCGAACAGCTCTTACTGTCAGGAAGTTCTTTCTAATGTTTAGGTGGAATCTTCTTTATTGTAGTTTGAATCCATTGCTCCGTGTCCGCTTCTCTGGAGCAGCAGAAAACAACCTTTCTCCCTCCTCTATATGACATCCTTTTATATATTTGAACATGGCTATCATATCACCCCTTAACCTTCTCTTCTCCAGGCTAAACATACCCAGCTCCCTAAGCCGTTCCTCATAAGGCATCGTTTCCAGGCCTTTGACCATTTTGGTTGCCCTCCTCTGGACACGTTCCAGCTTGTCAGTATCTTTCTTGAACTGTGGTGCCCAGAACTGGACACAGTATTCCAGGTGAGGTCTGACCAGAGCGGAATACAGTGGTACTATTACTTCCCTTGATCTAGATGCTATACTCCTATTGATGCAGCCCAGAATTGCATTTGCTTTTTTAGCTGCTGCATCACAGAGCTTGTCATGAGGCAGGACTTGGAACTCACAAATATCAGATATTTTAGTGCTCTGGAGTTAACAGCCAACTCATTCAAGGTCTGGAATATTGAAAGAGAAGCGAAATGCCATACAAGGAACAGGTCAGTGTCTTTCAGCACCCTTTTGCAAATGCTTGTGGAAAAGGGATACTATTGAAAATGGTTTAAATCAGAAGACATTGCACTGTTCTGCTGATAGCAGGGCATGCCCTCTGCGCTATATTTCATCATGGTCGTGGATCTTCCACAAGACTGACTCCCTCAATGATGTAGGTGTAAAAACTATTCACACCTTGAGGGGCAGCATATGCTTTTGGTTCATATGTCAGCAAGCACCTCTCCCCTCAAGCACAGAGGTTACAGCTGCAAGATGGGAAAAGCCTTCCAGGGCATTAAAAAAACAAGAGCAAAAAAGCTGGAACACTTCACAGCTCACCAACATTATACATAGCACTTTGCAAACAACTGACTGCTATAATGTACAGCAGTCATAAAGTATGGCTTTTGTTTTGACCTGCAGTGAAAACAAACAATGAATTCTGACATGTCCTTTTTTCACTTCCAGTGCTTATTTGGGATATAATTCTGCCGTGTGTCTACAAGCAACATAGTATATACATTCCCATTCATCAGAGAGAACGCAGATTGTTTGGAAGAAAAGGACACCATCACCCAGGCAGAGTAGGCAAGCTCCTTTGCAGGAGGTCAAAGGGAACATTCCCTTAACCAGGATAGTTCAACTCTCCCCCCACTATGCCAGGGACGTCCAACAGAACGACAAGAGTCACAATCCCCAATAAATCCCCATATGCACAACACATTTAAGCAGTTCCATAAAACTTTAAAGTCCCATAGCTTTCCCCAAAGAATCCTGGGAGCTGTATTTTGCTAAGGGTCTTCTTGGTAGTGGCACCCGCCCTGTGGAATGCCTTCCCATTAGATGTCAAGGAAATGAACAACTTTGACTTTTAGAAGGCACCTGAAGTTTTTTAATGTTTGATGATTTATTGTGTTTCTAATATTTTGTTGGGAGCCGCCCAGAGTGGCTGGGGCAGCCCAGTCAGCATACAAATAAAATAAATATAAAATATAAAATATAAAATATAAAATATAAAATATAAAATATAAAATATAAAATATAAAATAATATAAAATATAAAATATAAAATATAAAATATAAAATAATATAAAATATAAAATATAAAATATAAAATATAAAATATAAAATATAAAATATAAAATATAAAATAATATAAAATATAAAATATAAAATATAAAATATAAAATATAAAATATAAAATATAAAATAAAATAGTATTGGCCCAAATATAAGCCACACTCGAATATAAGCCGCTCCCTTAAAATTGGAGGGGGGGGATTCCGAAAGGCATCCACCCAATGAAACACAATCAGACAATGAGGAACACACACACACAAGACTTGCCCAGGGAGGGTTGGGAGGGGAATCAAAAGGGGGTCAGCAAGCACCCATCCCAAACAAGCACACTCTCACCACTGAAGCCCACGCGGTCGGTCATCCACTGCCAAACACAGTAACCACTTTGCCAGCGGCCTTTCCCCTTTTCTGCGGTTCGGGGGAGGCTTGGGAGGTGGGCGGGAAGGGTCACAGGCAGCTGTTTCAGCAGCAATATCATAAGGTCGCAAATCTAAACCGCACTTTAACTTTTCACAGTCAGAATTTGGAAAAAAGTGGGGCTTATATTCGGGCCAATACGACAGTGTTTTTAAAGAGACCCCTATTTCCCTCAGAGAACTACAATTCTCATAGTGGTTTAACGATCAAGCCCCCTTCAAAGGAAACTCTGGAACAGGGGTTCCCTAACAAGCTTTTTCAGCAGGGGGCTGGTCCACTGTCCCCCAGACCTTGTGGGGAGCAGGACTATATTTTGAAAAGGGAAAAAAATGTACGAATGCTTATGCCCCACAAATAACCCAAAGATGCATTTTAAATAAAAGCACACATTCTACTCATGTAAAAACATGCTGATTCCCGGATCATCCGCGGGCCGGATTGAGAAGGCGATATTGCCTACCCATGCCTTAAAGGGCTGGTGGGCTTGTGTTCTGGTACTTAGCATAATAAATGTATTTTTGGCTGACTTCCATCATGTCACATTTTTCTTGGCACCAAGATTTGAGGAGAGGGAACTAGACATGGAACCTTTTGATGTGCACCTCCCAAAAGACTACCCCACAACCCCAACATAGAAGAAAGTCTGCACGACAAACTCCATTTAGACACAGAGTCTTTGTGGAGCAGAAAGCACATCTAGAAAGTGAAATTTATAGAACTTCAGCTTGCCTCAGGAGATAACACGAGGGAAATATTTGCTTTGGCAGAACTTATAGGAAAACTGTTACGGTTGAGCAGGATATTTAGATTGGGGGAGGGGGGGGAGAAAGTAAAGAGAAATGGGCTTACAGACACAGAGAAGCTAGCTGTGAGCAACCCTAGGAAGTTAAGCTGCCTTTATTAGCTGCTTCTTGTTGCTTTCCACTCAATGGCACAGATCATTAACTGATAAGCAGCAACCTAGCAGCACAGAAAAGTCTTGATAAACTGCTTTAGCAGAGCAGGAACCGCCAGAAAACTCTGGCAGAAATTGACTCTGGTGCTGTAAATCTCCTAAAACAAATAGAATAAATCCTGCATAAATGGCCACAATATGGCACCCAAATGATGAGAGTGTGCTTGTATGTACATGAGGGGGACAAGTACAGTGTGAGGAATCTAGAGCCTTCCTTGCAGGGTAGTGGGCTAGAAAAGGCTGGAGAGGGAGGTCTGGGTGAGTGAGCTGGTGTTGCTGTGGTGGTGGGGCTGGGTCAAGCGAGAAGGAAGGCATGGCAGCAAGGGTATGCAGGCAAGCTGAAGAGATTTGGCAAGGAGTAGGGGAGGAGTAAGGGACGCGGGTGGCGCTGTGGTGTAAACCACTGAACCTTGGGCTTGCCGATCGGAAGGTCGGCAGTTCGAATCCCCGCGACGGGGTGAGCTCCCATTGCTCGGTCCCAGCTCCTGCCAACCTAGCAGTTCGAAAGCACATCAAAGTGCAAGTAGATAAATAGGTACTGCTCTGGTGGGAAGGTAAACGGTGTTTCCATGCACTGCTCTGGTTTCATCAGAAGTGGCTTAGTCATGCTGGCCACACGACCCAGAAAAACTGTGTGGACAAATGTCGGCTCCCTCGGCCAGTAAATCGAGATGAGCGCCGCAACCCCAGAGTCGTTCGTGACTAGACTTAACTGTCAGGGGTCCTTTACCTTTACCTTTTAGGGGAGGATAAGGGGGGCATGGACCATAAGTAAAGGGAAAGGGGGCATTGGGGGTTGGGGAAGGTGGGTTGATGACAAAGCAAGCAGGAACATCAACCCCTAGTTAGGTGAAAATTTCACAAGAATGCTGGCAGTTTTTTGTGAGAACTTTTTTTTTTAAAAAAACCCCCACACAATTTGCAAACTGATGTGGAAATGTAAAATCATAGAGCTGGAAAAGACCCTGAAGATCATCTAGTCCAACCCCCTGCAATACAGAAATATGCAGCTGTCCCGTGTGGGGATCGAACCTGCAACCTTGGCATTATCAGCACCAGACTCTAACCAACTGAGCTATCCAAACGACTTAACTTAAGATTGGAAAAATGAGGAAGTAAAACTGACATGCATGCCTATCCCTCCATGCAGCAAATCCCCTTGATGGCAGTACAATGCTACCGAGAGAGCAGTTATAGGATTTGGCCATAACTGTCTGATGGGTTTCTGGTCAGAGTAGGAGCTAGGCCTTTGGGGAATCAAGGAATAATGTGGCCCCAGGTTTGAGAAAAGGGTGGCCCCAGTCCTCCACAAAGAGGTGGGCACCCTCCTATTGCAGCAGGTCACCCTGGTGGGCTTCCCTGCTGGGAGTGGCAGTACTAGCAGGCAGCAGCAACCACACACTGGTGGACACTGGGTGGCTGCGTCTGGGAAGATGCCATTTTAATTTCCCACAATGCTCCTGATATAGGGCCTCTCCATGACATTGTAGAATGGCAGGTCGTGGACCCAGCCAGGGGGTTATTAGACCACCATGAAATGTGTTTAAAGTGGGGCAGAGCTGACAGGGCTCTGGGGCCTTGTCATTTGTTGACATCACTCTGGGAGGGCTTGTTGGCACTGCCACTCTGGCAGAAGGAAAGTGAGCTAAAATGTGAGGGCGTACACCCATACATTCCATTTCAACAGCAGCATTAATTTTGGAAGTGTACAACCCAAGATTTCCATTACTGGTTTCACATCTCTCCCCCCCCCCTTATTTTAAAGGTGCAAGTTCCAAGAATTGCACACAAGATGCAATAAATCACATTTAAGCACTTGGTCAGAAACGCCGAAGCTCGAGTGTTTCCATTACTTAAGCTGAAGCTACTGTGTAGAAAGAAAACCAATTTTGTCTATAAAAGGGGAAGGGGGAAATATGAGGGAGGAAAAAAGCAAAACTCCTTAAGGGATATATCCCTCCTAATTTTGAGGCTGCAGCTAATAGGAACCACCTGAGCATATTTTGCTACTAAGTAATCCAACAATGTAGGCAGAGAAAAATAATACAACTTTCAATAGTCATGAATATATAATATTTCAATGTGACGACTATATTGGTTGATGTGTCAAAACTATTTTCACAAATAGGCTGTGGGTGGGGGAAAATAATACAGTCTTACCCTTGGTTGTCAAATGTAATCCGTTCCAGACATCCATTCGACTTCTGAAAACGTTCAAGAACTAAGGAGCGGCTTCCGATTGGCTGCAGGAAGCTCCTGCAGCCAATCAGAACCCACGGAACCTGCGTGAAGAATGTTCGCAAACCAGAACACTCACTTCCGGGTTTGTGGCGTTTGGGAACCCAAACATTCGACTCGCAAGGTGTTCAGGATCCAAGGTACTACCAAAAACAAGTAGGTAGAAAGTGGTGGGGAATTTAAACTCAGAACCTTTCCCATGGGTCTGTGCCCTCTCCCTGGCTAGGCTATGAGCACTTAAAACACCAAGGCGACATATACACCAAACATTTGAAGCACATTACTTCCCCCAAATAATCCCAGGAAGTGTATTTTGTTAAGATTGCTGGGAACTGTCACTCGGTGGCAGGTAAGCTACAATCCCCATGATTCTTTGGGGGAACGTCATGTGCTTCAAATGTATGATGTATATGCAGCAAGGGCTACAGGTAGCATTCGTTAAAACCATGTTTATGGAAGACAATCTTACTTGGAGACGAGTGATCGCCAAAGAAGAAGACCACACTGGCTACCCCTACCTTAAACTGTGCTGGGGGGCATCCCCTGTGAATCTACCTGTCCTTGCTTTGAGATCAACTGATACTGCCCTCTTATGCAAGCCAAGACCTTCTAAGATACTATTGGCACCATGCTGGAGAGCCTTGTCTGCAGTGACATCTGATGTATGGAACTGCCTACCCTAAGAACTTAAATTAGTCTCTTCTTTACTGGTGTTTTGCTGAAAACTTTTCCCTTTTAGCAGGCTTTTGATTCTCCTGCTGTTTGGGTTGTTATTTGTTAGTGGGTGCTCTGAGTTCTTTGCTGCTTTTAGTTTAGTATTGTGTTATGCGTTTCATTATTTTAATGATGTGGCTTGTTGCTATGTTTATTTTTGATGTTGTTTATTGGGGTTTTTTGGCAGTCTGTTGGAAGGGGGAAGCAGAGTTGACATTTTTAGCAGAAATGTAAAAACAAAACAAAAGGTTTATTACAGTGGTTTATTTTTTTACTTTGTTTGTCTATCAGGAGACGCCCAAGGTGGCTGACAAAGTCAAAATAAAGAATACGCATTATATGCAAGCTCCTAGTGGAATTGTCACATTAGACAGGAGACAGCTATATTGAAGGTGAAAAGGCAGGTGGGGGTTGAACAGGACATATATGAAGCACTGCAGTGAGCACAGCATGCTGTTAACTAACACAGATGGCTTAACAGATGCTTGTTGGAAATGTTCATCCAAGATAACATTACACACCTATGGAAGCTTTGGAAGCAAATAACTCCAGGTTCTGTAAGTAAAGTTGCCTAAGACATAAATGTGGTTCACTTCCATTGTGCTGACCTATTGAACAGATGTCTCCTCAAAAATACCCCTCATGTTTTTATTCAATAACACATACATTAGGTTGTGTGTTCTTAGTGGCACTGGATCCATGTTTGGCTTCTCCAGAGGATTCATGGAGATGTCTTGTGAAGATTACGAGCCATTCCTTCCTAAAATGTGTCCATTGTTGGGATTTCATTCTCTCCACTGCTGGTGTGTGATTGTTTTCATCACATGTCTGTGTTGACATTCCATACTATTGGAGTCATGAGAACGGAAGATGAGTTACACTGTTCCGTTATTGTTGTACTTTTGCTTTTGCTGTTCTCTCGGAGAAGGAGAGAGGAGCCATGTTTCCTTTGTTCGGTAACACTTAATCTTGTACATAATAAAATAGCTTAGATTCCACACCTTTATGCCTAGTTTCTGTTCGGACTCTGCTACAGTATTGTGTGCACATATTTTCGGATGTGTCACAGAAGCTCATCGGGAAAGAGAAGAGGGGGAAGAACGCAGCTGCCTGGCGTTTTCCCAAGTCGGTTACGAAGCCCAGAGTGGTACACCAACATCAATGGGTAGGCAAATGTTTCTTGACAGACTTGTCTATGTTGAGGCTGTGATGTCACTTCCTCTGCCAGTGACTCATGCCCCGGCGCTGAGAAATCAGCTCAGTCCAACTTGATTCAGAGAAAATGAACTTGAAAACTCCAGGTAGGCCAAAAATTCAGCAGCAACTCTAGAGGCCAAAAATTCAGCAACTCTAGAGGTATGTGACTATAGGCGTATTTTGAGAACAGCCTGCTAGTATAGCCTATCAAGTGTCATATCCCTCTCCTCCAAAATCTCAGTATCTGTCTGTGGAGGACTCAGATTCAGATGCTATGCTAGTTGGCCCATTCAAGGGAGAGACCTCAAACTGCTGAAGAGGCCAGAGGCCAGAGACCATCATGGTTGTGAGTCCTGGAAGACCTGCAGCCTGCCTTGCAGACCTTTTCCCACCTGGCTGGGGGTGGGGGGGGGAGGAGAGCAGAGTCCTGACTGACTCCAGCTATAAAAGCTGAGACTGCTGAACAGAATCTTGGGCCGGAATACTGTTTAGGAGATTTGGGGGCGGGCGGGTGTTGCTGTTGTTGCTGCTGTTAATTTTTGTATCTTTATTTTGTATCTTATGATTTATGCGGAAATTGTTGCATTTGGTTGTGTAGTTTTTGATGGTTTGCTTATTGTTTATGACTACTTTTATTATGTTTGTAGTTTTGTGATTTTTTTTTATATGTTGCAAGCTGCCTTGGGCATGGTTTTAACTTTGATTGGTTGTTCCTTCTCTGTGGTGTGAGGAAATGTCTCTCCCATCACCCTCAGAGTCTGAGAATGACTCCAGAGATTGCAGGAGGTTATTACCCCTCTATTATTGTCCATGCCAGGTCGCTCAACCATTGCTACTGTGTCCTTTCTTTTAGCAGATCAAGATGATAAGGTGACAGCAAAAACTGCAAGGTTTTTAGTGGGGGCAATTAGAATAAGATCTATTTGATTATTGATGTAAACCCCCAAAATGTATTTTCTATAGTCAAGTTTTTACCTCTATCTTCAGTACATTATATTTTATTTTATTGCTATGGTTAGTGGCTGATGCAAATAAATATTCTTCCTCTGTTTTGCTGGAGTATGCAAGTAGAGAATAGGCTACAGGCTCCTTAAAGATGGCTTGCCGATCTTCCAGTGGGATGGAGCCACTGGAAGGGAAGGCCCTGCCAGCCTTCTTAAATTCTCATCTGATCTTGGTCCAGGGCTGAGACAATGTTTTCCTTAATTCAGACAGCAGGGAACTGTCCAGGGTCCTAATCTGCCTAGTCTGGTACTCATTACTATTTCCCCTGCAAGCCCGAAGCCCAAGAAGAACAGAATACCAAGGACCAGTCTATAAAAAGAAACATGTTGAGTAATGGAACATAAGAACTGTAACAGTGATCCCATTGTTTTAAAACAAAGCACTTTAGAACAAAATGTGCTCTCTCTCGCTCTCTCTTGGTTTTGTCTATTTTCTGGTCCATGAGAATCTAAGAGACTGTCAGTAATTTGTTGCCCAATGAAAGTGGGTGAAACGGCAGGTTAACATGCAGCCATTAAAAGAATTGCAGGCAGTATTTTTCTGCTCAACCTTTCTGGCAGTCAACAGAAATGTCACAAATGGAGAATGTGAGTAGAATTCTGGCTCGATTTCTCATCCCTATATGCCCTGGTTGACATCTTCAGGGGGAGGGAGGGGTGCATACAGATTTACTTATTTATGGGCGGTTTTGTTAGTCATGCGGTAACTGTGCTGACACCATTTAAGCCGAACTGGATAGGCATGTCTTAAGATCACTGCCAAGAAAGACTGTAATGAGAAACGGCCATCGCACTGTTCAAGAAACAAGTCTAAATGCCTGGCTAAAAACAAACAAAAAGTTTTCCAGGGTACCAAACAAAACTAAAGAAAACACCAGACACGGCCTCTGCTATGTTCTACCCCCGTGATATTTAAAGCAGTGTTCTTCAAAGGAAAGGAAAGTAGCTGGAACCTGAGCATCACATCTCACACAAATGAAGCCTGCCAACCTTTGAATTCATTATGGGTAACACCACAGCGTTACAGGAATGGATGCTTGAGGTGGTTAGAGTAAAAGCATGTCTCCATTAAGACATTTCCTTTCAGCCACTTAAAGTATCATTTTATCCACCTCTATAACAAGTCCCAAGGCTGGAAAGGGCAGCAATATTTAACTAATGGCTCCTGGGCTTTGTCAGGCCCGTTACATTGCAATCACCTCACTCCCACCCAAGTTATGGAAATACTATGAGAAGTTGGTTACAAGGAAACAGTTTTCAAAACAAAGAATTTATGTCAAACAACACACTTCACTTGGTCCTTGACAGATAAAAGAACTTCCATCAGCTAATGCATGACTTCTTGTGCGCCTTACACTATAGCTTAGTGCAAGGGAGGGGGGTTATTGGGTTGTTCTTGCTTTTATTGGTTTTATGTTGTAACCATCCTGAGACCTGTGGGTATAAGGTGGTATACAAATTAAATAATAATATTATTATTAGCCACTCTGGGCGGCTTCCAACAAAAATAAAAAATACATTAAAATTTCACATATTAAAAGCTTCCCTAAACAGGGCAGCCTTCAGATGTCTTCTGAATGTCAGATAGTTGTTTATCTCCTTGACATCTGTAGGGAGGGTGTTCCACAGGGCGGGTGCTACTACCGAGAAGGCCCTCTGCCTGGTTCCCTGTAGCTTTGCTTCTCACAGTGAGGGAACCACCAGAAGGCCCTCAGCGCTGGACCTCAGTGTCTGGGCAGAACAATGGGGGTGGAGACGCTCCTTCAGGTATACAGGACCAAGGCCGTTTAGGGCTTTAAAGGTCAGCGCCAACACTTTGAATTGTGCTCGGAAACATACTGGGAGCCAATGTAGATCTTTCAGGACCGGTGTTATATGGTCTCGGCGGCCGCCCCCAGTCACCAGTCTAGCTGCCGCATTCTGGATTAGTTGAAGTTTCCGGGTTACCTTCAAAGGTAGCCCCACGTAGTGCACATTGCAGTAGTCCAAGCTGGAGATAACTAGAGCATGCACCACTCTGGCGAGACAGTCCGCAGGGAAGATAGGATCTCAGCCTGCGTACCAGATGGAGCTGATAGACAGCTGTCCTGGATACAAAATTGACCTATGCCTCCATGGACAGCTGTGAGTCCAAAATGACTCCCAGGCTGCACACCTGGTCCTTCAGGGGCACAGTTACCCCATTCAGGACCAGGGAGTCCTCTACAACAGCCTGCCCCCTATCCCCCCAAAACAGTACTTCTGTCTTGTCAGGATTCAACCTCAATCCATTAGCCGCCATCCATCCTCCAACTGCCTCCAGGCACTCACACGGAACCCTCACTGCCATCATTGGTTCAGATTTAAAAGAGAGGTAGAATAATGAATATTTAATAATAATATAGCTTAAAACAAACACACAAGAAGTAAAGATGGAAGATTCCTCTGCCTGATTTCAGGTGATTCTACCTTCCCACTGTAGCCCCATACAACAAGCCCCACAATGTTCAGCAGGTCTGGATAGTTTTTTCGGGATGGGGAGAGCTGCAGAGAAGAGGGTGGGAAGGAAGTTTCACTTGTGCACCTAGGATATGTCCCTCAGTAGCTATAGCAACTAAAAGGTGCCTCTGTATGTCAGTTAAGGGACTGAGACAAACAGTTGTTTTCCTGGAATTGCCTGGCCACTCGCTCTTGGAAACAAAGCTGTATTAAGTGGACTCCTTGGACCATAAAGCAGGGATTTTCTTATGTTCTGCTTTCATCTCTTTCCTATCCTGTCCACACCTGGCTGATGCATATATATCCCAAGTGCAGACTGTGATATGTGGACATTTTCAGGAGCTAAAACCCCCATATGTTTTAGCAGTCGTCTACGGACATGTTAGCTTTCTAGATAAGGGATGTGTTTATGTTCAGAAGAATAAGGAAAGGCCATACAAACCCAATGCAAAGTCCTATTCATCCACCCAGTTACAACAAGGTATGTTGTTTTAAAGTCAGAGGTGCAATTGTGCAAAAATACATAAATGCAGTTATGAAAAACAAGCCCAGATAACATTATAGGAAGTCAATTATTATAATATGCACAGCACTGTGAAAGCTCCAGTGATCAGCTGATTGTCAGACCCTTACAGTTCCATGCACAGTATTTTGCAAGTCCCAATGATAGCTTGTTATCTGCATATTGTGTCATCAGCTGATTAATGCGTGACTGGCCTCATCCACCTGTCAAACTTAGCCTGTAGGGGATGGGAGAAGATAAGGATCCACCTTTCTGGCTGAATCTATTTCCCCAGCCCTGCAGTATCATAAAATGTAAAGCTCGTCCACCCATTCTTCATAGAACACTATTCTTATTTTATTCTTTGTCTATATTTCAGTGGCATTTGAGGGCACAGCTCAAATATTGACTTCCTGTGCTACTGCCTAACCCAGAATATAACATTCAGATAACACAAATAAACCCCGAGTTCTAGGGTCCATATTTGTTGCAATGGCAGTCACCTGACCTGCACAATTATGGCAGCTATGAGGCTTCATAGAGAGCTCTGTTGGGAATGGAGAAACAGCATGGCAAATGGCAGCTCCCTGTGATCTCAACAATGGGATCTCTTGTTCCAGCCCAGCCCAGCCCCTTAGTGCTATGCAATATGTCCGCTTACCTCATCTGGTGGGTGGTGTTGCGGCCGGGTCCCAGGTCCTGCATCACCCAGCCGAGGGCTGGAGACTGGAGCATGTCCTGCCGTCACCTCCCCAAGCCATCAGCGCTGGGTGGGGCCCCGCTCAAGGAGCGGGCCTCACCAACCATTCAGTGCCGACGAAGGGCGTGTCCGCAGGGAATTTAAACTCCAGCGCAGCGGGGAGGCCACCCTATTATGCCATTCATCAGATCTCCCACCCACCTTGTCCTCTTTTTCCTGCTTTGATGTGTTACAACCTTGCTATGGACTAATCGTCAGTTGCCATATTGTTGGGACCAGGCAGGAAGTTTTTTCTACTTGGCAAATTGGCTCCACCATTTGATTTTCGCCTACCTCGTATCAATCGTCACAACGCTAGGGCCATGCCACTACCCCAACGGGGACCCCCTATTTGATATAAGTCTTAGGGCTCCCCCTATCGGTGGTTTACCCTTAGATGGAGTCCCTGCAGACAGGTGGGAGTCGATATATAGTCTGGCTTCACCCAATGCATAAGCCAAACCACTCACATCTGTAACCAATAAAGTTGTGGCCTATTTGAACCCATAAACCAAAATCTGCTTGTTTGTGTGTTTTATCCATCCACTAGGGGACCGTTGGTCATGGGGCCTTGGCACGCAAATATATTTGAATGAACAGTGAGGCGTACTACACAGATCCATGCTACTAACCAAGCGCAGGGTGTCACTTGACACTGCAGCAACAGTTACTCTTTGAATTACTGCATACTGCAACTAAAGCAGTTCCCCTCTGTCCCAACACACACATACAAGGAAGATCAAGCTATGCAGTTGAATATAACTTTTTATGGGAGCATAACATTCAGTCTTGAACCTACATTCCAACCTAATAAGCAATGTTATCGACTAAACCTACAGCTTGCATTGTCCGGAGTTAAATTATGGACTTAGAATTAGTCTACACAGGAGCTTCCTAGAACCCATGATGTCTCAAATGGAAGTGCAGAAACAAACAGACTCTGCCTACAAAACATGGTTTTGTATGTTTGCCTGCTGTGGATACTGTTACCCATGTTGGTTTCATGAGTATTATATTGTCCTGTAGATTATTAAGGTGATAAGTCAAGTCTTGATATGGGTATCATGCGCCTTGTAGGGTTAGATGTGTTGCGCTAATGCATCTGAGCACACCCACCTCTACTTCCCACAAACAAAAAGCCCAATGAACATGTCCTAACCCTGTTCTTCCCCACAGTTAGTGACATAGGTCAAGTAAAACAGCTACTAAGTGGGAAAACACTTTGAAAGGTTTTTGCTTCTGAATGGTTTTCAAATACCTATTGAAACCAAGCATGCATTTACTGGCTCTCTCCCTGCTTGTAATTCCTCTAGCTAGCTCCTCAACAGAACCTTCCTTGAACTGGCCAACCAAGGAAGTGGGAAGTGCCATCTAGGTTAGCTTTGAGAAATTGAGAAAATACACTTGCAGACAATAAGGCTTTATGACAAAAATCACCACCACCACCCCATCTCCTTTTTCTGGAGACAGGGAAGAAGAAACACATTGTATTACTGACCTCACCCAGTCCCCTCACCCTGCTGAGAGTGCCTCTTTTTCTCTTAACACACCTATAAATGTGGAAATTGTACCTGCAAGTTGAGTATTTTAGAGCAGCTTTTCAAACAGACATACTGTTATCGCTCTGAACTCAGCTTGAGCTGAAGATTCTCCAGCCTGTTAAGCTAAGTACCAATTTTTCATTCTATTAGGTTCTCGTGTTGGGGTTTTGCCATTGTAGTAGGCACCCGGGGTGCTTTGTCATATCAGACAAGTAAGATTAGCTTTAAACTCCTGACATTATCCATAAATATTGGTACTCACCTGCAGCAATCTTGGTAAAGCGGGGGATAGCGGCAGATGGTATAAGTTAGGGGGAACAAGGTGTAACAATGCACTTTGAGGGTTAAATGTGTATACTGGTTGTTTTACTGTTTCTTCAGCCTCATCCTGAAGGTAGAACTGCTGGGAATTTATGGTGCATCACCTGGAAGAATTCTCAGTTCTCTACAACATCAGTCAAAGCAGGATCAAAGTTCTGAGTCTGGAGGCAATAACTTTCTTGTCTCAGCTTGACTGCCATCCGAAATGCAAACGCTTCAGAGGAAGCCAGACTCTTGAACTTGAACATTTATCAAGTTGTTTCTATTAATTAGTCATCATGATGCAAAGAAAAGAATCCAGGAGCTTTCTAGCATCCAGCATAGTTTTAAAAGCATTCCCATCCTAAGATTTTGTTGGCTTTTCAAAGTGAAGTCTGAAAAGAGAATGGATTACGTTGGATAATGCCATTAAATGGAGTTTCATCGACTCTTAACTGTCAAAGGGAATGTTGCTTTTTGTTCATTAATTCCAACAAAATCTCTTCCTCCTATATTAGCAATGGTAGGACAAATAACACTAAATGGTAGGACTAAATGAGGATTTCCCCTCCCTGATTCCAAGTGTTTTAAGTATAACACAAGAAGTTCTTTACTCCCCTTACCTAATTAGAGAATGCAAATCATAGCACCATTTCTCTATCTCCATTAATGAGCTGGAAGAAGAATTAAATGGGGTGTTAATTAAATATGCTGATGAAGCTACATTATATGTGCAGAATTCTAGAGGGAAGACAGGAAAAAAATATTCAAGGCCTTCAGAAAGTTAGACAAGATATAAAAGGTAAAGGGACCCCTGACCATTAAGTCCAGTCGTGTCCGACTCTGGGGTTGTGGCGCTCATCTCACTTTATTGGCCGAGAACCGGCGTACAGCTTCCGGGTCATGTGGCCAGCATGACAAAGCCGCTTCTGGTGAACCAGAGCAGCACACGGAAACGCCGTTTACCTTCCCGCCAGAGCGGTTCCTATTTATCTACTTGCACTTTGACGTGCTTTCGAACTGCTAGGTGGGCAGGAGCTGGGACCGAGCAACGGGAGCTCACCCCGTCGCAGGGATTCGAACCGCCGAACTTCTGATCAGCAAGCCCTAGGCTCAGTGGTTTAACCCACAGTGCCACCTGGGTCCCTAGACAAGATATAGGAAGGAACTATTAACAATATTTAAAAGAACCTAGGTACAGGTATCTCTTTAAAATGATCACAGAGACTGATAGAATTAAATTTTAAAGTAAACTTTGGTGGAATCTACACACATTAAAAAACCATTCTGAAAATGCTGTTTTTAAAAATACATTGAATTTTCCATAAGGCTCACCATTGCCATCTGGTGTCACATTGTATATTGTACTTAAGACACACTTGAAACATTTTATTTGCAGCTGTATAGCTGAGTCCTTTGAGTACAGTTTTTTTTCTTCTTAAGCAGCATAAGGAATAATCACAGGATGGAATTGAAGGGGACAGGCCCAGAATGTAATAATGCCCCGTTCTCTGCAAAGCCAGTGGGAAGCAAGGTCCAACAAGGAAGACAAGGTAAGCATCAAGATCAAAGGTTTTCCCCATTATCAAATCCATAGTGTGAGCTGTTTGGGCCTATAAGGAACCTCTTATAGGGGACACCAGTCAATTTGTAGTTCCCTCCTCTGGCTAATGCTCAGTGGTACTCCACAGACTAATTGTCTGACATTTTCTAACCACCAGGTTCCAGAGCCAAAGGGAACTGGAGCCCTGACTCATTGGTAAATAAAACAACAACAACAATTTTTTATTTATACCCCACCCATCTGGCTGGATTTCCCCAGCCACTCTGGGCAGCTCCCAAATCAATCAATAAGCAAGCAAGCAATAAAACATCAAACATCAAACATTAAAAACTTCCCAAAACAGGGCTGCCTTCAGATAGTTGTTTATTTCATTGACATCTGATGGGAGGGTGTTCCACAGGGCGGGTGCCTCTACCGAGAAGGCCCTCTGCCTGGTTCCCGGGCTGAACGACAGGGTTGGAGACACTCCTTCAGGTATACTGGGCCAAGGCCGTCTAGGGCTTTAAAAGTCAGCACCAACACTTTGAATTGTGCTCAGAAAAATACTGGGAGCCAATGTTGGTCTTTCAGGACCAGTGTTATATTTTACTTTATGTGAACTATTGGAATGATGCAGGCCACTGCATCTGTCTGTTAAAAAAAAAAACACAACCCAACCTATTCCTAGTCTAGCTGAATGAATGCTTGGACAGCCTAAAACAGCTCCATATGTGATTATCTTTAATGCAGTCCTAGCTTCACTATCAAGGGATGCGGGTGGTGCTGTGGGTTAAACCACAGAGCCTAGGGCTTGCCGATCAGAAGGTCAGCAGTTCGAATCCCCGTGATGGGGTGAGCTCCCGTTGTTCGGTCCCAGCTCCTGCCCTCCTAGCAGTTCAAAAGCATGTCAAAGTGCAAGTAGATAAATAGGTACCGCTCTGGGCGGAAGGTAAACGGCGTTTCCGTGCACTGCTCTGGTTCGCCAGAAGCGGCTTAGTCATGCTGGTCACATGAGCCGGAAGTTGTACGCCAGCTCCCTCGGCCAGTAAAGCGAGATGAGTGCTGCAACCCCAGAGTCATCCACGACTGGACCTAACGGTCAGGGCTCCCTTTACCTTTACCTTCACTATCAGCATAGTACTTTTTTCCAGCTTACAGCACATTTCTAACATTTATGTACTTGTATAAGGTGGGTGGGTTCAAGTTCAAGAGGTCTATAGGGGATTACAAACCAATGCTTTTAGAAACTGCTTCATTCGAACTCCACATTTATAGAAGGCCTAAAAACAAAAACTTAGCATTATTACAAGAAGCAATCTTCTGGAACAAGGAAGCCAGTAAATCAATGGCAGCTAATTTGTTCTCTACGTTCCCACACCTCAGCACATTTTGTCCCAGTTCTAGCATTCCATATGTTTTCTAAACTAATGATCTTCCCAGGCTAGAAATGGTGGGTTGTGGGAGAAGGATGACTGTCTTTTTTCCCTGCATTTGTACATTGGATCTGCTCTTTTAGTAACCACTCAAACAAAAAGCCACCAGAAATTGATTCTGCATAAACTCAGTTGGGGGGGAGGGTAATGGGGCTGTTTCCCTATTCTTCTTATGCTGCTCTCATGGAAATTTCATGAATTAAAGTTGTGGCTTGTTTCACATCAGCTCGGCGTGCATCTTCCTTTTCTTCTCCTCTGCTTCAGGCATAAGCTTCTGTGCTTGAAATAGTAACAGCACAACAGTGATTTCAACAAGAAAGTCTGACTATGCATACAATTAAATTTAAACTACAGAGGCAGCTGAAGTTCCCTTCTGAATTTAGGAATGTCGATGTTTACCTAAAAATCCTCTCCACACAGCCCAAGATAAGGAATGACAGGCAATACAACAAATTAACGAAGGTCAATAGAGCAGTTGGCAGCAGTTAATCAATTACAAGAGCAAACCCTCCGTTAAAGTAACTAGTCCTGTTTTTTCTCAGTATAATCAACTGACTGAGTCTTGTAGTCTAATAAAATTGACTTGTTTTTTTCTCCCTTTGTCTAACTGATTGATGCCTGGATTTGCACAAACTTTAGATGGCCTAGAATTTAAGACTTAATATCTCCCCACCAAAAGACAGACATCTAATTAGCTTGTCTCCAAACCTAATGGATACCTCGGCATAGTGGAATTCCATCCAGCCATGGCAAACCTTCTTGCTTTGAAAAGATTTACACGTTATGCATTAACTCGGCTGGGTGCTAGAAAGTCAGGGCAGGGAAGTGCCTCTCCATTTGCGAGCAGCAGGGACCAAATTGCAATATAATCACAAGAAGACTTCATTAGGATGACATATTTGTGACTTGCTCATTTTCCCCCAGCGAAGAGTAAAGTCACGACAACTTTACTTCTTGCTCATGTTGCTAGAATGCTTTTTTTTTTTTGTCCTTACAAAAGGGCCCTTTAGAAGTTATTATTTAAAAGTGGAATAGCAACGGTGCCCATTAAAGTTCTTAGTGGGTTTTGTTAAAGTTAAGCTATTAGAGATCGCAGGCATTATTTTCATTCATATTCTGACTATAAAGGCCATTTTACAGTGCCAGAAGAATGCAAATTGGAAGCATGCATGTACGTTAAATGATAAATATATGGGGGTAATAATAAGTGAGAAACAGGCATTGCTGAGTGTACATTAAGCTCTCAAAAATGCCAAATGCTTTAATGTTGGTTGAAGATTACTATGATGAGGAGAATTTAAAGCCTAAATCTGGTGCACATTCTTAGCCATGTCCTCAGTTTATCATTATTTTTCAGTATATATTACATGGTTAAGTCTGTGTAGGGGGATGAAGTACAAGTTGGATATCTGGAATGCAAATAAAAACAAAACTTAGTTTTGCTGAAGTCACTTGTTCAAGTTTCAGACTGTAATCCTATGCATGTACCGTATTTTTCTGTCTATAAGACGCCCCCATGTATAAGACGTCCCCTATTTTGGGGGACTCAGATTTAAGAAAGTGGGGGGGGATGTATCTGTGTATAAGACGCCAACCTAATTTTTGACATTATTTTTTAGGGGGGAAGCCTAGTATTATACACAGAAAAATACAGTAAGTTTGGAAGAAAGCCCTGCTGAAATAATGGGCTCAGTACATAATTTATTTATTCTATTTATATCCCAACTTTCCTCCAAAATGAGCCCAGGGCAACAGAAGTGAGAATTATCTGCCTTACAGGATTATGGATGAGACAGAGGGCTTATTCGCCTTTCTTCTTGTTCTACTGCTTTCCCACTGGGAAAAACTGTTCTTTAGTGCTTAGTCAGAACAAACAGCAATTCGGGTTTTCCCCAGAATGCCATTAATTCCGATCTAACACGTGAGAGTAGGTTTTCCCTAGGAAAGAGGCAGGGCAAGGCGAAAACTGCTAGGATTCATGCCTAGAAAGCGTGGGTCAAGTGGAAAACCACCATGCTTTATAGACATGGCACAAGCGGAAGTGTGGAAGAGCCCAGAGAATGCAATATGCTTTCAACATTTAAAATGGCATATCAACAATCATTAAATTTAGATCCATTCTTATCAACAACAACTAGATTGGTTTTGCCAGTATGCTCCCTTCTTCTGATAAACCTCTTCCTTCATCCATTGGACAAAGGGGCGGGATAGGTGGCTAGTGGGTCCTGAAGAGCTTGGTCTTTATCAGGATGCAGGAAATATAGGGCAAGTTTATCATGAGACAGTAAATAAGTATGACCCTGAACTGAAAATGTCATAGGGCAAGGTGGACAAACAGAAGTATCCTTCTGAATTCCAGTTGCGGGAAAGCGCAAGAGGGGAGAGTGCTCAGGTCCTGATAGGTGTCTGGTTGGCCAGTATGAAAAACAGAATTCTGGAGTAGATGGACCATTGGTCCTATCCAGGAAGACTCTTATGTTCTAAAGTTGAAGAAGGAAAGCAAGGCAAATTGGATGCTCATTGCATGCAGCGCATCACCTATAGAAGACTTGACTGTACAAGAGATGTGCATCAATGGCACAAATGAACAGGAACTGTAGTATGTTGTCACGTCAAGGAACCACATATTAATTGGGGACTCATAAAGGCAATGCAGCAGACAATTAAACTAAGAACAGCCAATTGATCAAACAGGCAAAATAAAGGTAGCTTGTTGACTAGTTTCCTGGTTCTAAGATATCTTGGCTCTGCTTCATCTCAGTTATACAGAAGATGGGGCCGTAGCTAGGATGCCAGGAAAAAAAAAACTTTCTATAGTGGTAAGACTATTTACACTGTGAACCTCCCTGAGATCTTCAGATGAAGGGGGTATTCAAATTTAATAAATAATAAAAATCAAAAAGACTAAAAAGTTGACCCTTCAACTTGGGTCAAAGTCCAGTGGCATTTGTCCCAAAATCAACATTCTCTCAATATTGCAACTGCCGAATTTATTTGTTAGGAATACTTTCAGAACTTCTTCAACCGTTCTGTGAATAATTTTCTGTTGCTTATCTACATCAGCTCTTGTGATCGATGGCACTTTTTTGTACCAGGCGTTAGTAGCCATGCAGTAAAACACAACTATTATGGACATTCAAAGAGCTGCTCAACTTTAAAGTAGACTCTTATACCACATGGAGATACTGATCAGCATACCTCAGATGTAAATTAATCCCCCTTTAGCCCGGGTGGTAGCCATAGTGATTCCTAATGTGATGACCTTGGACAGATATCCTATGAAGTGAACCAATGATTCATTTGCGGTTGAGTTTCACAATGGATTTGCTCCTTTGTTTATTAATTCATTTTTACCCATCTGAACACCTGGTAATACCGCATGCATTCATCTTAATTACATCATGTAACTTTTCCTCTGGACAAGGCAATTGTGGTTAATTACTAATTACATCTTCTTGGAAAGGAAGGGAATTAATAAACTTGCCTCAGCCACACACCAGGAGACTGCTAATATCACTTGAGAGGTCTCACCATCATCAAGAACTTTCAGAAACAGCTTAAATTCTCTATTTTTGTCACCAGAAACCCAGATGGAATTATTGTCCTAATTTATAGTCCTGTTGGAAGCATGCTGCGCAATGCATAATAATAGAAACAGAGGAACGGAGAAATAGCATGACTGTGATCATATCACAAATCATGCACTATACCCAGGAACTGACTAATACAAAGAATTACACGTTTACATTTGCATATTTTTTTGTGGTACAGGAGAGCTTGTAAAACGTAGCTGCTCTCAGACCCAGAGCAAACAAACAGAAGATGAAACTATTTAAAACAGGGTATCAATATGATCAGGAACCCAGGTGGCGCTGTGGGTTAAACCACAGAGCCTGGGGTTGCTGATCAGAAGGTCAGTGGTTCGAATCCCTGCGACGGGGTGAGCTCCCGTTGCTCGGTCCCAGCTCCTGCCCACCTAGCAGTTCGAAAGCACATCAAAGTGCAAGTAGATAAATAGGAACCGCTCTGGCGGGAAGGTAAACGGTGTTTCCATGCACTGCTCTGGTTCGCCAGAAGTGGCTTTGTCATGCTGGCCACATGACCGGAAGCTGTATGCCGGCTCTTGGCCAATAAAGCGAGATGAGCACCGCAACCCCAGAGTCAGACACAACTGGACCTAATGGTCAGGGGTCCCTTTACCTTTACCTTTATCAATATGATCAGACAGCTATCAATTCTAACTAATCTCTTGAACAGGAATAGAGAAGCTGCAGCTGTCTAGATGATGCTGGAAATTCCCACCATCCCCAATCAGCGTGTTCAAAAATAAATAGATGGGAGTTTAGACCAACAATGTCTAGAAAGCCACAGGCCCCCATCGTTTCTCTTGAAAGTCTACTAGCTTCTTCCTAGAGAGGCAACATAACCTGCCATGTCTCTACCAAGGATGTTCCTAACCTGGGTTAGAGACTCCCCATCCCTCTCTAGCAGACAAGGCTCTCCTGACAGCCACATGCCACAAAGCATGAAAGGATGGAAATTCAGAAGGGACGGTAACACTACTGACAAAGCTGATAATTGTACAAAGATGCTCAAGGCAATCCCATATTTTTCTAGCCATCTGGAATGTGGCATGGCAAGCTCAAGGAACACCCTCAGAGTGCTCACCTTCCTAGTTCTTGCACTCTTCTCTTTGGCTTTCCCAAAGTTGTGACAAACCTCTCCTCACCATTCTCTCTCACACTCCCATCAATCAAAGATGACTCACTTAGCTAGTCTCGAGGCAGGAACTCAGGAAGTGTTTTCCAGATTTGTGGGCAAGGCTATGCTGTGCACAGGTATAAAATGGACCATTACTAAATTCAAATTATAAAGAGTTTTCAGCCACACTGAAAAAACAACAGTGAAACATAGAGGGTTTAGATTATTACTATTTATTAAATTTGTATACCACCCTATACCCTCAGGTCTTAGGGCATTTCACAAGATAAAAATCACAAAATACATCATCAAAATAAAAACAAAAACCACCCAATAACCACCCCCAACACATTTTAAAAGGGCATTGGATGTCAATCAGCCCAAAGCCTGGTTAAAGAGGAATGCTTTTGCCTGGCACCTAAAGGTGTATAATGGTGAGAGTGACTTCGAGCCCACTTAGGTCCAGCGACACACATGAGTGTAGCCAATCCCTGCTAAAAGCAGTGCTTAAAGATAGCTCCTGTCAGCTGATTAGCAGTGACTTCAGGTCCCGCCAGTATTGGCTACACTACAGAGTTTCTGATTGGGAATTCCAGAGTCCAGCTAATCCAAGCAGGACTTCAAGCCTTTGGAATCTTTCTTTGCAGTGCAGCTTGAAAGATGGCACAGATGATTGACAGATGGGGAAAGTGACCTCTGCAGGTGGGGGAGCTAAGGATCTGGCCCAATGGGCTGAAAAGGTTCCCACCGCTAGTCTAACACAGGGGTCAGCAAACTAAGGTCCGTGGGCCAGATCCAGCCCAATTTCCTTAAGGATCAGGCCTGCAGACGGTCCGTGGATCAGCATGGGGCATGGGGATTCTGTTCATTTACTTTTTTGCACCACCTTTTTTTTTTTTTGCGCCACCATTCCCCCCTCCCTCTCTCATGCACCAGCTACAGACCCACCCTGCGGCCCGCCAAGGGCTGCCAGCCTACAGCCACCATCCTGCCTGCGGGAGCCCCGGGAAAAGAGCATGAGCAGCCGCCGCTGCCGCCACCGCTGCCGAGGCACTGTGCACTGCGAACATGCCGCCCGGTGAGCCCAGGCGAGCTCCAGCCCTGCGGGAGGGAACGGGCGCAGAGCAAAGGGGCAAAGCCGGAGGGCGGCCATGACGAGTCCCGGCCTGGCGGGCCAGCTCCTGGTGGACCTGAGCACAGCCCGCCGCCGAAGGAGGCACCCGGCGAAAGTCCTCGAGGCTGAAACACTAGGGGAGGGCTCCTGCTTCCCCTTCTGGGGAGAGGGGGAAGAGGCCAGGGGTGCTCAGATCATGGGTCTGGGAAGGTAAGTGCAGCGGCTGGGGCTGGGGGGTGGGGAGGACTACTTGCCCCCCTTGCCTCTTCTTCCAGCTCCCCCCCATGCCGCTTCTCCAGCCTGCCACAAGGTCTGAGGAACAGTGGAGTGGCCCGCTGCTAAAAATATTTTGCCGACCGCTGGTCTAATACATACAGGACATGCCTTATGATTCTACTTCTCCAGTGTTATGGACCCAACATGCTCTAGTAGCCTTCTGTTTAGATATCAACATGGGGATCGTGGGAGCTGGACATTCTAGGTTGAGAACAGAGCTGGAGCCATGACCTCACCCCTCCTCCATGTCATAGTCACGTTGCCGAGCAACAACATGCAGAGCTCAGTGGAGGCCAGCCACCCAGAAGCATCTCTGAGTTGTACTTACCTGGAGGCAAATTCAGCATCCAAAGTCAGGTTCAGTCCCAGGGTCAGGTGAACAGCAATCCGTGTGGTCAGATGATCCAGAGGTCAGGAAGTATGGGGTCAAGACAAACAGGAAGCAGCAAGGTAGGTCCAGGGTCTACAAACGTTGTTTCCAGCATCTGCCTGCTGCTGGAAGCTCTGCTTAAGAAGGCTGAAGCCAGCTGGTTCTCATCAGCACTTTCTCCTCTGAGTCCTTGAAGGCTGATCAGCTGCAGGTGGAGTCACTCCACCTTCTCTCCCTTCAGGCTGCTGTTCAGCAGCTGAAGCTGAATCCTGGCCCATGACACTCCAGATGTAATAATAATAATAATAATAATAATAATAATAATAATAATAATAATATATTATTTGTACCCCACCCATCTGGCTGGGTCTCCCCAGCCACTCTGGGCGGCTTCCAGCAAACATTAAAATACATTAACACATCACAGATTAAAAACTTCCCTGAACAGGGCTGCCTTCAGGTGTTTTCTAAATGTCGTGTAGTTGTTGATCCTTTTAACCTCTGATGGGAGGGCGTTCCACAGGGCGGGCGCCACTACCGAGAAGGCCCTCTGTCTGGTTCCCTGTAGCTTTGCTTCTCGCAATGAGGGAACCGCCAGAAGGCCCTCGGCGCTGGATCTCAGTGTCCGGGCTGAACGGTGGGGGTGGAAACGCTCCTTCAGGTATACAGGACCGAGGCAGTTTAGGGCTTTAAAGGTCAGCACCAACACTTTGAATTGTGCTCGGAAACGTACTGGGATGTTAACCCTATGTGTGGAGGCAAACCTTTGAAGGGTGCTAAAGATTAGAGTTAATCTATCTGGAATTTCCATAGCTAATTCACTCTTTATTTCACCCACCCACATTCCACAACAGACTCAGACTGTGGCCACATGGATGATTCAAAGGGCTCTTCCAGGAGGCGAGTGATGGCCAAAGCAAGTTGTCACCACCAATTCCATTACATTATCCCTGGTGCTATATATCTTTACTTTTTTTAAAAAAACTGGACCTGCTCATATGTCTTTAATGGCAGCCTAACAGAGAGAAATTTAGCAGCTTTATTCCCCGTCACTTATTTCTGTGTCTGGAAAAATATGATGCATTACATTAATGTGTCAAGATGCTACTAAAAGGCATATGGGGGGAGCGAGAGCAGGCAACTTGACCTGCTGCACTAACCACTCCTGGCACAATCTGCAGGGCATAGCAAAAAGAGAGAATGCCTACCAGCTGTATAAAGCCATCTTCTGATGATGATGCGGTGAAGCCTTCAGCAACCTGGCAACAACAACCACCAGGGGCGTAGCATGGGTGTGTGTGTGCCGGGGCAATCACCCCAGGTGAGTGTGTGTGATGCTCATGCCACCCTCCCTGAGCTAGCCCTGTGCTGCTTTGCAAGTCTGGGGATCTGATCAGATCCCAGCCCCGCAAAGTGGCTCGGGGAGGGCGGAGTGAAGACACAACAGCCATGTGTCTTTTGATCCCAGCCCCTCGAGTACGAGTCTAGTGCAGAAGTATTCCAGTCTTTAATGAATCTTGAACATACCTAACTTACTCAAGATGGAACAAATTTGCTTCTCTTCTGCTTCTCTTCTCCTGCCAGTTGTGGTTTTGTTGTTGCTGGTCAAAATCACTTTACATTTCCGAGTATATTTGACAGCCGATCTGTACTGAAATGTGATGCGTTGGGGCCACATGGAATCATTACCGTGTAAAATTATCTCAAAGTATAATAACAGTTGCAGGAGAGACTTGAGCACCTTACAGTTAGTTTCTGGCAAGATGCTGATACGTTCATAAATTGGCACAGTTATAAACATTTTACTGGCAGGTAAGGAACAATGGGAGACGAGCTGCCTCTAAATCTTGTGTTGAGCATCGCCGGGGCTTTGTATGGCCCCATTAAACTTGCTGCTTTGTGCTGACACTTCTTAAGATGCTTTAATGAACTTTTAAAAAGAGAGGGAGAGAAGTTTCTCCAAGTTGAACTCCCATATATTTCTTTAATGCTGGTTTCTGACAGGCCCTGCTATTGCAGCACTTTCATGTCAGTGCTACATGGACAGTGCTTCTGCTTAAATACTCCCAGGCCTAACCCACAGCTGTAAGCTGTGGCTAAAATAACTAATGAAAAAAGAGGCAGCAGACAGCAGAAGCCCAAGTCCTCGAGCTACAAAGTTGCTAAGCACAGCAACCTTCATAATGATATTTTCAGCAGGACAGTGGTGAGAGCGTGTGCTAGATGTACGAAGCTGCACATTATTGCGCTGCAAGAAAATACATTAATGTATTTTCTTTCTTGAGTTAGTAACAGTCACACTTGCTTTGGTGAGAAAAATAAAATTTCAGAACACTTTCAGAGCTAGGACCTAGCTCGGTTGGTAGAGTTTGAAACTCTTAATCTCAGGGTCATGGGTTTGAGACCCACACTGGACAAAAGATTCCTGCATTCCAGGGGGTTGGACTAGATGACCCTCAGGGTCCCTTCCAACTCTATGATTCATTATCAAGCTTCCCTTATGTTTATGGCTTGTGGCAGCTTTCAGTATTGCTCACTGACCAACACCATGGATCCTGGCAAGACAGGACTGGGAAACCCCCTCATCTTGAAGGAATCTGGGAACTACTAATTTTGCCTCTATAGCCTGTGGGAGAAACAATTATCAGGAGTAAAAGATGCCTTAATGCCACAATTTGGGGGGGGGCACACGCTACAAGTGGTCAATCTATTTGTTCATCCAATATATTCATGCCGAGAATTCCCATGACACATAGACATTTGTATTTGAACAAGTAGGACCTGCAACAAAAGGTTGCAGTGTGAAGTGCTCCTGTTCAGTGTTCCAGTCACTTCCCCTCTTCCAGAATACTCCATTCTTTTCCCTTTCCGTCAGGCTGCTGATACCTCCTCCTTGCATGCAGTATGTATCTACATTCACCTCTGAACTTTGGAAGTAGAAAGAATATTTTAAGAAGTTTGATAGCTGTTCTGATGTCGTGCTTAAGAGCACGAGGGAAGTATATTTCGTATTTCAACTCCATCATAAACTCACTGGATCAGACAAACCATTATCTTTAAGTTTTAGTCTTGAAGTAGTTGCCAAGTTCTAAGGATTTTGAGATAAGGTACCACAAGCATTTAAGACAAGCAGTACATACCATATTATTCATATTCTTTTATGCTAAAGACACAAAGATTCTGCTCTAAATTTTAAAACCGTGCTAAGGTTTCTTTGGCACATTTCCTTGTAAGCATGAAGTCAGTCTGATGTTTCAGTTCAATCTCAAATGCCTGTTGTTTGCAAGCAGCGTAGCAGCTAACTCTTGGGTCCTTCAGAAGCTTCTGTGAGGTTCTTCTGTGAGATCAGTAACAGCACAGTTCTTTGAATGGTGGGTCTATCCCTGTAACATGCAATCACAGGGTTGGGTGTGCTTCTGGGTATACTCAGGCTATATTTACACCTGTAGTATCAGCTGGAGATGAGTTGTTAGTAAGTACAGTACCGTCCAGAGGGACCCAGGTGGCGCTGTGGGTTAAACCACAGAACCTAGGGCTTGCTGATCAGAAGGCCGGCAGTTCGAATCCCTGCGACGGGGTGAGCTCCCATTGCTCGGTCCCAGCTCCTGCCCACCTTGCACGTCAAAGTGCAAGTAGATAAATAGGAACCGCTCTGGCGGGAAGGTAAACGGTGTTTCCGTGTGCTACTCTGGTTCGCCAGAAGCGGCTTAGTCATGCTGGCCACATGACCTGGAAGCTGTACGCCGGCTCTCGGCCAATAAAGCGAGATGAGCGCCGCAACTCCAGAGTCGGACATGACTGGACCTAATGGTCAGGGGTCCCTTTACCTTTACAGTACCGTCCAAATTCAGGCAATTTGTGAGGCACGCCACTTTGGACTGGCTTAACACATTTTTCTTTCTTTCCTCAGCATTCTACCATTTCCTTATGCTCTATGCATGTTACTTGGGCACTGTCTTTTGTGAAGTGGAACATACATTAAAATTCTGTGCAATACATGAGTTTGTTGGCAGATGCAAAAGGGTTCCTTGGCAGACCGGCTGATGTGGAAAGGGTTCTCTGAAGGCAGAAAGTTTGAAAGCTACAGCCTTCTACCACCAATACTGGCGGCAGTGCCATCAATTCCAGGTCTTCAGAAAAATGCATGCAGCATTAAATTCTTAATATTTCTACTTGAAAAAGAGATTTTTAAAACTTGTTTCAATGGCACTGACTCCAAATTTGCACACTATAGCCTTAACGTTATAAATGAAGGTTTGTTATTCATGTCAAGCGACCACTTGGTATCACTTCAGGTTAACTAATGCATCTTTCTTGGATTCTCCTCCACCCACCTCTTCCCCCCCTTTTTTTCTTTATTACCACGGACTACTTACAACACTTCTAATAGCTAGCATGTCAAAAAGCTGTTTGGGAATTCACCTTAACTGTACGTCGGCCTGCCTCATGCGACCAAAGCCAATTAAAATTTAAAATTGAGCACTAAGTCTTATCATGCATTTTACATGGCATGTTTTGGTTCCAACATGATTTTCTCATTGGAGTCATTGGCCACCCAGGCCCCCTGCTTCTGCCTTCTCTAAATTATGTATTAGGTATTTTCATGTAGAAATCACCAACGTAACGAGAACCGCTCTGCCGTTAGACTCTGTCAACATATTTTCTTTTGTCTCCTGAACTGAGCACAGAGTTAAGAAATGAACATTTATTTTCTTCGATTTAAACCCCACCACCACCAACACACACCATGGATGAGGTATTTATGCATGTCTAATACCTGCACATATCCGAAGCAGCAGTTTGAATGAAAGAAAAAATAATACTTTTTTCTTCTAAAATGCTGGTGACCCAATTGCTCTGCTAAAAGGCACGTTGATTTCAGTGATGTCCTTAACAGAATGTGCTTTGAAGCAAATACGGAATTGAATATTTAAATAAGGCATGGGAGCCTTTGGCCTTCCAGTAGTTGCTGAACTATAACTCCCATGCTTGCAGGGGCTGATAGGAGTTGTAGTTCATTGAAGTTTTACCACATCTGATTTAAATAGCAAGACAATGACTATATAGGTACATATAGCAGGATTTGGACTTGGGCACATGGAGATTTTGATCAGACCACATTCGTATCTAAGAGTAACTTGCTACAGGATAGGTGCAGATTATTCAATGACAGATAATCGCTTCATGTTAACTGCTGCTAAAGATTCTCCAATGGATTCCACAGGGTATAAAATGAATAATAAAGGTAAAGGGACCCCTGGCCGTTAGGTCCAGTCATGACCGACTCTGGGGTTGCAGTGCTCATCTTGCATTATTGGCCGAGGGAGCCGGCGTACAGCTTCCAGGTCATGTGGCCAGCATGACAAAGCCGCTTCTGGCGAACCAGAGCAGCGCACGGAAACGCCATTTACCTTCCTGCTGCAGCGGTACCTATTTATCTACTTGCACTTTGACGTGCTTTCGAACTGCAACAACAAATTGTTATGTTGCTTAAAACACACACACACACACACACACACACACCCCAGTACCATGTCTTTCTGCTAAGGATGTCCAGGTGGTATAGCTGGTAATACAGTCGTACCTTGGTTTCCGAACAGCTTAGTACTTGAACATTTTGGCTCCCGAACGCCGCAAACCCTGAATTGAGCGCTCCGGCCTGCGAACTATTTTTGGAAGCTGAACGTTCGACGGGGCTTCCGTGGCTTCCAATTGGCTGCAGGAGCTTTCTGCAGCCAATCAGAAGCCGCACTTTGGTTTCCGAACGTTTTGGAAGTCGAACGGACTTCTGGAATGGATTCCGTTCGACTTCCAAGGTATGACTGTAATCTGTTCTATCTTCAAAACTGGCCTAGGAGGTAGAGAGAGGAACAACCGAGTTCACTTGTTGCCAGTACAGAGGCAACAAACCAACACAGCTTCCCCAGAGCGGTGAACGACAAAGCCACACTGTTGTTCTGGAGTAGGCATGATCACAAATCACATTCATGCTAGTGCAACTGTATGGATGTCCACTTAGCAGTCCCACAAAATTAAATGGGAGTTGCTTCAAGGTAGGTAGGTAGGGGATTGCAGCCTCCTTTGCTAACACAGGGTCAATTTTACTTTGTTTTCTATCAATGCATTTTTTTTTAAAAAAAAGTTTGTCTCCTTAAAAAAACTTGCAAGTAGGCAGTTCTTTGATTGCAACTTCTGAACATTTTAAAGAAACACACCGAGCCTTCACATTTGACAAAAGGTTCATGTAATTTGTACTCGCAATAACAAAACTCATCTATGTAATACAGAAAAGAAACATGAGGAAATTACTCAAGTATTCAAATGCAACAGTAATTCATTGTAAGTTCTCTCATTTGGATAATTAACAGTAATGAGGAATAGAGGGGAAAGTGAAGTTAGAGCTCAATCCTTGCTCAGAAAACTTTATCACAAACCCTAAAACTGTTCCATCAGTAAAAAGTCCAGACTTTCGTGATGCTTTCTTTCAATACAATTTCTGAATAAAAAATACTAAAGAGATAAACTAAAATAAGACAAGTGCCAGATTGAAGTGTTTTTCTCTTAACAAATGGGGAAGAGTCATCAACAAATTGAATAGAAAGAAACCAAAATACTAAAAGATACTGCAAAACTGAAGATCAACTTGCATGACAAATAAACTGCTTAATACATTTGCACAGTCAATGGACATGATCCCTGCTACACATGAAACAAGAGCCTGGATTTCTTCTCCCTTCCCATGTATGCCCAGGAAGGCTGTTACAGGAAGGTCTCCCAGATGTCCATTTAGCCTGACTCCTCAAGGAACACAAGCTCTTCTGTAAATAATGAAGACAATGCAATCAACCATAAAACACACTGTGTCACTAATCTTGATAGACCTATATGTGTTTAAGCTGTGTGTTATGTGTGTTCAATAATTTTATTTTATTTAAATTTATTTGGTTTTTCAGATCAAAATTTTACACTCATATATTGAACATAGATCAGGGGTCAGCAAACTTTTTCAGCAGGGGGCCGGTCCACTGTCCCTCAGACCTTGTGGGGGACCCGACTATATTTTTTGGGGGGGGGATGAACGAATTCCTACACCCCACAAATAACCCAGAGATGCATTTTAAATAAAAGGACACATTCTACTCATGTAAAAACACGCTGATTCCCGGACCGTCCGCGGGCCGGATTTAGAAGGTGATTGGGCCGGATCTGGCCCCTGGGCCTTAGTTTGCCTACCCATGACATAGATAATAAAAACAAGATTCCTAGGAATCTCCTGCACTTCCATCCTCCCCTTTGTGGGTCTTATTATTAATCATTTCTTCCTGCATCTTTTATGATGATCCAAATCTTTTACATCTCCATTGTGTCCAGAATTCACCCTTAAACTACAAGTGATATTCCAACCCTACTAATGATTTTAACTGTTTACAATGGTCTTTAAGATAAGTTATAAATTTTCCTCATTCCTTATTAAAGGAATGGTCTTTCTGATTTCTGATTCTTCCGGTCATTTTGGCGTGTGTTCAGTCATTTTAAGAGTCCCCCAGAGTGCTACAGCAAGCACCTAATTTGAATCAGGCTCCTTATCCCTTCTCTAGCAGGATTTTCCACTGGCTCAGAGTCCCATCAGTGAATGGAAGGAGCCCTTTGTGCACTGAGCAGTAACTCTGTCTATATTTGGCTACAACTGGATGCCATTTTGAATCAAGATGGCAGATGGAACCTTTCAAAACTGCACCAGTTTTGACCACTTATTTCACAACTGCACTAAAAAATTTTTTGTTTCTTAGAATTTCCCAACAATGCTGTGTCTAAGGCTGCTAGTAACTTATAAACTGAAAAGCAGTTCAACATTTCCTGAAAATAGTAGCAAGCAGTGAGCTATACTTCTAATAAACATGGATATAAGACAGAGTTAATAGAACTAATTATTAGAGGAGAAACAATGAAGAAAGCTGATCCAGCTACATTCTATGTGGCAAACAGGAACAGCACCAGTTCTAGATGTAGAAAATCCTCAACAAAATTAAAAGATTGAGATTCCAAAGGATCTCATTATACAAAGCATTCTTTTGAGTAGTTCCAAAGGAGTAAAAACATACTAAAGTATTAAGAAGACTTGCAAAGGGTGCCAAAACAGAACTCTTTCATATACATGAAACATTAATCCACATTTAATAAAAAATCACACTGTGGTATTATAAATGGAAGGGGTTATTTGACTAATAATACCAAGACATTTTTAATTGTGAATCTAGGGTATTAGATTTTCCTCTCTTCTTCAGAACTTAAAGGGGAGAAAATATTTTTGGTACAGAAGAAAATACTACTACGCTAATGAGTCTGAAGCAAGGAAAAATTAATCAAAGGAAGCGAGTGCATCCTCCATTAAGAGGAATATGTTGGCTACAAAGCTTAATTGCTGCTGCTTTCACAGGAACAACTGCTGCAGCCAGGATACATCTACAGTAAGAATGTTCTATGTCAGCATTAACAGTGTTTCCTTGCAACCCATATTTTCAGTAGTATTGATTTAATTTCTTTCATCTAGACAAAATACAGTTAACCATACATTATTGATTCAGGACATTCTTCTTCAGCTTCTACCACATATTCAGTTTGTGTTACAATAGTAACATTGCTATAAAATGTCAGTCCCTGACACATTACTAAAAAGTATTGGGTGGTTTCCAACCAAGTAGTTCCATCAGCAGGGCTGTCCTAAGCATATGCGGTGCCGGGGTGCAAAGATGCGCCATGCGCCCGGCGCCCCCCCCCCCCCCGGTTGCCCAGTCCCAGGCGTGCAGAAGGGCAGAGCCGGCTGGCCGCCTCAGTGTCCTGGTCACCCCCGAACTCACGGTGCAGAGCCACCCGCAGCAAAGAGCCCGCTGCGACACTCCGACTGACGGAGTCCAGCTTTTCCCCAGACTCAACTCTCGGGCCCCAGACTCTTGGCCTGACGCCCCTGAGATCCCGGCGCCTGGGTGCCCCGCACCCCTAGCGCCTATGGGTAAGACGGCCCTGTCCGTCAGCACAAGGATTTACATTTGTGTAACTGAACATCCTCTTTCTCTCCCTGCATACCCTCCCCAAATGTGCTCTGGAGGGTTGAGGGAACCCCCCAGAATGCATCTAGGTGGCGCATGTGGGGTGCAAGAAGGACGTGAGGCACAGTTCATTCGTGGAGCCCAAAGTCCTTGCATTAATGGAACTACTTTGTCAGATACCACCCATTATTATTATTTATTTACACTTATATACCAGTGCACAACGTAAAAAAACACAGTCAATAATTAATAATTAACTAAAAATTACAATCCTTAAAAACGAGATTAAAAATTGGTATTAATAACAAAACTGAGGAATCCCAGAGAGTTTGTTGCCCAAATGCACAGATGAATTGGTTTTTAATCGACATCTGAATATTAACATTGTGAGGTGCAACTACACTTCCCTGGGGAGGAATTCCACAGTCAGGGTGCCACCACTGTGAAGTCCCTGTCTAAGACAACCGCCCCACAGTCCATATCAACCAGTGGGATCATGAAGAGCGACTTATCTGCCAAACTAAGAACACAGGCTAGCAGATATTGGGGAGATGCTCCTTTAGCTTTTTTTAAATGTATACTGATACAGTACCTATGTCCTAAATTTGTCCTGGTAGGTCAAAGGTGGGCAGTGAAGAGCTTTAAGGATCAGTGCCTCCTGGTCCCATCTAGCTGACTTGCTCAACAGCTAGGCTGTTTTGCATTAGCTGTATTTTGCATGAGGTGAGGCTATCAGAATGCCGTCAATGGTAGCTCATGTAAAGTGCATTGTAGCAATCCCATTGTGAGGTTCTTCAAGCATGGATTACTGTGGCCAGGCTGTGGGAAACACAGTTTGCAAGTCGCAGAAAGCCAAACTATGGCTGATCAGGACTGCAGAAGCATGCAGGCTCCTGGAGTGAGGTTTGCACCTGATCTGCTGCTCCCTGTTCCCTTCTAGCTCAGTGCAGCAGCTAAACCAGGATTTGGCTTAGTGCAGTGAAGGCCAAACTTGGCGCTGTTTTGGGACTACAACTCCCATCATCCCTAGCTAACAAGACCAGTGGTCAGGGATGATGGGAAATGTAGTCCCAAAACAGCTGGAGGGCCAAGTTTGGCCATCACTGGCTTAGTGTGTTGCCTGATCATGGTTAAGCTCTCTCTTCCCTAATCATGACCTATGATCACATTTACTAGTCTGTTTTTACTGACATCCCGCAATGTGAACTGGACATAAAGGTTTGTGTGATATATTGTTTAATCAGAACAAGAAATTAAATGGAAAAAATGTTAAAATTTCATTCCCACTGTTGTTGCAAATCAAAATCCCCATACTGGAATTTTCTCTTCTAACCGCTGCCTTGTAAAAAAATATGCAGTAATGCCAAAAGCCTCCCATAATTTTTTTAAAGAAGCCATACTAAAGATCACAGACTGATAAACAGGGGTGAGAGTATGGGGGACGTATATCTCTTGTTTATTCCCTGATGGTCCAGGCATTCTGTTTTTCATTATTATTATAATGTTTGAACTCCTTGGCAAGTTGCCACCTGAACTTTGTCCATTATCAAAAGAGATGATTGTCTGGATTAAATCCATATCAAACTCCACTTCATTATTTTAAAGGATTCTTTCTTTTTTTAAAAAAAATAAATCTAATTCTACATGACATTGCTAAATTTTAACATTATTCACTAAGAGCTCCATTCTTCTGAGCTTGCGTTTGTTTTTTGGCATGGGCTTGTCATATAATCCATTTTTAAGAAGGTGCTCCTTGCTGTGATGAACTTGGGCGCCGTGTTGAAGCTGGAAAGAGCAGAGGGCTTGAAGAGGACGGAGGACAGTCTGGAAAAAAGGAGACAGATGGAGAGAAAGAGAGAGAGAGAGAGAGAAAAGCTTTTATACATAGGTTTCAGATATTATTTCATCTTGAGTTCACATAGGCTTGTCATTGCACCAAGTAAATGACTGATATCCCACTCCTGAGCACACTGGAACTCACACTGATTTCAAAGGGAGCTTCCACTGAATTATGCTCAAGCTTGCAGGCTGGATTTTATCACATGTTGAGATGAAATATTTAATATACTGAAATGTGTGCTTGATATAAAAATGATCAGAAGAATTCCAAGCACATTGTTTAAAGTAGTTGCAGATCTTAACACAATGCTTTTTGTTGTTGTCGTGCTCTAAGCTTCCTGGAAATATTTCTTTGTGTTCCTAATTTTGGCTCTACTGTGTTGGTGCTAGGTAAAAGTGGGAAGGTGGAACACAACAGAAAACTATATTTTTTCTTGCAAAGGCTAAAATACAAGAAGGGTAGGCAGAGTTTTGAACTGCATGCAACTTTATCAACCCTGAATGTAAAGGACCCCTGGGTGGTTAAGTCCAGTCAAAGGTAACTATGGAGTGCAGTGTTAATCTCTCTTTCAAGGCGAGAGAGTCGCCATTAGTTCACAGACAGCTTTCCAGGTCATGTGGCCAGCATGACTAAACCGCTTCTGGTGCAACAGGACACCGTGACAAGTGTCAGCGTGCACGGAAACGCCATTTACCTTCCCGCCACAGCAGTACCTATTTATCTACTTGCACTGGTGTGCTTTTGAACTGCTAGGTTGGCAGAAGCTGGGACAGAGCAACAGGAGCTCATCCTGTTGCGTAGATTCGAACCATCGACCTTCCGATCAGCAAGCCCAAGAGGCTCAGTGGTTTAGACCACAGTGCCACCCACTCTCTTACTCTGAATGTGCAAACAGTGTGCTACTATTCAGTACACGGGATATATTTGATTCCATAAAACTGGGAGTAAAGAAACACCAAAATACAGGGAGGTTCACTAACAATATGTTTTTCATTGCTAAACGCAATTTAGATAGGTTTGAAACAGCTAATACCCATTAACAATTCAGCAAAAATTGGCTACAAATCTCAATAGCTTGAAACAGAAACCTGGCAGGTTACCTAAGATTGGGTATCCATCGCTGTGAAGGCCATAAACTCATTTAAAGACCAGGAGTGAGGAACTGGATCTGGGGCACAGATCCTCATCTCCCTCACCACCTACGGGCCAGGTTTGTCAGTCACTTGACATCACAATATGACCAGGTGACCCATTTCCCCCTTCCCAGCATGGTTTGAAATCAAGCCATGCAGGCCAAGGAGCAACGCTTTGTACCTGCAGAAGGACAAGGCTTTGCGTGCATCCCAAACTCCGGTCTCAGCCAAGCTGTAGCTTCCTCTGCCCCACGCCTGACAATCAGGTGATTGATAATGCCTGTAAACCCCACTTTCAACTGAGTCACACCTTTACCTGTCAGGTGTAGGGCAGGTAGGCGTGGTGGCTGACAAAATGATGCTGGATGACAGCTCTCCCTATCCCTGGCCATGGTGATGGATGCTGATGGGAGATGGAGGGTCAAGGTTCCCGAGCCCTGTCCCAAAGCCTATTTATTCTGAAAACCCACAACGAGAAACAGTCATTATAGTACTGTTTCTTAGGATTCTCATTTGGAGTGCTAACAATCATGTAGCGTTTCCAGTGTTAGTTACCAAAGTATATTGGAGACATTTTAGAATCTTGACAGAGTCTTCCATCACGGACCCATGAGATCCACTTGCACAGCAAAGGCTAATGTCTTATTGTTGGTTCTTTGACCCAGTAGAATAAACTTAAAACTCCAGAGCTGTCATGTTCCCAATTCTTATAATGACATCTGACAGTTTTAAGCTGATTAGTAGATTGAAATAACCCAGTGGGTCATACACTGAGGCTAGAGGAATGCTTCAAGTCATTGGGATGAGTTTACAAATATATTTTAATCTTCAAGCTCACTTCAAGGGTTGTTCAGGTCATCTTTGCAGAGTATCTCATGCAGGAATGATTGTTATTAATTGCTTGGTTGAAATTGGATTGGCAGCGACTTATTATTCTTCAGAGTTCACCACAGATGCCTTTGGACCACAGAGTAACTGTTTAACCTATTTATAAACATTTATGTATTTCATTACCGTGAAAGAAGATAATTGCTTAGCCTGACTTCAACAACCTTTGGTTCGACATGAAATGTTATGAAATATAAGAAAAGGAGTTAGGTAACCTCAGAGGGGAAAGAGGAGTGGCACACTTTTCAATCTAACAACACTAATACCTTTATTCTGCTTTTGTAAATAGTCAATGTCAGAAGAACAAAGAACCAAGGGTCTAAATTTGGTGCTATACATACAGTATTTCTGTGATTCACTTTAGAAGCTATATTTTTGCTGGCTTTTTAAAACATCTTGTTTAAAGATGTAATTTGCACCGTAATCCTAACTATGTCTACTTCAAAGTCAGTCCTACTGAATTCAACTGGCCTTACTCCCAGGTAAATGGGATTACGGTTGCAACTTTACTTAGAACACAGGCTGTGGTGAGGACTGCAAGGCCTGCTCCCTGCAAGGCCTATTTCCAGCTGGCCTAGGGGGCGGGGCCCAAGCCCTCCCACTCCAGCTATAAAAGGGACTCCTGCTGCAGAGAGGCCAAGGACCATCGGCTGTGGTGAGGACTGCAAGGCCTGCTCCCTGCAAGGCCTATTTCCAGCTGGCCTAGGGGGCGGGGCCCAAGCCCTCCCACTCCAGCTATAAAAGGGACTCCTGCTGCAGAGAGGCCTCAGACCATCGGCTGTGGTGAGGACTGCAAGGCCTGCTCCCTGCAAGGCCTATTTCCAGCTGGCCTAGGGGGCGGGGCCCAAGCCCTCCCACTCCAGCTATAAAAGGGACTCCTGCTGCAGAGAGGCCTCAGACCATCGGCTGTGGTGAGGACTGCAAGGCCTGCTCCCTGCAAGGCCTATTTCCAGCTGGCCTAGGGGGCGGGGCCCAAGCCCTCCCACTCCAGCTATAAAAGGGACTCCTGCTGCAGAGAGGCCTCAGACCATCGGCTGTGGTGAGGACTGCAAGGCCTGCTCCCTGCAAGGCCTATTTCCAGCTGGCCTAGGGGGCGGGGCCCAAGGCCTCACACTCTCAGCTATAAAAATGACTCTAGTGCTTAGAGTGGGGCTGGAAAATGTCCTAAGCTGTCGATGGCATCTCAATTTTATTTATTTTTTATTTATTTTTTGACGTTGGGGGGTAGCTGGGTGGGGTGGATATTTTGTTTGGGATTAATTTTAGTATAATTGTTATGTCTTTGTTTTTTATTTTTATTGGTTGCTGTATAGTTTGTGGTCTGTTTTAAGGGGTGGGATCAGGGCTGCCTGGGAGTGAGCCCCAGTCAATAGAATGGCTGGGGCAGGTTCCACAGGAGGGGATGCACTGGGACACCCGATCTCAGTGATCATGGGCAGGAGGAGGAGTTACGCTAAGGCCAGACCATGTCATTACCGAGGAGGCAGGCTTAGTCGTTGTTTGAGGACTATCCCTGCCTCCGGGTCTGGCCCTGACCGGACGGGTACTGGAATCAACAAGGGATACCCACATGACCTGAAAGTGCTGCTGTGTAATGCCAGGTCAATGATGAACAAAACAACTGCCATCCACGACTTGATTGTGGATGGAGGATTTGACCTGGCATGTGTGACAGAGACTTGGTTGGATGAGGCAGATGGGCCAATCCTTGCCGCTGCTTGTCCACCAGGTTTCTCTTATGCACAGCAACCCAGGCCATCTGGGCGGGGAGGGGGGGTTGCAGTGATTTTTAGGAAGTCATTAGTTTGCACCAGGCGTCCTATTGGAAAGACCGAGTTTTCTGAGTGCATGTTCTGGAAGTTGGGCAATAGGGGCAGTACAGGATTCCTTTTGGTGTACCGACCTCCCCGCTGCACCAAGGATTCCCTGCCCGAGCTGCTTCAGGTCGTGGCGGATGTGCTCCTGGAGACACCTAGCTTGGTTGTCTTAGGAGATTTTAACATCCATGCCGACACGACCTTACAAGGGGCTGCTCGGGACTTCGTGGAAAGCATGGCCTCCATGGGGCTGTCCCTGAATAAGTCTGGCCCAACTCATAGCCGTGGACATGCCTTAGACTTGGTGTTTACCTCTATGGATGTTGGTGATCTGACACTAAGTAAAAGCGAAACAAAAGAAGTGCCATGGTCAGATCACTTCCTGATGCAACTAGACTTCTCCGCGACCCTTCCCCTCTGCCGGGAGGTGGGACCGATTCGGATGGTCCGCCCCCGCTACTTAATGGATCCAATTGGCTTCCAGAGAGTGGTAGGGGATGTTTTATCCCATGTTGATGGCCTTTCAGCTGATTCCCTGGTGGCCCGCTGGAATGTGGAGTTAACCAGGGCTATTGACTGTCTGGCTCCAAAGCGCCCTCTCCGATTGCATGGAGCCCGGACAGCCCCGTGGTTTTCCCCGGAGCTGAGGGCGATGAAACAGTCGCTGAGACGGCTAGAGCGCCGGTGGCGAAAAACTCATTCTGAATCAGACCGGACACAGGCTAGAGCTCAACTTCGAGCCTACCAAGTGGCGGTAGCGACGGCGAAGAAGACTTTCTTCACCGCCTCTATTGCATCTGCAGAAAATAGCAGCAGGAGACTTTTTCAGGTGGTTCGCGATTTAGCAGAACCACCTGTTCCATCAGGGCCCAGTACGGGCCACATGCTCTCCTGCAATGATTTTGCAAAGTTTTTTGCAGATAAAGTCGCTCAGATTCGGGAAGAGGTAGACTCCACCGTGGGAGCAGGGCCAGGGCGGGAGAGTGCTAGAGTCCTGTCTAGTCCAGTTGTGTGGGATCAATTTCAATCTGTTACCTCCGAGGATGTGGACAGGCTGCTTGGACGAGTGAAACCAACCACCTGTCTCCTTGATCCTTGCCCATCCTGGCTTATAAAAGCTAGCCGGGAAAGGCTGGGCGATGGGCTTTGCGGGGTGGTGAATGCTTCTCTCTGCGAGGGAGCCTTCCCAGACCCGCTAAAAGAGGCGGTTATTAAACCGCTTCTTAAAAAACCATCTTTGGATGCGGCCAATATGGCCAACTATCGCCCAGTCTCAAATCTTCCATTCTTGGGCAAGGTGATTGAGCGAGTGGTTGCTGAACAACTCCAGGCACGCCTGGAAGAAGCGGACCATTTGGATCCCTTCCAATCGGGATTCAGACCCCATCATGGGACTGAAACTGCCTTGGTCGCACTGGTCGATGATCTCCGGCGGGCTAGGGACAAAGGTGAGAGCTGTTTCCTGGTTCTGCTGGATCTCTCAGCGGCCTTTGACACCATCGACCATAACATCCTTCTGGACCGTCTAGAGGGTTTGGGAGCTGGGGGCACTGTTATACAGTGGTTCCACTCCTTCCTCCTGGGCCGTGTTCAGAAAGTGGTGGTGGGGGATGAGTGTTCAGACCCCTGGGCTCTCACTTGTGGGGTACCTCAGGGTTCTGTCCTCTCCCCCATGCTTTTTAACATCTATATGCAGCCGCTGGGAGAGATCATCAGGGGGTTTGGACTGGGTGTTCATCAGTATGCGGATGATACCCAGCTCTACCTCTCTTTCAAATCAGAACCAGTGAAGGCGGTGAAGGTCCTGTGTGAGTGTTTGGAGGCGGTTGGAGGATGGATGGCGGCTAACAGATTGAGGTTGAATCCTGACAAGACAGAAGTGCTGTTTTTGGGGGACAGGAGGCGGGCAGGTGTGGAGGACTCCCTGGTCCTGAATGGGGTAACTGTGCCCCTGAAGGACCAGGTGCGCAGCCTGGGAGTCATTTTGGACTCACAGCTGTCCATGGAGGCACAGATTAATTCTGTATCCAGGGCAGCTGCCTACCAGCTCCATCTGGTACGCAGGCTGAGACCCTACCTGCCCGCGGACTGTCTCGCCAGAGTGGTACATGCTCTAGTTATCTCTCGCTTGGACTACTGCAATGCGCTCTACGTGGGGCTACCTTTGAAGGTGACCCGGAAACTACAACTAATCCAGAATGCGGCAGCTAGACTGGTGACTGGGAGCGGCCGCCGAGACCACATAACACCGGTCTTGAAAGACCTACACTGGCTCCCAGTACGTTTCCGAGCACAATTCAAAGTGTTGGTGCTGACCTTTAAAGCCCTAAATGGCTTCGGTCCTGTATACCTGAAGGAGCGTCTCCACCCCCATCGGTCAGCCCGGACACTGAGGTCCAGTGCCGAGGGCCTTCTGGCGGTTCCCTCGCTGCGTGAAGCCAAGTTACAGGGAACCAGGCAGAGGGCCTTCTCGGTAGTGGCGCCCGCCCTGTGGAACGCCCTCCCTTCAGATGTCAAAGAAAACAACAACTACCAGACATTTAGAAGACATCTGAAGGCAGCCCTGTTTAGGGAGGCTTTTAATGTTTTATAGATTACTGTATTTTAATGCCCTGTTGAAAGCCGCCCAGAGTGGCTGGGGAAACCCAGCCAGATGGGCGGGGTATAAATAATAAATTATTATTATTATTATTATTATAGTTAAATGTATAGAATGAAGTATCCCAAAAGCAGTACTTATGTAGCTGCTTTTGACAGATGTTGATGTAATGGCATGCAAGGAAGTGCAAAATGCTTATGAGAATTTTGCTTCTTCCTTCTGTTAAATCTCTGAAGTTAACAAATTGCAACTATAAATATGCACAGTACAGTATATGGTCCTTGGCCAATAAATACAGCCCTGTTTGTGAAATAGCCTTGTTCTCACCCTATTATTCCATTAGCAGAGCAAAATTACCTACTTCTTTAATACCATCATTCTTCTCCATGATGGCCAGGGAAATAGCTGCACATTCAAGTGTTGACAGGCATGTATTTGTAGGCTGGGTACGAATTACATACTGACTTGAAAGGCTAGTTCTCAGCTGCACCTGAAAACAACATCAATTGTAGAATAAAGGAACAAGTTATTACAAGAGCTCTCTATTTTGAAAAGCTGTCCTTAAAATATGCACCATTATACTTTGTTGTAGTTGAGAATTATCATAGGTATATACTATAGTGCAGGCATAGGCCCTCCAGATGTTTTGGGATTACAACTCCCATGATCCCTAGCTAACAGGACCAGTGGTCAGGGATGATGGGAATTGTAGTCCCAAAACATATGGAGAGCCAAGTTTGCCTATGCCTGCTATAGTGCAACATGTTTTGATTATAATTCACTAATAATCTTTAAAAATAGTTATATATTAAATAGTAAGGCAAACAGTATTTAGAATAAATTTGGTCTTTACACTCAGCACAGCTGTTTATGAAGCTTTGCTGAACAGCAGTCTAAAAATATTTTAAATAAATAGAAAAAGTCAGCATAATAATGTTTTTGAAAAACGTGATTCTGAAACTCTGGTTTGAATCTGCTATATCATTATCATTTCCTTTATTGATTTAGATCCTGCCATTCTATTTGTTTATATGTTATATTTCACAGTAAAAACTTTTTAAAAAACTAAACCATTTTAAAAATACCGTATAGGGTTAATTTTTTTTAATGTACTTGCAAAATATTTTATAAATGAAAATTAGTACACTGTTATAAAAAGGTACAATAAAAAATAAATTCATGTGATTCATTGGAGAGTTTTAATATATATTTGCAGACTTTACAAATACTTTAAGTTGATTAATTAGTTCTGCCTTAAGTGATAAGCACTTCACACTATCACATATGTTTAAACATTTTTCAAGAAAGACAAATGCCAATCTCCCATTAGGCTGTGTGTTTTATCAGCTGCAAAGGCTTTTACTGGATTTATAAACAGCCTCTGAAAAATGACACAGTAGCCTTCGCGATAGTATTCAGACATTATTCATTATGATCCTTCAGATTCAGACATAATAGCATGGAATGGCTTTGGATGGAACTTAATATTCATATCAATGATGATAAAAGAGTTGATACAGAGAGAGCCTGAAGTGTCAAGACACATGCAAAATCCATTGCCTTTGAAATTTTTCTTAACACTTCATCCTGGAGAGACTCCTTTTTTCACAAATACTTCCTTAATGTGTATAGCACCCACTTCCAACACCCCTTCCCAATACTGTGGAACCTCGGTTTTTGAACGTAATCCGTTCCGGAAGACCGTTCGACTTCCGAAACGTTCGGAAATCGAAGCCTGCATTTCCAGTAGCATTTACGCCTGGAAAACTCAATAGGGAAGCTGCATGGCACGTTCGGCTTCTGAAAATCGTTCGAAAACAGAAGCAGTTACTTCTGGGTTTTCGGCGTCCAAAGGCCGAAACGTTAGACTTCTGAGACGCTCGAAAGCCGAGGTTCCACTGTACCAGATATGGAGAAGAAAGGTGGTGATTTATAAGCATATGGTTTCCCCAAAGAATCCTGAGATTATAGAAAAGTGCAGTTTCCTCACCACAGAGATAAAATTCCCAGCACCCTGAAACTACAGTTCTCAAGATTCTTTGGGAGAAGTCGTGTGGTTTAAATGTGCTTTGGATCTGTTTTAAATGTCTGGTGCGGATCAGATCGTGTCTATTAAATCACTATGGATTCCTTTTCGATATCTGAGTCTGTTTCATAAGGGTATCGAAGGTGGGGGAGATCTCTTGAGCATTTGGGCACTGCAATTCTGCACCTGCTATCAGGACTGGTGCTGGCAATTTTGGCGCCCTAGGCGAGGGGGCGGGCCACATGACGTCATTGCGTATGACATACATTGCGGAGCGGTGCCCCGCCCCCTGGCCGGCCGGGCACCCCCCGCCGCCGCGGTTTGCTTGCTCCGCCGCTGGTTGGGGCGGCGGCGGGCAGGCTGGCCAGCGCCCCTCCATTTTGGCGCCCTTGCCGCCGCGGTTTTCGCCCCAACCTGCTTGCTCCGCCGCTGGTTGGGGCGCCACCGGGCGGGGGCGGGGGGCAGGCTGGCCAGCGCCCCCTCCATTTTGGTGCCCTAGGCAATTGCCTAGTTCGCCTAAATGGACGCGCCGGCCCTGCCTGCTATATTCACTTCCTGCCCAAAAGCAGTAACTGATAGCATGGAGGTCAGTGGTGATAGGCATGGAGATGTGGTGGAGAGGGCAGTCAGCTAGTTTGTCCTCACGCCATTCCAACCACACATGGAAACTGAATGCCCAAACAGGGCAGGGGATATCTAATCCCATTAGGGAACTGAATAAAGCTGCAGCCAACCGAATATTGAGTTTCAAGTTGCACTGTGCTGTTGTGTTCAGAAGGGGTGTCTGACCATGTGAAGCATTTTGTTACCTGGCTTAGCAGCATTTATTTATTAATGGTATTTATATGCCACCCAATAATGAAGTTCCCTGGGCATCTTACGATAACGATTCTACCAACCAAGTTTTTATTTCCCCATAGAACACTAATAGTAAGCCTCCTTCTCAGGTTTATGATTGATTTACTAATTTAATTTCTCGCTCTACACAGATATAACATATTTTTCCTCGGAGATTACCTTATTATTTCCCCTTGGTTGTACTTGTAACATGGAAAAAATGAACGCAATTCCTTCCTCGGGCTGTTTTATAAGGATCACTTTCTGAGTATGATCAATGCTATGAAGTGAATTGGGGTGATAAAACTCTTATTATTTTAATTTTAAATTTCAAACAGAACAATCTGGAAGTAGTCTGGAAATAATACTTAAAGAACAGACTTCTCAGAACTCTTCAGATGTCTGACAAGGTGAAAAGCTTGGCAGGCAAAATCAATGATGGTTTTCAATGAAAATGATTAGAGAGGTTGGTGATAAAAACATCCGAGGTTGAGTGAGTATTGAGCAGCAACCAAAGAAAGCATCACCGTCCACACTTACAGGTGAAAAACATCCAGAAACACTGAAGGAACAGAAAATACACAAGAGGTATGCTGGCTGTGTGGGCTTCAGGTAAATTAGCCAATGTTTATTTCCACTGCCAACAAGTGAAGCTCACAGGTGAATTTATAAACTACTCTTAAAATGGGTTTTTTAGCTATTATTAAGTGTTCAATACTTATAACTTGCAGATGATGCCTCATAAGTGTGATAGGTTCGCTTCTTTGACAGTTTGGGGGTTTTGCTAGGACACAATTATGGAGTGCAGATCAAGCCATCCATAGCGTATACGGGCCTCCAAATGACAATAGCTATCGGTTGCAGTTGCTGCAATGTCTTTTCCCTCCACAGATTTTTATTTTATTTTTTTATAGAGTGGGTATGCTGCAGGAAAAGTTCCAAACTGTTGTGGCTGCCATGTTCATTTCCCCCAGAGTGTTGTGCCTCTGGGAGTCGTGTGTACACGAGCTCCACAACGCAGCCACAGTTACAAAAAGAAGAGGGGAATGGGTGTGTGTGTGTGTGTGTGTGTGTGTGTGTGTGTTTGTTGCAACCTTTGCTACTGAAGAGGGGCGGGAGACTAGCTAGGGTCTCTAAAAGTAGCAGCCAGTGAAGGTAGAACAGTATTGTCTGCCTGGCTTCCCAATGTGGGGATCACCGTTAGTAACCAAGAAGAGTAAGATGGGCAGGAAGGAAGCACAAGCACAGTGGCTGATTGTCTTTGCTGCGTTGGCTCTACCAGACCAATCTTCCTGCTGCCTTGCCCCTTTTCCTTAGGGTTACCAGCCCCAAATTCAGAACAAAGGGCTCAACTCCCCCAGGTCCTTAATCAAACACTTCTCCCACCCTACTTCTTTCCTAACAGTCACTAGAGATCATTTTGACAGTCACAACATAGACAAAGCTCAGCAATCTTAGAAGTTATTATTATTGCTACTACTATTGTTATGATGATTCACACACATACATACTGCTTTTTGGAATAAAAATTCCTCCAACATGACCTGCATATTATAAGAACATATCAACTGTAGCTGAAAGAAATAGTCCGTCCGTCCCCCCACGAAAAGAAAAAAATGTCCAAAGAACAAAGATAAAAACCAGATAAAACATTTTCAAAATAAGCAGTAAAAGATGCTCACCTGAAAGAGATCTAAAAAAGCACCACTGAAACAGATAAACTGGTTGTTTGTGATTTAAAGCACCCAACAGCTATAATGCAACCATATTCTCCTTCCAAAAAATAATCCTATGTCTTCAATAACACGACCTATGACATGATGCTCTTTATGCATGTGTGTACAGGTATTGTAGATATGGAGTGTCTCTCCCCCACCCCACCCCACAACCTGCCCCACTCATTTAAGATAATGGGATGTCCCTGCATGTTTGGGGCTCTGCATGTATTTCAGACCCACTGCCACAAAAGAATGCCAAGTTATTAAAATAAATGAGAAAATCACTGCAGGGTAAAACTTTCATTACCATCATCTGAAATGTCACCAAATAATAAGCTTTTGAGATCCTCCAAGTGCTGCTGGATGCTAAACAAAACATCCGGGGGGAGGGGGCAATGAGAAAGGAAAACCACACATGACGGAAAAGTCCCAAAGTCTGCAGCTTGCAACAAACCATCTTAAGATGGAGTGCAGAAGGCATTATGCAAACTTAATTAGATTACACTATGAAAAATGCGTTAACAGATTTTAGACTGCACAAAAGACCACTGGGACAAAGCAACTATGGACATTCATCCATTTTTATTTCTGGAAACAAAAGCTCACAGTTACTCTGGAGTATTCCAATTAGAACAGTAAACAGAACCAAGTAGCTACCAGGTTTCATATTTGCAAAAAGTTGGAGAACGCTCATGGCATTTTAACACCTTGGTCGGTTCTCTAATAAAGCTGTTACCATACTTCGGCTTTTGCATAATAAAAAGAGAGCTTAAAACCAGCAGTCAGATTAAAAAGCAAAGACCAGCAATTAGAAGACTAAAAATTAAACATTAAAAGCACAGTGAAATAAAAAGCCTTGACAAAATGTCTGATGGATATTACCAGTTCCCTCACTTTACAGATGTTTACAGGAAATAAAGCCACAGGATACTCAAAGCAAGGCAAGTACTGGGGCTGCCAGACAAAACCATCAAAAAGAAGGGACATTGCTCAGCTGTCGGGTTGGTTGGTTGCAGGGTTTTTTTGATCTACTTGACCTTTCAAGTCCTTAAATGAAGAACCTCTGTAAAATGCTATGCAGTGCTAGAACTTCTAATGTGCTCGCTGATCCACAACTCCTTTTTCCCACTTAAGCAGAATTGACATTTGAAGGAGAGGCAAGATATCTTAGGGGTTTACAAGGTCAGCATTCCTTGGGCTTTTTAGTTTTTGCGATTGTTCTACTTCCATGGAATTTGATTCTATTGATTCTATGGAATTTGAATTTAGTAGATACCTTGTAGTGTCAAGGAAATACAGAATTAAATAAAAAAAACCAACCTATTTGACAGTCACATTAACCAAATGACAAATTCATACCTGTAAGTCTCTCTCTAGAACCAGGGAACAGGCCCGCCTTCAACTGAGTCAAGATGTTAGGGATAACAAAATGTTTTCTAATCCTCTTCAGAATTTATTCCAGGGTTTGTCAACACTGATGCACTCCTAAATCTATGTGGGAGCCTAGATTTTGTAATATGTATGTATGTATAGATATATAATAATAATAATAATAATAATAATAATAATAATAATAATAATAATTTATTATTTGTACCCCGCCCATCTGGCCGAGTTTCCACAGCCACTCTGGGCGGCTTCCAATCAAATATTAAAACAATACAGCATTAAATATTAAAAACTTCCCTAAACAGATAGATAGATAGATAGATAGATAGATAGATAGATAGATAGATATAGATATAGATATAGATATATATTCTCACTTCCCTGCTAACAACAATAACTGTGGAGAAGTATGAGTATGATACTACTGTCCTCTCCATATGGCCAGACTCAACAGCTGACCAGGATCTCAAATGTTTAGTTTTAAAAAACAAAAAACCTTATACCACACATGATCACAGGGCAGATGGATTGCTACCCAGATACTTGCAATTGCAAAGAATACCTTTTCATAAAAGTGGTGGGGAAATAGTTTGTTTCATTATAAAAACAATTCATGGAATATTTAAATCATCCATAGAACCATGGAGTTGTAGAGTAGGAACGGACCATGAGGGCCATCAAGGCCAACCCCCTTCAATACAGGCATCTTGTGCCCAACATGGGGCTCAAACCCACAACCCTGGGGTTAACAATCTCATTCTTTACCAACTGAGCTTCCACAGCCTTATAACATGTTCAGCATATACTGAACTGACAAAAACGAGCCCCAGTAAGATAGTTCCAGGACTTCCTTTGTGATGGATCAAAGTACAGTACAAGACAGTGACTGCCCACTTTGTGCTTCCATGTCTATCCATCTAGAATATCAGATGATCCTTCTTGTAGAGCGAATGCCATTCATCGTGAGAAGCATTAATTATTTTCTTCCATTTGTGGGAGAAAAGGCAACTCTGTATACAACTGGGAGTCACAGAGGAGCAAAAGGACAGTCATGTTTACTTTAGTTCCAACTCGACAATGCTAGCTTTCGTTGGTTTTTTATTTTATTTTTAGGACTGTCAGGAAAAATGGGTCAAAATGGATATGAATTATTAGTGAGTGATTAGAATGCTTTAGAGGGACTTGAAAATATATGCCCTGTCTGCAGGTTAACTTTAATACATTTTATAATGAGTGGAGGAAAATGCTTAAAGTTTCTTGCTGGAGATTCATTATAATTCTTTATTTAACGTCATCTTCATCTACAGCTGCTAGTCAGCACATTTTTGCAAATGGATCAGCAAAGCATATGACTGATATCTTAGTTAATGCACACATTACAATTTTATAGTTAGCAAGTAAGAGATATATTACTAGTGTCTGGTTATCTTGAGAACAGAATAGTTCATTTTTTTTGCAAAATCAGGACCAGAGTGTCAATCTTATCTTCACAAAGGGGCTTATTGCCTAATGATTCATTAACAGATTATGTTTGTTTTTATGCTATCCTCAGTAGCTCATTGTAATATATTGAAATATGTTTCTACACAATGACAACTATGTGTCACTTTAAGTGAAAGAACATTTTTTGAAGTTAATTGCTGATCTAGGGAGAAATCCAGACTGTCCTTAATCACAAGTCTGATTGTAATTTAAAATACAGCTATTCAAAATGTTCACATTCCTGATCTGAATGGAGTGCTTAGTGAGTAGATTTCATTGACGTCAATGGAACTAAATACAGATGAGAGCTGTGTTCAAGTAAGTAAAGATGGCAGAATCCAATTCTTGGCTACTGCTTATAAAGAAATGCATCTGAATGTTCCTGAGAACTGTAAAACACATACCGGACTTCTCTTTTATAGACTTCTGTAGTCTCACTTTCTTCCCTATAAATAGCTTTTAGGTAAACCAGCTCTAAGCTCAGGCTGAGTAGGTAAGGAAAATAGTTAGCTAGCCTTTATATCTTTGGTTCTTTGAGTGGTCATCTGTGTAGTCACACATATGGGTTTCCCCACTTCATGCCAGCACTCAGTTGTTGAACGTAATCCATTCCGGAAGCCCGTTCGGCTTCTGAAACGTCCAAAATCTGAGACGCGGCTTCCCATTGGTTGCAAGAGCTTCTTGTACCCACCGGAAGCCACATCACACATTCGGGTTCCGGAAATGTTCGAAAATGGAGCATTTACTTCCAGGTTTTTGGCATTCGAGAACTGAAATGTACGACAATGGAGGTATTTGGGAAACGAGGTACCACTGTATTAATAAATGTATCATGGGTGCTAGCACAAAATGGTTGCCATAGGCAGCAAAAAAAGCGGATGTTGATACCCTGTACTGACAAGTACTGTCACAAGAAAGAGCCCTGGGTTCACCTAATGAAAGGTGAAGGAGTTTTGGCAGGAATCTCAGGCTCAGCCATTAGTACGCATGACCAAAAGGATATGGCAATGATCAAGAGGAATCATAGAATCATAAAACTGTAGTTGGAAGGGACCATGAGGGTCATCTAGTCCAACCCCCCACAATGCAGGAATCTTTTGCCCAATGTGGGGCTTGCACCCATGCCTTGAGGTTAGGTGTCTCATGCTCTACCGACTGAGTTATCCCAGCAGAAAACTTCCGCTTCCCCCCAAGAATGTAAGCTAGGTCCTTCCATTTTTACTTTCTTTTCTCTTTTCTCTCTACAGTGTTGTTATTTGTACATCTGCATTCAGTTTATTTTTTTCGGTGCCAAGGGGACATCTTTGTCTATGCTGCAAAAGGCAGCTTGCTGCAGCTGTTCTGCTTTTACTAGCAAACCTGCAATGGGCACAACCGCTGCCTCCTCTGCTTTGGTGAAGGACATGCAAGTAGATGAATGTGCCTTCATTGCCAACATTTCACAAGGCAGGCATGCTGAGACTGCTTGCCTAAGCTGCAAGTTTAGTGGATCCAAGGTCCGTTTTGGCAGGGGATGCCAAGGCCAAAGTACGCAATGCTCCGCAAAGCCCCCGCTTTGTGCATGTGTACTAAAGGCTGAAGGTGTGCTTTCACCAAAAGTCTTTTATCCTGTTAAGTTTCCATTGTTACTCTGTGGGGACTGCACAGAGACCATGAAATATTTAGACTTAATCTAACAGTGCAATCCTACTTACTTTGAAATTAGACTGGTCTGAGTAAATATATGATCAGGTTTTTATTGTTGAATGTATGAAATGCCAAATATAGTTTGTGTGTTCTATTATATCTAATCTTACCTGTTATGTTGCATCATACTGTATGGTTTTAATCAGTGTTTTTGTAGTTGTTTTGTTTTTGTTTTGTTTTTGCGTGGAGTGCCCTATCTGGGTGGATGGAGCAGCCAAGTAATTTCATTGTCCCCAAAGGAGACAATGACAATATATTCTATTCTATTCTATTCTATTCTATTCTATTCTATTCTATTCTATCACAGAGATCCTTCCACCGCTTTCTAAGGCTCTCCAGTAACCTGAGGCTCCTTTGTCTTGTTTCTCTTTGCTCCGCCCTCTTTATTCCTCTTCATGTTCTGGGAGACCAGGGAGAAGAGGAGCTGGTTGCAGTGGGAGGGGGAGACTCCCTGGATCCTTCAGCAGCCCTCCTCCCCTCTGCCTTTTGGCCCCTCTCCTCACCAGCCTCTGCCTCCGATTCTGGCCTGCTCTCTGCCACGGCCTCTTCCTGCTCACCTAACCCTGTTACCTCTTCAGCTTCCAACACCTCTTCCATCTCCCTCTAACCACTCATTATTGTCCCACCACCAAGCTCTGAGCCTTCTTTCCCTTGAGGGCTCCCTAGCTGGTGCCTCCCGCCACTCCTCTGCATCTAGCCGGTCCATAACAGTAGAACAAGACTACTATTAAAGGATAGAGGACAGGTGTAGCAGATAGCCAAAAAGAGGTGGAACGGTGAGGCTGCAGATTCCTGATATCCCAGAAGGAGGTATCTCTTAGAAATAAAGACCCCTTCATTCTTCTCTAAGATGAAGTAGGGAAATGGTTCTTTTGCCACTGTCCTTTTCAGCAACATTTAATGTTGAGGTTTTAACAGAATTAATATTAAAATCAGTGGGATATAATGAGCAACGTATTAGTGGTGATTAACTGGAATACAAAAGCAGTGAAAAGCAAGGAATCCAAACAGCACACGCAAAAGACACAGGTCTTAGGCAATGTGAAATATCGTGCAGGTATTATCTATTTGTCAATATGGCCCAGATCGTAAAAAGTATAGCTTTGCGTGTCAAAATCTTATTAAATGCCTTCTTTAAGGCAAATAGGGATGCATATTTCCTTTTGCTTTTATATGCTATAGCTCTAACTTCTCTCTGCTTGCTGCTAAAGTTCCACCAGCTGCCTTCTTGACAGAGAAAGCAATGCACAAAGTAAGCCTCAGCCCATTGCTGAAATTTGCATCAAGAGCATAAATAAGTTAGCCATTTCAAACATCTTGACTTTAATTTAAAGTGGCATTTTAAGAGCTCCATGTTGCTATATCCTACAGGGAATAGCTGCCATGCAACTGTTAGGAATGGATAGGCAGAAAAAGTAAATTGATGTCACGAAACCTTTCTGCTTTTCATGTTCTTATGCTTCCATATGAGTATGTAATCACGCTACCTATGAGATATTTACAGAAATGTTAGGAAAATAAGTGCATTTTATGCATTATGTGAACTGCACTTAAAAGAACTCCATGACTTTTCCGTGGCCGTGATGAAAGCCTCTTATTAAATTTCCATCTCCACTTTGGTCATAAATCCTTTCCCCTATAATTTCCTACATGATTGCTGCTATCAAGGTATGGAAGCTCATCTTATTAAATGCATTTCTTTACAGCTAGATGCTGGCATTTAGACAAAGCCCTATATTAGTCTTGATGCACAGCACAAGAGAATCAATGGGAAGTATTTTGCTCCAAAACTTTGGAAGAGGGAGAATTATCAGTAAGCATCTGAGAAATAGGAGTTTGCTTGCTAGAAGAAACTTGAATTAAAATAAAATAATTCGAAGCTAAGGAATAAGAGAACATGGGCGAGGTGATTGTATGGTCCCCATATGTTGGGTGGCTGCCACACTGGGGCTAACTAAGGGAATCATTATCTTATGTCCACACAGCAGTAGATTCAAAAGCACAGCAATAGCTATACAGGATCTACAAAAGCCAGGTTACTCTCATAGTGTACCTGGAAAGTCTTCTGTCATTTGCTAATCAAAATGTTACTTGATGACACTCCCACACTGGCCATGCACAAATATCATCAATCAGAAAAGTGGCAGGGGAATTGCATGACCAAGCTGCCGGAAAAGAGACTACAGGGCCTCTCTCTTTCAACACACTAACATGGAACTGCAGGTAGGAAGCCTGTATGGACAACCCAAAGATTTCCCAAGTGAAGGGTTTGAGTCTCCCTACGGGGAAAACTGCTTCTGTGCATATAAATTCCATAACATGTTTTTTTGTACGGCTTTTCTGTACAGTCGTACCTTGGATCCCGAAAGCCTTCCAAGTCAAACGTTTTGGCTCCCGAACACCGCGAACCCAGAAGTGAGTGTTCCGGTTTGTGAACGGTCTATGGAACCCGAACGTCCAACAGGGGTTCTGCAGCTTCCGATTGGCTGCAGGAGCTTCCTGCAGCCAATCAGAAGCCACGCCTTGGTTTTCAAATGTTTTAGAAGTCGAACGGACTTCCGGAATGGATTCCGTTCGACTTCTGAGGTACAACTGTACTCTGAAGCGAGCCAACATTTTTCAGAGGTCTGAGTACAGGATGACAGAGAGGGCCCGACGTAACAGTCTAACATCACGTTTGCAATGTTGCTCGACATCCTGATGTTGCGAGGAGCCAGGGAGCAAAGCTGAACACCCTCTGAACATTGACGGGAACTGGCTCCCTAATTATTACTTTTTTAAAAGGGGGTGTGGAAGTGTCTCAGCCCTTAGGAGCCGGCATGTATGATATTGAAGCAGAGTGATGCAGCTTCACCTCAGGACTGGAAATGAGGGGTCCATGTTTGGGGCTGTTTCAGAAAAGGGTGCCATATAATCCAAAAGTGTGATACTTTAGTTCTGTTCAGAGAAACAGTTGGTTAAGACTTTTCTTCATGATCACAGCATCCTATGTATTTGGAAACCATTGCCTAATTTTTGGAATCTATTCCTTTGGCAGGCTGGTGCCATCAACATTTTGTATTGCTATCAAATGAGGTAACGGTAAAGGTAAAGGGACCCCTGACCATTAGGCCCAGTCGTGGACGACTCTGGGGTTGCGGCGCTCATCTCGCTTTATTGGCCGAGGGAGCCAGCGTACAGCTTCCGGGTCATGTGGCCAGCATGACTAAGCCACTTCTGGCGAACCAGAGCAGCACATGGAAACGCCGTTTACCTTCCCGCCGGAGCAGTACCTATTTATCTACTTGCACTTCATGCTTTCGAACTGCTAGGTGGGCAGGAGCTGGGACTGAGCAACGGGAGCTCACCCCATCACGGGGATTCGAACCACCGACCTTCTGATTGGCAAGCCCTAGGCTCTGTGGTTTAGTGCAATTCTGTTTGCGTGTTATCTCAGAGGTATCAGTTACCCTGAGAGGAGCTGACCGTAGGTAAGTTTGACTATGAGATATTCTGGGTCTACACTAAAAAATTTTTTATCATCAGGCTTCACTACTATGTGGTCAAGTAGTATCCTCTTGGTTTCTGGGGCATAAAACACCACTAAGATGACATCCCTTTATAGAGACGTATGCTTTTGATTGGTCAAAATGTCAATTTTTAATTAAAAAAAAAATAGCACGCCATTGAAAAATATTCATACTGAATAGTTATGGAATGCATAATTAATAGCGAGTAAAGCAGAATTAGCATTTTTAAAAGTCTCTGCTCAGGCATCAGAACAGTGGAATGGCGAGCTTTTGAAAAGGCTCCTCATGTTATCTTTTTTTTGCTCTGCATATATTTCTGAAATGAATGTCAGGCAACAGATCAATATTTTATGCAGTGCTATTCTTTTAATAATTAATGGACAAGAAAAGTGCTGCAAGGAAGCGCAGGCACAGAGCAGAGGACGGATCTCAAGGCAGGGCCATGAAACAAAGAAAAGAAATGTAATTATGCAGATTGCCAGAGCTATTTAACTTTAAATTAACTGTAAATATCGGAAGTGCCGAAAGACAAAAATAATACCTGTGCACGGGATGCTTTGAGGGCGACTAATTACTTACACTTCCATTTCTTTCTTTGTTAATGGCACTGAGTATTTGTTGACCCATGAAAGGGAAGTGAAAGAAGTTATGTAGGGCAATGTTTATAAAGCAATATCTAAGAAGATTAAAAAAAATTCAGAATTATGGATAAAATCTAACTGGAAGGGATGGCAAATGATTCAGCTGATAGGGATAGATTACCAAATAGCATTGAATGTGTCCCTTTTGCTCTAAATAACTAGGAAGAGGAGACAGAAATAAAAAAAATGAAATTCAGTGAACACAGCTGTGAATTAAGGGCTGCTATGACACACATACAAAAGAGAAGGAAATATGTAGGGCCTGCAACGAAATGTTGCAGTGCAACCTCACTGCTAAAATAAGTGCTTCTGTTCAGAATTTTCGCCAGGCATTTCCATCAAGTGGGACATTCCACTTCCCACTTCTCCGTGCTTTATTTCCCATGCTAACTACATTCCTTGGCTACTGAGCTCAGTCCTCACTGTTTTTTTGTGAGGTCGCCTCTTTACATTTGGGGGGTGGGCTTTAAAAAATGGATCTGTGCATATATTGAGATTCACCTGAGTGTGCTGATACCTCCACCTTGTTTCTCAGTAGCCCTGTTTTGGCAACAATCCTGTCAGCACTCACCAGCTGAGTTTGCTACTAGGAGGAGTGATTGATGAGGCAATAGTACTGCTGGCCAACTTAGCTGGGTTTGTAAGGAAGCAAAATGGAGATGTTCCAAAATTTGTCAACACTTGGTCTTGCTTTGGAAGATTAACTGCGCCACAGCTGCATGTTGTTACATTCGACATTATAATTTAAACAGTTGCAATGCTTATTTTTTCTTTATACTTCATTTGATATTAAAATCAAAATACATCCAAGAAATATATAAAAACTGCCATCTGCAAAATGCATTTAACCACACACAGTTACTCCCACAGTGGCATTTCCTCATATGGAACTAAATTATACAAGTATAAAAGGAAAAATAAAGATAAAAAGCAAACCCCCTTTTATCCCATTTAAGACATTCTACCACAGGGTCAACACCTAGAGCCTAAAATTATTCTGTGGCCTAATTTTGTCCTAGTACTCACTGAAGAGCTGCCATGTATACTGTAGTTGCTTTTTATTATTATTATTATTCTTAAGGATTTTCTTGTTTTACAAAGGTATATGCAATGTCTCTCTCGTATTTTTCCATGTAGCATTTTTACACATCAGTTTCGTTTGTTGAGACATTAGGAAGAAAAGGGGGAGAGAGGTGGGCGGGATGGAGAGATGGGTGGGGTGGGGTGACGATGTTTCTACTTTGCTTAATATATGTAGGGTTTAGTGTCAGCGTCGTTTGTGCAGGTTCTCTGTTGTTCGCTTGTGCTCCTTTGGTGTTGAGAGAGGTCAAAGTTGGCACAGGGTGTGATTGTTCATTTGTGGTTGGCTGTGGTGGTCTTTGGTTTCCTGTGTGAGTGGGGTGGGTGGGTGTTTTGGATCAGGCCAGCCATGTAGTTGCTATTAATGATCTTAACATTATGTTAGTTAGCTGTACACAAAAGAAACAAAGTGACAAATCCCTACCTATAGGTTACCATTAATCTGAACACACGGAAAAGATAGGAATGTAAGAAATGGATAATTAATGGGTTTTTAAAAAAATGATTTTTAAAGTTTACTAGAACTTCAATAGAAGTTCTTCTTAACTGCAAGATCTCTCCCCCCACCCCACCTGCTCCTTGCCGGCAAAACATATTCCATTCCTTATTTGTCATCATACTGCACCCCAAACTATTATGTCCCCTGAATCTGGGACACCATGGTCACCCAAAACAGGACTCTGTTTCGGACAACTTACAGGTCATTCCACTTGTAGGAAGACATTGCCCCCACATTCTACAGTTCCATTCTGAGAATGTGTCTGAATTTTCTCCTTGTAGCATTTCCTACTCCCACAGCTGCATAGGAGCATTTGGCTGCAGAATCATTTCAGGGCTCTTAAATAATTGAAGTTTGTGGGTGGGGTGAAGTGAGGTCCTGCCAGCATCCTTAAGCCTTAAGGGGTTAGCAAACTTTTTCAGCAGGGGGCCGGTCCACTGTCCCTCAGACCTTGGGGGGGCCGGAATATATATTTTTTTTGGGGGGGGGTGAATGAATTCCTATGCCCTACAAATAACCCAGAGATGCATTTTAAATAAAAGCACACATTCTACTCATGTAAAAACACGCTGATTCCCAGACTGTCCGCGGGCCGGATTTAGAAGGCGATTGGGCCAGATTCGCCCCCCAGGCCTTAGTTTGCCTAACCATGCCTTAAAGCGACTCTACCTTTTCTTGAGACATCTTCTATACAGTGGTACCTTGGGTTACAGACGCTTCAGGTTACAGACTCCGCTAACCCAGAAATAGTACCTCGGAGTAAGAACTTTACTTCAGGATGAGAACAGAAATCACGCGGCGGTGGCACAACGGCAGCAGGAGGCCCCATTAGCTAAAGTGGTACCTCAGGTTAAGAACAGTTTCAGGTTAAGAACGGACCTCCAGAACGAATTAAGTTCTTAACCCGAGGTACCACTGTACTGTATAGCTCAGCTAAAAGGACCTACAGGGAGCTGTCCGTGGTGCTGATCTGTCTTAAGCTGTCTGATTTGACTGAAATAGGTGCTTGTTACTGCTTCCTGTTCCTCTGCAAGGCTCAAACCCCAGCTGAACAGCATACAAGCCCTTGCCCCCAATTCTATCAGTAAAGACAACTTTCAGAATCAAATGCAGAGAGCAGGATCCATGTGTAGAAGTTGGCTTACATTAGGCAGGCACAGGCATGCTAGAGTAACTGCATTAACCAAGCAGCTAATGAATGCATAACCCCATGCAAGCCAGCATGAAGAGTTGTACACTTGGCAGCACCCATCTGCATGCACATTACTGGAAATGCACCTTTCGCTGCTCCTGGAGTTCACAAGGATCAGAGTAAAAGAATTCAATTGGCTATGTTCATATGCAGTAGGCTTGGGAACAAACTCTGAAGCTTGTTTAAAAATTAGCTGAAAGGTGAAAGAGGATTCATGGCTTCTCCACCACCTTCCCTCATCCCTCAAAGCAGTCTCTGTGCCCCCTAAGCAATTCCTGCTGGCAGAAGCTTGCGCAAGTTGTGCTGGCTGGTGGCTCTGCAGTGTCAGTCTCTCCCATCACTGCTGATCAAGGATTAAGCCCCACAGCTTTGCTTGCTAAATGCAGCAACAATGCTGTTTGCCAAATGACTGGCTGGAGGTGTCCTTAAGCAATGGAAGCCACTAAATGTTGCCTCTGGGTATGCCTTTTTGACCAACCCCAGTGAAACTGGGCAAAAGGACTGAGCAGTAGCTCCCAGGACCAAACCTGAGGCTATTTTTACACTGGGGGAAAACATGTACTTCTGGTGAGCCAAAAGAGGTCCATGCAGTAGCAGCTGTCTCCTACTGCTATACTAGTCTAGGCTTGCCATACGTCAGGAAAATTCTGTCCTGATTTTCGGGTGTAAAAATGGCGTCAGGAGGGAATTTTGCCGAAGTGCCAAAATGTCAGGGGAAACTCTGATATATGGAAATGCAATGGGGGAAAGCAGTGGGAACAACTCAAAATCACTATTTTTGGTGTAGGTTTCTCCCAATTTTGGTGGTTTCCTTAAAAAGGCTCAACAACTTTACTTTCTGAAATATGGCAACCCTATGACTTCTTAATCAAACCAGGGCAGGGTGAGTTGTTACAGAGTGAATGCATGTAAAGACTCAGTGCAGCGTGTGATATAGCTGTTGGGGAGGGACACACACTGACTCTTATTTGGGGGGGCACTGCCCCATTTGCCCTCATGGCAAGCCCCTCTTAACTAAAAAAATGTGTGTGTGTGTGTGTGTGTGTGTGTGTGCATAAATACACATATAAAATGTGCAGACATTGTCTGTTGTTCAGGTTTGTCCAAATCTTCCAAGGAACCCTCTGACTTATGATCATATTTCCTTTTATCTGAATCATCAATAAGAACACAACTGTGTTGTTGTTGTTGTTGTTTATTCAATTTATATACCGCCCTATACCTGGAGGTCTCAACTACTCAAATGGGGCTGCAATCCAAACCGCCTTTGTGCAAGCTGGAGTTGTGCGTTTGGACTGTGGATAGATGCCCCTCTACCCAGCCATGCTGGCCTCTGCCCTTGGAGCAATGCCAGCATCAATCTAATGTGCATCTGTTCTGGTGTGCCGCTGGCAGGATCCTCATCGGTGGTGCCCACAAATGGGATGTTTCAAGGGTGGGGCTGAGATGGCCCAGAATCTGCTGGATCCCAAGTTCAGCCCTACTGTTTGGGCCCAATTTGGACCTGATTGCAGCACCAACTCCAATTATTTGCCTTCCTATGCCTTCAGTCCTGTTTGAATGGCAAGGCTGCAGATGCAACCCTGCTGTTCCCTGACTGCGGTCTGGATTGCAGTGTAAGGCCCCCTACCCTCTTTTAATGCAGAATAATCTGTATTTTGGCAACTACTACTATGAAGGATTCATTTCCACATGTGCTATGAGCCATATATTAGAATTAATTGAAAATAACCATGTTTGCAGGGTGTATGCTGCATGTGTCAAGTTATTAGCTGAGTGATGTCGTTATCATGTGCATTTTATCAGCATCATTTATTTGCATATACTAGATAGTAAAACTGAATACATTTCTTTTTTTAATGCAGCAACTCAGAAATGAAGGTAGACCAATGTGAGCTAGGAATGCCTAGGATTTCTTAAAATTAAAAATGATATTGTAAAGTGTTTATACCATACACATTTCAATGACATTTAGAAATGAGTGGGTAATTAGCCTAAGGAAAATTTAATTAAGATAGCAAATAATATGTTGTACCACAAGAAAAAAAGAAGTGTTGTTATATCTGCAGTGGGAAAATGTAGTTTATGTACACTGAATATTCCCCTCTAGCTTGACAGGGTGAAAAATCGCCATCTCTTCAGAGACAGCTGGTAAAACATCAGGCTTCAAGACTAGTGTTAATCTACCTATCTTTTGCCTGATTTTTCTTTTAAAAAAACAGCCTCTAAGATGTAAAAGGAGCCCTTGTCTCTCCTTCTGGCTTCTACTTATTTTATCATCGCTGTCATTATCGTTTACAACATACCAACATTATTTACAATTAGCACAATGAACATGGCACAAATCCTTCTTCCAAGAAGGATGGCAGTCTAAATCTGGTAAGGAACAGGGAATAACATGGGTGCGCAGCCACTGAATAATAAAAGATGAAATGCTTTTTATTTGCCAGCTCCAGCAGTCCAAGGCAAGGCTGGTGCATCTATCTTTACCTTTCCCCCTTCCTTACAGAGACAAAATACACAGCTGTTGAAGGAAGGAGGCCACCAGCATCACTGCAGATGATGGTGACTGACAGTTTCCTGCTAATCCAGGAGGAAACAGAAAGAGCAAGAAGATTAAAGGATTCCCAGAAACGTAAGATAGCCAGCTCTACAAGAAAATAGCATTCACTTCCAATTACTGTACATTGTGCTGTTAAGGTTAAAAGTTAAAAAATAACAAAATAAAAAGCAACAGGGGAAAGGAATAAGAAAACTTCTTGAGGAAATTCTGTACAACACTGCTCCAAAAACATACCAAAAGGACCAACATTATGTAGTCCCAATGACTACCACTTTTGGTTGAAGCCCATAGATTGAAACAAAAATAAAATGCCTCAAAGGATAGTCCTCCTTCTGCAGTGACAGAGCATGTCTTTTTTTTAATTCTATATCATTTGCATTTAAAAATACACTACAAAAAATATAAGAACTCTTTATAGTAAACAAATACATTTTATGAACTGAGAAGACACATGCAGTAGCAAAATGTATTTAAGGTAAATATGGCTGACCTATCTGATGAGGTATGTATAGAATGAACCATGCAATCCTATGCTCACTTACTTGGGAGTAAGGCTCAGTAAACCCAGTGCAATATTTCTGAGCAAACATGCACAGGATCGCACTGTTAAAACCTAAAATTAACATTTTAACCAATAGGAAATACGAGTGAAAGGGTTTCTCTTTCCCCTAACTTTAGGAAATTGGGCTGAGGTGAATGAAGAGGTGGCGCCCCTCCCCTCCTAGACAAAGGCTGACTGGATGGGTAGTTGGGTCTTTCTTCAACACTGACAATGGTGCAATGTACTCGAGGGCAGTCAGCTAGCTTAGGTGTCACAGGGTAGGGGCCAGGTGGCACATACAGCTCAGTCCGCTTCCTGCCCCTCAACATCTGTTGCCTGAGGCAGCTACCTCATTCTGCCTAATGGTAGAGCAGGCCCTGTGTGGCAGCATGCAGTGTCAAAGGGAAAGACAAACCTAAGTTGCACTGCTTAATTTACAGCACACAAATTACACACAACCACAAATACAATTTTGTATTCAGTTAACGAAAAGGTTTTTGGTTTAATATTTCATGTTAAGGGTTTTCTATGTTCCTTCAAGCTCCAAAATGCTGGGAAACTGCTCAGAGTCATGCCCTCAACAGATCCATTATTCAGGCAATATTGATATAGGTTCCCCGTTTGTGGAATGCCCTCTCTAGTGAGGTGCATCTGTCTCCATCATTATTAACTTTCAGCAACAATTTAAAAACATCACCCAGACACTTGGTGGCTGAAGAATACTGTTCCTGGCAACCCTGAGATCAGGAGATGAAATGATGTTTTAACGGTAACTAATTTTAGTATGTTTTTAACTATGACTGCTTCTAGATTTTTTTAACTGTAATTGTAATCAGAATGTTCTAACTGCTTTAGAATGTTTTTGTTTTTAAATTGAGTTTGCCACCCTGGGTTCCTTCAGGATGATGGTGGGATATAAATTCAATCAATCAATCAATCAATCAATAGTATGGTTTCCTATCTACTATCTTGAAGCCAGAAGACTACCAGATGTAGAAAGGTCAAATCCCAGATTTGCCTGCACTGAAGTAGACACATGGAGTCTGCGAAACTGAAGCTACCATTCCATGCTACAAGTAGCCAAGTGGTAGCCAGCTAGTATCATCCATGTAAGAGTTAGAAAGGAACTTCTAGCCACTGCACCTCCAAAAAAAGCTGGGGCAACTCCTGCTTGGCATGGGGTTGGACTGGATGGCCCTTGTGGTCTCTTCCAACTCTATGATTCTATGATTCTATGCCCTGGTTATCTCCCGCTTGAACTACTGCAATGTGCTTTACGTGACAGTGTCTTGGAAACTACAACTAATCCAGAGTGAGGTTGCCAGACTGGTGACTGGGAGCAGCCGCCAGGACCATATAAGACCGATCCTGAAAGACCTACATTGGCTCCCAGTACATTTCTGAGAACAATTCAAAGTGTTGGTGCTGATCTTTAAAGCCCTAAACAGCTTTGGCTCGGTATACCTGAAGGAGCATCTCCACCTCTGTTGTTCAGCCTGGACACTGAGAACTACATAGCTCAAAGGACCTTCTGGCAGTTCCCTCACTGTAAGAAGTGAGGCTACAGGGAACCAGGCAGAGGGCCTTCTCAATAGCAGTGCCCGCCCTGTGGAATGCCCTCCCATCAGATGTCAAGGAGATGAGTAACTATACAACCTTTAGAAGACATCTGAAGGCATCCGTGTATAAGGAAGTTTTTAATGTTTAATGTTTTATTATATTTTTGTATATGCTGTAAGCTGCCCAGAGTGGCTGGGGCAACCCAGTCAGATGGGTAGGGTATTATTATTATTATTATTATTATTATTATTATTATTATTAAAGCCTGAGTATATGCTCTGCTCCCAAGGCTAAGGTTTCTTACATTTCCCTGATAACCAGTTTCAGCATTGCCTATGACATCAGCATAAGGCCCCAAGGTAAAAAAAAAAAAGCCTAAGCAACAAGGTGTCTGCTTTCAAGGTAATATTCTGTGCCTTCCATGAAGAAACCTTGCACAAGAATCAGCCATACATGTAGCTTCTCCTGAAGCTCAGCTTTTAAAGAGCAATGCTCAGGCTTATTGAACTAGGTTATTTTAGAAAGATGTTTTATCAACCACCAACAACCTCAAGTATAAAATAATTTTTCCAACTAATGACCAGCAGGATGACAACATCTTTTAGTTCTTACCAGAAGCCCGCAGTCCAGTTCTGTGAAGAAAAAATTCATCAGTGACAGTATGAGAAGATTAAACCTCTTCCAATAGTGAAAACTGGCAGAAAATAAATAAAGCTGATAAATGACGGCACTTGCGAGTGAAGGTGCTGCAGATTTTACAAGTATTTATGGTTTTGTTCATAATGAAGAGGAAAGATTGAGAAAGCCCATATTCAGGAAAACATATCTGAGTTCTGAATTTATATAGAGGTATTCTCCATACATATAAGTTTGCAGTAACCATATGAATATGAACAAAAGGAAATAAACCAAGGGCTTTGCACTCAATGATGGAGAGAAAGGTTTGGGAGAAAGATCTTTTTTCTCGTAGCAGAGTTAGTACAATGGCGATAGCTCCAAGCACATCTTCTCTAATCCACCTTTAAACAAACATTCCCCATTAAAATACTTAGGCTTGAATGAATAACATAATCTTAGCTTTGCAAATAAGTGAAACTCACAGAGTTTCCAGAAGTTACAGCAAACATGCAATCCTGGGTTAGCAAAAATGCAGACTTTAAATCTCTCTTTTAGAGAGATTCAGTTCACTTACAGGGAGCCATGGCTGCATGGCTCCTCCTTTGCTTGTTCCCAGAAACAGTGGGAAGCCAGTGGGAGGAGGGAGCAGAGGCTGTTGAGAGGGAGCTAAGCCCTACCCACAATGGTAACTTGAGCTCAGGGCTCAGGTTAACCCTTTCACACACACACACACACACACACACACACACACACACACGTGAGAGTCAATAACTGTATACAATGGTACCTTGGTTTTCGAACTTAATCCGTTCCGGGAGTTCATTCGACTCCCGAAACTGTTTGAAAACCAAGGCACAGCTTCTGATTGGCTGCAGGAGCTTCCTGCACTCAAGCAGAAGCCACAGAAGCCATGCAGGATGTTCGGCTTCTGAAAAACGTTCGCAAACCAGAACACTTACTTCCAGGTTTGTGGCGTTTGGGAGCCGATTTGTTCGGGAGCCAAGCCGTTCGAGTACCAAGGTACCATTGTATTACAACACTTGAGGCTACCTGAAAGTTTCTTGCGGGAAGACTACGGAGTTTTCCAGTTACATGAATAAGGCATAACTATGAATCACAAAGTATAGACAGACGATGTAAAACTTAGTCAAGGACTTCAGAATCATATGTAGCCAGTGTGGTGTAGTGGTTAAGAGCGGTAGACTCGTAATCTGGGGAACCGGGTTCGGGTCTCCGCTCCTCCACATGCAGCTGCTGGGTGACCTTGGGCTAGTCACACTTCTTTGAAGTCTCTCAGCCCCACTCACCTCACAGAGTGTTTGTTGTGGGGGAGGAAGGGAAAGGAGAATGTTAGCCGCTTTGAGACTCCTTCGGGTAGTGATAAAGCGGGATATCAAATCCAAACTCTTCTTCTTCTTCCATAACCTTTCACATGTTGTTGTGCAGTGTACATAGGATTTTAGTCCTGACCACATCATATACTGCTGCACCTCAATCATAGTAATATGGGTTGGGAGAAAGGTCACACAGGGTAAACTGCCACAGCATAAGTGCCCGAGTTTGTGCAGAGTCAGGTCAGAGAGCTCCCCCAAACTTGGGCCTTGAAACTAGCTTATGGACTATATAGCTTCCTTGCTCCTGAGATCGGGAACTTTCCTGAGGTTGGCCCTGTTGCACAGTAGGTTCTTTGTCTCACCTCAAGGAAGACAGACACGGCATTGATATTTTACTTAGTATCATCAGGCATTACTGGTTACAACAGAAGCAAGGAGGAAAGTGAATGAGAAACTGCAACTCACAACACAGGAAGGATGCTGAGCCCACCCACCCATTCTACTTCCAGATACATTAACCCCCTTAAGTGTCTCTTTTTCTTCTCTGAGTACAGTGGGTGTTAATTAAAGACTGTTGCTTACTCCAGCAGACCCTTGGGAACTAGCTCAGAACTGCAGGGCTCCTTGAGGCGTTAACGTCTTCCGCAACTCCTAAGAGTAGTGCTGTGGCCTAGAATTTGGCTGAATGATAAACACACCATTTTCTTATCTACTTAGTTCAATGGAAAGCTCTCCTCAGATTAAAATTAATATTTCAATATGCAAGTTGCACTTTACAAAATTTCAGCTCAGCTCTAAACAACCAACAATAACTGAAGACAGCAGTTTCTTGCACAGCCTGCCTCTCGCTGAATACAGGGAACTGGATTGGTCACCCGTGCTGGAAACAGAGGCTGATCCTCTTGGTTCCAGGAAATTTTATTACGATTTGCCTCACATCAGCTGGGAACAGAATTCTGCTTGTTATTGGAATGAAGAGCAACAACAATGGAGAAAATTCTTACTGAAGTGTCACCTTTCATGATTGTTCAGCTTTAAAGTACAACTAAAGAATTTTGGGTCTGAACTCTTGCTTTTTGTTTGTTTAGGAAAAAAATGTGTTCTCTATAAAATGAATGGATGTGTACTTTCTGAAAAGGTCACTAAACATCTTCTATATGGACTCGCTATTTAAAAAAGGGAAAAAAATGTGAATACGTCAAAGCATTAGGTCATGGGTAGGCAAGCTAAGGCCCGGGGGCCGGATCTGGCCCAATCACCTTCTAAATCCGGCCAACGGGCAGTTCAGGAATCAATGTGTTTTTACATGAGTAGAATGTGTCCTTTTATTTAAAATGCACCTCTGGGTTATTTGTGAGGCCTGCCTGGTGTTTTTACGTGAGTATAATGTGTGTTTTTATTCAAAATGCATCTCTGGGTTATTTGTGGGGCATAGGAATTCGTTCATTATTATTATTTTCAAAATATAGTCCGGCCCCCCACAAGGTCTGAGGGACAGTGGACCGGCTCTCTGCTGAAAAAGTTTGCTGATCCCTGGGTTAGGCTGTGGGCCATCCTTTCTTCTGTGATTGAGCAATTACTCACAAACACAACCCTAGTGAAGTGTTTTACTCTGACCGGTAAATTTTAATGTGTTCTGTGAAACTTTTTATCTATTGGTCTATGACCGTTGTCTTTGTCAGAGACAAAACTGTTTTTGGCCAAACTGCGAGAGGCAGTGAAGGATAGGCGTGCCTGGCGTGCTCTGGTCCATGGGGTCACGAAGAGTCGGACACGACTGAACGACTGAACAACAACAACTATGACCGTTAAATAAAGAATGAATGAATGAATGAATGAACCCTAGTGAAGTAAAAGAAGCCTGGCATGGTTTTTATTTTCTTGAATTGCTGAAAAGAAACCATTTTGGAAGTCGCCTAGCAGTAACTTTACAATGCAATGCTATACATTTGTGTGGCTTTGCTCCTTTTGGGACATGTCTGGCTTATTCACTGCAGGTCTATTAGGGGGCACAATGTTTGCTTGTTTTAGATGCACCTTTCTTGCTGTGCTCCCCAAAGTAGGCTTCAAACAGCTTAAAGATTAAAAGTGTGTGTTTTCTGTTTTCTGTTTGGTTTGTTGCTACTGAGGAAAAAGCTTCTGCGACTTTGTTTATTCTTATAACAAAGTACGATAAGGTCAAGTGCTTTTTAGCCATCTGTTCCCCACTCTGCTATGGATATCGCCCTTTGTGAAAAGTAGCCTCTCTCGCAGCGCAGAGTGATTGCTTCGTGCAAAATCCAGTAGCCTAACTATGCAGCCGCACTTGCTGTGCACATCAACATGTTCCCTTCGCTGAACTAATTTGTATCTGCTGGGCCAGCTTAATGCAAGGCTTCCTTAGCATCCTCCCTCGCCAACTGTGACAGCTGCTGCAAGGAGGCCTGTGGTGCATGTGAGGCCCCTTCGTAGCCTCTCTCAGTTGTGTCTGCACCAAAACATCACAGGGTAGTATGCTTCTGTAAAGCACATGGATATGCTCTTGGAAAGTATATGAAGCATTACAAATGATGGCTTTACACAACAATACTCAGTAAAAAGGGGACAACTTTAAGCTATGTTTTGCAAACATATTCTATCCACTTACTATGACAATATATTCCCTTCCATCCTCTGAGCAAGGCACACAGACTACCTATGCTAACAGAAAAATGCAATTTTTTTTCAGACAGATATAAAAGTTAGTCACACAGAATAATAACATTATTCGGACATAGTTGCAAGAGTTTAGAACTGGGTAGTTAAAATTGTCCAGCATTTTCTAGACATTATATTGTTTCTTCAAGCTCTGTCAACTTGGTTTTCTGAAGATTGGTCTATTCATGTACAGGTATGCAACACTCAAGGGACCCAGGTGGCGCTGTGGGTTAAACCACAGAACCTAGGGCTTGCTGATCAGAAGGTCAGCGGTTCGAATCCCTGCGACGGGGTGAGCTCCCGTTGCTCGGTCCCAGCTCCTGCCCACCTAGCAGTTCGAAAGCACGTCAAAGTGCAAGTAGATAAATAGGAACCGCTCTGGCGGGAAGGTAAACGGCGTTTCCGTGCGCTGCTCTGGTTCGCCAGAAGCGGCTTAGTCATGCTGGCCACATGACCCGGAAGCTGTACGCCGGCTCTCAGCCTATAGAGCGAGATGAGCACCGCAACCCCAGAGTCAGACACGACTGGACCTAATGGTCAGGGGTCCCTTTACCTTTACTATGCAACACTCTATGCACCTACATTGATCTATTATTATTATTATTATTATTATTATTATTATTATTATTATTATTATTAAATTTGTCAGCCACTTTATCTTACAACTTACAATTTACAATTTACAACTTACAACCAAAAAAGCAGGCCAAAATAACCACAACTCCCACATAGATACATTAAAACCAAGTGGAAAGAGAAATACAGTGGTACCTTGGGTTACATACGCTTCAGGTTACAGACGCTTCAGGTTACAGACTCTGCTAACCCAGAAATAGTACCTCAGGTTAAGAACTTTGCTTCAGGATGAGAACAGAAATCGCACAGTGGCGGCATGATGGCAGTGGGAGGCCCCATTAGCTAAAGTGGTACCTCAGGTTAGGAACAGTTTCAGGTTAAGAACGGACCTGCAGAACGAATTAAGTTCTCAACCAGAGGTACCACTGAACACTAAAAACATCCCATTCAAAATGTATTTTGAAAACTATGAGGAATCTTATTCTCTTCTATATCTATATTCAAATGGCACTATTTAGAATCTGAGAACAGGAGGGGGGAAATACACAAAAGCTGGAGGCACTTTTTAGATGGCAAATCCCACTGAATTTAACAGAACTAACTTCTGCAAAAATGTAAGATAGGAAAGGCAGGCAGGCCATGCTCGATAAAATGTACTCCTCATCCTGAAAATAAAACACAATCTCTCATACAGAGGATACATTTAGAAACCTGTAATTTTATGTGATTATCTGCAAGAAATGCTGTTTGCAAAAATACTATGCTAGAAATACTCTTATGCTGAAATACAAAATGCATATACATAATTTACATGTAAAAGGGAAGGGAAACTGTTTTGTTATAGTCCTAGAACATTCTTTATGCTTTCTGGAATATACAACACTTACACTTTAGGACAAGAAAATGAGAGGAATCTTGCATTTTATTTATTGGATATATATATTCCCTTTGACTTCCTGAAAAGGCTTAAATCATAATTATAAGCTCTTCTATGGAAAGTCTGATCAACATCTGCAAGATAAACAGCAATAAATCTGAAACAAGAATGAGAACTATGCACGTAAGCAGCTTCCAACAATTTAATGAAAATTTTAACTCTCCACAATTGCCTCTCTCCTCCATCCGCTCCCTGATAATGGATCAAATCCTGATAATGGATCAGGTCCACAAGGCTGAACAGCACATTAAAAACTGAGCCACACAATCAGCAGATTCACACCATGCAACTGTGATTGTATTATATACTGCTTGTAGCTGAAGGTGGAGACTGAATGTAGAAATATCCATCAAAAGCTCTCTCTATATAGAAAACTAAAAACCAGACAGAAGACTGGCCTTTATCTTTTCAATCCCAATTATGCCACTTAAAAAATAATAATAAATGAGCAGTATCTAGGATTCTCTAAGGACAGCCATCCCTTCACTGCTACTCAAGCCCCAGAAACATCAGAAAGACCAATAATTAGTGAAGCACAGTTATGTAGGGACCAGGAAGTTTAGGTGACATTCAGCTAAGTCAGTGATGGCTAACCTTGACACTCCAGATGTTTTGGAACTACAACTCCCATCATCCCTAGCTAACAGGACCAGTGGTCAGGGATGATGGGAGTTGTAGTCCCAAAACATCTGGAGTGTCAAGGTTAGCCATCACTGAGCTAAGTCATACAGAAGTCCATTGATTTCAGAAGTCATACTCTGATTATGACTTGGATAAGGTTCAAATTCACTAAGTACCTTTGGTAGCAAGCCATTATTTGTCAGCCCCATCACAATAAAGATAATTACCTCTGCTACAGATATGTATGTCAACCATTTTGAATACACAAAAAACAAACCACAGCTCTGAGGTTTTCAGTATCACTGATTCCAATTCAAAGTGTGTGCACAAATGCATATGAACATTATTATTATTATTATTATTATTATTATTATTATTATTATTATTATTATTATTATACCCCACCCATCTGGCTGGGTTTCCCCAGCCATTCTCAGTTGCTTACAGCATATATAAAACATAGTATCAAACAATATCAAAAAATATCAAACAGCTGAAACGTCTGCTGCATTGTTAACAAACAATTGAAGTTTCTAGATCTGGGAGGATTGACATCTTTTTCGTTAAAAATTATCTATCTATCTATCTATCTATCTATCTATCTATCATCTTATAAGTATTACCTTGAAAGTGTTTTATGAGTTACCTGCTGCTAGGAATGGAAGAAAAATGTACTATGTGTACTATCATACACATTTCTATTCAGAAGTAAGTACCATTGAATTTAATGAGACTTACTCCTAGGTTTGGACGCGGGTGGCGCTGTGGGTTAAACCACAGAGCCTAGGGCTTGCCGATCAGAAGGTCGGCGGTTCAAATCCCCGCGATGGGATGAGCTCCCGTGGCTCGGTCCCTGCTCCTGCCAACCTAGCAGTTCGAAAGCACGTCAAAGTGCAAGTAGATAAATAGGTACCGCTCCGGCGGGAAGGTAAACAGCGTTTCCATGCGCTGCTCTGGTTCGCCAGAAGCGGCTTAGTCATGCTGGCCACATGACCCGGAAGCTGTATGCCGGCTCCCTCGGCCAGTAACGCGAGATGAACGCCTCAACCCGAGAGTTGTCCGTGACTGGACCTAATGGTCAGGGGTCCCTTTACCTTTACCTTTACTCCTAGGTTAAGTGAATATAGGATTGCAATCTGAGGCATTATGAAAAAAAAGAAGGGAATTAAACACACAATTGTCATTTTAGAGATGGACTTGTGTTTAATGTAACATAAAGTTCTGGCCTCAACATACACATTTGCTCCGATGTACTTTTTGGCAAAAGTGCAATCTGCAACTAGTGCAAGTTTTTGTGTGGCAACTGTTATATTAAAATTTAAATTATTTCTAGTAATAAAAACTATGCTTCAGCAACTTCAGAAGCAAATAAACGCTGGCAGAAGAAGAGAACTTATTTTGAAAGAAGAAGATCTTAGTAATTCTCTAGAGAACAAAGAAATACTGCATACTTTGTGCAGAAGCAAAGCATGGATTGCGCTTTACTTCTGTGTTATACAGGTTACTCTCAAAGGGTTAGACAGCTTGATTATAAGAAAATAGTGTCATAATATAACCTTTGTATTAATGGCAGTAAAATATGGGAGATGCTTTTTAAAACTGTGTTTGGCTGATCTTTGGGGCCATAAAAGGAAGCTGCAGTTCATGCAACAATAACTTTTACTGATAGCAGCAGCCGGATATTACAGTCCTCCGATGTAAATTTCATGAAAAAGAACATTATTATGAACTTTGCAGACAGTTATTATGTCTCATTTTCAGCTGTTTAGCACAGTTCCGAAGAGATTTCAGCTAATGAATGCAGAATGAGATATAAAGTTATTAGAAAGCTCTTAGTTTGAGTTTAGCACTGACAGGTTAGCAAATTTTACACACACACACACACACCCCTTTTGACAGGTTACATCTTATGGTCAACTGGTGGTAAATGTTGAAGAAACTATAAGATTGTTTCCCCTTACACCAAGCCAAAAACATTTGTTTACCATGCCATGACCCAACCATTCTAAGTAGTTTTACTGTATTAAAAGCTAGGGTTGAATTAGATATTGGGAGTGCAGCAAAGCAACTGAAATATGCATTTCCTTACATGCCAACCTCTGACTGTCTCTCTCTGACCATATTCGCAGCATATCAATTTTCACTGTGTGAATTGACCACATCCTGAGTATTCAGGTTCTGTAACAACAGCAAACAGGCAAAATCTTTGTAGCTATTGGTTCTTAATAATTTTTAGCCGATTCATGCCTGAGAGGAGTGTGGCCCAATATCTTAGTAACACAGTACATATAAACTTTGCCCTAGTTGTATGGGATCTTCATTTCCTCAAGCCGCTCCTTTATGAATGAGTGAATATTTTTTTTCTTATAGAAAACTCATCTTGCTAGTTGCTACGGTAAGATTTGAGAGCTCCCTGTATCTGTTCTGTTGTTTAAAGGTATCTCTCAAAAAAAGCATGTCTTGAATAGAAAGGAATTTATTATTAAACAGCATTAGCAATAGTACTTCCCTTCTACTGCCTGCACCTACTAATAGCAGACTCTCCTGAACCTTGACTTCTAGTTCCTTCAAACCGAAGATGTACAGTCACAAGTAAATAGTTTTAAGCACAACACATTCCTAAACTGGCTAGACTTATTAATTTCCCACCCTATACAGTCGTACCTTGGAAGTCGAATAGAATCCGTTCCGGAGGTCTGTTTGACTTCCAAAACGTTTGAAAATCAAAGTGCGGTTTCTCCTGCAGCCAATTGGAAGCCCCGTCAGATGTTCGGCTTCCAAAAATAGTTCGCAAACAGGAACACTCACTTCCGGGTTTGCGGCGTTTGGGAGCCAAAACATTCCAGAACTAAGCTGTTTGAAAACCAAGGTACGACTGTATTTCTTTTATATGTGGATTCAAGGTTTTCTGCTTTTAATAGTACATCAATAACAGCAAGATAATGTGTTCCCTACCCCTTAAGTAGTGGAAAGTTCCAGTAGCGATGCTACAGGATTTAGACCCTTTGAATGAGCACTGGGGACTTACGGTGTCTTTGTGATCTGAAGAAGTGTGCATGCACACGAAAGCTCATACCAAGAACAAACTTAGTTGGTCTCTAAGGTGCTACTGGAAGGATTTTTTTATTATTATTATTTTGTTTTGTCTTTGTGATATTTGTTTTATTTTACAAATATATAAGCAGCCTGTGTTGGAAGCAAACATGCACTCCTAAACAGGGAGCAGATCTTCTTCTAAGTCAGCGTCCACAACCCCTGCACCCCACTGTTTTTCATACAATGCACTAAACACGCCAACACACATCTCAAAACTCTGCCATTCCTTGTTGGATTCTCTCTCCCTTCAAACTGAAAAACCTGGCTCCAAACTGTTTCAGTGCCTGCTCCTCTCAAGGGCTAGATCCTAGTCCAATCCGGGGTGGGGTGGGGCAAGGAGCAACCTATAATCAATTAGGTTCACTTGACAAAATTCTCAGCCGCCCGTTCACCATGCTTAAGATGACCAAACTCAGAACTGTACCGATGGTTCCCGTTCCACATATGGGCAAACCTTCAGCAATTTAAAAAAAAAAGAAATTGTAACAGAAGAATAAAAATGATATGCGGAAGGAACGTAATAATAAATTGCATGAGAATTTTACAGCAGATAGGGACCAGCTTAACTAACGGAGCTTGTGAGCTGGAACGATGCATTAATTCATTTTTATTTTTAAATGTCTCCATATAGTGCTTCAGGATGCATTAACTTAAGTTGCTCTTCTTACATGCTTTATTTCAGCCATGAAAACCACTCTGAAATTAATAAAACTAATAAACAAAAGCAAAACAAACATTAAACTGATGAGAAGGTAGCAAACCTGACTTGTGGTAGAGAATCTTTTTAAATATATATATATATTCTTACTCACTTGGAACACTACACAGATGATCAGTATTCCACCTCTATCAAATCTACAAGAGTTGGAAGGGGACCCTGAGGATCATCTAGTCCAACCCCTGGCAATGCAGGAATATGCAGTTGTCCCATTTGGGGATCAAACCTGCAACCTTGGCATTATCAGTACCACCCTCTAACCAATTAAGCTAGCCAGGCCATAGGTTGAGATATAAGGCGTTCTATTCACAGACCTCCATTCTAGCCTCTATTCTTGAATCTCAGTAGAAGTACAGATCTGGATATATGTCCCTTTGCCTTTCTTTTTTTCTGAGGTAGTGCCCTTTGTGAGGAATTCCCTGCTCCACTGTTCCTTTCTCCTCTACAGTGGTACCTCGGGTTAAGTACGCTTCAGGTTAAGTACGCTTCAGGTTAAGAACTCCACTAAGAACAGAAATCGTGCTCTGGCGGCGCAGCGGCAGCAGGAGGCCCCATTAGCTAAAGTGGTGCTTCAGGTTAAGTACGCTTCAGGTTAAGAACGGACCTCCGGAACAAATTAAGTACTTAACCCGAGGTACCACTGTATTTGTGTTCCAATGGCATTTGAATACTCTTTTTAAAGAAGGAGAAAAAGTCTTCGATTCTGCTGTTGATCAATTTAATTAATTTATCATTACCTCCAGTTTCTGTGTTCTTTGTGGGGGCTTTGTGTGTGCTGCTTTTAGCTCTTTTTTTTGCAACTGCTTTAATGATACAGTGATCCCTCGACTTACGAATGCCCCGACTTCCGTATTTTTCGAGTTACAAGGGATCAAAGGGACCGCACGCTTCCGAATTTTTTCGACTTCCGAAAAGAAGTCGCGGCCGTTTTAGATAGGGTTTTCTTGAGTTACAAAGTTTAGATAGGGTTTTTTTCGATCTACGAATTTTTTCTCCCCAATGCATTCCTATGAGGACTCGACTTACAATTTTTTCGACTTCCGACGGTCCCGTCGGAACGGATTACCTTCGTAAGTCGAGGGCCCACTGTAATAGTATTTTGGTTTTGATCTTTGTGGTTTTATACTTCATTTGCAACCCCTTCTTGGGAGTCGGAAAGCGGGGTACTTTTCAAACGCAGGAGAAAAGCAGGATGCAATATTTTTCTACAAACAAAATAACTAAATAAATTCGTATTACGTTTAATATTAAAAGGCTTGTGGTTTGGAGAAGAACTGCAGCTCGGTGGTACAGTAAATGCTTTTCATGAAGAAGGTTCCAGGTTCAGATCCTGACATCTTCAGATAAGGCTGGGAAGACTCCTGCCTAAAACTCTGTGGAATTGCTGTCAGTCAATATAAAGATACTATCAAGCTAGACAGACCCATGATCTGACTTGTATAAGGCAGTTTTCTATACTTCTGTGAGTTGCTGACCTGGCAGTTCTGAGCTTGATCTAAAACCTGTCACAAAGGCTTACAGCATACTAAATGTGGAATTTCTATCAAGCATACAAGGGCTATTGTCAATGTAACCAAAGGTTACCTTTGCTGAAGATAACTTTTGATAAAGAGAGATTATACCAGGTGTTGCTGCAGAAGCCATCATTGTAAAAAATTCTCTTAGTTCATGGTATTGATCAAATGCATAGTTGAGTAAAAACAACATGAAACAGGACTGGTATTTCAGCTACTAAAAGGAGTCGAGGACCCTCCTACTACATTAACATGTGAATATGTAAAGCCGTTGGCCAGCAAAAACTCCAGTCTTGAGTTATTCAAGCATCTCTTCCAAGAATTTTACCCCAACGATTTTTTTTTAAATGTTTTCAACAACAACAGTAACAACTTTTAACAGTTCCATGCATAATGTGCAGAGGGGGGCTCTTGGAGTAGCATTTTCCATATTAAATTACCGGTAATAATAAAAGGTATACACAAATGCTCTGTTGTAGGTGTCTGCATGTCTGCAAAGGGAACTGACTCAGGCAGAAACACACTTCATTTTTAAGTCTGAGTGTTAAACCTTACCTGTTTAGGTATTCGAAAAAGGGTGTTCTTAAAGAATATATCTTTGGCCTGGCTCCATGTTCCATCAATGATAATGATCACATAGGGATCAGGTGAGCTCAAGTCGACCTCTTCCAAATTTGCTGCTCCAGCTCCAGGATATAATATTAAGGTATTTTTATTTCTGCACACAGATGCCAGCTCAGGGTACCTACATAAATATTGAAAAAGTGACTTTAGTGTTTTCTTTCTTTCTTTCTTTCTTTCTTTCTTTCTTTCTGATGAGTACAAATATAGAACTTGCTCATCTTTTTCGATCCTGCTTATCCCATCTCACCTCATGATATACCTGGATTCTAAGTATTCACACATATCAAATCTGTTTAACATACTTAGCCCCACTGGTTTAGGATACTCCAATTCTTCATTCATCGGAATGAAACTACTTATTTACAATCTTCCCCAAATAAATCCACCCAACACCATTTTCTCTCAAGGACTACCTAAGTGCATGGGGGAAAGAAACCTGAGTATTGCACTCCCATTAACTTGGTAAATGAGACTGCAGAAAGCTGTTAGCCCAGGGGTCGGCAAACCTTTTCAGCAGGGGGCCGGTCCACTGTCCCTCAGACCTTGTGGGGTCGGAGTACCTGCTGCCGGTACTCCTTCATGGTGAGGACGGCGGCAGCGATGGCGCTGGCCGGCCTCTCCTGTCCAGACCAAAGTGTACGACAGCTGAGTGGGAGGAGTGGGCAGACTCTGGAGGCCCCGCGGTGCTCCCCACCCCGCCCTCGCTCCACCCCTATGGGTGGCTCGTCCCACCCCTTGGCGCTCCGCCCCAGGTGCCCGAGCGGCTTCCTCCACCGCTGCCTGTTCCTCCTAGTAATCAGCAGCAACACAGCTGTCGGGAGGTTGGGGTAAGCACTGCCACCAATATGTCAGCTGCTAATTAAAGGTAAAGGTAAAGGGACCCCTGACCATTAGGTCCAGTCGTGACCGACTCTGGGGTTCATCTCGCTTCATTGGCTGAGGGATCCGGCGTACAGCTTCCAGGTCATGTGGCCAGCATGACTAAGCCGCTTCTGGCAAACCAGAGTAGCGCACAGAAATGCTGTTTACCTTCCCGCTGCAGCGGTACCTATTTATCTACTTGCACTTTGACGTGCTTTCGAACTGCTAGGTTGGCAGGAGCAGGGACCAAGCAACGGGAGCTCACTCCGTCGCGGGGATTCGAACCGCCGACCTTCTGATCGGCAAGCCCTAGACTCTGTGGTTTAACCCACAGTGCCACCCACGTCCCTTAGCTACTTAGCTTACATTAAAATCATAGAATTGCAGAGTTGGAAGGGACCACGAGGGTCATATGGTCCAAACCCCTGCAATGCAGGAATCTTTATGCCCAATATGGGGGTCAAACCCACGACCCTGAGATTTACAAACTAGGAAGAGATACTTAAGAGACCTGGAGAAAGCTGTCTGCTTAGCAAAAGAAACTGGTTTGATCATTTTAGAAGTCCTCCTTTATTCACAAGCCAAAGGCTTGCATCTGCAGAATCACTGAGCTGAGGGAGATCCTGAGAAGACATTCATCCCTGACCCAATCATACAGTAGTATTAACTATTAAAATAAAAGCTTCAATGGTCTGCATTTAACATAGAGATTACTTAAATCATCATCAACAACAAAAATCTGTCCTACAGTATCAACCTATGCAGGAGTGAATCCATAGAAGACTGGAACACCGTTATGAAAGAAAGCATGAAACAAGGATATTGCAGTACCAAAGAGTGGCAGGTGTTTTAATAGTAAATCCCACTTCAGAGTGGCTTCATCCTTTTTGAAGTTCCCAAGACTCAAGGAATCACAGGGAGGGGGAACCCCAAAATTCAACATTCCCCTGCCCCTCCAGATCAGAGTCAGATTTGTAAAGATCTTACATCTTGGGATGTAAGGGGGAAAATAAAAGTTGCATTCTATATACACGTGATTTTCTTACAAAGAAAGGACTTTCCTCTTGAGCCTTATGTGCTTCAAAGAGGCTGAGAAAAGCCTGGCAGCTGCTTCAATGTAAACTGAGGACAAACTGAAAGCGTTGATTGAGGTAGAGGTACTCCACTTCAAGCGTTTTCCAGCCGCTAAGGACTGAGCATTACTAAAAATAAATGAAAGTGGGTTTTGTGCCTTTATCGTAATCCTCAACTGATATGAGAAGCCAGAAGGAAATGTCTCCACAGAAGTGGTGCATTTTTCACAGAACTGGTCTACATACACAGGCAGATGCTCCATTCTTTGGTCCTCTCAACCCCAAAATGAACATACTTTTCACAAACTAACAAGGCCACAAATCTCAGTTTTTGATATCTGGTGTGTGCACAAGCACTAAGCCCTTGTCTGCTCGGACTCAGGAAGCAATCAGAAGGGGTAGTAGGGAAGGATGGTTTCCAAAGATCTTGGTGCAGAGCCAGGTTGATGTGAGTATAAATGGTCCTTCATACATTTGTGGATGGTGCGTTGTGGCAAATTGATAAGAAACCAGACTCCTTTGCTGATATATCAGCAGAAGAATTTCCATTTAAGAATGCATACAGATACTAGTAGGGCAGTATGGGAATTTTCAAAACCCATCTTGAAAGAGAGTTTAAAATTCTAAGTCCTTTTTGTTTTGGAAGCCATATTTTTATTATATAGAACCATATTTTTCTTCGCAGCTTAGACTGCCACATGGAATGCATTTATCTGAAGAGTGTCACCTTTGTTGTTCCACTTTTAAGACAGGGCTGAGACGGCCATGCAATTTCATCTAAGAAAGGACAGGGATTTCATGCTGTTCCTAGATATGTTTTGCTTTCCTGAGCAGAATTTGTTAAATCTAAAATGCTGTCTGTTGTAATGCCAGTTACGACTACAGACCAAGACTCCAGGTTACTTTTATCAGACTTATATTTCATAAAGAAAATCCCATATTATATTTGCCATTCTCTTCTATTTTTAGGCATCTCTTTTTGTCAAAAAGGAAACAAACTTTGGTAACATAGATAGGGATTACTCTCTGCACTCTATCTCCAAAGTTACATTTTTCCTAGGATAGTTACCATACTTAGATTAGATTAGATTAGATAAATTTATTGTCATTGTCCGTATATACACAGTACACACAACAACGAAAATCAAACACCCAAAGACCGGATTTGCCTTACACATTTACACATATCTCCAACACTCTCATCCTATTAAGACATAATCTATTAAAACATACCATAATCCAGAATGTAACATAACCTATTAAAAGCATAACATAACCTAAAACCTATCTCCTTTCTTACTATTCACTGCTTGCTATTTCTTACTACTGGCCCTGAGGTCATTATTTAGTGCAATCAAAGCTCTTGGATAGAAACTATTCAGAAGACGTGTGGTTCGAGTTTTCATCGTCCTGTATCTTCTGCCAGAAGGCAACAGTGCAAAGAGGTTGTGAGCAGGGTGGGTGGGATCTCTCAGGATATTGTTTGTCTTCTTCAAGCAGCGAGACATGAAGATCTCATCCAGGGTTGGTAGTTGGAGCCCAATAACATTCTGGGCAATTTTAATTATTCTCTGTAAAGCTTTTTTATCCATTACAGAGCTGCTTCCATACCACGATAATATACTATGGGTTAAGACACTCTCAATGGTACTGTGATAATAGGACATAAGTAGGCGCTGAGATAGATTCAATCCCCTGAGCATTCTCAGGAAATACAACCTCCCCTGCGCCTTCCTCACAACCACATTAATGTTTGCAGTCCATGAGAGGTCCTCAGAGATGTAAGTGCCCAGGTATTTAAAACTGTCAACCCTCTCCACCTCCTCGCCATTTATGTACAATGGTAAGAATACACTTTTCTTCCTCCTAAAGTCAATTATGAGTTCTTTGGTCTTTTTGGTGTTAAGCATAAGATTATTTTCTTTACACCATTGAATTAACCCCTGTATTTCTTTCCTATAAGCAGACTCATCATTCTCACTAATGAGCCCCACCACTGTTGTATCATCCGCAAATTTGATGATTGTGTTGGACTTATACAGTGGGATGCAATCACATGTGTACAGGGAATAGAGAAAGGGGCTTAACACGCATCCCTTATTGTCTATGGTCGATGTACTCAGTAAAATACATCACATAATTAGTTGGCACTATCACCACAAAACTGCACTTGAGAGCTACATTTATTTTATTTTCTTCAGGTTGGAATGATTTCCTCTATAGACATGAACATTCCAAAAATGCTGCTTCCACCTTGAATTCGGAGAGGTAAACTCTTGCCCATTCTGCAAAGTCTCAGCAACTTTTCAATGTGCCCCCCCCACTAAACTTGTTCATTTCCAATACATTTTTGTTGTATTTCAGCTGTCAGTGCCGCAAGTTTATAGACAACTTTTCAGATTGATTTTTCAGTTTAATCTGTGATGAATTTTGAAGATTTAGATTTGTTTTGCTTTTTGTCTGCACAAAATATGAAGATTCTGTTCTTGTAAGTACCTCTGAAACATCAACAGCATTTTAATTTATTAAAATTAAAATTGAAGGTCTTGGGGGGGACCTTTAAAAAGAAGCTAAAATAACAAAGGGAGGAGATATATATATAAAGTACCAGAAAAAACAAATGGGCTTATTTTAGCTTTTTTTAGAAATAAAAATGCAGAACTATGATAATATCGAAAAATTAATTTCAAAGAATTTAATTAGCACAAAAGTTTGCTTAACCAAGTGCAAAATCACCCTAAAAGCTCCAATAAAATAACTTAATGACAGGAAAAATTGATTATTTTATTGCTAATCTGTTGGTAGTATTTGCTTTAAAGTACAGTGGAACCTCAGTTCCCGAACGCCTCTGTTGTTGTACATTTCGGTTCTCGAACACCGAAAACCTGGAAGTAAATGCTTCCATTGTTGAACGTTTTTCAGAACCTGAACATGCGACGTGGCTTCCTCCGAGTGCAAGAAGCTCCTGCAACCCATGGGAAGCTGCGCCTCGAATTCCAAACATTTCGGAAGCCAAACAGATTTCATTAGAAAACCGAGGTACCACTGTATTAGGATACTCTACTGTTCATGCGAAATAGGATTGATGGTTTTAAAAATGCTTGTAAAAATATTTCTTAAAAGAGTTAAATAAATCCTAAAATAATAGTTTCACTACTTCATCAGAACTTTCATGATGAATAATAGAACAAGCACTCTGCCAAAAATACACAATGATAATTAAATAAAGTATTATACATTACAGGATATAGCTTTATTTATTTATGGAATACTTTAAATTAAGCATGACGGTAAATAGATAAAATGCTTGGTGTTTTTCCCCCCTGTGCTATGAAGTTAATAACATTTCTTTGAAAAGATTTCTGCCAGAAGATTACACTGAGCAATAGTAGGCACGCTGTGAAATCTAAAATTTGATCTTGAGGCACATGTTATGATGCTTCAGTATGCCTTTGGGCTGGGGTGTGCTTTACTTCATTTCTCCGTACTTCTCAAAACATCTTATCTTTCCCGCTCATACCATCACATTTATTATACCTCCAACCCTTGAACGCACATTTCCAGCACCTTTTCATTCAGTGGTTGTGACTCAGCGTCGGAATTCCTCAGGTGGCAATTCTCTAAAGAGTGACAGACTAGGGAGTGCAACTACCTAGGTGGAAGCAGGATAAACTGGGCTGGAACTTCACTAAAGACAGAAGACCAATAAATGACAAGAGAGGTTAGTGCAAAGGGCACTCTGTTCTGAAGATGGCTCTGGTTAGAAGACCAAGAACTAGGAAGCCAGGAAGGATGCACAAGGTCTTTATGCTAGCCATGAGTCAGAAAAGAGGGGAGGCTATTGGGTTGTTGTTTTTATTTTTACTATGTATTTTGTGGTTTTATATCTTGATTTTGTTCCGTGAACCGCCCTGAGACCCCCGAGTGTAGGGCAGTATATAAATTCAATAAATAATAATAATAATAATAATAATAATAATAATAATAATAATAATAATAATTCCCAAACTGGTGGAAAACTCTGTAGATACAAACACAATGTTCGGTCTCTTATGGGGTAACAGCTGAACACTTAAGAGTAGTTTAAAAAGGGTTGAGATGCCTTAGATTCCACAAGCAGGTTCAGGAGTTACTAATACTAATTCTTGCATTTATACTTTATTTCAGGGGTAGGCAATCTAAGGCCCGGGGGCCGGATGCAGCCCAATTGCCTTCTAAATCCGGCCCACGGACGGTCCGGGAATCAGCGTGTTTTTACATGAGTAGAATGTGTCCTTTTATTTAAAATGCATCTCTGGGTTATTTGTGGGGCATAGGAATTCGTTCATTTCCCCCCAAAAAATATAGTCCAGCCTCCCACATGGCCTGAGGGACGGTGGACTGGCCCACGGCTGAAAAAGGTTGCTGACCCCTGGTTTATCTCCTTGAGAAAAGAGAAGTAACTTGCATCCTGATAATAGACATCTGGATGATAACACATTGCCCAGAGCAGGGCTGGGTAATATCAGCTTTTCAACATGGCGGTGTATCGCCAGCCAAACATCACAATTTGGCGATATACAACGATGTTGAAAAAACAAGATGCACTGGCCTCTGCCCATGAGACACCCAGCTCTCACCTTGAGGCGGTTTCACCCAGGGGCTTCTGGGAACGGCAACCGCGCTCCCCTCAGCTGAGCAGTTTCACAGTGCCCCCACCCTACCGCTTGCTTGTGGGAGCCAGCATGGGCTGGGGGCTCCTTTACCTGCTCGACTGAGGCATGGGCAGCTGCACACTCCTCAGTCGAGCAGTTTAAAAGATGCAGAGGGAGGAAAAAGCTGTATTGGTGCCTTGCCGATACAGCTTGTTTCTCCCTCTGCGTCATATGATGGCAGAGTGGGATGGCGGTTTCACTCAGTGATATATCTCTGGTAAAGGTAAAGTGCGGGTTGCGCTGTGGTCTAAACCACTGAGCCTCTTGGGCTCGCTGATCAGAAGGTCGGCGGTTCAAATCCCCATGACAGGGTGAGCTCCTGTTGCTCTGTCCCAGCTCCTGCCAACCTAGCAGTTTGAAAGCATGCCAGTGCAAGTAGATAAATAGGTATCGCTGCAGCGCAAAGGTAAACGGCATTTTCATGCGCTCTGGTTTCCGTCATGGTGTCCCGTTGCGCCAGAAGCGGTTTAGTCATGCAGGGCACATGACCCGGAAAGTTGGCTGTGGACAAACACCGGCTCCCTCGGCCTGAAAGCAAGATGAGCGCTGCAACTCCATAGTCACCTTTGACTGGACTTAACCATCCAGGGGTCCTTTATCTTTACATATCTCTGGTGAAATCACCACTGCCACTCGTGAGTCCTTCTACTAGCAGTGCCTGCTGGAGGAAGGGACTCTTGACTCCCTCCAGTGCATGCTGCTAGCAGAGGGACACGGGAGCGGTGGCGGTTTCACCAGCGATATACCACTGAGTGAAGTTGACATTGCGGTCTGCTCCTCATACCAGTCCTGGGCGAAAAATTGCTATATCCCTCCACAGAGTTAGGGGATATGTGACTTAGAAGTTTGGAATGGATGCAAACCTGACACAAAGCCAGAGACTTATACTAGATGTGAACATAAGGTGGTATCCATGCATGGACTACTCATGCAGTGAGACTTTCCTCCCACTGCTCCCACCCCCTACAGCCCCTAAACCTGTTCTGAGGGTTCCCCCAACCTGCCAAAACAAATTTAGGGGGTGCAGTGGCGTAGAGCAGGCAGGAGACAGGGGAAAGTCTTCCTGCAGGCATGGCCAAACTTGGCCCTCCAGATGTTTTGGGACTACAATTCCCATCATCCCTGACTACTGGTCCTGTTAGGTAGGGGTGATGGGAGTTGTAGTCCCAAAACAGCTGGAGGGCCAAGTTTGGCCATGCCTTACTGTGTGAGCAGACATTGTTTCATGTACACAACAACTTAGGTGATTCTTACTTCAAAGAAAATGGTAGTGAAGCACACAATTATGTGAGGCACCGTCAATTTACTGGACAGAGAATATATATATAGCAGATATATAGCAAAAAGCCAAGAAGCAGATCTGAAGGAATTCATATAGTAAATAAACAGGGCATGAATGATGGATTCAGAGATGTAAAAAGAAGCAATGAGAATTGCCATTTGCTTGGGAGTGTCTAAAATTTGTTTTATTTTGTTTAGGCACACTGGAACATTAGCTTGTTTCACCTTCATTGTATGTGCACTATAAAACACTGAGCCAATTAAAACAAAGTTAATTTACAATTACAAGTAACTGCTCATAGAAAAAAATGGAAGTTAAACTATCAGTGCTCTTTACCTGTCTTCACTGAAGCGACGACCAATCAAGACTTTGCATTTTTCTTCAGGTAGACAAGCAGCCAGAAGGGGTACAGTCCGTAGTACTCTACTTTCCTTCAGTTCATATGGTTATAAAAACAAAACAAAGAGATTTACGTCATTCTTTGAACACATGCAAAACTGGATTTGCCTGTATTATAAACCTGGAAACACTGACTCACAGGAAAAGGAAGAAAACCTCTAAAAACCAATATCCCTTGACAAAATAATGGTATACCTATCCCCAAACAATTGGGTCCAACCTATTACCAAGCAAACATATACCTGAACTTGAAAACGTACAAAGAAGGAAAACAACAGTATTCAGGAAATGAACCACACATACCTATATTTGTATTTACAGTATTTGTGCAATGCCTAATAATCATGTGCTGTGTGCAGCTTGCAACAATAGTGTGTGTTGATCGGGAGATATGATATATACATAGCTATTTCTAGCTGATAGAAAAAATAAAGTGAAGGAAAGTTATTTCACACTTAAAATCTGAGATATCTGCAAACCAATAGTCAAAAGAGCTACAAAGGAAGGATGTACTAAACTGCACTATTTTTCTCATCACAGGAGAAAACAGCAAACAGCTTGAGCAAACACAAAACAAGTAAGCTTTAGCCTATAAGGTTAGAGACTGTTGCTGAGGTTGATAACAGCTTTAAAAGTGACTGAATTTCACAGGGCTTAAGCCAGTTTTCACTTGCGTTATTTCCTGTTTGCTGAGCTAACTGCTAGTTGAACCTTTCCATTTCCCACAACCTTACTCACCTCTGCTGGATGCTGGATGATATACAAACAGGTGGAGACTTTCAGCGGGTGGACTGGCAAGAATGGACACAAACACACTTTCTCAGGACGGCTATAGGATAGAAAGGAGTAGAGAAAAATCTATACATCAGGAGTTAATATATAATGCAGTTTTATTATGTAACATGTGCATCTTTACCTGTGTGCTTTTCTGCTACGTTTTACAAAACCCAAACAACGGTGTGGTTCTGTAGGCGCTCTAAAACAATACACTGAAGTATCTGAAGAAGTGTGCATGCACACAAAAGCTCATACCAAGAACAAACTTAGTTGGTCTCTAAGGTGCTACTGGACAACTTTTTAATTTTATTTTTATACATTTCTACAATAATAAATTATGCAACTCACAATTTGCTCACTTTTCATAACACACAAAATCATTCTCACCAATAGCAGGGTCGGCCCTGTTAGTCCTACAGAAAGGAAGTCCATAGTGTCTTAGACGTTCTTAAATTTATATCCCACTTTCTTTCAGTGGAACTCCATGTGATGTACACAGTTGCTATGACTTTGTTGAATTTTATTAATCATTTTGATGAATAATTTCTTATATTTTCTGATATTTTGAATTACTATGACTTTATGGAATTGCATTAATCATTTTGATGAAATGTGTTATTAATTTGCTTTATTGTGTTTGACAGTATAGCGGTTTTGAACCACTTTGAGCTTGGAATATGTCATTGGAAAAATGGAATACAAATATTAAAATCAAATATAAATCTCCCACCCAGGCACAGAACAGACACAGAGGTACTTCAGCAAGGTATTAAGATTCTGTTGTACATCTGGAAGGAGCACCTATACCTCTGAGGGTCTTCTAGTACATTTGCCCGAGCGGGAGGGCATGGTACAAAATGCTGCAGATGGCAGATCTGTAACTTTCCAGCATGGGTTTTTAGGGAGCACAGAAATATGTAGGTGTGAAATTGACATTCCTCCCCCTAGCAGAAGTGCTTCTGTTTGCCCAGCAGATTATCTGGATCCAATCCAATGTCTGCAATATTAGGAAGCAGATGTTTCTGATTGAATGATGGCAGCTCATTTGTGATTCAATCAGAAGTCGTGTCGCATATTGAAGGAAATCAATTTCACTAAACAGTAAAAGATACTTAATTCAACAGCCCAAAAGAGAGAAGGTGAGAGAAAACCAAATGCTACAAAGTCTGAAGGTCAACACACACCTTATGAATTCCTATAGTAACTTCTATAGTAACTGCACATTTTCTGTTCAAATACAATCTCATTAAAGAAACATCCAGTGGTGTTAACTATTTATGCTTATACTTACATTAGACAATTAAAATTATATTTGTTTACCATTCTAAGAGTTCAAGTAATCTCAGCTTGCAATTATGGCAACAGGCAGTTATTATATGTTCATAAATTATCTACACACCTCCACCTCCCCTACATATATTATTCAAAACCAAAGATCACACTGTTTTACTAACTTTTAGAATATATGAAGAAACGCCACATAATGGCTCTTTTCCGTCTCTCATACACACAAAATCAATATTAAATAACATGATTTAATCAGTAGAGTTGAGAAATAATCCATTAATGAAATAGCAGTATGAATCAAACCTTCTGTTTTGCTCAGATACTTGGAGGATTTCATGGTCTCCTAAAGAGAGAGAATTGGAGTTCTCTAAACATGCATTTCCATTAAGTGGCCAGATGGCTCTGGAACCCAGACAGGCTTGACCTTAGGTAACTAGGATTTTGTAGATCAGAAGCACACAGAAACTAACCGGCAAGCAGAAATCTTATTCACACTACTGCAATGTGTTCTTATCCTGGCATAAGCCCCCAGCCCAGTCAATGCCTGGCTTGCACATTTGCTAAGGGCAGCTTTCACAGAGATGGCTGGGGTCATCAATTTGAAATGTTACTTAAGCAAGGTAATGTTACTTAAGCCAAGAAAAGTGGCAATGCAACACCATCCCCATATATCATACCTAGTTTTTTAAGGGGTGTGTAATCCTTTTCAGAATAGGCATATGCTTGGACTACAGATCACACAGACATGTCCTCAACATCTCAGTTACTGAGGTTCCCAATCCTGGGAGAGGATTCTAATTGCATTCAGAACTTTCCTTCAGAGCGCTGTGAACATGGGGAGGTCTGAAATGGAACCAGCATGTGTGGGGCCACAACTTGTATCCTCCAGGTTTTGAGCCTACACACATTTGCCCTGAAGGCATGGATATGGATAATGTTGAATAAGCCCCTTAACTGCTCTGAAGAGCTCCACTAGATCGTATAATGAAGGTGTCATGGGCCCAGAGCAGGAATCCTCGGAGGCAGTCTTCTGACAATGGAAGCACTGAGGGGGAGATGGATACTCTCAGTGATCAGCCCCATGTGGAGTCACACTCAGTGGAACCTGCATCTCTTCTCCTGAACCCCAAGGAGACACTCCTGACATCAAACTCTCGATTCTTGGTCCACAGGCTCCTCAGAGGTTCAGGAGAGACCTAAGGAGAAATCCTCATGGCTTGAAACTCCAGGACATAGAAGAAGGCAACAACTGTGAAGACACCAGGCCCTTTTACTGGCCAGATGTGGCACGTGGGGATACAGTCTCTAGTTAATGAATACCTAACCCAGGATTTATGGCTCTGCCTCAATTGCAGGATTGCCGTATTGGCCTGAATAGAAGCTGCACTCCCCCCCCCCCCAAATTCCGACCGTGAAAAGTTAAAGTGCAGCTTAAATTTGCGACCTTACAAAAATGGGCTTTTACGATATCGCTGCTGAAACAGACATATGGTAAAAAGGAACGAAAACATGTTTTATTGCTGAATTGCGAGCTTGAGACTGTTGTGCAATTAATTCTATTGTCATTCATCGCTTTCCCCATATTTTACAGTGCAGTATTGATTTTGTATTTGCATTTACGGTGCTACGAACAGCTGTTTAACCCACTTGTGGGTCCTCTCTAGTACCCGTAGGATTTTCTTCTACATTTGCCATTTACAGGTGTGAGTGCCTACAGAATTTCAAGGGAACAGCTTATATTCAGGTATTGTCTTTTTTTATCCCCCCCCCCTCTTGAATTTTAAAGGTGCGGCTTATTTGCGGGTGCGGCTTATATTCAGCCAATATGGCACTAACTGTGATTCTGAAATCTTCTCCATGGTTCTTCTCCAAGGTCCTGAACCTGCTATGTCTCACCTTCCTCTCTGGAATCCTGGGACTACTTCCTCGTTTTGGCCATCACTTATCCATGGTGATGGCCGTCCTCGTGGATCTGGACATTAAGGACAGGTGAAAAATGTCTTCACCATTGTCACCTCCACAGAGTAGGCATTCAAATAGGCTCCAAGTTGTATCTGGCTAAACCAGGGATGAGGAACCTGTGGCTCTTCAAATGCTGTTGGAGGAACTCCCTTCAGCCCCAGTTAGCATGATGTAAATTCATAAATTCTTTGGTTCTAAGCTTTGGTCTACTGTCCGAGTGCTAATTCTTCTAGTATAACTTACCCTATGGCAAGTGAGTTAAAGACTCAAAAGGATAGTTGGGTTAGTTGGGTTCTTGAGTACAAGTGAGCATAGTAGTATTTCTCATTTGTGCCATCATTTTGGTCCTTGCTGAGTTAAACAGCACAAGCACACCAGGATTTCACTCTCCTAGAAAAACATAGTGGGGGAGTTTCAGATGCAAGTAGGCTACGTAGCATGGCTGGCTGGCAAAGGCTGGAAAAACTGGCACCATTTCTGTGACGTGCATCTAAATTCCAGGGAGAGTAGGAAAGATGCAATCAGACCTAATGATGCACCACAAACAACACTTTTCATGGTCTTATATGGATTGTAAATGTTTCCCTGAAGTGGTACGAAATGGCCAGAAACAGCGGGCATTTGGAATTCCTCTACGGCGGCATGAATTATCAGGATTTGGGCCATAGTCAGCCCATGGGCCTTATGATGTGGAGGCCTGTTCAATAAAATTGATCTCTGCTTCCTTCACACCGCAGTAAATATTGATTAAAGCCTTTGTAAATTATACAGCTTTCAGTTGAGCCAATTCTAGCTTGTAATAGTCAGGTATGATGACATTCATAGATAAGAATTTTATATTCTCCCCCACTCCTGAAAGATTTTTCTTCAATATGATATAATATGAATGCCAAACAATGATAAAAAGTGCGTCCTGTTGTGTCCAACCAGTTTCCATCTTGTTTCCCTTCCTTTCAAGTGAAGCCAGAAGGCTCCCTGTTGTGGAGATTCCATCTAAGATCAGCATAAGTGCAACATCCATTCCAACACTATTGTTTCTTTTCGTTCCATCTTCATCGTACATGTCTGATATGTACAGAACGCCTGGCTGATGTTGGCAGCAAGATGAAAGCAAGTGAAAATGAATCCAGGAGATAATTTTGGGCCATATTCTACGCAAGGCTGCCTTCAGTTGGAGGCTGCAGCCAATTCCTAATACTTATGAGCCAACTGTTTTAATTGGCTGCTTTATTGCATTCCCTTCTTTCTGTTCAATTTGTGCTGTTGCAATTTTTAACTCTGTAAGCTACCTTGGTCCTTGATTGACAAAAGGGTGGGGGTATGAACGTTAAAAATAAATATATCACATAAGAGCCATAATAAATTATTTGTATCTGTCTACACAGCAAAAGAGATAGGGCAGATCCTATCTCTATTTCTCAGAAAGGGGATCTGAGGAATTAAGGCAAATAGTGGTGACAAAAGACAAAGTTCTAAGATTATTGAAAATGGACAAATCATTGGCATTCTCCTGAGTTCTTTAAAGAACTGAAATGTAAAATTGCTGATCTTATAACAAAAATGTGTAACTTATCCCTAAGATCAGCTTCCATACCCAAGGACTGTGGTTGATGTAACATTAATGTTTGAAAAGGGAACCAGACAGAATCTGGAAAACAACAGGATGGCTAGCTTAGCATCTATTCCAGGGAAAATGGTGAAAAGCTTTATAAAATATAAAAAGCCTATAGAAGAACAAGACTTGCTGAAGCAGAATCAGCATGGCTTCTGTAAGGGTAAATGCAGTCTCATTAACCTTCTACACATTTTGATAAAAGTATCCCACCCTATTCCTGTGATCATAATGGTCCTTTCCAATTCTACAATTCTATTCAAGGCTGATGAGGGGTGGAGTTTGGGAGGTGATATGGCCGGAGGAGACTTCTGAGAGTCAACTAGAAAGTTCTGGAAGGCCACATTAGGAGTCCAAATCTGAGGTTCCCAGCCCATGTTATAATTCCTTCAGGAACTCTGTAAATCTTTGTGCTTGAAAGTTTGGGAAGTGATAAAAGCCTTCTCTAAATGAGCTTTTGTGGCTAGTTTTAGGAAATAGGAGTTGTATATGTGTGCTAATCTCTCAGTACAGCTTAACCATCTAGATCATAAAATGGTTTTAAGCACCAAAACCCAAAGGGATAATCCTGGTTAGAACTCAAAAGGATGTTTACTAATTCCCATCTTCATATAAATATTTTCCAACTGCAAACTCTATCATTAGGACACTTTTCAAACACAGTTGCATATGGCTCTTTTGAAGCTGGCAGTAAAATAATATGATCACAGGTGTACAGAAAAACAGAAACTGGGGAGAAAAATATTCAAAACATTTGTTGTTTCCAATGTAATAACCATCAGAAAATTATATGAAAAGAATGGGGGAGAAATCAGAGTTACTGAATGATGTTTCTTGTAAAAATTAAAAACAGGCATAGAAAAACACTGAAACAGGTGCTCACAATCTTCAGTTCAATCTATTCATAGGGATATAATATGCATCTAATTTCCTACATAAGAATGAGATTGTGGATCGTTTTTTCCTCTTAAATGAATGATTCAATAAAGTGTGATATTTGAAAATGAGCAGGGAATTCTCTAGAGAAAGCCATCCATTTTTAATAATCCAATTGCCCAAAACAAGAGGCTTGTGTGTTTCAAATGCAGATGATGAGTATGAGGCAGAGTCAAAGACAAGCAGGAGAGCGAATTAACTGTTAAAAGTTCTTTTATGTTGCATCAAGCTTGCCAATCTGTCACCTCTATCATATCCATTCTCAAATCACCATTTGAAACATATCGCTTCACTTTGTGCCCAGTAGATTTGGAATCACCTTTAAGATTGCAGTCATTTTTTGAGCGGCGGGGCGGGGGGGGGGGATCCTGTGTGAGCTACAGGGAATCAGCCATAATGCCTGAAAATGAAGCCCTCTTTGGGCAATCATACTTGCAAGACTACCATTATACACACAAGGAGCAGAGCAGGGGTGCACTAGTTGGTTCTGCTCTTGCAACCCCTGCTGCTCCCCCCGCCCACATCCACATGTGTTTGGGCAAGGTCTGAAGCAGAGATCCTGCTCTACATACATGGGCACCTGGTCTGCATGATTTGGTTCTAAATCATGATGGGAGCCAACTGCGACGGGCGCGTTGGCACTTTTTCCTCTCACGCCGGTGGGCCCGCTCTCACTCAGATAAATTGCCCCCCACCTTATTAAACAACCCTTTGCCCAAAGTTTTCTTTTCATTTCCTCTTATAATTCTAGCCCTGAGTATCCTGCGGGGGGGGGCACCTTTGTGAGGGGATAACTAGTAAGTTGGAGTCTCAAGACAGATTTTCTTTAAAGAAAGATTTATATAAGGCAAGATGGTATATAACACACATAGATTAAACTTAGGTTACTTCAAGAAAAGAGTGCGGTTTCACTTTAATTAATCTTCAGTTGTTTTTGAGTTATAGGTTTGGTTCCTTCATACGGTGATACTTTCTTTCAGTTAAAAGTAAAGGTAAAGGACCCCTGACAGTTAAGTCCAGTCGCGAACGACTCTGGGGTTGCGGTGCTCATCTCACTTTACTGGCCGAGGGAGCCGGCATTTGTCCACAGACAGTTTTTCCAGGTCATGTGGCCAGCATGACTAAGCCGCTTCTGGCGAAACCAGAGCAGCACACGGAAACGCCATTTACCTTCCCGCTGAAGTGGTACCTATTTATCTACTTGCACTTTGACGTGCTTTTGAACTGCTAGGTTGGCAGGAGCTGGGACCGAGCAACGGGAGTTCACCCCGTCGCGGGGATTCGAACTGCCGACCTTCAGATCGGCAAGCCCTAGGCTCAGTGGTTTAGACCACAGCGCCACCTGCGTCCCCTTTCAGTTACCCACCCCCTTTAACAATCCTGCTCCTGAGGAACTTTAAGTAATAGACCAGAGGGCTCTCCACATCCCCTCCCTTCACTGGATCTGGGAGTTTCTTCTTTTCCTTGGAAGAATCTCTCCCCTCCAGACTAGAATTGAGTCCCAAGTAGGCTGTTCCTTTCCAGATCCTAATTCTTCTGGCTCAACCTCTGCCTCCCAGTAAAATTCTGGTCTATTCCTCCTACAGGACACCACATTCTGTCCTTCACAATACGCTCAGAGTGGAAGTTGTTTTTTTTACCCGGAAGCAACTCTTTCTCCCATTCACTCTTTATACCTCAACCTGTCTCCCTACCTATCTTCTAACCTCCCCAAACTCAATCCCAACCCCCCCCCAAACCAACCCTCTTAACTCCCTCAACTCCTTAACCAACCCCCAACTCCTAGCTACCTGTCTCTCCTCAAATCCTCTCCTTTTAAACTCTCCCTCCTAGAACCACGGCCAATCAGAGGCTGCTGTTCATTAACCATTTGCTGGTAGGGAAAGAAACACTTGGTTTTGCTGGACAGGTTGAATCAACAACATTTTCGTCACACCAACACATTTAAAACAGGTTCCTCCTTTCAGACTTTTCCACCAGTGCATGACAGTAGGCCACCAAGCACAGCCCCACTGCTCCCTCATGAGATGAGAACCATGTGAATATGAATGATTGAACAGGGCTAGAAACAGCCATATAAACATACAAAACAAAAAGAGGGGTGTGATTTGAGGAAGATTGTTTAAGGGTGGTGGTTAAGACTAATGGCAGAGTAGTCTAGACACACTAAGGTTCTCTGCAAAGTGAATTGCTATTCACTCAGATGTCTAGGGCAAATACAGGAGAAGGGTTTCGCATCTTAAAAGTTCAAAGAAAGCAACTGCTTGCTTTCAGTCAGGATTCAACGTCATTTAAATGCTGGTTTCCTTCTAAGCAAAGAAAAGGGTGACAACTAATGCCAGCTTTGATCCTGACTCTTCTCTCGTTGACACCTCGCCTGACATCATTAATTCACTTCTCATTACTCCCAAAGATCCATCAGATTGTAATGATTTTCAGTCACAACTCAACAAGTCCAAATTGGGACAAATGTGGCAAAATGTCTGGAAGACACTGGTTACAGTAGTAGAGTGTCACTTGCTGAAGTTAATAACAGAAGAGACACATAAAAGTACATCCCCACTGGAAAGGCCTTTAAAGCAGCCAATATATTTCCTGATGAGTTTAATATTCGTGCTCAACTTTTAGGACATCAAAGTCAGCTAATGAACTCTTGGGAAGGAAGGATGGTATTAAATTACTTGAGCGGCTGCATTAACTAACTACGTCAGGCGGAGAGTACTGGTTGTGGGACCGCAGGGTGAAGCAGACATTATCGTACTGAGGCTTACACAAAACTCAGATTTGGGATGGACCCTGAGAATCTGGCTACAGCTATTCCCCTTATTTCAATAATTATAATTGAGGTGATTGAGAATACCAAGGCAAAGAGCTTATTTGGTGTTTCTAAATGGGTAAATGAGGGGTCTGCAAGGCACACAATTACAGGCCCTTGAAAGGGGGAGCCAAGGTTGCTCTATCCCACCCTGGGATATATTTTATCATGGCTGGATAGAACTTTCTTAGTCTCAAATCAATGTAAGCTCTTCCTAGTTACGTATGGGTAAGTAGCTCTGAGGCTACTGGAGACACAACTCTCCGTGGATATAAGTGGAGCCTCTTTCCTGACAGTAGAATGCAGAAGAACCACATTTCAAGCTTATGTTTAAATATAAGATACACTAGATAAATCATCTCTGCACAATTGGGAGCATAAATATATATATGTCTTTGGGCTGCATTTTAAAATGTTATGAGGGAGGAAGAGAGAAGATGTCTGGAGGAAAGCAGAATCTTCACTGAGGAGCAGGCCACAGCCAACAAAGGCCAAGGTGTCCATTAATTCAGGCTTGCCAGAAATAGATTGCCATCAGCGACTGGGGCTGGCTCAAGGCAACCATGTGGTGCCTCTGATTTGCATCATAATCTGCAGTATGAGTCTAGCTCTTTAAAAAGAGAAAATGTTCAGTTCTGTGTTCAATGAACTCAACAACTTAATACTTTCAGGTCAGAAGTCTCCTGATTTGTTCTATGAAGACATCTGTTGTTTGTATCTTCTTGAGTTGGTCAAGAGTCAGTAAATTGGGGATAAGGAAGTTCTGGTCCTCTAGGACAGTGTTTCCCAACCTTGGGCCTCCAGCTGTTTTTGGACTACAGTTCCCATCATCCTTGTCCACTGGTCTCGCTAGCTAGGGATGATGGGAGTTGTAGTCCAAAATCAGCTGGAGGCCCAAGGTTGGGAAACACTGCTCTAGGAGACTTCTAACTTCCTGTCAGCACCAGCCAGCAGAGCCAATAGTCAGGGCTGATGCGAAATGCACCCGTACAGAAAATTATGATAATCAGAGGATTGATTCTGAATGCAGTCCAGAGATAATCTGGAAGGAGCTTTAATCTTCTTCTATTTACCTTTTCCTTGCTCTGAGGCCCTCCTGGGGAAAGGTACAAAGTAATTAGCTGTCTCCATTTGCTGCAGAAGCAGCCGATAATGTCTTAACTTGCTGTCCACAGGTGGAGGTTAAATGCATCCCAATAGCAGTGGGAGAAAACATCATTAAAACTTTGTGTAAGTCTTCCATAACTCCATACTCCAGGTGAGCTTCACCCATGATAAGGTGTGAATTGCCATGTGAGCCGCACCTATGGTGCCACAACCATATTTTGGAGAAAAAGAAGGAAAGAGAAATCTGTACAGAAAGAGAAAGTGAGGAAAATAGGTAGCAAGTAAAAGGTTAAAATAATATGTAAGAAATTATTTCCACAAGCTTCTAATCCCTGGGTAGGCAAACTAAGGCCTGGGGGCCGGATTCGGCCCAATCGCCTTGTAAATCCGGCCCGCGGACGGTCCGGGAATCAGCATGTTTTTAGATGAGTAGAATGTGTCCTTTTATTTAAAATGCATCTCTATGTTATATGTGGGGCCTGCCTGGTGTTTTTACATGAGCAGAATGTGTGCTTTTATTTAAAATGCATCTCTGGGTTATTTGTGGGGCATAGGAATTCATTCTCCCCCCCCCAAAAAAAAGTCCGGCCCCCCACAAGATCTGAGGGACAGTGGACCAGCCCCCTGCTGAAAAAGTTTGCTGACCCCTGTTATAATCCCTGCAAAATGCAGTGATGAATTTGCTATAGAACGGCAAGACAAACAGCTATTTGTCTGATCTGCTTTGCAAAGAACTACTGGTAGCACCCAGTTTAGATACTGATAAGAGTTCAAAAGCCAAATTTCTTTTATTCACTCCCACAACCACGGACCCCTTTAAATTCATGCCCATTTCAAAATAAGTTCTTTTTTTAAAAACTAAGCTGCCTGCCAGCCGGCCATTTCCCGCAAACTTGGGCAGCAGCAAGAAGAGCTTGCAGCATTTTTAGGTCTCCTGATTAAGGCCAAGGTTATGCTGAAAAAACAAAAGGCATCATCTTGTTCCTGGGAACAAAAGATAAGGCTGTGCATACTCGCACAACAGCATTTAGGTCATAATTCTGAGACCTTGGATCCCATGGCATAAAACCTTTTGCAAACATGGTTTTAGGAAAAGGTGACTGATCCCGACAATCTGAAGCCTTGAGATGATGGGTCCCAATTAAAATTTAAAGCTAATCTAGACCCAATCAAAATGGAGTCCTAATTAGTATGTCTCAGTCAGGCCCACTTCAAATCTAGCCTGGGGGAACGTTGCCCATCCATCGCTGCAAAGAACAAATCGTAACAGATTATTTACTCGAACATTACTATGACAGAAAATCTGACTAAGCATTTCTTCACTCTTCCATTCCAATGACCATTTGATAGAAAGGGAACAGAGGGGGGGGGAGAATTAAATAAAGAATAGAAATGAACTCTACATTATGGGTTCTATTGGCTCATTTAAAAAGAAAGGATTTATGCGGGTAATTTCCATTAACAAATTGTAATGCAAGTTGCCCACAAGTAAAAAGGGAACAGTGTTATGATTACTTGAATTATGTCTATATTTTAATTGAATGGCATTGGACAACACCAAGAGCACTAAAAACCAATCTCATGCCAGGGACATTTGCTAAAGTTTATTGGGTTTTTTTGTTTTTAACTTAGCAGGGAAAGTCAAGAACTAATGAACCTTAGTGTTGTCATTTTTAATGCATCTTGCTTAGTGGTGTGAGTTGACTTAGTGGTGAGCATGACATGAGATACTTATTGTCTTCATTTTGCTGAACCAGGTGTAGTGCTAATGGCATTTAAACGTAGCCATTAAGAACAATTCATTAATGAAGACTTTAGAGGATGTTTCTGTTCCACACATCACCAGTAGCACCTGCATTTCTAAGAGCAGTGAGAGTTATCAGTCAGCAGTTTGTGGATTCTGATGGCAGCAATATTCACCCTGTCAGATACCTTTTTCAGAGCACCAATAAAATAAGATAAAAATCACAGAAAGGGAATTGGCTGAAATTTCCAGTTGCCCTCTCGGAGTTCATATGAACACAAACATAAAAATGTATACAGTCGTACCTTGGTTTTCGAACAGGTTAGTTCTCAAACCTTTTGGCAAGCACCGAAACCCGGAAGTAACCTGTTCCGGTACTTCCAGGTTCTGCGCAGAGCGCAATCCGAAAAAACGTAACCTGCAGCATTCACAACCTGAGGTATGACTGTAGGTCTGTTGGATAAAGAGGTCTCAGTATATTATGCCCTCTAGTGGTAATAGTATATTTGGGGATTGCCATTATATTTCTATAAATACACCTTATTTAAAGCAGCAGTATGACTATTTAGTCATTTATTAAGTGAGAAACTTCTCAAAAGCACCTTCTGTTCCAAGATTAGGTCAGCATCAGTTCGCTTTGTTTATTCCCCAATTTCCTCGAAGCAGGTTTAAAGTAGTGCTGTATATACCACTTTCCCATAAAATCTCAGAATTGTAGAGTTGGAAGGGATCCCAAGGGTCATCTAGTCCAACCCCCCTTTTCACCCAGTGTGGGGATTGAACCCACGACCCTGAAATTAAGAGTCTCATGCTCTACCAACTGAGCCATCCCAGTTCTGGAATATGTTCTTAGTTTCCCAACACTGACATACCAACACCAATCAAAAGTGACTTGTAGCTCATGTATTTTCTTCTGCAAAATAGAATGGAATTTTAAAATATCAGGTAAATTATACACTGAATTCCATCTGAGTTTAATGGGACCCAAGTAATTAAAGGACATCAGTACATAACTTTGGGTTAAAAAACACTGCTTTTCATTATGCTGGAGCTAGAATTGCCAACCTTTTTTTAAAAAGATCAGTACCTTCAGCAGAACTTGCGGAAATGAGGCTGATGGGGTTTCTTTCCTGGAACAGATATAAAATATTGGAAGCACTGTAGCTGCTTAATTTCTGCATATTAAGTTGGTATTAAAAGGGACAAGACTAGAGCCAGAAAAATGAGGTGTAGGTTCTGAAAAATGAGTATTGGAGCATGTGTGCAGACAACTTACATATATTTTAAGTAGTTGGAAATCTTGTAACACATTAAAAGCTGAGTGTCTTTATATGCTCTGAAATTACATTATATACTGAATGTGTGCAAACTAACAATAGAATTGCTTTATGGGAGAATAATAATAGATCTTTAGTGCTAGATTTTATCTATACTGTATTTGAAATTATTGTTTTTATTAGATTTCTTAGCCGCCGTTCACTGTAGAGTCCCAAGTTTCAACTATTTTAAAATCTATTAAAACAAATTACAGTCAAAAGCAAAGAGTGGGTCTGTGTGTGTGTGTGTGTGTGTGTGTGTATCAGAAATCAATCTCAGGCTAGGGAAAAAGGTGTGTATTTAGCATACAAGAAAACTACACAATGAAGATTATGCATTTTTATCGACTTCTTTTTTTAACCTCAGGGTACCACCCCAGAGAAGGTCTTATCCCTGGATACCATCTATCTGCCTTACCCCTGACACTTAGAAACCAGTAGAAGGGCATCTATGGATTGGGGTCAAGTGAAAGAAGTCACTTTCTTCCGCAGAAGCCCATCTGTGTATTAATATAATACACAGGTACTCATTAAGATGGGGGCGCAGGTGGTGCTGTGGGTTAAACCACAGAGCCTAAGGCTTGCCGATCAGAAGGTCGGCGGTTCGAATCCCCACGACGGGGTGAGCTCCCGTTGCTTGGTCCCTGCTCCTGTCAACCTAGCAGTTCAAAAGCATGTCAAAGTGCAAGTAGATCAATAGGTACCGCTGCAGCGGGAAGGTAAACGGCGTTTTCGTGCGCTGCTCTGGTTCACCAGAACCGGCTTAGTCATGCTGGCCACATGAGTACGCCGGCTCCCTCGGCCAATAATGCGAGATGAGCGCCGCAACCCCAGAGTCAGTCACGACTGGACCTAATGGTCAGGGGTCCCTTTACCTTTACCTTACTCATTAAGATGGACTATCTCCACTGATTGAGATCTCTCTTCCGTGCTAAAAGAATGCTCTTTTGTTTATCTCTCAACCCTATAAATTGGCTCACAATTTATGCAAAGCAAAATGGAGGAGAATGCCTGAGATTAATGTAAATAAAGGGCATGTGTCAGGGGAGGAAGGGTTGTTGAATGCTTTTAAGGTACACGTTAGGCCAGCTTATTTTCAAAGCTATTTATCAGCCAATGCTAGAGGCAAGGACTCCAGGACTCTCACTATAATGCATAAGCGTAATAATAATAACCTTAACAATTGGTGAAATGAAGTAGAACCTTGAAGTAGCAGCTTTGTTTGGTTTTATTGTGTTTATACCTTTGGAGAAACTAATGGAGTCTGTGTATTTCTGTTGTGAACCACCCTGGGGTCTTCGGGTGAAGGGTGGTATACAAATCTAATAAAAATAATAATACAATATATAATTGTAGTGACGTCCGCAACTGACAGTTACCTTCACTTACGAATAACTGGAGCACACTGCCTCCTTGTTTTAGACTAATTAAGAATCCAATTTACAATCAGCTGCTGAAAAATAGAATTATTATTATTTTATTTTATTATATACACTGTTTGGACTGGGGTTTTGTTTTGTACTTGAAGAAAAAGATTAATCAGTTTTCTGGGCGTAGGTTTTTTAAAAACAAAACAAAACAAAACACAATAGATATGCACATTTTAATAAAGGATGTGTTGCCTGTAAGTTCATACCTGCAGGAGAACCTGTCATTTTCTGGTATTCCAGAACAAAGAAACTAGACAATACATGGAATTATAAATACATTTCTTTTAGAATTCTAAGGGACCCAGGTGGTGCTGTGGGTTAAACCACAGAACCTAGGGCTTGCTGATCAGAAGGTCGGCGGTTCGAATCCCTGCGACGGGGTGAGCTCCCGTTGCTCGGTCCCAGCTCCTGCCCACCTAGCAGTTCGTAAGCACGTCAAAGTGCAAGTAGATAAATAGGAACCGCTCTGGTGGGAAGGTAAACGGCGTTTCCGTGCGCTGCTCTGGTTCGCCAGAAGCGGCTTTGTCATGCTGGCCACATGACCCGGATGCTGTACGCCAGCTCCCTAGGCCAATAAAGCGAGATGAGCGCCGCAACCCCAGAGTCGGACACGACTGGACCTAATGGTCAGGGGTCCCTTTACCTTTACCTTTAGAATTATATTCTATTATTAATTAATTAATTAATTAACTTTATATACTGCCCTATAACCACATAGGACTCAGGGCGGTTCACAGGATAAAATCGCAATATAAAAACACAAAATACATACGATAATCAATATAAAAACAAGAACAACCCAATAAACCCCCCCCCCAAATAATCAGAGAGGGGAAATATAATTTAAAACACACAATATTTGTAATAAAACATATAAAAATAAGCACCCATCAGGTATCATCAAGGAGTAGATTAAAAGATCATTTTAACTGTCTTTCAAATCAAAACATTTTAGCCATTGCCCCCCCCCCCAATTGTAACCATTCATAGAAGCTGTTTGATCCTGTGGAGGTTTCCATGAAGGGGTGCTGGGAGGCCTATTTTCGATCATTCCCCCTTCCTTCTGCAGCCCTTGTCCCCATCCCCAAATCTGATCCAAGGGTTGGGGAAACCCTTGTGACAGCATTTGGTGGGAGGAGCAGAGGTGGCATTGAGGGCTGCAAGAGATAGGTGGAATTTGCAAAAACTGCCTCCTTCCTTCCATTATAGAAAATCTGTTTTTTTTAAAAATTAAGTATCTGTAAAATACTTTTAAAAATAGGTGTTTTGTGTTTGCTTTTACAGTCTCTGCACAACTTACTACATAGATTTTTCCTACTAGTTTATAAAACACGGAATGCATATATTGTAGGTCAAATGAGTGGGATTACATTGGCTGAGATATCTTTAAAATGAATTAAACTATTAAAGAGAGAAGCATTAAGCATTCTTGTGACATATACAGGCATAAGGAAATTGTTTTAAAGAGCCAGTGAGAATCTTTCCGTATCACATTTTTAAAGCAGGAAAAAATATGCAATAATGAAATACACCACTGCCCTCTACAGTCTAGTTTTAAACCTGAAAGCTCAATTTTTGCCCAGGCTCAAAAAGAATAGGCCTTAAAAAAGATGCAAATCACAATCAGTACAAAACCATAGCTCTGGCCATTCCTAGTCCAGGAAAGCCTTGCCACAGTAGTTCATGTATTGGTTACTTAAAGACTGGATTATTGCAATGCGCTCTACGTAGGGCTTCTCTCACGTTTGAACGAGAAGCTGCAGTTAGTGCAGAATGCTGCAACATGATGGCTAACAGAAGTGAGGCCTTAGAATCATACAGAATTATATAATGGTAGGTACCACGAAGATCATCTAGTCAACCCCCCTGCAATGCAGGAATCTTTTGTCCAGTGTGGATCTCGAATCCACAACCCTAAGATTAAGCGTCGCATGCTCTATGGACTGAGCTATCCAGCCTTGTTGGCAGATATCACCTGTGCTCATAAATATGCACTGGTTGACAATTTGCTACTGGGCCAAGTTCAAGGTGTTACTATTAGTATAAAAAGGTAAAGGGGAAGGACCCCTGGACGGTTAAGTCCAGTCAAAGGCGACTATGAGGTTGTGGCACTCATCTCGCTTTCAGGCCGAGAGAGCCGGCGTTCGTCCACAGACAGCTTTCTGGGTCATGTGGCCAGCAGGACTAACCCGCTTCTGGCACAACGGGACACCATGATGGAAACCAGAGTGCACGGAAATGCCGTTTACCTTCCCTCTGCAGTGGTACCTATTTATCTACTTGCACTGGTGTGCTTTCGAACTGCTAGGTAGGCAGGAGCTGGGACAGAGCAATGGGAGCTCACCCCGTCGCAAGGGTTCGAACCACCAACCTTCTGATCGGCAAGCCCAAGAGGCTGTGGTTTAGACCACAGCACAACAACTTGAGACCAGTTTATCTACAAAATCTGTAGACAAACCTACCCAGATGTTTTGCAAGTTGAGGGGATTTTAATCTGTTATAGCATTGTGTGTTTTAACTTAGAGTTGTGGATTTTTCTTGGTTTTACTGTTTTATCTTTTGTAAACAGCTTTGAGGGTTTTGTTTGTTTGTTTACAATCAAGCGGTGTGTAAATTTTATGATACTTGAAGGGAATAGGATAAGAAAGGCTAAATACACATATTTGCCACATCAGATTGATCCAGGGCAAGTACCACGTCCTGAATTCCCAAAGCAAGTTTGGAAGCTCCACATACGTATCTCATGCACTAAATTTGTGTCTGGAATCGAGATAAAAAATGGCCTCTTCATCTATTTTTACCCATTCAAAATGTCTGATGACCAAATACAGCCTTGTGCCAGACAACTAACAGATGTATTAGACGAGTGACAGAGAAGGAGGCGAAAAATGGCCCAGTTTGCATGCAACACTAAACCATGATTTAACTTGATGTGTACAAAACCTTTGCAAGCCCAAGTGAAACCTCAGACTCAAGTCCTCTGCTCCTCTCCGCTAACCTCCTGCTGCCTGGCTGGGAGAAGAAATAACCGAGGATTCCATTTCACTTTCTCAGATTCCTGGCTTTTCATTACATGTGAATCAGGAATCATGGTTTAAAATAAACTCCAGTGTGTTAAATTAACCAGGCTCATAACCCAGTTTTAAGCTGACTTGCTTTTGCAGTTGATTAGAGTTTATTGTAAACCACAATTCCTGGTTCGTACATAATGGCAAGCCAGAAATCGGGGAGAGAGAAACCGAATCATGGTTTATGCCTCCTGGCCGTATAAGAACAGGAGAGGGGATTGCTTGAATCCAAGGGTTTGCACAGGCCCCCAGAAGCTTGCATGTGCAACACTAAACCATGGTTTAGACTTTATGTGGCTCAGCCCAGGGTAAAACTACTTTTTATAATTTGCTGTTTGAAAACTGGCCTATTGTCACCCAGAATATTTTATTTATTTATTTTTAAATTCCAACCACAAGAAAGTTGTCGTATAAATATCGTCTGATCTTACCACTTTCCTTAAGGATTAGCATTTTTTATTGTATTTTTTATATTTTGTTGGAAGCCGCCCAGAATGGCTGGGGAAACCCAGCCAGATGGGCGGGGTATAAATAAATTATTATTATTATTATTATTATTATTATTATTATTATTATTATTATTTCATGTATATTTTTGGAACTCCTCACTTCATGTTAACAAGTGTATTATGAACACCGGGTAGCTGAGAACAAATTGCTCTGCTGCCACTATTAGTATCAGTAGTAGTAGTAGTGGTAATTAAATTTGTATACTGTCCTTCATCCAAAGACCACAGGGTGGTTCACAACATAAAAATACAAAATGAGAGCACAAAATACATAATAACCCCCCAAAAAAACCCAACCTAACTGGCTCCCACAAACACATTTAAAAGGCCATATAACGTTTAATCAGTGAAAGGCCTGAATATAAAGAAACTTTTGCCTGGTGCCTAAAGATATGTAAGGAAGGTACCAGATGAACCTCCCTAGGGTAAGCATTCCACAAACGGGGAGCCACTGCAGAAAAGGCCTGTTATTGTGTTGCTGCCATCCGGGCCTCTCACTTAGGAAGCACATGAAGAAGAGCCTCAGATGATGATCATACGGTCTGGATCAGTTCATTAGGGGAGAAGCAGTCCTTGAGGTATTGTGGTTCAGAGCCATTTAAGGATGTACAGATAAAAACCAGAAATTCGAATTGGGCCCAGTGCAGCCAGTACAATAGGGCCAGGATCGGTGTAATATGCTCTAACCATCTTGCCCCGCTGAATTCTGCACCAGCTAAAGCTTCCAAACCGTCTTCAGAGGCAGCCCCATATATAATGCATTGCAGTATTCTAACCTAGAGGTTACCAGAGAATAGAACACAGAGGTTAGGCTATCCCTGTCCAGACAGGAGCACAGCTGAGCGACCAGCCGAAGCTGATGGAAGGCACTCCATGCCACTAAGGCCACCTGAGCCTCAAGCAACAGCAAAAGATCCAGGAGGACCCCCAAGCTGTGTACCTGCTCCTTCAGAGGGAGTGTAACCCCATTAAGAGCAGGCAACCTCCAGCCAACCAGTCTAGGGAACCGCCCACTAACAATGCCTCGTTCTTATCTGCATTGAGCTTCAGTTTGATGGCTCTCATCCAGTCCATTACCAAGGTAAGACAACCATCTAGCACATCCACTATTCAGTACAGAGAGCCAAGATTATGTCCCTTGTCTGGGTCTGGATGCAGGCAGCTACATGCATTTGCCATGAAGAATGTCATATACTGTATGCAATACAAGAAGGAGCCTTCAGATGTCTTAACCGTGAAATGTGTTTGAAATGAGGCTTTAAAATGCACGAAGAATTATGTCCTTTCAGCAGAAAGTGCACATCTGGCTTTAAACATACAGCTACTTTCATCATCCTATAAAGACCTGAGCTACCGAAGTGTATAATTAACCTGCTGTTCTATTAAGAAAGCTAACAAGACAGCTTGCTTTCCAAAGGTATGCCCTTTATGAGTCAAACTTCAGAAAAGTTCACTGAAAAGCAATATTAAAATCCAAGATTGCCAAATAAAATGATTATCTCTCTGAAGTGAGAAACAATTAGGTAAATATGTTTTGCAATGAGTGCTTGGTTGGAGAAGACTCAGTGTGATTTCTGGTCCCTTGGCAACAGTCTAGATAACAACAGACCATTGCTATTTTACAGCATCTCTGTCAAATACTTTCTTGCAGAGCACTTTTATGCTTTAAGGAAGACATAAGCTTGTGGGAGTTTTTTTTTGTTTTTTTTTGTTTTGTTAAGTCTCTTTAATTGTTACCTGTGTATTTTGAAACACACACACACACACACACCTTGCCTATAATAATTTATGAAGAAAGCTTTATATAGATTTACTTTGCAAGCACGTCAACATGAAAAGATGTGGAAAAGGATTGAGACGATCACTTCGTAGGGTTGCCAGGTGTCCACTATTTGAGCGGACAGTCCGCTTTTTTTCACATTATGTTCACTATTTTTTTCACAAAATAGTGGACATTTTTTTTATTCAAAAGCTTTATGATGAAATGGTACGTAATCTAAAGCTGTACAGTCTAAGAGAATAAGGATAGGAGAATCGCGTTTGGTCTTTTTTTTCATAAGTAAGAATGAGACAAAGATCGAATATCCATTGAACTCGATTCTCTGAAAAAATTATTAATCATACTCAATTGTTTCACAAGACATTTAAAAAGGGGGGGAGGCGCCTCTTGCTGGAGTTCTGCCCCGCCTGTTCCTGACTCGCAGGGAGAACAAAAGGGAGAGGCGCGAAAGAAAAAGCCGCCTCTTCCTGTTCCTGACGTGCAGGAGCAGCAGCAAACCAGCTACCGGTAGAGGCGTGGGGGGGGGGGAAGGTGGGCTTGGAGGAGACTTGCCCGACGACCTGAGGGAGCGAGATCCTTGCCCCAAGGATCGCCTCCCTAATACAGGAACAGTAAGAAGGAACCCCTGTTGGGAACTTGGGTAGCTTTGCTAACCGACTGCTTGTACCATCAGTTCAAAGTGAACTTTGTATATTTTTTAATATTTCTCAACATTGTACTGAAATTAAAGAATTATTCCTTAAACACAAAGAATTGATCAAAGCTGCGCAGTCAAATAAAAAATACACACGACAGCAAAGTAAAATGTAATTTAATATTTTACATATTATTATAATATATTTGATGTTTTGAATTTTAAGTAAAGTTTTGAAGTGATTATTTTAATACGTGTTAAAATGTTTGTAAGAAAATATATAATTTAATTTAATTTAACCCCCCCCCCCGCTTGTCCACTATTTTTTGGAAGCAGACCTGGCAACCCTAATCACTTGCTCAATGAAGCTTTAAAGGACACTCATCTCTATTTATTTACTCTATTGATTTCTGTTCTTGAGAACCACAAAGAGCTGTCCATATCACTCTAAGTGCTCAGGATAATTATTTAAAGAGAATAAAAGCCTATCACAAAAGTACATACACACAGTATGAATCTGAGCCAATATCTACCTTGCTTGTGTATTTTTATTAGGCTGCAATGGAGAGCACGCTTATCCCTTTAAATCTACAAAGCGCCAAGGAAGGACCACTGAGACTTCTTCCTGTTTGCATATAGGGCTGGGCGATAACTGGCTTTCAGTATTGCAATATATCACCAGCTAAACATCGCAATATATCGATAAATCATGATTTCTGAAATAAGGAACTACACAGAGGACAATGTCCTAGCAACTGCTACTACCGTACTTAAGGGTTTAAAACTGATAAATGATGATTATCATTCATCTCATGGTCAACTTTCATCAGCAGGCAAGCCAAAATGCATCCAATCGAGACTTTTGGTTTTGGGCTTGGCTACCAAATGTTGGTATTCAGGACAATCCAAAGTACGGTGATGAGTCATAGTGAAGACAAATAATCTGGGACTGCCGGACTACCAGCAGGCCTACTAGGTGACAGAAGCAGAAGCAGCTGATGAGTGTTTGATGATTGATAAGATTGTCATTTATCTGTTTTAGACCCCTAAGTAGTAGCAGTTGCCAGGTCATTGTCCTGTTCACCTCTGTATAGTTCCATCCTTATTTCAGACATTGTGGTAGATTACAATGCTTAGCTGTGATAACATTGCAACGTTTAGCTGGTGAGTTATCACAATGTTGAAAACCAGATATTGCCTAGCCTAGCCCTAACACACATTGTGATTCACCATATATCGCCAGCTCAAATATTATGAAACAATTATCATGATGTGAACTTCAAACCGGTGTTGGATATATTGATATATCACTCAACGCTATTCACACAAAATAAAAAATAAAAAAAATCCTTCCAGTAGCACCTTAGAGACCAACTAAGGTTTTCTGCTTTTAATCGTACATCAATAACAGCAAGATAATGTGTTCCCTACCCCGCAAGTAGTGGAAAGTTCCAGTAGCGATGCTACAGGATTTAGACCCTTTGAATGAGCACTGGGGACTTACAGTGTCTTTGTGGTCTGATGAAGTGTGCATGCACACGAAAGCTCATACCAAGAACAAACTTAGTTGGTCTCTAAGGTGCTACTGGAAGGAATTTTTTTTATTTTTTATTTTGTTTTGACTATGGCAGACCAACATGGCTACCTACCTGTAACTGGACCTATTCACACAGTGTCTTTGCTTGAACTTTTCTCCCGCTTGCTTTCTGCCTTACAGCAAGTAGAAAACGGAATTTCTGAACCCAAAGAGCCACACAACTACTCTGTGTGCCTCACATTGTGGACTTGTGTTTCTCTCTCTCTCTTACATACATTAAACTGGGTTGGCTAATTTTAGTGTGACTAATTGCCATGCATTCTCATTCCATGTTGGGAAACTGGCTTGTTTTGGAACTGTTTTGGATGATGCTTGTGCTTTTGTGTGTGTGTGTGTGTGTGTGTGTGTGTGTGTGTGTGTGTGTCACTGGCTGCCAATTAGTTTCTGGGCCCAATTCAAAGTGCTGGTGCTGACCTATAAAGCTGTACACAGCTCAGGACCTCAATGCCTTAAAAACCGCATCTCCTCATAAGTGTTAGAAACTGGGATAGAAAAGCTAGGAGCCAAATGGCTCCTGGGACCTGGGTTGTGGGCGCCAAAACAGAATTTCTAGTCATTGCGGGGGGGGGGGGTTCAGCAACACTTTTTATTTATTTTGATAAGCATGAACTAATACACGATTCACGTAAGAGACACATTGTTAATATCACGTTTTTATCAGAAATTGTTAATACATGTGTAATTTGGTGTTTACAATAAAAATATTGGTGTCATACTTCAGTTTTCAAAACACTCTACTCTTTATTGTTAAACTCCTTAACATATTGTCTATCTTTAACATATACTTCGAGGCTTCAAAGCAGTGGGACTTTGCCCCCTCTCCTCCACCCTTGGTGTCCCAAACCTGCCCTAGAGGGTTAGGGGACACAGAGGGGGAGGCGAGCGGGGAAAGTCCCATTATGCAAGCAGTTGTTTATCCACGAGTGAAATTATTTGAATACTACCCTGAGTACCTTTAGAGATGCAGCCACACCCACAAAACTTTGTCAAAGCCAGATTCTAGAACAGGGGTCTGCAACCTTTTTCAGTCGTGGGCCGGTCCACCATCCCTCAGACCATGTGGTGGCCTGGACTATATTTCTTTTGGGGGGGCGGATGAACGAATTCCTATGCCCCACAAATAACCCAGAGATGCATTTTAAATAAAAGGACACATTCTACTCATGTAAGAACACGCTGATTCCCGGACCGTCCGGAGGCCGGTTTGAGAAGGCGATTGGGCCGCATCCGGCTCCCGGGCTTTAGGTTGCCTACCCCTGTTCTAGAACACTGTCAATCGGGATGCAGGAGCCTCTCATTGCTATTCCCTGTGGATCCTTCACGGGAGAGAGATCTCCATTTTAGAGCAGGTGTGTTGCCGCAGGCCTAGGGACCCCTGACCATTTGGTCCAGTCGTGTCCGACTCTGGGGTTGCGGCGCTCATCTCGCTTTATTGGCCGAGAGCCGGCGTACAGCTTCCAGGTCATGTGGCCAGCATGACAAAGCCGCTTCTGGCGAACCAGAGCAGCGCATGGAAACGCCATTTACCTTCCCGCCGGAGCGGTTCCTATTTATCTACTTGCACTTTGACATGCTTTCGAACTGCTAGGTGGGCAGGAGCTGGGACCGAGCAATGGGAGCTCACCCCGTCGCAGGGATTCGAACTGCCGAACTTCTGATCAGCAAGCCCTAGGCTCTGTGGTTTAACCCACAGCGCCACCTGGGTCCCTTGCAGCAGGCCTACCTGCTCTAATATTTCTCTACAAGGGGTACCTGCAGAGAAAATACATTTGGTTCACTGATCCCTTTTTCTGTCACTGCAAATCCCTACTCTGCAAATCCGAGAATATTGCCAAGAATTTCCAAAACAAAGAAAAAAAGCAGCCAATAGAGAAAAGTACCTAAACTGATTGCGAGAGCAGCAGCAAGGGGATTATCCAAGAGCCTATTTCCTCTTGAAAACTATTCACTATACTGTATTCCATTCAAAAAAAATCATCCGATACTTAGGACATATCTTTGTGGCAGGGCAAGAATAATAGCAAGTATTTTACACTGTTTGCTGCTTTAAACAAAAGCCTCTTGAACATTTCTCTTTCAGTATTTTGAAGGCCTTATCATGTTTGTCTCAGGCAACAATTCATTCCTGCAGTTGGCTAGATGTCTTATACGCGCAGCCTGCAGCCAGAATCTTTGTTTAAACTTTGAGGACTTGGCAGAAGCAATTAAGATTAAAGAGATATCAAGCAGGATGTAAATGCTGATGAAGACGGACATTTTTGCCTAAAGAATGGCAAGTGGCGACTTACCTTTATTAGGGTTATTACAGCCAGATAATGATCAACATATATGTCAATCAAATATGTATTTTTTTCGGGATTTTTCAGGATGCAAAAGCAAATATAATTGTTCCAATGATATCAATAGATTTATCATGCATTGACTTTATTTTGCTGTGAGTGTTGTTTTTTGTAAGAGTTTACAAACTATACTACAAAAGCCTTTCACCAATTATAAGAGAGTGTATATTTTTAGAGAAAAAATCTTAGCATTTTCTAACATGTTTAATAAGACACCTCCAGTCTATGATCCAAAGGCTCATTAATACAAATCTTGGGAACAGTGGTTTTGGTTGTTGTTTTTTTCCAAATTTCTCATTAAATGGAATGTTATTGGGGAAATATTAATACACTTCGCAAATGGACAATTTGGGGTGGGCAGTTTTCTCTTTTTCCACTACCACAATATGTGAAATGTGCTGAAAGGCAAAAAATAGGTTACTCAAAAATAGGTCATCTTTTCAGTGAATATACTGTACTTGTTAGGAGGGGGGGAGGAACTGCTCCTTTATCCCTTATGGGGTATCCAAGAGCCCGTATAGAGTCCTTATGTAGGTTCTGTATTGGTAGGAGAAAATAACAGAGGCCAACCAGAGAATATAGAGAAGCAAAGCAGCTAGTAAACATGATCTTTATTAAACTGTTGCAACAGGGTCCCCCACTCCTGCCATGCAGGGAGGGAGGAGAGGAACCCAGAACAATGGTGTGAAAACTCTTATAAAGACTTTTGAAGTTGCTCACCCTGTAGCCAGAGACCACCCCCAAAACACCATACATACATCACAGAAAGAGGCGGTCTACAGAAGAAATCCTATCTGCTCTGCCAGGATACCTGAAAATGGTCACAGATTGCATTACCTGGACAGCCAGGCCATTCTTTTGTGATGGTAAATACTTTAATTCCTGAACCCAGGTCACAAGCTCATCCTATTCACCCACACAAGTACGCCCTTAAGACAGGTAAGCAAAAGACAATGGAGAGACTTTCCCATTTCCTTCCTCCTTGCAGAGAAATATTTGAGGTCACTGGGAGAGTCAAAATGACTTCAGGATTGTTCTCCTGTACTATTATAGACACGTGGTTTATATACTTATGTATCTGAAGGTATCTGAAGAAGTGTGCATGCACATGAAAGCTCATACCAAGAACAAACTTAGTTGGTCTCTAAGGTGCTACTGGAAGGAATTTTTTTATTTTTTATTTTGTTTTGACTATGGCAGACCAACACGGCTACCTGCCTGTAACTAATACTTATGTATGTGTTTACCTTGTAAATTTATGAACGCTTATTTTATATCTGGGACCTTAGAATTCTTATAACAATACTGATACAGCTTATGATGCTTCAATCTGCACTGAAATATCCTTCTTTTCTAAGTCCCATACAATAAGACACACTCCTCAAGGCAAGACTACAGTTAATACAATCACAGAAGACAAAGCTAATCAAAAGGTAATGACATTAATTAACAAGATTAGTCACTGCTACAGGCAGAGGCTCTTTGTTCTCATCAGTCAAGGGACATGGCCATCCAATGATGTCTAATTGTGTGTGTGTGTGTTAATGTCAACAGATCAAAACAGGTAGGGGCCAAATGGAATGAGCACAGGGCGGATGGCCTGAAAAGATCAGAACTCATCATGTAATAATCAACCCCCAACCAAGTCTTAAAATGTGATCCTAACTCACTGTGCTACCACATTTAAGAATTGAACATGCAGTATACCCAGTGTAATCTTTTCAGAAAAAGAGGTGCCGGAACTCACCATGAACACCTTCTTTGTTCTCTTATATTGGCAATGGCGCCCACCTGAGAAGTGCCAGAACTAAGGTCTGGCAACTTCCAGCTGAAAAAAGCCCTGAGTATACCAATACTGGTGCAAGTATGAGATTGAAATAAAAATGAATATGTTGGTTCACATTTCTCTGGTGTCAGAGATATCCAAGGGATATTCCAGTGACTAGATTTTAGTAGTCAAAAAGATGTTCAAGTATTGGCAACAATCCTAATTGTTAAACAAATGCTAAACAAATCAGAAGGTATGTGAAACCAACTATTCCTATTCAAGTTTATCTAAGAATTCCCAATATCTACCTATCCATCCAGTTTCCAATATCATTTCCCAAACTACCAATGCTGCATGACGAAGCTGCACACTTATCTAGGATTAAACCACAGGATTAAACACTGTGTGACAACTCAAAAAACCTCTGAGAAAATATGCAAAGGATTGCGGTGTTTCAAAACAAAACCCAGTGCAGGGTTCAGACACCAGGCTCATTTGGTGTTACTAGAGGCAGGAAACTGCTTATCTCCTATTCCAAGGATGCATCCATTAGGTTTTCTTTAAAAGGTAAAGGGACCCCTGACCATTAGGTCCAGTCGTGTCCGACTCTGGGGTTGTGGCGCTCATCTCGCTTTATTGGCCAAGAGCCGGCGTACAGCTTCCGGGTCATGTGGCCAGCATAACAAAGCCGCTTCTGGTGAACCAGAGCAGCACACGGAAACACCGTTTACCTTCCCGCCGGAGCGGTACCTATTTATCTACTTGCACTTTGACATGCTTTCGAACTGCTAGGTGGGCAGGAGCAGGGACCGAGCAACAGGAGCTCACCCCGTCGCAGGGATTCGAACCGCCAACCTTCTGATCAGCAAGCCCTAGGCTCTGTGGTTTAACCCACAGTGCCACCTGGGTCCCTGATTTGGTTTTCTTTACATCCTTTCATATAAGTGAAATGATGTTATTCGCCCATATGAGAAAAATAGGCTGGTACAGAAACTATGAGACGATGGTCCAATGCATCTGGGCAAGATGAACAGCATGTGCACACACTTGTAACATGGCCTGGATCCCATAGCTACCACTGCCAGAACTGCTCGTCCCTGGAATCCACACAACTTTGATTCTGGTACATGGAGTGTACATTTAGGAGAGAGTTGGGAACACTTAGCAGCTTAAGTAGGCAGGAGGAAGAGGAGGACCACTTCTCCCATTCTTCAGGTCACTTCCTGAAAAAGTGCATCCTCTGCATCCAAGAGCATCTTTATGTCCCCTTCGCAGGCATTAGATGCTCTAGGGGAGTGCAAAGCATCATTCCTATACTAAATTCAGAGCTGCGTGCATCGGATAAGCAGATGAATGGCAGAAGATGGGCAAAAAGAGTTGGAGGGCTGGGACACATTCGATTACAAAATAATATCCCATTATCTCATCTATACATCCTTGTACACAAAAGCAGACTAACATGCACTCTGCTACATACGAGGATCTCTGCACATCTGCCAACCAAGAGGTGGAACGCCCTTATACAGAATCAAACAACTAATCCACTAAATCAGACCACTGATCCATCTAGCTCAGCACTGGCAATGGCTCACCAGGATTTCAGACTGGGGTCTTTCACAGCTTGGGACAGGTGCTAGAGACTGAGCTTGGGACCTTCTGCATGCAAAGCATTGGGAGAAGGGGAAAGGTAGAATAGGTTTAGAAGGCGAAACGGAATTGGAGAAGTTTGGGAAACGCTGCTCAAGTGTCAATACATACGGTAACATTGTTATCACAAGACCAAAACATGCACATACTTGCTCCAAACAGAGGTTATTATTAGGACAGACATGGAGGGGATGTCTGAAAGAGGACTGGAACTAAAAACTGTTTCTAAAAATGTCTTCAGAAAGGCTTATTGAAATAGCATGGTCTTTCAAAGAACTGGTGGGTTATACAGATATATCTATTAAATGATGAAAATTGTTGCAAAAAGAGCACCTACCGGGTAACATCACCATGCAACAATTATCCAGGTCAAATTTATGTTAGAGGAAGCACTGTGAGAAGTACATATAAGTAATTCTACCCTGTCAGGAGATGGACAGAAAGGCCTATCTTTTTCTGAAAAGCTTACATCTGAAAAGCCTTGATGGCTTGTAAACATATCCATTAGGGACTTAATTAGGAGGGACTAAAACATCTCTCATCACCTGCAAAGCTTATTCCCACCATCTAGCACATTAGCCAGTGCATTAATTCTCTAAGTCAAGGCAGCCTTTCCGCTGAATTACAAATGAGCTATTTCAAATATTCCTCTCTCTCTCTCTCCCTCTCTCTCTCTCTCTCTTTGACTGACAAATCTCAAAAGTTAAATTTAATAAACCTCTCTTGGTGATGACGGCCGTGACTCACATGAGCAAAAATGTCAAGGCTAGCAGATATCTCTAAGGTCCAGAAGTACTGGCATGATTATGACCACAGTTCACAGAGGGACAGTGGACTAATAGTTTATAACAAAACTCTGATTTACTAAATTTCACCAGTTCAGTCAACTTCATAGCTATGGAGCACAAGGTAGTTATTTGCAAGACTCCACTTTGCAAATTAATCTGAATCCTCCACCTGGTCTGTTAAAACATTAGAATCATAGTTTCTTGGACTGAAACATACATACATACTTACATACATACATATAATACATAAATAATTTTAGACAGGTTTCTTTCTTCTTCTTTTCTACTTTCATGAATGCAAGCTAAGATTTCATAATCCAATTAGAAAATTGAGGAGGCAGCAAGAAACCTATGAGGAAAAGCAGACAGGCAAATTGTGTGTGTGTGTGTGTGTGTGTGTGTGTGTGTGTGTCTGTCTGTCTAATTTCCTAGGTCAACTGAAGCCAGTCAGCCTAAGGATATAAATACCCCCACCCCCAAAAAAGCTAGTCAGATAGTCAGTTTTTAGTTGCATCCTCACCTACATAGCAGTATATAGACAAATATAAAACTTCATTCTTTCTATTTTCATTGTCCATTGAACAATAAACCTTTAAGGTAATGCTATGTGGCCACTTAAATTTGACATAGTTTAAGGCCTCATAGTATCTTAATCCTGCCCTGGGCCAAATGAGGAAAGGTGAGCTTTGGCATCTGTTTGCCTGTACTCTGTGACCTTCTCCAAAAACCCTGCTGCCAGTTCCAGCATCCTTGGTATAGCAGTTTTATAACAGCTCCCTGCAGGACTGCATCATCTTCCTGGGACAGTGAGGAAGTCACTAAAGGGTGCAAGAAGGGCGAGGGACACCCCAGTTTGCACAAGTGGGTGAAAATGCTGGTTTAACTTTTATGTAGTCACAAGGAAGAGAAGGCCTTTTCTGTGGTGGCACACCCAACTTTGAAATGGAGACAAATATTCCGCCAACATTACAACTATTTTGGTGCCAGGTTAAGACATTTCAGTTTACTTTTTGTTGGGACAATAAACAAGCATATTCCATACTGCACATTCTGTTGCAGATTGTAGTTTTCTATTTGAAATGCTGCTGAAGTGGGCTTCTTGTGGAAGGTGAAAATACGATTAAAATATGATTTAAAGTTTAAAGTTTAAAATGCAGCCTCATTTTTAAGTAGCCCACCAATCAAACCATAAAGGAATGAAACATCAGGGTTAAACTGAAACCAACCCAAAGGCCAGGCAGAACAGCTCCGTCTTGCAGGCGCTGCGGAAAGATGCCAAATCCCACAGGACCCTGGTCTCTTGTGACAGACCGTTCCACCAAGTCGGGGCCAGTACTGACAAGGCCCTGGCCCTAGTTGAGGCCAACCTAGCATCCTTGTGGCTCGGGGCCTCCAAAATGTTATTATTTGAGGACCTTAAGGTCCTACACGGGGCATACCAGGAGAGGCGGTCCCTTGACAACAGTAACAGCACATATGTTGCCTCTATAAACATGCAAAGGGTTGCATACTGCTAAGTAAGTACTCTCAGTAGATGCGATTAAATTCATGGATCACAGTCATCCACGATGACTTCAACTGCCAAAATAAATAAGATGCATAGGGTTGTTTTTAGATTCAGGGGTGTTTTTTTAAATACAAAAACTTGCAAGAACACAATTGCTCACTAGATGGCAGCACAGTGTCACCAATGCATGTTGCTTAGTGGCTATTGCATATGCCTTCAAAAAGGTCACATTATATGGTTAGATCATTAGATGTAAAATTCTGTCAAACCCAAATGTAACAGGAGGATCCTATGCGTATTTCCTCAGAGGTATGTCTCACTGCATCCCAGTGAGCTTCGTGGCTGAGTAGGGATTTGAACTCCAGACTTCGCAGTTTGACGCTCTTCTAACCCATGGGTAGGCAAACTAAGGTCCGGGGGCCGGATGTGGCCCAATCGCCTTCTATATCCGGCCCGCAGACAGTCCGGGAATCAGCATGTTTTTACATGCTATGTGGCCACTTTTATTTAAAATGCATCTCTGGGTTATTTGTGGAGGCCTGCCTGGTGTTTTTACTTGAGTAGAAGTGTGCTTTTATTTAAAATGCATCTCTGGGTTATTTGTGGCGCATAGGAATTCGTTCTTTTTTCTCTCTCCAAAATATAGTCCAGTCCCGTCCCCCAAGGTCTGAGGGACAGTGGACAGGCCCCCTGCAGAAAACGTTTGCTGACCCCTGTCACTATGCACCACAGCTGACTTTCTTGATAACAGCAGCAGCAGCAAACAAACAAACAAAAAACAGTATCTTATCTTATCCAAACGAGCCAACTATCTAATCTCTCTCTATTTAAAGTTACAGGTAGGTAGCCGTGTTGGTCTGCCGTAGTCGAAACAAACAAACAAACAAATCCTTCCAGTAGCACCTTAAAGACCAAGTAAGTTTATTATTTTTATGAGCTTTCGTGTGCATGCATGTATCTGAAGCATCGTGTGCATGCATGTATCTGAAGAAGTGTGCATGCACACGAAAGCTCATACCAAGAACAAACTTAGTTGGTCTCTAAGGTGCTAGTGGAAGGAATTTCTCTATTTAAAGGTAGCAACAAAGCGGGGAGGGGAGGGAAAGAAAGAGCTCCTCTTTTTCTTCAGAGGCGCCATAAAACTGAGAAGCGGGGGGTAAAGAGGCGGCGAAGGTGCACCGCAGCCTCTCCGCCACTAGGGGGCGCGGGCGGGCTGTGTCACGTAACCTCCGCGCGCAGCGGCGGCCTTCCTTCATTATATCCTCGCGCTGCGCCGCGCCGCGCCACTCACCCGCAACGGCCGCACTCCGGCCTCCGCGCGCTGAGCTCCACGGGAAGCTCCCAGAGGCCTCCGCAGTCTTCCGCTTCTTCCTCGGGGCCGCTCGCCGGAGCGGGAGGCGCGGGCCTCCTCAGCAGCGGTTCCTCGTCTTTTCTGGCCCCCGCGGCATCCGTTGCCGGCGTCTCCCTCTCCTCCATCGCTTCTGCCCTGCGCCGGAACGTTCGGGAGAGGGCGCTAGGACCCCGCCGGTCCTCGAAAGTTGAAACGCGCCGGGGCCTCGGCCATGTGATGGAAAGGGGCTTTCCTTCTTCTCCCGCCCCCGCCGGACATGCTCAGCCAATCAGAAACGCGGCTCCAGCCAATCGGGAAGCAGCGTGCTCTTCAAAGGCTTTGGCTGTTCCCGCAGAATGCTGCCTTTGCGGAGATACCTGTGCTAAAATTTTGGGTACGAATCACCGCTTTATTTAGATCCTGAGAGTTCAGATCTGTTCTCCGCTTGTAGTAACGTCTAGGGAATCTTGTTCTGCGACACAGCAAGTTCTCCTATGGATCAGTTAATGATTAAGGAACTGGAAGTAAGAGAATAAGAAAATGGACAGTTTTCCCAGGGGGGGGGGATGGAGGTGCAGATCCTCCAAAGATCAGCTTTATGAACAAGTTTTTGTTTTTTAAAACTTGCTCATTAGTGATAGTCACACGTTACATTCAAGGAGTGTACATTCATTCATATATTCACATACATCATTCACAGAATGTGCAGTCGCTAGGCAACATGCATTTGATGTCACCAAAATGACATGGCTTCAATGAGTCTTATCACATGCGTCATTGAAGCAATTCCTTTTTACTGGCAGCAAGGTAGGGCATGCCAGTCCCGATGTATTTCCTAAAACAGTTTCCTACCAAGTTGCAGAGTGGGATGCATTGTCGCTCTTCATTTTTCCTATTTTCCAAACTACAGTGGTGAAGCTAGTTAATTTTAGACCTTGGACTTAATAGTCTTAGGAGTTCTCTTCTTCTCGCCCTCATGGGTCAACTTCAGTTGTAAAGCTCACTGGAGCAAGTTTGAAAAAGAGGGGAAATGAAGAACAACACTAGATTCCACACTGCCACAATTCTTATTATTGAATGTAAACCTTTGTAAGAAACCTTTTCAGGAAGTACAACATGACTGACATGCCCTGCCTTGTTGCCAGTAAAATGGAATTGTTTCAATTGTAAGAAGTCATTGAATCTATTTCCTTTTGCTTGCAGCAGATGTGTGCAGACTAAAGATTGTTCACTTGCTGAATGTTACATGTGAATAACTACGAATGTACAGCTCTACTGCTTGTGTATTCAGATACAAAGACTGCACACTTATTGAATGTAACATAAGAACACCCCTATAGAGTTACAAGTGAGCAGTGAAGTAGCCATGCTTGCTGATAACCACAAAATTGTGCAGGGCAGTTAAAATAATATTGCCAGGAGTTCCAAAAGGATCTTTCCAAATTGAATGGACAGTGAAATAGCGGATACAATTCAATGTAAGCAAGTGAAAACTGATGCACATTAGGGCAAAAAAAATCCTAATTTCACATATATGCTAAGAGAGCTTGAACAGGTGCTGGCTGACTAGGAATGAGAGAGACCACTGGGTCACAGTGGATAGCTGTGCAACAGCTTTGAAAAAGGCAAATTCCACGACAGGGATAAATGGAAAGGGATTGAAGATATGCTTGCCAGTATTGTCACACCGTTATACAAGACAAGGACCCAGGTGGTGCTGTGGGTTAAACCACAGAGCCTAGGGCAGTGATGGCTAACCTTGACACTCCAGATGTTTTGGAACTACAACTCCCATCATCCCTAGCTAACAGGACCAGTGGTCAGGGATGATGGGAGTTGTAGTCCCAAAACATCTGGAGTGTCAAGGTTAGCCATCACTGGCCTAGGGCTTGCTGATCAGAAGGTCGGCGGTACGAATCCCTGCGACGGGGTGAGCTCCCGTTGCTCGGTCCCAGCTCCTGCCAACCTAGCGGTTCGAAAGCACGTCAAAGTGCAAGTAGATAAATAGGTACCACTCTGGTGGGAAGGTAAACGGTGTTTCCATGCGCTGCTCTGGTTCGCCATAAGTGGCTTTGTCATGCTAGCCACATGACCTGTAAACTGTATGCCGGCTCCCTCGGCCAGTAAAGTGAGATGAGCGCCGCAACCCCAGAGTCGGACATGACTGGACCTAATGGTCAGGGGTCCCTTTACCTTTTATACAAGACTACAGTGCAACCACACTTGGGATGATGTTTATTGTATGGTCACTTATCAAAGAGACTAGAACTGGAAAGGGTTCACAATTGGACAACCAAAAAGAGTAAGGGGATGAAGCAACTCCCTTTTGATGAAAGGTTACAGTTGGGGAGGGGCTAGTTTTAAAGAGAGAGATAAAATATCCCTCAACACTTGAAACTTATAGACATCCAGTAAAGCTGAATGTTGGAAGATTCAGGATAGACAATTAAAAAAAAAATACTTCTTCCCACCATGCATAGTTAAATGATGGAATTCTCTCTGACAAGATGTAGTAATGGCCACCAACCTGGATGATTTTAATAGATGTTTAGTAAATTCATGGAGGATAAGGCTATCAGTTGCAACTATCCATGATGGCTAAGTTTAGAGCCTTCATGTTAGATACGCCAGTTAATACCAGTTGCTATGAATGACAAGCGTTCATTGCACTTATGGCCTGTTTGTGGGCTTTCAACAGATATCTGGTCAGCTACTGTGAGAATAAGTTGCTAGATGGGCCTTTCATCTGATACAGCAGATATGGGAGCTTATTAAGTCCCATGCACAATTTTTTTTGCAGTGTTAGGGGGGAAAGAAGTAAGATTTCACATGCCAACAGGTTCTAATGCTAATATTAAGAAGTAAACAGCCCCTTTGCCCATAAATCCACGCTGTGCTTTCACATGCAAGGACTTTGTGTGCCCAAGTATCATGTGTCAACATAGCCAGGGAGGCCCTAAGGTGTTTTCAGTACAAATACATCCAAACAATGTGAAAACTGAAACTGAATAAAATTACTAAATGGCACGATACTGATCTGTAACAAAAAGAGAAGTTAATATCAATGATATAGAATATCAAGATATTCTAACGGCATACAATTGCTTATACATAGTGTGTTGTAATTCTGGGGAAGGGGCACATGTGCCATGGCAAAGGGGACAAAGGAGGCAGCTGAACACATTGGGTCAGCTGTATGCAAGCCCTCATTTCGGAAATGCCGCTCCACGGTCTGCATATTTTCCCAACAACAAAGCTTTCAGCGGCCCTCTTTTCCCAGGGTGGCTGCTTCAATGTGCTTCTTTCTCCAGAGTGGCAAAGTCTCTCTTTTCCACTTCAGTCTCCTCAGGAGTAAATTCCAACCCCCCCCCCCAGACCACCAGTTCCTCCCAGTAACTTCAGGTTTGTTTATTTGTTTATGAAATAAAGGAGCTCAGGCCGGCAAACAACAAACACTAAAACACCTTAAAAACAAACATCTTAAAAACAGTTTGATACAGATGCAGACTGGGAAAACATTCCAAGGGAGGGCTCTCACTAAAGAGGACAGGTGTATCCTGCCTCAATGTCTTTGGCCTAGGCAGGACTTCTATCCCTCTCTAGGCACGTAGGTATATTTTTAAAAGATCCAAAATATTTCTGCTTAGCATTACAAAGTAATTATTATTTATTTTTATTAATGGCCATCTGTCGTGGATGTTTTAGCTGAAAGTCCTGCACTGCAGGGGGTTGGACTAAATTACCCTTGGGTCCCTTTCAACTGTATGGTTCTATGATTCTATGATTTATTAAATTTCTACCGGTATACTACCCTTCATCCAAGGAGTAATGGGAAGTTTACAGGATCAAAACACACAACACAGTAACAAACAAAAGCAATACCCCCCCAATGGCTTAAAAGGCCATAGATTGTTTATATTAGCCAAAGGCATGGGCCGAGTGTTTTTGCCTAGTGCCTAAAGATATGTAACAGGTGCTAGGCCAGCCTCCCTGGGGAGGGCATTCCAAAAGCAAGGAGCTACTGCAGAAAAAGCCTGTTCCTGTTTTGCCACCCTCCAGACAGCTCATGGAGCAGGCACGAAGAAGGGGAATTCCTTTACATCTATGACATACATTTATTACTAGGCTGTTAGTGTGTTTGTTCAAAAGCATGCAAGTTAGTGATTGCAGAGGTGGTGTTAGAGCTCCTCGTTAGTACAGCTCGTAAGTTGCATTCATGAGGTTCCAGGTTCAGTTTCCACTTAGAGGTTCTCCCAAAGGAAGTGCTAGCGAAGAACTATGTCTGAGACAGAGAGGTACTGTAAGGTAGATGAGGCATTTGCTCATAAGCAGGCAGTTTACATTCCTGTAATATGGTATAGTGAAGTATTTTTTTGAAACACACCAATGCTTATATCTCTGTAGTGGGATATTGAAGATAAGTTTTATAGGCATTCATGAATACATTAGTTACATTTTTTTTTAAAAAAAAAAGTCTTTCAAATGTGCATGAACAATTTCTGGTATAGTATTGCACAGAAAAAAATCAGAGCAAAATATTCTGCCCCAAATCTATTTGATATTTCAGGATTATGATTAATTTTGTTGGTATTGAAACTTCAAAACCATGATTTCACTTCTTAAAACAATGTTCTCCATTAATAGGTCTGCCAATATGTTCTCAAATACTGCATAGAAATTACTCTTTTTTACAGCTCAATGTTAATTTTTCACTGAATATATCCCTTTTCTGTAGATATTTCTGAACTATGAGAAATAATTGTTAAATAGGTTTGCCAACAGCATGGAAAGTCCCCGAATTTGAAACTCTTCTCTTCTGCATTCTCATTTAAGCCTTCTGCTTTCCATCCCATGGATTTCAGTAGTCAGTAACATATGATCATGAACAGCCATACAGTTAATGGCTTATGATAACCAAAAGAGGGGAACTTCAGAAAGAACTGCTGCCTCATTTTAGACAGTTGAACATTCAGCTGAAAATAGTTAAGACGAAGGACATTTCCACACAGTAGATTATTGTGGAGCTGGTACTGCTCATCAGAAATTCTGAGTACCGTAAATGTGCTTAGGTTATTCTGGAAATCCTATGCATACTTAGCAGTTAACACAGTGGGATATTTCTAAATAAACCATGCATAGGATTGCACTAAATAAACCATGCATAGAATTTTCTTCCACTGAAAGCATTAGGATTTTAGTGACAATGTCACGTTGGTTTCAATGGTATATAGTCAGGACTTCCTTTAGCTGATTTGGAAACCAGCTGATTTTTTAAGGTTAAATTGAGGTTGCAATTCTATATACATGTACCAGGGAGTAAGCTTACTTACTGGGAATAAGTAGACATATGTAAGAGAGTGCTGCAAAAATAATTTCACTAACATACTAAAAGACAATTATTTTGGAAACCCATATTATTCTCTTTAGCATTTGTTAGTAACTGGGATAACTAGAAAATGCACAGGATTAACTATATTCCATGTATACAACCCTTCTTCTTCTACTCCACCGACCTGAACTCAGACAATTTTTTTAAAGTATCAAGTTTCATAAAAACACATTTTTATTTTCTCTACACACCACTTTGCCCTCCCTCACCCCAATACCTTCTCCTTGCCAGCATCACAAGGTCATGTCACATTATCTGGGGAAATATACTCTATTGATTTTAAATGTTTTTAAACCAGCTTTGCCTTAAAACAATGCTCAGGACATATAGTACAATGAGGTCACTTCACATTTGTATAAGACTTAAAGCTAAATTCATAATGTCAGTTGCATCAGATGAGTTAACCTGACCTTTTCTGAAAATATATTCAAACTACAGTGACACTTAATATAATTACAATCCTATTTACACTTACTCAGCAGTAAGCCCCACTGAACACAGGGCTTACTTTTCAGTAAATATGAAAAAGGTTGCACTATATGCCTACTGCATATTTCAAAGTGGCAGACTAATAATAGGAACGTAATGCACAAAAAGAGTTTGAATTATTTTTTTGAGTGTCGAGGAAGCTGAGTGTGTAACAATGTAACAATACTGTATAAACAATGTAACAATACTGTAACAATGAGACACGCTCCAGGATTACTATGGGGGGGGTGTGGTCAGTTACTATTTACAAATTATCCAGAACTGTTAATTTGTTTTTGGACAAACAGAAGGCAAGTGTTAGGGTTTGCCACACATTAAGGTATCCCCTGCATGCGAAGACAGACTCCAGCAGATTGAGTGGACACCAATAGTGGATCCAATAGTCAAGAAGGGGACTTCTGCATGTGCTGTTTAGGGAAATGAGGAGGGCAGATGAGGCTAGTAGTAGTCAACATGGAAAGGTAGCCCTATATAGGAGAAGGAAAACTCTGATCCTAAACCTCCACTGCCTTGTGGTCATACTCATTTGTGAGAAAGGCTTCAGGAGTAAACTCTGAGGAACCATCTGTACTCACTGCCTTGTGGGACATCTTCAAGAGAAGTCTAAGAAGGAGTAAATCCTATACAAATCCAAAGTGGAGCCTGTAAGGCAGTTGGAATGTGTCTTGTTTGCCTCCTTCCAGCAACTCCTGCAGCCAAGCTTGTGTCAAATGTATTGCTCTGCTTTCCTTTGGACCACATCAGGGAGGTATATTGGGGGGGGGGCAGTGTCTTGTATCATCTGGGCAGCAGTTATGAAAGCCGCAGCAGGTGAATGTCATTCTCCAACGGTTTTCACTTCACCCCCGAAACTGTCCCGGGACAGACAAGATGCCAACAAACCAGGGTTAAAGGTCGTTTTAGGGCCAAACCAGATACAGTGTCATTCATGCAATTGCTAACGGTGTTTCGCTTCCTAGACATTTGTTAGTGGCTTAAAAAAATGGAATTAGGAGATCCAGATCGAGACCTTGGTGGAGAGGTCGGTAGGGATACTTTTCAAGCTAACTTTCCTCTCCAATGCTTTATTTTCTAACAGCAGAGCCGCGCTTCTTCACCAATTTGCCACGTACATGCCTTGGCTCCCAGTCTCCCTTTCACAGCTCCAGGATCCTCCCTGCGGGAACAGAACATACCGGCTTCTCTACCACACCCAGCCCGACACACTCTCTCTCTCTCTCCCCCACACACGCCACCCTTCCTCACGGCCAGGACGAATACGTGACAACAGCCACACCCCACCATGGACTAGACGGTTCTACCGCGCCTGCGCCCCTTCCTCCCTTAAGCCGACGTTCCTTCCAGAGCCACCAATGCGCGGGCGGGCGGCTCCGGCTTCCGCGTCTTTTTTGCTCCCAGAGGCACGCAGCCGCAACTGCGCATGTTCTGAACCTTATTCTCTCCCTCCCTCGCTCGCTCATAGTCCTAGCGCACGCGTACATAAACGATCCCTAATGGGGAAAAGGAGGGAACTCGCGGGTTGCCGGGTGAACCGGCCGACGTCATGGTCGGTCCCGCTCTCGCGATGGTTCGATTCGCAGCCCGCTATTGTAGGCTGAGGGAGAGAAAGAGAGAGAGAAAACTCTGCGAGGGCCAGTAGGAAGCCGGTTTGAGGGAGGAAGTTCGCGCGCGCGAGGGGCTCCTACGCCCGCCCCCTGAGGTCACGAGCGGACGTTGCCTCTGCCCGCGAAGGGGAGGAGCCTCGGAGGAAGACCCCGCCCCCCACTATGTGCCACCGCCGCCGCCGCCCCCTGCGGGACTAGCCGCGGCCGAGCGGCTCCGGGTGCCTCAGCTGCCTTGCCCGTTGGCGGAGAGCGCCGGCTCTGAAAGCGGGAGGCAAGCCTCGCCGTTATGAACCTGCACCAGGTGCTGACGGGGGCTGTCAACCCCGGGGACAACTGCTTCTCCGTGGGGAATGTCGGCGGGCATCCCTTCACGGTGAGTCTTCCTCCTCCTTCTCTTCCTCCTCAGCTCCGGTGCCACCGCCACAAGCGGGTCCCCCCCCCCCACTCAGGCTGCCTTCCCTCGCCGCCTCCGACGGCGCCCCTTCCCTGGGCAGCGCTCGGCCTCCCTCGGCCGGCAGGCGAAGAGGGCGCGCGGGCGGGCAGTTTGCGTCAGGGACGATGGCACCGGTGCCGGTGGGACGCTCGGCCGCCGGCAGGTGCCTTGTTCAAACACGCCCGAGACCTGCCCGTTCGACCGGAGCCGAGCCTGTGTTGGCGTCGGCAGCTGAGCGAGCACGAGATCGGGCCCTTGCTTTGCCATGACGGGGCAGATCAATCCCCTTTATTTCGCTTCCCGCTGCAAGCGTTTTTGCCACTGCTCTACATTTTTATTTTTATTTTGCAATAATGCGCACTCCTCATCTGAGGTGTGGTTAGTTTCCGAAGTGCTTGGGCGTAAGCTGAGTCGGGTTACATTAATGCCACAGAGGCATTCTCCACATGCTCAGAGGTACCTCCCTTTAATTTGAATTACTGTATTATTATTATTATTATTATTATTATTATTATTATTATTATTATTATTATTTATTATAGCTGCACTTGCTTTAGAGCCTGACTGTTCGAAACGTGTTCAGGGAGGCAGAGTTCTTCTTTTCTTTTGAAGGGAGATAAAGGACAACTGGCCAAGAGATAGGGCTCTTGTGGGCCCCGGGAAACATCTCGATTGTCTTGTTTCTGAGGCTGTTATTGATCAGCCTGCCTGTTATGTAACTAACAGCTGTGCTTTCCAATCGAAAACAACTGGAAGTGACATTTGAGCGTGGTTTTTAGATATTTGGTTTTGAGGTTTGAAATGCAGTACTCGCATTCTTGTGCACTTGTGACAAAATGTGTGTGATTGGGCAATCAAGACAAAGGGTCATGCTAGAAACAACTTTTGGGCATATGCAGTTCCTTATGGCTTAATTATTAGTACTGTACTATTTTTTGGTCATCATCTGAGGCTCTTCTTGGTGTTCCCTCTCTGTAAGAGTCCCAGAGGGTGGCCTTTTCTGTGTTGGCTCCCTGTTTGTCGAATGCTCTCCCCAGAGATGCTCACCTGGCACCTTCATACATATTTAGGTACCAGGCAAAAATGTTTATAAGCAGACGTTTGCATGATTAAACATTATATGGCCTTTTAAATGTGTTTGTGGGAGAGGAAGTATTGGTTTGCTTTTGTATTAGTATGTACTTTGTGCTCTCATTTTGTATTTTAAAGTTGACTTGCTTTTGCAGTTGATAAGCATTGATTGTAAGCCACAATTCCTGCTTTATACATAATGTCAAGTTAGAAATTGGAGATAGAGAAACTGAAACATGGTTAATTCCTCCTTTTAGATGTGTGGGAAAAGGAGTGTGGACTGCTTAAGTCCAAGGCTTTGCACGGGCTCCCAGAAGATTGCATGTGCAACAATAAACCATGGTTTTAGGCTTTATGTGTAAACTGACTCAGCCCAGGGTAAAACTGCTGTTTGAAAACTGGTCTGTGGTCACCCAGAATCATTTTTTTGTACATTTCAACCTCTCGGGAAACCCTTAGTATAAACACAGTTTGCTCTTACTGCTTTCCTTAGGGATTAGCATTGCATGTATATATTCTTTGTAATCCTGGATCACAGGTGGTTCCGAACATAAAATACAAAACAAGAACACAAAATACATAAGACAAAAACAAAACAATAGCCCTCCCTGAGTTACGGCTAATTATAATGAGAATAAAGCATATTTTGGTGGTCTCTGGAAACATTTGTTCTACATAACCTGTTTCGTAGTGAGGCTTTTTTCTTGCATTTTAATGCTACTTAATAGGATGGCAATAAAATACATTTCTTGATATCATAGAGTTAGAAGGGATCCCAAGGGTCATCTCGTCCAACCCCCTGTGATGCAGGAATATTAACTAAATCATACACTCTCTGCTTAAAAACCACCAAGGAAAGAGAGCCCAGTCTCCACTATTGAACAACTCTGTTGCTTGGGCCTGAACTTCTAAGCACGTTTGGTTTCTAGGCTCTTTCTGCCGTATATCTCCTTGCTAAAACATTTAATTTGAGATTTTGTCTGCATATTTATTGGAATGAAATGGTTAAACTCTTAAGTTTTGTTGCAGAGGTAGACCAGAAAAAGCTGATGAGTCTTACTACAGTCTTTCAGAGTATTTGCAACACTTGTTCTAAGACAGTGCTTGAAATTCTGAAAACCTACTGTGTTGATTGCAGTTATATCATAGTAGAAACATGGGAAGTATTATTTTGGAATGTGTGTTCTTGACTTGCTGTGGTGTGTGTGTGTGTGTGTGTGTGTGTGTGTGTGTGTGTGTGACTTCCTATCTCTCTATATTCAACTTCATAGCACAGTGGTACCTCGACTAACGACGATAATGCGTTCCGACGCGATCATCGTTAGTCAAAAAAATGCGTTCCGCGAAGCCCCATAGGTACGCATTGAAAAAAAATTCGTAAGTCGAAAAAATCACGTCAAAAATTCGTAAGTCGAAAAAATCCTATTTAAAGCGGCCGTGATGTCTTTTCGCTGGGCGAAGAAATTCGTTTCCGGCGGCCATTTTGTTTTGCCGGAAGTCCTTCATTAGGCGAAAACGACGTTGGGCGAGTTATTCGTTAGGAGAGGTACCACTGCATTTCTTTTTTTGCCAGTATAGTACTTTGTACATCATCAGGAAAAAGTGAAAGTTTTCCAAGTTATGAACTTAAGTAAAACACAACTGATCTTTTAAAATTACCATATTTTTCCATGCATAAGACAATTGCTTTAAAAATTTAGTTTTAAAATTTGCTTTAAAAATTTAGTAAAAAATTAGGGGTTGTCTTCTACACAGATGGTGAATGCAATAGTTGTGCATTTAGGTAAACAATAATAAAAAGATGGTCTTCTGCATAATATTCTAAGGGGCATGAAAGTAACTCCACTCCCATAGCACGTGCAAAGTATTGGATTGGCAAAATAGCAAGTAGTTCTTAAGACATGTTAAAAGGAGTTAGAACAATCAGTCTACGAGAGAGAAAAAAATACACTCTTAAAATTAAATTTGTTAAATGCTTCAAATTTCCAAAACTAGCCTTATATGAGTAAAATCAGTGGATCAACTAGCCTAGATTTATTTCCTCTGATGGGGAGCAGTTCTCTAAAGTTCCCTGCAGAATTATTCCACTACTCCCTGCCTTTCTACCTGAGATGGTTAACTGGAGATGTCAGGAAATGAAACTGGGACCTTGTGCTTGCTGAGTTCTATGAGCCACCCTCCATGTTTTTATTATGGCTCCATCTAGTAAAATTCTAGTTCTTCAAGGTCTGACAGGTTCTTCATTGTTTTAAAAATGAGCAAATGAACATAAGCACTGTTTATCAAATAGTCCAAGAACATAGTAATGTCAACAGTAACTGCTTGTTGGTGTGAATTCAACCAAGTGATTACATCACAAGTAGCTTGGGACATTTTTATCTTAGAGGTGACCTGGAAGGCCTTTTCCTTGTTTAAATGAAAATTCAACTATTTATTCACAGGTTTTCTGTTGTGAAAAGTTTCTAGAAGTAGGAAAAAATGCCGTTGGCGTGGAGGATAAGTTGATGTTTTATTAAGATTGTGTCTTTGTCATAGGAAAAGCTCTTTCTCCCAACACCCCTTTCTATGTTGTTATGTCAAGGGATGCAATGAGGAAAACTGGGCATTTTGTTTTAAGCAGTGTTGACCATCAGTGCAATTGGGAGTGCATGGACATTGTTGCTGTAGTATACTAGCAATGATATGCATTGATTTGTGTTGCTAAAGAAAGTTCTGAATGTCTTCCAGCTTCTGCTTTTCAGAGGGAGACTAAACATTTCTATTTTACACCATCTAATTTAAGATTCAACCCTTAAATGTAGGTGTAAATCCCGTTAATTTCGTTAGGAAGTAGAAACATGCCTATTATCAGACAAGACCAAACATTTAGGTGACAGCGTCCTTCTCCATTTCCATTTTTAGACTATTAAAAACTAAGAGAGGTATTTGTATTATACCCAGCAAAAAAGAAGTCCCACACACTCTTTTTTGTATTAGGTAACCTGAAGAAAAAATCTGATAAGCTCAATAGATTGCTCATTGTTTTGGGAAGTTTTACTTGGTCCTAGTGGAGGTATTACTGCACTACTGCTTTGTGGATTTTTTTCTTCTACTTGACTAACACAGCTGCATAAATATTTTAATTGATTACTGTTAAGTTTATTGCACTGAACAGACTATTAATTCCTTCAGCCAATGTATTAAAAACTGTGGCTCAGCATTGGCAACATATTTAAATTCCTGGGCATCAGAATCAATACTTTAGGAGCCAGCATAACAATTTGAGGTACTGGATCCATGCAAAAAAGAACAAAATGCCAGCATTTTAAAGTGCTAGCATCACATTTTCAGTGTTGGCCAGCAGTACATGCCTCTTCAGTTCGCTGTCATTTGAGGGGTTGATGGGGTGCAGCTTCAGAATGGGACTGAAGAGTAAGGAGTTTTAGGATTTAACTGTATCCTTAACAAGTTGCTAAGCCTGAGCTGGAGATACTTTGGTTTTCATCAGTCTCTGCTATTTCCTAATAACTTCCTTAAGCAAGGGACCCAGGTGGCGCTGTGGGTTAAACCACAGAGCCTAGGGCTTGCTGATCAGAAGGTTGGCGGTTCGAATCCCTGCGACGGGGTGAGCTCCTGTTGCTCGGTCCCAGCTCCTGCCTACCTAGCAGTTCGAAAGCACGTCAAAGTGCAAGTAGATAAATAGATACTGCTCCGGCAGGAAGGTAAACGGCGTTTCCGTGCGCTGCTCTGGTTCGCCAGAAGCGGCTTAGTCATGCTGGCCACATGACCTGGAAGCTGTACGCCGGCTCTCGGCCAATAAAGCGAGATGAGCGCCGCAACCCCAGAATCGGACACGACTGGACCTAATGGTCAGGGGTCCCTTTACCTTTATCCTTTAAGCAATAGAATTGGTAGTCTGTTGTCCCATTTGGGGACTGCCTACAGAGGCTGCCAATCTGACTGATTGCATGTTAAGAACCACCGTATATGAGTTCCAGAAACATTGCAATTTCTGTAGCTTTTTTACTTGTTGCTTCTCTCTGAATTTAGCAGCTGTGTCTAGTCTCATTACCTGGCAATACATATTTGGAGACTTGTAATGTGGATTTTCATACAGGGTTGGTCCTCCAAATCTGCCCTGGAAGATCTTGATAAGGTTTAAGACAATGCACAGCCCAGTTTCTACAAGGGCTACATCTTCTATGATATGTTATGATTATGCTCTTTTAACAAAGCATAATGTGGCTCCTGGTCAAACGTCTTATCAAAAGAGAGAAGGGATTGGGAGCTGCTCAAACAATAATTGTTGTAACACTATCTGAGCAAACCTCATATACTTCTCCAGTGATGCTGTGAAGAGGAAGCCAAAAGCTTTCACTTCCAGATTCAGTTAGCCACAATTTATAATACAGCTGCATTCCTAAGAAGTGTTCTGTGTTCATTATATTGTGCAAGTACCCAAAATATAATGTTGCAGTTGCATTAATGGGTGACAAGGCCATAAGAGTTCTTCCTGTTAGTTTGCAGTGTAGTTTAGCAGGGTGTCTTTAGTAGTGACCAGCTACGGTAGGTGCTCCTAGAAGCTTTCAAGCAGATTATGATATACAGTGGTGCCCCGCAAGACGAAATTAATTCGTTCTGCGAGTCTTGTCGTCTTGCGAGTTTTTTCGTCTTGCGAAGCACGGTCCTGCAAACCACTAGATGGCGCTGTTTCCCATAGAAATGCATTGAAGCGCGGTTTCCCATAGGAATGCATTGGGAACTCGCAAGACGTTTTCGTCTTGCGAAGCAAGCCCATAGGGAAATTCGTCATGCGGAGCGACTTCAAAAATGAAAAACTCTGTCGTCTAGCGAGTTTTTCGTCTTGAGAGGCATTCGTCTTGCGGGGTACCACTGTAACAATCTACTTTTGTCCATAGTATCCTGTAATAAAAAGAGAGCCAGCATGATATAGTGGTTAGAGTATTGAACTAAAATCTAGGAGACCAGGATTCAAGTCTCCACTTGGCCATAAAGCACACTGGGTGATCTTGGACCAATCCCTACCTATCAACCAACCTAATCTACCTCACAAGGTTGTTGTTCGGATTAAATGAAGAGGGGAAGAACCTTGTATACCATCTTGAACTCATTGGAGGAAAGGATGGGATAATCAATTAACTAACTAACTAACTAACATTGTCCCTAAAAATAGAAGTTCAGTTTATTGGCCTACTTGAGTCTCTAGCAATATCCTAAAGGCAGATTAGTGTTTTAGGTATATGTGCAATGAGATTAACCTCTCTAGGGAGATTGCAGGAGCTAGGAGAGAAACAGGGCAGACTTCATTCCCCACACTCTTCAGAAAATTTTCTCACCCCTATATAGGCCAAGTTCTCACAAAACATTAAACCATTGTTCCAAATAAACTATAGTTTAAACACATGCTTTTCTCCCCTTTGCTCCTTACTGCGCTGCATGGGGCCAGAAACATGTCTGAGTTTGATGTTTGAGCCCAGGCTTATGGTTTGTCTCTCTCTAAGCAGACCATAAGCAGAAGCTAAACTTTGTTCTTGGCTTTGACTTTGTATAAGTGTACAGATGCTTGTGTTTGTTCACAAGAGATGTATTTTGCTGAATTTGTGTGAAAGTACCCGGTAATTATTGAAATAACTTAACTGTCATCCAGTCAGGATGTGTATGCTACTTACAAAGTGGCTTTTCTCATAGCAGCAATACAAAGCTTTAAATTTTTGTTAAGGATGGTTCAGTGGATTAAATATGTGGCCACACATATAAACCAGATGATTAGGTAAATGGGTTTAAAGATTAATTACTGAAATACACCTTCCTTTGAATTGTCTTACAAAAAAAAAGACAGAGCAGTTATACAATTTATTTTTTTCTAGGCATACGCATCAGGATGTGATATTGTGATATTGGGGACTGATTTTGAAAGATTACAAATAATTCCTGGAGCAAAACATGGAAATATACAAGTGGGATGTGTAGATTGCTCTATGCAACAAGGGAAGGTAAGTAGTAGTGGTACTTTTGTTAAATTTACCTATCTGATTTGTTCTTGTAATATGTATTTTGCAATGCCATCTTGTCTGAAGGTGATATTAAACTCTTCAAATACCGGTACTTTTAGTACTAACCCTTCACAAGGACCTGCATGTAAGAAGATAGAATTATGCTTGCAGCTATCCTGCTATTTTAATTCCTCTGCTAGAGACTCCTGTTTATATTCTAGAGTCTGATACAGTACTGTGTTTTGAAGAACAGTTTGGTCATCAGTTACAGGTAGGTAGCCGTGTTGGTCTGTCATAGTCAAAATAAATAAATAAATTCCTTCCAGTAGCACCTTAGAGACCAACTAAGTTTGTTCTTGGTATGAGCTTTCGTGTGCATGCACACTTCTTCAGATACCTTTGGTCATCATTATGCTACAAGATTCTTTGTGAATGTGGACCCAAGCCCACACAAAGGCAGGTACTTCCAACAGTGGTGGGTACATAGCCAGCTAAGACATCTTGTGGCTGAGTTACCGGTAGTACAGGATTTTTCATGAGACTATCCTCTTTTGTTTTCTTGGCTATCACATGTTGTTTGTTTGGGCAAGAAACAAACCATGATTTTGATGACACAATACAGGGCTTTGCTGTTTGTTGTTCCTGGCATAGCCAGGATGGGAGAAAAGTGAAACAAACTTAGAGCAGCATGCAGCAGCACTCTGCTGATATGCAGTAAACCATAGTTAATATTTAACTGTGTTTGAATATGACGGGTGAACCATGCCAGCATCAAAACCTAGCACCTTGGAGAGAAGTCTCGAATGAGAAGTCTCTTCATGCTATTTCAGATGTTAAGAGATGGTTGTATAGTAGGAGACACACATAGTAATTTACTGTTGTAAGTGAAACTTAAAACCAATTTTAAAAATCAACTGAGAGTTACCTTAAAATAGATTTCTTGATGAGCTCTCTTGACCTCTCTTGATGTTTAAGACACTATCTTAGGACTGTGGAGTCTCTGTTTTATTCAACATTGTTTTCTCCTTTGCTGATAAGGTGTGCTTGATTTTGCTCATACATCCACTCTCTGAACTTATTGCCTTTTTATTTATTTCTGAAACTGCATAAGCATAGATCATGAAAGGAAAATGAACATCCTTCTGTTAGGAAAGGTGTGACTTTAAACACACTACCAAATTCATAAACTTTTCCCCAACATAAGACGTCTCTTCACAGTTGAGATCCACGTGAGAATGAAATACTGGAGATTATCAGTTTCTTTATTAAGCGCACAATACCTTTCTGCCTTCTTATTGCCTTTACTACTCTAGATTTTGTGCAGTTCTGACAGGATTCTAGTTGGCATTTTTAGGTCATGCTCATGTGTAGATTGCTTTGCCTTGTAATTTGTTTTGGTAATAGATTTTTAATCTTGATTCTGCATCTCACTGCATTTTTCCAGAATTTCTGCAAAAGTAACATTATAAAGTTTTCTTTAAAAAAAAAGACCTGTTCATGAAAACAACAGTGCATTGTACATAATATAATATATATGTTACGGAAAAATCTAGGTGTGAAGCTGCTCAGTCACCCAGCTCGTCGGGCAGAGCCCACGGGTCCCTGCGGAATAAAGGAAGGAGTCCAGCCACCAACCAGAGCAAATGGCTGTAGACCAAAGTTTATTGCGCAACAGGCTCAAAGAGGAATTTTGAACCCAGAGTATGGGGCGACATTGACTTTTAAAACTTCCCACTATTATAAACAAAAATCTTCCCTTATGGGGTACACAAGAGCCCTTGTAGAGTCCTTTGTAGGTTCTCCATCGGTAGGAGTAAATAACAGAGGCCAACCAGAGAATATTGAGAAGCAAAGCAGCTATTACGCTTGATCCTTATTGAACTGTTGCAACAGGGTTCTCCCTCTCACGCAGGAGAAAAAAGAAGGAACCTAGAACAAAGGCCTGCCTGCTCTTATATAGACATTTGAAATTGCCCACGCTGGAGTTCAAGACCAACCCCAGAAGCATCATACCTACATCATGGAAAAGGTGTAACCCAAGACCCCCCCCCATACATCATACCTACATCACAAAAAAGGCGGTCTCCAACAGATTTCAAGAGTGCATTGTTTATCTCCTGTCTGCCAGTTTATATGATAATGCCTTATCTGATTACCTTTTCTGAGTAGCCTGGCCATTCCTTTGAGATGGTAAATAGTTCCTGAATCTCTTACGCATATTGATAGTGTGCTCAGCTTAACAGATACCTGCCAGACTGCATTTACAGGGAGGTGCAAGTCCCAAAGAGAATTGGGGAGCCTTTCCCATTGTCTTCCTCCTTGCAGAGAAATACTTGGTCAGCTAGGAGTCAAAATGGTGTCAGCCCACCCTCCCGCACTGCCCCAGACACGTGACCTTGTTTGCTTGGCACACTTATGAACATTACACACACACACACACACACACACACACACCCCTACACCTTAAAATTCTTATTACACCACCACATCCCGGGATACAGTTCACACAGCATCATTGATACATCATCTTTACATCACTGACATGTCACGAAAGGGGAGGGGTAGACAGGGGGTAAAGGTAAAGGTAAAGGGACCCCTGACCATTAGGTCCAGTCGTGTCTGACTCTGGGGTTGCGGCGCTCATCTCGCTTTATTGGCCGAGAGCCGGCGTACAGCTTCCAGGTCATGTGGCCAGCATGACAAAGCCGCTTCTAGAGAACCAGAGCAGCACATGGAAATGCTGTTTACCTTCCCGCCAGAGCGGTTCCTATTTATCTACTTGCACTTTGATGTGCTTTCGAACTGCTAGGTGGGCAGGAGCTGGGACCGAGCAACGGGAGCTCACCCCTTCTAACCGCCGACCTTCTGATCGTCAAGCCGTAGGCTCTGTGGTTTAACCCACAGCGCCACCTGGGTCCTCAGACAGGGGTTACCCTAGTTTAACCTTGGCAAACATGTCCAGACAAGTCCTTGGTTCAAGATCAGCATAAGCAGGCATGTCAGGGCAAGACCCAGGTATAAGATTAGCATAGGCAAACACCTCTGAAGTCCCACCACCCAAAGTACCCCTTGGCAAGTCTGGTGATGGGATTAGGCTTTCCTTGACCAACAATCAGATCAGCAATTGTCACCTCTGGGCACTTCCTGGAGTCCCTTTTTCAAGGGCAAAATAGCCTTGGAATGGAGGAAACTGGCAAAGGAGTTGATTTTATATGATTTTTAAAGCTAGGTAATTTTCCTGAGCTGTCAAGTCGAAAGGATACATTTATGCATAATATATTTGTAACATTCAACAACTTTAAAGATTCGCCCCCCCCCCCCGTAATTTCCGTAACAATATATATTATTTTATACTGTGCAGGAAAGTGGAATATGGTTCTGACAGATGATAGTTGAAGTTAAAATATTTAAACTTCTTTCCATCGGTTTCCCCTAAGTATTTTGGATCTGCTTCTCCAGTTCCGTGCAAGATGTAAAATTGTGATTATTTATGTCTCTGTTATTGCCTCACATACAAATAAGTAGGTGGTTTCTCTGCTTTTTTTTTTTTACCCTTGCTTGTTTTTCATCCTTTTATTTCAAACTGACGGGGTTTTTTGTTTTTGTTTTTTGTTTTACTTTTTTGCTTTAAAGCAAAATAAAAAATAAAAAAATTCCTTCCAGTAGCACCTTAGAGACCAACTAAGTTTGTTCTTGGTATGAGCTTTTGTGTGCATGCACACTTCTTCAGATTTTGTTTTAGATTTTGTAAATGTTCCTTACATGTTAACATCTTGTATGTATTCTTTTTCAAAGAACTCTTGACACCCAGGATTGCTGAATTCTGATCTGCCCCACACATTTCTTATCATGTTTCAGAGTATCTTTTACATGCATATCACTTTCTCACCCCATTTAAAATACATGAACCATATAAATTGAACAAATGTAATTGTGCATTTTAGCTCCCAGCCTCAGGGTAATTAGATATACAGTATTGTGAGTCTTAACAGAGATATATGTAGCCATTTCTAAACAAATGAATATTGTGTATCTTTGGAATAACTTAGACAGTTGCCATTTCTGTGATGGCGACTCTTTGCATGGAGATACAAACAAGTTTATGGCTATGGAAGGAAAGTAACACAACCTGCAAGTAAATACAAACTAATTTTAAAATGCTATTTGCTTTAGATTGCAGCTTCTTATGGGAATGTGATTTGTATATTTGAGCCAGTTCAACACCTAAAACAGAAGAGTAGTCATCATACTGTAAGTAATTTATCTTTTCTATCTTTGCTAAGCATTTGCATGTGAATTGTAATTTATTTGAAGCCATGGAAGGAAAATATTCTAGGTAGGTGTTTTTTTTCCTGGAGGGAATAGATTTTTTGGGGGGGGGAGTGGAAAAAATGCAATACTTGGTTTTTTATGCACTCTTTAAATATCAAAAGTAACTTTATTACTTTAGGAACATAAAATGCATTCTGTGTAACTTCGTTTACCATAGAATTATTGTTTCTGGTATATTGAAAGCACAGTATATGCAGACAATAATTACAAATTAATTATTTTTTAAAGTTTTTGTTGCAAATGGAGCTACAAACTGCTGAACTGTAAGAAACCAGCATCTATGTGGTTTTGCCACTTTATGATGAGCAGGCAAAAAACATAAAAAACAGAAACCATTAAAATGGTAGTAAAACAAATTACTATTGAAATCAACTTCTGTATTTTCACATGCCAGTTTATTTCTTGATTTGGTGCAAATATTTCTAGACATAGACCAGTTTCTTTCGCGTGCTGTAGATTTGGTGCAAGTATTTCCAAACATAGAACAGTTTCTTTCAGATGCGCCGACTTGCTTACCGGCCTCTGGGAAAGTCATGGGAGGGCAATGACCTTCCCAGAGCCCCATAGGGAGCAGTCCTCTGCCTCACTGGGGTGGGGTGGGGTGGGACGGTTCCTGGGGTTCCTGACTTCGAATGTTTTCCCCTTTGCATGCGGACTCCTGGAACAAAACTGTTGTGTAAGTGTTGGGCTCGTTGTAATTAAGTTTCAGTTTCAGCTTATAGAATTGAACTTTTAGAACTTGTCATTGATATCTCAGTTATTTGGAAATATTATCCAATAGTTGCTGAAGGAAGTTTGGCAGATTGTTCTTCTGAATTCATTACGCTTTACTTGACAACTATGCCAACTGAATATAAGTGTTTAGAAACAATTTGTATTGCATTTGTGTTTGGTTTTTAGGGATTACATTATCAGTGGCAGAAGTCAGATCAAATTTTACTGGAAGATGCGGTTCATAACTTAACATGGGATCCGACAGGTAAATACAGAAACAGCTGAATGTTTGCCTTTCCTTTCTCCCTGCCTTTCAATGAATTATCTTGTGGCTAACATAATTAATAAATAAATAAATAAATAAATGTAATTCATATTTAGGCATGTTTCTAACATGTAGGCATGTAGTGTTGGGCAGAGCAATCCTGTAGGATGGAGGTGGGGGAATATATGTAATAGAAGAACCACCCAATCTCATGCTTCACTTCTATTATTATTATTACTATTATTAATTAAATTTGTATATCGCCGTAGATTTCAGAGCAGTTCACAGCATAACATTCATGCTGGTTAGGGAGAATAGAGAATGGCTAGAGGGAAAATAAGTGTGTCAGCTGAAGGATTGGCATAAGTCTCCACCCCGCCCCCCATCCCAGGGGTATGCCTGGGGAGTTGGAGTGCTTTGAATCCAGGGGAACCCAAGCCTCCCCTGAAGTGGACCTCTCTGTTTATTCTCAAGTACCTTTCTTTTCCAAGTTTCCTCTCTTCCTCTCAAACCACACACCCCAACCTTGGTTTCTGTTTTCCTGTAACTGACTGACTTGAATATATGTTGAAGCTTGTGATACTATGCAGAATTGATTATTTTTTTCTGCTTGAGTGTGGATGAATAAGAGACATTTATATGAATGAATTGGGGAAAACCACGTTTAAATAGCATAATGGGGGTCGGACTAGATGACTCTATGATTCTATGGAAATTTGATATAAACAGCATTGCTTTTCAGTCATTTATTACAACACGGTCCCCACTTCCTAAAACTTAGAATTCACATGCTACTTTATCAGTATTTTTAATTTGAAAGAAATTGACCAGGACAATGCATATTGCTCACCCTACTTGTGCTGCAGGATTCCTAGCAAACTCATAGCCTCACACCCCCCCCCCCCCGCCCCAATGCATGATACTGTACAGTTAAGGTTTCAGTGTATCTAACTTAGAATGAGCCAACATGGTGCCCAGATGTTGTTGGACTCAGCTTTGACCTTTAGGTATGCTGGCTGGGACTGGTTGGAGCTGGAGACCAGTGACATCTGGCTACTCTGATCTAGAGGTTCTTCCTACTATCCCTTACTCTTCGGCTGGACACCTAAAAGCTGTTCTTTGACTAGTTAGCAAGAGTTGAGTGACATTGAGATTCTCTACAGCCGTCATTGTTCTTCCATGCTTCCAAGTCCTTCTGATCTATCATTCCTCATGTATGTGTCTACTGAGTTCCCAACATCCCTTAATGCTCACCCTCCTAAAGAGAATCCTTTACACAGGCCTGCACCATCTGTTCATAAGGCAGTTAAAAATGGAATTTTACTAGCTGAGTCAGTGTAGTCAGAGAAGCTACTGAAGTACCTTGCTGGTAAGTGAAGCTAGATCGATCTCTTCCCTTCCTCCAGGCAACAACTAATAAAGATGGAATTCTGATAGCTGGATTGGCATGCATATTTTTGCCAGTTGACCTCTTGCCAATTTGCCATCTTACAGGACAGTTGCCAATTCTAGTCTTTGTGTATGCAAATGAAGTGGTTTCATTATGAGTAGTTCAGATTGATCACCTAAAACTTTATAGATTTGTATATTTCAGAGTATATAGTTGGTTTATAGTTAACTTGTTTGTTACAGTTATTTCAGACCTTATCCTACTATTTTTTATTCTAATTTATGTGTACACATTTTCAAAATCTAGGCTCCCGTCTATTGACGGCTTGCAGTTGTTTGCAGCTTTGGTCCAATGTCAATTATGAAAACCCATCAGAAGATGAAAATCCTGAAAAAACAGAAGCTCGGAATTGGAGAATCATTTGGCAGTGCAAGTAAGAAATATATTAAGATTAATTTACACTTGTTTTTGAACCTCCTTGGACCGGTGCATTACTCCAAAGTAGCATATTTAAATGATAAGTATACCCCAGAGTCGCCCGTGACTGGACCTAATAGGGTCCCCTTTACTGCAATTCATTTTTTTAATATATGCTTTTAATTAGCTTATTATTATAACACAAACACACACACACAACGAACAAACCTTTTAACAAAATACAGATACAAAACAAATAATAAACATATATCCATATTTCAATTCTTATTCTTTTCTAATTGACTTCCTTTGTCCTCTGTGCGGGTCTAATTTCATATTTGGTAAACTGAGAAAGAAACAAGAAACAGTATACTGCAATTCAGTGCATTCGGTGTGAGCCAATCATTGTATGTTGTTCCCCAGATTAAAATGTGTTATACAGTATATGAGATACTTTCCAAAATATGTAGATGTTCCATCTCTACAACATAGAGCATAAGGAAGTGCATATGAATATTTAGCACCCTTTTACTCTCAGAAGGGTCATCCTGCATAAATAAAGCAAACAATGCTAATGAGTTTCAACAGATTTTACTAAGCTTTATAATTGTAAAACCTGTGTTAATGTTGTAACTTTGTTTTTGGTAGGTGAACAGCCAAGCAAACCACATAAGTTGTATCATCAGTTTTGCAATTACAGTCGTACCTCTTGTTACGAATACTTCAGGTTGCATACCGCACGGGATACGAACGCGCCGCACCCGGAAATCATGGAACGCGTTACTTCCTGGTTCGGCGGTTCGTGCATGTGCAGATGCGTCAAATGACATCACATGCATGCACAGAAGCGCCGAATCGTGTTGCGCACATGCACAGACTCGGCACTTCAGGATACGGACGTCACAGGTTACGAATGGGGCTCCGGAATGGTTCATAACCAGAGGTACCACTGTAATCATCTGCAACAAAAACAAAAACAATTGAATTTGAAATAAGTGATTTTGCTAACTCTAATATTTAACTCAAGTTCAGTTTTATTAAGCTTTTGAGGTATCAAATAACAATGAAATCTTTTACCCCTTTTCTTTTCTGCTTTTCACAGAACTGCTTCTGAAGTTCAACTAATGAAGTTTTCACCAGATGGGGAATTTTTTGCTACTGCAGGAAAGGTAAACCAGTTTCATAGGATCTGAAATATATTTCTTATTTTAACTTCACACCTAGCCTTTCTGCATATAGCATTAAGGTAACAAAGAATAATTACAATAAAATACAATAAAACATTTTTGAAAAAAAGCAATAAAATGAAAAGAACCAATAAAACCAGGGATACAATGTTGATATTCTTACACACACATTTTAAGTCATTTTCCATCTCATGTGACTATGGTAAGAGGAGAGGAGGGCAGTTCATAGGTACACCTATCTTGGCTTCCACTCGGACCATGGCGACAGAGGTTCTTATTTGAGTGTAAGGAAGAGATCTTTATACAGGGAGATTAAAGGTACAGGCTCAGCAACAAGCATAGTATCATAACAGCCTCAGCTTGAACTAGGCAACAGGAATGACAGGACTAGCTGGGTTAGAAGCAGCAGTCCAAATTTGAGTCATAGTTCAGGGCAAGAAGCTCAGTTGTCCCAATGGGTTAACATGACCACCACCAAGCTTTTAAAGGAAGGGCAAAGCGAGCTTAGCTGTGAGACTCCTATGTCTTGTAGAATGTTCAACATGCAGAAGTGGTTAACAAGTCAAAAATTGGAAAGTTGTAGTCCACATAGCTAATTGGCTATGTAAGTCTGTGGTTTTGCGAAAGCCCCTATCTTCCCAAACTCTACTCATCCATGGAGCAACTGTGAAAGAAGAGCAAATTACAGATTTCACAAACCATAATTTTCCTCCAAGAATATTAAAAATAAGTCATACAATATAATTTCCCAATTTATGTTGTGTACCGCCCTGCGATCTTCAGATGAAAAGTGCTATGCAAATTTATAAATAAAATAAATTGCTCGTGATAATAAGTCATCCTTATAAACTAAATTTTGGACAAAAGATCAGCTAACTTAACATCCAGTGTGATGTATTTTTCTGATGTATTGGATTTCATAGTTCTTGTGCTCTTCGGATGAATAATCATCAGCACAGAAGCATAATATTGCAATAACATGGTGATCTGTTTTAAGCAACTAACACTTCCCCTAAGGCCTAAGATGCAATCATGTGATGCTGCTTGTTTTTCAGACAGAATGACTTTCTGTGAAATTGACATATTTGGCTACAGTGCCAAAATTAAGGGAAATGGGTAGCTGCTATTTATTATTGGATGCACATTTAAGAAAATACTTTAACACTGACAGTAGTTGCTCTAATAGATAAACTACCTTAGCTATTTTGTATGCCTTCATCCCTGCAAATAGAAATATGCCTGTTTCTGTCCATTTTCTTTAAAAAAAAATTTATTTGAATTATTTGCAATACAAATATACAATAGTAAGTTGGTAAAAGGATAGTATAATACAACACAAATATGGATTAATCATATATAGTTAGTTGCCAGTTAGAACCAATGTTCATAAATCTTAACTCATGTTGCTTGTTCTAGTCTAAAATATAATGTGTAAATTTATGTAATTCATTGTATTATTCACTTAATTCCCCTCAAAAGAATGTATGCATGGAATCCAGCATTGCCCAAACAGACTTCTGCTCATGCAGACTTCATCTTCCTCTCCAGTACCCTGTGCACCCCCCAAATCAGAGCCCCCCCAACCCCTTTGGAGTAGATTTTGAGAGCTGCAGTGAGGAGGAGAAGAAGGTGAAAGTCTCATTGCACAAGCTGAAATTTGTACTGTCTGTGCATGGAACATGTTAGAATTAGATACAAGCCTATGAATTTTTTTTGCTTTGAACTCTTACTATTCCAATAAAAGATAGACATAAATATCATAAAATGTTTATTGACTATTATATCTATGCCAAAAATATAATGTTCAGATGGGTCTTTTATCCATTCTGTATTCTTAATGGAGGTTAAACCTTCAGCAATAATATACCGGTACTTTCTTTTCTTTTCTTTTCTTTTCTTTTCTTTTCTGAGCGCAGTGTAAAGGCATCCAAATATTTTTTAACCTCTTTCTTAAATTATGTTTTTACTGGAGGAGAATTATTGAAGCTTTTTTTCTTTTTTCAATAGCCTAATGATGTTTTTGCATTTATTGAGTTAATTCAGTCTCGGTACATTAACAGATGGTAATCTTAAATTATCCATTATTCAGTTATACATTTTTCTCTTTCCTTTAATTATTTTGTTCATGTTTCATTTCTCCCTTCCCTTCCCTTACTTTCTCAAGAAATTCTAACTGTTTCTGCTTGAGAGAGATGAAAGGATTAATAACAGCAGCCTAGCATTAAGTGGTTAGGTTTTATTTGCTTGTGGGAAAGAACTATTGATTATGTCTAACAAGTGTTGACCTCCTTCGGTATTCTGCAATGCAATCCATTCTTTTCCAAACAAAAACTTAAGAATAAAAGTAGTCCCTCATCCGTCTCTCTCTTAAACAAATGGTCAAAAATTACAGGTTTCTTCTTAATATTTTCAGATGCATACCTGCTAAAACATCAGCCTCTGTATTGTCTGTTTTAAGTGAATATCCTGCCCAAACGTTTATCTGAATTGCATTTTTTACTCTGTAATTAGCAAATCTTATGAAAACTTCCATTGATATTTTTTCTTTTTTCAAATCTTAAATTTATTTTAATAGCACCTTCTATGCCAATGCACATTCTTATTTCAATTCCAAATACGCCTTTAAGAGCCCTTCAAAACAGCATGATAAATCTTGTCCTTCAGCAGCTTCTCTCCAGTGCTTCATTGATATCCTTTATGCTCATTCTTTTCTATTGTTTCTTTTTACAGACTGTTCATTCTGTAATTTTTACAACTACTTATCTCTTTCTTCATTCACCTTCCATTTTCTCTTTATTATTTTCAGTAACAGTTTTTCTATTATACTGGATTTTTCAGTGATTCTTTCTTCCTGGGCTCTGATTATGGTTCAAATATCTTAACTGCATGGCATACTAAAATACCAATTTTTCCCTTATTTACACACATACTATTTATTTTTTGAAGTCTTTTTATTAAAGATTTCTTGATTTACAAAAGTATGTGCAATGTCTCTCTCTCATATTGTTTACATGTATCATTTTTACAAATCAGTTTCATTTGTTGAGACATTGGGAAGAAAAGGGGGAAAGAGGTGGATGCGGGGAGGATGGATGGGGGTGGGGTGACAATGTTTCCATTTTACTTACACACATACTATTTACACACACAGAAAGGAGTTACGAGTTTCAGTTAAAATAAGCCAGCTATGAATCTGTCAATAGCTGAGAAGTTCATGCAAGGTGAGGCAGATCAGCATTTAATGCAAAACATTTTATATTTATGTTTCTGTACTCACAACCAGAGGGGGGGGTGAGTGTCATGGGAATCAAGCATGTACACAAACCAGGATTGGACAAGGACAGGCAACTCAGAAGAGAAATGGAGTCTCCTTTGGCACTTCTTGCAGAAAGAGTATGGACTTTTTTTTTGCTGCTGCTTACATTTTTCAAAAAGAAGTGGCTCTGGTGAGGGATGGAGTACATTAAAAATAATTGGCAAGAATTATGAAACAGATTAAGAAGAATTTTTAAAAGTTGTTTTTAAGAGGAAAATGTGACTTCATCCTCCATTTAACAAGATTGAATAATTCTATCGAAAATAATTCTATTCAATTGTATTGAAAAACTTATTTAAGAGTGAGCAAAAGTGGAAGAATTAGCTCTGTGTAGCAATTATGGAAAATAGTGTACTAATATATATCACTTTTTCTTTGCTAGGATGATTGTCTTGTAAAGGTGTGGTATAACACTGATAGCTGGAAATCAGCAGTCACACCTCCAGTTACAGCACCAGAAGCAATCACACAGGAAGTAGGCTTCTCATTTATTTACTTGGTTCATCCTCGGTCTGTTAATGGGTTCTCCTGGCGAAAGACAAGTAACTACATGCCACGGTGAGCATTTTTTCACTTTTCCATCTTTGAATTGGTAGAAATTTGTGAATGCTTTCAAATTTTGCCTTGTGCTCTCAAAATTGTGCCAATATTATTTAATCAGCCATGGTTGGGTAATTATTCAGATGAATCTAAGTAAGTCTTCACCGGTAGTGATCCCAAAACAGATAAGATAAGATTATGGAGCTATATAATCAGTAGTAGACCGTGAGGTTGGGCTGTGCTGCACACTTGACCTCCCTCCAGCTGAGTTGCTGCTGCCAGAGAATGGGAGGGTTAAGGTCAATGCAGTGCAAACTGGTAGAGCCAATACGATCCTCTTGGCAGTGTGTTTGCACAGCACTGACCTTACCACCACCTCATTGCTCCCCTTCTACATCCCAGTATTTAGCAGCAACGGGAACATAGTTTGTCAGGTGAGTGGCGCACCCTCCACCAGTCCGTCCACTGCTACTGCATGTAATAGGCTTCCTTAAAATGCCACAAGCAGCATGTAAAATATCTGCCACAGTGCAAAGCCTCGTGAATCATTCCGCACTCGTAACACACTGAAGGTCTGCTGTACGACACTTTGGCAACATTGATATCAGTTCCGTACATGTGTTCTAACATTAAATGAAAAATCACCTTAATCTACCTGGCTGGTGGGCACAAAAGTTCCTATACAGTAATAGTAAGTGATTTCAGCAGCGCGCTGTCTGGCCACATTTTCGTTCTCCATCACTGCCTCGGCACTGAGTAATTGCTTAGTTTTACAGATCCGTGAGCTGAACATAGTCATCGAATGAGAGTCACTTAATAATAACAATCACACTGATTGTAGGAAATACTTATACAGTGGTACCTTGGTTTTCAAACGTCTCGGAAGTTGAACGTTTCGGTTTTCGAACGCCAAAAACCTGGAAGTAAATGCTTTGGTTTTCGAACAAGCCTCTGAAGTCAAATGTGCTACGTGGCTTCTGCTGAGTGCAAGATCTGAAGACCTAGCTGTCGGCTATTGAGTCTCAGTTTTCGAACGTTTCAGAATGCGAACGGTCTTCCGAAACGGATTACGTTTGAAAACCGAGGTACCACTGTACATATAACGTCAGGAGTTTGTGTCCTTACCAGTGTTGCACAAATAGCATCTGAATATCCTTGGCTATAGGGAAACAAAGCAGGAACCTAATATATCCAAGCCTACTGTGGCTCAAGTTGCCCTATACTGCTGCAGTAGAAGGGTGGTAAGGGAATAGGAACATGTCTTGCATTAAAAAAAAAAGTTATTTCCAAGTATTCATTCTCATGCTTGTGTAGTATTGACTTCAAAGCAGGAAAATATGACCTGCTGTAGCACAGTATAAAATTCAGAAACCCCTGCGAAATTTTTAAAACTTTTTTTCTGTCCTAGTGGTGCCGTATGTAATGTGCTGTTGACGTGCTGCAAAGATAATATATGCCGTCTCTGGGCAGAGACTTTGTTGCCAAATGACAGTCTGTTATATGGAGGTGGATACAACCATTTGCCTGAACCTGTGAAGTCAACTAATAATTTTAAGAGGAATGCTTCTAGTAAAGAGAGCATGAAAAATGCTTTAGAGGTAAGAAGATAAATTACCTGACTTTGAGTAAGCCCCCCAGATCATTATAGTTTTGTATTTAAAGTGACAACCATACTAATTTGCTGACTGTTGAGAAATAGCAATCTGAGCTATAGTGCTGCTGCTAGATTCCTTTTCTGCTTTTGTATAATATGTCCTTTTCTCAACAGTTAAATCTAAAGCCCTTTCGACGAGGAAGAAGGAGATCAATAGCACTTGCACATACCGGATACTTGCCACATCAGCAAGACGCTCACGAAGTTCACCGAAACACTCCACTGCAATCAAATGCACTTTGCCACTTTCACATTGCTGCCAGCATCAACCCAGCTACAGGTGATTCAGAATGCCAATTTGTGCTTTATAAGTGGGTACAACTCATTTTAAAATTCTCCTGCAAAAGTAATATAGACATACTGTCAGACTGTGAATAATGATGATATAAAAGCTTAGCATGGCTTCAGTTTGAGGCTTTGGCTGCTGCTGAAGATGATTAACAGAAGATAATTTATGTTAACTGGAGCAGGGCCGTAAGATCTTTGCATGAAGGGTGGTATATAAATTTTATAACAATAACAAAAACCTCAAATGAAACTGTGCCATATAATCTGTTTACGGTAGTTTCTTTGGAAGTGAATCACACATGCCATGGTTGGGTTATGTTGGCACCTTGCAGCCAAAGACAAGAAAACTAGACTGGTCTTTGTCCATTGGACAAGTCCCCTTACTTGTGTCAGATAACATTTAGTTTCTGCTGCTGAAATAAAAGAAAATTGGAAATCCCAATGGGCATGCCCAAAATCTCCAGGTGTACTTTAAAAAGCTCTTTGAATTTCGGACATGAATCATTGAGGTGTTAATAACCTACTTTCAATCAGTCCTATTTGTATTCTCTTTTTTGTGGACAGAGGAGAGTGGGGTCTATGTATATCTCTGGATGTGCTTTATTAAGAAATGTAGGGTTAACTGCCCTGTGATTTTTGCATGTGTGTGTTAATGTCCATCTTCTAATGCAGTTAAGTTTTACTTACTAAAAAGGAAATAATTTTAAAGTTACGGTACATCTTGAAGAGAAAGTAACGTTTAGTCTTTTGCTTGTAGACATTCCTTTGCTCCCTTCCATCATGTCTCTGAGTCTTAATGAAAATGAAGAAAAGAGTGGGCCTTTTGTTGTACACTGGCTGAATAATAAAGAATTGCATTTTACCCTATCAATGGAAGTCTTTCTACAGCAACTAAAAAAGAGTTTTGAGCATATTTCTTCAGAGGTCAGCACTGAAGAGTCTAATCAGACAGAGATAAAATCTGATGAAGGTAAAGTGCCTACTGTTGTTTGACTCTTTTTGGAAACAATGTAATGCCTATAATACACTAATTTAATATTTAGTTTGTATGTCTTAACAGGCACCTTTAAAATGTGCTCCAGAGGATTGGAATCTTCTCCAGCAGATTTTGAGAGCACACAGAGGGTTGCAGGGGGAGGAGAGGAAGGAGGAGTTCTGTTGTATGTGTGAAAGCCCACTTGCAAAATTTTGGATTCTTTCCCTAAGTGCACGAGAGAGTTCATTGTCTTTGTAACTCTTAACCTTGAAGCCATGACCTCTAGATTTTGAATATTTCATTTAAAGCATTTTAAATCAGAAATTAATTACCCACAGAACAAGGAATATCCCTCACGTGGTCACTGCTTTGTTAGATAAACCAAATATGAAATAATTTCAAAAATTGTCATAGTAAATTATTGGCAGGCATAGAAAATTATTGATGGGAATATTGAACATGGATATTTGGCAAAATGGTCTCATTCTCATGTCGCTTGAAAAAAAGGTAAACTTAAATATGGCTTAAAGGTGACTGTCCAGCATGCAGGTGCACAAGGGAAAAATAACAGCAAATTTACTCTCCCTTCTCCCACTGCTGCCATGCTACCATTACATCTGAACCTGGACTTATGTCTTGTCTTTGCCAGACAAAGTCTGAGGTGTAAGTCAAGAACAAGTCTTGGTTACAGCTTGTGGGTTGATTGGAGAGAGTCAGCTCCAAGTCTTGGTTTGAACGTAACTTTGATTTAACTCCCAGTATCACGGCAGGAGCAACGGATGGCATGAAGTGGCAGCTATTTCCTCCCTGTTCACTTGCACACTGCACTTCACCTTTAAACCGCAGTCAAACTTAGCTGTGGTCTAAAGTGACATGTGTGCTAGGTCAATGTATGGGTATAGGACAGGCATAGGCAACCTTGGCTCTCCAGATGTTTTGGGACTACAATGCCCATCATCCCTGACCACTGGCCCTGTTAGCTAGGGATCATGGGAGTTGTAGTTCCAAAACATCTGGAGAGTCAAGGTTGCCTATGCCTGGTATAGGAGATGTCTGTTTCAACATGCTGTCAAGCGTCACATTGCCTGTAACTATGAGGATGGTTTCATTGTGCAGATCTCTTGACAGTGACACTTTTTTTCTCCCCAGAAACCGATGGCAATAGAGAAGATCAAAAAGGAAATCAAGAACTTGCTGGTGAAAAACCAGCTCCAAATTCAAGCTATATCCCCTTGTCATCTTCTGTTGTTGATCATGAGATTGAAGTACAGCTGTCTGAATGGAATAAAAATGCAGACATGTTGTTTAGTATTCATCCTATGGATGGGTCACTGTTAGTATGGCATGTAGATTGGCTAGATGAGTACCAGCCAGGCATGTTTCGCCAAGTACAGGTACGTGGCTCTTCTGAATAAAATTTTAAAATAGTTTTGAGGTGTTCCACTTGGTTCCAATGCTTCTCTGTACCATTTCTGTTTTTAGGTATCGTTTGTTTCTAGGATTCCTGTGGCCTTCCCTACTGGTGATGCAAATTCGCTCTGCAAAAGTGTAGTGATGTACGCTTGTACAAAGAATGTGGATCTTGCTCTTCAACAAGGCAAACAGAAACCATCTAGCCTTGGGCGCTCCTGCTCGATGTTAATCTCTTCAGGGCATAGTAAATCAACCAACAGCTTAAAATTAAGCATCTTCACCCCAAATGTTATGATGATTTCCAAACATGCAGATGGGTCTCTAAACCAATGGCTGGTCAGCTTTGCAGAGGAATCTGCCTTTTCAGTTGTACTCAGTATTTCCCACAAATCAAGATATTGTGGTCATCGCTTCCATCTTAATGACTTGGCTTGTCATTCAGTACTTCCATTGCTACTTACAACCTCTCATCATAATGCAATAAGGACACCGGCTGTTGACAGCATAAAAGAGTCGTGTGACGTCTCACCATCAAGACTTCATGATGAAGGCACAGCAAGCACATCACAGGATCTCACTGCTGTTTACAGTGAACTTATCCTTTGGAGAGTTGATCCAGTTGGGCCGTTATCTTTTTCTGGTGGAGTTTCTGAGCTTGCAAGAATTAATTCTCTTCACGTCTCTGCCTTTTCAAATGTGGCATGGCTGCCTACCCTTATACCTAGTTATTGCCTAGGTAAGTCCTTCCTATAAATAAATAAAAGAAGGAACATAGCAACAACTCATAATGATATCTGAATAAAACTGTATGTAAATGTATCAGTACTCATTGATCTTTTTTACCTAAATTAGACTGTTCATAATTGCCTTTAGGTGCATACTGTAATTCACCAAGTGCTTGCTTTGTTGCAAGTGATGGACAATATTTGAGACTGTATCAAGCTATAATAGATGCCAAAAAGCTTCTCTGTGAACTATCAAATCCAGGAATTTCTGTAAGTAAAGGCCAATAGGCTTGTTAATTACATAATATCTAACAGAAAGATCACAGGGAGAGGATTAAACTCCTGCCACATGCATCAAGTATAGCTTGCCCTGTAGTTTAAAAAAGTATGATTAATCTTTTTCAGGCTTGATTTATCTTGGCTCCTGAAATTATATGGAGATTTTTATGTTTTTGAGCTTTGCTTAGATCAGGAATGGGAAATCTGTGTCCCCTTAAATGTTTCTGGAATCCAGTTCTAATCAACCCCACCTGGAATGGCCAATGACCTGGGATGATGGGAGTTATAATCACAAAACATGTAGAGAACCACAGGTTCCCCATCCCTGACCCAGATTTAGCAGAACAAAAATGGTATTGCCCTAAGGAATTCCCAAAAATAAAAATTCTCACTCTTTGTTAAGTAAAGCAGAAATACCTTCTCATAAAGTCCCAAGTGATTACATTATATTAAGATTCAGACAATGGTTTATGAGATATGACTGGATGTAATCTCCAAAATTGTAACTACTGACCTTTATAACTCTACAGAAATACGTTGGTGAAGTTTTTAACATCATAAGTCAACAATCCACAGCTAGACCAGGATGCATTGTAGAGTTGAATTCCATTACAGAGCTGGTAAGGTGCTTGCATTTTGTGGGTGGAAACATCATTGTTTTATTTTATTCAAAAGAATAACCTGTTTTCTAGAAATAATATGCCTGCTGAAAAAATGAGCAAAATACTGTGTTTTCTCCTGTGATTCCTAGAGTAAGGTTACCAGATGTCCCCATTTCTCGGGGACAGTCCCCGGATTTACAAATCAGTCCCCATACAAAGTCAATTGAAGTTGAAAAGTGTCCCCAGATTCATTGAAAAAAATTCTGATAACCTTATCCTAGAGGGCATTCCAAGACCTTCAGGGTTAGCTCATCCCAACAGAGGCCAGGCAGGGTGTAATCATTATGATCCCATCCTGGGGAAGGAGAAGGGCCCTATCTGGCACTGTAAGAACAGGGTCTTGGCTGAGGAATGGGGAGTGGCTTTGCAAAGATTGTCTTTTTATTTATGTTGTGAGAAGGACTAACCTTCCTTCCCACCACCAAACTGGCCGTAAGCACACAGCTTCCCAGCCTTGGCCCCCTCAGCTCAGTTCAGCAGGGAAGTGAAGAAGGGGAACCACAGTATCCTGCCAGGGTTGTGGTGAGTTTCCCAGTCATTGGCAGCTGGTCTGGGGGAAACTGGAATCTCTTTGCCCTCTCTAACTGGGTATGAGTCTACTAGCGTAGGTAGAACAGTACTACTCCACCCTTCTCTGCCCAGAGTCAGGGGATGCTACTAACCAGTTGCCACCTCGCATAAAATTGCCTCATTTAATCAGTAGTTGGATGAGGCTTTTACACAGCCTGTGTAGTTGCAAAGAAGATGAAACACATTGGAGAGGAGGAGGTGGCAGTGATGCTGAGGGAAGCCTATTATGAGTCACACACTATTCACAGCACAGTGGTGAGTCAGTTTGAGACCCCTGGTTCATCTCACCTTGTGACTCCAGACTGTAGTAGGAACTCAGTCTGCGCCAATTTTCTTTGTTGGCTGCAACAGCTCATCATCTAGAAGGTTAGGGAGGCAATATTACACTGGTGGAGGTGGATGAGTATAGCCATTCCTGCTTTTATTTTACGGCTTATAGGGTTGGGCCACAAAGAAATAAAAGTAGGCCTTATTACCACTCTTGGGGAAGGTCCCATCATAAGAGAATCAACAGAAGCTGCAGATTCCTTTGCTCTAGCTCCACTTCACAGCTTCTCTAGGGACTCCTCTTCCCTGATTTTTCTGTCAACCTCTCAGGGGCTAATCCACCCCTTGCCTCCTGAAAATGTGTTCAGCAAAGTATAGCACATTTTCAACATATTCTGTTGGAAACTATTTAATTTTAATTTGGGCAGAATGTTGTATTTTAATATGCTTTTTTATTGTTTAGCGTGGTGGGAAAATGCAGCTACTTCACGTTTTTCAAGAAGATTTCATTTTGAATAATCATGAAAATAGACTGTCTGAGAAAAACACCATGTTACCTGACTCTGGTAAAGTATATCTATCTTTAGTAGCTTCTCAATACAATGGCATTATGACTGTGTAACAATTTGTGAAAATATGAAATCTAAAGCAGTGATTGTATTCTAGATTATAGTAAGGAAATGGAATTCCTGTCCTGTAAGCAACAGGCTTATCCTAGTATACTTTTAATGTTTTAGAGCAGTGGTTCCCAAACTTGCCCCCCTTGGACTACTTGAAGATTGCTGAAGGTCTTGGTGGACCACCTAACAATTTTTCTACCTGCTGTAGTAGTTGTAATGTGGTGTGCTGTTGCAGTATGGTTTTAATTGTCCTTTTAATTTAAAATTTAAACATCTTAAAGATTCTGTGGAATGATAAGTGTTCTGAAATGACTGTATACTAACTTCTGGTTTTTTTTTACAATTTACCTTGTATATCATTAGTTATAATCGTGTTTCCTAAAATTCATTTTTCGTCTTTAAAAACGAAATAGTTTCACAAATGTTCATGTCCACAAGGCATATCTGCCAAAGATTTCCCATGCTAACCAATGCAGAAGGCCAAATGTTGCTAAGAGCCAAACTAAATGTCTTAATTACCTCTAAAGCAGGGTTTCTCAAACTGGTCAATGAGCTTCATTTAGGTGGTCTGTGTCTGGATTTGTGATTGAAGATGGGAGACAGCACAACCATCCCATTATTCATACTGATTTTTAATTGTATTTTATTGTTTCTTTTATTTCTTTTATTGTATCGCAATTGAATTTTATTCTCCTCTCACTCTGCTGTGTATGTAAACCAGTTATTGTACAGGCTCAGTCTAGAAAAGCATAAACTGAAATTATGAATATGTAGTCCTTTTGTTCAGAAGCTGCTATTCAACAGTGCTAAATTGCCATGGCGTGTATAATCATTTGTATATGTATAAAGGGACTCATTGGATTGAGTTTGAACAGCATTCCAGTCCCATGTTTAGAGTTGCATCTAGTTCAGCCCTTAGTTCCAAGAACTCATGCATCATTAGAAAATTACATTTTTAAATTTTTATTTTAGTGTGGCAAAAGTAAAGGAATTTTCAAAGAGCCACATTGAAGGAAGAGACTTACTGGTAAATCCCTAGCTACTATTGCAGTGAAAATCATCCCTCCCACATATGTGAAAAGTTCCTTTTTCACTTCTGGGAGCTTTCCCCCCCCTCAAAACCAATTTGGGGTAATTGTGTGATTATAAATGGCATTTCCGTGCACTCTGGTTTCCGTCACGGTGTCCGATTGTGCCAGAAGCGGTTTAGTCATGCTGGCCACATGACCTGGAAAGCTGTCTGTGGACAAACGCCGGCTCCTTCAGCCTGAAAGCAAGATGAGTGCTGCAACCCCATAGTTGCCTTTGACTTAACCATCCAGGGGTCCTTTACCATTACTTTTACCCAGGCTTCCTCAAGCTTGGCCCTCCAGATGTTTTGAGACTACAATTCCCATCATCCCTGACCACTGGTCCTGCTAGCTAGGGATCATGGGAGTTGTATGCCAAAAACATCTGAAGGGCCAAGTTTGAAGAAGCCTGCCTTTACCTAATCCGAATAGTGTTTCGGGAAGTAAAAGTTGAATCTTCCCTTCTTGTGTGCTGAGAACCTGATGAAAATCACTCATGCTCTTGTTATTATTATTTTTAATAATGTTTTTCCTAATGACATCTTTACTGTCATATCTTGTTTGGCTCTTAGCAACACGGAAATCAGTATGACTTACTCTGAACTAATTGTGCATAGAATTGTGACCTAAGGCTCAATTTTTATTCTCTCTCATGAGATAATAAATCCCTTTGAAATGTATGGAACTAGGTGTGCCAGAGTGTCTGGCTTGTTAAATATTGTGTGTGTGTGTGTTTGTTTGTGTGTATGAATGGTCACTGCTAATAAAATAAAATAAAATAGCAGGATTAACACCATATTGTACTCCCATTACTCTGCACCCCCGTTTCTTTCTGACTTTATTGTTCTCCGCCCCCTCCAAATGTTTATATGTACTTACAACCCAGGATAACATTTCATGCATCTGATAAAGTGGACTGGATTCCATGAAAGCTTATGCCATACTAAATCTGTGTCAAAAACAGGATTCCTTAACAAGTAACAAACTCTGTAGTTTTTGATACAAAGGATGGTCCTTCAAGTATATAAGTTGAATGCATACATGCCATAAAACAGAGGGACGAATGTTATCCAGTCAGTAGTTAACTGCTCAGATTATCATCTACTAATAACTAAATCTGTCTACGTTTTTGCAGGATTTCAGAAAAATGGGTTTTCTGAAAAGTTCTATTTAATAGTAATTGAACATACTCAGAACTGTTCAATGTTACATATGTGGAAATTACATTTGAAGTCCATACCAGTCTCAGTAGGTAGGTTCTTTATATTTGTAATGTAAATTTTAAAGTTATAAAGCACATTTATTGATAGGATGCTTGCTTATTTTGATTATTATTGCAATGCTGTAGTTCAATAATATTTTTTGTTCTTCTTCAAATGTGTCTGTGTGAGCATGGGATTTAGTTTTTCTTTTCTTTTTGTCCTTGCCTCAAAATCTTCTCAAATAAACTATCCTTTATTATAAAGTTTCTACATTGCTACTTCCCTGCTGCTTCATCACTAAGAAAATACTAGGTCATAGTATGACTTAATGCTAGTTTGGATGAAACAAACAATGAGCCTGGGTTCAAACAACAAAACAAAGTAGATTTTAGCTTGTCCTGTCAGCGATGCAGCAGCAGCGTGATAAGAGGAAGGGAGGCACACCGAGAGAATTCTTGGAAAATGCAAACCAGGCCAATATTAGTAAAGTAAAACAAGTCATTTTCATTCTGGTTGTGTCTGCCTAAAAAGCAATGGGTAGAATCCAGCCATGGGTAGTATTCAGTTAAACATATTGCATGTTGTGTTTGATTTTAAGGAGGCAATTAAGCACACCTCCTGCTGAAATTAACGGTACTCAAAAGGGCTGAATCATATCCAGTGTTTGAGTGCAGCCTAATATTTTTTAAAGAGCCTTAAAAGGTGCTTCGTAGCACTAATTTGATCAATACAAATATGGCAGTTTGCATTGGTGTAAGTAAATAATCCAAAATGACTGCATTGTTCAAGATGCTGCATTGTGGACAGCATAACATTTCCGGTACAAGAATGAATACATTACAGTTCTTAAATCATTTATCTTCAGACTATCATGTGAGGGTTAGTCTTGAAACAATTTGCTGTGGGCTACCCATTTTCCCATATCTGAAAGAAGAACTCTGTCAACAGCTCCATCTGATAATTTGGCTATTATTGCTATGTGTGGCTTTGAAAAGTCATATTCACTATCTCTAGGGTCTGCCTGTGTAGAGATGGGGATAGAATGTGACTGTTGCCCCTTGCTAATGTATTTCAGTATTAAAATATAGTATACAGACTACTAAACCGTTACATAAATAGTTGTAACAGTTTGCGGATACTTGAAGTCTTAGAGTGCCAAGGGTAGTGCATGGTAGCTGTTACATGACCCCAAAATCACAAACATGTTAAACCCATTGAAAGAAAATAGGTCAACATCAATGCCAGGATTATGCTAGAATTTGAATACACGGGATAGATTTTTTATTTTATTTTTAAACTGCTTTTATAGTACATCTAGCTGAAATGTCCACTTTCTTTAGATGAAAAAATAGACTCCAAGGCATGTGAAGCAGCGTCTCAAGAAGAGCTTTACTCTTCTCCAGATCAAGAGAAGCTCCAGTCTTCCTTTAGCCAGAAATATCAAGCCTGCAAAGAGAACCTTCAAAGTACCAGCCAACTTACTCTTTCTTCAGAAATTGTCTATAGTCAAAAATTGAATTTACCAGAAGGAGTAGAGATCATAAGCATCAAACCATCAGCAGGTTTGTAATTTATTGGGGTGGGGTGGGTTAATTTTGGATTTACAGTGGTATCTTGGTTCTCGAACTTAATCTGTTCCGGGAGTCTGTTCAACTCCTGAAACCATTCAAAAACCAGGTCGCGGCTTCTGATTGGCTGCAGGAGCTTCCTGCACTCAATTAGAAGCTGTGGAAGCCGTGTCAGACAGTCGGCTTCCGAAAAACGTTTGCAAACCAGAACACTCACTTCTGGGTTTGCGGCATTTGGGAGCCAAGCCGTTTGAGTACCAAGGTACCACTCTATTTGTATTTCCTGATTTCTGGCTGGGGGGGGGGGGAATCAGTTTGGAATTCTGTATTTTTCTTGTTATACTTTATTAAACTTGTTGATCATTTAATGCTGGTCATCTCTAGGAGATTTACAGTATTTTTAAATATATATTTATCTGGTATCCTGAGGGTTTCTTTCTTCCTAATTTCAGGTCACCTGAGTTCTTCTTCCATTTATCCTGTATGTCGTGCACCTTATCTTCTGGCAACTTTATGCTCAGATGGTAAGGTTAGGTTTTGGAGGTGCAGATTAGCAGTGGAATCAGGTGTGATTTCTGTAGCAGAGAGTATTACGAACAGTGGTACCGGTATGTATATATGGGAAGAATGGCCATTACTAATAGAAGATGGACTTCTTAGCAGTAGTGCTCTTTTTGTGCCCGGCCAGGCTCTGGAAATCAGCTGTGCACATACAAATCGCTTAGCTGTGGCATATAAGCGAACACCAACTGTAAACAGTCGTTCATCTCAAGACTTTTTGGTGACGGTTGGAATTTTTGAATGCGAATCTACAGGAGGCTCTTGTTGGATCTTGGAACAAACACTTCACTTAGATGAGCTAAACCCAACATTGGACTCTTTGGGTGTTGACAGCAGTTCAGTGATAGATGGAAATGAGAATTTAATACCTAGAACAAATCATATGGTTCACTTAGACTGGATGTCTAGAGAAGACGGCTCGCATATCCTAACAGTAGGCATTGGGGCAAAGCTGTATATGTTTGGTCAGCTGTCTGGGAAGATGCAAGAACAAAGTAGTAAGGAAATGCTCGTACTGCCTGTGTGGGAAAATTCTAAAACATCATGCTCTTCTAGATTTATATTGCTAAGATGTGTGGATTTAGTTTCATCAGTAGAAGGTTCACCACCTTTACCTGTTTCTTTATCTTGGGTTCGTGATGGCATCCTCGTAGTTGGGATGGATTGTGAAATGCATGTTTATTCTCAGTGGCAGCCCCCTACAAAGCAAGAACCAGTTACTCTAGACTCTTACAGTGGGAGTACACCATCCATAATAAGCTTAATTAAACAAAGTCAGTCATCTGGTGGTCACCCACCCAAGAGGACATTGACTAGATCCATGACAAGTCTCGCTCAGAAACTTAGTGGGAAACGAACTGTATATGATCTGTCCCTGGAGATGGAAGATTCTGGCCTCTTTGAAGCAGCTCATACATTATGTCCTACTTTACCTCAGTACCATCCTCTGCAGCTTTTGGAACTCATGGATCTAGGGAAAGTGCGTAGAGCAAAAGCCATCCTCTCTCATCTTGTGAAATGCATTGCTGGAGAAGTTATTGCCATCGATGATCCTGAGCATGAAAAGCGGTACCGTTCTCTCTCAATCTGTGCCAGTGGGAGCAGTACACGGGACCCCATGACATTTAGCAAATGTACTATTACAGACTATACAGAAATAGACTCTGTTCCACCACTACCTTTATATGCATTGCTTGCCGCAGATGAGGAATGCTCATATACATCATGTACAGAGAAGTCTAATAACCAAAGAACCCTTAAGAAGCAAGAGGTGGCAGATGAAAACTATGACGATCTCTTTCAGAATTCCAATTTACATACGGATGATCTCACTATGTTTGATGTAGATGAAGAAGATAAAAAGCCAAAGGTTATTGATCTTTCTCAGTACAGTCCAACTTACTTTGGACCAGAGCATGCTCAAGTTCTTTCACGGCACTTGCTTCACTCTAGCTTACCCGGTCTCACCAGGATGGAGCAGATGTCTTTGATGGCCTTGGTCGATACAATTGCCATTACCAGTACTGATATAGGAGAAAGCAGAGACAAAAGCAAGGGTGAGTTTTCTAATGGTTTGTTTAAATGAGATATTCCCCTTCTCAAAACTGTTTCAGAATTTCTCTGTATGCTTGTTTAGATACTCATCTGATGTGCTATATACTTAAAGTCCATAGTTAAACCAAGCTTTAGCAATCTAATGATATCCATTTTTAGGGGAACAGACACCACTGGCAGAATGGAGTCCTCCTCTCCCTCTGTGCCCCAGAAAACTGGTTGTGGGGAGAAGGTTGGGGACCTGGAGCAGATTTTGGGGCATGTGAACAGAGGCTGCAGGGGGCAGAGAAGAAGGGGACATTCTGTTGTGAGAACTGTGATTGTGTGATGTTGGATGTGGCTCTTAGGCTAAAAACCTTTGAATACTTCAAATAGAATACAATGGAACTTGGTTCTGAGTTAACATGTTTAGATTGCACTTTGAAATACAAAGTCCAATACTTTTATAATCCATTAGCTAGTGTTGCTAACAGTCACAGAATGTTTCTGTTAATTATGAAAGGATTTGGAAGTCTATGAAATCTGAGGAACCAAAGTAGGTGAAACTTAATTCCACAGGCATACAATAGAAAGGATTTAATTGGATTGATTTTGAAGGATGCAGTGGTTTAGCATTATATTGGGATATACCGTAGTTCAACTATGGCAGCCCATGTAGGCTTCAGCCCTTTAGGAACCTTTTACACTTATTTTATATTTGTCAGGTCTTACACACGGTTAGTTGATTGGTTTCAGAAGTTGCCTGCCGCTGAAACACTTGCTTAGGCATATAACATGATAGCTGCTCTCTGCTCTTTCATCTCCTTTGTATCCAGACTATATTCCTTCTGGATGTAATATGTAACACAATTGTGCACTGAAAAATCCCACAATATAATTACGTAGGACTTCAGCTATACTTATTGCCTGTGAGCAAATTAATGAACACTATAATGGTCTACAATATTAATTTACAATAGTTTTTGATTGCTAGTAAATCAGTTTTTACTGCACACTGGTTTCCTGACATTATAAAATTGTCTAACTATGTGTTCCTAATGCGATTTAAATGATGTGAAACAAGATGATGGGTGGAATGAATATCTACAATTTCCATGAAGAATTAAATTATATACACTGAACATTTAATCATAGGAGGAGAAACACTTGATGAATGTGGTTTAAAGTTTCTTTTGGCTGTACGTCTTCACTCTTTTATGACAACTTCACTGCCACCTGCTCACAGAGCCCAGCTCCTTCACCAAGGTAATGGTTTTCACTCTGCCTATATTATCAATTTTACATTATGTAGGGCAACATTTTTAGAAACAATTGATTTTTGAGGAAATGTTAGCCTCCGGGAGCTCTGTCATTGTGCTGATGTAGGCTTTCATAGTTCTCCACTGAACAACTGGATTTCCTTTATATTATTGCACAACTAGGGCTGCCTGGACAATTGTTGTTTTGGCTTGGTTTGGGGCTCTTCATGTAATGCAGGTATATGGAACCTCAGACCCAGGGACCAGATGTGGCTCTCAAGGCCTCTCTGTTAGCCTCTAGGATTCTCCCCAAGTCATCTACCCTCTTCACTTCACATCCCCTCACTGACACTGACTGCTTCGTGCTTTTGCCTGACTGGAATGTGTCATTTAACTCTTAATAATGCCTCTTGTTTTCCTGAATGGAGTGATGTGGTCTGACTTTGTAGGCTATATTCTAGCTACCCCAAAGTAAGACTGTGACCTTCAGACTGAAAAAGGTTTTCCAACCCCTGATGTAAGGCTTATGGGGGCTTCATAGAGATTGGCATAATTCTGTGTTCAATTTAACAATCAAATGCCCACGTAACATATTTAGACTGGTAAATCTAATGTGCCTATTTGCAAAAAGCCAAATTATGTGGTGGGTGTTATCCTAAGATCTCCAAAGTCTTCTGAAACGTTGATTACAAGAAACAAAAAAAGAAGCATTTAGCATGATAGCATGTCATGCTTTACAGCTGTAACAATATAATCTCTTTGAACAATTTAGGCTTATCTTCTAGTCATTTTGCCTGGGCGTTTCATTCAGTAGCAGGAGAAGAACTACTAAACATGCTTCCTGCAATGCAGAAAGGTGATCCAACATGGTCAGAGCTCAGAGCTATGGGTGTAGGATGGTGGGTTCGAAATACCCATAGCTTACGCAGATGCATTGAGAAGGTAAATACTTTGATAGCATGTTGCTTTATGATTTTGGAATGTTCTTAAGCAAAAACACCAGTGTTTTCAGCATGGGTAACTAAAACTAAAATGTGTACTTTCTTTATATTTTACCTTTTTAATAGGAAAACAGAAGTAGATAAGAAAAGAAATATAAAAGACAAATGAACCAATATAGACAAATTGAAAGGAAGCTTGGTCCTGCAGTCATTGATAGTCTGAGAGGAGAAGGTGGCATGTAGCACCTTTACCAGTAAAGCCAATGGAAAGGGTCTTTCACACTCAGCCTTTTCTGCTAAATCAGGGGCAAGGAACTGGATCCAGCCAGTGAGCTAGATCCATGATTTTCAACAGGTGGACAGGGCCACCCACCTTTCTATCATCTCATCTGGCATTATATGATTCACCTTTAAAGGTGATACAGTTGTAAGCACACTCATAAGTATTCTCCATTCATTCTTTTTTTTTGCAGCCCCTTTAAAGCTGGGACTGCAACGGAAGAAAAGATCTTTTCAACTGTATTTTAAGCTCAGACCACATTTTCAAAGATCTCTGCCTGCGTTTGGCACTGAATTTAAATTTATGGAACTGCATTGTGTAATGGTTGTATTTGGAAGGCCACACGTGTGTTCACATCCTGCAAGTAAAAGACCGGGAGAAGGCCCTGAGTTTAGCTTCTCCCTCTTTTAAAAAGGGTTTCTTTTTCTTCTAATGGGAAGGGAGATTCCATAGTCAAGCAAGCACTGGTTTTCCTAGTTCAATCATTTCATACAGTGAAGGGAGTGGGGAGGCAAGTATGAGAATCTAAGCCTGTTCCTGATCTCTCTCCCTGGATTTTGAGGGTGCATGAGGGGAGGGGAGGAAGGCGAAGTCCCATTGCACAAACTGAAGTCCATTCTGTTCACACATGAACAGTGTTGGGTACAAACCATTAATTCTCATTTAACGTATGCATTGTACCACGTGTTTTCAGGTGGCTTTTTTGTTGTTGCAAGACATCATTGTAGGAATTTATTTTAATTCATTTTAATAAGTCATTCAGTTCATACTATGTCCCTTAAAAAACCACCAGTGTCCTTCAAGTTTAATCTAAATATAAGATGAAGATTATTAAAACCATTGTTTTTAGAGTCGCCTGGCCTTGAGCCATTTACAATAAGCAGAAGTTTATTTTGCTGATGGTTATGGTGCACTCTACAAAGTGCACTCTGTAAGGTGCTCAATCTCAGGACGAAAGGGAGAAATGTGCTAAGAGGAAGGGACCTTTAGCAAACCCTCGCCATGATCAACTCCCACCCGGAAACCTATGTACCCACTGTGGAAGGATTTGTGGATCCAGAATTAGCCTCCACAGTCACTTACGGACTCGCTGTTAAGACCGTGTTCATGGCTATGAGTGATTGCCAAAGAAGAAGAAGACTTATAACAATGAGCAGCACTGACATAAATGCTTTTTTCCTTAACTCAAATATTATTGTTCAATATTGCTTGCAGTCATCTAGATATAAATGTATGAAATATGTAATGCTTAGGTACACCATTATCTTTACAGGTCGCTAAAGCAGCCTTTCATAGAAACAATGACCCTTTAGATGCGGCCATTTTTTACCTTGCAATGAAAAAGAAGGCTGTGATTTGGGGATTATACAGGTACAGATTTATAACTGGATTTAATTCAGTACATGTGGATAATTAACTTGGTTACTTTTACTTTTTTACTATCAATTTTTGAAGCTTCTGTGATTTCCAGTAGCTGTTCATTATTGATGTCATAGCACACCTGTTCTGCCAATAGCATTACAAATGCCAACTTGCAAGCTGGAGTCAGAAAACTCAGGTGCCTGAAATAAAACTTTAAATATTATGACCCAAAACATGAAGTATGTTTTCTAGTCCCACTTACAAAGACATTCAGAATTTTACATCTTGTTCATCACTACTAAAGGGCCAAAGCCTGGAGCAGGTTAACAACAACAACAACAACAAAACCACTTAGGGCTAGGACTATCATAAAACTGAAGGGCTAGGACTATCATAAAAATAGAGGAGAGACAGACAAAATGTGAGAATATAAATGGCTCTTTTTTAAACAACAACTCAGAAAAATGAACTCTACAAAAAATGGGGAACACAGGGATTACTTAAAATACAGTACTGTACTGATAAACTGAGTTAGATCACACCAGGGCCAGGAGGGAACTAGAAAGACTCACACTGAGGAGAAACATATAGACCACAATCGCAACTCAGAAACAAAAACAGGAATGATAGACAAAGACTAATGGTACAAAGTAACAGACAAGCAAATGTTGAAAACTAATTGCACACACTGCAATATACCGGCTTGTGCCACAGAAGACCCGACAGAGAGTACGCTCAGCATCTGATTCACTCGAAGGCATGAATGATCTGATGATAGTTTCAGACTGAGTAAAATCCAGAAACTTACTTTGAAGCAAAACAGTGTTCCTTTCTTCATCCTCTAGGTGAGCTTGAGACCCATGAGAAAACATATTTGCATGCACATAGAAATACCTTGCAGATAAGACCAATGGTCCTATCTTTTCCTATTGTACTTAGAAATTTTCAGAAGCAAGTTGAATTGCTGTTTGAACTTTGAGTAGGGTCTACCCTGTGATATTTGGATAATATGCTTACCAGCATCCCCCCCCCCCGATGCTCCTCAACCAACCATTTACTTATTGGAATACATTCTGATTTAATCATGTGTATTAAATATTTGCATTTTCAGATCTCTAAATGACACTAAGATGACGCAGTTCTTTGGACACAATTTTACTGAAGACAGGTGGCGTAAAGCTGCATTGAAGAATGCTTTTTCCCTGCTAGGCAAACAGCGCTTTGAACATTCTGCAGCGTTTTTCTTGTTGGCTGGTCACCTAAAAGATGCCGTTGAGGTAAGCAGGATGAAACTACCTTTTGAGACTATTGATAAATATTTAGAACAGGGGCTATCATTATTACCATAATTATGTAATGTGCTGTTACAGAAAAATATTAGGCTTGAATTCTTAAAAGGAAAATGTCATTGGCTTGGCTTACTATGGTTAAAGATTTCAAATGCCTCTGTACTTGGAATCAAAGAAGGGACTGTGACATCATCTCCAACGCACTTACGATTTTTCTCTTTAACCCAGTGTTCTACTCAGTTCAAAATGTGCATATTGATATTCATGTTTTCAAGTTAGTGACATTTTACTGCTTTAAAAATAACCTATTTCAAGGACTTAGCTACTACTGGCATTGGTAATGGGTCTAGGATTGTCTTTTTCTTTGACTCTCTTTTGTTTATATAACTTTGACACTTTGTATTCACTGTTCTCTGGCAATCAATGTGCCACATTTGTAATAAATACTGATTACATTTAGATTTAGTGGGCACTCCCCACTCTTCCACCAGCAAGAAAATTAAAAGCATCCCCTTCCATTTTCAACAAACTGCAATTGGTCATTTCATAGTTGTCTGAACAAGCCAATTTCAGGCTCTAGTTTCTGATTCTGGCTTTTGCAGATAAGCCATAATTCAACTAATTGCAGTTCCAAATTCAGACGAAACAATAAACTGCAGTTAATTGAAAACGGAAGCTGTAGGCAAGAACAGTATTTACTGGAAAAAAGCTTCTGAAGCCAGCTTTGCTTTTAATTAACTTGTTGGGTATTAGGTTGAATACTTTTCTGACATTACTGCAAAATATCAGCAGGTAGATTGTTTAGAAGGCTGTCCAAATAATGAGCTGTAATCCATCCAACATTTGTTTTCCATTTGCATATTAAGTTTCTTAAAACCCAATGGAGATACAAATTGACAGAAACAATTTTTAAAAGTAATCCTATGTTTGTTTCAAAAAGGTCTGCCTAGAGAAACTAAATGATATTCAATTGGCTCTTATAATAGCAAGACTTTATGAGCCAGAGTTTGAAGTATCTGGGACTTACAAATCAATTCTACAGAAGAGAATTCTGGGAAGCAGACATCATACTAAAGAGAGTCCATCAAGCACACATGCTGATCCTTTTCTTCGGAGTATGGCTTATTGGATTTTGGAGGATTATAGCCATGCTCTTGATACTCTTATAAGCCAACCCATTTTGGATGAGGAAGGTAAGCTGGGACACTTTATATGTGCTCTTTGTTAGGAAACATATCTATCATATGAAAAAAAACAACTTTTGAGTTTATATCAGTAAAAGAGCATAGAATTGCTATTCTGGTTCAGACTGGTAGTCCAGGTAGACATTGTTCACAACAGTGAACATACATTTAGCTACATAAGAAATGAATCTTTCAACAATGGAATAAGGGGAAAGTGGGCAGGGTCAGAAAGAAAATCTGTCACAGTCTCATTCTAGTTACAAAATGGGAGCTTTGAGTGATCATTACAGTGCTGATTCTCAGGTATGTTACTATGTATTTGAAAACCTTTACTTTGATATGATCATATCATTTGAAGTATATCTGTAGACATCTGCTATGTACTTTTTCTGTTCGCCATGAATTTCTTTCTTCTGTAGAAACAGTAATTTTTCAGAAATACAAATCTGTTCACATGGTCACACTGGAGGATATGAGAAGAGAGCAAGAGAATCCCAAGTTCTTACACATAATGATAAACCAATTGTTTATTGTTTGAAATGGAGACAATACTGAGCTAAATAATAATAATAATAATAATAATAATAATAATAATAATAATAATAATAATAATAATAATTTATTATTTATACCCCGCCCATCTGGCTGGGTTTCCCCAGCCACTCTGGGCGGCTTTCAACAGGGCATTAAAATACAGTAATCTATAAAACATTAAAAGCCTCCCTAAACAGGGCTGCCTTCAGATGTCTTCTAAATGTCTGGTAGTTGTTGTTTTCTTTGACATCTGAAGGGAGGGCGTTCCACAGGGCGGGCGCCACTACCAAGAAGGCCCTCTGCCTGGTTCCCTGTAACTTGGCTTCACGCAGCGAGGGAACCGCCAGAAGGCCCTCGGCACTGGACCTCAGTGTCCGGGCTGACCGATGGGGGTGGAGACGCTCCTTCAGGTATACAGGACCGAAGCCATTTAGGGCTTTAAAGGTCAGCACCAACACTTTGAATTGTGCTCGGAAACATACTGGGAGCCAGTGTAGGTCTTTCAAGACCGGTGTTATGTGGTCTCGGCGGCCGCTCCCAGTCACCAGTCTAGCTGCCGCATTCTGGATTAGTTGTAGTTTCCGGGTCACCTTCAAAGGTGGTGAATTCATGATGTGATTCTTTTTATAAGGCAGATACAAATACAATTTTTCTTACATGTTTTGAATATAAACCTCTTGGGGAGTCTACTGTACATTATAAACATAGTGTTGGGATAATATTACATACAATTGTAGTTCCAGGGGATTTATTGTATTAGAACTGGAAATGGTTGGGTTTTTTTATGAAATAAATAAATCATTAACAATAATCTCTGATGCAATGTCTTTACAGATGAAGGCAACGTGTCAAGATGTAACCCTTCAGTGTTCAATTTTTATAATTACCTAAGGACCCATCCTCTCTTGTTGAGACGCCATTTTGGGTCTTCTGATTTATCTTCCACAAGGATTTGTGTAACAGGAGAAAATGGACTGGCAGATGAAATCAATTTAAGGGAAAGAAGATTGTTTTTTACAACTGCATATGCTCACTTAAAAGCTGGCTGTCCCATGCTGGCTTTGGAAGTGTTATCAAAGATGCCCAAAGTGGTAAAAAAGTCAAAGCCTTTAGGAAGAACATCTAGCTTAATGGACACTAGTAAAGGCTGCTCACCCTCTTCTCCAGGACCACTGGAATCAAAAGATAACAAACCTTTCAGCATTGACTGGTCACAACCTGTTGTCAATGGCCTGGAATCATCTTCAGATGGGTCATCAGGTAAACATTCAAATTCTGCTCTTTTGTTCGACTGGAGTCAACCGAGCACAGTTTTCCAGGATGAGCCTTTTGAGCTAAAGTGGGACAGTGACAAAGATGACGAAAGTGAAGATTCTTGCATTGTAATGAAACCTTTGCCGAAGGAAGTGAGTGAGAAACCAAATGAAGTTAGTTCTAGCTATACAGAAACCTACAGTTCAGGTGCCGAAAATGAGGTTTTCACTTCATCAGAAGACATCATTTCTGCACAGCTGAAATTTAGGGCATGCTTGAAGATCCTTACAGTGGAGCTTCGTACATTATCTACCGGCTATGAAGTAGATGGTGGAAAATTAAGGTACCAGCTGTATCACTGGCTTGAAAGAGAAGTGGTTGCTCTTCAGAAAACCTGTGACTATAGTGTTGAAGTAGAAGATGTTCAGCCAGGAATTAGCCCAGTAATGGATGAAGCTTCATCAAATGAAATGACCGAAGAACTATCAGACACACAGCAAAATGCACAGCAGAGAGAATACCTTCAGAGAAGACAGTGGCTTGTAAAATATCAATCACTTTTGCGAATGTTTCTAAGTTACTGTATCCTTCATGGATCTCATGGTGGAGGCTTGGCATCTGTACGCATGGAACTGATTTTACTGCTTCAAGAATCTCAGCAGGTATGGAGTTTTCTCCTTATAGTATAGATGTAGTATTAAAATATGAATAGTTAAGAGGAAAAGTATATTATTGGCAAAATATATAGTGCCCATTAATGTATTTCTGGTTGAGTGTGTAAAGATATCTATAATTTCATCTTCAAATAACACATGTCTAAATAGTTTTGCATCTACACATAAGTATTTAACAAAGTAGACAAATACAAGCAACAGTTTATTTTAACTTTACTAGGACTAGTGCCTTCAGGTTGCTGGACTGGTTTGGCAATCTTTCTGCTGCATCTTCGCCTTCCCACTGTTGTGTATGTTGTGTATGCATTAAGTAGCTCCAAGAGCACAAATTTGTCCTCTATTTACTCTACTTCCATCTGCAATACCAGATGGTCAGTCATTAATTAGGGGGTGGGGGGCAACATTTTTCAATATGGATCTGCACAGCAGCAAAGCAGGAATAACTTCAGTTTTCTGCAAAAATACACATCTCTGATGCTGTCGGAAGTATCATTATATCACAAATGCATTATATCCAGGCATATGGACTGAATTATAAAAACCACAGATTCTATGGGTGGTCCTGTGATTTCTAAAGGATCTGTTCTCATTCTCCCCTTTCAAATTCCTCCTTTGAGGAAAATAAGGTTTGGAGTGTCGGTTTCACCTCCCATCTCTCATTCCCCTTCCTCAAAAAACTACTCTGAAGTTGACAGTTCAATCCTCTACATGTCTACTCACAAGTCAGACCTATTGATTTCAGTTGGACTTACTCCCAGATAGATGAATTGTAATCTTAAAGAGTGACATGGAGGACTACCTTAGCAAAAAGATAAAAATACAACAAGGGAGACGCTAAGACAGTCACAGCAACATTGCATAACTGAAGGGCATTAAATGGTAAAGGGAGATGAAGCACCAAAAAGAGGCAGCAGTGAATCTACTCCCAAAATACTCTGAACAGGTAACCATTGGCAAAGGTGCACATGCTCTTATATGAGAGAGAAAATGATTCTGAAACTGCCACTCACTCCTGCACCTCCCTCTGTATACATCACCACGTGGCACAGAATTTCACAAGAGAAACATGCTTCATGCAACATTCATTGATGTGTGTGGACACAAACTGGCAATTTAGCTTAACACAATTACTGGCGTAGCAATGCCTAAAACTTAATAGGGGCCAGCTTGAGGCAGAGTTTCCTGCAACCAGATCTAGAGAGAGCCTTCCAGCTCAAGTCTCAGTAGTCATTTGTTGGAGCTGGGGCTTAAATCAAAACTTCAGGGTGCAGCAGGTGAAAATTTTGCTGATCAGACATGGATCATAAATTAGCCTGGCCAATTCAGAAACCTTACGCTCCCTGCCCAATCACAAGACCACTTTCGAAACCGCTTATTCAAGAGGGCAAGTAATTTGCCAGCTTATATAATAACATACCGAATTCCAGTTTTCCTTTAGCTTTGAGTAATTTTTGAGAGGGAAGAGGCAAACCATTAACGTTATCACTTCAAGTGTGTATACATATCATCAGTAGGAATTTCGTAAGAAGGAAACAATCACTGTTAATAACCCATGCTAGTATTTACAGGAATTCAGCTATTAAAATATGCTTTCCATTATTCTCCCCTGCCCAAGGAACTGTTGCTTCATTTGCCTACTAATACCATATCTGAGCAGAGTTCAATACCGCTTCTGTTTGCCTGTACTGCAAGTGCCAAAACCGTGGTGGCCAACCCTTTGCTGCATCTTAGTAACCTGACTCATGACATACTACATGCTATAGTAAACCTTCATGCGCCTCCCAATCCAGATGTACAAAATAATAAGGCAAGTATTATTACAAGTAACTTTCTTTATTGTGTTTGAATAAGTCTTTTTTTTAAAATAAATATTATATGGTGGGATTCAACTAAGTTGCTACGCAAGCAGAAAAGTGTCCACTTGCACAACAGAACTTTATTTGTTTACGCATACTGCACTTAATGCTACGTTGCATTTCACCCATTTATATCTACGCACATGTATTATCTGGCACAAAAGTCTGCCCTTGGAATGACTTTAATGAAGACCACGTTGGTGCGAGTGTGTTTTGTTCATTTTTAAGTAGATGCTGGCACATTATGCCATGTGACATACTGTGTTTGACTTGATAATTTGTTTCTGGAAACGAGAGGTCCCAACATTGCATAAGCAACCATTCTTGCCTGATGTGTAATGTGTCCTCTAAAACTTTCTTCCAGATCCATGTAATGCATACATTAGCTGCATCTCTGTCAGCTTGCATATACCAGTCTCTCTGTGGTGGTCACAGCTACAGGTAATGATCTTTAAAATAAATGAATGTGAGCTTTGATGCTCAGCGAGAGAAATAATTCCCTATTTGCAGTCCTACTTAAGGTATAAAAATACACAAATCTTTCCCCCCAGCCTCTGCCTCTGCATGTATTCTATGATAAAGGGTTATGATGTTCTGTGGTCTTTTGAAGTATTACATGTAAATGGACAAACCTAATTACATCTCTTATTTAACAGCACTATAGCTACTTATGGTGAGATAATCATTCAGTCCTTTTTACTATTCATACCTTCTGTAGATGTAAGTTACAGACCCCAGATTCCACCCTTTTATATTCTTTGCTTGTGACTCTGTAACCAGGTGGGTAGTAGGGGAAGAGTGGTATAACAATCTTTGATTAAACCAGCACACAAAATTTGAGCATAACTGCAAACTACAGCGTAAAACAGGATTCACAAACCAACTTCAAACCATGGTAGTGATCCTGGTTGAGTTTGGTGGAAAAGGGAATTAGACTTAAGCTAAACAAACTATAGTTTAGCATTATATGAACCAGGTTTGTAGGTTGAAAGACACTCTAAAACAGACATGGGCAAACTCGGCCCTCCAGATGTTTTGGGACTACAATTCCCATCATCCCTGACCACTGGTCCTGTTAGCTAGGGATCATGGGAGTTGTAGTACCAAGTTTGCCTATGCCTGCTCTAAAAGAATAAAAGAAGTGCCATGATTAATAGAAATAGTGGCTTAATTTAATTTAATTTAATTTTAACTTTTCTTTTTTAATAGCTCATTACAAGCAAACCAATTCACTGGAACAGTTTACCAAACACTGCTGCTTTCTCACCGGCATTCCTTAAGGACAGCAAGCTTAGATGAAACAGTAACTCCCAATACTGCACCATCTCAGTGGCCAGGTAGTAATGATTTTATTTTATTTGTTTTATCTGGCTATCTTGACAATAATCAGTGCTGTTCTTTTTTTATTTAAACAATGTTTAACAATGTTTATTTAAACAATATATACTGTATAACTGTAATTGTCTCTGAAAGGTCTTCAAAAAACAGAGAAAGGTTAAAAAAATCAGTTAAAACTACAAAATCGGACTTCAGTTGAAATGCATACTGGAAGAAAAACATACTTCAGTTGATGCCAGAATGTGAACAGGAGGAAGCCTCTTCCCCAAAATTGGGGATACAGGACTTAAACGCACACAGCTCCTGGTGGATACAAGACTTATATCTGAGCCATGGGGGACCACTTTCAATGACTCCCGCAAATACGTTAGGGCAGGAAAATAAGGGATTAGGTGGTCTTTGAGGTAACCTGGGTCCAAGTTGTTAAGGGCCTTGTAAATTAATACAATAATCTTGAACTTGACTCAGTAGCGTATGAATAGCCAGTACAAGCATTTGCCGGAGTTATGCACTGGTGATTATCTGTCCCCATCAACAATCCAGCTGCAGCGTTTTGCATTAACTGGAGCCTCCACAGCAGGCCCAAGGGTGCATTGCATTAATCAAGCCTTGAGATGGTACTATGGCATGAATTACCATGGCCAGACTAGCCCTATCCAAAAACTGCCGTAGTTGATGTACCAGCGGCAGGGTAACTGAGCCTCCAAGAACACCCCAAAACTCTGATTTTGTTAAGTGCATTCCGGGGAACAGGCCTGTTCCTGAGGATGCATTAATTTAGTTTCGGTTGAAAAAACTACATTTTTACACCATTATACTCAGTTGGTTTGGGTGGGTTGCAGCAGTTACTGCACAAATAACGAATAAACACCCTAAGCAGCTCACAGTAAGTTTACTATTGTCTCTGGGGAGAATTGTTTTATGTTTTTGTGTGTGTTTAAAAACTAGGTAGTGCTTTTTCTCTTTCTAGGTATAATGGCTTTAATACAGTTATTAAATCATACCGGAGAAGAAGCGCAATCTGGGATCACAGTTTTGCTCTGTGAAATTTTGACAGCAGTCTACCTTAGCCTCTTCATCCATGGTCTAGCCACCCATTCCAGCAATGAGCTGTACAGAATTGTGGCCCATCCTCTTAATGACAAAATGTGGTTCGCTGTCTTTGGTGGAGGAGCAAAGATTCCAAAGAAAGGGCAGGTTCAACAAACATCAAAGATGGGTTAGTTCACTCTTTTTTTCTTTACATATAAAACTTTTGTGAACTCTGTTCCTTCCTGTTCCTGCTGCATAAACTGGCTAGGCTGTCTGGCACTGTCTTTCCTCATATCTGCTATAGTTAAATTAAGTAAATAACTGCATTAAGGCTGCAATCTTATGTAGCTCTTACATGGAAGTAGCAGAGCTTGGTTCTAAAGTAAACATACATTGGTTTGTGCTGTAAATACTTCTAATGTAACTGAAATAGCCACTTCATTCCTTAGATGTGAAATTAATCAAACAGTTCTAGGTTTTCCAGTATTTGATAGTCTAAAACTAATTTTCTATGCAGCCTATTAAATGCCAGTTTAAAAATATAGTCATGATATTTAAATGATTGGTGAAAAAATAATTTTATTTTTGTTTGATGTAGCCATATTCCTTTACTCTAAGAGCAGCCTATGTTTTCTCTTTTTGGCAGGTAGGCACTTCTCTATGCCTAGCCCACACCAGGTAGTAGTATTCTCCATGGAATGTGTGGGGTTTACCAAATCTCTAACAGCCATCAGTACTCATAGTCCTACCAAACCTGCAGGCAAGATACTAGCTTCAGTCTTAGGCTTTTAAATCCAGTGCTGATATGTGATTTTGCACATGTAGGAATAAAGATACAAAGAAAAATTTCTGTTTGTAAGTCATGACCTCAGGTTTTTATTGTGTTTTATTTCTATCATGTTAACTATATGAATTGGAGTTGAAAATTAAAACAAAACAAAACACCACATTGGTCATTCATACATTTGGAACACACCCTTCTAAATCAGTTTTAAATAACTTCATTATTGAAGGAAGAACATGGCTTGCAATTACCAGAAATATTTCCAATACATTTTTTTTGCTCATGAAGACTGCTTGTTTTGTGTCACATGACCATGCATATGGCTGTGGATTTCTAACTGTTAATTGAGCATATAAAAAGCCGCCTTTAGTTCATAGCAAAAACGAATCCAGTCGCCATCAAAGATTGTTGTAGGGTAGCAAATAATATTAATGTAAAACTTGGTGTCTACAGATCCTCTGGTAATGTGACCCGCTTAACATTTCATTTTGGCTGATTTATCATTTTATTTGTGATTGGCATAGGCGACACAAAATGGCCTTGGCAGAGAGGAGTTTATTTAAACATTCACGTATCCTGCTTATTTGACCACAGCAAAATGCTGCTTTGTATTCAAATGTCCACATATAATCCATTATAGATTTTTTTTATCACATCAAACAAATGACCCTGAATAATAGCTTATGGCTGAGTTGGTAGAGCATGAGACTTCATCTTAGGGTCATGGGTGTGAGCCCCACACTGGGTGAAAGATTCCTATAGAGACGATCCTCGTGGTCCCTTCCAGCTCTATGATTCTATTATCTGTAACAGGCATCCCCAAACTGCGACCCTCCAGATGTCTTGGCCTACAACTCCCATGATCCCTAGCTAACAGGACCAGTGGTCAGGAATGATGGGAATTGTAGTCCAAAACATGTGGAGGGCCGAAGTTTAGGGGTGCCTGATCTATAACCTACAGTAAACTTGTGTGGTATGCAGATTAGATACGAGTGATGTCAACGCTTAGATTCTGAAGGATTCCGATAATGGATTCCTTTGAGACTTTAGGGTAAAATTTATAGCTCTTGCCATCTGTGAATGTACTTGGAAGTAAGCAAAACCGACTTCAGAAGAACTTGCATCCAAGTACATATTTTAGGATTAACTGCTTTTCATTGGGTAGCTCACTTTAGAAAAGAGGAAATACATTTGGTCAGTGTCTGTACTTAACTCTGGATTACAGTGGAATTTTCAGTGATAAAATTGTGTTCCTCCCATGCTTGTAAGATGATTTCAGGTGGGACTTGAGACACCTTTAGTATTTGAAGGCAGGAATCACTGACAGAAGCTTCAGAGGAAGAAAGATCCAAAAATGGCTGCCCATTACTGGAAAGCCATTGAATGTCGGGGCAGATGTAAGCTAAGATGGACCAATTACAGTGGTACCTTGGTTTACGAACTTAATCCATTCCGGAAGTCCATTCTTAATCCAAAGCGTTCTTAAATTTACAAATGGAACACACTCAACAGGAAGCGGAACGTGTTCTGCTTCCAAGGCAAAGTTCACAAACCAAAACACCTACTTCCGGGTTTGCAGCATTCTTAATCCAAGTTGTTCATAAACTACCGGGTAAGCTGTTCTTAATCCAAGGTACCACTGTACTCTGATTTGGTATAAAACAAGTTTGTGTTCAGATGTCTTCCAAAATGTCACAGGTCTAATATTTTAAAAAGTTACTTTTTGTATTTGTGAATTAGGATGGCCTCACACTGAGGGGCCTAATTGGAGGAGGCCAAGATGACAAGAGGCCCCGGGACGGGACGGGGGGGGGGACCTCCAAGATCCAGCCCAGGATGCGCACACACATTTATTTAAAGAATTTATGTACCACCTTCCATCCAAGTCAGATTCCAGGATGGAGTACAACAAAACACACACACACACACACACACACACACACACACAAACAAACAAACAAACAAATGCCATAATCAGAATTCTCCTTTCCTTATGGGGTGTTAGCATTTTCATGTAGGTTGAAAATAAATTCTTATTATTTGACTCGTTGCCCTAAATATTTTAATAACAGTACTTCTGGAAGAGAAATCTTCCACAGTGAATGACTGGCAGGCTTCCATAAATAGATCTGTATTCCTGAAATGTTTAAAGTGATGATGATTTAGTGGAGGATATAGTTGCAGGTAGGTAGCCATGTTGGTCTGCCATAGTCGGAAAAAAAACAAAAAAAAATCCTTCCAGTAGCACCTTAGAGACCAACTAAGTATGTTATTGGTATGAGCTTTTGTGTGCATGCACACTTCTTCAGATATAGATACTAATAAATGGGTGTTGCACTGTGAACTGGAAGCAGGGGTAGACAAAATAGATGTTTATGATTCCAACCCATTTTGGATCCTGCTGGTTGTCCTTCGGCTAAATTCAGATATTTAAGTATTTAACACTTCTTATTTTATTATAACAACCTGCTGAGTAGTCGTGAATGCTGTAAGGATATTGTACAGTGCAAATTGTCAACCTTCAAAAAATAACTAGAAGCCCATATTCCTCTTCATTTAGGGTGCTCAAGTTGTTTTGACAATCCAAAAGAACAGTAAAATAAAACAGAAAAGTGCTATACCAAAGTAGTTCTATGGGAGCAACCTCCCTAAAGTTATTTCAAGCAGTTTGGGACTTTAGATAGCAAATGGAATGCAAACTGGCTGTGCTGATGGTTGCAGTTTTCCAATGCAAGCTAAGGAATGCTCAAATCTTGCTGCTTGTGTAAAACATGATACAGTTGGGGGTGGTTAATAAGAAAAGGACATTTTGGAATTTTTGCCTAATTCATATTATACATTTAAATAGACTATTAACATAAGACTTGTCGGTTTTTTTTCCAATAGAACAATCTAAATTATCCAGTGATCTTTAGATTCAATTTGTCGCTTATTTATATCTTCACTTATTTATGTTCTTTTGTTAGTCTTGTTATATACATGTTTTATTAACTTCTTTCTCTGTTTCTCTGCCATGTATAAGAAAAAGTACTACAATAATATCCCTAACCATTTAAGATACCAATCCTAAACCATTTTTAGATAAATTTCCTTAGTTATTTTGTAGAGTAAGGGACTTTGTCAGCGAGACTTCATTTCCTGTAATAAGTTTGGCATTTGTCTGTAGTTCCATAACAAATAGCCTACTAGTGCTGCAGGCATAAACAGTAAAATTTAAGTCAAGTAGTTAAGCACAGTGGTTACTGTTTAGATGGGGGTGAATGGAAGCAAGAATTCAAAAGATCCATTATTTCTCAAAGTTCTGTATCATGTAACACTTTCTGTAAGCTTATTTTCCAATGCCTTCATTTCAAACATAAGAAAGCTTTGTTATTTTTGTTGAGCTCAAAAACTAATGCACCATATTAAGCAATGCATGTGCATGTTTGATGTGCTAGCTAAAAACCAAAGTTTAAGAAAACTTTAAAGTACTTTGCATTATAACAGATATGTTTTTTATCTTTAAGGTGAGTTGCATTTTTAAGGAGAATTTTATGAGCATGTTTTGTGACATTATATACTAGAAAAATAAATCTGAATTATTTCTGTGTTATCGTGCACTTCCATTTATAGATTATGTACTCTTAAAACCTGCATGCCAGTGAGGATTTTATTTACTATTAGCAAATAGCAGCACCACATGCTGCTCTTCTGTGGGGATATAAATTGACATTGTAATATGATAGTTGGAGATTTGATTTCTCAGCTATGCAGAAATTTTTGCTTAGAATTCTCACAGTATAATTGCACCTCTTTGGAGGTGTAGGGTTAAGGTAGAGGACAGATAAAGGATTAAGGGAGTTAGGTTTGGAAGCCGGAGATTTTAAAAATTGCTAATACTGTACTAGGCTTGTACTTGGTGTTGCAATTAAGACATTGATTTTTAACATTTATTCTTAAATAGTTTGATGATAGACATCTGGTAAGTGGTTTCCAAACTTTACTAAAAAGATGCATCCTTTTCCCTCTGCAGCCTCTTCTCCTCTAGATGATGGTGAGAAGCAACAGACGTTTTTTAGAATGTCATCAAAATCCTCTCTAAAAGAGAGTTCACAGACTACTTTACCCTCGATAGAACAAGATGCCCCAAATTACAAAGAGAAATTTATTCCTCCTGAACTTAGTATCTGGGACTACTTCATAGCAAAGGTATTTTATTTTAATTTTTATTCACTTTTGGAATATTTTCCATAAGCAAAAGTGATTCTCATTCTGTCACATACTGGCCTTACTGGTGAGGTAGTTTTTCTTGGCAAAAAGCAGAATCCAGTTTCAAGAAGAAGCACAATCAACACTTGCTTCTTCAAGCAGATACCCTCACTGGCACCACTGAATGCATCTTTTAAGCCCTTACCCACCCCACACCTACATGCTATCGGATGTAGGGCAGATGGACATGGCTTCCCCAAAACAGTCTTGCGGGCCAAATGGTCAGGGCTAGCAAGCCAAGTTTGTTCTGTGAGCTGCAGGCTCTCCACCTCTGGTTTAAAATTGTTTTTTAATATGACATGCTACTTGAATTATTCCAAAAACCCTGCTTGAAAAGCAATCTCTTAACCTTAAATTATTGGCTAAGCAGGTGGAAAAATGAGCACATCAGAATAGCTGTGGGTTGATCTTATTTGTAAAAAGCCAGGTAATTAGTAAAGTAGCTTAAGGACTGACCATAGGAGGCAAGGAAATGGTGCCAAGAAATAAAATGAAAGGTGTGCAGAATATGTGAATTACAATACTTTTCCTTGTATAAGACTAGATTTTTTCCCTAAAAAATAATGTCAAAAATTAGGGGGCGTCTTATACACTGATACATCTCCCCCCATTTTCTTAAATATGAGTCCCCCAAAATAGGGAGCGTCTTATACATGGGGCATCTTATAGACGGAAAAATACAGTAAGTATAAATGAAAGAGGGAACCTGGCATTTTTCCTGTTTGTATTTCTAAGGTTAAAAGAAATAAAAATAATCTTCTTTATTGGTTTTACCCTTTTCAAGCCAAGTCATACTAAAAGTAATCTGAAATTGAAATAATAAGCAGATCTCCCCAAGTATTTGAAGCAAGTGTATTTTGTTTTGTGTTTACCTCAATTGAGACTTCCATTTACCTTTTAGCCATTTCTTCCATCATCGCAAACTAGAATTGAATATGACTCAGAGGAGAGTCAGGAAAGCAGCGATGATGAAGGCGATGATGAATTCTCACCAGACTTAAAGAGTCAGGAACATTCAAATTCAAATTCATATAGGTATGGAATTATTTGATTCCTTTGTTTTCCGTTACTGTTCCTACATTTGTTTTCATCTATGAAATGGGAGGCATCTAGGGAAGAGGCAAAGTTCTCTCCTACACATTCCCAAAGTGCTTCTGTACACAAACTGGAACTTTCAGATTTTGTGGCAAGTGAGAGAGGAGGAGAAAGAAGGGGAAACGGAAGGTGGGGGAGATTACATTGTGGGTGGGAGAGAGGAGGGGACGTGGAGTGATATTGCAACCCTTTGCGGGTTTGGAAGCTGAGGAAGGAAGAGCACATTGTAGTCTTGGGGAGGAATATGGAAGCAGGTGAGGGGAATTTTGGCGTCCTGAGGAGGGAAACTCTGGGGAAGACAACTGAGGCAGGGAGAAGGTTGTTGGTGTATGGCGCAAGCAGAGGAACACCCCTTAGTTAATAATAAAAAGGAAAGGGAAACCAGTATTATCTTTTCACAGCTCGTGTATACTTGTCTGTGTATTCTGTTTAGTTGGTCTCTGATGCGGTTGGCTATGGTTCAGCTTGTCCTCCAGAACTTGAAGACTTTCTACCCCATGGCTGGGCATGATCTTTCAGGTAAGTCTGTCTTAGTGGGTTTTTGGATTTGTTTATATTGAATTCCCTCATATTCCTTAATTAACCCATTTCACTGGTGCTTATTTTTATTATTTCATAAAATTTATACAACTCTTGATTATGAAAAAAATAACTGTTATATGTAGTGTACATCCTTGCTTGCAGTAACTTTTTATTATTGGTTTTATTCATAACAAACAATATAAAATAAACATCAATACAATATCACAATGTGGGATTTCTCCAATCCCTTGACTTCCCTCCACCCTCTTCATGGTTCCATTATATTTATTATTCATTCATGCATGTCCATATCTTATTTTCCATCTACAGTCATACCTCAGGTTGCAAACGCTCCGTGTTGAGTATGTTCGGGTTGCGTACTCCGCAAACCCGGAAGTGCAACACGGAGCGCGGACGCTGCTGCACAGGTCCGCGAATGTGCAGAAGCATTCTGCACAGTTCACGCATGCACAGAAGCGCGATACCATGCAGCTCGGCTTCCGGGTTTGGCGCCTGAGCAGCCGGCTGCGTTCCCTTCGCGCTGCGGGGGGAGCGGCTGAAGATCGGCTTGGGGGTTCCGTTCCGTGTCACGGACCCCCGTTAAAACTTCTGGCGGGGCAGCCAGAAGGCTTGGGGAACCGGCGGGTGCCCATTGCGACCTCCCCCCTCCTTTAAAGACCCCGTCAGGGGTCGGAGAAGGCAGAGAGGGTTGAGAGTCAGGGCACTGTGGCTCCGGAGAGCGGCCACTTCAGCGAAGCGGCAGAGCGGGCTGTTCCAGAGCGCTGAACTTCTTCTGTCAAAATGAAGCAAAATGATTAAAGAAACCGTGAGTTATTTGGACCAATTAGGACTTGATTAATTTTCATTTGGACTCAATGTGGATTTGGTTTGGGATGAAAACACGGAGGTCCATCCCCTACCATTGTAACAATGTAACAGGAAACTGTTACAGAGGCATTGAAAAGTTGAATGGAGTTTGGTGATTGAAGAATTTAACCCTTGCGCCTCCCCTGGTCTGGGGGGTAGCAATAAGAACAATCTAATTGTGGAATTGATTGGAGCCTGGATTTTGAAATTATATGAATAAGGAGAAGATTTAAAAGGAATATAATTTTAATTTATTGGACTGTATTTTAAAAATGGCGATGGAACAGGAAATAGACTTGTGGTGTTTGTTGGAAAAGCTGGAGGAATTCAGAGCAGAATGTACAGCAGAAATGAGAGACCTGAGAGCTGTTATGAGAAATACTGCGAATGAGATAAGGCAAAGCCTCAACAATGCTCTGACTGGTCTGGACATACAAACAACTTCGGAGGAAAGAGTTCTCGTCAAGGCCGAACTGCAAAAGACTGCTTCTGTTACAGCCAGCTGCATACAGAAACTTTTCAAATGCAAGACAAAGGGTGCTGCTACTCTAAAAAGCAAGAAAAGGAACATGCGAAAAATCAGCAGACCCAAAATTAAGGATAAGAAGAGGAAAAGAAGCCGAGACGACTTGAACCTGCAATGGAAAGACTGGCCAGAGAACTGGAGGACTGTTGTTTTGGATGCCACTTTGCAAGAAGGACTTTGGGTCTGGATTCCAGACCCAATAGGAATAGGATGATGTATTATAATAGAAGTAATAATTTTTGACTTTCAGGTTTCTGACTTACGGACTTGTTAAGGATTGGTTAATGACATTGTGAAATAATAAGTTATGCATGATGAAGGATAAGTTTTTGATGTTTTATGTGTATTATGAATGATAAGTGAAGCTACTATCAAAGCTACATACCCCGGGACCAGGGGAGGGAAGAGGGATGTACTTGAAACAGAATATAAGTGTGCCGTAAATGTGAGAAGATGGAAATATGATTTAAAATTGAGGATGATACATTTGTTATTGAATTTGGAACCTGTTAAGATTGATATATGCAAACAGATGAAAACAATGGGGGAAGGTGTGAGGAAGTCATCTGATATTGTTTAGATTGGAAGTGATCTGGCCTGAATCGGGGCCAGGCATTGGCAATGTAAAGGGTAATATGTATGGTCAGGAATGTTACCTGACTTAGATGTATGACAAGAGGCCTAAAAAATTGTAAAACCAATAAAGATTATTAAAAAAAAAAAAAAAAAAAAAAGAAGAAGAAGCGCGATACCATGCATGCACGAAAGCACCGCCCAGGTTGCGCACTGTTCGGGGTGCGAACGACACCCCGGAACGAATTGAGTGCGCAACCCGGGGTACCACTGTATACATATCTGGTTCTATCAGTTATCATAATACTGCAAATGTTTTGTTAGTTCTTGCTTGCCTAGTTGAATTTTAGTTGCTGTAAAAGGCAAACTCGTTTTCCTGAAAGACATTGTGGGATGGGGTTGTTTAAGGGCTGAGAAAATTAGCCTTCTCTTTTTCTTTCTTGAAATATGTGGATGAGAAGGTAATGTAATGTCCAGATGCTGAAGTAATGATCCCTCTTGAACTTCTTGAGTGAATATTCAAAAGGGACTGAGTGAGAGGAGTTCTAAGGGTAAAAGTTTTGCAAGAATATCCTCATGAGCTGCAGGTGCTAAAGCTGAGAAGAGGTGCCTTCCTTTACAGAGCTTCTTAAAGAGAGAGACTTTTTTTTTTACATCCTCCAGTACAACAGCCAGCTAAAATATTAAGTGTGGCTAAACCTGAGCTCCTGTTGAACGAGCATATATTTAAGTTACATGCCAAGTCATGTTCTAGCAGTAATATTTTTATACTGCCTTTATAAAAAAAGCACATATGGCCAGCTAACAGGCTAGAGTCTATGTAACTGTGAAAAGGGTCTGTTTTGTGTTAAACCTTGAAAATAATTAACAGATGCAGTCATATTAAGGATAAATTTGAGGAACTAAGCTCCATTTAATACCAGGGTGTCGGTGTGGTGTACTAGTTGAGAGTGCCAGACTAGGACTGGGAAGATACAAATGTACATTTATTCATGAAGTTTATTAGCTTACCTTGGGCCAGTCACTATCTATTTCACAGAGATAAAAAAGGTGTGTATGTCATCTTGAGCTCTTTTGAGGAAAGGCATGATCAAATGTAACTAAAAATATACATACATGAACAGCATATATAAAGGATTTTAGGGTTGGGCTAAAGTACTGTTATTCCTCATTTCATAACCAGTTTGCTATCTCCAGCTTTGCTTTGATAGCTACGCCTACAGGTCATTAGCACATATAAATGCCCATGCCCAAATTTAGCATGTAAATTTATGTGCCCGTTCGATTTTGTTTTTACTTTCTTGTTGTCTCGCTTGTGTGCATCTTGACAGGAAAATATGCAGGCTCCATCCATAGAGTAAAATCTGCTATTGATGTGACAGCAGTACCGTAGCAGAAAATAAGAGTGTAAAGTTCCTTAATATATTGCAGCTAAGGGAAAACTTGTTCTTGTTTTAGAGCTTCCAGTTAGTTCCCCACTGTGTCATGCAGTACTAAAGATACTTCAACGCTGGGAGCAAGTTCTTCTTAGGCGACTTGAGATGCATGGCGGCCCACCAGAAAACTTCATTTCTGTTCATACTTCTCAAGATGCATCCTCTTCAGGCCCTGCACTGCTTCGCCACAAAGCCATGCTAGAGCCAACGAATACCCCCTTTAAGTAAGTGTGCACAGTGGCTCTGTCCTTTTTGTACTTTTCATGCTCTGTAAACTGGTTGTCATTCATGTTTCAATATTGGCAATACATTCTAACTCCTTGCTCAGACTGGGTCATCTCAATTTCAAACCTAGCTTCCTTGAAACAAACCAAACCTGAGGGGTTAGTTCTTTGGCTCCATATGAATAGGTTAACATGATTATTAATTTCACGCTGGCAAAAAATGATTCTCTTTGGCGGTCACCTGCGTCCTGCGTGGCATTGATTTGAGCAATGAGCAAATCTGGATTCTCCTCTGCCAGATTTACGAGGGTAGTGGGACTAAACTGGGCTTACAGAAAAAGCTTCTGAAACTGCAGCATGCTTAAAAACATGTTTCTCTTCATTTTTAGGTCTAAAAGTAATAATGCACTATCTGTGAAGAGACTTTGGCAATACCTCGTTAAACAAGAAATGGTCCAGGAAACCTTCATCAGAAACATATTTTCAAAGAAAAGGTGCTTGAATGAGGTATGTATTATATGTTTTTATACAGAAATTTAATACCATTCAACTTTTCTTAAGCCAGCGTTCCTCAAATTTTTGAACTCACAGAGTCTCCCCCCCCCAACCCCCATCCAAGCTTGTTTAAGTTTCCAAGGCACCACATTCCTCAAATACAAAGGTTGCATATGCTTAATGTGTAAGCAGTAAAGTTCTGGAGAACAATATAATGAGAGTATTATTTGTTTGGTATAAATGCATTTATTATAGTTTGTCCAATTTCCCTTTGTGAACTGAGAGTTAAGTCTTCACCATAGTATCTAAGGTATAGAACTCTTTCTGATGTACTTCTGAGAATGTACTTCAAAGAAGTTTATTTCAGCATTCCACAATTTTGTTCCACTAAGTTAAATGTTGTTACATATTCACAAAATTACTATGTTATTGTTAACCTTGCCTCATAGTTGCATGTTAGTCTCATCTTGTCTTTTGTCATGTGATTTATTCTTTTCTGGTGTAGTCATTAGAAGACCAAAATGAACATATCAAAAGTACTTCAGTGGAAGAGCCTGGAATCAATAAGGTATATGTGAAATAAAATAAATGGTGATATGGGAAAACTATAGCCTACATTCAAAATGTTTGTTTGTGTGTGTGTGTTTTAACTGTGTAACACATTATGTGGTTCATTGGTATTGACTGGGAAGATAAAGAGTAGACTAATACCAGCAATCGTCTGGTCTCCTTTGTATGTGATTTCCCCCCCAGAGTCAACTGTGTCAAGTCTTGCAGATTTGTGGATTAGTTTTATTTTTATGTGATAAACTATGCAGACTTTAATTGTAATTATCTTTGAAGGCTACAACCAGCAACTTGTAAAACCTTCATAGATACTTCTAATTGACTAATGTGTCAGACAAGCGTATAAGTAATGTGTATACTGGTATTTCTGTGCTTGGTAACAGAGGCCTAACATACAAAAACAGGAGATTTCACCCTATAACCTTGACAAATTTCACATTATTAGTGACTGGTTCTAGGCTATTAAATGGTAGATACCGAGTCAATTTTAAATATTTCATAGGTAGACATGGTTCATCTTTATGTGAAATTGCTTTTCTTTCTCTATAGTTTTCTGGCTATTTATGCATTAAATATAACAGTGATGTGACAATAAATGATTATAAGGTAGATAGGATGCAAAGTTGTTACACCTTTTAAAATGTGTTTTGATTTTATTAATAACAATTTACCTTTTTTTACTGGACTATCTAGAACTAATGAAAGTAACATGCTTTCAAGTAGCACAGATCTCTTCCTGATTAATATTTAGCTTTTATATTTCAGCATGAGGTAGAAAGACAGAAATCTTACTGATTAAAAAAGGGTATGTGTGTGACCCCCTCTCTCTTTGTTTCCCTTTTATATACAGATAGAGACTGATATGGGCTACCCTGGTAGTAAAGCTAGAATTATCCATAAAGAGTCTGACATTATCACTGCTTTTGCTGTCAACAAGGTATGCACACAAATGGGGTGCTTTAAAAAAATGAATATTTTGGAATGTTGTAGTTCAGGCTCACAGAAAGGAAGAGCTATTGTAATATTTAAATAAAATAGTCAGACCTGAGCTAGAGGTACGGTAATAACACCATTTTTATTTCTCCTACAGTAAATATTATGCATGCACAAAGGGCACAGTGATCTCTGTTGCAGTAATTCTGCTGTTCTAGAAACTTTGGTCTACTACCAACATAAATAGATGGTTGCAATGGAACTGTGTGGGTACAACATAAATGAAAAGTCATATATATGGGCAGCTTTTCATGCAGTTGAGCCTTTGAAATGCAATAATACTGACTGAAAAACTGATAGCAGATAGGAGATAGCTATTTCAATCATACCCTGATAATGGTTTTCCTTGGGCACCTGGCTTGTCAGTTTTGGGAACAAGCTTGCTGGACCAGATGCACCTGACTGCAGCATGGATATTATGTTTTTAACCTTATGCACTTTCCACCCAAAGAAGAGTAGCTGATTGGTGTGGTTGGGGACCCAAATGATATGAAGCTATGTGGAACTCTGCCAATGCAGATTCATTTAAACACCCTGTCACACTCATAACTTCACGCTTCCATGGGGCTTTTGTATTCACTAGTGAACAGGCAATAGTGGAATTAAAGGTATTGTTAACCAGTGGTGTCCTGAGCTTATTATTTTCCCCTTACACTTGTATATTGTAGGCCAACAGGAATTGTATTGCAATAGCTTCAAGCCATGATGTTCAAGAACTAGATGTTTCTGGAATTCTTGCTACACAGATCTACACTTGGGTTGATGATGATGTAGAAGTGGAAACTAAAGGGTATATTTTTTCATTTGTTGGCTATATCTCCTAACATTGGCTTCTGTACATGAATTTTTTTCTTAAAAATATAAAGCGGTATAGAAATGAAATTAATAATAATACATGATAATGATACACTGTTAATTTCTTGATCCAACTAGTTTTTTAAAAGTTATTAAAACATTTATCTAAGAGTGTTATGGGATCTCCTTCCTGATTTTCTTTATCTCCTCAGCCTTGGGCTTTCCCCCTCTCTGTTTGCTTCAGTTCCCAGACCACCTTTTCTCCAATGTTAGCACCGCCTTTCTGTTACCCTTATTTGCTGTGGTTTTACAGTCCACTGTGTTGACAAAAACAATAATTTTTTTCTCCTTGGCAGCTGTTGGCTTAGCTGTCCTGATGTCTCAAAAGACTGGCCTGCTTTGACCCAGACACTGAAGTGGTTATATGGTCACCTTAGTTTGGAACAGTGGTTTGCAGAGGAGCATAGTTCAGAAGTCAGAAGCTGGGAAATAATGAATGAGGAACAGCTAGCAAAAGAAGAAACACTGGGAGAGAGAGGGTTAACAGATTCACAGTCTCTGGACAGCATCCACCCCCCTTCCCCAAAGACACAGAGAGCTCAGAAAGTCTCAGAACAGAAAGCGCAGAGAGTACAAGCTCAGATTACAAGACGTAGGAGTGACGTAGATTAATAGGGACGGAGGGGTGTGTGATCCTTAATTGGGAGCACCACCATTTCTAGGAGATGTGCTATTCTCTTGCTGTGATTAGCAAATATTATAATTGGTAAGGCGTTCCTTTCGTTTGATCTTCTTATCTACTACGGGGGGGGGGGGAGGAAGCCAATTCCCCGAAGCCTGACACAGACCCTTCTTACCATTTCATGGTAGCCTAAATTATAGATGTCGCATTATACTTTGTAGATGCAGATTGGCTGAACAACTGCCGTTTCTTGTGACATAAAATTCTCATTAGAACATTTTCCTTTATAGAGCTGATGATTTCTTGGTTATCCACGCTCGTGATGACTTGGGAAACATTCAGGGAACTAGTCCTTATACTCACAGCAATCCTGGCACTCCGATCAACATGCCTTGGCTTGGTAGTACCCAGACTGGCAGAGGTGCTGCTGTGGTGAGTCACCTGCAATAGAATAATCCTTGAATTACACACTATTACACACTTAATATTTCATATTTAAGTTTTATTAGGTGTTATAAATAATATTCAGAATATATACACTTCTAATGCTATTAAAGATTAAAATATTAATAATTACTTAATAAATTCTCAGCACTTCTGTTAATGTGTGAATCCATACATTTAACAGTTTTCTTCAGTGCAGACAATCCAAATGATGTTGGAAACAAAAGCAAAGTTTAGTAATAGTGCATTGTCTAAGAACATGATATATCAGTTAAGAAGTTGCTGGTTGAATTCTCAATCCCTAATTGTAGCATAGAAATTATAAAACTAACCTGTCCATATATGGTGGTTGAAAATGTGACACAAATTCATGAAGCATTTTGAACTTTCCAAAAGGTACCATGCTAATACTAAGTTTCCTCAGCTTGCCTCTTTTGCCATCGGTTCCTTTCAAAGGGCAGAGATGGAGAAGGGAGGAAAAGGCAGAGCCTGGTACTGATGCCCATTATTCAGAAGTTTCTTATGCTGTGCAAAGGATAACCTTCGAGAGAAATCCAAGTTCAGCCTAGGATTTACTTCCTTTCCTTCCTTCCTTGGCCATTTATTTCTAATTTTACACATGATTGAGCTCTCCTTTTTTGTTGTTGTTTGAGTTTCACTGATCTTCATGTCTGGCTCTTGATATGACCTTTGTACTTGGGATAATTTACTAGTTGTGGATCTTCCCATCATGGTGTTACAATGATAGAAAATCTGTGTCTTGTAAAATTGTCCCTTTTGTTACTACAGCCACTGTTACTCCCAGTTAGTTTTATTTTCTGCCTAGCCCGGTTTCCTTTAATTATTTAAAGAATAATTCATGACAAAACAGCATTGATATAGTACCTTTTAGAGCTTTCAAAATGCTTTACATGCATCATCTAATTGTAACCCTTACAACAACTCTTTACATTAGGGGCAAGTATTTTTTGTGCCCTTACTGTGGGGTGGGAGTGCTGAAACTGAGAGTCACTTAGAGTCCTCAGTTGTGCATTTTCTGTTTGCATTTTCTTCAGGTTTCTTTCTCCATCTGTGTTTCACTTGGTCCAATGTAACTCAGTCCACTGTTGACTCCATCAACATCCCATTGGATTCCCCAACCTCTTAGGGCCTCTTCTTCCTTAGCTTTGGTTACCTTTCCATGCTGTCTCTAAAGCGATTCTGAAGTTTTAGTCCTGGTCCAACTTTTGTGACACTTTCCTCAGAAGAGAACACTTCTGAAAACATCTCTCTACATTTACTCTCCAACGTTTTAAATCCTCACCAGTTCTGAGTTCTCACATCAGCTCTGCTAGTAGGAATCTGAGGCTATGCAAGCTGCTTGCTGTTACATTAGAAAAGCTCACTTGTTTTTGTATTTTAACCTCTTTATTACACTCTTTAGTTGATGATTCTTTTAAAGAGACGTGCATGAGCCATTATGTGTATATTGGCCCAGAAGACATTGGGCACTGGATATACTGTATATTCCTGCGTATAAGACTACTTTTTAACCCAGGAAAAACTTCTCAAAAGTCGGGGGTCGTCTTATACGCCAGGTCGTATTTCTTATACAGCGAGTATATCCCAAACTCTATATTTTAACTGGAAAAGTTGGGGGGTCGTCTTATACGCCCAGTCATCTTATACGCCGGAATATACGGCATTTTACAAATCTCATTCATGCCCTTTATTTCCTGATGGAGGAAAAATGGCAGGTTTATCTGCAGTTGTGTGAGTTAAAGTTGCCAAACACAAAGCAAAATAAATAAAACTTGATACAATTAGCAGGGATTAGCTTCAGTTTATAAAATATTGGAACTAGTTACTTAAAATAAATGCTTGAAAGGGTTCTATATGTATCCTCGGTTTTGATTTTTGTATCCATGCTCGGTCATTTTTGCCTTTGCAAAAAGTAGAGAAAATAAAGCAAAAGTAAAATGGATTACACTAAAATCTCAAATAATCTCTAAGGCGTAGGAAGACAGTAATTGCTCAGACAGTAGCAAAGCTGTGATCCTATGCATTGTGATTACCATATATCTTCTTTTGCTGCAAGGTTGAATTCTCACTTCAAATTTATGGTTTTTATGTTACATCCAAAGGGAGAGCTTGGGCATATTGCCCATGCTAAAGTATTGGCGCAACTTACACATCCACGTAGAAGGAATTTTGAGTACTCCCTTCAGCTGTTACACTAGGAAGACCAAAGCAAGTGTGCGGTATTCAGCAAAGCTGGATGTGTACATGTTTTGTTTTACCTAGAAATGGGCACTGCTAGCTATGGAAGGATGCCTCGTTCAAATGACATTGGCGGATGAAACACTTTCCTTAATGTGTCTGCCTTTTTGACGTAATTTAAACTCTGTTTTTGCTCTACATTTTTTCTCAAACTGTGGGCAAGGGACCACTAGTGGGCTTCATAGCCTTTTCGTGGGACTGACACTATTCCCAGTAGCTGCTCACATGCACCGTGAGTGCATAAGCACACACAGAAGCAAGAGGGGGTTGGAGAGTGAGATGTACCATGCAAAGTTGGAAAGGAGCAAAAGACAGAGAGGAGGAGGAGGAGGACAGAGTGCCCAGCCAAATATGAGAAAAGGAGGAGGAGGAGGGAATGGATGAACTGAGGGAGAAGGAAATATTTGGGGCTTGCTGCTGCTGCATCTTCTGGCCCTTCCAAATCCCACACTCCAGTTCTCCTATCCTCCCTGCTAATCACGTACCAAATCAGAATGCTTCTCCTCCCTCTTCTGAGGGGCAAAGAGCCAAAGTGGGTACTGATGGAAAATAAAGAGATAAAAGGTTAATATTAAAAAATAAACTTGGAGTAGAGAAGATGGGGATAAGAAATGGAGGAAGAAGCATATGTAAAAGTAATGGGGCAGGGGAGACAAATTAAGTGTGAAAGGAGAAGCTGCAGGAGTATTTAGGAGACTCCTTAAAAATTAGGCTTTATGAATGTGCCACATAGCTGTGTCAATACCTTACTACCTACTGTAATACATGCTCTTTAACCGAAGGCTACTTAGAGACATAATTTTCCAGTTAATGCAAATAATTCACAACTAAATTTTCTGTGATTGATTAAATGCAAAACATAATGTTCTTCATTCCTAGTTAACTTCTGTAAAAGTTTGTTTGCCTCTCTCTTACATGCTTCTGCTTCTACCTCTGTCTTACTTACCTTACAATATGCAGGAATATTCCAATAATTTTAATGGAATCAGAAAGGAATTGGCAAGAAAAGAGGTAAGAATGCAGCCTAGAGTGTCTCTATTGGGACCCTTAGTCCTGTGGAACGAAAGCTCCCACACTCAGGGGTTATGTTCTATTGATATCAGTGTGCACTAATGCTGAGGGAATTATGTAGCTTTCATTGACTTCCATCCATATTTCAGCCCCAAATCCATGAAGGTAAACAAACTTGGTAGCGTCTGCATTTTACATCACTAATTACTTTAAAAGGCTTCTGATCAATTTTGCAGCTTACCTATTTATTTTTGCACATCTAACAGATGATCAAGAAGGCTATCAATAATGTTCGAAGAATGGCTTCCCACCCTACACTACCTTACTGTAAGTTTAATATTTCTAGGCCATTTTGATGTTTGCAATAGTCCAATTTATTATACAGTGTATGGAAAAAAATGTTTGAAAATATCCAGCAAGGAAAAGTACCCCTTGTTTAAAAAGATGGAGAGAGAAAAAACAGCATACTTGTAGGCAGTTATAATTCTTAATTCAGATTGAATCTATTTTTGGCCATTTTAACTATACCTTAGTTTTAAAGAAGTGTTAAAGATTTGTGGATTATTTTTTATTCCAGATTTGACAGGTGCTCAGGATGGCAGTGTGAGAATGTTTGAGTGGGGCCATTCTCAACAAATTACATGTTTCCGGTCTGGTGGCAACTCCAGGATTACACGGATGAGATTCAATTATCAAGGCAATAAGGTAGCGTCCCTTTTGCATCTCATAGAGATTTTTTTTAAAAAAGAAATGTTTTTTATGAAATGCTCTGGTTGCTCCTTCCAGTAGCTTAGGATACAGTAAGTTTAAATCAGTAGTTCCCAACCTTTTTTGGGCCATGCCCCACCTAACAATCTCTAAAATCCTGATGCCCCCTGCAACATATAATTCTTATTATTCAAAAAGTGAACTATTCATGTGGAGGAAGCCTAAAAGGCCATTCACTGTTAATAACTCATTCTCAAATAGCCTCCCTTAAAAATCAAATGGCCGCCCTGTGGGGTGTGTGCCCCACATTGGGAACCACAAGTTTAAATGTTTAGGATACAATAAGTTTAAATGCATGGGCAATATATAAACGCACAAACACAAACAATATATGTTGGAACTGCATATATGTTCATATTCTTAATGTTGTTTCCCCCGCAGTTTGGGATCGTTGATGGTGATGGGTTTATAAGTCTGTATCAAACAAACTGGAAAACGTCTCTACTTAATGGAACCACACCCAAACCATATTTGGTGAGCCTAAAAAGCCCCCCCCCCAACTTGCTTTTGTTTGATAGCACCATGACATTGAAAAGCTGTATTTTAATTGTTATAAGCTGCTTATATTCTTGACTGTGGTTTCCTCCTACACTTTGCACACATACTTTGAAATAAATAGTTGTAAGACATTAAATATTGTTAAATATACTTGGTTGAAAAATTGCAGGTTTTGTGCTTGTTCTTCTTCTCCACAAGCCAAATGGCAAACCACTTCTGAAACAGGAGGACTTTCTAAAAGTATTTTATGATATGGTTTTAGGGACCTTCTGTTCAATGAAAAGAAGTAAAAGCAAAACGAAACAAAAAAACACCTTACCAGCTTTGGCTGGTATGATAGATGTGACTATTCCTGGACTGGGAGAGCTTGACCGCAATATTTGTGGCATTGGGGCTTCAAGATGGGATTAATGCAATGCACTGTGAATGTTACGGTTCCCTTGCACTTGACCCAGAAACTGAAGTTAGGGCAGAAGGCTGCATGCTGCATGGTTGCTGACAGATGTGAGATCTTATCAGCATTTAACACTCCTGCCACACTGGCTGAGGATTTGTTACTGGGCCAAATTCAAGTTGTTACTATGACTATGGAAAGCCCTTAGACAATATCATACATGCTAAGGTTTATAAGATCAAATTATATATTGATTTTATTTCCAACTTTTACTTACTAATGCCCGTTACAATTTCCAGACATGGCAGTGCCATAACAAAACAGCCAGTGACTTCGTTTTCATCAGCTCCTCATCTTTGATAGCCACAGCTGGGCAGTCTACTGACAACAGGTACTGAAACTCGTTCCAAGGTCACAGTGGTAAACGGAGTTCAAATGAAAAAAGTACTTCTTATGTTGGGCTGTGCCAGTGGTAGCTTGCAGTAGGAGGAAAGTGCTTCCGCTCGCACAACCTGAATTACACCAGTTCCACCAACCTCCTGCAGTCCTCGACCCCATATTTCACACTACTTAGGAGGGCCCTCCAGTCCTTGAGACCAGCTTTTCGGAGTACACAGGAAACTATAGTAGGTAGGAGAGAATTGGCAAAAATGAATTATCCTGCCTTGCACAAATGATTTCTACAAGCACAAAATCACCAAACAGAGCAGACCCATTAAAATTAATGAATCGAAATTATAGCCATGAATTTCAGTGGGTCTACTCAGAGTAGAACTTTATTATTATTGCAACAGCGTAATTCCCTCAGAGGCAATCTGTCAGGGGCTGCAGATAGGCAGTCCATTTTATCCGATGCAGGAAGCGTTATCCTGACATAGTGAAGTAGACACACAAACACTATTTGATGCATATAAAAAGGGAGGGCACCAGCAAGTGCAATTCAAAAAAAATTACTTGATTATTTTTTCCTTTCTCTTTTTTAGAAATATTTGTCTGTGGGATACTCTGGTTGCACATTCTAGTAGCTTAGTGCATGGTAAGTTTAACGCATATGTACAAACAATTTAAAACTACAGATTTATATGTAGGTAGAGCTTTTAGATTTCAGATAATTGTTACGTTTCCCTTAAAGTTCTCTACATTCTTTATCCAGCTTGTGGAAAACAAATACTGTGGTCTAGATTTACATTCTTGTTCCTTGTTTAGTCTTATCCTCACAAATCACTATTCATTTTACATGCAATCAACTGACCGATAGATTATTGGAACTTGTGCTAGGGATTATTGGCAACATCTTGTTGAATACGTGCATTATTAATAGAGGTCAAATTTCTTGATTTAAGTGGTTCCTCATAGTCATTTGCTTAGGCAGGGGAACTCTCTGCATCCTATGAACCATGTGCATGAGAGCCAACAGGAGAATATGTAACATTTTCGTTTCTTTGGACTTGAGTTTGGCACTTTAAAACCTAGGTTTAATATTGTAGTTCACGTGCACTATTATTGTTACACAAAGCTTTATACAAGACTGCAAATAAAATACTAATACAGTATTATTTAATTTTATTGATTTGGATTTTAGCCTTTACTTGTCATGATACTGGAGCAACTGTCTTAGCATATGCCCCCAAACACCAGCTATTAATATCAGGTGGCAGAAAAGGCTATACCTGTTTAATCGATCTTCGGCAAAAGCAACAACGACAATTTTTCCAGAGTCATGATTCTCCAGTTAAAGCAATTGCTGTGGATCCTACAGAAGAATATTTTGTCACAGGATCTGCTGAAGGAAACATAAAGGTAACACATTGTAAAATTCCATTTTGTTAGACTTTGATAAATATAAATTTATTACACATTCATTCGAGCATTGCCTAAGAATTATATTGAGTAGGACTTTAATGTTTTGTTCTCCTCTGCTTTTACCTTTGACCTGAGACTATTTAGTATTGCCTTAACTATAAATTCGTTTTTACTTAAAATATTTATACCCTGCCTTTCTTTATAGATGTTGAAGTAGGCTTGCAGTACAAACCATAAAATAAACTAATATATATTAAAAAAAAACACAATAACCAAAGTTACAGTATTGATGAAGTAATGGATTAAACAAACAGTATTGTCCTTGTAATAGCAAAAACAAACAAACCCACATATTGAAATATTTTTCTTTGTGTTTTTAGGTATGGAGTCTATCTAACTTTGGTCTTCTTCACACTTTCATCAATGAACATTCTCGGCAGTCTATTTTCAGAAATCTTGGGACAGGTGTCATGCAGATTGAGACAGGACCAGCAAATCACATATTCTCATGTGGAGCTGATGGGACAGTGAAGATGAGAATCTTGCCAGATCGATTTAGCTCACTCAGTGAAGTATTGAAAAGTGATGTGAAATTCATGCTCTAGTATGGTGTTAATACTGAAAAATATTTTATAAGTGGGTAACAATTGTATGTAAAGTACAGTATGTTGATGATTGTACAGATAACACCACAATAACATTTTTCGATGTTTATATTTATTTCTTGGCGCTTCAGTCCTCGATGCACTGATGCCTTAAAGATTTAATAAGTTCCTTCTGGTTTTGCCTAAACCACATTAGATCATTCAGTAAATGTTTAAAATATGTATGTTGCTGAAGTTTTTTTTATGTATGTTGCTGTGTTTTTAATTTGTAGGTGAACGTGGTCTTTTTTCATTTATTCTTCTCTAAAGACCCATACCATAAGGAAGCCTTATGATGTTAGCCTGATAAATACAACTATCTGTTGCCAAATTCCTCCTCCTAGCTAGCTATGAGTATGGGTTGTACTTGTCTAAAATAAGCACCTCTTGAGAGTTGAGCCACCGCTGCTACCTAATCCCTGGAATCCAAGTTGATCATTGTTGCAATTTGAACTCTGTGTGCAGAGCTAAGAATTGAAGGATAGACTTTGTGTCGGAACTTTCCATGCTTGAACGGCTGCTATCAGGATGGCAGTCTTTTCCTTAAACCAAGAGACATACAGAATATATATTTTTATCTAAGCCCTGTTTAAAAATATGCAAATATTATGTGATTATCTCTCTCATAAAACTGTTTTAAGAATTATATTTAAAAAAAAATTAATACATGAACCTTTAGTGTTGATGAAATGAACCATAGGAATGTGCTGCATAGGATACTGGATGCGAATTGTTCTTTTGTAAAACGCTGAGTGTTTCAGGAAATAGACAAATAATGCTATTTACTCTTTCTGGTGAATTTGTTTTCATTTAGCCCAAAGATGCTGTTTTCTCCCCAGCACTTAGATCATAGTGTTTACCTTGTAACTGCCTTTCTGAAGCAAATTTAGAAAATACTGCAAAAGAAAATGGCTAATCTGGGGTATGAAATATACTATAGATTTATAATGGGGGAAATCAAAGTATATTGAAATAAGATTTTCACTTTTCTTTTGCCAAAATGTAAAAAGTGTATACACTGTTTTGACCAAAATATAGAAATGCACAAAGCCTTCAACGTTTTCTATGTGCTAAAACAACTATTCTGGGTTACTCTTTCATTTTAGAAGTGTAGAAAAGTATGTAAACTAGATAAGAGACTGGTTACTCAAATGCAAATAATATACTTTTTGCTATAATATTGGGGGTGGGAACAGTGTCAATACAACGCTAATTGTAAAAAAAAATGTCTGAGAATGGATGCTGTAAATAAAACAAAAATGAAGGGCTTGTATAATGAATTTTGTAATATTCTCAGGACACATACTTTAACATTTTAATTTTAATATTTTGTAACATTTTATATGATTTTAAATGTAATTTTTTGCAGATTTCTGTGCAAGGAGCAGAGGGGTGCATTTAAATGTGTGCAATAACATATATGCTACTATTGTAGAGAAGAAATGCACAGCGGCATTTCAAAGAACTAGCACAGTTGTTTGATACATTGAATTTTAATAATTTTTCCTCTGAAATTCCTGTGAATCAATTGATGTTTTAAGACACAATGATCAGGCCATGGGGTGACTTTGTGACAATAGCTCTATCATGTGCCATGAAGCAGTCACATGACTGGAAGGCATGCCTTTTAATACCCTGCTTATGAAGGAAGTAGCACCAGCAAATAAGTGCTTGGAGTGGCCTGTAGAGTGGCCTATGTCCCTTGTGGGGCTTCTATAAAGTCATCAACGAGGATGATACATGCTAGGGTTATGGAAAGTTATGCTTATGTTGGACAGAAAGCCTGCACAACTATTTTGGAGCAGATCATGAGTTTGAGTGCTTTGACGATTATATTTCATGTATGTATTAAAGCATTTCCTCTTTAAACACTGTCGCCCTTCACATTTTAATTCAAAAGACAAATATGGGGAAATGATTTCAACGTTAAAGAGACAAATCCTAATTTTTCAGTTTCTGAGTTTTATATTTGAATCACAAAGGCAGCCAAGCATACTGAAAATTTACAGTTCAGGGTACCAGCAGTTCAGACTTTTTTTTTTAATTAAATAAATTTAAGATGGAAATTTATATTTTGAGAAGTACTATCATTTTGACAAGTTGCACTTTAAGTTTACAAATATTCCAATATTGTGTACAGCTCTGCACTTCTACAAGGAAAATGGGTGAATGAGTGTGTTTGTGCAGAATACTCTTCAGCTAATAACTTAAATTTTGTAATATTGTCATGTATTTAGTACCCACCCGTAATGCCTAAATAAAAAGTCGTGTAGAGACTCATTGTTCCAAAATGCCATAGTTGCTATGAACTTTTTATGAAGACACTTTCCTTAGCATGAAGGTCATTTTAAGGATAATAATATGTCTGACCCCTCAATTTAATATATTCCCTCCCACCGTTCTTTTCTGTGCTTCTAGTGAAGAGGTTGAAGCATGCAACTTCCGATTTTGAAACTAACCACTGTTCCCTCTTACATCTGAATTCAAGGAATTGCGGTTCGTTTCACATGCCCAAGATATGAAACCGTAGTTTAAACAAACCATAATTCCTTGAAATCGGGTGTAAAGTTTGTTTAAGATGAATCATTCTACTCACCTTTTGGTATCCTTAGTTCAGTGCTCAATCTGACTCATTCACAAACTGGGGGAACCATGGTATGATGTTGAAGATTGGTAAGGTGTGCACTTTTTCCCACCCTTCTAATCAATTTGTTGCTGAAATATAGATTTCATACGTGATCATGAATTTGTACCAAGAGTGGTTAACACATCAGACTGATAGCAGAGGAAGGAATTCAGTGTCACGCTCTTCTGATGCAATACCTGTCAGTGCAAACATTTCAGGTTGCTAGACACCACGATCCGCCCTTTCCTCCAACACATGCTGTTATGGGGTTCTCCTGACCCCTGCAGGCCACTTTGGGGGATGACGACATGAGGAGGCGGGAAGCCCTGTTGCAAAAGTCCTTGTCCTCATTAATGTGAATTCTGTATAGAGCAGGCACGTCCAACAGGTAGATCACTGGACTTTTGTGGTAGATCACTGGTTCCCCCCCAAAGAAGCTCAACAACTTTGGCTCCCCCCAAAAAACTCAACTTTTCACCCTGCACCCCCCCCCAAAATGTGGCATTCCTCCCTAAAAGAAGCTCAACAACTTTTACCTGAACCCCTAAAAAACGGGGCTTTCCTCCTCCCTAAAAAGCTCAACAACCTTGACCTGAACCCAAAAAGGGGGTAGATCACTGCCAGTTTTTAACTCTGTGAGTAGATCGCAGTCTCTTGGGAGTTGGCCACCCCTGATATAGAGTATTTATTAAAACATTTTATGCCACCGTTTGACTCTAACTAGGCACTTTACAAGAAAAGAAAGAACAAAAATCGATGAACTGGCACAGTAACAGAAAACATTAAATACCAAGACAAAGTTAAAACCTCCAGTGTCAAGTTAAAATTCATTAAAAGCCATGCTGCCTTTGTATGCTGTGTGTATGATGTAAACCAGGTTTTTCTTCACATATGTGTAATGGCACTTCCTATGTATGCGTGTTCATTCATCTCAACACAATGTAGGATAGCAGAATTCTTGGGCAAAATCTCCTGTATGCATGGTACTACAAAATACTATGAAGTACAGAAGATTCTTTGTTTACTTCATTTTCCATTCTTCCGCATGCGCCTGTGCGCTGTCCCATCTGGCACCTGCAAACCAGAAGATTGGATCTTGCTTCTGTTTGGGAGGAACAACACTTTCATTTAGCAAGGTGGAACCCAGGAACTGTGCAGAAAGCCTAAAGTGTTTGGCTGTTTCCCAACATAACCATTTAATAAGAGGGTGTTTGATGATTAATGTTAAAGAAAATTCTTCCTTACATGAACATAATTGCTGAGTTCTTGTTCACGGCTTAGACTTTCAAGATGTTGAAAAGACAAGAGTGATGGGAGTGAGGAAACTTTACATCTGTAACCTGTGCATATCTGGAGTACCTTCTTAGTGCATCTTCTCTGGGCACCAAGGAGTGTTTGGAGGTAACTAGACCCTTTCTTGGTGCTGTTTCAAGAGGTGCTTGCTGGTGGTTTCTTCAGCTACTGTGCTAATTTAGAATGCAATCATGCATATTCTAGAATAAGAGGTGTCAGAACTCACCATGAACGCCTCCCTTGTTTTCTTATAGTGACAATGCCGCCCACCTGAGAGGTGTCGGAACTGGGTTACAATGAGTTCTGGCTGAACAAAAGCCCTGCTATCCTGTATGGAGCAAGCTGTATGTAGCCTGTAGGTTTCAGCTAAACCTCTCCCCATCCCTGACCATTGGAAATTGGCCCACACCTAGCTGAGACTGAGGGGAAGTTGAGAATCTAGCAATATCGAACGTGAAACATCAAGGCTTGGATCCAGAGAAGGGGCATGCCTATGTATGAGACAGCATCCTGCAACAGGAGTTTTGCTTGCTGTTTTGGTGTGTCTGTGCAGTGCAAGGGGCTTTGCAATCCCTATGTTGAGCAGAGCTGCTTTCTGTAGGGAGTAGCTGTGCAGTCAAATTTCCCATGGGAAACTCAGTCATGCAGCCGATGCAGCAGGGTTGAAGTCAGCTGATGGATGGTGCTTTCCACAGGGTTCCGCTGCACATACTTTCCATAAGGAACTTGGTTCTGCATCCGATCCTGACCAGTCTCTGCCTGCCCCACACCTAACATCACATATGACGTCAGGTGTGGGTCACAGGGCTTGAGGGAAATGGTTTTGCAAGCCAAATTGGGACCTATGGCTGGTTCCCCACACTGATGTAGCAATTGGGACTGCCCAAGACAAGTTGTGTTTCTAAGCTGAGCAGCAGCTTTTGACTTAGGTGTTACTTGCAGCAGTTACTTAGCCCTATTCTATATGTGGACGGTCCTGAACCCTTTAGATTTGATCCCTGGTTGGGGGGGCATTACTTTCATGTGATTGTATTGCTTGCTTGAATAAAATCATCATTTCAGTTTCTAAATTAGAAACTACTGAATTACTATTCCCCCCCCCCCACCATCACATGAAAGTATGAACTTCCAAAAATAGTTCATGTACAAGGCTTGCGCTGAGGATGGACTGTTAGTTATTGGGTTTTCTTATGAAGGGAAAGGGGGCCAGCAAGTGGCGTATTTTTCTTTCTTTTCTCTCTCCCTTCCATTGAAAACTTTTTGCCATTTTAGTCTCAATACTCCTTTGAAATGTTGCACAATTTGCTGCACCAGACAACACTTCTTGCCTTCATGCCTTCCAGGAAGGGCAGGAGAAATAAAGTTTGTTTTTTTGAGCATCTGAAGATATTACACAAGATCTTGCAGTATTATTTTTTTAAATCTCACATAATAGAGTTAATCTGCAGAAAACTCAGTGTATTGTGCTACTTTAAAAAAAAAAAGGTGGAAAATTTTACTTTAGGATTTCTCGAGTCAGCTACCTTAGCACTGGTGGAAAATACTATATAAATCTAATGATCCTGAGATCACTGTTAGTATACAGTGTGTGTGCAATGCAACCACTCATTTTACTCATTGATTTGCTGTCCCGAGGCAGATTGGCAGTTTATAAAAAGCAGCTGCCTTGAAATGTATCATCAAAGAAAATTAAGTCAGTTGTAATTCAACAAACATTTTGGGATCTCAACAAGACATGCACAGAAAGAAGCCTCTGAAACAACCAGGCTTGTCTGCCCACCAGTTAAATATGTCTAATCAGATATGCTACCTGCACTAAAAACACTGGGAATCTGTTTTCTGTGGTGTTAGATGTGGTCATCTGCATCCAGCCCAGCTGTGCAATATTTCTACTTTGAGTTGCATTCTGATAGCTTTACTCGATAACACATATTCTTCCGTTATAAGTAATAACTTAGGAATTGTAAGATTAAAATTTAAAATAAAAGTAATTCTGCTAGGTGATTGTTTACGCTTAAGTAACATTTCTTTTAAAGGTTTCATCAGGCGAGTGAACAGTTGCTCTAATACCTTAATAGCATATTTATACATAGCAATATCTTAAAGTGTGTCAGTGCAAAAGAGTGTGCGATAGAATCAGTTTGTCTTGTCTTGAGATTCAGGGAAACAAAACATATCTGGGGTTGCCATATTTCAAGAGGTAAAAATCTGGACATACAAAGTTGCCTGATAGACCCTCCACTGCTGCTTAGTCAGAGCCTGAACCAAACCCCAAATCCAGGACATTTGCTTTAAAATGTTAAATTCTCCGCAGTTGGGCATGTAGGATCCTCCAAAGAGGACATGCCCGGCGCTTCCCTCATCCCCGCTCCTGCTGGGCCATGTGGAGTCTAGCTCTCCGGACCCTGCTGTGACCCAGGTGGCCCCAGTGCCCCAGGAGGGTGGCTTCCTCGGCATCTCAGAGGAAAGACAGTCCAAGCTGTAAGGTGAAGTTCTCAGAAGCTGTTTCTCAGAAGGTTGCCTTACCATGAGTGCTGTATACCACAGCATGCTGCAGCTGAGCCAATGGGCTTCCTGGAGCCCCAAAGAAAGAGACACGCTCACTGGGGAAATGGCAAAGTTCATTCTGTGGTGGAGCTCTGCCCAGCATTGGTAGAGAGTGAGGGCAAACTCCGTGTTCAGGTTCTGTGGTTCATGGTGTCAGTATAAAAACTGTCCTGCCTTTGCTCTCCCCCCAGGTCTTCAGATATTATGTCATCTAAATGGAAAAGAAGAGAAGGCTAGCAATTATAACTGTTTTAGGGACTTTCTTATATATATACCCTGAACATATCCTTGGAAAGAGACATTGCCTTCATGTTTTCCTGGGGTTTTCAGTTCTGGCTGGCAGGAGGTCTGCAGAGCCTACAGGGAAACAAAGAGTCACATGGGATATGTTTATTTTCTGAACTTCGAAATAGGCCTCAGACAGTTACAGAGAGACCTTTCCTAAGAAACCTTACTTAGGGAATAATATTACTCTGGAAGCAACATCTATATGCTGAAGCGTTTTACCCTTTTTGTCCTCTGAAAGAGGGATCCAGAGGGTAAGGTGGAGGGGGAGGTTGTGGGCGAGGAGGAGGTCTCAGGGAGAGGCGAAATCTTATTTCTCCTTCCCAACCGGGAAAACACTTTTCTCAGCCTTGAAAGCCTAGAAAAGAAAGTGAGAAAATGTGAGAAATAGGGCCCACAGTTAGTACTCTCCTGATCTACAACCCTAAACTGATTTTGGCATTCACTCTTCAAAGCTCAAGAGGAATTCTCTTATCATCGTAGAATGAGAGAAATCCTACTTACATGTCTTATCTTCTTTCTGTAATGAATACGAAATGATACAACCATAGGAGCTCACCAGGCCTTTTAGCACTCTGGAGACCAGTGAGCCAATAGAGGGAGGTGTCACAATGGCTTCTGTAAATCTGGGGCTGTCCCTGGAAAATAGGGACACTTGGCAGGTCTGCTGAGGTGCCCAGATGGGAGACTACCAGGGAATCCATGATATGGTGCTTAGAATTATAGACAAAAAGTACTACGTAAATAAATACATATATAGAAGGAAAAGCTATTAACCCCCTCCCCTCCAAACCTCTACCGGTAGTTTCCTTCACAATGGGAATCACTGTTTGATGCAAGTTAAATGGTATATTTGGGCCTTGAGCTCTCTCAGTATAGAGCTGGGATGGAGAACCTGTGGCCATCTAGATCTTGTTGGACTCGCTTCAGATCCAGCCAGCACAGCCAATGGTCAGGAATCTTAGCTATAATAATAATAATAATTTATTACTTATACCCCACCCATCTGGCAGGGCCTCCCCAGGCACTCTGGGTGGCTTCCAGCAGGATATTAAAAACAATAAAACATCAAACATTAAAAACTTCCCTAAACAGGGCTGCCTTCAGATGTCTTCTAAAAATCAGATAGTTGTTTATTTCCTTGACATCTGGTGGGACGGCATTCCACAGGGCGGGCGCCACTACCAAGAAGGCCCTCTGCCTGGTTCCCTATAACCTCACTTCTCGCAGTGAGCAAACTGCCAGAAGGCCCTTGGAGCTGGACCTCAGTGTCTGGGCTGAATGATGAGGGTGGAGACGCTCCTTCAGATATACTGAGCCGATGTTGTAATCCAACATCTGAATGGCCACAGGTTCTCCACCCTGACCTATAGAGGTGTCTATGCCCAGCATATGGATGTTGGGGCCAAGGATCCTTTGTACTCACCCCCCCCAAGTGATTAAATTTGTATTTTAAACACTATGAGAGCAGAATGGAGGAAGCACAAAGTGAGTTTCTCAGGTGAGGAGGAGGAGGAAAATAAGTATCTTTCTCCAAATGGGTCCTATGACCAATGTTTAATACTCTACTTGAGCTTTGATTGTGCCACATATATAAAACATTTTGATTTTGATTTTGTCTCCTATGTCAGCCAGGAAGACTGCTTCTGCTTCAGACTTATGAACTTTAGGACTACCAGAAGCTTTTCACCTGAAGCAGACTAATATGCTTTTAATTATTGTGTGCTAGTAGGAAGTTTGTGAGATAAGTGCTGCAACACTGCAAAATTAGAAAGCAAGACAAACAGGAGACGTGACACCTGTAACAGCAATTTAAAACTGCATTTTTCAGACAGAAGATGAGTCGTCTCTTTTTTCTCTCAGGATTAGGTAGGTCTTTTTAGGCTTTCCTAAATAGGTGAAGACTGTGGATCTAAAGGGAGGGTTTTAAATTGGAAGTGCAGCTGATTAATAAGGGAATCTGTAGTTGCAAGAAAAGGAGAGCCAGGGTATTAAGCTACTAAAAGCCAGAAATTTCAATGTTTCTGTTTACTATAAAAAATAGCATTTAAACTTAATTTAGAGCCTCTTATTTTCTGCCTTTTACAGTTCTCTCCTTGTTTTTAAACTTCTGTATAGTATTCTGTATGTTTTAGTAGAAAAAGTGTGTGGTTTATTTAAAAAGCTAAAACCCAGAATTTTACTCGTATATATTGTTTTCATAGGACTTCTGAAAGTTCGTATTTGTGCTCAGCCTCATTACAGCCTGAAATTGTATACTGAAGACAAGATGACCCTTAGGGTCACTTCCAATGCTAGTTCTAAGATTCTGTGCTGCTTTCCCCCTTTAACAGATGGGGAGCTGAAGCTACAATAATGGCAAATTATCTGGGACCATATAATGCAGCAGGTCTAGGTTTAGCCTACTTCCCACATTGCTATATAAATGCTAAAAATATACCAACAACTTTTTGTTGTTGTTTCAAGCTCCTTCAAGACTCCTTTCATGACAAAGCAAACCCAAAGCCCACTACCTCTTTATAAATATTGTGCACTTCCAAATATTACTTCCAATACATCACCAAACTGTAGGATGAATGGTGACAGGGATTCCTACAGGTTGCTTTATTCTGGAATGAAGTTATTCAGGAAATATGAAAGATTGTTAAAACACATATTCAAATTTCTCCCCAGTTATCCCTACTAAATATGAGGGCATACACCATGAATACATTTTGCCAAAAGGAACTTTTGACATGGGTGCTGCCAGGATCCCTATAGCAAAATAGTGGAAATTGTTTAAATAATAAAAAGGACTATATCGTTATGGCATAAAAAAAGCTATTGGAATTTAGTTATTGAAGAAAAATAGCACATACAGTACCTGTAAATCTGAAGCTAAACTGTATCTCTCACCACACTATCTACAGAAATATCGTTGTGATTTTAAATTGGGTGTCATTATTTAATATGTTTAGGTTTTGTATGCCCAGCTGGATATATTGTTGATTTTTTGTTATTGTGTTGTGTGTGTGTTGTTGGTATGTATTATGCATACACAAGTGGGAACTGTAGCAAAATGTTGTAGCATATTCCAGACCCCATAAGAGGCAGTCTGGTACACCTTTTTGAACCTTGAGAACTTTAATTAACATCACAGAGCTATGATTCCCAGCATCCTTAAACTACAGTTCCCAATAATATTTAGGGGGAGTCATGCACTTTAAATAGATGGCATGTACACATTGAGACACCCTTCAGTACTGTATAGTAAAATTTTGATTTCCCCACCTCAAGAGTTGGTCAGCCATGATGTGCCCACTGAGCACACAATGGGGCTACTGGGGGCTATTTCTCCCTAACACCCTGCCCCCAGGTTTAGTATCCATAAACCCAAGCTCACTGTCCCCTAATGGTTGGTAGCAAAGAATATATATTTATATTATATATATTATATTATATAAATATATTATACAGTATGTGTATTTGCACGTGCACACACAAAATGGGCCTTGCAAAACGAGGCCAGATGACCTAGCAACATGGGCGTAGCTGGGGGGAGCTGCTCACCCCCCCCCAAGAAATCAAGTAAATAAATAAAAATACTTAACTAAAAGTAGACATTGTAGAAAGATTTTGACAGATTTTCCTGAGCACGGGGTCAAAAGAAAGCGATTTAAATGGCCATCTGCCATGGATGCTTTAGCTGAGATTCCCGCATGGTGGGGGTTGGACTAGATGACCCCTCGGGTCCCTACCAACTCTACAAACAGCTGTTGTTGAGACATTTCGTTCCGGATCTGATAAACAGAGGATGATGACAGGCGGGTGTCCTGTGCCGGTTGAAGCAACAGGAGCGCTGGCTGAAGCACCCAAAGGCGGGGCACTTCAGAATGGAGAGACACGTGTTTCGCATTCCCGTTTCTTTACAAAGGGTTAAACCATGGAGAGAGAGAGAGAGAGAGAGAGAGAGAGAGAGAGAGAGAGAGAGAGAGAGACTACGGCTCTCTGCGCCTGAGACACGCGGCCAACGAAACTCCCCATTTCCCGCTGGCGAGCAGCGGCCAACGCCCTGCCGCCACTGAGGGCGAAACCTCACGCGGCGCACCTTTCAAACCTCCGGTGAGACCCCCCCCGCCCCCCAGCCCTCTCCTCCGCTCTGCGATTGGTCCCAAGTCTCAAGCCCCGCCTCTCCTTGTCCCCCTGTGGGCCAAACCTCTTTCTTTCACCCGCCTGTCACTCCGAGCCGCGCTCTCTCGCGCGCCCCGGGGAATTGGGAGAGTTGTGAGGAGTCGCCAAGGTGCTGCTGCTGCCGCTGCTGCTGCTGCTGCCGCCGCCGTTGGGTTTCCCCTCCCCCTCCCAACGGTTTCTCCGCGGGCTACACACAGTGAGTGTGACGTCGTGGCTGCGACCCTGGAGGGAGGGGTCGGGGTGTGTGAGGGGGGGGGTCCTTTATGACGAGAAAGAGAGAAGCGGCGGCATTTTCGTGACGGGAAAATGCTCTTTTTAAATAGTTTACGGTGTGTGTGTGGGGCGCTCTGAGGGGAGGCTTTCCTTCTTGGCTAGGGAAGCGTCTTAGACTTGGCTGACGAATTCGTGATATAGTGAGTAGAAGACACACACACACACCAAAAGAAATTAAAAAAAGTAAAATTCACAGGTTGCTGTGTTGGTCTCATTCGAAAACCACCCCCAGATGACGCTCACATAATAGTCCTGCTGGTTTGGGATACATAGCAGCCAACTCCTAGGAGCCAAGGTCCCTTCGCCCCTCCCCAAATAAAATATTTGAGGGGCCAGCCCCTCCCCCAAAGTTGATGGACATTTCCATTCAAATTGTGTGTTTGTGTGTGTGTTGCACATTGTGACCAACTGTGCCAGGCAGGGCTTAGATTGATTGATTGATTGAATTTATATACCACCCTATACCTAGAGGTCACAGGGCGGTTCACAAATATTATTATTTATTGAATTTATATTAAATATTTACCTGCACCCCTATTATTATTATTATTACTAGAATTTATATACCGTCCTAAACTCAGAGGTCTCAGGGTGGTTCACAGATACTATTTATTGAATTTATATGCAATATATATCTGTCCCCCATTGGCACCCCAGTTGGAATACCAAGGAGAAGTAGGACTGCAAAGGAGCGAGCTCAGTGGGCTTTGTTGCTCTGTGTTGTTGTTTTTTTAAAGGGGTGCGAGACGGAAAGCTGGAAACCTTGCGAGCTGAGACTTTATCTCAGGTCGTGGGCAAAATATTCCTGCACTGCAGGGGGGTTGAGCTAGATGACCCTCGTGGTCCCTTCCAACTCTATGATTCTGCAGACTCCTCTTTTTTGGAAGGCAGGCAGGGGAGAGAATAAGACGCTGTTGCTCCAACAGTCCCATTGAGCAACTGGGATCATTGGAAGGGGCGCCTCTTGTTGAAGTTTACTGTCTCCCCAACTCTTGCAGTTTGGGTTCCTGGGTCAGCTGCTCTGGAATTTCCAGAGGCTTGCAGCCCCAGAGCCCTTTCTATTCTTTTCTCGTCCTTTTTTGGGGTTCATTGTGGAGCTGGCCTTTAAAAACACACACATACACACCACCTGAATGGTGGGTTAACTTCTAGCCTGTTGTTCAGTGTGCTTAGAGAGGCTTCTAAGTGTGGCTGTAGAGGTCGCTAGGATCTAAGCAACTGCACTGTGTAAGCAGGACTGCAGCCTTAAATATTTAATGTTAAATATATGTTGAATGTACATTGTTAAGGCTATTTAAGGCAATCAGATACCAATTTAAAAGCTTTGGGGGTTGCCATTCTGTGCTGTACTATCTGTCCTGCCTGCTGCATTTGTACACGCAAGGCAGTTCAAAAGACAGTTGCCAAATAATAGGAAGGGCCATAGCTCAGTGTTAAAGCAAAGATCCTAAATTTCATCTCTTTCATTTAATGGTAAAGCTGGGGAAATCCCCGTCTGAGACCCCGAAGAACTGCTGCTCCCAATCTGTGTAAATAATACTGAACTAGATGGACCAATGGTTTGAATTGGTTTAAGGCAGCTTCCTATGCAAATAAATGCAGCCTATATATCAACCATCCTCAACTTGCAGTTCAAGCTCCCATTATCTTTGACTGTTGGCTTTGCTGGCTGAGGCTGATGGAAGTGGCAGCCCAAAACACCTGGAGGGCACCAAGTTGTGAGAGGCTTCTGTGGCTTATATATCAGGGATCCTCCAGATGTTGTTAAACCCCCCAGCTCACATCAGTCCCAGCCAGCATGGCCAGTGATCAGTGATGATGGAAATTATAGCCCAGCAATACCAGGAGAGGCACATCTTCCCCATGTCTGCTGTATATGAAAGGTGTGTGTGTATGAGAAGAAAGGAAACAAATGGCTTGGGTTTTTTATGGGTGTAATTAGAAATTTACATATTCTGTCAAAATAAACTGCATTTTGATTTCTAATTTGAGCAAGCCTAAAAGCAGGAAACAATATTAACCTATTCAAGGAATTAGACAATAATGTATATTATTGATTAACCTCCCGGGAACAATGATTGTTCAAACTAAATTACTGCTGTGAAACTGTAAAAAGAAAAAAGGCATGATCATAATTCTTGACACGTGGTGTTTATAGAATGGGAGAAATACTAAGTTTGATGGTGATTGTAGTCAAAGTATTTATTTCATGGGTTTCTGCCCTGGGGAAACTGGGGGAACTGGAAGTATTCAAACAGGTGTATTTTGCTTCATTCACCAAAATATATTTTCTTGAGTTGTTCGGAAAGAAGATAAAAAGAAGATTAAAAAATTGAATAAGTGTCTATGTGTAGGTGCATGCACACATCTGTTATACATTGTATAACATGTTTTGGGTTATGTGGCTAAACCAGATTTCTCTGGTCAATGTTTTCCATTTGTAAGCAAACTAAGGTGACCAATGTAATCATTCTTTTGCTTTTCCTGTCATCTAAAGCAAATATTTGCTTTTTCATAGGTATATACTTGATACACCTGCTTTGTATGTATAATGTGTATTTGGTTGGGTGTAGTACAGGAAGAATAGGACATGCATCCCGAGTTTGGCAATGATTCAGGTTTGTTCTGGTAGATAGTTCAGAGCAATCTTGTATTGTACCTTGTACCAGACTCCTGCCTTAAACATCAGTGAAAGCACCCACATTGCAACCAAAAATCCTGCATAGGCCAAAGCTGTTTTTCCCTGCATGCCAGTAATCCAGAGCTCTGTATTTTATTCACTTAAAAATAAAATAAAGGGAAAAGAAAAGAGTATGTACTGATACTCCATATTCTTTGTCAATGAAAGCTAAATTCTGTGACAGTGCAATTTTTTATACATTTAATTTGTGTATATTACCTTGCTTCCACTAGTCAGTGGAGGGACAAAACATTATATAAGGCAGTGAAAGTATGCCTCTTAGTAACCAGAAATCTTGCTCACTGCTCTCTCATATCTGAGGTTTCACTAGGCATTATCCTTACTGTTTCTAAAAAGAAAAAAGAGATTTTCAGGATGCTCAATTTTATATTCATGTGTGTGTGTGTGTACAGTATGTAAATTTCTATACTGCCCTTTACCCAAAGGTCACAGGGCAGTTTAAAATATAAAAACACAAAAATATATACCATAGTAGCAAACAAAAATCATACTCCCAGTATTAGCATTCCAGTACCCATCTCTGTACTTGTGAAATGTGATTTGTGAACTACCTGGATCTTTTAAGAACAATTCAAGAAAGAAAAAGACTTGGGGCAATGTAATGTGTGGCAATTGTAAGATAGGCAAACATTCCAGTAATACAGGTTGAGGAGTTTCCTGGCCCACTGCTTAGGGAAGAAGAAATGTATGGAAAGGGTGTGAACAGCCTTATTTATATTTGAGATATGGGTAGCAATCATTTAGAAATCAGATTGAAGTTTTCCAAGATTTGGATAGATTGGAACAATTTTTGAAATAGGATGTTGACAGGGGACAGTTCCGCTCTGGTTGTAAGTTCGGCAACTACTAAGCACTGAGATTAGAATTTTCCTCTCTTACTTTTTGCTGTAAATGTTAGCCCCCAGGTGATGTGCATAAACAACAAAAATGGATGGCCCAATGGCTCTAACAAGGCACTTTACAAGAAAAGAAAATACAAAAATCAATAAATTTAAACAGTAACAAAAAACATTAAATACTAAAACAAAGTTAAAACCTCCAGTGTCGAGTTAATATTCATTAAAAGCCACACTGCCTTAAAATATGTATGCTATGTGTATGATGTAAACCAGGTTTTTCTTCACACATGTGTAAAGGCACTTCCTGTGTATGTGTGTTCGTTCCTCTCAATGCAATGTAGAACAGCAGAATTTTGGGGCAAAATCTCCTGTATGCATGGTACTACAAAATACTATGAAGTACAGAAGATTCTTTGTTTACTTCATTTTCCATTCTTCCGCATGCGCCTGTGCGCTGTCCCATCTGGCACCTGCAGGCCAGAAGATTGGATCTTGCTTCTGTTTGGGAGGAACAGCACTTTCATTTAGCAAGGTGGAACCCAGGAACTGTGCAGAAAGCCTAAAGTGTTTGGCTGTTTCCCAACATAACCATTTAATAAGAGGGTGTTTGATGATTAATGTTAAAGAAAATTCTTCATTACATGAGCTTAATTGCTAAGTTCTTGTTCACAGCTTAGACTTTCAAGATGTTGAAAAGACAAGAGTGATGGGTGTGAGGATACTTTACATCTGTAACCTGTGCATATCTTGGTGTATTCTTAGTGCATCTTCTCTGGGCACCAAGGAGTGTTTGGAGGTAACTAGACTCTTTCTTGGTGCTGTTTCAAGAGGTGCTTGCTGGTGGTTTCTTCAGCTACTGTGTTCATTTAGAATGCTATTATGTATGGAGCAAGCTGTATGAGTAGCCTGTAGGTTTCGGATAAAACTCCCATCACTGATCATTGGAAATTGGCCAAAGCCTGTTGTTGTGACATTCATCCACAAGTCACCAACCCGTTTAGACCAATGGGCACATTCAGATTTTTCAGTGAGATCCATGGGCAGTATATTCTAGCCCAGGGGTCAGCAAACTTTTTCAGCAGGGGGCCGGTCCACTGTCCCTCAAACCTTGGAGAGGGCTGGACTATAATTTTGGGGGGGCAAAGAACGAATTCCTATGCCCCACAAATAACCCAGAGATGCATTTTAAATAAAAGCACATATTCTACTCATGTAAAAACACACTGATTCCCGGGCCGTCCGTGTGCCGGATTTAGAAGGTGATTGGGCCAGATCTGGCCCCCGGGCCTTAGTTTGCCTACCCATGACTAGCCACACAAGGTGGAAATTACTATACCCAGATCTTGTCATACAGGCAAGCAGGTAATATTAACACAGTTAAAGGGCACATTACCCCCGGTCAAAAGCACTTAAGAGCATGAAGAGCATGATGATGTGTAGCTTGGGAATGAGGGAGGCACCATCTGGGAGGAATCCAGAGGGCTGAATAGAGAGGCCTAGGAAGCTGATTTTGGTCCAGGGTCCCCCCACCTCATCCTAAATGCTTGGTATGACTAAACATACAGCTGCATTGGGGGTCCCCCCACAATTGTTGACCTTTATATTAAATTCAGATTTTCCACCTGAATGTTATTGGTGCTGTATATAAGATGGAGGAAAAGCAAAAATATAATTTTCATTATAGAAACATGAATCATAGAGACAAGTGGAATACATTTTCATAATGGTGTCTGTATTTCATATTGTCATCTGATCTTCTGTCTATGCTTACAGCAGTGTAAACAGGGCTTTCTTTGCATAGCTCCTTATTTAGATTTGCATAGCAGGTTCTGGAACTGGTTTGTTGATGAGCTGCACAAATGAATTAAGCATATAATTCAATTGGTGTATGCAAAGACAGTTAGTGGGAGGCCTTCATTCTGAATATGGAAGAGGCATTTGTCTAGACTGAACATGGTATGGTGGTAGCAAAAGAAGAATGCTATTTCATGAATGAGAAAAGTTACTGGACATTAAGGTTTGACTTTGTTAATATAGATCACTTTATTTTCATCATCTGATACTGGTGAGTGGCAAGAAGCTGAACCAAGCTATAGAGGTATATAACACTAAGCCATGGTTTGTTAAATTATGGCTTATTTCATCATCTGAACTCTGCCCAGAGGCTTAACTATGGTTTATTAATGTCCAGCGAACTGCAGTATGAAGCAATACCAGTAGTTTGTTCTTAAGAACAAACTTTGACTATGTTTTAACAATGGCTTAGTGTTCTGTCCTTAACTATGATTTGTTTGCTGCCTTGCCAAGTTCACTTGCCTCTCCAAGAACCTGTGCAATGGAGCTACCACACCACCACTCAGTGCAGGATGAAAGTGAGTGCCTTCAAAAAGAAGTCAAGCAAATTGCCACACGGAATACTCAGGTGTATTCCTTTGTATTGCAATACCATGGTGATTCCTTTCTATGATAAGCTGGCAGCCATCCTTTTAGACCAGAGAGCTGTATGTCCTTTAGCATACTGCCCTCCGGATGCTTTGGACTAAAATTCCTACATGACTCCAAAGTGGCAAAGTTTTCAGTTTATTAAATGAGCCTGGGAAGCAAAATAGTGCCCCATCCAAGGGTGGATTGATGCTGTGCACCATGGAAGCCATGTGCTAAAGGGCAGAGGCAGTAGATTAGTGGTCCAGGCAAAATTGGCATTGCCACATTTCAACCAGGAAAGGCCCCTAAGAGCAAAAGAAAGCTTGTTAGTACCCTGGAGAGCTCACATTGGCCAGTGCTGACTAGGACTCACTCTGGGAGAGCTGTTGTCTCAGTAGCATGCTGATGCCTTTTAAGGACTCCTGAAGACTGGCTGGCCTAACCCACCACATAGTCCCTGTTTCCTCTGAGGAGCTGTTCTTAAAAGACCATTGTCTTTTTCTGTAACCACTGGCTTCTATGGCATGGAGGTGGTGAGGGATGATTTAGAGGGATGTCAACTGAGGTGGAGGGGTCCAGTGGTTGGAGAACACAGAAGATAATTGGGAGACTGCAGTAGGAATGGGGTGTGGTCTTACCCTCTTTTTACCTGTTAGTAGAAAAGGGAGTTTGGAGAAGTGAGGAGCACTGAATTTTACATTGTTCAAAATAATGGGTCAAATACTTCTGAGCTTTAAAGTACAATAAACACATTCATATTTTCTTGCATTTTATAATGTAACATATATATATATATATATATATATATATATATATATATATATATATATAAAACTGTGTAATTTACCTAATAAATAATACTTTATTAGACTAATATATAATATAATATATAAGAAAATAATACATAAATTAAAATAAATCTTCAAAGAATCAGGAAGTGATGAGCCATGACAAAATGGCATATTGTGTCTTTGTCCTTTCTTCTGCTCAGTTAATCTATTTTCAGCTTAGTAGTAGATTTTATTCATGTTTTCGCCTAGTATTTAATGGATCCATGTGCATATCAGTGTCTTTTCTTTGAATAATAGGGAAATAGCTTTGTGCTGCAGATGGAAATAGAGCTATTTGAATACTTAGTTAACACATAATAACCTAAAAGACAAACAAGTTAGGCTGACTGCTAGAAAGGTTTCCCAGAATAAATAGGCAAATAAGTAGTGAAGTTGTTGAAAGAATTACATGAACTGTATGTGAAATGCCATTTTGCCCCAAGTCAAAAGTTCACAGAATGAATGGGGGAAATCACTGTAGGTTACATGCAGTATGGTTGCTCTAACGAAGGAAGACACTTTGATTCCAGCAGAGGTTGTTGTCAGCCAAAAAGGAAAGGAGGCTATTTTCACCAATTTGTACTCCTCCTCACACCATTTCCCCATGCTGTTCTAAAGGAACTCCCAAACTTCTGGAGAAAGTTTTGGGAGGTGATCGGTGCTGCTAAAGGAAGGGTGAAAATCACATTCCTTCTCTGTTCCATTGATAAAACCTCTGCTGGATCAAAGAGCCTTCTGCCATGGTTGAAGCTTTCTGCTTATTTTATGTGTTAGAGAGCTTTTGCCTTTATGTTACATGAGCTCCAACTTTTGTGTAAGCTGCTACAAGTGGTCTGCACGTCAAGCACCCCTAATCCCCCTGGCTCTGTGTTAGGCCTTGCGTTGTCCAGAACTTTGTTTATTTATTTATCTACTTTTGTTGATCGTGTTTTTCCACTGGCTGATGCTGGAGTAGTTTTTGCAGAGAGCTAAACTGGGAAAGGCAAACAATATAGAGCTTACCAGTGTGTATCTATGTATATGCCAGAGGGATGAACATCTATTGATACCAAGAGAAATGCTGTAGTTGCATACTTTCCAAATGAGGTCAGAGAAGCGAATCGTGCTTTCTCTCTTTGATTTTACTGCTCTGTAATTGCAGTCTATAGCAGTGTTCTGCCCTCCTTGTTGCCATTTGTCTGTCAGGTATTCCTTTAACATTGAGTGTGTCTAGCACTTTCTCTATGCAGCTTTCGGCAAATACTGAAGATGCACCTCTCTACCCTGGTCTTTGACACCTTAGATGTGTGTTTTCAGGACCCACCCTATTCATGTGTCTGTGATTTGTTTTAAGTATTTGTCTGAATTTTAAATTATTGCAGCAGCAGCCTTCCTAGACTTGTTTGTGAAGGACGGGTAATAAATTACATAGTCTAGAAAAGTAGCATGCAAATAAAGTGACAGTGACCCAGTTTGAATGTCATGCTAAACCATGGTTTATTGTTATGTGCAGTGCTTTTTAAGCAAAAAAGGTGCCTTTACTCATCATGAAATTGTTACAGGAAGTGCCACACTTTTAACATTTGAAAAAAAGAGATGTGGATACTGCGTACCCTTGAGTACCCTCAGAAAAAAGCATGGGTTATGTACATGAGCTACAGCAAACCCCAGACTTCTTAGCTCCCCACCTCTCCTCCTGCCATATTGTTGGGAGAAGGAATTTAAGCAAGCCAACTTTATAGTCCATAGCTTGTTAAACCACACTCCCCAATTTGAAAGAGATGAGAAGCCATTGCTTTAAAAAAGTAAAACTAAAAGCTTCACATAAAGCATAGGAACTTGGGAAGCTGTCTTAAACGGTCTTAGACCTATGGTTCATCCAGTTCAATATAGTCCACACTGACTGGCAGCAGCTCTCTAAGGAGTTCAGAGTTCAGACTTGGGTCTATCCCAGCCCTACCTGGAGATGCCAAGAATTGAGCTTGGGACTTTCCGTATGCAGAGCAAACACTCTACCACTGAACCTCACTGTGGCTCATGTGTGATTTATTGTGATGTGCAAATGTGGCCAATGAGAACCTTTTAATAGGACCAGCGTTCTAATTGGTCCTAATAAAGATAGAGGCAAGCTTTTGTGTGTTTTCGACTCCTGACTTCAAATTAAGCTCAATATAAATAAGAGTTTGCAATGACAAATGCATGAATAGTAAATTGTATTGGTTATTATTTCTGAACAATAACATAACACATAGGTGCCTATTTGTGTGGTTTGCATTTGTGTACAAAGTATAAGTCAAGAGTTAATACCTCATTTGTAAGAACATGAACTCTGCAGCATAACTTAACATTTTGCAGTATTTTGCAGTTAATATCTCAATTTATTTTCTTGAATGCTCAGTGACCCAAATGCCCCCCCCCCCCGTTAATGGGCCAGTACTTTAAAGTGTGTGTTAGTGCTCAAAAGACCACTGAAATCCAAATGTTATAATGTAACAATTCTAGTCTTGCCCTTTTTTGTTGTTGAATCATTGTACTTTAAGGAACACTTTTATAGCAGTATCCTTGAAATCATTAGATGAGCTTACAAAACACATCACTATGTTTTCACTCCTCTCTTTCCTGTGTTCTTAAGAGTCTTTATGACTCTCCCTTTTACTGTTTTCAAAATTCACTCTGTGACTATTAGATGTTTGAGCAGTGATAATATGGGAACACCCATGTTGTAACATGACTAATATTTGTTCTTATTTGCAAGGAGGCTTAAATTCAGTGGTGTCATTCCTACTACTTGGGATGCATTTGCTTATTGTTGTTGAGCAAGAACTGTGATCGCATTCCAGCCTACTACATCAGTTTCCACTTAAGATAATGGTTGCATCAGTACTAGGGCTGTTCTCTAACTGGGAACAATCTAATATTGCATCTTATCACTAGGTATATGATTCTACAGAATAATTTAGAATAATGTTTCATCTCAATCCAGATAATATGGAAATGTTGACAACGTTTCATCAATTTGATCAGAGATTTCCTTGTTCTGTTCACACTCTCTCCACTTTTAATGATAATGTATGCAGCTTGTGTTTGCTTCTAGACCTAGAACTGCATATCCTGGTGGCTGCCAAAGCTGAAGTGCCTTAAGTACTTCAGACTGATGCAGCAGTGCACCAGCTGGTACAATAGAAGGCAGAGTCTTCTGGCCTCTTCCATATATGCTCTCCAAGCCTTAAACGATTAGGGCTGAACAGTCAGGGTAAGGAAAGTTTTGAATCTAGGCTGGGGCCAAGGATAGAGGATGGAAGTGAAACTTCCATCCCAATCATTATTGTAGATAGGGAGACATACAGAGGTGGGTGAAAGTATATAAATGGGAGAGAAGGGCTAATTACATCAAAGTCCTTTCCCTCTCTGCTTTGTCTGCTGCATTTCAGAATCTGGGAGTGCCTATCAGCTGTTCTCGTGGACTGGTAGTGGTGGTGGTGTTAAATGAAGGGTCTGTCCAGAATAAAACATCCATCATCCACAGTTTGATCATGAAGGAGGAAGCCGGCTTGGCATATATAGTTGAGACCTGGGCAGATGAGTTTTTGTGGTGTTGGAGAAAGCTTTCACTGTGGTTTTGGGGGACTTCAGTATGCGTGCTTTTCACACAATTACTCCTCACAATCACTGTTAAGCATGTCACCTTGGTACTCCAGTGACCTATTGATAATAAAACAGGAGGGCTACAGGCACTCTGAAATCTAGTGTTCAGACTTGAAATTCCATCCATCCCTAGCTGCTCATGTGGATCTCCAGCTGTGAAATCACCTATGTATGAATAAAGGGAAAGGCTGTGTGTCTACAAATATCTGAGAAGCATTGCGAGCCTGTTTAAAAAGTGATGATTAGACTGAGTTTGAAATACTGTGCTATACAGAAGCACAGTAAGGTAGCTTCCCTGAGGAGTTGTGAAGCTAAACATCTAGAAAAATAAGTACCACCTTTTATTTCTTTGTTGACTAAACATATACTTTGTTTGCTGCTCAGATGTATTTGTTTGCACTGTGCATAAGCTTTGTTACATGGCTATTGGAATAATCTGGTTTGAACAAGAAGAAAGCAGAATCCTGAGGTCAAATGTAATGGCTGCAAAATAGCTTTGTTAATATGGTGCCGAGTCATTTTCACTCTGGTTTTCAGCACACTGGATGCAAACTATTTTGGATGTGGTATTGATATTAATAACAAACTTAGAAAGTATCTCAAACTATATATAGGGAAGACTTGATGAAATTTTGACTTTTCTTCTGATACTACTATAGAGTAGTATTCAATGCTAGTCCTACTTTGAGTAGACCCATTGAAGTTAATATACATGACTAATTTAGGTTCATTAATTTCCATAGGTGTACTCTGGGAATAGGGACCCAGGTGGCGCTGTGGGTTAAACCACAGAGCCTAGGGCTTGCTGATCAGAAGGTCAGCGGTTCGAATCCCTGCGACGGGGTGAGCTCCCGTTGCTCGGTCCCAGCTCCTGCCCACCTAGCAGTTCGAAAGCAAGTCACAGTGCAAGTAGATAAATAGGAACCGCTCTAGCGGGAAAGTAAAGCGGCTTTGTCATGCTGGCCACATGACCCGGAAGCTGTACGCCAGCTCCCTCGGCCAATAAAGCGAGATGAGCACCGCAACCCCAGAGTCGGACACGACTGGACCTAATGATCAGGGATCACTTTTACTCTAGGAATGGCTTAGTTGAATGCAGCCCATAGTAACTTGTGTCAAACTTATCTAATTCTTCTCTCCTGTATTTTAGTGAATGTGGCCATAAAAAGAAATTGATATTTAATTATGTTCATGGATTTGTGTGATTATGTGGATTGCCTCCAATAACTTTGTTGAAAATTAATCGTTTTAACTGATATAGTAAGAGTGTATATATATACACTCTCTATATATATATATATAATATTTTGTTGTTTTTGGAGACAAGGCATAAAGTTTTTTCATGTTTGGAAGAAAAAAAACTTGTGTAAAATTTAATGCTTCTAATGGTTGTGTTCCAACCAGCAGCAAACTTGTTCCTGTGTAAAAGGATATGGTTTCTTAGTGATGAAGTGCCATCTAGTGGCATGTTGATACAACTACATTTTCTAAAGCTTGAACCAAATTTAGAATAGATAAGAATTCCTTAATTGGGGTCAGTTCACACAGTTTTAAACTGAGTCCAGATTATTGAATTATGCATTTATCTTGGGGAAAAGAACTAGATCAAATCTGTAACATTAATTCTATCTAATTTCATATGGGATTCATACACAGATACTGCTGCACAGCAAAACTCTTTTGAAGATAAAAGCAGACATTCAAGAGAGAGGCAGGTGCCATGTGTGTTTAAGGTTTTAAAATGAGTGAGTGCAAAAAGTAGCTGCTTGCTTCCAAGCCATCATTAGATGTCTTCTGTGTTTTAGTATGCAGTTAGATGACCTGTTTTGCATACATGCATTGCAGATGAACTTTCATTTTGCCTTATCACACATCTGTGGAAGGCAGGAACCAATTACGTTGGTTTTGAGCACATTAAAACCAATAGTTGTATGGGAATTCAACTTTTCCTTGAATAAAGCATCCTAAAAATGTCCTTTTAAAAAAAAAACCCAGGAGTTGTGAAGCTTCAGGGTCCTGTAGAACTCTTGCTACACAAAATACTGAACCATAGGGCTTGGAAGTTTGTGAACCTTAGTAGGAAAAGGGGCTGACATGCCATGGTCTGTTACTGTGCACTACAGTGTCAATGTATTGCCACTCTCATCTACATCACTTACTGTGCAATCCTATACATGTATACTCAGAAGTGCCTTGAATTCAATAGTGCTTATTCCCACTTAAGTGGATATAGGATTGTAGCCTAAGGGTCGGATCCAATAAAGTTGTACCATTTGCACAAGGACTTTTGCTTTGCACAGCAGAACTTTCCTTCCCTCTCCATATCCCCCCATCTCCTGTGGAGGGTTTGGGAAAATACCCAGAACAGGAGGCATCAGTGGCGGAGGAAGGGAGCGGACGGGCAACACTGGGGCTGCAGGGTACCCTCCAGCGGATAGGCCCAGCACTGCCTGAAAATGCAGCATGGGACGCATGAATACTGATAAACTGGGAATAAAGGGGAAGCAGGGCGAGGGAAGCTGTTAAAGGAGGGATTAAAGAAACTGACAGTTTGTGGAGTGGGGAAAGGGTAGAAGTTAAAGGGGTGAGATGAAATTGTGGATGGGTAAAACTATTTTGAGAGGCATGTGGAAGGGAAAATATAAAAGCCATCTCTGCTTAGACCTAAGGTTACCAGATTTTTTTAAATGAATCCGGGAACACTTTTCAACTTCAATAGGAATGATAGGATTTTGTCAGGGGACTGATTTGTAAATCCAGGGACTGTCCCCAGGAAACGGGGACATCTGGTAACCTTACTATAGATCAGCAAATTCTGCCTAAAATAAAACATAAACCACCATTGGATGTGCCTAAAAAGATAGCCTATAAATAATTGTATGACTAAGAACAAATCTATAAAATAAAATGGAGAGTCTAAATCATGTTGCCTCCAAACCAATATCTGTCCTTAACTATTGGAATTCCCTGCCACAAGGAAATTGCTGTGACAAAGAGATTAGATAGAAGTGTCAATAACTGCTCATCAATTATACCTATTTCTGTCTCTGGTCCAGACTGAAAAAGAGGAATTGGAAAGAATAACAGCTTTAAAAATTTACCCAAAAATCAAATATTTAGGATTATGGATAACACCAAAAAACATAAATCTATACGAAGAAAATTATGAAAATTGTTGGAATGGAATTAAAAGTAAACTACAAACATGGAACAGACTATATATATCATTTCTCGGTCGAATATCCGTCATAAAAATGAAAGTTCTACCCAAGTTGCTTTACCTATTTCAAACTATGCCAATTATAGGGAAGGTAAAAAAGATAGATGAATGGCAAAAAGAGATCTCAAAGTTCCTGTGGTCGGGCAAAAGACCGAGAATAAGACATAAGATATTGATTGACTCGGTAGACAGAGGGGGATATGGACTACCAGATTTGAAAATATACTATGAGGCAGCCTGCCTCCTCTGGCTAAAAGACTGGTGTCTACTAAAGGACAGTGATACGTTGGAGATAGAGGGCCATGACAACCGCTTCGGCTGGCATGGATACCTAGTTTACGAAAAAGTTAAGGCACATAGAAGCTTTCTAAACCACATAGTAAGGAACGCAATATACAATGTATGGGTGAAATATAAACGATATTTAGAACCCAAAATCCCCAGATGGACCTCTCCCACTGAAGCAATAGCGGTTAAAAAAACAGATACAAGAGAAAAATGGACTACATATAATATATTACTAACAGAAGATGGGGGCCATTTAAAACTCAAAAACTATGAGAGCATTAAGGAACAATTTACCAGCTGGCTGCAGTACTTCCAAGTTAATGAATTATTTCAAAAAAGATAAAAAGACAGGATTTGAAAAGGAAACATCAAGATTCGAAAAAGAACTTTTACATAATAATCTTAAAGTAATCTCAAAAATGTACAGATTACTGCTGGAGTATGAAGTAATGGACGAAGAGGTCAAGGTCCCAATGATTAGGTGGGCCCAAGATGTGGGTCACACAATTATGTTAAAAGACTGGGAAACATTACTAAAAGTGAACATGAAATTTACAGCTTGTTATAATATAAGGGAGAACATGATGAAAATGTTCCATAGATGGTATTACACCCCATCCAGATTGGCAAAAATGCATAAAAACCTTGCGAATGTTTGCTGGAGGTGTGGAGCAGAGAATGGGGACCTGATACACATGTGGTGGACATGTGGTAAAATTAAGAGTTTTGGGGGATTGATATACGATGAACTAAAAAAGATGTTTGGAATTACCTTTATCAAAAAACCCAAGGCTTTTCTACTAAGCATTTTAGACAAGGATATACCCAAGAGTGTAAGGGAACCATTTTTGTATGCTACCGCAGCGGCTCAAATTTTGATCGCCAAGAATTGGAAAAAGCAAGAAGCTCCATATATCGTTGATTGGCAAACTAAAATGCAAGAATTTGCTGAATTGGCACACCTAACAAATTCACTTAGGGGCAATTCGAAATTAAAATTTGCAGAAAAATGGGACAGCTACCGTAGATATATACAAAAACTAACTAACAAACAGATACCCATGCCAGCATTCAAGGGTTAATGTAAGATCAATTGATGTGACGAGTTTGGATAAAACATTTTGAATGTTAAACTGGAAAATTGAGAAATAATTAATCTTTATGTACATTCAACTTAAGGAATTTCATGCAAAGGGAGATGACAGGAAGTCTTTTTATTTTATTCTATCTGGCAATAATACCTATTTCTGTCTCTATTGACCATCATTTCGTTATCAACTCTGCTCCTTCACTGCCATTTTATGAATCATGGGCCATCTCAAGTGGGCCCTAGGAGGGAATTTTGAGGACTGCTGGACCTTATCAATCAAAAGGAGAACTTTGAATTGAGGTCAGAAACATACTGGAAAACAATAGGGATATTTCAACAGTGGTAAAATGTTAATTGTGGAAAACCCCTGTTAATATCATCCAGATGAAGTTTCTTTGTGAACACTTAAAAGGCAGCCCTATTTGTCATGAATTAAAAACTATCCAGTCTGGATATTACTAGAGCAAGACAAGGCCAGATTCAAAAGCACTCCCGAGCTTTGAACTTGCTGTTTCAGGAAAAATACAGCACTCTTAAAAAAACAAGTTAAATATTGTTCCGTTGCTCAAGTAAATTCTCTACCAACATAACTTAGATTTTTCTGTTTTTCTGTTTTGCTTGTTTTCATTAACAGTATTTAATGCTCAAGAGATTGGTAACTCGCCAGTTGCTGTTTGAGTTGACAGGGCACAGGGAGAGCTTCTTCACATGTAGTCTAACAATCACCTCGGGCACTGTTGGTACGAACAGTGCCTCTTCCACAAGAGAGCAATACATCTAATGGCAATTACCATGACTGACACAATTGCAGCAGCCTTTGGTCTTACAAAGCACCACAAAAGCCTATTGAAGAAGACACTTAGATTGTGCAGATTTGTTGCAAGAAGAAAGCACAACATTAGTATTGATATTGTCATCCTGAACTGTAACACTAAAACAATTTACCTAGGACATACTTCAGTAGAAGCAATTTCAAAACAAAAGCATAAAACTTTTAAACAACTTAAGAATCAACTAATTGCGTAGTAGTAGTAGTAGTAATACAGATGTCACCCTAAATGATGGTTAAGGAAGCCGAATTATGATTCTGTATCACATCAAAACTGATGGACCTTTGCTTGCAATTGGACACCATAGTTTGAAGTGGGGTTGGAAACTATGGTTCACACTCAATTTGAGCCAGTTGAGACAGGGAGAGAACCATGAACACCTGCCTGGACATAATATGTGACTGCTGTCCACATACATACACTAACACCTCCCAGTTGATTTTGCTAAATGAAATCTGGTATATGCATAGGCATAATATCATACACATGCTCGACCATGCACATAGTGAGACTCGAGTGGTGCTTGCATGCTGTCTGGGTGAGGTTGGCAGGCAGGCTTGTTCTCCCATCTCTATCCAGTAGATCAGACAGGTGTGTATCATCTAAACCAGCCCCAAGATTTGGTATAATGCCTTAGAAACCACAGTTGCAGACATTGTCTCCATATGCTTCTGCCCCTTTCAATTTAGGAAAGCTGAGAGGGCAGAATGTAAAAGCAGACAAGGTACTGCAAGTCATGGTTGTCCTTGTACATTTGGAAGCACAAACCATTATTATTATTATTATTATTATTATTATTATTATTATACCGCCCTATAGGTCTCTCAAACCATGGTTGGGTTCTAAACTCTGCTTACGACAAACAGTGGTTTAGCATCAGATCTATCTGATCTGAGACATTAAAGGTGTGAAATGCACAGATAATGGGGGCAGGGGCAAAAATATTTCACCAAAATTGCTCCTGTTATGGACAGATAAAAAGCCACAAGCTGAATTTTAAAACAGAGCTAGAAGAAACAATGCTAAAGTGTGTATATATATATATATATATATAGTTTTTTAAAATATACCCTTTACTTCCTTGAGTCTTTCCCACCCACATCCACCCTATAAAGCAATTCATACTCAAATATCAAGTTAATTCTTAATAGCTCAAAACACTGTTTTAGACAATTACAATTGGAGGTTGTAGGCCCATGCTGCCTGTCAGCCTCTTAATGAGATATAAAAAACTGAGTGGCTTTTCTGCTGTTTTGTCTTAACTGTCTTTCATGTGCATGTGTGCGCTCACACTGCTTAGCAGGCTCTAACGAATAGAAGTCCACCATTTGAAAGGCTAAAATAGAATAAAATATATAAACTGTGATTCCTTGCAAATGAAATGGGCGTCTGCAAAGGTGCTCCTTTTCAGACAGTTGCTCAGAATGCCATTCCGAAAGAGGCGGGAACTTTTAGAGCAGCTGAGCTGTGATTCGTTGGTTTCACAGAACTTCTCCTCTCTTAATCCCAGCCCCCCTTTTTTTCTTTTGAGAAGTTGACTTTGCTGCTTCTCAGACGCGCACGTCATCCGCAATCTCCAGAGATTTAGTGTGATACCATGAGCGCCGAGGCAGATGAATCTAAAGAAGGTATGACTTTAGCGTTTTCTAAGATTTGGGTTTTTGTTTTTGAAAAAGTTAGCGTCTCCTTCAGAGCTGCTTGTGGCAGCAATATGAGATGATGAATAGAGATTTGTGCTCTCTGTAGCACTGAGCTCTTCGTAGGGGAGGGGAGAAAGCAAAAGGCATCTAAAGACTGCTGTTCAGATTTCACTGAAAATGCAGAAACACGAGCCTTGATGCCAATGGCGTTTTGTTTGTGCAATGATAAATAAATACAGTACACAGTATTATTAATGTTCAAAGGGCTGAGTGCTATGTATTCACACAAGCAACAATGGCTTAAGTTGAAAGGGGAAGATACTTTTTAAAAAAGTAGATGCAGTGTTCCTTTTGCAAAAGGAAGTTGTGTAATACAGAGAACTGAAAGATCGTTATTTTTAGGAAGGAGGTTTCTTGGCGTTAACAACTTCTTTTTCCAGTGTGGGTATATACTCTTGATGTATGTATGTTTTTAAGTAACACTAGGTCTGAAACAAGGCTTGTCAATGTGGAAAACTATTTCATTTACTTTTATGATATGGAAGAGCATGTGGAGAGCTGGAAATACCCCAATTATCTGTGTAAACATAGAGGAGGGGGTATCTGGTGGAGGAAGCGAAGAAATGGCTTTCTGAAATGTTAATACAAAAACCATTTAAATCAGAGGTTTGGGGAAGGGGTGGGAATGGGGTAAGGACAATGCCTTAAAAATGTGGGCACACTTTTAAAAACTGGAATTTCCTGACTTGTTAAGAAGCCAGATAAACTTGCACTAAATAAAGGGCTGGTATAAGCTAGTCAGAACACCAGTTTGTAGTAAATCAGGAAACTTTTCAAAACACTGGAATGCTCCTCTATTCTCCCCATGGCTTATCTGATACCCCCACCTTGCCAATGTTTTCAACATAACTCTTATCCTTCCAGTTGGAGTTGAAGGAGTGTGTATTTCTTAGCACAGAAAAAACACAGCCTACTAAATGAAATCCACAAACTGCAGCATAGCTAATTAACAAATACATTGATGCTAAAAACATTTTAATACTCATCCCTTTCCTTTCCTCATCAACCAAGAGGATAAATGTGAATCCAATTCCATTGAACAATTGTAAAACCGTACTAAACCTTTCTCCTCTGGCAACTCCTCAGTGCAGTGTTCCCGTGGCGGCACGTTCATTCCAACCCTCCTGTATGCGAGATGAGTAAGCAGCATGCATGCTATGACATGACACAAGGATTGCAGGAAAACCTTTTGAAAGTGGCCTTCATTTCACATGAACATTCAGTTGATTTAAGATAAAACATCCAAATTGCCCCTGCTATCTTTGCTACAGGGTGATTGTTCTTCTGCTGACATCTTGAGATGCCCCTGTGTGCTTCTGTTTTCTACAAAACTCCTGAGTTTCACATGGAACGAGGTGAAACTTCTCTCAAGGGGGGTAATTAAGGAAAACAAAGTAGAACACATGTTGGCATTTGTAAAAGTTGAATAGAGTATATTGTGTCTCAGTTTACAAACCTGTTTCAATGTGTTGGGGGCACCTCTAGGGCACATTGGGTGGGAGGCTATAGGGAGAGAGGGGAGAATAGCAGGAAATTACCTACCCCCCAATTCTGTTGATGGATTTCTTCTATCCACCCAAAATTTAGGTTGCAATATTTCAGTTTTAAGCAGGATTGATGGCTGTTGTAGTTAGAGCTTACAATGTGAGACATAGAATGGAGAAAAAGGAAAATAATGATGAAACCAAACAATATATTTGTTATAAAGAGGTGTATCCAGAGTTCCACTCAGGCGTTTAAAGACCACAAATTTTTGCTAATTATGTTGATGTATGTCATTACAAAAAAAGCATTGTAAACTTTTGGGCCTGATGATAACTTACCTGTTCCTCTGTGGATGCTAGGATCATAAATGAGCTCCTCTTGCCAGTGCTATGCCTCAGTTGCAATGCAATCCTGTGTATTATTGCTCAGAAACAACTGTTCCCAATGGGGAGCTGCTTCTAGGTCAGAATGCAAAGGACTCCGGCCTTGAACAGCAAGTTAAAAGGAACAGTAGCATATTGGTAGTCACATTCTCCTAAAAAGACTTATCAGGCCTGTTTGTTTTCCATCTTTTGCTGGCCATCTATGCTTTTTCTTTTCAGACAGGCCTTTGAACAGTGTTGATGCTATTCCTGACTCTGATTACTGCGTGTGTGGCTTTTCATTTAAGCTGCATTTTGTGTGTGTGTGTGTGTGTGTGTGTGTGTGTGTGTGTTATAAGCTGTTTCAGAAGGGCTGCAAGGGGAGAGATAAAAAAATATAAAATAGTGTCTTGGGTTAGGAAATTTGAGTTAGGAAAATAGGGCTCTTAATTTTTGTTTTGGCAGAGGTCTCGTTAATGTTGTTAATTTCATTCTTCCATGGCTTTGCAGCATGTGTTTCTTTCACTGTTTTCTGTATTTTCCAGATGAAAATTGCTTACATACTGGCCTTTTAATATCCCATAACAAATGATGCTGCTAAGGAGCAATTACACTGGAACATTATAATTGATTTATAAACCTCAACGGATCAATAGAATTGTGCTTTTTGTTACATTCTGTATTAAATTTTGTATTAAATTTTTGACCACAAACTATTATTAGAGGTATTTGTACTGGACTGATGTTCAGCACAACTAATTTTAAGCTAAATATCTGTAACATCATGTTCCCTTAAATACTTTGGGGGGAGTGAGTTAATGTGAAAATTGCCATCCTGGTTAGAATAATTGCTTTCTTAGTTGAGCTGGAACACATATTTTCCCCACTTTAGTAGTAATGCTTCTCCTTCTTGCACAACACAGTTGTGTTGCAGTATAGTGTGGGCAGGGTTAAAGTTAGGGGAGGTTTAGAGTTAAGTCAGACAGATGTCTCAGCTACTTCCTTGATTTTGGGATAGATGGAGTGGGAAAGGTTGGAGGACATTCTTTGCTAAATCGTGTATCCCACGTGAAAAAGAGGCATTTTGACACTTATTTTTTGTGTTTGAATCTGTTAGGTGTGCATTTTCACAGTATACTTCTGGGTAAGATAGAAAACTGTATTTGAACTACTAGGATATAGTTAATTAGAACTTACTAATGCTCCGTTATTTGTATAATCAATAAAGTCACACCAGAATAATTGAGTGAGAATCAACTGCTTGATGGCTGTGGGGAGCTGGCAAATGGACCAATTGACACCCTAGTGGGGGGCAGTTCCCCATTGGAGGACCTGACAGTCCCAGTTTTCTGTTTGGTCCACCACAGGCCATAAAAGCTGACTGCCCTGGGTGTGGGGCATTGTCAGTGAAGTTAACTCTTTATTCAGAGAAACACAACAGCTCAAGCCTAGTGAGCGCAGCAACTCTTGCCCCAGTGAGGCAGTTACGAGAACTGAAGGTACCCGCTGGTGCCTGCTGCACTCCTCTGCATCCAGCCAGTCCATGACACAGAGTTTATCAATATAGCAATTGTTATGGCTTAAATATTTAATAAATCTTTCACAATGTCTATAGTTTAGAAAGAGGAAATGGATCCAAAATTAGTATGCATTTGCTTTAAGTTACTTAATTATTCTGTGATTGTCTAACCATTTACTCTTCTGCAAATGACTGAACTGAGGTGGCAAACATTATAAGGTCAGAATCTGACCTGTGGTTGTTGTTTAGAGTTAAATAAGAGAAGCCAATCAATACCTCAATGGGTCTTGAACCAACTTGCACACACACTACATCATAACGCAGCATGAATGGTAGTCTAGACATATTGAATGATGTGGACGTTTCATGTAACTATTGCATTAAACATCCACATTATCTACGTACATTAAATAAAGCCTGATTTTATAAGGAGGAATCACAGTTTTGAGAGCTGAAAAATAGTGGTTGAATTTAGTGCCTGATTTCTAATATAGAACTTACTGAGCTAGTGGTGCTTTGGACAATAAATGATTAACCAGCATACCCACATGGGCTTACTGCTTGGAAGGTACTTATTTTATACATGTATTTAGAAGTGAGGCCTTCTTGTAAGCGTCCCATAAATATCTAACTGGGCATTCTGAGAAATAGGATGATGAACTAAATCAGATCCAATCTCCAGCAGGACTCTTGCTACATCCTTATTTGCATTGATTTGAATGGTTACTTAATTTCAGTAATACCAGTAATTTATGTTCACAACCTTCAAGTTACCTGTTCATGTCCTTCTTTCAGAGTTGTGTAATTCTGTTAAAATGTCAACCTGCAGACACATTTTTTGTTTCCATATATAGCTAACATGTTCTACAGTGGTAACTCGGGTTACAAACACTTCGGGTTACAAACTCCGCTAACCTCGGGTTAAGAACTTTGCTTCAGGATGAGAACAGAAATCGCGCGGCGGTGGCAGCGGGAGGCCCAATTAGCTAAAGTGGTACCTCAGGTTAAGAACGGTTTCAGGTTAAGAACGGCCCTCCGGAACAAATTAAGTTCGTAACCCGAGGTACCACTGTATATCATAATTTCCCAAAGATTCATTATCTGGCAACAGTTTTTCATGTAAATTTTACATGTTTTTTGTTTTGTTTTTATGCTGCAAACTGCCTTGAGAGCTACAGATGTACGGCGGTATGCAAATTAGCGCACGCACACACACACACACACGATGACTCAGAATTTCTCTAATTTTCTTCTAGTGTTCAAAACCTTCTCCAAGAAAATAGAGACTAGGTTAATGGCACTTGATTTTATTTATAGTTTTACTTTCTCATTTGGTGAACTGACAATAATTTTTTATGTTAGGAACAAAATCAGTTGAGCTTGGGACAATGAAACCTCTGTTGAATGAGCATGTTATTTTTGCCACAAAAGCCTGACCTTAAGGTTTATAAAGAAAAATACAAATATTATTGTCAAACATATTTTCTTTATCCAAACTGAAACATTAATCTAAAGGCAAAAAAGAGGGAGAGGAGGAGGAGGAAGGAAGGAAGGAAAATGAAGAAATAGAGAAAAAGGAATAGAAAAATATTTAAGAGAGAGAGAAAGAGAAGTTAATAACATAGCTGTCAACTTTTCCCTTTTTTGCGGGAAATTCCCTCATTGGATTCCTCGCAAGAAAAGGGAAAGGTTGACAGCTATGGTTAATAAGCTAAAGAACTTCAGAAGTTCATTAGAATTTGATCTCCCTTTGGATCATCTGATACGAAGGGAGAGTGATTCTGCTTAGCACTGGGTTCCTGCTTTGTGTAGCACTTCAAAGGCTCCTGACAACCAGCTGGTTGCCAGTTGCTTTCGGAGCTGGACAAAGCAGCTTTGGTCAAGCCCCACCCTTACCTGTATAATATCAGATGTCATGGGGTGGCCATGGCTTAGGCATGGTGGACTCATGTGCCAAATGGGGAAGTCTGGTGGGCCAAGATCGGATCCCTGATCTAGAGATACAGAAGTTCACCTTGGAAGCTGAAGGTCTCTCACCTTGCCTCAGGGGAACAGTACAGCCCTGTGAAAGGTTGAAGGCAGTCTTGAACACAAAATGTAAATGAATTTTAACACAACTTAAAAGAACACCACAAACACAGGGAATAATGTCCCTCTGGGAAATGGGATTATGTGGTTAAGGCTAGCCAGGTTCCACAAGGGAGGGATTGGAAAGGAGCATGTGGTTAAGCAAATTGCATGTGCACTGGCCATTTGAGTTGCTGAGGCTCACCTCTCTCTTAGAATCACTACCATTAAAAGTAGCAAAACATTTCAAAGTGGTTAGCAATGTACTTCCTATACCTTAGCCAGTCTTAGCATGAAGCTAGCCACATTCACAACTTTATAATTTCTGGGTTGTGTAGTTATGTGAACAGCAAGAAAATGAAAGAGGGAAGTGTTCTCAAAGTTTATTGTAGTTTAAAGGTCCAAGACATTTCACTATTCTTTTCCTTCTTCAGGGGCACTTCTTTTCATTGGATCACTGCAAATATGCAAACATACTATTAATGCACACACGCAAACACAAAATTGAGACTTCCTCCTTCAAGCATGTGGATTCAAGCATGTGAACAGCAACATTTACACAGTAACAATAGAGACATGGCTTCATTTTTTTCATGTGCTGGTAAATGTTAAACACTTTGTTTGCGAGGTACACTGAAAGCTAGTACAAATATACCTAGATCAACTATCAAAAAATGTTTCATAAGGTTTGGTGGTTTGAGCAAATATAAGGGTGTTGGGTTTTTTTAATAGCAAATACTTATCTTTGAAATGTAATAATAAATGCATTTGTACCTAACTTTGCTAACTCCCTCCAAGCGAGTAAATATACCTTCAAAAACTCCCCTTGAATTAGTTTTGGAAGTTTGCATATTTTTGACTTAAAAATAGAATTTGTAAAATAAATCTCTATGCTACAAGTTTGACTTTAAATATTCCAAATGTTTTGTTAGTGCATATATCCATTCAAAGTAGTACAGGATACAAAGGTAAATGATACATAAATTAATCAGTGTATGGGAGTAGATACCATGACTAGGTAAAACAGTGAAATATCAAAATGTCCATAATGAGTTTTTATGGTAATGAATTTTATTAATGTTTTAAAAATAGTTACATTTGCTTGGATTCAATCCTTCTGCTGTCTCTTGAGCTCCCTGAAAATCTGCTTTGAATATTGGGGAACCCACAGGCCAAAGGTTCCCTACCACAATTAATTCTTTCACATCCTTCCAATGAGGTGACCTGTTGTTCACTTGAACTGAACAGACATTTGAAGGATTGGGTGCTTGGAACATAATCTAGATCATGGGTAGGCAAACTAAGGCCTGGGGGCCGGATCCGGCCCAATTGCCTTCTAAATCCGGCCCGCAGACGGTCCAGGAATCAGCATGTTTTTACATGAGTAGAATGTATCATTTTATTTAAAATGCATCTCTGGGTTATTTGTGGGGCATAGGAATTCATTCATTTTTTTCTCTTCAAAATATAGTCCGGCCCGCCACAAGGTCTGAGGGACAGTGGACTGGCCCCCTGCTGAAAAAGTTTGCTGACCCCTGATCTAGATCATGGAACAGTGTCAGATCTGGACACCTGGACCATGAAACCCCTGCTCTGCTTATACACACCTGAAAAGGAAATGAAGAATCAACTTGATGTGCATCAGAAAATATTTTCTCACCCTTGGAAGTAAACTTTGCATTTCAGGCAGTCCCACAGTATCTCCAAGGGTTTCTCCTCCCTCCTTACCTTATTTCTTTTCTCTTTCCTTCCACCTAAAGGTATTGCTTGGTTCAGCAGGAAGTGGAACATAACTTTGGGGTAGAGAGATGAATAAACTAAAAATGTGAAGCTGCTGTACAGCTCATTGGTTTCCTGAATAGTGTAATAGTGCAACAGAAGCAATGACTCACAATTGGCCTTACACTGATCAGGAAAAGAATGTGGCACTTTTCCAGTGGACTCAGTCAAAATGCAAACTGTAAACCACTTTGAGAGGTCAGCATAGAATTTTTGATACCTTTCTGGAGAGGTTTAGCCTTTGTTTTTTGAGAACTGTGGCTTTTCCAGTAGCTTTTTCTGTGCAAGATGTTTGAGGTCACAAGCTCTTTTGCAGCAGTTTTAGATGAGAATAAAGCTGCATGTCATGACTTTATCTCCTAGCTCATGAGAGGGGGGTGATGGTGTGGCAGGGATAGAATTGCACGCAGGATAACTTCAAGAGAAACTCTGCAAAAAAACTATTATACCAGCTGCCTATGCTTTGAAACTGAAGAAAAAGCCTCCCTGCTTCATAACAGTATACTCACAACTTATGGACTTGTGTGCATTCAGCTTTATGTGCTTGGAAAACATTTTAAAAAAAAATTAAAAAGGGAGAGGGCAACTGGGGAAAATACTTTGGCAATCTCACCCACCATTGCATCCAACGTGTTTTGACTATATGCAATTTTGGCTTTATGCACTGCTCATCTCGCTCTATAGGCCGAGGGAGCCGGCGTTTGTCCGCAGACAGCTTCCGGGTCATGTGGCCAGCATGACTGAGCCGCTTCTGGCGAACCACCCCTTCATAAATTGTGGGTCTACTGTACTTTAAAAACACAACCCTCTTTGCAGCAGTTTCATTGCAACATCCACGTGATGGAAATAAAGTTTGAGCCCAGAGTTCATGCTGTCACTCGTGCTTTTTATACCACTCCTCACATACCCCTGAAGGAGAGAAACCACAAATGGGGTTTCTGGAGAATAGGACGCCAGCATGGGCACCCAGATCATATGTTACTTCCCCAAACACGACTGCTACATCATGTATGATCCAAGATAAGAACAACCATAAGGTAGATGAATACAATGAAGCCATGGATTAGTCCTGACTCCACAGTACATGCCCACTCTGCTATGTTTTAAGTGTCGGATTTTGACTGGATTGTGTTATGGTTTGGTGAAATGAATGCCCCTTTATGTTCTGTAGATTGACTTACGTTGAAAACAGTGTTTTCAGTCATTAGATTTGTCTATAGGTTATAAAATGTAAGTGCTTGTATTTCATACATGTTCATTGTGTATATGCCAGAAGGGCATTCTATTGTGCTCAGACCACTACCAGAGTGCAGTGAGGATTTCTTTAATTCAGAGTACCTTCCCACAAAGTTGGCAGCCTGATCAGTGATTTTGTACATTTTCCTGTTCTGTTGTTGCCTCCTTCCAGTAATCTTCCACAACATCTTAGGGCAAGATAATTCTTTCATATATGTGCATCTGATGTGATTGGATCATTCAATCACTCCAGGTGTAGAGATGTAGCAGAGTTGCCTATCTTCAGAAGAGGCTGCCCATTGAGTCTCACAATGTATTACTGCTCTGAGCTAGTTGCCTTCCAGTCAAGAGACAGGGAGCGGCCAGCAGGAAGGGCCGCTGCTGTACACCTGGCCTCCTGGTAGCAGCATTGCTGCTGCTCTTTACTGAATGGGCTGAGATGCCAGGTTGGATCTGTGAGGGCTTATTGGCAGGAGTACCAGGTTGGCTCTACTGGTGCATCCGTGCAGTTCCCATCTCTACTGCCACCTTGCCCCTGTCCCTCTCAGCAAGCAGCAGAGACACCACTGCTGGGACGCCAGGTGCTCAGTGCCACCGCTCTCTGCTGACCACTCCGGCAGGAAGCATATCCAGAGCCAGTGTGGTGCAGTGGTTAAAGTGTCTGAATAGTAGCAGGGAGATCAGATCTGTATTAAGCTGTGAAGCTTCACTGAGTGACCTTGGGCATTTCACTATTTCTCAGCCTGAACTACCCTACAAGGTTGTTGTGAAGATACAGTTAGGAGGCATGAACCCTGTATGCTGCCTTAAGCTCCCTTGAGAAGAGGCAGAGGTCTTGGTTATCTGAAATTTGAAAAACATTTTCATTACCCAGCTACAGTAGAGCTGGTAATATCAGTTTTTTAATCTCTGCTTTAGTAAATTGAAATTACTACTACTCAATTGCATGACTTTCCCCTGCTCATTTTGATGCTGGTTCTCCCAGCAGAATGGCAGTGCATTCTGCAAGTTTAAGAATTTAATGTTGCCTGATGTACCAACTAATAACTGTAGCACAGCAGTACTTGTGCAGATGCGCTTATTGTTACAGAAAGGCAAAGAGGAAGGAAATGTGTTAATGTTCTGTTATGTTCCCTCATATAGATAGAAAGAACTGTGAATCAGCATTCTGTATTTGCATACACCATATTTCTTGGCTTAGAATATATGAATGCCTAGGCTAAAGCGCTTAAGAATCACTGCCTTATGTTTTAGTTGTAAGAGAAGGGAGAAAGTCATTGCACATAAATGAGAAAAGAGCAGTTCTTGATTATGATAATCCAATGCTAGCTACGTTAGTAGTTGTGCATTTTAAACTAATCACTATTCTATCTCACTAACAATACTCTGTGCACTCTCCTGTTAAGTAGATTCATGTCATTCAGAGCATTGAGAAGAGTTACAGTCTTATACCTTGTTCTGAAGGTTGCTCCCAAGCTCCATTTGTTTGTCTGCGTTATAATTCTTGTATTGCAGAAATGAGTGAGTGTGTCATGGTTATAAGGGGAAATAGGATTTTATCTAAAACAGTTCTTCAAGGCAAAATCAGTAAATATTTCAGCAGAATATGCAATTCAGTCACAATAATAAAAATGGTGATTGTGATATACTCCACATGTCTTGAAGATTGCAATGCAATCTGTATAAGCCCACAAGTTCACTTAAGCCTTCTTTTGCTACAGCTTTGGACAGCTAAGTATATGCTTTAGCTGTGTGATTAAAATAAAATGTGTTTCTGGGTTATATTATTGGTCCATCCATCTAAGCCCTATTTAGATGTTCTGATACCTCATTAGTGGGCTAGTTCCCCTCTCCCTAAAAAAAATAAAAATTAAATAAATGCTGTACCCTCCACAAATTGGAGCATTAATTTCTGAAGTATAGAATATTTTCTACATGTACCGTATAGGCTCCTTGTGCCGTTTAGGACCCAGCTCCGCTTTGCATTGCATACATATGCCTCTAACTTGGAGAGAGTGGTGAGAACAGTGACAGGAAGCTGAGCTAGCAACTTGGTTGCCACTCTTTTTCATGTGATTCTAATTGCATAGGATAACTGGAACACTCAAATAGGGCTATAGCCCTACAAACTTTAGACAAAATCTCCAAGAAGTTAAACAAGGGTTAGTTATACAAATGGGGCCTGCAACACATGTTGCAGCATGGAATGTTTAGAGTGCCCACTGGCCAGTTGTGTCCTTTCCCAGGATCTCCATTCCATTTTTGTCATCCTGGTTTTTGGTCTCCACCCTGCAACAGTCGGTCATCATCCCACACCAACTGAGGATGCTCAGTACTCATTTGGCTAGTTCGTTGTTCTTTTCACCCTCTTCTGGCTGCATAAAGATTAACACTTGGAGGATGAGATCAGTATTATTGTATTTGTATAGCATGGCACTGTCAGAGTAGTACCGGTATGTGAATTTGTGTTGTCCTGCTTGTGTCCAATTGGAGCAAATTTCCTCCACAGCCTCTTACGGTTTTCAAATGGAGCAATAAAGAGGCTTGAGTATATACGCTAGAAAAGAAGTGTGGTTAGATCTCTCCATGTTCTGTTTTGTCCCCCCTCTTGAAAAAAAAAAATATCTCTAATATTCTCAGTTTGCTTGCAACCCATATGTATCCTACAGCAATGACTTTAGAAGTACTCAGGAAACTGTAACTTGAGTGCAAAAGGGTGTAACTCTCACTCAAAGACTTTGTACTGATAACTATGTGGAATTATTTTTTTTGGGGGGGACACCTATGGCCCTTTAGATATTGTTCGAGTCAGATTCTCGTCAGCCCCAGCCAGCATGGCCCAGTAAACAGTTGTGCTGGGAGTTGCCCAACAACAGCTGGAAGGCCACAAATTTCCCATGCCTGGTGTAGGACAGTTTACTAAAACTTCTTAACAGCCATTTGCTTCATTACTAGCAGTGAGGTTGATACCTGGACTTTAGGATTTTACCTGGATCAGTGGGCCTAGGCTGCTGCTTTATTGACTTGAGGATACAGTGTGGTGGGGCATTCCCCCGTTACAAGGCGTCATAACCTGTAAGGATCCCGGCAGAAAAATTCTGTGCAATTTTTGGGTAAAATAATCCTCCTGGGCAACTGCAGAGTCACCATCTGACCTGATAAAAGCAGCTTGGCCAACTCATCTTCCTTTTTTTAACAAAGGTTTGAGATGTGCAAATCAGCAGGTGAAGGTTTTTAAGGCATGGAACTAAATATTTTCACCTGCTAACTGCTTCAGACCTGGCTAGTTGTTAAAGGGCAGCTACAGGAGCTGTTTCTAAGGTTGTCAGCTCAAATTGGGAATAAGCTGGATCACTGAAGCTGCTATCTCATTATGGTACTATCAGTCTTCTAACAGCAGAATCTACCATGTGATTGTGTGAGGTCAGTGTCTGCCACTTTGTTTTTTTGACACGATACAGAATAGAGATGGTCTGAGTGTGGAAGCAGACTGTTTGATAAACAGATATTATGAGTTTGAGAAACAGATATTATGGCCCTGCTAGCCAGCCAAATTCTGCTATTTCCTCAGCATAATTTCCTCATTCTCTTCGAGATAAAAAATGGTAAAATGCTTGGAGCATGAAGCAGTGATCCATTCATTGTTTTAGTCATAGTCACTGTCACTTGTCATAGTAGAAAGGCAACTCTGAATGTATGCATTTTGAATATAGTGGTCTCAGCAAGTCACCTTTGGTACTATGATCCTAAAAATACTCAGAACAGAAGTTTAAGTAGTCTATGGCCAGGCTTCAGTAGAGCAAAAAAGCCCACTGCAGTTTCCAGTGTATATGTTACAACTTGTCTAATTAGTTTGTAAAAATGCCAAAGCAAATAGTGGAAAGAAAGTGTCAGGGTGCGAGTAGTTTCGACTGCTGAAAATGTGTTGTGCAGGGCCAGTGTTAAAAAATGCCATCTTCCATTATGAAGTGAAAGTTAACCATTGGGGTTCTTTTATATTTTGTTTCCAGGTCATTAGCTCACAATTATAAATATGCCCAAAGTGTTCTTTTACATCCGTGAGAGCAAGACATGTCCTTAAAACTGAAGGTTATCAGGTGTTTGACAGCAGCATCCAAATGTCAGGATGTGGAATTAGACATGGTTAAAAAAGAAGAAAACATCTGAACTCAAGTTAAAAGAAGTGGCCTGTGTCTGTTTAGCATCACTCTGGTCCTGTAGTTGGCAGGGTGAGGAGAGGAAATATCTGGCTGATCTTTGTGTCTCTTCTGGCTGTTAATGACATCCTTCTCTCCAGTGTGTTTATCCAGTTCACTTCTGCCTCCCCCCACCCATTGCTCTGTATATGTTCGCACCTCCACTGCCTAGTGTTTGTTCTCTTTGTGTCTGGCCTAATAGTCCTTTCTTTTATCTCTAGTTGTTTCCTTCCCTTTTATTTCCCATATCCATCTTCTTCCTCATTTTGACCTGAACGGCTCAGGACCACAATAACTCAAGGACCGCCTCTTCCCATATGAACCTACCCAGACCCTGAGATCATCTTCTGAGGCCCTTCTTCATGTGCCTCCTCCTTGAGACGTCAGGAAGGTGGAAACATGAGAATGGACCTTCTCTGCAGTGGCTCCCCATCTGTGGAATGCTCTCCCCAGGGAAGTTTGCCTTCACTATACACCTTTAGGCACCAGGCAAAACATTCCTTTTTAACCAGGACTTTCCCTGACTTGATCTATCTACATCCTATACCCTTTTTAAAATTCTGGCTCTTTTGGGGGGGGTTACTGGGTTGTTGTTTTGATTTTTACCTATTTGATATTTTATGTGAACTGCCCTGAGACCTTCAGGTATAGGGGCAGTATAGAAATTAAATACATACATACATACATACATACTTTTGCTCCTCTCTCTTGTATCTGCCCAAATGCATTATCATGTTCCTCATTTACCCCGTTACCCCAGACTATTTAATTTTTTCTTTTCCATGTTTTTCTACCCCTCATTTCCTTGACTTTGTTCAACTGAAGCTTAGCTCACATAAGGCTGAGGAAGTGTTAGTTGGTACCGGATAGATGGGATTAATCTGCCCTGGATGGGATTATGATCCCTCTGAAAGAGCAGGTATGTATGTAGCTTGGGAAAACGTCTGGATCCACTGCTATCACATGAGGTTCAAGTGGTTTCAGTGGGACTGAGTGTCTTCCGTCAGCTTTGACTGGTGCCCCCAGCTGTGCCCCCAGCTGGACAGGGATAGCCTAGCTTCCATTGCTAAGGCTCTGGTAACCTCTAGGTTGGATTACTGCATTGTATGTGGGGCTTTAAAGATGGTTCAGAAACAGCAGCTGGTGCAGAATTTAGCAGCCAGATTGTTGACCAAGGCAAGACGGTCCAAAGATATAACACCAATTATGGGATGACTGCACTGGCTACAAATCTGGCCTCAATTTAAAGTGCCAGTTTTGACCTGAAATACCTTAAGTTGCTCAGGACCCCAGTATCTCAAGGACCACCTATTGCCACGTGAACGAACCCAGATCCTTGAATTGTCGTCTGAGGTATTTTCTTTGTGTCCCTTCCTCAGGAGAGCAGGAGGATGGCCACATGAGAACATACCTTTTCAATGTTGGCTCCCCACTTGTGGAATGCTCTCCTATTTCTTAGGCGCCAGGCAAAAGCTTTCCTTTTTAATTCGAAGGGTTTCATACATTTGTTGCCTCTTAGTGTGGTGGGATATGTATGACCTGTCTTTCATTTGCATAGATGAGCTTTTTAGGCATTTATTGGTTGTGTGTGTGTTATAACTGGTTTTAACGTTTATACTATTTTTGTAAGCCACTTTGCATCACTTTTGTGAGGAAAAGCAACTAAAAAATTAATGATAACGTCCCTGTGACTCTTGTGCAAAGAAAAACATAGTGCTTTTGCAGTTAAATAAATGTTAATACATACTAGTTTTAAAACTGTCAGCTGCCATTGACATGCAAAATCTAGGCTTGATGGATAGAAAGTTGGAATGTTAGCATAGAGGTTGTGTTGAGGCAAAGCCTGCAGCAACAAATCCACAAATACCATAGCCAACTGTCACCCTGTCCACCCACATTCATTTGGTTTAAAATCTTTGGTCAAGCAGTAAGCTGTGTTTGTCTGCAGCTGTCCCATATGTACAGGGATCAAACCGGCAACCTTGGTATTTTCAGCACCATGTTCTAACCAATGGAGCTATCCCGGCAACATTATTAGCTGCTGCCTCTTTTGTATTCTATGCAGTTTTGTTGTATTAAGCAAGTGACACAATCTTATACTCGCACAACTTTAATTTCAAACATGACTCCACAGATTGCAGGCTTGTTGCTGTGTGAAATGTGTCTGCAAAAGCCCTGCAGATTGCTGACCAATAGAATATTTGGGGGGGGGGATTTGAGAGCACAGAGCCAGTAGTGGATGTCTAGAAGGAAGAATGTGTATATAGATGTGCCCACTTGATCAGACCCCCCCCAAAAAAACCTGGACTGGTTCACACATATATGTTCCTCACTTGGTTTTCAATATTCCATTGAAGAGGATTCTGCTTGAAGTAATGAAAATTCTGCCTGTCATACATGCAAATTATTACATGAGCTGCAGTCCAACAGTCCAGTTGAGTTGAGTTGAATACTTACTTATATGTAGCAAAATCAGCAGTTTAGAAGAAATAGAATTCAAATCAAATAATAACAAAACAGCAGGATGTGTGTGTAAACTGCCTCAAAGCTTATTTAAGCATTGTAAGATGGAATTTGACTTTTCCATAGCAACCTCTTAAATTCCCTCTGCACTCTGTCTCACTATAGTATGGGGGTGGGGTTGTGTTAAAACAAACTATGAATTAAGTTTAAAGCAGTTCATTTTCCTTGTGGCTAAGTAAACTGTGAGACCTCAACATAAGAACATAAGTCCCACTGGACCACACCAAAGCCCTGTCTAGTGCGGTATCCTGTTATCCACAGTAGCAAAGCAGATCTTTATGGGAAGCCTGGCCCACAAAAGCAGGACATAAGCACAGTGGCCCTCTCCTGCTGTTCATGCTGCGTCTGATCCTGAAAGTGATTATAATTAGCGTTCACACAAAACACTTAAGTTTATTCCCAGAAAGGAGATCACAACCGCTGTGGTTCTCCCGATCATCCTTCTGCTTTGCTGCTGTAAGCCAAGGCATGCTTTGGCTTAGCATGTTGTCCAACCTAGTCTTATAGTTTGCCTCCATGACAAATCATGAGCTATAAACTGAAGATCAAACCTTGGTTATAGCTTTTGTTTTTGTCTGGAGCAAGAAGCACCATGAATCCAGCTAGGATGACATTCTAAATTGAATCATGGTTTTGCTCACTGCAGTGCAGCAGCAGCAGTACCCAAGGAAAACTAAATCAGCCACAATGTTCCTTTAAGACATAGCTTAGCTTAGTGCAGGCATGGCCAAACTTGGCCCTCCAGCTGTTTTGGGACTACAATTCCCATCATCCCTGATCACCGGTCCTGTTACCTAGGGATGATGGGAGTTGTAGTCCCAAAACAGCTGGAGGGCCAAGTTTGTCATACCTGGCTTAGTGTAAAGTGAGACCCCAGGACATAGTCATCATGATTAGTAGCCATTGGTAATCCTATCCTCCATCAATTTATTTAATCCTTCACACTACATCAGACTTAAGCCCTGGGTTTATTTATTTATTTTAATGAAGAAATCACTCACTGTGCAATAACAAAGGCTGAAACAGTTTAGAAAAACATAGGATTGTTGTGGAAAACATGAAATATTAGATTTGTGTCAGATATTGGAAGTATTGGACAATGAAAGTAATAGTAATTGTAGAAAACTATATATAATAATCTCAATCATATTTTAAAAACTTCTAGCACTAGTTTGCTATTCTTAGAATTACTTAATTCTAAATAGGTTTCCTAGGGTAGTTATAAAGTGGAATGTCAGTCATTTTGGAGCAACTTTTAAAGGATCTGGTGATAGAAAAATGAATTAAAGTAACTGCAATCACAGGAAAGGCTGTGTGAATGTGTGTTAGGAAAAGAAATTTGCTGTCACTTAATATGAGAAAATTGAGTTTTGATTCTTACGAACAATTGAGACTACCAGTGAGCCATTAAGTGCACTATTCATTTCTTAAATCGACTGACTCTCCCCTCACCACATGGTTAAAACACGTTTGTCCATCATGTGATCCCAGTTGCTTCTCTTAAAATAGATCACAATAGCTCATCTGGCATCTGAGTAGCTTCATCTGTGAAAATTGGGCTATTAAAAGACATGTTTAAATGATCTGAGAGTTAAAATAAACTGTTTAGACTGTGTCTAATAACAGAATCTTTGTCATGAGCGCTAGTAGGCTAACTTGGACACATTCCAAGTTCCAGGATTTGATCTGTAGGAGTCTTCCAGATGTACATAGTTTGCTCTTTGAGTAAGACTTTATTCAAAGTTCATCAGCTATTCTCTCAACAAATATTGTCTAGGAGGAGTAGACACGTGTAAAGCTTTGTGCTAATCCATATGCATGTGATTAGCTGAATTTAAACAACAACAACAAATAAAGCAATATTCCACTTAGCTGTTGCAAGATCTAAACTGTCTTTTGGAGGGCCAGATCATATTTCTTTAGTATATTCCTCAGAATTGCTCTACCTTTCTTCCAGTGGAGTAGTGCGTCTGAATTAGCCCACTTGTGTAACTTTCCAATATAAGGATGGATCTTATGATGGAGTTTACCGGTAGTTTTGTCTCTGCAGGTATTGTGCCCACAGCTGCTGTGTTGGGAAACATGGGCTAAAGCTTTTGTGGATTTAGGAAAACCAATTGAGGGAGCATAATAGAAGTTTATAAAATAATGTTGTGATGTGGAGAAGATGAATAGAAAGAATCCCCACCCACCCACCCCCAATCCTGAATTGTTTGGCACTAGATTCAGGACAGACAAGGTGTTTCTTTATACAGTGCAGCTTTTTGTGGCATTGCACATGGGTCATGGGTCCTATGGGGGGTATGTTAGCACAGGCATGGAAATCTGACACTTAAGACAAAGAACCACAATCCTATATTCCACTCCAAACAAACGAATTGTTCTTACCAACCAAAGTACACATTTAGTGTTCAAATATGTAGGTTCAAGGCGCAATCCAAGATCCCACTAACTACCTTTTTTGCTTTTTGGAGCAATAGGGCCACCGCTACATCCGCAGCCCTGCTACTCACAACTTGGTAGAAGTGGAGAGGGCAGGATGATAGAGACTAATGACGGCGGCGCTGTGCCTGCACCAGCTCCATGCTGGAGCACCAGCCAGCCAGATGCCATCATGTAACAGCAGTGAGACCGGCTCAGGATATACTAGATTGTAATTAGCTTCCCATATTGGTTTCAGGATTCCTTTAGGTGATTATATTTCAAGTCAGCAATATAGGGTACTATTCACTGAAATACTGTAGCAATACCAACATCAGTACTTAAATATAAAAAATATACCCTCCTAAGTAGTATAAAGGTTTTAGTTCTTTGTAAATCAGCAAATTTTAATTGTTACATGAGGAAATTAATCAGCATTTTAATACAGGAAATATATGAAGTGAGAAACTTGAAGTTACTAACACCTGCTCCTTTTCTTCCAGTGGCAACAGATGTCTTCAATTCCAAAGGTTTGGCCATCCAGGCCCAGAAGAAAATCCTTGGCAAAATGGCATCTAAATCCATAGCAAATGCTTTGATAGATGACACTAGCAGTGATGTGTTGGATGAACTTTACAGAGTGACAAGGCAATACACACAAAGCAAAAAGGAAGCGGAGAAGATCATTAAAAATCTCATTAAGACTGTAATCAAGTTAGCGATCCTCTACAGGAATAACCAGTTTAATCAAGAAGAGATCATCCTTATGGAGAAATTCAAGAAGAAAGTTCACCAGTTGGCCAAAACTGTGGTGAGCTTCCATCAAGTGGATTATACCTTTGACAGGAAGTTTTTGTCAAAACTCTTGAATGAATGCAGAGACCTGCTTCATGAAATCATTCAGCGTCACCTAACTGCGAAATCTCATGGACGAGTCAACCACGTGTTTGATCACTTCTCAGATTGTGAATTTTTGGCTGCCTTGTACAATCCATTTGGATCTTACAAGTCTCACCTTCAGAGACTCTGTGATGGTGTCAACAAAATGTTAGATGAAGGGAATATATAAGTAACTGCATCGGTGGTGTATATTCATAGGCTGAGGACTACTGATGGTCTTGATTCAATGAAGGAGGGCTAGAAAAACTGTGTGTGGTAATGGCAAAATTGAATACCAAAACAAATACTAAATATTTAGAAATTTCTTCATCAAATTGACCCATTTATTTGGAGTCATCTATTGCTGTTCTTTCTTTTTGCAGTACTTTGCTTTAAAACGTGGAGCAATAAAGCCATGAAACGGGATTACTCGTGAAACAGAGCTTTTGTAAAATAGACAGGAAAAATGTACAGCAAGATAATCAGAATCAAAATGCATATTTCTACATGTAGAAGAGTATTTATAATCCTACAAAGGATCAATATTTTTTTATATACACAAATCATGACTATGGCACATATATGATAACTGGAGTTAGATTTAATAGAACCTATGTTACTTAATCTAGATCCATATATGCTATACATAAATGCTTAGGTCACGTGGTCTTAGTTTTACTGTTAAAATAGTTCTGTTTCGTAGGGCTGGTTCTCATATAAGACAGTAAGAGACCACACAATTGCCTTTGAAATGTGCAGGGCTGCCGCCAGATGCATCTGGAAATACTTCATTGGCATAAACTGACATCTGTACATGGCAGCCCCTGTTCCCATAACGATAGTAGTAGTTCATCAAGCTGTTGTCCTGTGGTTATTGCATCTGCATATGCTTCACATGTATTGGCATGATTTCATATAACATACTTCCATGGAAGACCAGTACAGCCCACCTCCAAACCTCGTGGCATGTACTCTTGAGGGAATTCACAAAGGCGGTTTCCATATGAACCTACCCTTAATCATATCATTTAAGGCTTTGGCTTGCTAATCTATAGAACCATAATTTTGTGTGCTTTATCAGCTGAATGGTCTGGATTTGATTGATGTATTGCTATTCTTAGTTGGCTACAGTAATAAAGTGTGGCCAGGAAAACTATACATTAGTAGTGTGTGATTAAATGAAGCACCCATATACATTTTGCCATTCTGCTAACAATACCCTCACACAAACCAAAAATTAGCTTAATCCAAAATTACTGTCATCACTAAGGGGCTTGCTTTTAAATAGAAATTGTCCTAAATACTCCAATCCCACAGTGGGCACATGGAGTTCAATCTGCAAATGCCTTTTCTCATTTCTGTAGAAGAATGTACTTCCAGATCAAGTTCCTCAATAAAATGAGGCACCCTGCATACACAAGTCAACGTTTTATGTATGTGAGCACATGAGAATCTATAGCGTGGGGTGACAAAATGCAGTAATTATTTTTTTATATATAAAAAATGGGTGGTATTGTGAATCTGCAAACCATAACTACCTGCACCAAATTCTGAACGATATTGTGTACATTGCCCCTGAAACAGAAGTCACTGTGTAGAACCTAGAATAAATGTATAGCAAATATGGTGAAATGCATCTTATAACTGCAGCAGCTTGTATAAGATTTCTTTAAAAAATAATATTGAGGTGAAAATAGGACTATCCAAAGGAATTTGCTGAAAATGTAATGTTTTTTGTATGTCACACAAGTCTTTGCTGATTGCCAGGTTTTAAAAAGAATTGTGACTAAAAGAATATATTCATTATAAATGCTGTGCCTGATTTTCTATGGCATAACAAATCAAAAAATGGATATGCACTACTTAATTAAAACCAAGCTATGTTTTGTTCCTTCTTGACAAGTCTTTAATAATTTTTGTACAACATGCCATTTCTACTATGGGTAGTTGCTTTCCCTAAGGTATTGCAAAATACACGTTTTATTGCTGCGGATAGAAACTTGATTTCCCTTAAGTTTTACCACTCATTAGCAGAGTTTGAGATAATTCTATTAAGACTTATTTAGCTACCCTTAACACCACTACATTTAGATTGAGATGGGTATAATTCAGAGCATGGAGAATCCATAAGAAAATATATACTAGAAATTTGAGTGCTATCAAACCCTGGATAATGTATAATACTTCTGTTATATAGGTGGCACATAATATTCTAAGGCTGCAATCCTGTACATACCTTAACTGGGGGTGACCCATTGAACTCAGTGGGACTTACCGTATTTTTCAGCAAACATGTTTCTGAATGTGTTATAATTGCATTTTAGCTGGCAAAATGTCATACTGGAATATCAGAAGTGGTACAGAGTGGCTATACAAAGCATCATCTAGTGGAAAAAGAAATCTATTGAATAAATTACTGAACATTTCTACATTTGTCTACCTATTGCTCTTGATTATGTACACCAACTATTTCTAAGACTGTTTTCTCCCCTTCTTGCAAGAAGGTAATGAATCAGTGTCCTATAGCATTCATCACTTTTTAAATTTTTTTAAATACTGTAATCATTACATGATAGGCAAAAGGGGTGTGCGCACACACACACACAAAGATGGAAGCCTAAGTGTTTTCTCCCATAGAAAAAACTGCCCACCACACTGTCTTTTATCATCCCTCCTTAATAAAAGAAGCAGCCTCAGGAAGTGTATGTTGAACATAGGACAACTAGCTAATGGACATGAATTAACAGCAAACTGTATGGCAGTTGGTACCTCTGTTTCAGCTGATGTGAAATAAATCTCATATGCCAATAAAATGGTGGCCAAAGCAACCAAAAGTGCAAAAAATGGAGATGACAGTTGCTGCAGAGCTCCTCAAAGAAATAACAAAATAAAACTCATCTGTAAAGATCTTGTAGATAAGTGGCAGGCTGCCTTCAAAAACTGCTGAATTAAAGCATAACAATAATTAAAATGCACTGCTATGGTGCCATTGGATATGGGGATGAAAAAGTGTTTAAATATGCACTCATTGAATTTTCTATTAAAACTGGATGGTCAGGGAAATTGTGGGTTCTATAGGAATGTGAGGGTGAAGAATGGGGACAGTATAGGATTCCAGACTGGAGGGTTGGGCTCCTGAACTACCTACCTACCTACCTGCATTAGATATAGACAGCACTCATCACAGTTTAGCCCCCAAACCAAGGGAAAACTCATTCTACAGAGACACAAATAAAACTCTTGAAAAATTTTCAGTGAAAGGCAAGCTGATGAAGGCTATCGGGACTAATAGTGAAAATAAATTTGAAAAGAAACCAATGGAAAAGATTCAACATCTGATGAAACAGATGCTGAATGGTTCTTAGTTCAACCACAGGAAGGTTCCAAGTGACTAAAATACACTATCACTGTGCTTCCAGTTCTCTCTGGTTGTTCACATTGATAGAATGCCTCACTTTCCTACCACAAAAAAGCTACTCACAAATCCTGATACTGCTGAATATAAACATTTATAGAAATGAAGGTGAGCTAGAGGAAGTAGTGGCTGGAAAATGGAAGACAATACTATCTAAGGAAGTGGTTATCGAGATGTGGATGTTGCGCCTAATGAGATCTGGTTCAGTCTCCACCTAAAAAACATTATTGTTGAAAACCACAGGGGCTATGATATATTGTCAATGGAAAGAGCATTGCTTGATTTATGATTCTTTTTTTTTTTTTTTTTTTTAAATAATTTTTATTAATTTTAAAATTTTATACACATAAAACCTTACATTTCGGTCAGTATTCATCACTCCCCACCTCTCACCATGAGGAGTTATTTAATCTTACCCTCCCTCTCACAGAGGTAAACCCATTCATTATTTTCCCTGACCTTAGACCAATCATTATCTAACTTCGGCCTAACCCTATTCTCAGGTAGACCATTCTTGGTTACAAAACATATCCATAATGACTTCCTCCGCACCTCCCCAGTGGCTGCATTAAACAAAACATAATTCTGGTTCAGGTACATAGGTGTGCTAAACATATCTTTAACATTAATCCAAAACATAATTCTAACTCAAATACAATATCCTTAATTCTTATTTCACCTCATCTTCTAGTTCCAACCTCCGCGTCCTCCTCCCAAATCTTCTATAAGGTTCCTTCTGACTCCCCTTAATCTTCAGGCTCCTAACTTCGAAAGATCCTAACATAATCCTAGCTCAAAACCATGTCCAGCATAGATGTTCAAAATCCGCATATATAATCAGTCCCTGGTTGCCCACCTACCCTGCTCAACCCTCCCCTCGCCGTTCCCCAGTCCAAGCCCAAGTGCTTGCTTGCAGTTGGGCTTCATCATCTCTGTGTCTTCTCCGCTGTTCCAGCTCCCAGTCTTTAAAAAAAAACTTCTTCTCCTTCATTGAGGTCCTCTTGCGCTGAAAAACGTTAACTTTCGCAGATGTTGTTTTCTTGATTCTTTTCTTGGGTCCAGTTATCTTGTGCCGAGAAGAAATTTTCCTGCAGCGAGGCTTCTCTTTAACCTTGGGGGGGATTTCTCCCCCTTCCATCCTTTGTGCAGCTGGGATGACATCACTGTTGTTTACAACTCCTCTCATTCTTGCGGTTTCCGCTTGGAACTCCTTTCTCAGTTCCCAGATTTTTTCAAGGACCCTCTTCCAGCCTCCTTTGTCCAAATCATCCTCCATTTTCAAAGACATAGTTATGCAAAGTTCCACACCGAACCAAATCCAAACTCAAAATCCAGGTTCTACAGTAAAATCCAACAGGTCCGATTCAATCCACACATGTCAAAATTGTTAGTTAGTTGCCCCCCCGATCAGGGGTGTCAAAAGGATCGAATCTCTGTTGCCAAGCCAAATTCCGTTACAATTTCAATCGCATCGGTAATAAAGTTCCTGATTTAGTGCCACAATAGCAAGGGACGGACCTCCGTAAATTACATCCCTGTACTTCGTCAAATTAGTCCAAATTCTTCGGTACTTTTCTAGTACTCACGGTTAAGGTAGCCAATCTTGTCGTTTTGCGGAGAAATCAGCGCGCTCAGCTGGGAAGGGCTCGCAGCTTCAACCCGACGGGCAATGGCGGTCCGTGGAGCTCCGTCGCCCCGCGTCTCACACGGCAGCCTCTACTGTGGCCGCCGCGGGAGTTGGGGCGACGTTGAGAGCTGCTGCCGGACCTAAGGTCCCGGGATCAAGACTCCCGGGAGTTTTGGGGGCTGCGTCGCCGTCGCAAGCACCCCTTTAAAGCCGGTCGGGTCGGGGAATGCCAGCAGCGGCATGTCCCCCGACCTTCCCCTCCGGCGCGCCGACCGGAAGCCGCTTGATTTATGATTCTTACCAGGTCATTACATGGATGGCCATCTTGAGTAATAACATAAATAACATAGTATGTAAAATGGAGATAGGAAGAAGGGAAAAAGTGAGGGGTAAATAAGGGAAGGGAAATGTGGAAATGAAAACGGGAAAATGAAACAATTTGGAATAATGTTGAGTTACTGGAAGAGGGGAGGGGAAAGAAATACACCAACATTTGCTAGGTACAAAACACTACCCTCATGGCAAATTTTAAAATGGAGTATCCCTTATTGCTAAGTACTATTGACTGGAATAAGCTCAAAATGGAGAAGCCAGTATCATTTTCTGTTAGTCTCAGCAAGAACACAGTAATTTTTCCCCAGTTTCTTCTGTTTGCTTTTTTCATCATTAGTATAGATTTGGTGTTCCCTCACAAGATCTGAATAGAAGCCATGTATTGATTACTGCATTATCTTTTGCCACAGGAAAAAAAACTTGTCCTTCAAATTCTACATTCAAAGTAAGTTGTTTCTCTCTGTGTGTCCCCACATTAGCACTTTAATACTTTTATCTTTAGGTCTTCTGAATTTCAATTGAAAAACTGAGAATAACTACTGAACTCATTAGAATAAAGAATAAATTTTAGCCATATGTTCAGCAGCTTGATTCCACTTCATTTCACATATGTACTCAACTACTTCCATCAGTTACATATTAAAAGATGAGGCTTTCCTACAGGTCAGACCCAATGGATCCAACTAGTAGAGAACTAAACTGCTGTCAATATTTATCTGAGCAACTGTCAATATTTATCTGGAATTGTCATATTCTGTCTGAATATGCAAGCTCCATCTCTGAAAAGCAACTACAAATACAGCTCAGTGACTTCATCCAATGTTCTCTCCTCTCACCAATAATTATGGTGGTAGTTTTAACATACTGGATAAATTCTACAGATTAATTTGCTCAGTGACCAAATGATCCACATTTGTCCCCCTATGGCTGTAACATTCTACCATTCTAAATTAAGCTGCAGTCCTGAGAGTAAGCCCCATTGAATTTGATGGAGCTTACATCTAAGTAGACATACACAGAAGCAGATTGCTAAGAGTTCTCTATACAGTGGTACCTCGGGTTACAAACGCTTCAGGTTACAAACACTTCAGGTTACAAACTCCGCTAACCTGGAAGTAGTACCTCGGGTTGAGAACTTTGCCCCAGGATGAGAATGGAAATCGTGCGCCGGTGGTGTGGCGGCAGCAGGAGGCCCCTTTAGCAAAAGCGCGCCTCAGGTTAAGAACGGTTTTGGGTTAAGAACGGACCTCTGGAACGAATTAAGTTCGTAACTGGAGTTACCATTGTAATTCAGACTACTGCATTGTATCTCTAATAGTAGCAAGCCACATACAGCACTTGTTGTAACAATTTTGTTTGTTACATTATTTGTGGCCAACCTAACTAGTGAAACCAGTACATTAGCAAAATGAGACACTGGTGCCTTGGGCACAACCTAACTAGTGGAACCAGTAGCTTGCCAGACCTGGTGCCTTAGGCACAACTACGGTAGTTCAACAAATGCGTGCACTACAAATGCAAAGCTTGGTTCTTGCATGAAAACAAGGGAGCAGACCTCTCCTATGAAAGTGGAAAGTTAAGTGCTTCTCAAATGTTTACCTTTTCCAATTGGTTCTTTAGAACTTCCCACTGTGTGTTGCACAATATGCAGTTGCTTGCCATCAAATCCAGGAAGCAGCTTTTCAGATACTACTGCTGACAGATGATCAACTGCATGTATCTGAAAAGAGTTGACTTCACTGCTTTTGAAGCAAAGAAACAAAGGAAATAACATGTTTATAGTTAATCTATAGGGGCACCACTGAATTAGTGATACACCACAGTTGCTAGACACTACTTCTATCGCAGGCATTTCAGAAAATATATTGCAAACTGGGGGAGCATAAAAATAGCTGTTAAAACAAAGGAAGGAACTTTCCCTCCTTATGCAAGTTATTTCAGACAGGAAACCGAATTTAGGATAAGGACAGCTCCTTCATCAAGATACACTTTTCAGTTTGTTATCAATAGTGGTAACCTGGCAGAAGATGCCTTTTTTGTGCAACCCAATGTATAAGAGTATGCCATTGCTCTGCATTAAAAGACAACTTGTACAAGCTTTGATTTATTCATGGGGGACATTAGCTTTGAGTCATGAAACCTGAAAGGGTTTCAGAATTCAATGAAAAATTTGTCTCTTTTTTCCAGGGGCATGTGCTAAAATCAAAGATGTGGGAAAATAAAGATTGCTTCTCTGGGATGAAAAATACTGAAGCAAGCATGATAATTGTCTGAAGTTAGCACATACAAAACATTAGTCAAAGGTCTCTAGTGTGTATGTAGCTTACAAAATCATTTTTTAATGTTGTGGCTTGAGTCTGGGGGCAGGGGGGCAGGGGGGAAAGGCACATCTCAGAGCATATGGAATGTTTTCCTCACTACTAAATAACCAAACACAGCTGATGGAAGCCTGTTCTACTAGCCATGATTTTGCATGCATGAGTTCTGTCACCGTCCTTTATACAAATGAGGGATGTGGATACAAATTACTACATCTCTTCCTAAATTAGGCTCTGGTGCCTAGTGGAAAGAAGTGCTCTTCAGAGAAGAATCTGTGTGGGTTTAAAGTCCTACCCCAATATCCCCTGTGTACTGGGTTCTTTGCTGACCTTCACATATTCTGTGCAATGGTTCAAATGGGAATTATACTGTAACAGAGTTCAGTTGAATGTGGTCCTAATACTCTCTGCAACTGGGAACCCTGCACAATCTGGGTTCCAGTTAGAATCTTCCTGCATACCTTTATGCTGAATGAAAAATGGCAGAAGAGGAAGGAGTTGGGAATGCTGGGGTGGGGCTAGAATACACATCCCAGCACCCCTACATAATTTGAACCCTCATACATTATTATGAAAGACTGAAGATGCTAAGCAGTTGGCTGGCACTCTTGCCACACTGAAATGGTGGGCTGCACAGAGCCATTGACACAATTGCTACTGAGTGCCTGTGGTGCCACCACCAGTGGCGGAGCTTCATGCTCCGGTACCGGGTGGGGCGGAGAACAGGCGGGGTGTGGTTGGTGCACATCCTGGGGGCCTGGCACACCACCTGCGGGGGCATGGTGCCCAGCGCGGGCGGGGAGCAGCTGCGATGGCACCCCACCGGGATCTCGCTGCTGGGGGCAATGCGCTCCCCCTGCCCCTTCTTCCTCCGCCAGTGGCCACCACTGCAACTGCAGGTAGCTGTCCAGCAGAGCTTCCAAGTAGCAAATGGGCTGTTGTCATCTGGCCAAGAGAGCTGCTCTGACACCCTGAGCAGCCTGCTGAGACAAATTTGTGATGCACTTTAGGAACAAAATTGCTGATTCAAAGCAGGGCAGTGCAGTTAGAGTCATCTACACCTACTTATTTTTCTCAACCTCTCAGTGACTTTTGATACGGTTGCCAATGGTATTCTTCTGGAACAGCCCAGGGAGATCAGGGTTGGGGACACTGTACTTCAGTAGTTTCATTGTTACCTGCAGGGTGGCTTCCAAAAAGTAGTTATGAGGGCATCATTGTTTGGTGTCATGCAAGTTATCTGAAGGCAGCCCTGTTTAGGAAAGATTTTAATGTTTGGTGTTTTATTCTGTTTTTAATCTGTTGGGAGCCGCCCAGAGTGGGGCGGGGTATAAATAATAATAATAATAATAATAATAATAATAATAATGATAATAATAATAATGCACCATGCAAGCCGACATATTATTTAACAGCTATGTGAAACTGCTCTGTGTTGTGTAGTGAGGTGTCACCAATATGGAGGACACCCAGTTCTGTTTCATCTGAATCAGAAGAGATTGAAATGCTAGAGTGGTGCTTGGAGATGGTGTAAAACATACTTCAATGAATCCACTCCTTTAAACTGGCCCTTTTTTCTCTGTTAAAAACAAACCAAAAAACCTTGAAATTAAAGAAGCAATGCTCTCTCTTTCAGAAACTGAAAGCATGCCAGAAGCCAGTCCTTTCTACAGTAATAAATCAGGTTATCTAATTATTAAGATGCTGGAGATAAAGCACTTCTGAGGTTGGTGCAAAGCACTGGGAGGGTGCAAAATTGTGTAGTTGTGTCAGCAGTACAATACTCCCCCTAGTGGGGAGGAAATCAGATTTTTGATACAGTATTCTTATCAGAGAATATGCAGCTCTCTTTTTTGCAGGATTACATATATCCCTTACACGTCCTGTGTTGGGTCCACCGGCCTTGAAAAATGCAGAGATCTCCTTGTGTAGTTTTATTTAATTTATTTAATTTAATTTTCATTCGTTTTCAAACGTTTCCATAGTGTGTGTGTTGCTACTTTTTGAGGTTGACAAATTGGACATTAAAAAGGTTTTGAGATTTATATTACTGTGCATGAAGCCTCGGAAAAAAGGCGGGTTTTTGGGTTGGGAATAATTACAAAAGCAACAGCACGAGCGTTCCTGGCCATGTGCAGAGGGCACCCACCAGCCCCCCTTTCCATGTCCCCATGAGGCGAGCGCAGTCATTCCCCTTCCTCCTCGTCGCCGCCACGCTGCGTCCCGGCAGGTCGCGTCTCCCACACCTGAAAAGAGCGTGCCCTGCCGGCCGCCGCCGCGCCTTACCCATTTGCCTCACAGAAGACGCCAGCGCTAAGCGACGCCATCTTGTGTCGCCGACCGAGCCCTCGAAAGCCCCGCGGCCCGAGCCAGGAGCGCCCCCATTGGCTGGCTGGGCAGAAGAACTCGGGCGGTCACGTGATACCCCCAACTGCCAAATACGTCGTTTCGAAGAGTAACTGCGCGTGCGCTTTCTCTCTCTCTCTCTCTCTCTCTCTCTCTCTCTCTCTCTCTCTCTCTCTCTGGCTTCTGTTGCAAGAAAGCAAGTCTCGCGAGATTTGAAAGTACTTTTTGCAGGCACTGTTACAGCAAAGGACAGTGCTTTTAAAACACTGATGGACGGCTAGTGTATTACCCTTTTTTTTTAAGAAGTTCTGGAGCAGCTGCCGTAACCTTAAAAGATTAACCGGTTTATTATGGCACAACCTGCCTTGTAGGAGGCTAGGGTTGGGCTTTTCGGTATATAAAGAAAAATCTGCAGCGTCCTTAACAAACGACAGTGCCCAGAATTTGTTGAGGGAAAGAATGTATTTCGAACGGATGGTGGCTTTTCGTCTCAGCAGTAACCTGAAACTTGAATAGACTTGGTTATGTTAATAGCAAGTAGTCTCCAGACAGCTTAATGACTAACATATGGATTATCACATAAGCTTTTGTGGACTATGTAGTTCACTTAACCGTAGGCCTATGCATCTAAATTTCCATATGGAAATTAATTAGAGTATGCTCTACTCATTATGTGACTAAATGTATAATTCTAATGCCAAGCCAGCTTCTCTCCCTCTCTCCCATGCAGCCTAATAAGAGAACAGAGGAACACTAAAAGTTGGCTGCTGTTTTGTTACATTTCAGTTGGTCTTAACAAATATTGTCTGGCCATGGATTTTTACTTTTATCCTGCATCTTGCACTTCTTGGCAACGAAGAGAACGGATGGATCCCATCTTCCAATTTCACAAGTAGTAAGGCATGCCTCATACCAAGCTTTGCATCTCACATTTCTTAAACTTTTAACATCCTCTGATGAACCAAAGTTTCAAACATATCTGTAGGTCTCTTTAACTGAACAAATTGTCCCATGACCCAGCCAGCAGAGTTGACAAGATCAGAGATGCCTTTTCTGTTTCCATTTGAAAGATACATCTGCTGTGGTTCCAGTAACTCTGTGAACTTGAAAAACTAGCAATAACTGAAAGCATCTGGCAAAGTTTTATTTATTTATTTTTTAAAAAAAAGACTGCTTCAGTTCAGGAGACTTTTTGCCTTCTCAGAAAATGTGTGCAAATTAACAGAAGCATGCTGGTATTCTTTTATAAATAAGTTTTCCCAAGCCTTCCTTCCCCTAGAACTAAAACAGCACTCGAGTTTGATGCTGCAATTCTAAACCCACTTACCCAAGAGTAGGTAAAGGTAAAGGACCCCTGGACAGTTAAGTCCAGTCAAAGGTGACCATGGGGGGAGGCAGCTTTCCGGGTCATGTGGCCAGCATGACTAAACTGCTACTGGCGCATTTGGCCAGAGCACACCAAAACGCCATTTACCTTCCCGCTACAGTGGTACTGTCATAAGAGGTCACCCTACCCTCCTACACTGTACCCCACGAACAGAGAGGGGACCCTGGCTTCCTGGACTTCAACCACCACAACTCTTGACATCAGGGAAGCCATTTCAAGGAAATAGAACCTTTTCCTTACCTATGTGTGACCTACAGGAGACCCCAGATTAAGATCAATTTCCCTCTCCACTCCCCTCTGCATGCATATCTCCGACACTTATCACTTCCCTGTAAGCAAACTATCAGATCTGCATAAGCCCAGAAGATAGACGATCTACATAAGCCGCAGGATGACTCCCTTGTCAGGAAACCTTTTGTTATCCAGAAATGTGTGTTTGGGAGGGGTCGAGGAGGGATGACCAGGTGTGGAAAATTCTCAAGTAACCTCCTCTGACCCTCCCAAGTTATGATGTAGCCGTGATGTATGTATGATGTATAGGGGGTTGGTCTTGAGCCAAGTGGGGGGAATTTCAAAGTCTATATAGGAGCTGGCACGCCATTGTTCTGGGTTCTTCTTCGCATCGTACCTGTTACGTTGGGGGAAACCTCTGTTGCAACAGATTCAATAAACGGGAAGCTGTGCTTTGCTTTTGATAACTCTGGTGTGGTCTCTGTCTGTGGCACAAGGGGAAAAGCTCTAAAATTCCAGCTCTTCCCAGGGAGAAAAATCCGGACTCCCCCTTGGGAAAACCGGACCCAACTTTATGCCTTTCCTAGTGAATTTTGCTTAAAAAAACTGCTTTTAAAATGCTTTCCCACCCCTCTTTGTTCTATCTGAATTTTTTTTTTTTCCTTTCCCATCTTACTTTTTTCTTTCCCATCTTCTTCTATGCTTAAACAGGTAAATCTACTCAGTAAGCTTCCTTTAACAAGGAAACTCCGAAAGGGGGGAAATGTTGTTTTCTAAAGGTACCCCCATCCCACTTTCCTATGTGTGGTCATTTTAATTCATTGGCTCACCAGGCTTTAGGAAAAATTGTTCAATTATTCTCTTTTTAGCTTTTCTAAAATGTACTTCTATCAAATCTATGGCTTTATATTATTGTGGGTGGTTATATCAACTCTTAGTCTTCCTTATAAAAGATTCTCTTCCTATCTAATAATTTCTCTAGGAACTTGCACTGTTTAGTATACTCTCACAAAGCTATGTTAAGATCTGCAAAGGTTCTGTATAAAGTTGGGTACTCTTATTTTCTCTTCCTTGTTTTGATTCCTTAGAACATGTGTTCACTTACATGATAGGGGAATGATAGTGTGTCCTTCCTCAGATGTGTCTGTGTACATAAGTATGTGCATCTCTCCAGTAGTACAAATCTTGCTTTGAAAGGGGGGTGATAGTGCTGATCCCTGAATTTCAGAAGGGTTGGACTACATTACTCAGGGTCCCTTCCAACCCTACAAATCTCTTCCTTAGAAAGGAATTAAATGGTAGATTGTATGTTGTATGTGGTGTAAAGGCGCTAAGTAGAGAGAGAGAGAGAGAGAGAGAGAGAGAGAATGTGTCTTACAAGCATTGGAGGGTAATTTTTAAATCATGATGGAAAGAATGGTTTTCAGCGTTTAGAATAGAGTGGGTTGTTGTTGTTTTTAAAAGGAGTAATTATCTAAGTTTTACCATTTTGTCTATATTTAAAGTTTAAGCACATAAAAATTCATTATCAAGTAGAATGAGCCTTGACCATTCCTGTACATAAAGGGCAGAAAATCTTTGTCTGCAAAATGGTAAGGCTAAAATGAATTAAAATGTTAAATATGAATTCTGACCCTGTAGCCATTTTCCCATATAAGGGAGGGCAAGGAATTTCTGCCCATGGCTGAATTTGTTAAGAATATTTGACTCTGGGCCATTCTTACTCATAAATAAGAGGGTGGGGATTTCCACTAAATGGCCAGAGAAAAGAAAAGAAAAAGATAGCCCACATTTTAATAGAAATCTGTACCCCAAATCCTGTAGATAAAGGAGGCGAGGCATTGGTCTCAATTTCTTTGCCTGGGGTGCAGGTATTTGTGTTTGATGCAGTAAGCATGAGTCATTAAGTGCTGAGACTTCAAGTTGACCAAACTTATATCTCTGGTTTTGGTGGATGTTGAAGTCCTATATAGTTTTAAGATTTATAAGCCTATTTCCTAAGCAGCAAGAAACAGGAAATAAAATGTGTCAGAAATGGCTTTAAACTGACCAAACCGAAATTTAATTTGACTAATTTATTGCTGGTTTTGGAAATAGCATTAGCTACTGGATTTCTGTTTAAAATCTAACCTTATTCTTAAAATTCTACTCCTCACGGTTCTCTCCCTTTATTCAAATGGTAATTTAACCAACAGATGCAATTCTTTCAAATGGTACAATAGATTTCTGGGTCATGAACTCTGTACATGCACAGAGGCTATGTCAGCTCTTGGTGTAGGAGAAAACAAAAGGTGTGAGAGAGGGAAGGGGAAAGAGGGACTTGCAAGAGGAGGGTTGTACCTGGAGCTGGCAAAAGCTGTGTCCTACAGGGAAAATTTTTAATTAAATTCAACTTTATGTAAAAACTTGGAGCCATTAAGGAATTGAAGGAAAACACCCTTGTGTCCTTTGCTCCAGGGGCTACTTGAGGAATAACAAAAGAGTTAAGTATTGGGCCATGAAAATAACATGCCAAAATCTTTCCACAGGTAAAATGAGACGGTAGTGATTTAAATGAATTTTAGAAAAGCTTTTCTTTAATGCATTTTAGGAACATCTCCTGACGGAGATTTCCACATGAAACAAATTTCTCTTTCAACAGGATATGGAGACCCAAAAAGTGCGTAGAAAGAATTTGCAGTTGCAAATTCTATCTCCGAAGGGGGGGAAGAGAAATGGGGGAATTGTGTTCTCCATCCAGGTGACAGACAGTCTTCTCCATCCAGGTGACAGACTATGCAAAACCAAGCTTCTATTGTTCTTACTCAGGGTGTATTTTTCTGATACTTATCTCACATTTGCATTTCAACCCAAAGCATTTACCTCACCTCTGTTAATCCTTCCCTTCCCTCAATCTAACATGCAGGATTCTTTCACAGCTTGGATATTTGAGAAGCCTCAAACTACTTCCCTCATAAAGAAACATTTTTTCCTTTTCCTTTTCTTTTATTTGGGATATTTAAAATTAAAATTTTGTGTGTTTTAGCATTTATTTATTTTTGGTTCCTCAGGTCATGTTTTTTATATTTTGAGGACATGTGCTACACATGGAATAAGGTCCTTCATTTTATTGTATCTCCAAAACTTATTGCTGATTCTGACTTGATTTTAATGGGCCAGGTACCATATGTAAGTGTTTCTTTTCGTAAAGTTCTCTTTTATCAAATACCACATAATGAATTTTAAGGTTTTTTTCCTCATTATTTTATCCTTAAGGTTCCAGTCCAGTAATCTGTATGGTTTTGATAATATCTTTGTATTATTTAATAGTAATTCTCATTAAAAAGCTGGCGTCTTTCTGTCAAGTCCATTTTCATCTGGAAACGTTCATTTAACTGGTGATCTAATTTTTGTTTTTGCTTCCTTTTAATATTTTTATCTTTAAACAGCAGAATATCACAGTAGTAGTTATATGGAAATGTGATAATAATATTGAAATGAATAAAGTACTTAACTTGCTAAGATTTTTTGTTTGCAGCTTCCCAGAAAAACTCAAGGAGATTCTCCCCTTTTGGCTCCTACTTCTTTCCTTGATAACTGTGTCTTTAAGCCCAAACCCTGCCCCCTTACAGGATATCAGATGTTAATACAGATCCAATGATGGAAACCCTCAGCCAAAATTCCTTATGACCACAAGACTATCACCTGCAACAGCAACAGACACCAGAGTTTTAAAAGTGGCCACGGAAATCTCATTCAAAAGGACAGACTGGGGGGGGTGAACCTGACAAAGGGGGGAAAGTTGCTCTTTAAGGACATTTTCTCTCTTTTTTTGACCTCAAGCCCTTGTACCTAATGGTTAAGGATACGTGTAAAACCAAGAATTGTCTCAAAAACCTCATGACTTCCTAAAGGATATCCAAATAGTCTGGAATTAATAACTGTATGTTGTGTGTGTTATGTGTTATTATGTAAGAATTCTGAAATGTGCTTGATAATATGTGATTTCCACAAATGGGGAAACAATTGAATTGTAAGGACGTTTTCTCTCTTTTGACCTCAAGACTCTACCCTAGGATTGAAAAGATATATTATGTTTTATGATATTATGCAGAAACATTGAACCATGTCTGACTGTATATGTGATTTCCACAAAAGGGGGGGGAAACCAATTTTGTGTTTGTTTTATGTCTAATGTACTGCTTTAATTCTTATTGCTTACACTAGTGCAGGAATTCTCATGCATTTTATGCTTTCTAGTAGATCAGGCCATTTTATAGTCCCATATTTATATTATTTTATGACCGCATCTCCTTATCGCACCTGGTACTCCAACCTTCTCTATACATTTTAATTTTACCAAGGAGAAGCTTCAGGATCCATGAAAGCCCAGATAACAGAAAAATTGTATATGCTTTGATTTAGCAGGAAGGATCCCTTATAGAATTAAAATTTACCAATTTGGACAACGTGCCCTTTTTATAAAGTTTCTTTGGAAAGTAACAACCATGGGCTAAATAAATTCTAATTTGGCTCAGTTCTGATTGGGCGTGTATCCCAGGTGCAATGAACTTTCTTTGGTCCCCTTAGAACAACTGAGCAATTTTCCCATGAGTGCAAGACCAGCCTATAAAATAAAATTCCATAGGAAGGTTAGGCAAGGACATTTCTCTCATGACGTGTTCAAAGTCTATCCAAATCTATGGCAAGTGCCAGGCGCCAAGGTCAAGAGGAAAGCCCTTAGGGAATTCCCCAGGGATTGTTGCGGCTGTGGTATGGAGGTGAGACCAGAGGAAGCTAGATTTGTCACCTGGGAACATATAAATTGCCAAACAAAAACACTGCACTTTTCAGTCACTTTCCTGCTGAGTGTAAAGCATAGACCACTATTGAGAAAATGTTTATCCCAAAGTCCTGGACTACCACAAGTAATTTAGTTACAAAATGCAACATGTGTCATTTTTACCGTATGTCCTATGTCCAGCTATATGTACTTGCAAGTATCCCTTAGGGGCTTGACTTGCAAGACTTCAGATTTACACAAAGGTATCCATTTCATTTTTCCCGCCATGATGACAAACCTCCAAACAGCGCCCACCTTTCCCGAAGTTGCCCCAATGTACCACTTAGGGCAGGGTGTATATACAACTGTGGATGTGCGGCAATAATTTTGTACCAAAATTAAGCCGCAGAGAGGGGAATTGTCATAAGAGGTCACCCTACCCTCCTACACTGTACCCCACGAACAGAGAGGGGACCCTGGCTTCCTGGACTTCAACCACCACAACTCTTGACATCAGGGAAGCCATTTCAAGGAAATAGAACCTTTTCCTTACCTATGTGTGACCTACAGGAGACCCCAGATTAAGATCAATTTCCCTCTCCACTCCCCTCTGCATGCATATCTCCGACACTTATCACTTCCCTGTAAGCAAACTATCAGATCTGCATAAGCCCAGAAGACAGACAATCTACATAAGCCGCAGGATGACTCCCTTGTCAGGAAACCTTTTGTTATCCAGAAATGTGTGTTTGGGAGGGGTCGAGGAGGGATGACCAGGTGTGGAAAATTCTCAAGTAACCTCCTCTGACCCTCCCAAGTTATGATGTAGCCGTGATGTATGTATGATGTATAGGGGGTTGGTCTTGAGCCAAGTGGGGGGAATTTCAAAGTCTATATAGGAGCTGGCACGCCATTGTTCTGGGTTCTTCTTCGCATCGTACCTGTTACGTTGGGGGAAACCTCTGTTGCAACAGATTCAATAAATGGGAAGCTGTGCTTTGCTTTTGATAACTCTGGTGTGGTCTCTGTCTGTGGCACAAGGGGAAAAGCTCTAAAATTCCAGCTCTTCCCAGGGAGAAAAATCCGGACTCCCCCTTGGGAAAACCGGACCCAACTTTATGCCTTTCCTAGTGAATTTTGCTTAAAACAGTACCTATTTATCTACTTGCACTGGCGTGCTTCCGAACTGCTAGGTTGCCAGAAGTTGGGACAGAGCAACAGGAGCTCACCCCCGTTGTGTGGATTCGAACCACCAACCTTCCAATCAGCAAGCTCAAGAGGCTCAGTGGTTTAGACCACAGCACCACCCATGTCCCTTTTACCCATGAGTAAGCCCCATGGAAAGGGACGCGGGTGGCGCTGTGGGTTAAACCACAGAGCCTAGGGCTTGCCGGTCAGAAGGTCGGCAGTTCGAATCCCCGCGACGGGGTGAGCTCCCGTGCTCGGTCCCTGCTCCTGCCAACTTAGCAGTTCGAAAGCACGCCAGTGTAAGTAGATAAATAGGTACCGCTACAGCGGGAAGGTAAACGGCGTTTCCATGCGCTGCTCTAGTTCGTCAGAAGCGGTTTAGTCATGCTGGCCACATGACCTGGAAGCTGTACGCCGGCTCCCTCAGCCAATATTGCGAGATGAGCGCCGCAACCCCAGAGTCGGTCACGACTGGACCTAACGGTCAGGGGTCCCTTTACCTTTAAGCCCCATGGAACTCAATGAGACTTACTTTGGAGTAGACATGTGCTGCGAGGCACAAATGCAACACACATTTCTTTCCACAGCATAACCTACTCATCCTTTGCCCTTCCTATAATTACTTTTACACCCATTGCCAGTTTCTACTCCAGCCTTCCCCAGCCTGGTGCCCTCTGGGCTACAACTTCCATCAGCCCCAGCCAGATCGACCAATGGTGAAGCATGATGGGAGTTGTAGTCCACAACATCTGGACGAGAGAAGATGCACTTCTGCTCCTCCATAAACCACCTTGCTGCATGAACAAGGAATCAGATTTCTTGGTTCACATGGGTGCAGCCATTTTTAAATATCTCCTGGGGCGCAAGTGAGAGCTCAACTGCCGGTTCAAAAGGGCCCCGCCACTTACATTTTTCATTCTTAAAAACGGGAAGGCTTCTCTTTGCTTTTACCACCTTTTGTTTGGAAGTGCTCAAGCATCTCTGCGTTTAACATTAAAGGGAAGGTATCGATTCCACCTTCAGAGAGTCTATGCCAGGGATGGCCAAACTTGGCCCTCCAGCTGGTTTTGGACTACAACTCCCATCATCCCTAGCTAACAGGACCAGTGGTCAGGGATGATGGGAACTGTAGTCCCAAAACAGCTGGAGGGCCAATTTTGGCCATGCAGTTTCCCAAACTTGGATCTCGGACTACAATTCCCATCATCCCTGATCATTGGTCCTGCTAGCTGGGGATGATGGGAGTTGTAGTTCAAAAAACAACAACAAATGGAGACCTAAGTTGGGGAAATCCTGGTCCATTGAAACTGATCGTTAGTACTGTATTCAAGCTGCGCGGCTCGGAGGAGGAGGAGGAGGTGGCTGCTTGCTCCAACGAACTACAGTTCCCAGAATGCAACGAGCCAACTCGCGCACGCGCTCTTCCCTTGCCCTTTGGCCGGCTTCTTCCCCGCTTACCCTCTGCTCTGTGCAGCTGGGGAGGAGTGTCTCTTGAGTTGCTGAAGCAGCATGTCCGCTCCGTTGAGGTTTGACGGGCGGGTGGTGCTGGTGACTGGCGCAGGGGGAGGTAAGCAGCAGCGACCTCGAGGGCTTCAAAGGTTGCTTCTTAGCTACCTGCCCAGGTGCAGGTAGGAGGGGTCTGCCTGCAGGGTCTGCAGACGTGGGTCCCAGGCTGCTAGGTGTGTGCTGTCAATAATAGGCTGCAGTTTCTTTGCGAGCTTCTTTTTTGGGGTCGGGACTAAAGCTGTACCCTCTTACCTGGGAGCAAGTCCCGCTGGGATCTGCTTTTGAGTAGACATGTATTGGGCTGCAAAGATCTTCTATGCACTTGCCTAGGTTTCGTTTGTGAGTAGACACTTTTGTACTGGAAGATCAATCTGGTTTCTGGCAGTGTCCACGCAGATTCTTCTGGAAAGCTCAGCACACAGACTTTCTTGTTCAGTGAAACCCCTTTTATATGCTGCTTTTTGTACCTGATAGGAATTCATAGACCGTGTGTGTTGAGAGTGTCAAATTAGGACTGACAAGACCCAAAATCAAATACTCAGTGATGAAGCTCCCTTTCAACTACTTACTGTACTTCCTCAGCCTTACCTGCTTCACAGGACTGTTGAGAGGACAAAAGCAGGGGAGAGGTTAATCACGCTCATCTCTTTTAGTTCCTCGGAGGAAAATATAGGTAACGAAATAAATAACAACCACTAATGGCTTTGCATATCGCCACATCGGTTTGCAGTGAATTACGCAAGTTAATGATGAACGTTATAATGTAATTGTTGCTGACATGGGACTGCAAATTGGGACATTCTGGCCCTTTTACCTCCCCACCCTGCAAAACAGCTATTGTTACAATAATGACAATTAAAAAAACTTTGGAGTAAGTTGTTAAGTTGAAAACCTTTTCAACTCTATATTCTTTAAAAAAAAAAGGTAGCAAGTGTTCCTAACTTCACTTCAGAATATTACCTAGATCCCCGAGATTGTGGGTGGAAATACGTGAGTTTCAAAACCTGCCCACTCACGGATGAAACAACTCCCAAGGAAGATGATAAACATGCATAACAAGCCAAGCCTGTGTTTTGCAATATGTACTGCCACTAACTTCTTGAACCAGTATAGGTGCCCTTAATGCAAAGTATTCTGATTCTAGAGTTAGTACCAGTGTTTTATCCTTCTATATTAGAGTAATAAAATCATCGAATTGTATAGTTGGAAGGGATCAAGGGTCATCTAGCCTGAGATTGCTTCAGGAATCTCAGCTAAATCATATATGATTTAATGACTTTGCTATCATATCTTTTCAGTTATTATTAAAGCCATATAGCTGAACAGCCATCTTTTCAGAGTCAATGATTGCCAGCTTCTAGTATACATTCCTGTTATTGCTTAAAGCATAAGGGAAGATTTGCCTCCTGTATGGGCTGAGTGAAATCCAACTATTCAGCCCCACTACCTTGCCTCGGAGGAGTGGGAAGACTCAGGGAAGACGTACCTCCTTTACCTCAAATAATAATAAATAATATTTTTGTTATTTGTACCCTGCCCATCTGACTGGGTTGCCCCTGCAACTCTGGACAGCTTCCAACATATATAAAAACATAACAAAACATTAAACATTAAAAGATGACTTCAGTGGACTCTGATGCTAGGTAGGTAGAGGGTAAAATGCATAGGCTTGCCATACGTCAGGAAAATTCCTGACATGTCCTGGTTCTTGGGTGTAAAAATGGCATCGGGGGAATTTTGCCAGGGGAAACGCACATGTATGTCAACGCGATGGGAAAAGCAGCAGAAACAGCTCACTATTTGGGGGGTAGGTCAACAATCCTAAAAAATAGCTCAACATTTTTGGGGTCTTCCTAAAAAAAGCTAAACAAGTTTGCGTGTGTCAGGAATTTTACTTTTTGAAATATGGCAACCCTAAAAATGCAACACCTGGGAAGACCAAGAATGAGGGCAGGAAATGCCATCTAAATGATCCTGCCTCTAATAAGGTACTTTAGTGTTTGTTTTGTGAGCATTTTTTTGGTAAGGGACTTTGAGAGCTTCTCAGGGCTATAAAGTGCACTGTAAGTATTCTTAATCCACAAAGCATTTTATGAACTGGCGGGTTTAGTCATTCAGTTCTGGCTTAGCATCAGCACTAAGCATATTGGGACATTGGATAGTGCCCGTGTGCCCTGGCACAGCCCACCATGGCTGATGCCTGCCTTGGTGGATGCCCTCAGTGCCCCTTGAGTCCCTCAAGTGGAGGTGCTGCTAAACAGGCCTCCCAAAATCTGACCCAATTAAGCAAATTGCAATTAATTGTATGAGTTTAGTTGATTCATTAATCACCTGAATCTTACTAAGTTGCTGCATGAAATTGCTGTGGATCTTTTTGCACGTGAGGTGTGGGAGTGCAGGTTTGGAATAAGGATTCTTGAGCAAGTTGTTCAGCTAGATAAGCCATGCAAAAGAGGAGTTAGAAGAACCCGAGGGAGGGACATGAATTGTCCATAATTAATAACTGGCTTGAGATATGAGTTTCGTCAAAGTAATGCATGTTTTGCTAGGGCTTTGTTACCAGCTTTAGCACAAAGATCAGTTGTGGGAGAAGGTGTCTGTGTATCAGGCCACTTCAGGTTTGCTAGCGAGTCACATTAGCAAGTTATTTGGTGCCCATTGATTAGACAAACCATGGAATAGCCAAGATGCAAGCTTCAAGAGGGGTAACTGTTGCAGCAAAAAGCTCAAAGAGTCTCATGACACTGTGGAGTCTAACAGACCTATTGTGTCATAAGGTTTTTTTGTTTTTTGATAAAAAAAAATTGTTAATTTTATTTATGCATTTTTCAGTTTACACTTTGCGGTACATACATGCATCATCTTATCTGACTACTACATAGACTTCCCAACCTGTCCCTCATTGACCTCCTAGCACATTTTCTTTGATTCGCTACATTGCCTTTCCTTTTCCACCTTTTCCCTCCCTACGATTCACTTACCTTCCCCCCTGCTTTATCCCCACTTGAAAGTTTGCCTTGATTCCACCTCTTTTTAAATATTCTCAAAAGCAATCCCACTCGCTTTTTATTTCACTGTATTTTCATCCCAGTTTCTTATTTTTGCCACCATACTTGCTAGTTCCACAAATTCTATTAATTTGTGTAACCACTGCTCCTTTGTCGGAGTAATCCTTTCTTTCCAGTTCTTTGCGTAAACTATTCTTGTGTCATAAGTTTTTGTAGACTTCATTTTGTTTGCTGCATTTAATTTCCCACTGAACTCACTGTTTACAGTTCTCCTCACACGCACCATGTTATATATCATATCCTGAGTTATAGGCAGTGCTTTTTTTCTGGGGGGGGGACGCAGGAGTACGCATACCCCTAAACATTTTGTGAATCTAAGTTTGGCCTCATTGAGGGGGAGTATTTCAATATGAGTAGGAAAATGAGAGTACCCCTAAACAATTTTTTTAAAAAATAAAAAAGCACTGGTTATAGGTATAGAATGCATCTGATAAAGTGGACTATAGTAATAAGGAACAAAGGAAAATACCTTATACCAAAGCAGATCATTGATCTGTCTAGCTCAAAATTGTCTATGCAGACTGACTGTTGCTCTCCAGGGTTTCAGAGATGCTCTGGACTGAACCTGGTATGTTCTACATGCAGATAAGATGCTCTGATCTATGGCCCTTCCTGAAATGTTCAGAAAGTCCACAAAAGTTTATGCCATAATAAATTAGTTTTTAAAGTTGCACAAGGCTCTTTGTTTTCCAAGTTGCATATAAATGTTAAAGCTGCCAGTGTCGCAATGCACTTGATAACTGAATAGGGCATTGATTCTATTCACAGAGCATTTGTTGGGAAAACAAGTTCCCACAGATACGCTGCACTGGTCACTTGCGAATAACCGATTCTAATTTATAAATGCTTTTAAGAAACCTTAGATTTAAGAACAGTGCACTACCAACTTATCTTTGTTGTGGGGGGCATCTCAAGAGTGATCTCATGAATTATCCCAACAGTTGGGTATTGTGGGTTGTTGAAGTTGTATGTTGCTATTTTGCTTAGCCAAGTGCCTGTTCAAGTTTGTTTTTGAAGCCACTTCATTTGTATGAAAAAGGGCTTCAGGTTCTGTCTTTGCATTCTAAAAACTTTTTACAAGGGTCAATTAATTTTTCCCCACTAAAATGGCTTTTGTACTTCAATTTTGTAGTTCAGTTGTCCATGGGATCAAGGCTGAAATAAAAATAGAAGGACAATTGGATTCTGTTACGGTGCTGTTGTGTACATGTTGAACAAATGACCCCTACTGAAGAGTTTTTGCCTTTAGTGCAATATGAGGAAGGCAATCTAATGCTCCAGTCCTAAACTCCCCTACCTTGAGAGTAAGCCCCAGGACTTACTTCTGAGTAGACCTGATTAGAATTGTACTGTAAAGTTGCAATCTCATACCCACACAGTCAGTGGGATTTCTGTGTAGACAGGCGTAGGATTGCACTGCCAATTCTTTTGTTGGCATCCATCTGTCTCAAAAGACAATGGAGTCTGCCTCTGGGGGTGATGTCAAATTGCTGGGGAATCACAGCACCTGCTGCGGCTGCAGAGACTGGTAACTTGTAACTGCTGCCTCTTGCGTTGTTTTTGCTGCGTTAGCAGCACCGAAGTGACCTCTCTAGAGTGTAGGCCTGGGCAGTGTACATGGAGGTCCTGGGCTGCTCAGACGGCAGGACCGCTCTCTCAGTCTTGCTGATGTGGTCCAAAGGAGAGCAGAGCAATCATTTGGACGCGGGTGGTGCTGTGGTCTAAACCACTGAGCCTTGGGCTTGCCGATCAAAAGGTCGGCGGTTCGAATCCCCGCGACGGGGTGAGCTCCCGTTGCTCGATCCCAGCTCCTGCCAACCTAGCAGTTTGAAAGCACGCCAAAAAGTGCAAGTAGATTAATAGGTACCACTGCGGTGGGAAGGTAAATGACGTTTCTGTGCGCTGCTCTGGTGTCGGTGTTCCATTGTGCCAGAAGCAGCTTAGTCATGCTGGCCACATGATCTGGAAAAACTGTCTGCAGAGCAGACAAATGCCAGCTCCCTCGGCCTGTAAAGCGAGATGAGCGCTGCAACCCCAGATTCGTTCCTGACTGGACTTAACTGTCAGGGGTCCCTTTACCTTTACCTTTTTACCTGGCTGCAGGAGTTGCCAGAAGGAGGCGTACAAGATGCCATCCCAACTGTCTTAGGGACTGTGCTCCGGATTTGTGTAGTGTTTACCCTTCAACCTTTTCTTTTCACAAAGATGTCTCACAAAGCAGCAGGTACGGATTTTTCCTTGGGGTTTACTCCCAAAGCCTTTCTCACGAATGAGTATAGCTGCTATTTTGGGTGAAGATGAGCATACATTCTAAAGTATGGTGTGAACATACACTTGCTGTATGTTCAGAAAACATATGAATCAGAACTACTTCCCCCACCACAATCTCCATGACGGAGGCATATTCTAAAATGTTCACTGATGTTAAACTTAAACTTGCAAGGCTACCATATTAACTTGGGAAGTAGTAGATTAATCTACCAAGTTTAGTTTCCTTCACTCCATCCGTCTTCCCAGAATGGACCATGGCTGCCTAATTTCCTTCTCTACTGCACAGCTTAGTTGCATAGATTGTTGCAAGTATTTCTGCAGATGAAAGGACTTAAGCAATTAGCTTCTTCTGGGATAGCCCTCCTGGGAACAGGATCAGCAAGTAAGCCAGGAGTACTGATGACATTCGCTTTGGATATCTCTTTCTGAGCCTCTGCTTAATTCCCTTTATCAGATGATTGCCCAAAACATGGATGTGAAGCAACCTCAGAATAAATGTTCCTTCTCTTGTTGGGTTATCCACACACACAAACTCGACTTCTTTTTCAGTTTTTAAACTGTTGAGATTCTAAAAGAACTTCTTTTTAATCCCTGGTAGGACTGGGCAGAGCCTATGCCCTGGCGTTTGCTGAAAGAGGAGCTTCTGTGGTTGGTAAGTTATTTACTTTGGTTCTTTTGCCAGCAACCTTTGCCATTTGTGATTTAAAACGCTGCAACTTGTCCCAGCAACCTTTGCACTTAATTTATTTATCTGTTAATCGTTGCATTCCTTACTTGTGGAGATCCACTGTTAAGCTTTTCCGTTTTAATTTCTCTGACCTAGTTTCGATGGCAAGACAGCTAGGGGTTTTACATAATGGCATACTGGCATTTGGGTAGTACATCTTCTTGCCCACAGGCACTACATGTTTATGGGGAACCTAGTGTTAAGTTGGAGTGGTAGCTAGTTGCTGGTAAAGAAATGTTTCCTGAAAACAAAAGCACTTGCGGTTCCACAGTGCCACATGCAATATTTTAGAAGAGTGTTGTGTGTGTGTAATTTCTTTCATGTCATGTTAATGGTGCTCATGCAACACTGCAGGGCTTTAGAGATTAGTTGGCTTGTTTTTCATAGTTGGACAACAGCAACTTCATGTGATTCATTAAAGGGAACTAAGCAGTTCCTGAGTGTGCATATATGCATATAGGTTAGGAGCATACTGGAAACTCTGGAATGTGTTTAATATATTGGAGGATAAACCAAGTTACGGAAGGATCTAAAGACAACAGCAATATAAATTGTGTTATGGATTAAGTCCTCTTTAGCTAGCGACACTTCCAAGGCTTGAGACTACATACTAAACTAGGAAATAAAACTCACTGCATTCCGAGTAAATTATTTTTGAGTGAAAGGCCTAGTTTTGGCCTGATAATCACTTGCGTTCCATCTTGAGTCGGCAGCAGCAGACTCCTCCTTCTACTCGTTGGGGCACTTTTCAAATTGCACAACTTCTAAGTGTGTGTTGAATTTTCACGTAGCTTTACATAATTTGAAACCTTGAAATCTGGAGCAAAGCTCTTAACACATGGCCCAGAGAGCTCTTTCAATGAGTAGCTGTAGTTTCCCAGGATTGCACTTAGATGCCATTTCAAGGCCTGTTTAGCAAGAACATTTTGAGCTTCGGTTTTAGCGGCAATGGACAAAAGTTCACAAATTGTGCAATTTTTTTAGAAAATGCTATAGCGGGAGTGAGTTCAGCACATTCTATTTAACACTCCACTCTCTGTGTTAAATTTAGCTCATCCTAAACTGATTTGGGTGCATAGTGGGTTGCAAATTTACACCATGTATCATTAACCCTGATTAGGGTTTGCTTCAAACCATCATATATGATTTTGGTTTGGAAGACAACCATAGTTAGGCCATTTGAACATCACAGCAAACTGCAGTTAGTGCTAAACAGGAAAAAGGGAAGGAAGATTGGAGGAAAAGGAAGTAATGTCTGAGGGGATCGCAATTTGATCATGAATTGAGTCAGTGACAGAAGTGTTGGTGGACCTGAATTAAGGCATAGAGAACGTGTTTTTCAAATGTTTAGGTAGCTCAGAACCAAGCAGAATTGAAGGCTTCATTAGCAATGTAGCCAGGAATTGCTATCCTATTTGCTAATGGCAGTGGGCAACTCTAGCAGTTGATAAATGGCAATTAGGAAAATAATATATATCACTCACATTTTTCTACCAAGCAGCTATTCTGATTTGCAGCTCACAAATTTACGATACAATCTAAAAGTCCTGTTTCGCATTGCAAACTGCATGTTGCAGCCAGGGCTTTCTTTCTTCGTCGTTTCCACTGCCGCAGCTCCAGCAACCAGTGCGACAAGCTGTTTAAACCAAGCAGTTGTCAAAGCAGCTACAGCACAAACTACGCTGAAAGCTTCAGAAATGTGCGCAGTTCCTTTTCATTTTAGCTAACAGCTGCTCTGAGTTACGGCTTTTATTCTGGAAGTGGTTAAAGTGTTTGAAATGCGAGCCTTCGTCATTTTTAATGTAAGAATGTTCAAAACATACTCAAAAACAGAGGCTTTGCAGCAACTTAGAACAGAAGCCTAGTGAACCAGACCTTACACCCTTCTTAAGTTGGCGTCTTATTCCAACTTCTTTTGTCCTTGTGATTCTCAAGTCTTTCAGTACAAGGTTTCCAGCCACTTCAGTCTAGTTTAACATGATACACTTTCAAACAATTGTTAGCCTTGGGGAAATAATCCTAGACATTTGCAGCAGAGACGACTTGGAGATCTATTGCTATTACCTCAGGTCCTGCCTTTAATGCCATATGGTTTCTGCATAACTGTCAGTGTTTTATAAGTGGAAGACCAGAACACTGCAAATATATTCAGCGCATAGTTTCTATATATGCAAAGTTCATTTGTGAGTTGTGCAAGTCTCGGTCTGAAGGCACGGGAGGCCTTGCTGCAGTTAAGCGAGTCTGCGACTGGTTAGTGCCTGGTTGGGTAACAGCTGGGAATCTCATGTATACAACCTTGGGGTCAGTGATGGAAGGCAGTGATCGGGATTTGTGTCAGGAAAAAACAGAATCCTGGACACAGCAGAGTGCACGCAGTCCTTCAGGAAGCTTCTGGCGGTATAGCGTTGACAGAACACGATGACGTAGGAACTCACTGCCACTAGTAACTTGCTAACTATATACAGCTTTATTGAAGCAAACAGTATCCACAAGTTACTATATACAGACTTAGGAAAATAAAGAAACAAAAGCAAAACCTTTCCTCTCACTATCTCTCTCTCACAACCTTCTCCAATAATCGCAAACACCATTAACACACCAACCAAACTAGCACATGGTCACTCTTATCTTTATAAAACTTTTTACCCAATAGCAAGGTTGTTACTAAGGCCCTGTTACCAGGCAGATAGGAGGAACACTTGGCCTTCAGCCAACTCTTAATTGCTTTATGTGCTTTGCTGCATGTCTTCAACTCAAGGTTCCTAACAGGCAGGTGGCACCATAAACATAAAAATGAAATAAATAAAAATAGTATTTCAATGCGGCTTTCCAGAGATGCCAAGTATACAGGCCCTGTATACACGAAGGAGCGTCTCCACCCCCATGGTTCAGCCCAGACACTGAGGTCCAGCTCCAAGGGCCTTCTGGCGGTTCCCTCACTGTGAGATTACAGGAAACCAGGTAGAAGGCCTTCTTGGTAGTGGCACCCTCCAGATGGAATGCCCTCCTATCAGATTTCAAGGAAATAAACAACTATACAACCGTTAGAAGACATCTGAAGGCAGCCCTGTATAGGGAAGTTTTTTAATGTTTAATGTTTTGCTAGGTTTTTGTATATGTTGTAAGCCGTCCAGAGTGGCTGGGGCAACCCAGTCAGATGGGTAGGGTACAAATAACAAAATTATTATTATTATTATTAAGATGGCTACTTGAAACTGGCATGAAACAGAAATAGAATCCTTGCCTGTCAGTCCATCTGTCTATCAGCTACAGAGCTTACTGCCCTCACTTACAATTAATCAATACCCATTTTGACATTTGGAATACTAATACAGATATGCATGTTTAAGCCTCATACAAGCAAATAACCACCCACCCCTTCACCCCCAGTTTTTGATGTTAGAAGTATTTGTAAAAATAGGAACATTCAGAAAATCTATTCCTTAAAAAAAATAAAATGGTACCCAATCCTAATTGGTATCTTTCTACTGGTGGGTCATAGGAAGAGCCCTTAAATGAGTCCGACTAGAGGTCTGTTTGATGTCTCCTGTGAAGTCTCCTTTTTTAGCTTTTGCGATCTGAGCATGTATTGGAGCTTCCTTTGACAGGACTTTCCTTATTTCAACTTCAAGGCTACTGCAGAATGAATTTTGCTGTGGGGGGAAAAGCAGGGTGTGAAATCAAGAATTAAAATTGGCAAGGCTCCCTCTTGCAAGCTCTGTTACAGAGGACATTAAGTCTTCTCAGTCTCTGGAAACTGCTTTGATTTCTTTTGTCATCGCATTAGAGTTGGCAGTCTCAAAGACTCTTCCGTTCTCCTTAGATATCTGTGCTTTGACCAAAGGCAGTAGGATTCTGAATACCAGAATGCAATCCTATACCCTCTAACCCACTGAGGTCAATGAGACTTGCCTCCGAGTAGACATATATAGGTAAGGTAAAGGGACCCCTGACCATTAGGTCCAGTCGTGTCCGACTCTGGGGTTGCGGCGCTCATCTCGCTTTATTGGCCGAGAGCCGGCGTACAGCTTCCGGGTCATGTGGCCAGTATGACAAAGCTGCTTCTGGCGAACCAGAGCAGCGCACGGAAATGCCGTTTACCTTCCCGCCAGAGCGGTTCCTATTTATCTACTTGCACTTTGACGTGCTTTCGAACTGCTAGGTTGACAGGAGCTGGGACCAAGCAATGGGAGCTCACCCCGTCTCAGGGATTCGAACCGCCGACCTTCTGATCAGCAAGCCCTAGGCTCAGTGGTTTAACCCGCAGCGCCACCTGGGTCCCTTGACATATATAGGATTGCACTGTAATTAAAAATTTGAGATACAGACATTTTTCTTTATCCCTCTCTCCTTCTATAACAACTGAAAAGAGTGAACGATGCAATCAGAACTTTAGCTTACTGTAACATTCTATAGGTTTCCCTTGTATTTGTTGTTTTATGCAGTTCTAGCTGCTATCATCTGTGGAGATCTGCAACTCACACACCTCACTAGAGATCTCAATCTGTGTAATTCGTAACATGCATGTGATACCGTTTACTGTTGGATCAAAGATCAGTCTCCCTTCAGTAAACTTGTTTGCGAACGCCTGGCTTAAAGTTGTGCTACTGTATAAGATGTTATAGTATTTAGGAAATATGTTTAATGCAATGAGAATGATTAGAAAAGTAGATTCAAGAGGAGTTAGGTAATAAAAGTAAGATATTGGACAACTGCTAAATAAGAAAATTACTGGACTTCAGATAGGGAGGCTCAGAGGAAGCCACAATATAGGTGATAAGAAAGAGGAATGGGAAAAATATATATATTTGTTTATATTTGATTGTCTAATTGGTTGTTTTTGTGTATGTACGTGTTGTGGTTGTATTTTTTCTTTTGTTAAAATTGTTGAAAATGAATAAAAAAATTTGAGGGGAAAAATAAAGTTGTGCTACTGTGCTCCACTTCTCATTGGTGATCTGTATTCTTTATTGGTTTCTAACATGGTCTACTTGGAAGTAAGTCCTATTGAATTTAGTGGAGCTTACTCTCAGGTAAAGTAGGGTTGGGATGCAGCCTTAGCCAACACTTAGGCTAGTAAAATGCTTTTAAGGATATTAATTTTATGCTATCCCCTGATTCCGTGTATTTTGCAGAACAAATTTTTATGGACACCTTTTTAATGTACAGTACAGTACTTCATTAACCCTGAAGAATTATTGAACGCAGAGGCAAATTTTAAATTGCATTATTTAGTTTGACCACATGGGGGTAATGCTGCTTCATAAATACGATATATATACATATCCGCAAGCACAATTTGCTTTCCTTTTTGAGCTCTCCTCCAAGATGAGCTGCTTTGCATTATTATTACGTAACCTGGATTTTCTGCATGCTCTTGTTTTATGTCTGAAAATATGCAAATAATCCATGCATGTTTCTTACAGTTCAAAAGCACTGAATTGCAATGATGAAAATAAAACTGTTTCTGCCTGTCTGAAGTCTAGTTAGTGCGCTGCAGGGGGAAGAGAGAGAAAAAAGATTTTTCAGAATAACTGCATACATCCATGATATTGAGGGCTCCTGTTGTAACTACTGAGTGTGCTTTTCAAACAGAGACTGCCAATAGATGGCCTTCATATCGTCCTGAAATACTTTCGCTCATCCTGTAAGCTCTTTTTGGGTTTCTGACAATTTCAGCTCTAAGTTTATATGTAGTCTTTAGCCTTCCCTGTTTGCACAGGTATCCGATTACAGAAATGCTCGCTGTGCCAGAAACATTACTTTAAATGTCCCAGAGGAATCTGCTCATGATTTTGGAAGTGTTAGTTTAAATAAAGGACATGGAACCTGTGACCCTCCTGATGTTGTTAGACTCCAGTCCAATAACATCTGGAGGACCGCAAGTTCCCTATCCCAGATTAAAACTTAACATTGGCAGACTAAATGTGTACTTATTCTGACCCATATACAGTGGTACCTTGGTTCTTGAACTTAATCCATTCCAGGAGTCAGTTCGACTCCTGAAACCGTTCAAAAACCAAGGCACGGCTTCCGATTGGCTGCAGGAGCTTTCGGGTTTGCGGCGTTCGGGGGCCGATTTGTTCGACAACTAAGCCATTTGGGAACCAAGGTACCACTGTATGTGTTGGAGATTCATTCCCCGTGTCTGCAGTCATGGGATTGTTACCTATCACATGACGGTGTATGTTTTAATTCCACAGAGTGGGAAGTGACGGAGACAGGATGTTTGTGTTACTGTGTTCCGTGAAGTGGGACTATTGTCCTTTGTTCTTTCTCTTTGCTGTCTGATGCTAGAGAGAGAGGGAGCCATGTTGCAGTGCTCCGTGTGTGTTTATATGTAAATAAAGTAGATTAGCCAAAACGCTGAGTTGCTGAGGTCCGTTACGCATGCTGCGAAGACTCTGCGGATCCCTGAGTGTGCTGATGCTTCTTGGTATCAGTCGCTGTGATGTTCGGGCAGAAGAAAGCTTTTGAAGCTCCCGAACGATCGACCAGGAGGGAGAGAACATGCCAGTCGGGCATGTGTCTCTGCCAGGGTCATACACGAGAGTAGGATGCTCCTGCTAACAGTATGTTAGGTCTGGCTCACACATCTTGATAAGTATGACTTTCTGGCATGTTTGCACAGTCACAGTTCCCAATGGGGAGCTCACTCTTGCTTTGCTCCAACCCCTGAGCTTTTTAGCTTGGCGCAGAATGGCAACTATGCCAAGGTTTAGCTTAGCGTGTCATCTGAACCCAGAGTCATGGTTAACATACTGTAGGAGCCAACTCCTAGGGGCCGAGGTCCCTTCGGCCTCCTGCAATAAAATATTTGAGGGTCCTGGGTCTCCCCAAAGTTGATGGGCATTGCCATTTAAATGGTATGGGTTGCACCCCAACATTCGATCAATTATGTGGGGTGGGGCTTACCTGGGCCCCCCAGTGTTTTATTTAAGTTGGCACTGCTGATCTTTAAGGTCTGTCCCTACCCTAAGTTGCAGCAGCTGGTCCTAATTCTCATTACAATCTTCTCTGTCTGTTACCCAGTGAATGATCTCGGTGGTGACTTCAAGGGACATGGAAAGAGCTCGTCAGCTGCGGACAATGTTGTTGAAGAAATAAGAGCCAAAGGTGGAAAAGCAGTGGCCAACTATGGTATGTTTCTCCCCTCTCATCTCTATCCTGCCTCCCCCCTCCCAGAAAACATATGCTGACAAAGCTACTATTTCTAACTCTTGAACTATGTAAATCCAAGTGAGGGTCTTAGAAGGGTCTGACATTTTGGCAAAACTATATAAAATCATAAAGGAAATTTTAAATGACTATAGCACCATCAGTGGTTTCCTAGAATTTTGCTTGCCAATTGTTTTCAGAACTGGAAAAAAAGTTAAAAAAAAAAGTTTGGGAATTATTGTCACCCAGCTGAAAAGTGAAGAGTACCCAATATTATTGGGTCTGGTGTACCACCTGTGACTAGGTAGTCAGAATGTGGAGCCATGAACCATAAGCCCACGCATTTTGGAAAGATTTGAAGTTATGCCATTCATTGCGGCTATGTAAGTGTGATTCACTTTCCAGCAATTATCGTTTTTGCAGCCAGTGCTGTTCAGAAGCATGCTGTACGCTGTTGCATTAAATGAAGACGTACACGTTTAGCTTACCTGGTGCGGATCATGAAGGCTAATATTTATGCTGAGTCCTTAAATGGTAGCTCTGTTTCTTTATTCTTTAAGCACCTGGGTGCTGCTTCATTGTGATCTATCTGGTAATTTCTTAGTGGCCAGGGCTCAGCGTACTGTTCTCTATTCTCAGCACACGCCGCTGCCTTTTGAAAGCGGTTTCCAATCTTGCATTTTATAAAGGCTTAAGTCCACACACAAATGTAACAGACACATGACATGCATGTATTTACCCATCTACTTGCACAGACTATGGTAAGCGCTGTGAAATGCATGTGCAACTGTGTGATGTATGATGACCCTTGTGTCAGAAGAACGTCAGAAAATAACCTGCAACGTGTCGTGAAATTTATTGACCGAACTGAAGATCATGGTCTGGTGCTTTGAATGAGCTTAGTGTTTTACCCATCTGACACATGCAATTATCCTTAGATACTAAAGCAATTTGTTGCTTACTTGACTTTAGAACAGGCTTCCTCAACCTCAGCCCTCCAGATGTTTTGAGACTACAATTCCCATCATCCCTAACTAGAACTGGTCCTGCTAGCTAGGGATCATGGGAGTTGTAGGCCAAAAACATCTGAAGGGCCGAGGTTGAGGAAGCCTGCTTTAGATTGTGATGTCTGAAGCCCAGGCATCAGAAGATACTTGATGCATTAAAAACCACTCAAAATGTTGCTTGTTCCCACATTTAAGCCTTTTTTATTTGGTTCAGGGTCTTAAATATGTGTTACCTTCCAAGGACATGTGCACATACAGTGGCTTGGATCCAGACAACAGCAGTGCGCATTGTGCCATATGCAAAGCAGGGTTTTTTTCTGCTCCATGCCCCCTTGGTGCCTCTCTGCAAATTTACTTCTGAGAGCCAGGAGACCCCTCTGGAATGGCATGTGCCGGAGGGGCTGCAGCTGGGATAGGTATTGGCGCTCCCTGCTATGAACAAGCAGAAGTGGCTTCCACTCACTCAAAGAGCACATAGGATCCAAGCCAGTGTTTTCTTCCCCATTTCGGCTATTCTGTCTATCCACAGATATCTATTTGTGTGCATAATGTCTCTGGTAATCATGAATGCAGCAGGAAGAAATTGCAGTAGCTGCAGTCGCAGGAGTTACTGCTGTCTATGGTAATCAACTTGTTTATGCAAATGCATAGCCCAGATAGTTTGTGCGTGAGCAAAATTTGATGTGCAATGGCCTCTAGGGATAACATTCAGGTTTTCTAGTGTCCTGCTTTCCACCAGCATGGGTGTATTCTGTCTAACTAGAATATTCTCGTTGCTGATTGAGGTCTAAGTCCTTTTTCTATAACTTCTTTCTGCAGATTCAGTGGAAGCCGGCGAGAAGCTTGTGCAAACTGCACTGGATGCTTTTGGGAGGATAGGTATGATTTATTTATTTTTAATGCGACAGAGCACTTCTGTCCTAAATGGAGGTTTAGGACAGACTTAGGGGATTCGCTCCCACATAGCTGCCCTGATCTGTCGGATGGAGCTCATGAAAAGGCTTCTGTATCCACTTGAGCAGCGGGCAGCTGCATGAAAGCAACCTTTTGCCATCAAGAGCCACCCATCCTATTGATGAGAAGAGGGAGAATTCCAGCTCCCCTAGGAGCACCATGCGGGCATCAAGGCGTTTGAGGAGTCCTGCCCTGAAGCTACTGTGATTAGGGCAGGACTGTTAATCTCTTACTCATTAGGGCCCAGCCATGTACATTTTTGAATGTCACTACATAGATGCACTACACAGGACCCAGGTGGCGCTGTGGGTTAAACCACAGAGCCTAGGGCTTGCTGATCAGAAGGTCGGCGGTTCAAATCCCTACGATGGGGTGAGCTCCCGTTGCTCGGTCCCAGCTCCTGCCCACCTAGCAGTTCGAAAGCACATCAAAGTGCAAGTAGATAAATAGGTACCGCTCCAGTGGGAAGGTAAACGGCGTTTCCGTGCGCTGCTCTGGTTCACCAGAAGCGGCTTTGTCATGCTGGCCACATGACCCAGAAGCTGTATGCCGGTTCTCGGCCAATAAAGCGAGATGAGCGCCGCAACCCCAGAGTCGGACACGACTGGACCTAATGGTCAGGGGTCCCTTTACCTTTACACAGATGCATAAAACGGCAAGGCAAAGTTTATGGGGCCACTTCAAAATACATAAGGAGTATTGAATTTGAATTAACTCTCTTTTTCACGTTGCAGCAGCGTTATATATTCATGCTAAGTTGTCTGGTGGCCTGAACCTTGGACTTGCTGTTCTAGCAAATGCTTAGGATAGCCTGCATCAGCATGTCCTTGTCCTTTGTTTGAGAGGCATTGCTTCATTTAGATATGCAAGTGCCCCTGAATTTGAATGAGGCTGTTAGGCCAGTTACGTTCCAAGAAGCACTGCGTTTGCCCAAATTTTAGTAACTGTTCATTCATTCGAAACAAAAATGTGGGGTGTTCTTTTCTCTCTTGCCAGTCTGTTACAAGTGGCTGGGGGGCAAGTCAGATGGGCAGGATACAAATAATAAAATTATTATTATAGTTGTTGTTGTTGTTGTTATACCAATCTAATGTGCTGCAGCCAGAGACTGGAGTGACTTCCAGCCTTTAACAAGTGCAAGCATTTTGCATTCCTGAAATGTACTCTCTCTGTGTCTCAGGACTGGCCAGATTTGCTAAAGGCAAAATTAAATGCAACTCAAGTAGTAGTAATGATTTTAGCATGCATATCAAAACTATGTATAGAGTGTATATATCTATATAACATTTTGTGTGCATTTATTTTGCAGACATACTTATCAACAATGCTGGGTAAGTAGATCTGAACAACAAAAACTTTCTCTTCTCTTTCATTACGTTGTGACTGCTGTGATGATTTTGCTTCCTTTTCTTCTATTTAGGATACTGAGGGACCGTTCATTTGCTAGAATTAGTGATGAAGACTGGGGTGAGTTGACTAAGTAGCGAAGCTCAATGACGTGGATCAGTGGTGGGGAACAGAATCTGGTCGGTGGGGCATATCGTTATCTCCCAACACCCTCCCCCCACTACCATGTTTGACAGGTGGGTGGACCAGCCACCTGTCAATCACCTGATGCAACAGTGACATCAGGTGACCCATTTTTGCCCACGTACTTTGAAATGAAACAGTGAGGCTGAAGGCACAGCCTGCAAAGTGCCAATGGTCAGCTGATCATTGGGCATTACGAACCCCAGTGCACAGCTCTTCAGAAGACCTGATAACCTTCTAGTGTTTAGCACAGAACTTTCCAGGTGTTGCTGAGCATCAGTACCTGTAAATCCCTCTTTCGGCTCATCCATGTACCGTATTTTTCGCTCTATAAGGCGCACATGACCATAACACACAACTAGTTTTTAGAGGGGAAAAGCCCCATTTTTTTGAGGATCAGCTCAAATTTGTGCAGCTTCTTTTGCAAAGGAGAAAAGCCCCATTTTTTGAGTATCAGCTCAAATTTATGCAGCTTCTTTTGCAAAGGGAAAAAATCCTGTTTTATGGGGTTTAACTCATAGTTCTGCAGCTTCAGGAAAGGGAGCCATTTCTAGTTTCCAGACAGATAATCTAATCAGCCAATCACATGTCGCTGGGAAACAGCCTCCCTCTGCAGAACATTCAACATTGGAGGCCTGGGGAAGGGGGCGGGGCTGGAATCTCTCTCCCTTATCTCTCTCCCGATCGTTTGCTGAGCAGCTGCTCAGCAGGCTTCCTTTCAACACCCCCTTCTCTCTTTGTAAAAAAACAAAGCACGATCTGCTTTTGCCCCGGGGCAATTCAACTCCAGGGACCACACATTTGCTCCATAAGATGCACAGACATTTCCCCTTACTTTTTAGGAGGAAAAAAGTGCGTCTTATGGAGCGAAAATACGGTATTTACCTGCCCCACACCTGATGTCGTATATGGTGTTGGGTTTGGCTGAAAAGACATAGCAGGCCAAATGGGAAGCTTTGGTGGGCCTAATTAAAATCACAGACTGAAGGTTCATCCTGTTGGCTTAGATCCAAACTGAGGTTCCATTGATGGAGCAGAGCAGAGTTCTACTAATAGGATCCTTCTTCCAACAGAAGCTATTATGGTAGTTTTTGCAGATCTTACCTTTCCTCTGCAGACCCTTTGAAAATCTGTTCTGGAGTGTTGGGGGACCTACCATTTCTGCATGAGAAGCGGCGCAGAGGGCTAGTCAGACTCCAGGCCATTGTTCCAAAGAAAAGCGTCCATATTGCGCTTTAGAATTAACTTCCTTTACTTGTTCAGGAAACACATGCATTGAACTTATTGAATTCCTTCTAGATATAATTCACAAAGTTCACCTGAGGGGGTCTTTCCTGGTAACCCGAGCTGCATGGAACCATATGAAAAACCAGAACTTCGGCAGGTGAGTAGATTGGATTGGTCATTGAACATACTGCCGGAGGGATCCAAGGCTCTGTTGAATTAATAAGAGTTAAAGTACTCTGTGGTTATGTTACCACCTGTTTCTCTGTAAAATCCATGATACTTTAATCTTTTTTTAAAAAAAGAATTCACCTTTCATTTTAAAAAGGAAAAAGAACCCTAAGGTGGTTGACAACCATCAAAACCATGATGTCATGGTTATTAAATATCAACAATAATAGTTGTTGTTGTTCAATAATACTAACAATAATGCTTAATAGCTGTAGAGCACTTGCATGCGAGGAACCTTCAATACTGGTATTATCTAGCTGTCCTCCATACAACAGCCCCTTAAGGGATAACCAACATAGTCCCTTCCAGATGTTATTGGACTACAATTCTCATCCCTGCCTATCGGACATACTGGTGTAGGAATGATGAAAGTCAGCAACATCTGGAGGGCACCTTCTTGGCAACCCCTGTACTAAGGTTAGCCAATATTATTGCCCCAAATGGCCAGGCAGGGGCGTGGGGCTGAGTGAGAATAAATTTGCTATGAGCAACCATGGTAACATACCCAAGTGTCTCTCTTAATCGCTGCCATTTCAGTAGTTTGTGGGACACTACCCTGGGACCCAGGTGACGCTGTGGGTTAAACCACAGAGCCTAGGGCTTGCTGATCAGAAGGTCGGTGGTTCGAATCCCTGCGACAGGGTGAGCTCCCGTTGCTCGGTCCCAGCTCCTGCCAACCTAGCAGTTCGAAAGCATGTCAAGCGCAAGTAGATAAATAGGAACCGCTCTGGCGGGAAGGTAAACGGCGTTTCCGTGTGCTGCTCTGGTTCTCCAGAAGTGGCTATGTCATGCTCTCTCGGCCAATAAAGCGAGATGAGCGCCGCAACCCCAGAGTCGGACACGACTGGACCTAATGGTCAGGGGTCCCTTTACCTTTACCCCGAGATAGCAAAATATCTCCTATTTGCTAGTCACTAACTTGCACTTCCAAACCTTGCTACAAGTAAATGACTTGGTTGTTCTCTTACTTGATAAGAGGGGAAATCATTTTGCCGCTATGTGAAAAGCCTGGTGCTGTTTGCTGACTTGCCCTGTCGCATTACAGGATTCATTCCCCTTGCTTTTACTGGCCTAGTCCCCTTGTCACCTTTCAAAGTGTTTTCTGCCACGACATATTGATGCAGGAATTCGCTGCTTTTTGTTTTCAAGGATAATTATGACTTCCTCTGCTGCTGGGATATATGGCAACTTTGGCCAGGCAAACTACAGCGCTGCCAAACTTGGTCTTTTGGGTCTTGCGAACACACTTGCAGTCGAAGGCAGAAAGTACAACATCCATTGCAACACCATTGCTCCCACCGCAGGATCTCGGCTAACACAGACTGTCATGCCTCAGGGTAAGCAATTTAAATATTAGCAAAGCGGCCGATTTAATATCACAGAACTGCTCAGCTACTTTTCTGTTCCTGACATTTCTTCCATTTCAGGTGAGCTTTGGATGCGTCGTTAAATCACTGAAAAGGTGACAAAAGTACATAGGATCACAGAGTCAAATGTTTTTCCTTTTCCTTTTCTTTATTTGTTATGTTAGTAATATGCCACTTGTCCTCTAAGGAGCTCAAAGAGGTGTACATAATTCTCCCCATGTTATCCTCATCACAGCCTTGTGTGGTAGGTTAGACTGTGAGTTGTTGACCTGCCCAAAGTGACCTCATGGCTGAATGGGAATTTGAACCACTAACTACTGTTCCACGCTCTGGTGTGTCCCTAACTACCCTGAATCAAGAACAGACTAGAACTTAAAATATTGAAATGTTAATTGTTTTGACTGGTCCGCAGCAAGTGCAGATTTTTTTTTAAAAGAAGGAAAGAGAAAAAGAACGGGGAAAATGTAACAGAGAATAGATCTACCATTGGCTCTTCGTCATAATATTTAAAATCAAAATTCTGGACCTGGTCGTTTAACTTTGGGTGATAAGAAATTTTGCACTAGCAGCATGTCTGTTTCTCTTTTACAGTAATGATACCTTTTCCAGGATCACTGGACAAGCTGTTGTTGGCAATACAGTGTCTGGGATTAAATGGAACTGTAAACTAGATTAAACTTTTGGTCTAGTCCTTCAATGAACATAGAGAGGAGCTGATTCCAGTTTCCCTACATTTCAAAGGGAACAAATTTATGTAACTCACTCACCGTAAGTGCTGCCTAAGGCTTTTAGAGAAGCACATGCTTTTATTTTTCCAAACAGCAACTGAGGAACAACTCAAAACTTATTTTCACAAAGCATGCTGGGGATTAAATAGGTCTAGGCTCAGTGAAAGCGAGGCCTGAGAAAATTTCCCGCCCCCTGTTTGGGGACACACCTCTTTTGACCACCTCTTGCCTGACAGTGATGGATTTGACTGCTTCTGTACGAGACCACCAGTGCTACTGATTGTGGTGATTTCAGAGCGCCTTCCGTTTGCTTCATTGCATGATGCTTGCGATGCTGGAATAGATTTGCTTGTGTGTGAAGCTCATTTTAATCCTGTATCTTCATAACGTCCCTCTTGTCTTCCAAAGACACAAGCAGACCGCTAAGACTCGGAATCAAGCTTTTGGCCATTGACGTGCTGTCACTTGAACTTACGCATAAAGCGCAACATTCTGCATTGATGCACTTTGGAAATATATTTATTTCATATCTTGTATTAATAATTCAGAGCCCAGTTCTTAAATGAGTAATTCAGCCCAGTGGCTGCTGCAAACCTTCCAATAGCTCCCTGTTTTTTTTAAGTTTAATTTATTTACCTTTTGCAAGTGTGTGTATTTCACCACTTTTAGCAGTATTGCTTCAAGCACATCCACAAATACAGCATACAGTGCTTCTTATGAACCAATTTAATAGTTGCACGATCCATTAGAAGAAAGCAGTTAAAAGCTTCGCATCTGATACAAGCAAAGTTATCTGCTCATAAATGGGGAGAAAAGACTGTTCAGGACACAGTGTGCGAGATTCACCCTCCTGAATTGTAGCGAGCTGCAGTTGTATCATCTTTAACTGGATATGGCTTTTTGCCTGTTTATGGCCTTTGTTCTAAAGCTAGGAAGCAACATGAGATACAACAGCATTTGTGAAGTCCGAGTTCCCTTTCTCCCCCCACTCCTAAATATATTAATCTTGGAGTGTTACTTTGTCATCTTTTCCCACAGATATTCTTTCAGTGTCTTACGCAGACTCCCATTTCACTTCTGATTAAGGTTAAAGTTGACATTTACTTGAGTGTACCCGGCGTCAACATCAACCTCTTAAGTGCTCAGGAAAAAAACTGTGCATGTTTTATAAAAAGTAGATGCCAAAAATTTTGTTCATCACTTCACTTAATGCCACATGGGTGACTTCTAATGTGAACCTGTAAGGGCCGGCATATTTTATGTGAGCACCATGTTACTGAGCTTTTAAACTGAAATTTCAGTTTTCAGCATGCGTTCTTCCAAAGTGACAGCGGAGGTTTTAGGTCAGTGCAACTGGTTCCCTCGCACTGGGTGCTGAGCGGAGGGCACCCCATAAACACTTGCCCGGCTATGGGAAAGAGCTATAAGGGCTCTGACAGGGTCCTAGAGTCCTTCCACCTCCTTCCCAAAGCCTAGTTAGTTCTTACCCAGCTTTGGGAAGGAGGTAGATGGGCTTTGAACCCTGCTGGACCTTAAGACGTTAAGACTCTACTGGCTGATGAAGAATCTCCGAAACAGGGCCTTGTCTTGGCATACTATCTGGCATATAAATTTCAAGAAATAAGAGACTTGAAAAGCTTGAATCTTTCAATCACCAGTTCTACACAATTATACCCTTGTGGCCTGAGTTCTTATTTTTCTACAAATTTCTGCATTGCTTCTATCAAGAACTCCAACTTCTTTGACCATTAACTGAAGGCAAATGAGCATAATGGTCACAAATCCAATACATTCAGGATTGGCAGAGTCCATAAAAATCTAGTTGCAGCACTTACAATAAAACTTACATTACTTATAATAAGACTTTAACACTATAGCACACAGTACAGAACACCAGAACAAAGAGACGGAAAAGAGAAAGTAAAGTGAAGTCCAGGCTCCTTCTGGCCTATTATAGTCAGCGTGACCTTGACAGAAAGATAACAGAACCAATTTAAACCAGCTTCCCAGAAGATATAACCCAAACAAGAACCTTCTGCAAGATTCTCTCACGCAGAAAGAAACTTTCCAGAACACTCCTGAATTAACCAGAATAGGAAAGATCTCTACTCATCATACTTTCTGTACTAAGAAATGCAAACTGACAAGGACGGCTGATGGGGAGGGCGCCAAATTTTGGCCTAGTTTAGGGTGCCACAGTACTAAATTCCGCCACTGAAAGTATGTATGTTAAACATGTTAGATGTATTTTTCCAGAGTGATGATGTTGCATCACATCGCATTGCAGAAGGAATAGCAAGAGGAGATTGCATCCCAGACTAACGTTGATATAGGCAAAGCTAATTTGGGAGGTTTTTTTTTTTTTTTTTTTGCTCTTGGTGCGTGTGCACCAACGTTTATTGAATTTGTCAGAATACTCGATAAGCTACTTGCTCCTGCAGCAACCATATTTCTTGACTTCTGTAGGCTTGTGTAACGAAAAGACCCTTGCTTACGTCTTCTCACTACGCCCTCTCTATTTATTAAAAGAACTAACAGGGATTGTTGAGGTAAACCTAACCTCCCACTTATCCCTTTAGCCTTTTCGGTAAACCCTCTAGCCTTTGAAGGTTTTTTACCAAATAAAAGAGAGGTCCTTTCCAGCCTCAAACGTGACTAGGTACGCTATTAATCCTGAGCTATATGAGAAACTCCCCCTTGTGTCCAGTAACAGGGGTCTAACCTCTATAGAACCCCTACTGACAAGCCTGCCTCTTCCCTGAGGTAACTTAGTGACAACCTGGGTCGTTTCTCCCTTTTTAGCCCCCTCAGCGACCTTCGTACTCACTACCTTTCCGTTCCTGTTTGAGGGAAAGTATAGTCTTTTAAAAGGTTATTCCCCACCTGGGCCTTTCATGTACTTTGGCTGGATAGTAATTCAGACGACTTTCATGTTTGGCACTTTAAAGATGCGATTTCTTTATTGTTTGAAAGCGTAATGGTTGCAGTCAGGCTTAGCGTGTACAGACTTAATTTTCAGAGTAAATATCTTTGTTTTTATACATATAACCAATAACACTACATCTCCCTAACCTAAACCTACTCTCACAGCTTCTTCTCCTACACCACCCCACACTCCCTTTTCCAAGCCCCTTCTCAACTGAACTAACGGCTGCTCATTCTCCTCCAACAGTCAGCCGCCCCCCCCTCATGGAATGTTCAGTCATTCCAGGCTTGAGACTGATTTAACCCATGATGGTTTGGGGTAAAACAAATATTCTTGTAACACACATTGCAAAACCGTTACAGCTTGTCTCACCATTTCCTGTCTCTTTGTGCCACATCTGTTCTTCCCATGGGTCTTTGTAAAACCCATGCGATGTACGGTAATAATTAGGGTGTTAGACTAGGACCTGGGAAGGTGGGACTCAAATCTCCACTCAGCCATGAAGCTCACTGGGTGGCCTAGGACCAGTCACTGAATCTCAGCCTTACCTACCTCACAAAGTTGTCCTGAAGAGAAGGAGATGGGGAGAGCCATGTATAGCTCTTCGGAGGAAAGGTGGGATGATACATTGAAATGTGTCCCAACTTCTGTCTCTGTACTATGATGCCTGGATGAAAACTCCATGCTGGGTGTTTTTTGACAGCAAGTTATCACTTGCAATGTTTTATTTTGTACACCACATAACGCTCTTAAATTCTGAAGGCAAGAAGAGAGGCATTTCCGAGCACAATTCAAAGTGTTGGTGCTGACCTTTAAAGTCCTAAACGGCCTCGGCCCAGTATACCTGAAGGAGCATCTCCACCCCCATCATTCAGCCCGAACACTGAGGTCCAGCACAGAGGGCCTTCTGGCGGTTCCCTCACTGCGAGAAGTGAAGCTATAGGGAACCAGGCAGAGGGCCTTCTCGGTAGTGGTATCTGCCTTGTGGAACGCCCTCCTTTCAGATGTCAAGGAAATAAACAACTATCTGACTTTTAGAAGACATCTGAAGGCAGCCCTGTTTAGGGAAGTTTTTAATGTTTGATGTTTTATCATGTTTTTTATATTCTGTTGGGAGCCACCCAGAGAGGCTGGGGAAACCCAGCCAGATGGGCGGGAAACAAACAAACAAACAAACAAACAAACAAACAAACAAACATTAGTGCCGCCCCCTCCCCAAGGAGGTTACAGTCTAAAATTTTGGGGAAGTGAGGAAGAGAAACAAGGATAACAAAGGATGAATGTGAGCATGCACTTACAAGTACCAGTTAAGCCTGGTATTTTATCTCTTTATATAATAATAATAATAATAATAATAATAATAATAATAATAATAATAATAATAATAATTTTATTTGTACCCCGCCCATCTGGCTGGGTTTCCCCAGCCACTCTGGGTGGCTTCCAGCAAGCATTAAAATACATTAACACATCACAGATTAAAAACTTCCCTAAACAGGGCTGCCTTCAGGTATTTTCTAAATGTCATGTAGTTGTTGATCCCTTTAACCTCTGATGGGAGGGCGTTCCACAGGGCGGGCGCCACTACCGAGAAGGCCCTCTGCCTGGTTCCCTGTAGCTTTGCTTCTCGCAGTGAGGGAACCGCCCGAAGGCCCTCTGTGCTGGACCTCAGTGTCCGGGCTGAACAATAGGGGTGGATGGGGAAACTGTGGCCCTCTAGATGTGGTAGGACTCCAACTCTTGTCGGCCATGGAGAATGGTTGAGGTTGATGGGAGTTGTAGTCCATCAGTACCCTGAGGACAGCAGGTCTTCTATTCCTGGTGTGCAACGTCTGTTCTAGAGTGTATAGCATTCATTTATTTTGTAAACTTACGTTGTTTTAAACTCCATCTAACCTAGATATGCTGGATGCTTTCAAGCCAGAATATGTGGCTCCTCTGGTTCTTTGGCTTTGCCATGAAAGTTGTCAAGAGAATAGCGGACTGTTTGAGGTAATATCTCTGTATTATCCTTTCCCAGCTACAAATTGTTCACATGGTCAGCTGTGAATCTTTGAGAAATAAGAGTTAAAGTGAGGTACATGCATGTGCAAATTAGGGTGAATAATCAGTGGGGAGTGATACCTGAATTTACACTCCCAATATTGGGTTTGCCTACCCACGTAACAGCTTTCTTGAAGCTAGGAAAATAATATACTTTAAAGATACATGTGAAAAAAACAAAATGCAAAAAATGAAGGGTAATATTCAACCACGTTGTACTCAGAGTATACTTACTGATATTAAAGAACCTCACTTAGCCATGTTAATTAATTGCAGTGGGTCTACTCTGAGTAAATCTTAATTGAATACCACACAAAGAGTACATACTATAGCTGTTTGATGTATTGGCTACATTCTGATTATATCTCAGCTTAATACATAGATAATGAATAAATCTTTTGCTTGCCCATTCAGCTCCCCAGTTCTCGCCTTCACAACAATCAAACCAAGAAGCCTCTTATTAACCATTGTTTCTTGTTCCATCAAAACCGGGAAACTATGATTAGCTGCTTTGGAACAGGCTAGGATGTTCAACCAAGGTTTGAAGCTGGTTTAATATTATGACTTGTTACAAAGTGGTAACCATAATTTCTCATTTCAGACAAAGCAGGCGATGATAGTTAATTAGAAGCTTCTTGATTAGATTAGCTGGGAAAGGAGGACTGAAGAGGTTGAGTGGGTGGGCAAAAGACTCATATTCATATAATCTCCTTATTAAACCAAGATATGATCATCTGAATTGGGCTATTGTTGTCATCCCTATTGAAATGAAACATACTGCTCTCTCCAGTATGGCTAGAATTACAGTTCTGTCACTGCTTGCTTTTTGAGGTTATATTAACTTTTAAAATTTTATATTGTAGGTCGGAGCTGGATGGATTGGAAAACGTAAGTGGTCTTGTACAATCTGGTCTAGTAGGTACTTGCAAAGAATCTGAATTTAATACGAAATGAAATCTTTTATGTTGTCATAAAATAGAATATGGAAACTTTAATTTGTTGCCTATTAAGCATAGTGGACCTTTATGCCGATCCTTTGGAATTATACAAAGGGGTATATTTAGCCATTTTTAAACTACTTTAGCAGTACCACGTTTTGGTAAGTAACTGTGGATTGAGCCCACATTTATACTACAAAGGCATATAGTATTTATTAAGAACAACCCAATAATCCCTCCAACGTGTTTTAAAAGGGCATATAGTGGGGCAGTTTGCCGTACATTCATGAAACAGTTCCTCACAAACTCCATCTCTCTGCACCCTTTACAGGTGTTTTATGGGCACCTGCTGTTTTTGGTAACTGAGGGCAAGTGATGGTGTGTTTTTATCAGATCTTATTTGAAATTGAATAAGGTGCTTTTATCATCCTTACAACTACTGTTCTCTTTAAGATTTCAAAATGATGCAAGCTATGAACACAGATAAACAAAATGGCAAAAAGCCATATTCCGCGAAGCTCTCCTACTTAAAGGTCTGAGCAAGAATTTCTGCTCTACGTGGGGGGTCTGAATGATGTAAAAATCAGGTTCCATTCTTGGCAGGGAGCGATAATCTAGACTTTTGTTTTGATGGGAAAAGCTACTACTTTTACAAGGAAGCAGTGGTCCTGCAGTTTCAACAGTTGATGGCTATCTCTTCCTATCACTGTTTGCTTAGTACGCTGGGAGCGATCGCTAGGAGACATTGTCAGACAGAAGAACCAGCCGATGACACCAGAGGAGGTGCAGAATAAATGGGAGAAGATCTGTGACTTCAGTAATGCCAACAAACCTCGAACTATCCAGGGTATGTGTGGCGTTCAGCCCAAAATGCGGGACCGCATTTAAAGAGTTAAAGGGTTTAGTCAGTTAGAACCTTAGGGGGCGGAGTTAGAAGAGTATATAAACCCGCCCCAGGGAGTGTTAAGGCAGTTAGAATTAAGTTAGGGTTAAGTCTGAGTTAGAGTTGGTTGAGAGGTGGAGAATTTACAGATAGAGGGGGCTGTGAAGAGAGAAGGGAGAGCTAGGAAGAGGTTAGGAACTGTTAGGAACTGTTAATATACAAGATAACAAGCAAAGGAAAAACCATTTATTGTGAAACCATATACTTAAGTGTTGTACTTTAATAAACACCATTTTGTTCTAACGTTCTCCTCGCCTGAAGTGAAGTAAATCATTACCAGGCATACTGGTTGGTGGCAGTGAGTAAATAACCGTGGTAGGTGCAGGTACCAACGGACCATGAAATGTCTGGAGGTCCTGTATAGGTGAAGGTAACCGCCACAGTATGGGCACTTAAAATTCACTATACTTTCTCAAATAATTGTGTGGTCTTCTTTTCACTGAAGAACCAATTTTATTCTTTTTTTTAAAAAAAAATCACCCAGCTAAACATCATGGTACATGACTCATGTTGCACTTTTGGAAGTGTCAGGTCTTATCATAATTCATATTAAGGGAAAACATGAAACTCTATTTCTTTCCCAGGAGTTTCCTAGCTTTCTTGAAGAGTAGTCTTAGTATTTGACACTTGTGCTTGGGTTCTGATGGATTGGAGTAGTCTGGCAGTGAGACTCTTAGGAGCTCAGTTTGCACTAGGGCTGAGAAATATATTGATATATTGTCCCAAACCGGTTTGAAGTCCATATTGTGATATTGGTTTCATAATTTTTGACCTGGCAATATATCGTGAATCATGAGGTTTGTGTGTGTGTGCTATGCAAAAATCACGTGGGGAAAACCGTGAAGCCAGCCAATGTTACATAGTTCCATCCTTATTTCAGACACTGTTCTATATCAGAATATTGAGATATTTAGCTAGTGATATATCATGATGTTGAAAACCAGATATTGCAAAGCCCTAGTTTGTACCTGTGACGAACAAATTGGTGGAGCTAAAATAATCAGATTTGGCAATCAGAAGATATGGTATTCGGTATTTTAACATTGCAAGTAGACTTCTTCATTTCAGAGCATATACTCTTGATTCTAGGAATTGAAAGCAGCAACAGACAAATGAAACATTTAGGAGATCTCCCCCCCCCCCAACTCTTAAATACAAATTGTACAATGCTAAGTCATACTTGGAAGAGACTTGATGGGCCTTTAATTTTGTCAAAATCAGGAATGCTACCCCTTTTTAAGGGACTGTTCATACCTGATTCCAGTGAAGGTTATTTTTGATGATATATTTATGAGTGGTGGTCTAGTTGACCAGATCCTTGAAAGTTCAGGTTTTAGGTTTTACCCTTCAGCATCATCATAGGCTCAGTTGTAGACCGTGTTGAAGTTTGCAACCAAGTTATCTTCTAATAGTGTGGAGGCTCATGGCTACTAACTAAAAATAAAAAGTGGAGTTCTAGCTACACATCCCAGCCTCTCTCAAAATAGCTTATTAATATGCCCCCCGCTACCGGTACAGCCTTAACAGATGATGCTAACACAGGGATGCCAACTACTAAAGACTAAGGGAAGAGCAGTTGGGTAGATTTAGAAGGAGAATAGGATGCTCTCCTCTCTTGATCCCTCGGTTAAGTCCAGTCAAAGATGACTATGGGGTTGTGGTGCTCATCTCGCTTTCAGGCCAAGGGAGCCAGTGTTTGTCCACAGACAGCTTTCCGGGCCATGTGGCCAGCATGACTTAACCGCTTCTGGTGCAACGGGACACCATGACAGAAACCAGAGCGCCCGGAAATGCCATTTACCTTCCCGCCGCAGTGGTACCTATTTATCTACTTGCGGTGGCGGACTTTCGAACTGCTAGGTTGGCAGGAGCTGGGACAGAGCAATGGCAGCTCACCCCGTCGCAGGGATTCGAACCACCGACCTTCCGATCAGCAAGCCCAAGAGGCTCAGTGGTTTAGACCACAGCGCCACCCACATCCCAGCAGACACTGTAAGCCATACGATCCCCCTAGTGCAGCACCAGATTTTTTTTGCCAAGCACTCATTTCTCAAACTAGAGAAGTCACCCCGACTTCTCTCCTCCATCCCTGTGGTCTCTAGATGTGGGAATTGACCATAATGTTGTTACTATTTTCCCTATGGGCTGAGCGGCTGATGGCTTGTACATAAAAATAATAATATAAGTATGCATTGAATATTCTGATAGAATAAACTCCACCCAGGAGTTACTCTATTTTACTTGCTGAAAGTTAAACTAGTTGTTAACATTCCAAGGGGACTATAGCATGCTTGATCCAGTGTGCTGTTACATTTTTCTGCTGGGTGAAGAATTCAGTTATGTTCTTGGCTGTGGTTTGGATGAGAACGTGCCTTTGATTAATCTCTCATCTGTGAGAATTAGCAGAGGGGCTGGTAAAATGCTGCTGATATCTGACATCCTAATTCATTTAATTTTTCAGTGGAACGACATTAGAAAATTTCCCTCGGTAAGAAAGCCCCTTTCCTTAGTGCCTCAAGGCACCGAACTGTTAAGTAAGGAAAACTAATTAGAGTATTCACATTAAAAAAAAATGAAAGCTATGTTACTTTATATCTGCAAGTTCAAGCTGTCCCCGGAGATTTCATTAAAAACTATTACCAGCATTAATGTAAGTAATTTGATGCTGTGAAAAGCTATTATATGCTAAACTATCATATATAATTATACAAAAAAAATGCCAATTAGTGTAATCATTTACCTATCATTTGCGAGAATAGCCTAGAATTAGAACCACAAAATGTGGCTTATAATGGGGTGTGTGGCTATTTAGATGCTGAGTGTGTAGGCCTGATTTTCATTTACCCCAGATTAAAAAGCACTGAAATTTGAGCTGTATCATTTTCAAAAAGTGATTTCTTCCTCTGTAATGATCTTACTCTAATTTGGCTTAGGTCTTAGTCGAGGAAGGGCAAAACGAGAGGTTTTTTGTGTATCTTTGGCTGGAGTTACAGCATATTTGCCTCCAAACATTATTAAAGAAACTAATAATGAATTCTAAATTAATTTATGCTTGACCCCCCACCATTTAGATTGAAGCTGATTCGATAGCCGGTCCTCTAATGACCTTCCAAATTTATTGAGGCAAAAAGTTTGGGCGGCAGTATGCCATGTTGGTTTGTACATGGCAAATGAAGTTTTAAAAGCCTTCTAGGCTCTGATGTTCACCTGGCAGCTTCTGACAAGCCACTCAGTGCTTGTTCAGGCATTTGCCTAAATATGTGAAGCATTAAACTGGGATAGGGGTAAAAGGTAAAGGACCTCTGACAATTAAGTCCAGTCTCAAATGACTCTGGGGTTGCGGCGCTCATCTCGCTTTACTGGCCGAGGGAGCTGGCGTTTGTCCACAGACAGTTTTTCCGGGTCATGTGGCCAGCAAGACTAAGCCGCTTCTGTCGAAACCAGAGCAGCGCACGGAAACGCCGTTTACCTTCCCGCCAGAGCGGTACCTATTTATCTACTTGCACTTTGACGTGCTTTTGAACTGCTAGGTTGGCAGGAGCAGGGACCGAGCAACGGGAGCTCAGCCCGTCGGAGGGATTCGAACTGCCAACCTTCTGATCGACAAGCCCTAGGCTCTGTGGTTTAACCCACAGCGCCACCCGCGTCCCTAGGGATAGGGGTACACCCCCCAGGTCCCACCCCATGTGTCCAGCTGCTCTTCAGATCTTCACACAGTTAGCATGCAGGTCTGAAGGTTTTCAAGCATGTTTGAGGACGTCCAGAAACTTCCCTATCCGTCCAAATCCTGGCTTCTCAGGGTTTCTTGTTGTGGGAAGAGTTTCGAAGCATGTTTAAACCCTTTCAGACCTTTCTGCTAATTGTGGGGAGGCCTAAAGTGTAGCTGGCATGCTTGGGGACATGGAGGGCAAGGCTTGCGTACACTTCACTGCTCTAGTCCTCGGTTTAATGGCCCGTCTTGTTTCCTCATGAAGGGACCAGGCCCTTGACAAGTAGAGGTCGACAGAGAAGCATTGTACACCTACCTTCCAAAAACTGAGCATTGCTGTTGGTTGGGAGAAGGATGAGGTACAGGGAGGGAGGCATGGCATGGGCAGGATTATTGGATTGGCGCTGCTACTGTGCTGGCACTACTGCCCACCCATTTCCCTCTTTGGAACTGGCAGAGACGCTCAGTGTTCAGGAGGCTGGCAAAAGATAGAAAAAAAGAGAAAGAGAGAGAGGGAAACACACACAGACACACACACACTTTTCAAGTTTATATATTCCACTAATTTTATACATTTCACTAATTTTACAATCATTTTGACGTTTCAAAACTTGACTTCCTTCCCCCTCTTTCTGCGGTTCCTTAAATTAATTTTTAATATCTTCTGCATATCCAAATTAACTTAATTTGCTCATTTATTCATCTTCTTTAAATATACGCTCTTATGAAGCTGCAGGTTATTACAATGATCCTGCCAATATTTTTATCTGTTTACAATTTATCTATAAATATTCAAGAAACCATTTCCATTCTTTTATAATAATAAAAAAATGTTATCTTGATTTTTTATTCTTCCAGTAAGTTTCGCCATTTCTGCATATTCCATAAGTGCTTGTATCCATTCTTCCTTTGCTGGGACTTCTGCTTCTTTCCATTTTGGGGCAAGTAACATTCTTGCCGCTGTAGTAGCATATACATGAATGGATTTCTATACATTTTAGGTAGTTCTGTCCCTATAATTCCCCAAAGAAAAGCTTCTGTTTTTTTTTTTTTTAACAAAGGTTATTTTAAACATCCTTTTCATTTAATTATATATTATTTGCCAGTAAGACAGTTGCGCGTTGGCTGCCACTGAGAAGAAAGAGAAAATGCTAGGTGAAATTCAAACCACTATTCCCAAGGTATAGCTGTAGCCATCATACTGCATTGCTAGTTCTGCTGTATAGCTCCTTTTGGGAAGAACAGTGATTTAATAGATACTTTTAATAATCATAATAATAATGCTCGTGTCTGGCTTTTGCCTAATGCACCAGTAGCACTTCTAACATAGTGTATGGAGTTGGGTTACTGCTATTTTTTTACTTGTCAGACTGTTAATGCCCAGGCTTGATAACCGCCACAGGGCACTTAAGTTTCAGGCAATTCATGTAATCCAATTTCCTTAGCATCTTGGTTGGAGACACTGGAAGTGTGACCTTGCATAACACAAGTTCCTCAGCCTATTCAAGTGCTAAAATATCATTGCAAATCTAATGCTGGAGGTTGGGACTGGAGTTTCCTATGCCAGACAGCAGAAGGTCAGCGCTCTGTGCTATTGCAGTTCTCCCCCCGCCCCTTTTCTTCTTGTTTGTGTTCCCTGTGAGAATTAATATATAGCAAAAGATACTCACAAGAAGCGGAGAAGGAAATTGCATACCAGACAATCGGTAGGCCTAGAGAGATAGAATAGGTGACAGATTGCTATTTGCACCAGAAGTTGTGCTTTTGAATAATACTAGAAGGAGTCATAGCTTACTGAGAGACCAAATGCTTGGCATCAAAGAAGGCTGCAAGTTCAATCATTGACATCTGCAGGTAGGGTTGGGAGAGACACCTGTCTGATCTCCTGGAGATTCACTGCCATTTTTTTATTATTATTATAATCTTTATTGGTTTTTACACATAAAGACATATATACATATACAAACAAACATATAACTACCTAAAAACATACATATAGTTTCCAACCTTATATAACATATAACAATTTCCCATTGACTTCCAATCCTCCTTGTTATATCTGTCTTTATTCAAACTTTAGTATTTCACATTTTCGTTCTTTCTTCTCTTATAAATATCCATATTCCTAAATTCAAACCTACCAATCTAATGGTACATAATATATACAACTTATTCCCATACATTTAATATTTACAATATTACAGTATAATTTGAAGTATTACTTTTCCTATTCTTCTTTCAGATTTTTTAATTTACCTTTCACGCTATAAGGTTTTTCACCAAAAATTTACTGTGTTTTACAAATCTTATCTATATAGACCATATACTTTCCCCATTCGTTTTGAAAGGTTTCCTCGCCTTGTTGCCTGATCTTCATTGTCAATCTCACAATCTCCATATATTCAGTTAGTTTTTGTTGCCATTGTTCTACAGTTGGGATTTGTTGTTGTTTCCACACCTGTGCCAACAGTAGTCTCGCCCCCGTCGTTGCGTGCATAAATACTTTTTGGTCATTTTTACAGATGTCCTCGCCTACCATTCCTAACAGGAATGCCTCTGGTTTTTTCTCAAATGTATATCTATAGATCTTCTTTAATTCATTATATATACTTTCCCAATAGGGTTTAATTTTATCGCAAGCCCACCACATGTGAAAGAAATTTCTAGATTCACTGCCATTTAATGGAGATAATACTAGATGAGCCAGTAGTCTGGCACAGATGCAAGGCAGCTTATTGTGTTCTGAAGTTATATGTGGGGAAAAGAATAGAAGTTGATAGAGATGCTAAACACAGAAAAAAAAACCTTAGACCTTTGATGTAAGTACTGGAAGACTAAAAATATACCAGCTTTGGAAGAGGTGTTCAAATACTTTGTGGTGCTAAGCTGATACCTGGAAGCATTTTTAATTTGCCAGTTCAAGTACACTTTCTCCTGTGTCTCGATTGCTAAGTTAACACTGATTGTTTCTGATTTTAATTTAAGCAATATTTAAAGGATAGTGGGGCAGATTTCGAGAGCTCTTTTTGCAAACTGTTCTCCAAACTGTCCACTCTTTTAAACAGTTAGCAGGTTGTGAGGGAAGGGGGGTGTTTGGGGTGAGGTGTGCTGTGGGTGACAGTCCTAAAATGGCTGCCATGGGGGCGGGGAGGTGTCGCAACTCCGAATGAAGGTGGTGGGATGTGCTGCATAACACAAAATAGCTGCTACATCTAAAAGAGCGCCCACGGGGGTGGGGAATCATAGGACCACGTAATCGCACTGGCATGGCCCCCCGCCATCAATGGGGAAAAAGGCATCCACACCAGCCACCACCATTCTTGCTCACAGAAACAAGAGAGCCAGTGTGGTGTAGTGGTTAAGAGCGATAGACTCGTAATCTGGTGAGCCGGGTTCGATTCCCCGTTCCTCCACATGCAGCTGCTGGGTGACCTTGGGCTAGTCACACTTCTCTGAAGTCTCTCAGCCCCACTCACCTCACAGAGTGTTTGTTGTGGGGAAGGAAGGGAAAGGAGATTGTTAGCCACTTTGAGACCCCTTCGGGTGGTGATAAAGTGGGATATCAAATCCACACTCCTCCTCCTCCTCTCCCTCCCCCCTCCCCCCTCTTCTTCTTCTTCTTCTTCTTCTTCTTCTTCTTCTTCTTCTTCTTCTTTACATCTTTCCTCTGTTGAAAACAAGGAAGGGTTGGTGTCCAATTATGTAACCCAGCAAAAAGTCGGCATGTTTAAGGGGAGATGGGTTGTTCTATGTTGCAGAGGCCAAGCCAGTGGAAACAGGAACTGAGCAGAAAGAGCAAATCGTATCTCATATTGTGGATTTTTGGAGGGATATTTACTGAGACCTTTCACAGGCCCTGTAGGAAGTACAGCCGCACCTTGGATCCCGAACGCCTTGCCAGTCGAACGTTTTGGCTCCCGAACACCGCAAACCCGGAAGTGAGTGTTCCGGTTTGCAAACATTTCTTTGGAACCCAAACATCCGACAGGGCTTCCGCGGCTTTTGGTTGGCTGCAGGAGCTTCCGGCAGCCAATCAGAAGCCATGCTTTGGTTTCTGAACGTTTTGGAAGTTGAATGGACTTGTGGAACGGATTCCGTTCGACTTCCAAGGTACGACTGTACTGGCAGGCACTGGAGCCCACAGGCAGCATATTGGGAACCTCTATAATTAATAGTTGAGGGTTTGCATTAACAAGTAAAGCATGCGAATGGTTATGAGGCACTGTGTTAACTTCAAGAATAAGGGACTTCCCCAAAAGTGAGGTTGAAGTGCCATGTTAGCATTTTGTGACGGTTGTATTTTTGCTTGGAACGAAGCTGTGGAAAGACTTATTTTTTTTGGTGTGTGGTTTCAAAACCATTTCCAGCTGGTCCTCGACCGTAATAAAATTTATTATAAAAAACCATTTCCCCTCTGTATTTCCAGAATCAGTCAGCATGCTGAATGATGTGTTAAGTCAAATAGAATCCCAAGATGTCTCCCCCAATCCCACAAGCTACAGTGCATCAAGATCCTCCACAGGCTTTGACCCTGTAAGTAAAAAAATGCTTCTGCAAGGTACTTGGCTTGAAGATATTCTGTTGCCTGGAGCCAGGAAAAGCTACTGTGACACATGAATCGGAAGATGCAGTGTACTGTCTCAAAAGGTCAATTTTAAAATGTGAGCTGGAGAAGGCACTGCTCCCCCCCCCCACTGTTCCCTTGTACACTATTCCATAGTGTAAAGTAACATTTATGAGAACTGATTAGACTAGAGAATTTGCTACTTCTCCTCCGAAGAATCCAGACACTCTAGTTCTGCAGGTTTGCTAGTCAGGTCTAATTTCTCTAGGCATTGGTCTGTAGGGCAAAGTAACATCTCTTTCAAAAAGTTAAAAATAAATGGTCCCTCTGTTTCGTTTTGTACCGCAGCTGCTAAAATCTAGCACCACATTTCTCTTTAAGTGTGTGTATGTGTGCAGCAAACATGCATTTTGAAAAGCTTGGCATAATTTGTGGACAAAGATATGTGCTGCCTTAAGGTTATTTGTCCCTAATGGGCTGCTGTCTCACTGGGGAAAGGGGAAGGCTGTAAGATTTTTTTCTTCCTATTTATATTTCAGCCATACATCTGAACCCATAAAAGTTATTAGACTGTGAAACAAATGAGCATCTTATAAATTGGAAGCAGCGATGGGCGTCATGTGACACTCGTAGATGTTGTTGGATGTTCAACTCCCAACAGACCCAGCCAGCATGGCCAGGGGTCAAAGATTATGGGAATTATGGTTCCACCACATCTGGAATGGCTACAGACTCCCATCTCTGGTTAATACACATTTGTATTTATTTTATTTTATTTTTAGCATGCATATGGCCTGAGAGAAAATCCAATGTCTTCACCTTTTATAACAGCTTTCTCTCTTTGCCTCGAGGTGCTTCTCGTTCACCAAAGACGACTTGTTAATCACTCTGAGCTTGCTTTTGGTAGGAACAGAACATCTAAATTAATAATACTAATGTGCGCTCCTGTTTTCAATACCCGCAGTCGCAGAGCATTGGCCAGAAGCTGCCTTCAATGTCTTATGAGTACAGTCACTTGCAGCCCATCTTGTATGCACTTGGCGTGGGCATGTCGACAAAAGATCCGGACCACCTGAAATTCCTGTTTGAAGGAAGCGAAGAGTTTTGCTGTCTTCCAAGCTTTGGAGTTATACCAGCTCAGTCCTCTATGCTCGATGGTGGATTGTCTAGCGTTCCAGGACTTAATATTGATTTTACTAAGGTGAGTGTGAGCCACAACAATTGAATTGATTTTATGTATCAAACTGTTAGCAAATAAAACAGCATGCATAGCAGATGCAGATTTAGCAACGGAGGGGAAATTTTTTGGATATGCTAAAATCTAATGCATTAATCATCAGTAGTAAACATGGAGTCAATATAGCTTGGCTTTGAAATGAAGCAGCCTGCTTTGCCCTCATTTGCTGTTGCCCCAGATGATACATTCCCTTAAAACGTTGGACAGTGATGAAAACTAGAACCTAGCAAGCCCAGCTGACTGCAACACATGGCAAATTCCAAATGCCAGTGGTGAAGAAATACGGTACTTGTTACCTCCTCAATATCTCAACAGTCCAATGTCAATCACGATACAAAGGAGAAACAAAGAAACTGAAAATAATGTACTATGCATTTCACTTGCATTAGAGTAGGGAAACTATGGTCCTTCCAGATATTGCTGGACTACATTTCCCATAATTCCTCACAATTGGCCAGTCTGACTGGGGCTGAAAGGGTGTGTGACTCTAGCGGTATTTGGAGGGCCTAAGGGAGTGGGTGGCGCTGTGGTCTAAACCACTGAGCCTCTTGGGCTTGCCAATCGTAAGGTTGGCGATTCGAATCCTTGCGATGGGCTGAGCTCCTGTTGCTCGGTCCCAGCTCCTGCCAACCTAGCAGTTTGAAAGCACACCAGTGCAAGTAGATAAATAGGTATCGCTGCGGCAGGAACGTAAACTGCATTTCCCTGCACTCTGGCACTCGTCATGGTCCTCTGTGCGCCAGAAGCGGTTTAGTCATGCTGGCCACATGACCCGGAAAGCTGTCTGTGGACAAACGCCGGCTCCCTCGGCCTGAAAGCGAGATGAGCACTGCAACCCCATAGTCAAATTTGACTGGACTTAACCATCCAGGGGTCCTTTATCTGAAAGGCCACAGATTCTTCACCGCTAACTTGCATTGTGTTTCTCCTATGGCCCATGAGAGGCCTGGGGACAGCATCCAGAGACTTCAAACCTTCTTCTTTAATAGTTAAAGGGCAAAGATAATGTTAATGACCGCTCCCCACCTCAAATGGGGGGCACTTTATGTGGGGTCGCGCGCAGCCACCTGATCCTACACAATCCCTGGTAGTTCAGCCTGGCTTCACTTCCCCAAGCTGGAGGTTCCCTCCTAACCTCAGACAGTTAGGCAATCCCACCCGGGGATGTGTTGCGGGGGGAGTTGACCAGGTAGGGTTAGGACCGCCCTGCACACACAATAGAGGGTGGAACTTACCTGGGAATCCTCAGTTGGCTCCAGAGCTTACTCTTTATTTTAAAAAGGGCAGCAGTTTTCTGACAGCAGTGCAAATGATGCAAATTTATGTCTTATTATAGGTGTTACATGGTGAACAATATTTGGAGCTGTATAAACCTCTGCCAACATCGGGTAGGACTTCAGCACACCTAATTAATTTGTGTGTGTGTGTGTGTGTGTGTGTGTGTGTGTGTGTGTGTGTATAAAATCACATATATGGTGCAGCACTCTGGTGTTGTTTTTACCAAGAGTAATTAGTATTATTCTTCATGATCTCTGTACAGTTTCACGTGGAGTTTCTCTACCTGCAAAAAACAGCCCTCACCCCATTCTTTATCCAGGGAGCTGATTCTCATATCCTCTCCCTTCAAGGGGAGGTTTTTATTGCATTCTGCATGTGTCAGGGGCCAAGGCTCTGTTCTCACCTTCCAGCTCAGTTCTCACTATTTAGTATGTTCTACAATATACCTGATCCAAAATTCAAAGCATGCCATGCTTTTCTTGGGTGTGTGGGGTTTTTATATTGCAAACTTTAGCTATTGATTTTCTTGGGAGTCCTGTAAGTATTTCTGTATTACTTCTGAGTCATTTCTTTTTCTTTTTTTTCAATTTTAGGAAAACTAACTTCGGTGGCCACTATTGCTGACATCCTAGATAAAGGCTCAGGAGCACTTATTCTCTTGGATGGTAACTCTCCTACTATGTGTTAAGAGCAAATGGGCAGAGAAATGAGTCTTTAAAATGGAATGAACCTTCCTAGCGGTGCCTTGAAGCCATCTCGGAGGAAGGCTTTGTAACAGCTGCTGGAATCTTGTCTTGCCTTGAGGGCAATTTCAACATTATCTGGGTTTGCCACGCATCTAAAGACATAACATACATGAACTGGCCTCGATATTTTGCCAACCTAGTTTAAAACCCCAAAGAGTGGTTAGTGTGTTTGTTTGTGCATGTTCTGGAATGCAATATAGGTTTAGGATATAAGAGTTCTGTTGTTTTCCCCCTGAGTGAAGACTTTGTGGGGCCTACCACTCCCCACAGCCAATCCCATATTTATTGTATTTACTCTGTATTCACATAGCTCGTATTTTATTTCAAATATCCCTATGGCACTCTTTAGTAGAGATTTCTAATGCAGCTTGTCATGTAAAACAGCAGAATTGCAGGAAATAGAGGAGCGTGGGTGAAGATAATCTCAAGACAAGTGAAGCAAGGCATATAACCAGCTTATATTAAATGACAAAAGCCCAGGGAAATGAAATTGTCTGTGTATGGGCCCAAACTTAACTTCAGAAGGTAGGGGGACATGGAGGAAGACCCCTTAGAAAATGACCGCAAGGTTCAGGCGGCCTCATGCGGTTAATAAACTTGGGTCAGGGCAGTGAAAAGGAGGGAAATTTCAGTAGTTTTTAGACAGAAGCAGGTCTTTTTTTCAGCCAGAACTCAGTTCTGTTCCGGCACCTCTCAGGTGGGCGCCATTGCCATTCTAAGCGAATGAGGGAGATGTCCATGGTGAGTTCTGGCACCTCTTTTTCTAGAAAAATAGCACTGGGCAGAAGGAATAGAGTAAAAGAACTATGTAGCTCTTCTCACCCAGTTCCCTGAAAATTGTAAGTCAAAAATTCTCCGTTGATTTCTTAGTTTCGCTCAACACTACATGCTGTAAACAGAGCCGCAGCTAATACCCTGCAGTTACATCATTATGGGTTGTATTTTAAGAAAGGAGGGTATGTTGTTTGCAATTAAACTAAAATACTTCTGTTTTGGCCTGATCTTGTCTAGTCAACACATACTCTGGAAAGGACCTCTTGTGCTATAATCAGTTCTCTGTCTTTGTTGTCGGAGCTGGCGGTTTTGGCGGGAAACGCTCATCTGAGAAAGCCAAGGTAATATGACCTTTAAGTTGGGCAACATGGGTAATTTGTGAACGAATTCAAAATGTATTTTGAACCAGGGATAGACAGCCTAAAGCCAGAGCATTCCAAATTGTGTGTCGGCTACAGTACGTAGGTGTGTCGCGCGGACGCTCCCTACGCTCCTCCTGGGGCTGGAAAGGGGCTAGTTTAACTTCCGGTTTGCTAGTAAAACTGAATTACTGTGTTGCGAAATGTTGCATGTCTAAAAAGTCTGTCACCAACATGAAAAGTTTGGCCTAAGGCCTGGAACCTGAATGTGACCCTCTAGATCTCTCTTGCCTGGCCCTCAGAACTCTGCCTAGGCCAACATCCCTCAGGAGGGATTATCAAGAGCGTGTGGGATTGTGTGTAGAAACCACTGGTCCCAACCCTATAGGGCTGAGGTGTCTGACCCCCTCCATATCTGACCCCCTGGTCAGAAGCCCTCAAGGTTGAGGGGGTGGAGGAGGCCAAGTGCTGCACAGCTTCAGTGGCCAGCTCCTTCTGAGCGAGAGAGAGAGAGAGAGAGAGAGAGGAGGAGCCGCTGGCCATTGAAGCCGTGCCGTTCCGAGCTCCTCACGATGATGTGATGTCACACGTGCATGATGTCACACACATGGAATGCACGATGTACACATGACACCACACGCACCCCCGCTGCACACATGATGCCATACGCGTGACATCACTTTGGCTCCCCTCCCCCACTGAATTTTCTTCCAGCTCAAGTCATGCCGTCTCAATAGCCATCTCCTCCCCTTTTCCTAAAACCTTCTGAGGCACGGGTGACCTGTTCATGCCTGGAGGACTCGCAGGCCTCATGATTAACTCCTCATGATGATGATGATGATGATGATGATGATTTAAAAAAAATATTGATACTTATTCAGAGAGATACAAAAATACATGCCCATTACAAAATATATTTTTATAATCTGCTGATATAAAACAATTACTTAGTCTAAGAAAAAAAGAGAGAACAAGGGCAGAAAGGAGAAAAGACAAGGAAAGGGAAAACCTAAAGAAAGAGAAAAAGAGAGAAAAAGATTATAGAAAGATAAAGAAGAATAAAAGGAATTTCGGCTCTCTGCTACAGCTAAATAGAGTATTTACTCCTTAAGATCCAAACACCCTATCTTAAACCAGTATTTTTTCAGTCTTAAAATCCAGCTATGTCAAGTTCGTTTTTCCTTTCACGCGAAAAGTCCATAAGAAATTTCCAATCCTTTGTAAATGTCAGTAATGTTTTTTCTCTAATTAGACATGTTAACTTCTCATCCACCTCAGCCAAGTCCAATAGTTTTATCAGCCATTCTTCTATAATGGGCAAGGCTGTATCTTTCCACCTTTGTGCATATGGCAAAAGGCAAGAGAAGTTCTTGAGCATCTTTGAGAGTGACCATTTCCATGAAGGAACATAGAATTGGCCTAGCAGCCATTGAAAACTGTATTCCCTATGCTGCTTGGCATTAAAACGTACTCCGTTTGAGCATCTGGGCTTGCAGTAGTAGTCTCAGCAGTTTTGGCTGGTGGTGCCTGGCTCCTTTAGAAAGACGAGTCTCGAAACTGAGTAACATACAAAACAACCAGACATAAAATGTCACTAAGAACAGGGGCATAGTGCTTATTTATCTTTATTTCCAGGTCACGGTGAACCCACCCAACAGACCACCAGATGCTACTGCCATGGATCTCACTACAGGAGATCAGGTAAATAGTTTAAAGGTAAAGGTACCCCTGACCGTTAGGTCCAGTCGCAGACGACTCTGGGGTTGCGGCGCTCATCTTGCTCTATAGGCCAAGGGAGCCGGCGTTTGTCCGCAGACAGCTTCCGGGTCATGTGGCCAGCATGACTAAGCCGCTTCTGGTGAACCAGAGCAGCGCACGGAAATGCCGTTTACCTTCCCGCCGGAGCGGTACCTATTTATCTACTTCAGGGGTGTCAAACTCAAATTCATCGGGGGCCGCATCAGCAGTTTGGTCACCCTCAAAGGGCCGGTTGTATCTGTAGGACTATGTGTCCACTCTTTATTATCATAAATTATTGTCACTGCATTCAATTATTACTGTTTTTTGTAATAATGTAAGTAATAACATGCATATACATGCATACACACATAGCTAATGTACACACACACCCCGTGGAGGGCGCAACACGGTATGCCTCCCCGCCTTCCACTCGCGTGCCCGCGGCCATTTCTCGCGTGCCCAATAACTACCGTGCCTCAGAGCTGAGGTGATATTATTATTATTATTATTATTATTATTATTATTACTAGTGAATTTAGCCCATTAAAAACGGGCGGTAGCGGTGGCGGCGGCCGGCGCTCCACGGGCCAAACACCTCCCGGCTGCCGCGCTTTCCCCTCCCCCGCCCCTTCCCCTCCTGCCGCTGCCACCCCCCACCTCAGCCCGCTTTCCTCGCAGGACGTCGGGAGCCCCCCTTTGTGTACCCAGCTCTGTGCGCGGTAGGCGAGGAGGAGAAGCGGCAGCAGCCAGTCCCCTCGCGCTTCCTTCCTCTCTGCGCCCTCCTCCTGGTGCCACCTGTTTTGGGGGAAGGAAGGACGGGTGGGCAGAGCGGGGTAGGAACGGAGGGCGCCCCCAGAGCGAGCGCCTCGCCGGTCTGGCGGCGGTGTGCTGTTTTGGCAGGCGGGCAGGTGCGCGCGCCTCAGGTTGGCGGCGGCAGCAGCATCCTCGCGAGTAGCAGCGGCGGCGGCGCGGCCAGCTCCTCCACTCACATCCTCGAGGGGGAAGCCGGAGTGTCACTCTGGGCTGCTGCCGCCGCCGCGCGTTCCGAGTGCAGCTCTGCCCCTCCTGCTGGCGTGGCGCTCCATTGGCCTCTTGCTCGCTCAACTCCCGCGCTCCCCCCAGCTCGGATGCCACGCGCGCTCGCTCCCCCACCGCCGCACGCTCGCTCCCCCCCCAGCCTTTGCAGTTCCCCTTTCGTAGCACTCACTGGCTGGCTGGCTGGGCAGCTCCCTCCCGCGTCCTCTCCTCTCCCCTCCCGCCCCACACTTCCTCTGTGTCTACGGACAGGGAGGCGAGCTGCCCATTGGAAACCAAGGAAACTCTCTCTCTCTCTCTCTCTCTCTCTCTCTCTCTCTCTCTCACACACACACACACACACACACCGAAGGCCATGTTTGGAAGATTAAACACTGGCTCTTCCCCCTCCTCCGCCCTCCTCTTCTTCCCGTCTCCTTCAAGGCAGCTTCCCCCAAAGGAAAAACGCGGCCAGGAAAGCACATGGAGGAGAAGGCAGTCAGCAACTTTATTTGAGTGCGGGGCGAGGCAGCCCCTCCCCTCCCGCACTTCTGCCCCTGGCCTCGGGACTGAGAGCTCTGGCCGGCCCTGGGGAGCGGCAGCTTTGCGGCGCAGCCTTGGGCAGCCCGAGAGCCAGGAGGTGTCGCGGGGAGAGTGGCGGACTCCGCCAGGAAGCCCCCGCCGTTGCGGCTGTTCCGGGCAGTCGTAACAGGAGCCGCTCCTCAGGCAGCCAGCTTGCCCGCCCGCCCTTGTCGCCGCGGCTCCCGGGGGGCTGGATCCGGCTGTCACGGCCGGAAAGAGCGACGGCGGGAGAGACGGCAGCGGAGGCGGCCAGCTCCGTGCGAGGCGGCGGCGGCTCCCGGGGGGCTGGACCCTCTTACCGAGCGAGAAGCCCCCTCAGTGCGAGCCCCTCGAGCGCGCCTCCTCCCCGCTCCATCCGCAGCGCTCGCTCCGTGGCTCGACTCCCTCTGCGCGGCGAAGGCGGCCCAGGCGCATCCTCTCTCCGTCGTCCCACCACAGGCTCGCGTTCCACCTCAGCGCCCTCATTCACTTCCGCTGCCAGCAGTGGGCAAGGAGCGGAAGGAGCCGGGAGGGAGGGAGGGAGGGAAACGCCCCGCCCGCCTGCCCGGCTAGCGCGAGGGACTGCGCATGCGCCGCCCCGGGTCTCGCGGCGGTGGCGGAAACTGCTGCTGCTGCTCGACCTCGGCTTCTTGGGAACTCCGCCCGCCGCGTCCGCCAGGCGCGGAGGACGCGAACTCTCGGGGGGGGGAGGCGGTGGCTACACGGGCCACATGACAAGGTCTGGCGGGCCGGATTCGGCCCGCGGGCCTTGTGTTTGACACCCGTGATCTACTTGTACTTTGACGTGCTTTCGAACTGCTAGGTTGTCAGGAGCTGGGACCGAGCAACGGGAGTTCACCCCGTCGCGGGGATTCGAACCGCTGACCTTTTGATCGGCAAGCCCTAGGCTCTCCTGCCAAAAATGTATACAGTCGTACCTCTGGTTACGATTGCTTCAGGTTGCGTTTTTCACAGGATACAAACACACCGAACCTGGAAGTAACCCGTTACTTCCGGGTTTGGTGGGCAAGCATGCGCAGATTTGGGGCTTCAGGTTAAGGGCTTTTCATGTTGCGAACGGGGCTCTGGAACGGATCCCGTTCGCAACCAGAGGTACCACTGTATATTTAAATATTCCTGTGAAGTTGGAGGTGTGGTATGGAGTCTTGTATTTAACAAGTCACCTGGTCGCCATAGGTCATAGGGATTTCAGGCAGGCAGGCGAGCAGGCTGATGGAAGAATGGCGAATCGCTTTCCTGCTACTCCTTTAGCTCACTTGGTTTCTGTGCTAGCTTTCCCCTTCCAAACATGCATGTTATGAAACAACTACACAGTCTACTTTCTTTTTTTCCTATTCTTTGCACAGCGAGTGTTCTCTTCCATAAATCTTTGAGTAAACAGGAAGTGTTGACAGAAGATCAAAAACCAAGTCCAAAAGCATTTAAATTGTTAGCAGTTTGTGGAGAGATGAATCAATTAATTTCAGCTCTACAGGGAGACTTTCTACGTGACTATGGAGTTTAAAAGATCATCTCATTACTCTTTCCTGCCAATTATCAGATTGATGTTTTAAATCAATGAACAAAGAATTGTTCTGCCAAGGGTTCAATCACACTATTGAAATAGGTGTTCTGTGACCCATGTCCCGACCGATACTTTTTTCTTGTTAGCCCTTTCCCAAAATGTGTATTAAGAAACATTTTTCGTAGAGATCAAGTGGTGATTTACAGGGTTTTTTTTAAAAAAAAAAATACAATGAAGAAACTATCACTATCTGGTACCCTGAGTACAGAAGGAAATACTGTGTCGTTGTAATACATGTCTTTTGTGATATTCTGTGTTTCTCCTAGGGAATAGGTTTGAGCTTAATAGAGCTTTAATTAACTTCAGTAAGTGACTTTTTTCGCAACTTGCAGTATTTGTGCTGGTTGTAAGAAATAGTGATAAATTGGGATTTTCATGAATATCACTTCAGTCTTAACTTGTTACCTTTGTTCCTTTTCATTCCTGATTTTAATACTTCAGGACTTTGTTCTGTTTACTGCAATCAGACCTAAGAAGCCTTAACTGGCAAAATCTCTCTCTCTCTCTTTATGTTTAGAAATTTACTATGCTTCACGCACTGTAGTTATGCAGCATCCTGTGAATGTATGGGAATATGCATACCGGTAGTGTCTCTAAAGTTGTGGTTGAGTCTAGTTAAAAAAAGAGGATTTTAAATATTGATCACAACTTTTCCTTAATATTCGCTATAAACCACATCCAAGATTCTGTAAAGTGCAGAATTTACACCAGCTTTGCTGGCTGCCTCAGACATGCTTTCACCTCTTTTGATTCTTTTGCTACCTCAAATGCCCTTTTGTGGGGTTTTGGAGTTACACAAGAGGACTGGCCTTAATTCACAACGCTGCTTCTTGTTAATCTAGCAGATAATCTTGTGTGGGGAATTAATCCCATATTGGGCAGAAGTAATTCTATCTTGGACACACTCAATAGAGTCCCTTGGCCTGCCGCTGATTGCCAGATGATGGAAAAACACTGAGCCTTGGGGGAACAGTTATTCCCTCGTTCTTTTCTCCTTTGTTGAAGGGAAGCCATCCAGCAATTCAGTTCATCTTTACAGATGCCTTGCTCTGCTTCGAGTCCCTTACTACTGCTACTACTACTACTAGTAGTAGTAATAATAATAATAATAATAATATCCCACCCATCTGGCCGGGTTTCCCCAGCCAGTCTGGGCGGCTTTGAGCACATATAAAAACATAATAAAACATCCAACATTAAAAACTTCCCGATACCGGGAAGTTTTTGTAACAATTTTGAATGCAAACATTCCTGACAGGATAAAAATTCCTTCCACCTTAGAGACCAACTAAGTTTGTTCTTGGTATGAGCTTTCATGTGCATGCACACTTCTTCAGATACACTGAAACAGAAGTCACCTGACCCTTACATAGAGAGAGAGGGTGGGGAGGGGTATTACTCAGAAGGGTGGTGGGAATGGGTGTTTAGCTGATAGGTGAGGTAAACCTGTTGACGACTGTTAACAACTGCAATTGGTCTTGCAGGAAAAAGCAAGTAACAACAATTCCTGACGAGGTCACATTTGTGTGTGTGAGCTTATTAGTAGTCTCACTCACGTGCACACACCCACCACATTTTTGTTGTGTATAGCTGAAAATTCAGAAAGTCCCTTGTGCGTGAAGTTAGATAAATTTGCACATTTTTAGGCAACACATGTCCTTTTCAGAATGCACTGAAAAGTCAGGGGTTTTTAGCCTTCCCCCTTTTCATGCTAAGCACTTCCAAATTTAGTATATGCAGCTATCTGATGTAGCATAGCGGCATAGCTGAGCATAATCCTCAGCATATGTACTCGGAAGCAAGTTCCAACTTGCTTCAATGGGATTTAGTCCCTAGAAAGTGTGTTTGAGGTTTCAGACTAAGAGTGTGAGGTTTGAGCCATGAAGACCCTGCCCCGCATCCACCCCAATCAATTGTTTTTGCCTCAACAACAACTTTTTCAGGGCCCAGTAGGGATTGCAGAGAAAATGTGTGTGAAGCTCTCTGTAGAAGTAGAATTCCTCACCGGGAATGTAGAAATGAAACCGCGGACACAGTTTTATTACTTTACTCTCTCACTCAATAAAAACTTGATATTGCGGACTGCTTTGAGTCTATTTAATAGTCATTTTCTAATACGAGGGCCAGCCCTTAAAATACGTTATCAGGGTAGCTCGCAATAAAGTATTGTATGTTGTGAAATAACTAATACAATAAAATGAGCTAAAAACTGAAATTCATTAAAAGCAGCCTCTTGGATAGCAAATCACTGTTTTGCTATCAGTGTTTTAAAGCTCAACAAAAGTTTTAAAAGCTGAAAGCCTGTTAAACAACAACAACCAATGCTTTCACTTGGCACCAGAAAGAAATTGGAGTGAGCGGGCAGGCAAGCTGCTGAAAAGGTCCTTTCTCCAGTATTTTAGGTACAGTCTTTAGGTATCAGAACCCTTTTCTGGGTTTCCTTGCTAAGGATTCAGAGTACGGACAAATACCTGTCTGGACACAACTGGTGCTTCAGGTAACCTGATCCTAAGCTGGAAAGGGCTTTAAATGCAAAAGCATTTTGAATTTAGCCTGGAAAGCTCTGTTTTGGTTCTACAGCAGGGATAGCCAGCAGGGGCGCTTCTGTTGTGGATAACAAGTCCCTCCAGCCCTAGCCATTATGCTCTTTGGCCAGGGATGGTAGGAGTTGTACTCTCCAACATCTGGAAGGTGCTCCTTTGATTCCCCCTGTTGTGCAGCAATTGCATGTGTTTATCGTTCTTGATGTTATTATTATTATTAGAATTTATATACCGCCCTATACCCGGAGGGCTTAGGGCGGTTCACAGAACAAAATCAAAACATAAAACCACAAAATATATAATCAAAATAAAAACAACAACCCAGTAAACCCCCCCCAAAACAACAACAACAACAACAACAACACACCACCACATTTTAAAAGGGCATTGGATGTCAATCAAATCAACCAAAGGCCTAGTTAAAAACTTTTTTGCCTGGCACCTAAAGGTGTATAATGAAGGCGCCAGGCGAACTTCCTTGGGGAGAGCATTCCACAGACAGGGAGCCACTGCAGAGAAGGCCCCGTTCTCGTGTTGCCACCCTCCTCAAAGAGGAGGCACACGAAGAAGGGCCTCAGAAGATGATCTCAGGGTCCGCATAGGTTCATATGGAAAGAGGTATTGCGGTCCTGATAAAGGAGGAGATGTGTGATAGAAGTATGCATAGTGTGTAGAAAATGATCAGAAAGAGGGTTTTCTCCCTCTCTCATAGTACTAGAATCCCGGGGCCATCTAATGAGGTAGTAATAATAATAACTTTGATCAGGCATCACTCTTTATGCTGTGAAGTTATTATTTTGAGCCCTAATATGCAGGTTTCTCTGATGTATCTGTTAACAAAACTATTTGTTTCTGATTTCCTAATATGTAGCCGTCCCCACCTTCCCACTTCCTTGCAGTCCTTCGTTTCGTCATCCATGATGCACAATAGCCATGATTAGAGGGGAACTTGCGACTGACAATCCCATTCAACAGCCATCCCTTTATGCCTATTAGTATCGGCTTTTGTGACAGCAATAGAGTTACTAGCACCAATAGAACCCGAAAGAAAAAGAGGGGGAAATGCATCTGGTTAGTACTTGGCTGTGTGTAGAAATGCACAATTAATCCAATTTAGAACATTGTAAACGATATCGCGGCCAAAAATTTAAGTGCATGCTTAATTTGAAGCAATGATTGTTAATCTCACCCTCGTTGATAATTTAACCCAAGTGTTGGATTACTTTGCTGTTCCTCTTTTGTATTGCTACTCCGAATCGAGAGATAAAGCTTATTTTGATGGCGTGGTTTCAAGTGCTTGCCTTGGCAGAACGTAGTGGAAAAGAATGAACCACTTTGAATTTATCTGAATGGGAACAGCAGATGCAGCAATCACTCAGGCCTGGAATATACAGATCATAAATACAAAGGTTTTGCTCACGTATGGAATCGTGCACAGTTGGTTTCTGGAATAAATCTTAGACCAAGAGTGTTCATTTCATCCCATTGCAGTGGAACTTGCTGCCAGACTGCCGCTTCTTGCAGCCCAAGGTGAAGTGAGAAATCTTGGACAGGAACATCGTGCAGCTCGCTCCAATTCCTGTGTTAACTCTGTTTGTGAAAGAGTTGATGCTGGCATGGGAAGGAGCTGCAAGTTGGGCTCCTCCTGTGTATTACGGGCCTTCTCTCATTACCTTGCAACGCAGGTTAGGTGCAAAACAGCTTCCGTGCCTACACTTGCAGGCTGAGTATGAGAAGTGAGAGCTGTTCTGTGCACTGGCCAAAATGAATTGTTTGATGGAGGTGACAGAGTTTTGCACTGTACCACTTTAGCCTGCCAGTTTGGGGACGGGTGGATTGCACTTTTCACTTCTCTTCCTTATATTGTAAATGAGCACATCAGAAAGAAAATAAAGCTTTCACGTAGCATTCTCCCTGGTGTGCTCATTTTACTACATGCTGAAGCCTTGTTATGCAGGGAAGCATTCACTCTGAACTGCTTCTTTATATTGTCAGGTATCTACCAAAAATGTATCATTTTAGGCTTTTAGGCATCTCTTGCCTATCTGTTGTTGGTTACCATTGCCCTCTCCCTTCTATTTAAATGCTGACAGTGGTAAAGATTATAAACTCCTTGGAGCCAGCCTTTTTTTCACTGTTAGTCCATTTATTTGCTTGTTTGTTTGCCACCCATCTGACCGGATTGCCCCAGCCATTCCGGGAGGCTTCCAACAATTTAAAACATCAAATACAGTAAAACATCAAACTTTTAAAACTTCCCTGCCTTCCAATATCTTCTAAAAGTCAGATAGTTGTTTATTTCTTTGACATCTGACGGGAGGGTGTTCCACAGGGTGGGTGCAACTACTGGTTCCCTGTAACCTCACTTCTCACAGTGAGGGAACTGCCAGAAGGCCCTCGGAGCTGGACCTCAGTGTCCAGGCTGAATTACTGTGTCATATATACTGGTGGTACTATATTCGACCCCTTACAGATCGACAGTTTTCTCTTCAGGAAAATGTCACAAAGATAAAATTAACATATGCACCCCCCTTCAAGTTCTTGTCCCAGATCAAATTGACACACAATCTTTTCTCTCTCTTTTTTTTGCCAAAAGTTAAAGATGCAATTCTTTTAGTTGGGTCCTCTGCCCCTAAGTATCTGTGTTTTATTACCAAAGTATTGCATGCTTTTCCAGAGAAAAATTATTTTCAGTATGGAGATATATTGTATTGGAACACCTGACATTGTGACAGACCCCACCCTACCCATTCATAAAACACTATGTGATTGTATAACAAGATTGCTGTTTCCCTTAGTTTTGCCAGTGACCTTTATTGTTGACAGCAGGCAAGACTGAAAAATTGATGCCGACAGGTTGAATATTGCCTTTCCTCTTTTGATCTGGCAGAACTCCTAAATTGTTAGGAAATAAAACTTGACAATTTGTGCTATTAATTGGCGAGCAATCCAACCATATTATGACCAACTTCAGTCTAATGCTGCTAATCAACTGACTTTTGTTATGGTCTAAAGATGGATCGGTTTTTATATGCTAATTGAAATAATGTCATTGTTGGAGCAGTGCAGGAGTCAGAGCTTTATGCATCTCTGCCTTTGCAAAGTCTTGTATTTTTTAAAGACTATTTACTTGTTGAATTAAGACACAGTTCAGAAGATTTCATTCCCCATATGGCGTCATTGGCATAGCTATAATAGAAGCATAAAGAAGAAGTAACTAGTCGGGATATTGTTAAGTCTAGGAGATTTACTAAATGCTTGTTGCCCTGGTGGGAGTTCTGTCCATGCTGAAACAGCTGTTCTGTGCCTGCATCCTCACACTGGCTCCATCTCAAGAGGCAAGTGTGGATTAGCAGTCCATCCACCCTCCAAATGCAGAAGTTGCTGCTTATATGCTTCTGTGGTGGGCAAACTGAATCCGGACTCATAAGCAGACAGGGTATGCAAATTGAGACCCACCGCACTGTGTTCATAAGCCAGAGTCAGGTCATACCAGCACAGAACCTATGAGTCCTCCATTCCTCTGTTCCTTTGAACCCATTTCATATGCTGATGTCTCTGTCACTGCGCATGTCATTAATTGTACATCAACATATTCTGTATGAGGTAGGAGCAACATAACAGACACAAATCTCATCTTTTCCGGTTGTTTATACCAGGGATGGTGAACCTGTGGCCTGCCCAACTGTTCTCATAATCCCTCCATAATCTCCTGCAGTATGGAGAACAGTTCATGTTCGCTGGAGCTGATGTGAATTGGATTTCAACAACTTCTAGAGCCGTGGTTCCCAATGTGGGGCACATGCCTCACAGGGGGGCAATTTGATTTTTAAGGGGGGCAATTTGAGAATGAGTTATTAACAGTTAATGGCCTTTTAGGCTTCCTCCATGTGAATAGGAGTTCACTTTTTGAATAATAATTATATGTCATGGGGGAGGGGAGCATCAGGATTTTAGAGATGCTTAGGTGGAGCATGGCCCAAAAAAGGTTGGAAAACCACTGTTCTAGAGCAGCGGTCAGCAACCTTTTTCAGCCATGGGCCGGTCCACCGTCCGTCAGACCATGTGGTGGGCCAGACTATTTTTTGAGGGGGGGAATGAACGAATTCCTATGCCCCACAAATAACCCAGAGATGCATTTTAAATAAAAGCTCACATTCTACTCATGTAAAAACACACTGATTCCCAGACTGTCCGCAGGCCGGATTGAGAAGGCGATTGGGCCACATCTGGCCCACGGGCCTTAGGTTGCCTACCCCTGTTCTAGAGGGCCACACATTCCCATCCTTGCTAATAATAAACAAATAGAGAGGGACAGGGTTACTTGTGGAAATGTCCCCGAATTATCGATCTTGAGGCATGTTCTAACAGCCTCACTGACTTGATCCTTTCGAGTCAGTATAAGCTTGCAGTGTGGGTGTTTATGGATGTTAAAACTGTCTGTAGTTTAGACAGCTTGCGTGTTATCTGTCCATTTGACCCCGGAGTCACAACTTCCAAAAAGAAGGAGAGATTCTGAAAAAGTCGGAAATGATGTGCTCGTAGCTCTCTTTAAACTTTGCAGCAACAAAAAGCATTTGTACTACGGTAAAGAAATCCCATGCATAATCTTGAGTTTTGTTCAGTCACACGTGTAATCAGGTAGCGTATGGGAAAGCGTACAGTGTGCATACAGACTACGGGCTGCCCAAAGGATCAGTCTGAGGAGTGAGAAGCAATAAGAAGCGACGTGGATGAATCTCTGAATGCTGAAGGTTCCTGTGAAAGTAACAAATACTGAAACTCTGTGGCTCTTGGCTATATTTAAAATATCTCCCTTGATTTTGAAGAAGTGGCTTTAAATATGACTTTGGTGCAACCACAAAGCTGTGCGCCACACACACACACACACACACACACACACACACACATGAATTCTGTCCTATGTACAACAGCAAGCTCTCATTTTCTTGGGTGCTAATCCTTATGTAACCCAAAATGGGCACTATCCACACCTGCGAGTGATGGCAGCAAGTGTGCAGAACCCTAATGTTTGCCGAACTAATAAAAAACATTTTAAGACAAAAAAAAAGGTGATCTGAGCATGCTCAGTAGGCTGACTCTTTGAAGGGGAGCCTGCGGGAAAGGGGAATGGAATGGCTGGCTGGAAACCCTGAGCAGCAACATTTTGTTGCAGACCTCACCTAAAAACAGAGCTCTGAATTCTTTATTTAAGATGAACACAAATGGCATGTCTTGTTTTACTGGATTGCTAGTAGTTATGAATCATCTGAGCAGATGCTTTAAAAGGAAGGTTGTGTTTCTCCCTCCACCGCCACTGCCCTTCTGCCTTGGCACATTCAGGTGGGCATTTATTCGGGCACTGCAGTATGGAGAAGTTATGGGGAATGGTAATTCCACCCCCACCCCACCTAACCTCTTGTCTTCAGCCTGGCCTGTCTACTGGGTCGAGGAACACAGCTGTCCTGAGCTCATTATGTTTTATTATGGTGTCTTAGGACAGACATCTCCTATCTGTGTTTTGCTCGCTGCAATTCATTGTGAGGTTCTTTGGATATTAATTGTTTTGTTCTATGATGCTGGCCATAACATTTCTTGAACATTTCTAGGCAGTATGGAAATAATATCAATTGTTTGGCATATAAATAAATTGTGCTCCTGGCAATGTAAAAAAAAATGTCACAGCTGTTTTCAGTTGTTTAATGATCCCTAATATTTATTATTTTTTATCCATAGGCTGCTTTGTATCGCCTGAGTGGAGATTGGAATCCTTTACACATTGAACCTGGTTTTGCTGCCCTTGGAGGTAAGATTGAAGGAACTCTCTTTTGCTTTATTTTATTAATAGGAGTCACAAATGCCTTTTCAGCTTTTTCAGCAATATTCTTTTTTTAAAAAAATTGCATTTAAGGTTTGAGAATTGACAACTGCTATCCTGAAATAAAAAAATTAACCAAATGTTGAATTTTCAGCTGGCAACTGGTATTTTTGAAGTATAGGTAGCTTTCCCATAATTTCGAGATCTGCACCAATTATTTCATTCTGCCACTTTCCAGGTGGCAAGATTGCAAGTTGTAGTTATCTTTTCCTGCCTTTCATTTAGCTTACTTCGGAACGTTGCTCCCATGAGGAATATATAAACCAAAATTCAGAGAGCTACTTTTAGGCACTGAGCGTGTCTGCTGCATTTTATTTTTATTTTTTTAGCTTTTTACGTATTTGAATAGCAATGGCGCATCAGAAACAGTTTAGGGGGTGTTCACACATTACATTCAACAAGTATGCAATCTGTGTACAAAACAGTTGAGCTGCACACTTGTACAAGTATTGTTAAATATGAGAGTGGCACTGTAGTGGAGTCTTTGATCCACGTTGGACTGCTGCCTGGAGCAGTCATAAATCTTCTTAACGAGCCCTTGGCTCCGCAATGGCGTCCAGCCACGTTTCCGTTGTGCAGGCTCTCCCTCAGCCGTGCTGGACTCAGCAGAATCGCGCAGCGCCTGGATGGCAATTTGAGGTCTGCTTCTTCTGTGTCTGGAATAACTCAAGTCCAGACTGTTGCTTCTAAACTACGTATCTTTATTGAAGCACAAACAAAAACCTGAGGAGTCAAACTCCATTCTGACTACGATACAGTCTCTATCACACTACAGTATACACTCATTGGCAAGAAGGGAAAGTGAAACTGAACCTCCCCTTTGCCTCAGACAAAGGATAATGCCCGGATACAGTGGGCAGAGTTCCCAGAATCAGAACGACTGGTGCATAGTTAACTGCTTGCTGTCCAGAAAACACAACACCCCCTCTCGTTCGCAATTCTGGGTATACATATATACATCTCAACCCATGTTCAATCCCTCACAGAAATCTTCAACAAGAAAACACAACAAGTATTCACATCTAACGTTCAAAAAGTAAAGAATCTTGGTTCATGTGTACTCAAGAACCGAGCTGTACAAATCAGCAAGCACACACTCTTTCACATGTACATGGGTGAAGGCAGCTTTTATCAGTGTCACACGTGAACAGAGCTTTTCAAATGTGGTTTTCTATAAAGTATAGCAAGAAACAGAAGCCCAAAGTCTGCTTGAGTATACTGAAATATCCTGTGTTCCTGTGTGGCAAAAAATGACCTCTTTGTGCCTTGTCTGTCCACTATATGGAGAGTTGCCAGTATAGCACACATAATTACAATGAATGTAAACATAAAACTAACTATGTGCTGGCAGGCTGTATGTTCTTGGTTTCTTGCGGTAGATCATTTTCATACTTCAGTTGAAATTTCCTATCGATTTTTTTTTAAAAAAAAAATACAGCAGTGTTCACAGAGAAGGCTATAAGAATGTTTCAGATTTATAGGAGCTGGTATCATGTTTTGATAATTCAAAACAATAAAGCATCTTGTGGCCTGTTAAAAACAAAACAAAAATGCTATGAATTGATGAGGTGGACTGTGGTCCGTGAAAACTGGACGCCAAAACAGATTTTTTAGTTTTAAAGGGGCCACAAGATGCACTGCTGCTTTTACTACCCTTCTGGAAAAGGATTAAATTTGAAAGCAATTGCATATGGTTCCCTCACTTTGCTATATATAGGTGCACGGAGATTGAGCAAAAGGTTAATTCTTCCCAGCTATTTGTGACCCATCATTATGGCTGATAGGTACCTCACATTTCATTTTATCCATATTTGTTCTTTTCCCTCTTTTCTTTGCTCCCACACCTCCCTTTATCTGAAGATCACATTTGTATTCCACCTTAATGTTGTAAAAGCGCCAAATGCAGCTGTTCATGATAAACAAAACATATAACCCAATTCAATAACAAAACTAAACAAATTTTGAAAACCGACTAAAACAGCAGAAATAGCAACACTGATGAAATCAACCATCAAGCACCTAAAACATTGGGGAATTCAACATTTTACTCAGTGCCAAAAATGCTACAAAACTTGTGCCGTTCAGGACTTACTGGGAACAATGTTCCATTAATGGGAAGTCACTAGACACTCGCTGTCTGTCTGTCTCACTCACTCTCACTCTCTCATACACATAGACTTCCATATAACTACAGTGGTACCTTGGGTTACAAACTTAATTCATTCTGGAGGTCCGTTCTTAACCTGAAACTGTTCTTAACCTTTATGAGTGTATATTTTAAGATGAGTTTAATAAAGTTATTTCAAAAAGAAAAGAAAAGAAAAGAAACTGTTCTTAACCTGAGGTACCACTTTAGATAATGGCGCCTCCTGCTGCCGCCGCGCCACCACCGCACGATTTCTGTTCTCATCCTGGGGCAAAGTTCTTAACTACTGCTTCCGGGTTAGCAGATTTTGTAACCCGAAGTGTTTGTAACCCAAGGTGTTTGTAACCCGAGGTACCACTGTACTCTACAAAGATGATGATGATAATAATAATAATAATTTATTTATACCCCGCCCATCTGGCTTGGTTTCCCCAGCCACTCTGAGCGGCTCCCAACAGAATATTAAAAACACGATAAAACATCAAACATTAAAAACTTTCCGATACAGGGCTGCCTTCAGATGTCTTCTAAAAGTCAGATAGTTGTATTTCCTTGACATTTGGTGGGAGGGCGTTCCACAGGGCAGGCGCCACTACCAAGAAGCCCCTCTGCCTGGTTCCCTGTAACCTCACTTATCACAGTAAGGGAACCACCAGAAGGCTCTCAGAGCCAAATTTAAGTGTCCGGAGTGAACAATGGTGGTGGAGACGCTCCTTCAGGTATACTGAACTGAGGCTGTATATATGGGGAAATCTAGGAAAAGGTTCACAAGCTGATCTTAAGGAAGAGGCAAACTTCAGATGCTAAGAGCAAAATCATCATTTTTGCATTGTATCTAGCATCAAACCATGAGCCAGTGAATATCTTTTCTTCCTAGCCAAATAGCCCCTTCTTAATAATCGGTTTGCCTTTTTAAAAAATGAGGTGAAGCGTCTCCAGGCTTTGTAAACGTTATAAGAGGATGCGATACGGCGGACATTTTATCTGAGCATCTCTGCTTATCCCATTTTTGGTTAACACCCTCTTCAGGTGTTACTGGCTTGGAGAGGCTACAGGAGTAGAACGGGATGTTGGAGCCACAAATTTAGCCTCACCTTCAAAGTTGTGCAAATTCTTCCAGTCCCTTGCATGGTGAAGATGAAGTTCTGCAATGGCCTTTTCTATCTGGAGGCAACTGAGAGCCCTGGAATATTGGGGTTTCCTCATCATGAGAGTGGCTGGTAGAGTCATGTGACCTCTGGGGCAACCCCCCCCCAATGCCCCTGTATTGCCTCTCCAAGTCACTAATTCCTGAAAAGGCCTTTAGCAGAGTATGAGTTAAATGCAGATGATCCTAGGAGCGCATTTCTAAATGTAGACATGTTGTGTAAGAAATGCAACACTTTTTTTGTATTCTCTTAATAGGATTTCAGAAGCCCATATTGCATGGACTTTGTTCTTTCGGATTTGCTGCCAGGCATGTTTTGAAACACTTTGCAAATAACGATGTGACCAAGTTCAAGGCAATTAAGGTCTGTTAATGCTTCTCCTGGGATATTTTGTGTTCATTGCGAGCTGAAGACTAGATTTCTTAATTGCACTTAAGATGCAGACATAAAATATGATTCGTTGTGTCACGTTGTCACTTGATTTGATGTTACCTTACGTGTTTTACATACACTGTACGTTTTCGTTTGCTATAAATGTACATTAGAAATGCCTCAATTACACTGTCCTTTTTCTTGTTCTCTTTATTTGCAGTAAGTATTTGTCATTTTTCAGCCACAAAGTTTTCAACGCAATTTACATGATATAACACAATTTGTGTAGTGGCTTACAAACATATTTTAGAGAAGTTGTTTACAGTTCCATTGGGGCAGGCTTGCATTTGTTGACGCTGCCCTTAAAATAAAGGGAATAGGCTCCTGCAGCTCTTTCCACAGTCTTAATGGTCTTTAGAGGATGGGGTTTGTCAACTTCAGTGGCAGAGCTTAAACTGAGTAATCCAAACTGCATCTTTCCACAAGCAAACACTTAAAGTGAATGTGAGGGATAACAGCGATAACAGCCATAGCAAAGTGTTTTTAATATTTCATAGGATTGCTCCCCCATCCCTGTTAAAGCATACCTATTTTTTCCTTGTGTTAGGTTCGTTTTGCAAAACCAGTTTACCCGGGACAAACTTTGCAAACAGAGATGTGGAAGGAAGGAAACAGGATTCATCTTCAGACCAAGGTCAGTAGGGTGAAACCAAGATTTGTGGCAGTTACAAAACAAAACAAAACAGTACCCTATAATGGATCTCTTCCTGTGCGCATAAATCCCATTCACTTCGGTGGGGATTGAGTGGATGAAATTGTATGCAGCTAACATATGATTCCCCCATCTCCCCGGAGAATATCTGTAAAGATCCCATGTCAAATAACCACACTCTGTCTCGCTAGAGTGGTGCATGCCCTGGTTATCTCCCGCTTGGCCTACTGCAATGCGCTCTATGTGGGCTACCTTTGTAGGTGACCCGGAAACTACAACTAATCGAGAATGTGGCAGCTAGACTGGTGACTGGGAGTGGCTGCAGCGACCATATAGCACCGGTCCTGAAAGACCTACATTGGCTCCCAGTACGTTTCCAAGCACAATTCAAAGTGTTGGTGCTGACCTTTAAAGCCCTGAACAACCTTGGCCCAGTATACCTGAAGGAGCATCTCAATCCCTATCGTCCAGTCCAGATACTGAGGTCCAGCTCTGAGGGCCTTCTGGCGGTTCCCTCACTGCAAGAAGTGAGGTTACAGGGAACCAGGCAGAGGGCCTTCTCAGTAGTGGTGGAACACCCTCCCATCAGATGTCAAGGAAATAAACAACTATCTGGCTTTTAGAAGACATCTGAAGGCAGCACTGTTTAGGGAAGTTTTTAATGTTTTATTGAATTTTTAATATTCTGTTGGGAGCCACCCAGAGTGGCTGGGGAAATTCAGTCAGATGGGTGGGGTATAAATAATAATTTATTATTATTATTATTATTATTATTATTATTATTATTATTATTATTATTACTACTACTACTACTACCTTGTCCTTTACCTCAGGGAGCAAAGGGTCTTGGGCCGACTAGGGAAACCAGATGTATTTATGGCTAATGATTAAGTCTGCTGATGACAAGGATAATATTGGACTCAGGAGACTTTGGAAGTGGAGTCAGTGTAATTTACCATTTTTAGTGTCTGCCAAGACCCACGTTCAAATCTCCACTCAGCCATGAAGCTCACCTAATGACCTTGGGCCAGTCACCTTCTCTCAGTGTAACCTACCTTACAAGGTTGTTGTGACAGAGGGGCAGAAACCTCATGTGCCACCTTGTGCTCCTTGCAGGAAATACAGTGACGGGGGGAAAGTATTTGATCCCCTGCTAAATTTGCCCGTTTCTCCTCTGACGAAGAAATGACTTTTGTCTTCTGGGTTTCTGAGTTTTTTCCTGTTGTTATTCTGTCTCTCACAGCTACAATAAACCTACCATTAAAATTATGGACTGGTCATTTCTTCGTCAGAGGGGAAACGGGCAAATTTAGCAGGGGATCAAATACTTTCCCCCCTCACTGTACATGTGGTCATAAATTGGGTGTGGAGGTGGGAAGTTAGTTCTGTACTAAAGACGTCTGGGAACAAGCACAGGTAAGGGCTAGGAGCATAAGAAGTTACATCTATCAGGTTGGACTGTTTGTCTACCTAGTCTAGTATTATCTCATCTGCCAGCATCTCTCCAAGGTCCCAGGTGGAGGTCTTTCCTATCATCTGCAACCTGTTCCTTTTAAACTAAAGATCCCAGGCATTGAGCCTGGGACCTTCTGAATGCAAGCGTTCTGCTTGGCCGCTGAGCCACAGTCCATCACTTGTCCTCGCAGGACTTCGGAATAGCTACTCCACTTCCTTTGCCCCTGAGATTTTTTTTTCTTGTCAGAAACAAGGCTGAGGGTTCTGGAAAGCAGAATTAGAATAGCTGTTCAAAACCTCAATTCAATGTGCTCAATCTCTTCCAGCCCACATGCATACTACTATTTTTTAAGGCAGACTTTGTTGGCATCTTTGAAAATACATGTAAAAGAGAGTTTTTGATAATGCTGTTGACCTTGAGTCCCTTGGCGTCTCTTCCCCAGTCTTCGTGGTTCTATAATCTGTTTTTGGAAATCGTTTTGGTTCCCTTAATTTCATAGAAGACCCAGAGTGGTAAATAAACTGAAAACGGCGATTGCCCCCGAGCTTTAAAAGTAAATAAAGATGTAAAAAGCAGCAAACAACATTTTCTTTCTTCCTATCCTTTTTTTTTATAGAGCCAATTAAATAGCAGCAGCTTGTTAAGCACTGGCAGCCTGCCCTCAATGTTTATTCATACACAGTATGTTTGGCTAAAACATGCAGCCCTTTCATTGACAAGTCTGTATTTAATATTTGAAACGATTGGAACTGATTATTTCCTCTCTGCTCTTGTGGCTTTTTAACCCACCAGAACATTGTCACTGATTGTTCTTAGGTTTTCTTTCATTAAGCCATACTTGATTTTATGAAAGGATGCAAGCAAAATGGTTCTGGCTTTAGGATAGTTTGCGTAATGATTTCTTTTTCAACCCTTCCTTTCCTGTTAGCTGTTCCTTTGCTAGATTTGAATTGTGCAATTTAAGATGCAAAGAAGATCCTTAAATTGTTCTAATATAGCTATTGTCCTGTTTATAATTTTTATGTTCACACTTTTCAAACACGCACTGGTGCTGTAGAAATTGCTTATATTTGATTTTTTTTTTCCAGGTCAAAGAGACAGGGGAGGTTGCAATTGGAGGAGCATATGTCGATCTCACCTCATCCTCTGAACAGCCTTCAGCTAAGGTAGGGAAAGTGTGAGTCGTTGCTTTGTATGATTAATTCAAGAACAGTTTATGTGCTACATTGAATAATGAAAATGAGTTGGATAGAAATCTAGTCACGCTTAGAGTAGACACATTAAAACTGATGGGACTTAAGTTAGTCATGAAATGGTAATAATAGCAGCAAACCTTTGCATTATGACCCAAATCCTCCACCCTTCCAGAAAACAATTTCTGTGACGTACTTAAATCCAGCCAATTTGCATTCATTTGCTTAATTTTGCATAAATCCTGGCTTTGCAAGTCATCAGGAGAGGAATTCGGTTTATACAAACCACTGAGGTCACTCTCCCTAACCTGACCTCTAGAGATCGTGCTGAGCAGACCTATCAGTTTGCAGAAGACATTGCCGCCACAGACGTTCAATTCCATATTTCTAGTCATCAGGGGCTAGCAACATGGCTTCTGTTGTAAACGAAAGCAGAGGATTCTCGTGTAAATCCAGTAGCATTAGACTCCCATGCACTTGTTTAACTGATTGGTTGGATGTTTGAGTTGGAAGGTTTGAGTGTCTGCGTGGAAGTAACTAAAATATGCCCAAAATATCATCTCGGCCCTTGTATAACCAGCTGTGTTCTGCAGGGAGAGGGCATCTTGCCAATACCATTTCATCAGGAGCTTGATTCTACATGATGTAGAAATTGGGCCTATTAGCATTTTGGCAGGGGGGAATTGGCGCTTTTAAGTGTCTACCCTTTTGAATGCCCTCCTGTTACCATTCATTCATTCATTCATTTATTACATTTATACATTATTTATTTACCTTTATTTACCTTTATTTACCTTTATTTACATTTATAGATTTATATTTACATGTCAGACAGGAGCTGTCTTTCCTATCTTTTCAGCCTTCCTTTTCCCAACCAGCCATTTAAGGGGAGGTTTTTTTTATCCCAGTCTGTTTCTGCTTAAAATTGAGCTTGTGATTCTGTTTACATGTGCTTTTTACCATTGATGTTTTTGTTGCTGAAATGCTTGGAGATGTTTATAAATGGAATCACTTTCGCATAGCCTAGCTGAATAAAGGCTTTAATTGTAGCAACACGTGGATGTGAAGTATTTCTACCAGGAAATACTGCTAGAGCAGTTTCCCATAATCTTTCATCTAGAAATCGTGTCATTTGCCCCTTAAACCCTTCCACTTTTGTAGCAAAAAGAGTAGGAGCATATTGAGCTCTTTTTCGAGGTGGGGAATATGCTACCTGGGGCCTATAACGCCACAGAGAAGGGCCACAAAATATCCAGTAAAGAAGGAGGCTAGAATTCTCTCTGTGCGTGCGGTAATGAATCACAGGATATGGGTTTGGGTGTGAAATCCCTCAATGGCCATACCTCTTTGTATACATTAGGTAGTAGGACTCAAGAGTGACCTTGTGTTTGGAGAAATGGGTCGTCGCATCAAAGAGCTTGGCAGTGAGCTGGTGAAGAAAGTAAATGCCATATTTCAGTGGAACATCACTAAGGACGGAAAGACTGCAGTGCAGTGGAGTAAGTCGCAAGTTTAATTAATTTACGGAATGCCTTATTGCGTCGTCTAATGAAGTGAGAAACCTTATGTGGTTCTAAGCCCTGCTAGACGAAAGGAATATGTCAGCCAAGGAAGGTTCGCTTTCTAATAAAGTGAAGGCATATTTTATTACAGTAGGACTTGTGGCATCGAAAACAAGACTTTAGCATCTTGTCACCTTAGAGCTGGTGTGCAATGAGGTTGCTATGCAAAGAGCTGAAGTCCTAGTTCAGATATATCACAAAATGACACTATCCCTCAGTGACAATATTTGCACAGGGGATCATGCTGCATCAATTTGTTGCAAAGGTTACAGTGGTGACGTGTGTAGTTTTGACGGTCAAAAGCACTATACAAATTCTGAAAATTCTCTTGTTTATTTTCTTCCTCCTCCTCTCTTCTGTGGATAATGTTTTCATATTTGTCACTGTAAGACACTGGCTTATTGCCCCGTTTGCAAGCAGACATAATCCACAAAGCAGTTTGATGTAGAAACAATAGATAATACTTTTTGTTTTGAGTAAGACACATCCATGTCTACAGTAATATTCATTTAAGGCTCCGCTGGTCTTCATCTCGGTTTGGAAACTGAATCCTGAGTGTTTAGATCTGACTCAATCCTATAATGTGCTGTTAACAATGAATTAGATCTCAGTAGATTGGATTAAATCCCAGTTCTCACATTATGCCTGCTCCCTCCCGCATGTGGGAGGATCACGCTAATGCTTCTTCGGCCTGGCGGTAAATAGCATTTGATGATCATCATGTAAATGCCCTCTTAGACTTTCTGTCGTCATTATCCTCTGTTCTGATCACTCTGTTGTGCTAGGCAACATTAATATGTTATCTCCAGTGGCAACTGCGTTTTTATGTATGACTATTCCACATTCGTATTTATGTATGGTGTTCGCTGTTGATGCTAAAAGTGCCGTGATGAAAAGACAAAGTACATGAGACATGCATGCCTTGAAAGCCTCTGCTCTTCTGTGCCAATGTCTCTCCTGATCATAGTGCAGAGCTAGTTTTTTGTTTTGTTTTTTTTTTATAAAAAGGAGGCTGAATCAATGAGTTTGAGTGATTGACCTCTGTTGCAAAGCAGCGGTGGGGAGCCTGTTCGTCTCCATGGGCCAGATCCTGATCAGGATCGGCCTCATGGCCCAGGTGAGCACAGCCACCCACTTCTCCATCACGTGATGTCATTATGACATTATGTGATTGACATAATGGCTTCCACCACCTCTCCAGTTATAGAGAGCCCCAAGGCTTCTCCTGTTTGTGTGCAAGTCAGAGAAGCATCTGGGCTCCCTCAGCTGGGGGGCAGGATGACTTCTGAGGCAGCAGAGCTGTTCAGCTGGGGGAGGGCAAGAGACCTCTTCCACCCCCCACCCCCCCAGCTGAGCAGTTCAACGAAGCCCTGATGCTCCTTGACTCTCAATTGAGATTGAGAGGCATTGGGACTCGCTCACCGTGTAGGGCTAGGTCATGTATCTTGGAAGAAGCAGCCAAGATAAATTCCAGTCATCGTGATATATCAGCATATACTGGTTGTTGAGGTGTTTTTTATTTATTTTAGGAAACCCTTAAAATTGTTCCCTAAAAACCCGTCTAAACCCCCCCCCCCCCCCATATCAGTTCTGCCTTTGGAATCCCGGGAATTTCTGGGGAAATAATAAACTAAATAATCAGAGGGTGAGTTGTTGTGCTAACAACAGCAGCAATTTGCTTAGCTATTTCCCCTGCTGGATTTCCAAGATGAGACATGAATCCCAAACTCGTAAGGCAAGATTCACTGAAAACCCTACCTATAAGCAGTGGGAGAGTTCTCTAAACTTGATGGTGGAGCAAGCCATTTGTGTGGGGTCTCTCTGTATCTCTCTGTATCTCTGTATCTCTCTCTCTCTCTCTCTATCTATCTATCTATCTATCTATCTCTCACTCCCCCCCCCCAATCGCAAGAGCCCCAAGAAACTGTGTCAGAGGTGTTTGCCCAATCCCAGCTCACTTGCCACCCAGAACACTTTCACAAGTTTTCCCTTGCCGGCAAGCAGGCCCTGGTCACGAGTAGAGGCTGGGTGATTCGTGGATCCTCATTGTGGCTTTCACTGTGCAATTAACAAGATAAGTTAACTGGCAAGTTATAGTGCTGCGGACCACCTGGATGTGTTCTGCGGACCCCCAGGGTCCCCGGACCCGTAATTGGGAAACCACTGCATTAGTATGTTCTTTAACTTGTGCTTTTTATATGTTAGTGAATCCTAAGCAACGCAGACATTTAATATAATGTTCCAAATAATATAAAAAACACATCAACTAAAAATGCTGATTATGAGCCATAAATGAAAGATACCAAGATTAATTTTAGTACAGAAACAAAATCATTAAATTTCAAATCTCCATATAAGGATTTACTTGGTTGACCCAAAAGAAAAATGAATTTTGTCCATATAGCTAAGTCAGTCTCTCTCTCTCTCTCTCTCTCTCTCTCTCTCTCTCCACACACACACACACACACACACACACACAGAGGAAACTTGAGAGAAAGTAGTTGGTACAAAGTCTTCTAAAAGTTTTGAAAAATATCAAAACTAATCTTTAAGAATAATCAAGAATACCTTTTTTGAACATCTTCTATGTCAGAGAGCCATCAAAAGTAAAGAGCATTGGGAATTTCCTTCCCTTAACACTAAGAACGAAGCAGAAAGATCCCTGTTTTCTTATCTCTTTCTTTCCATTTTCCAACCTGAAACCTCGTACGCTGAAGCCATCTAGGTCAGCAACTCTCATGGGGCAGTGGAAGAAGAAAACGGCTGCAGACTGTGGTTATTCAGTGCTTCATCATATAAGCAAGCACTGCTGGACACATTTAGGCTTGATACAAGCACCATTCAGGCATTCTGCTCATGTGTGAAAACCCGCATGCGAGTAGCGGATGAGCATGCGAAGCAGTTTCGCCTCCTCTGTCGTCTTCCATCTCATGGAGGGTGAAGGTCTGAAGAGTGGAACCTCTTGTGGAGACTCTTTATGATTTAGAACTCAGATTATTGTGTGGGGAATGTCTCCATGAGTAGAGAATGCCTTGACCTTCATGAGTTGAAAGGCGAGGGACAGGAGACGTTTGTTGCCCTCGTCCCCATTCACCATGCTTGCAAGTAGGTTTTATTTCTGACCATAACACTTGACTAGGGCTGCAGACCTTTTATATGCCTAACTCCCAGCCTGAACTTCAGGTGAATATTCGTATAGCAACCATACATTCCTGTTGCTCTTCCTTTTATGTAGCCTTGAATATCCTCCTCTTCAAAAGGTTATAATGTACAGTGGATGCTCGGGTTGCAAACACGATCCGTGCAGGAGGCGCATTCGCAACCCACAGCACCGCTTCTGCGCATGCGCTAAGCTCGATTTAGCGTTTCTGCGCATGCACGAATGCCGAAACCCAGAAGTAACCCATTCCGGTACTTCCGGGTTCGGCGCAAGCGCAACTCGAAAAAACGTAGCCCGCAGCGTTCGCAACATGAGGTATGACTGTACTGGGGTTCTTTTGACGGACAAATGGCAGCTAGATCTATTTTAATCTAGCCTTATCGTTCAACCTGCTTCACCCCCTCCAATCTGACTAGGTTCCAATTAGGGCTGGGCGATGTATTGATACATCGTCCAAAATCGGTTTGAAGTCCACGTTGCGGTAACGGTTTCATCATATTCAACATGGTGACATATTGCGAATCATGATGTGTGCGCATGCGCTATGTAAAAAATTACGATATGGGAAAAACTGCGAAGCTAGCTGTCGCTTCTTTCATGATTCCTGCTGCCCCTTTGCTCTGTAAAAACGTGTCTGTTTTAGAACCCTAAGCAATAGCAGTTGCCAGGACAGTACCCTGCTTGCCTCTACATAGCTCCATCCTTATTTCAGACATTGATATATCGTGATATTTAGATGGTGGCATATCACAGTGTTGAAAACCAGACATAGCTCAGCCCTATTCCGATATGCCAGGCGTTTTCCACTAGGAAGGGCAACGATATAAAATCTCACAAGCTTTTTGTTAACATTGATGATGTTGGACTTTGATTCTCTTGGGATCTGCTTTGAGCCTTTGCTGCTAAAGGTTTGCAGCTAGATTTTAGCCAGCGGTGCCCTTGCTTTGACGGCTGCCTTTGTTCTCCTGGCCTACCTGCTAGGCCTCTTCCCATTGATAAATCCTGTGCCTGCCTTGGCGCTTCATCTTTTGGCTTGTCGCTTCTCCCTTGGCTTTCTTCTCTGGTGTAATCTGCCACGGCTGCTGTTGACAGCACTAGCAGCCTTCTGGACCCCTGCAGCTCATAGCTGTTGTGGGTGACGGCCGAATCTCTGGCGTCTTCAACTGATGTCCTTGGGCTGAATGTCAGAGGAATAAATGACGAGAAGCAGCCCTTAAGGAAATGATTTGCAGTTCTGGTTGACACGGCCAATAATTTTATTCTTCCCAAATTCACAAGTGCCAAAAAAGCTTTTATTGCTTTGTGCAATTGACTAGAACCTCCTCCCTTGTATCATTCCATATCATGCCAGCCTCTTCATTTCGTTACCATCCCTCAGCAGCTGGGACATGTGAACCGGAATTAATACTTGCGATGGAAGTGGAAATTCTTCTGCATAAATGCAGAAGAATAACAATAAGAATTCCTTTTATACACAGCATGGAATGCATTTGAGATCTTATCGAGACAATTCATTGTTTCCCTCCCCAATAATAATAATAATAATAATAATAATAATAAATAGAAGATACTTGTCATACGCTATTTTTTCTCTGAAACAGCTGGCAATGTTTCTCCATAGGAACCCTTTCTGTGAATATCTTATATTAAGAAAAAATAATTCTTAAAAACAAAAAGAGTATGGTGGTATTGCAATGTGGCAACGTTCTCATCTTCAGAAAGGATGATGTGAAATCATTTAAAGTATTTTATGCAAAGTTCATCCTAAACTGGAGAAAGGTGTGGATTTTTTGTAAAGGAAAAAAAAGCAATAACTTTATTGGAACCCATCAGGTAAATGCTGAAGTCTTCTGTAGTAAAATTCCATGTAAAACTGCTTCAGAGATATGGTGTGTTGCGAGATGTATAGACAACATCTCGCAAAGGCAATTCTTAGAACAAATACAAGCACAACCTGTTCTTTGTGAAGCTGTTATTCATAGAAGAACCTAGAAACAAAGAAAGCAGCTTCCAACTTGTTGTCTCACCGATGGTAAAATTGCTTGGATATCATAATTAAAAATGTCAGGTCCTTACAGGAACATTAGCTTGGCAATGGCTTTGTTTTTATACACTCTAGCAGGGGCGGGAGAGAAGAGAGCGGCTCTGGAAATTTGCAAAATGTGAAAATGAATTGGCAGAGCAAAATCTTGTCATAACATTCTCCATTGCAAGCTACAGGATACCTGACAGCTTATATACCCTGTAGTAGATCATTTTGGCAGTGCATTTTGTGCAGGAAATAGGACTTTGGGAGAACGGACATTTTGAGAAATTGTTGGTGTTCCGTAAAGAAAGGAGAGATACTTGGCTAAGATTTAAGATAGTCTTGAAATGGAACATTAAAAAAGCACTATAGTACAAAACAAAACATCCCACATCATATCCTTGTGTGTGTTAGCTTAGAAGAGGGAGTATGATGAAGGGAAGTAGGACACTGATTTTTAAAAAAATAATAATAGTTGGCCCTGAAATGTATCACAAAAAGATTAAATGTGAATACTGCCTTCATTTTTTTTCCTTTTCCTTTTCCTTTTTTGTAATAACTATTCTGAGGAAAATCCATACAGAATATGCTGCCTTCGTACACTTATAGGCAATTTTGTGTTCCACTTGGTAACCTTCTTAGCAAGGATGCAGAGGAAAGAATCCAGCATATTACTATTGAACTTGGCAATACTGAAGAACTTACTACTATCTTTACAGCTGTGACTTTTTCAAGCACAAGAGTTCGGTAATAAGCGATATACAGTACGTCCTCTATCTGAGCAGATAACTCCCTGTACTGACAGAGAAATTTAGTATCTGTCTGTCTTCCTTTTCATTTTCCAGGGAGAGACTGCTTGAGAGTACCAATCAAAGATTACATCTTTCCTACTAACTGCAGCAGTATAGCATAGAAAGTGCTTGAGAGGGGAGAGATGAACTGTAAAGCCCATTTTTATACAGACATTTATTTATTTATATTGTTAGATCTATCCTGCCCTTCTTCCTGTTGCGGCCCAGGATTCTGTACACATAGCATAGTATTTAACTAAGTTTCACTCTAAGTGAATTGGGAGGAATTCAATGTACCCAGTCAGATAGGTGGCACATAAAATAATAATACCGTGTTTCTCCTATTTTAAGACACCGTCGTATATATTTTTTTCCCTCAAGAAAACGCACTATGGCTTATTTTGAGGGGATGTCTTATTTTTATTATGTAAGCCCAGCCCAGCCTTTTCCTTGGTGCCCTCCAGAACTGCGCCTATCACTATGGCTTATTTTTGGGGTACGGCTTATATTTCGCAAATGCGAAAAAAGCCTGCTATGGCTTATTTTATGAATACGTCTTAAAATAGGGGAAACAGGGTAGCAGCAGCAGCAGAAACAGAAAAAGAAACAGAAAGCAACCACCCCCACCACAAGAACCACCACAACAAGAAAGACAGGGAAATTTTATAATTAGGAGATCACTGTAAACAGATGAAAACATTAACAGGATTCTAATAACACTTGTAATGTAACAAACACTATGGATAATATCAGGGGTAGGCAACCTAAGGCCCGGGGACCGGATTCGGCCCAATCACCTTCTCAATTCGGTTTGTGGACGGTCCGGAAATCAGCGTGTTTTTACATGAGTAGAATGTGTCCTTTTATTTAAATGCACCTCTGGGTTATTTGTGGGGCATAGGAATTCGTTCATATTTTTTTTTCCAAAATATTGTCCGGCCCCCCACATGGTCTGAGGGACGATGGACCGGCCCCCTGCTGAAAAAGGTTGCTGACCCCTGGATAATATGGACAGATGCAAAATATAGATTATGAAATGATATGCAGCTGAAAATGTTCACAGTAGGACCCAGGGAGGGGAAGTATCGAGATTCAGAGAAATCTCTATATATGGATATGCATTTGGTATTGTTACAAATTTACATTTGTAAAATCAAATAAAAACAATTTCAAAAAACAACCACAACACAACAAACAACAACTACTACTACTACTGTTGTTGTTGTTTGTTTGTTTGTTATTGCCTTTGTGCTGCTGGCTTTTGCTCATATACCAAGTTAGTTAAAACCATCTCCACATCTTGTGGCAGTGAATTCTATTAGCCCACTCCAGAAATTTAGCTCCATATGTTCAAAGAAAATTGGTGGAGGAGATTGTGCAAAATGGACACCCCACTTTCCTCACTGGCTCTACCCCCCAGACCTTCTGCACATTCCCAGAAGGTCTGAAGGAGGAACCTATACATGTTCAGATGAATAGATTGTGCAATTTGGGACTCTGGGTCACATGGAGGAGCCTATCATGTTCAGCTGAATTCAAAGGTTCCCCCATTTGCCTAACACACTGAGGTCCTGGGGTGGAGCCAATGGGCAGTTGTGACTTTGAGGGCAGGGCCAGCGCAGAGCCCAATTGCCTAAGTGAAGAAATACTTCATTTTGTGTGCTCTGAACCTGCTTCCAGTCAGGGATTTGACTGCCTTCTCCAAGCAGCATCGTCATTCTGTGTGTCCCCCCCCCCACCCCCTTGGCACCACATCTCAAATGGCCTGGGAAATAAATGTTTTGAGGCAACTCGCAGAGATTGTGGCACACTTCTCTGGCCCGAGCCAACGCTTTTCAGCAGAAGCAATTTCCCCAGGTAATTAGCTATTAAAGCATACGTACAACCTCTTCACTCGGATGCTTAATGAGGGTAGGTTGCGGGATACGGTGGAAAGCCGAACAGGTTGTCATACTGTGAGGAAGCTCAAAGGACCCAAGTGTCTGGGGATAACGAGTTTAAATGGGGAGGTGCATTCGTTTCATAAATTGAGCCACTCTCCGCTGGAGCATCCCCACAGCAGGTAACTCAAATGACTGAACGGGAGGCATGTAATTAGGTAGACTTCATTACTTCTGTGTTAATAAATTAAAATAATTTAGGAACTTACATGGTCGGGAATCTGGGTGTACTGATAAAAGAAATGTTTACTTTTGTCTTTTTTCTACTTTGATAATGTTGAGCTCTGGAGTGTGTGTGTGTGTGTGTGTGTGTGTGTGTGTGTGTGTATGTTTGCTTGTTCAGCCTAATTAAATTCAGGAATTAATCTCATTGCTGTTAACCACTGTTGTCTTGTATCTTTTAAGTTCACAATGTTCTGTATGACTCTCTTCTTGATTAAAAAAAAGTTCTTAAGGGAGCACGTAACATTCAGTTTTTGCTTTTTCCATTAAAAAACAACAACACCTCTTATCAATTTCCCCCAGCCATAGACTTAAAGAATGGCTCGGGAGACGTGTACCAAGGACCAGCCCGCGGGAAGGCCGACACCATTTTCAGCTTGTCGGATGACGACTTTGTGGATTTGGTGCTAGGCAAGATCAACCCACAAAAGGTACAGATGCAGAATTCATATATTAAAGGAATGACTTTTAATTTGCAGGTGCTTAAGAGATGCTAAAGCAACAAGCCTAAACAAAGGATGGCTAGGGCAGCAACAAGTTCCCATATTAAGAAAATACCTAACTTGTTAGTCATCTTGGACATCTTGTTTCGGTTGTTACAATACCTAAAGGCTCACCTCTCCCAATATGAAGTGTCCTGGCCCCAGTGGCATAGCAAAGGGGGGGTGCGCTCCCGGTGCCACGTCTCAAGGCATGTCAAGGCATGTGGTTTGCTGGCGCCGCCGCTCCAGCGCCTTACGGATGGCGCCTGAATCCTCTGCTCGCGGCTGCGTACGGCACTGGAGCGGTGCCACCAGCAACCCGCTATGTACCGCTCATGTGCGGCATCGCTACGTACGACATGTGTCGTATGTAGCGATGCTACACATGCGCACTACATAGCGACGCTCCACCTCCGGGTGCACGTCATGTTTGCTGCTCCGGGTGCCTGAGCGGCGTCCTACGCCACTGCCTGGCCCCTGCATTCATCATCCGAGTCCCTTCTTTGTGTGCCTCCTCCACATGAGGTCCGGAGGGTAGCAACACAAGAACAGTCTTTTCTGTAGTGGCTCCCCATTTGTGGGATGCTCTCCCCAGGGCGGTTTATCTGGCGTCTTCATTATATATTTTTAGGCACCAGGTGAAAGCATTCCTCTTCAATCAGGCCTTTGGCATGTCTGGAATTTCCTGGCATGTCTGGAATTTTCCAGACGTATGGCAAGCCTAGACATGACAGAATAGTGTGCACCAAGCCATAATGCTTAACTATAATAGTGTGCGTTTATCAACTTCATTTTTTGCATCCTAAAAGTGATATGTTGCTGAGAATTTGCCTCTTCATGTTCTGCAAGCTGTTGAGACTGGCTATGTATAGCCTAAGAATTGAGCATCAGCGTTGCTGAATTGATGACTATCGTGGTAATGTGCCGCATTTCCTTTCTACCCATGGTAACAATTTTCAGTGGGCAATATGAGACTTTGCAGTCTCATAGCTCTACACACCTAACTGTGGATTGGTCCAGATCTTCAAAATCACTATTCAGAATTTATTCTATTCCTTTCCTTTCTTTTAGTTCAAAGAAACAATTCCTCCTGGTGATTCGATAGGTTTGACCCCAATTGTCCACAGCAGATGCCGCCCCCGTCCCCAGTTAATTCCTCGTTGTCGCATTCTCTTGTAACTGTTCTTTAAAAGTGCAACTCTGGAAGAGCAGAGACAGCCTCTTTAATTGTTTTCCCCCACTCTGCTTGCTGTAGGCATTCATCTCTGGTAAGCTGAAAGTTAAAGGAAACATCATGCTGAGCCAGAAGCTGGGGACGATTCTTCAACAGTATGCAAAGCTGTGAGTTCCCTGCTGGATTGAGTTCGCCTGGGAAGAAAAAAGGAGCCGTTTCCTTTTTCAGATCAACAACCTGAAACCTTTATGCAAATCCTGTCTTAGATAACTTCTAATAGACTTTATTGCTAACTCGCAAGTTGCCTTGATTCTTGCGGATACAGATAGTTGGTGTAGATGTTGATGGGTTTAACATGATCTTTCTTCTTTCTTCAACGTTGCAAGCATTTATACCTTCCTCATACTTTGTTCCTTGGAGCCACTTCCAATTAAAACTCATTCAGTTAATATATTTCTATATGAAATTTAAACATAATTCAATAAAACATAACTTTGATACCATCCTGTTCTGTTATTGTTGTTCAGAAGCCTAAGCAATCTTGCTCCTGTTACTTGGAGGGGCGGAGTCTACAATCCTCTATAATAAAGTTGCTGTGTCTCTGCGTCCGTTCCGTGTGTCACGGAATTGCGCTACTGCGCATGTCCGTGTCCCACACGGATGCAGGGATTGGAGCGGGCGGAGAGGGGGGCGTGTCCGCGAGGCAGCAGCGGCGCACGCGCGGTGTCAGTTGCGCCAGTGCCGCTGCCTCGCACGGACGCAGAGGGCCGCCCCATCCTCGCCGCCGCTACCGCCGCCCCCGGGGAAAACGAAGAAGGGGGAGGGAGCCCCTCTCCACCCCCCAGTGGCCGCTGTTCTGCCTCGGGGGAAAAGAAGCCGCTACCGCCGCCGCTACAGCCGCCCCCGGGGGAAAAGAAGGGGGAGGGAGCCCCTCTCCACCCCCAGCGGCCGCTGTTCTGCCTCCTCCTGCCTCCTCTTCCTCTAGCACCCGTTATGTAACGGGCTAACTTCAACTAGTTATGAATAATATGTGGGATTCGTGTCTTGTAGTTCAGTTTGTAGATTCCAGGGATAATCAGGCCAACAGTTGCAGCTATTTATTATTAGACTATAATATAATCTGAACTCCATAGCAATAGGATTATTCTCTGAATAATCTAAACCACAGAGCCTAGGGCTTGCCGATCAGAAGGTCAGCGGTTCAAATCCCCATGACGGGGTGAGCTCCTGTTGTTTGGTCCCTGCTCCTGCCCACCTAGCAGTTTGAAAGTGCAAGTAGATAAATAGGTACCACTCCAGCGGGAAGGTAAACGGCGTTTCCATGCGCTGCTCTGGTTCACCAGAAATGGCTTAGTCATTCTGGCCACATGACCCAGAAGCTGTACGCTGGCTCCCTCGGCCAATAAAGCAAGATGAGCGCCGCAACCCCAGAGCCGTTCGTGACTGGACCTAACGGCCAGGGGTCCCTTTGCCTTTACCCTTTTTACAACTACAAAACCAATGAGAGTTACAATAACAGTACTAAGGATGGGTCAGAGAAGGAATCATTTTATTACCCATGTGACATAGTGCTAAACCATGGTTGAGCATTAATTGCACAACCGGAGCAAGCCAGAGCAAACCCTTGGATCTGCACGCAACAGCTCTTGACCCACATGCCCAAGAGAGGAATATTGTGTTGTTTTTATAACATTTTCTGGTGGTGGTAAGTTCCTGAATTTAACCCACCAGAGATGTTTGCACACATGCATCCCAGTGTGTTATAGCATCATGTTCACTTCCAAATTTCACAAGTTGCAGGAAGGCAAGGCTAACTATCCCAGCAATGCATGCCAGTTAATAATAATAATAATAATAATAATAATAATAATAATAATAAATTTATTACTTATACCCACCCATCTGGCTGGGTCTCCCCAGCCACTCTGGACAACTTCCAACATAATATTAACACCACGCTAAAACACAAAACATTAAAAACTTCCTTAAACAGGGCTGCCTTCAGATGTTTTCTAAAAGTCAGGTAGTTGTTTATTTCCTTGGAGGACGTTCCACTGGGCAGGCGCCACTACACCCTCAATTTCTCCACTATAACTTTTTCATGACTCTTTAATATTGCACGACTCCAGGGGGGGAATTCATAATACAGTGGTACCTTGGGTTACAAACACTTCAGGTTACAGGCTCCGCTAACCCGGAAGTAGCACCTCGGGTTAAGAACTTTGCTTCAGGATGAGAACAGAAATCGCATGGCGGCAGCGGGAGGCCCCATTAGCTAAAGTGGTACCTCAGGTTAAGAACGGTTTCAGGTTAAGAACGGCCCTTCGGAACGAATTAAGTTCGTAACCAGAGGTACCACTGTGCATGGAGTTTAAGCATTAAGGTATATAATAATAAAAAATAATGAATCTGGATACAAAATGTGAAATTAGCAAAACTTATGATGCCATTCTCCATGTTGTTTTTCCTCGTACTTTCAACCAATATTTTCACGTAGGCTTTGTGTTGCTGTTTGTTCAATATGCTCTAGAGTTAGTGCTGTCAGAAGGCAGTTCTTGATACTTATGGTCAAACGTGCCGTTTTGTAGCTAGCTGGACATTAATTTCCCACTTTACATGTGATCTGGCCTTTTGCATCTCCTCTTGATGAACTGCAGCACCAATTTTCATCTTGGGCCCTGAAGACTTAGGATAGCAGGCGATTTATTGGATTTATCCTTCAGCATCGCTTCTGCAGACTCCTCTCTTGTCAGTTTCTCGCGTCACTTTAATCGTCGGTAGTGCTGAACGATGTTGCCCTGCAACACAGCTCCATTAGCCCTCCAGGTCTGGAGCATCTCTGTTTTCCTTAGACTAGTACTGCTGACATATTCATGGTGTCCTAATTGTCAAGTCAGGCTGGTGGCAGACACTGGCAGATAGCAATGGGCAAAGCCATCGGTTTCTATGAATTCCTCATTTTTCCAGTCTTAAAATCAGTTGTCCACATTTCCACACCAGTTTGTGGGCTGTTGTTTTTAAAGTCCTCCTGGATATTCATGCAGATATCTCCAAATATACATGTTTTCTTATGCAATTTTGCCCAACGTACATGTTTTCGCAAATCAGTTTTCCCCAATGTAATGCACCTTTTGTGTTATTTTCACTAATATATGCATACAGAACCTGGATTTTGGGGTGCATTACTTGGCTGCATTTCAAAATTGGGATAAGTGCCCATTTCAAAGGGGGAGTACATTTCGGTTCATGTGCTGCTTTGGAAAGAGCGAATTTTGCATTTAAATGTGAATTAAATCAACCTACCCAGCCCCCTCCATTCCTACTGGCAGATGATCTATAAGAAAAAGTCTGAGGTCTCTTGGCTGGGAAGGGGGTCCCAGGCATGTTTCAAACTGGTGATGCTTTAGAGAAACAGAAGGATGCTATATGTTCTGTAGCATAGAATGAAGTCAATACACTGGATATTTGCTAAACTGCAAATTCTGCCTCCGAAAATAGGAAAGCAATGGGATGCTTTAGAGCTACTTGTAAAAAAAAAGTTGCCTTGGAATAGTGTGGATCATTTGTAAGCTTGTCCGATTTAAGTTTGTTTGAATGCTTTCTCTAGCAAGGACTTTATGCATTCCCCCCGATGCAGTTCATTCCCATTTCCTGCAAACCAATTGAAGCATTACAGCTCAACATCCTTTTAAGTGACCCATTTAATGGCCTTTTAAATAACACGCGAGAATAGAAGTGAAATAGGGGTAAAGCCCGTAATGTGTTTTGCCTTTGCTTCAGCCTGGCTTTGGGCCCCTGGCTGCTCGGCCTCTAAGCCACTGGGATTTCTCTTAATTAGGTTGTTCCGGAGGATTTCACTGCCCCTAAGAACTGTCCTCGGGAATTACAGACATTTGCGCTTAAATGTCGACAGGTGCATTCCTTATTAAAGAATCGCTTTAAAAATGAATGTGATGATAAAAGGACGGGAACTTTGCAGCCCTATCTGAGTAGTAGAAAAGAGAGGCCATTTAAACACCTCCACCTGCTATGCAGAATACACACACCCCTCTTCCTCGGGGTGCCACTTGGCTTGGAGTGCCAACATGGCATCTCAGGCTTGGGCATTTATGTGTCATCTGCAAGTGACATAATTAGAGTTCACGTGTAAGTACAGAGGCCCTAACTTTTCCCAAGATGCTCCCCTTAGTGCGTTTGTCAAGCAGTTCTACAAATTTTGTAGAAAAAGTCTCATCCACAATTATGGATTAAGGGGCTTTAGAAAAGGCTGTCAGTGTATACTATACAACGCATATACTGATTCTTGCTTTACAATATGTTTTTATAACCCTTGAAGCCCACATTCTAAGAATGGTGAAACTAGTTTTGCGAGCCCTTGGGATGTAGGCTTATTGCTCTTGAACAACCCAAAAAACCAGGGCAAATTTAAAATAACGTGAAATTCTAGAATTCTAGAGTTTAGCTGACTTCTGAATTAGTGCAAAACCTTGCTTCGGTTCTGACTATGGGGCTCACTGGGGAGTGAAGAATGCTTGACACCAATCTCCATACCCTGGAACATTTCTCCGATGAAAATGGAAACGTCCTATTTCATAACAACAACAACAACAACAACAACAACAAATTTAATAATTTATACACTGCCTGTCTGACTGGGTTACCCCAGCCACTCTGGGTGGCTTCCAACATATATAAAAACAAAATAAAACTGTGAGGTGTTCTTTTTTAAATTTCCTATACACGCCTGGCTTCATATGGCTTCTAAAGGTCATATAGTTACTTATATCCTTGGCTTCGGGGGTCGCATAACTCCATACCCTCCAGCAATTCTCTGATGAAAATAGGGGTGTCCTAAGAAAAAGTGACATGGGTGGCACAGGGATGTGGGTGGTGCTGTGGGTTAAACCACAGAGCCTAGGGCGTGCTGATCAGAAGGTCGGTGGTTCGAATCTCCGCCACGGGGTGAGCTCCCATTGCTCGGTCCCTGCTCCTGCCAACCTAGCAGTTCGAAAGCAGGTCAAAGTGCAAGTAGATAAATAGGTACCGCTCCGGTGGGAAGGTAAACGGCGTTTCCGTGCGCTGCTCTGGTTCGCCAGAAGTGGCTTAGTCAAACTAGCCACATGACCTTGAAGCTGTACGCCGGCTCCCTCGGCCAGTAAAGCAAGATGAGTGCCGCAACCCCAGAGTCGTCCGCAACTGGACCTAATGGTCAGGGGTCCCTTTACCTTTACCTTTAATGAAAAGTGGGACATTCAGGTATCAAATCAGAAACCGGCTGTCTTCTGTAAATCCGGGGCCGTCCCTGGAAAATAGGGACCCTTGGAAGGTCTGCATACTCTGGACAGTACACTATTTTGGAAGCAGCCAATGGCTGGTGGAGAGAGACACATATTCAGTTGGAGGGATGCAGGCGGCACTGTGGTCTAAACCACTGAGCCTCTTGGGCTTGCCGATTGGAAGGAATTCCCGTGACGGGGTGAGCTCCCGTTGCTCTGTCCCAGCTCCTGCCAACCGAGCAGTTCGAAAGCACATCAATGCAAGTAGATAAATAGGTGGGAAGGTAAACGGCGCTGTAGTGGGAAGGTAAACGGTGTTTCCGTGCACCCTGACACTCATCGCAGTGTCCCATTGCGTCAGAAGCAGTTTAGTCATGCTGGCCACATGACCCGGAAAGCTTATGTGGACAAACACCGGCTCCCTCGGCCTAAAAAGCAAGATGAGCGCCGCACCCCATAGTTGCATTTGACTGGACTTTCTGTCCAGGGGTCCTTTACCTTTACCTTTTACCTACATATTCAGGTGTGAAGGGGAGAGGTGTTCTCCAAAGTGATGAATATGGCTGACTGCTGAGTTATCTGATCAGAGAGACAACCTCTCTAATGAGAGAGAGACACACAGAGAGAAAAGGCAATATGCAAAGAGTCTGACAGCAGACACCATAATGGATTAGCTGTTTACCCAATGATTCACGTTTATTTCCTCTGTAGACTAACACACACACACACACACACACACACAGAGAGAGAGAGAGAGAGAGAGAGTCACAGGCATTTCCAAGGCTTAAAAAAGGCGATTGGATGTAGAAAGTAAAAATGCCTATAAAGTAGTTCAAATGGTTTTAAAAAAATGAAAGAACAATTCAAAGCTGCAGAAATAACATCCTTGAAATTGCATTTAAAGCCTAGGGTGCCATAATTACGAGAATTTCCTCAAAAGGAAAGAATTCAGAAACGCTGGTTCCCGGAGGAGATGGATTTCAACTGACTTGGTGCCAATAACTTACTCAGTGCAATGACTTGTTTGGCTGTCCTAATTCGGCAGGGTCCCTGTGCGCAAGGTGGCTGCAGAAAGAAGGCCCACTAGCTGGGGACAAGGTGAAAAAGTGTGGCCCTGCTCCACCATCAGCACTGACACTTGCTGCATGTGAGTAATGCATGAGCAGGGCTAATAATAATAATAATAATAATGAATTTATTACTTATATCCCGCCCATCTGGCCGGGCCTCCCCAGCCACTCTGGGTGGCTCCCAACAGGATATTAAAAACACAATAAAACATTAAACTTTAAAAACTTCCCTAAACAGGGGTAATAAACCATCCTGGAACAGCATATGCTTTACACTGCTGCAGTTCAGTTTAAACAAGTGGCTTTGCACCTCTGTTCCTGCTCTTCTTTCTTTGTTTATCTCATTTTGCATTTAGCATGATACCGAGTGGAATAATGGTGTTGAAATTGACTTATTGACTGTCGTTTTGAGATTTGTGATTGTGCTTATGGTCACCTGCGTTGTGCCTCCTTTCACAAGTGAAATTGGATTAAAAATGTGGGGGTTTTTCTCAAGCAGGTAGCTCCATGACATATCTAAAAAATCATCTCGTCCCTTATATACCCAAATGATTTTTGAAATGCAAAAACACATTTAAAAAATAGCTGTCTGACCACCCGAATATGGGAAGCTTTGGTGGCAAATGTTCGACGTAGGGACTTTATGAGGAAATACAGCTTATGCCTGCCCTTTCATCCACACTTGCCATCCCCTCTTCCTCCCCAGTTTGTGTGAATTCGCAATTCATCTTGAGCCAATTCTACATGCTCACAAGCTGCCTTAGAGTGACCTAATATTGCATGGCCTAACCCAATATTGTATTGTGTGTCCTGAAAATAAGGAGGGCAGCGAAAGTTCAACACAATTTTTTATTTCTCTTACCCTCTATTGACTGGCAGCTTTCCAAAGGTTTACGGAATATGAATGGCAGGAAATTGGCTGGGGAACCCAGTCCGCGTTTGGGCCAATTTCATTTGTGTTGAAGTGGCCTTGGTTATCTTTGAAAGAACTGAAAGCTTGTGTCGTTCTTCTCTTATTCACTTTTATTGCAGTCTGCACTAGGCTATTCTTGGGAGATGAACAGATGAGCAGGGAGCCCCTTACATCAGCTCTAGGAAGCAGAGCTGCTCCGAGATTGTAACACAATGAACACAAGCCGCTGGCTTGCCTGTCACATTTCTCCCATGAGTAGAGTTGTGAGGACAACTCGTTTTTGTCTGCAAGATCATCCTCAAGCTTAGCAAGACTTGATCCTCGCAGGAGAACAAACATCCACGGAGACTTCCGGATAGGTTCATTTAGGATGGCAGCGGAAGGAAGGATGCAATCTTGCTATATGGCTCATCTTTGGTTAGGATTATTTTCCTTTTGTCAGGTTCATCCAGCCTTGGAAGAGACACCAGCATTTTAATTTTACACTTGGTTCCCCAATCCTGTTAGCATCTTCTGAAGGCTTTTAAGGAGGATTTTCCTGTCGAGGTACACACTGAAACATTATCGGTCTGGTATAGGGAACTTGATTGCAGTGCATGTCAATCACTATTCCTGAGAAAATTAAATTTTGAATGCAGAGTAATGCATCTCTTCTTAATGTTTCCCTGTCTGGGATTTGTGCTCTGTCCTTGCCTTACCTTGGCATTCTTTCTTCAAGATCAAAACGCCCCACTTCTAACATATGATGCTGTTGCCTCTTTCACCAACTGTTTTGAAAATACTTCCAATTTTTCTAGAGAAGAAAGGACACGGCAGATATATATTTCCATCTCTATCTGAGATAAGAGTGTTTGCCCCTGCCTTCAGACTTATAATCTAAAAGACATGGTACAAAAGGAAGACAGAGTGGGAGGGGAGAGGAAAAACGTAAGCTCATACAAGTTCTTAGTTACAAGTTTTTGTTTATTCATTGAAGATGCTTGTGTCTCAGCTGTGCTGATGGAGTGGTCCTGCATCCTTGCATCTTCCCTCTAGAGCAGCCCAATCTAATGACTGCTGCCAGGTTGATGCAGAGAGCAGCCTGGCTTCTTCAGAGAGCCGGTGGTGATCCAATTCTTTTCCCGATACAAAAATGGACAAATATAATAATAATTTATTATTTATACCCCGCCCATCTGGCTGGGTCTCCCCAGCCACTCTGGGCGGCTTCCAAAAGAACATTAAAATACAATAATCTATTAAACATTAAAAGCCTCCCTAAACAGGACTGCCTTCAAATGTCTTCTAAAGGTCTGGTAGTTGTTGTTCTCTTTGACATCTGAAGGGAGGGCGTTCCACAGGGCAGGTGCCACTACCGAGAAGGCCCTCTGCCTGGTTCCCTGTAACTTGGCTTCTCATAGTGAGGGAACCGCCAGAAGGCCCTCGGCATTGGACCTCAGTGTCCGGGCAGAATGATGGGGGTGGAGACGCTCCTTCAGGTATACTGGACCGAAGCCATTTAGGGCTTTAAATATAACATGTTTCTTTTATTTTTAATATTCCAACATGGTGAAAGTAGTTTAACGGACGTAAGAATAAAACTCTTAGAGGAGAAAGGAGCAAACATAATGAAGATCAATTGGTGAACCCCATATCAAATATGATTGGTTTTTGTTTTTTTTCAGTTGCTTTGCATTACATTTGACATTTAGTGTTTGCAATACATGAATACACATCCATAATAACTTTTGTGTAAGTTTTAATTGGCCATTTAATGGTTCTGAAAATGTAGGCCAGCCTTCCCCAACCAGGTGTCCTCCAGATAGTTTGGACTATAATTCCCATCAGCGCTAGCCAGATCGCAACATCAGCTGTGCTGTGTGAGACTCATGGGAGTTATAGTCCAAAACATCAGGAAGGCACCAGGCTGGGGGCCATAGGTACAACTATGAAAATGGATGATGGAGTTAAATTTACTCCTGAATAGCCCCAATGAATAATAATAATTGACAGTAGTAGCAATGCTGAGAATTATTATTATTATTATTATTATTAACTCCAGAAGATCAGCCATGTTGCAACAAAAGGGAGCTCAGACCTTTTAAATGACCAGTGTATTTATTGTCACTCCATTTATTTTCTCATTTCATTTATTTCTCTCATTCCTCCAAGGAACTGAGATCCCCCTCATTTTATCATCACATGCATCATGTGATCTCAAATTAGGTTGAAAGACAGTGGCTGGTCCCAGTCCACTCACTGAGTGAAGATTTGAATCTGGGTCTCCTCAGTCCTAGCCTGACACTGTGACCACAACGATGTTCTGTGTCAGTTTTCAGTTTGTACACAATGTGCTCATTTCCTGCAAGGGATCCAGGTGTTTTTCTTAAGATGACACTTCTCTTGCAAAGGATAGCGTGGGTGCCCCAGTTCACTTGCCAAAGTTGCCGTTGTCAATTTGGAGCTCAGTTGCTTGACGGCTGCTCCCACCTGGCAACCTGTTTGTGTGAATAACACTGGGAAACAACATTTTCGTTGCATTGACACCTGCAGTTGTTCTAACCTAATTTTGACCTGCTGATTTCATATCTGAAGTTGGTTTTGTTCTGTAAGCTCTAGGTTTTTTTCCCCCAATTCATGTTTTTCACTTTTCACCATAATCTTTGTTTTTCACAGTGCAAGAATTCAATATTTTATTAAACACATAGCCAAAGTAGTACAATATGAGTATAAATGTAAGTGACTTATATAGCATTGAACATGACATGTATAGCATTGAAAATGACATGTATATCTATGTACAGTTGGAGGTATGCAAAAAAAAAAAATTGTATTCCCTTGGGATACACAGTATCTACAAGCTGTAATTATGATGTATCTGGGGGGTGGTCTTGGGCTACACGCCTTCTGTGATGTATATATGATGTATGATGTACGTGTCCAGGGCGGCTGTCTACCGGTACCAGCTCCATCTGGTACGCAGGCTGAGACCCTACCTGCCCGCAGACTGTCTTGCCAGAGTGGTGCATGCTCTAGTTATCTCCCGCTTGGACTACTGCAATGCGCTCTACGTGGGGCTACCTTTGAAGGTGACCCGGAAACTGCAATTAATCCAGAATGCGGCAGCTAGACTGGTGACTGGGAGTGGCCGCCGGGACCACATAACACCGGTCCTGAGAGATCTACATTGGCTCCCAGTACGTTTCCAAGCACAATTCAAAGTGTTGGTGCTGACCTTTAAAGCCCTAAATGGCCTCGGTCCTGTATACCTGAAGGAGCGTCTCCACCCCCACCGTTCAGCCCGGACACTGAGATCCAGCGCCGAGGGCCTTCTGGCGGTTCCCTCACTACGAGAAGCAAAGCTACAAGGAACCAAGCAGAGGGCCTTCTCGGTAGTGGCGCCCACCCTGTGGAATGCCCTCCCACCAGAGGTCAAAGCAATCAACAACTACATAACATTTAGGAAATACCTGAAGGCAGCCCTGTTTAGGGAAGTTTTTAATCTGTAACATGTTAATGTATTGTTTTTTAATATTTGCTGGAAGCCGCCCAGAGTGGCTGGGGAGACCCAGCCAGATGGGCAGGGTACAAATAATAAATTATTATTATTATTATTATTATTATTATTATTATTATTATTATTAAGGGGTGGTCTTGAGCTCCAGGGCAGGGAATTTGAAAATGTCTATATAAGGGCAGGCACACCTTTGTTCTGGGTCCTCCTCCTCTCTCCTGTGTGTGGGGGGAGCACCCTGTTGCAACAGCTTTAATAAAGATCAGGCTTACTAGCTGCTTTGCTTCTCAGTATTCTCTGGTTGGCCTCTGTTATTTTCTCCTACCGATGGAGAACCTACAAAGGACTCTATAAGGGCTCTTGTGTACCCCATAAGGGAATAAGGGCAGATTTTGTTTATAACAGTGTAAACAAGCCTGATGCCTTTTGTTACGTATGTGGCTGCTACGCACTTCCTCGTCAAAGACCCAATATAACAGCATTTGTGAGGCATGCCTATTGTTAAGACGGCTTCCCAAATGACCTTGGCTTATTTCTTAGTATATTGCACCTCCTTCCTTTCTCTCTTTGCACTTTCAAATGTAGTCGAAATGACTAGAAGTGTCTGAAGAGCCACTCATGCAAATTGCTTGCTATGTGGAGCTGCCTCTGTGTGGTAAATTAAATGAGTGAATCGAGCCTCCGTTATGTGACCAGAAGCAAAATCCTAACTAGTCTAGTCATTTTTACTGTGAAAGATTGAAGGGTCTGTTTATCTGTGTGCATGGGTGCAGCGGGTGAGTGTTCTCCTGCTATGCCACCCAAGTTTGGGAATATCCACTCCTTTTGGATGGAAAGGATTCTGAGAAGTCATTGAGTTTTGAGAGGACAAAATTCCAGAGAAATCCATGCAAGCCGTGTGCTCCCTGCCTAGGATTGCAGCTTCTAAAAAGCAAATTAGTGCAAGCTCTGAAGTCTGAGGCTGGATCTACCTTGGTCTTCTAAATGCTATTAAATATAACGCTCTATAACTTTTAATGGCAGTTTCCCTGCTCTGCAGCGCCCTATGGTATCAGATTTTAATAACACATTTAATAATGTTATAAACCACGAGTGTGGATCCGCCCTGTATCTTCATATTATACTTTCCAAGTAACTGAATTCAGGGCTGGAGTTGTAGGTTGGCACAGTTGGTCAATTGTTGAGGCCCACATATCCCCGCAGATACTTTCTACCAAAACCCAAACCCTGCTGCTGTTCAGCATACATAGGGACATAGGAAGCTGCCTTAAATTGGGTAAGACCATTGGTCTATCTTGCTCAGTATTGTCTACCCTGAAAAGCAGTGGGTTGCGAAGGTTTTAGACAGGGAATGTTCCCAACCCTACCTGGAGATTATATGAATTAGGGCTGGGTGATCTATCAATATACCATCCAAAACCAGTTTGAAGTCCATATCGTGATATCAGTTTCATAGTTTTTGACCTGGCAATATGTCATGAATCATGATGTGTGTTAGGGCTGGGCGATATATCATCCAAAACCAGTTTCAAGTCCATATTGGTTTCATAATTTTTGACCTGGCAATATATTGCGAATCATGATGTGTGCGCGCGTGCTATGCAAAAATCACAATGTGAGAAAAACCATGAAGCCAGCCAATGCCTCTATATAGCTTCATCCTTATTTCAGACACTGTGATATATTAGTATATTGTGATGTTTAGCTGCTGATACATCACAAAGTTGAAAACCAGCTCCATCCTTATATTGGACATTATGATATCTCAGTATATTGTGATGTTTAGTTGGTGATATATTGTGATGTTGACAGCCAGATATCGCCCAGCCTTAATGAACTCGTGTCTTTCTATTTGCAAGGCAAGTGCTCTCCACCTGAGCTATGGCCCTCCCCTTTCAGGTCCCCAGCGATGCTGCCTGCTTACCTTCTTTCTCCATGCATGCAAGCAGAGGAGATGGTGTGGAGATCAAGCAGAAGCCACCATGTCCATTGCACTTTGACTATGGGTGGTTGTGATGTTTGGATCCAGACGGAGAAGGAGAGGCAACAGTGGTCCATTCAGAAATGGAGACTTGGGTTGAGAGCTGGCACTGGCTATGAGGCATTTAGAGACGCACTTTGCAGATGCTGTCATTATCAAGCAGCGATGAATCCCTAAAACGCAATTGGCGTTGAAACCTTTATTTCCATTGTGTTGTGTGTATGTAATAGGGGCAGCTTTCATTCATGATTCTGATGGCACCGGCCACCCTCACTGTCTGTTGCAGCAGCCATGGTGGGTTACAAGAGAAATGTGTGATGCTGATAAGAGATTATTCTACAGGGTAATTAGTTTTTAGTTACATTCTTCTGAGAAGGCAACGGGACATGAATGTTATCAGTAATTAATATATTCTGCACTATAAAGAATGGTTACTATGTTCAACAGAAATAGTGTATCTTTGCTTTTTAATTGAGTCAGAGAAAATGCTGCACCTTAAGATGATCTATTATTTGGTTCCTTTTTTGATTGTGGGGGTAAAAAAATGCAAATAAACACTCAGTCTGAAATTCTAATTAGCTGAACATGCATTGTTCTGTGAAATCAGAGGAAATAATTAAACAGTGACTTAACTTTGGGCATACTTTGGAAATGGAGATCTGTTCTGGGACTTGCAAGAAATGACTTCCGGAAAAAGGGACTGTGTTAGTTGAAATGCTGTATCTCCATGCTTTTTATGCGAGGCTGCTTATCATTAAGACCTGCTCATGTTGATCTCATTTGGGGGGCATGCACTTATACAAATTTATGTTGACGGTGGGTCTCTATAGCTCCCCTTTTGTGCACAACAACGGCAGTCTGAAGAACCCCAGTGAATTTTTCTACTCTTATTTACAGTGGTTTTGGAGTTCCACCCAAATCTTCAGATGATTTGTCTGAGCAAGAATCTTCATATACCATAGGAACCTAAGCAGATGCCACAACTAGTTCAGGTTTGTTGCAGCTGCATCTAGTTAAAGCCTGAGGGATGACCTCAAGTTGTTGCAGCCTGAGGACATGGACAGTAACACCTAGGAGAAGGAGACTGACTGGATGGTCCAGAGCAGGGGTGTCAAACTCAAATTCATCGGGGGCCGCATCAGCAGTTTAGTCACCCTCAAAGGGCCAGTTGTATCTAGGACTATGTGTCCACTCTTTATTATCATAAATTATTGTCACTGCATTCAATTATTACTGTTTTTTGTAATAATCCATCCCAGCGCCGACTGCAGAGAACGAGGCGTCAGGGGGCTTGCAAGAGTGCCCTTTGTGCCTGCTGCTCTCGTCGTGCACGAACCGGGAAATACGTTTTGCCAAAAGTATCTGCCAATAGCTGTCAAGTTTCGGATTTGAAAATCAGGGATCAGTAGCCTCACCTGTCCCGGGGACAGTCTATGGTTCTCAGGGACAGTCCAGGCTGCGGTAATCCCCCCAGTTTTTGATATAACTGTAAAAACTACTCTGAACATTTATTATTCCAAAAATGAAACCTTCATATGGTTGTAAATATTAAGATTATACCAGCAAGAATGAGTCTTTCTGTAAAAAAGATTTTTAAATCAAGTCTTACTGACTAGTGATTTAAATCAAGCCTTACTGACTAGTGATTTAAATCGTGATTTAAATCAATTTGATTTAAATCAAATCCACCCTGTTTACCACTGAATTGGAGCACAAGAAAGTGTTTTCCCTCCTGTATGTTTAGTCGGAATCTCCTTTCTTGTAACTTGAAGCCATGGGTTCCAGTCCTACCCTCCTTAAGATATTTGCAAATGGCTATCATCTCTCCTCCCAGCGCTCCTCGTAAGGCTTGGTTTTCATAACCTTGAAGGATATGATCTGTCCCCTCCCACTTGCTACTCCTCCCTCATTAAAAAAAAGTATATGGGGAGGGAAATATTGCATTGCAGGGGGTTGGACTAGATGACCCTTGGGGGTCCCTTCCAACTCTCCTATTCTTTGCTTCTGTAAAAACAACCCCAAATCCTGAGAACTTGCAGGGGAATCCTGGGAGGCAGGGAAGAGAGAGAGAGAAGGAAAGGAAAGAAAGAAGGAAAGGGGTGAGAGAGAGAGAGAGAAGGAAGGAAGGAAGGAAGGAAGGAAGGAAGGAAGGAAGGAAGGAAGGAAGGAGAAAGGGTGAGAGAGAGAGAAGGAAAAGGAAGGAAGGAAGGAAAAAAGAGAGAAGGAAGGAAGGAAGGAAGGAAGGAAGGGAGGGAGGGAGGGAGGGAGGGAGGGAGGAAGGAAGGAAAGAAAGAAAGAAAGAAAGAGAAAGGGTGAGAGAGAGAGAAGGAAGGAAGGAAGGAAGGAAGGAAGGAAGGAAAGAAAGAAAGAAAGAAAGAAAGAAAGAAAGAAAGAAAGAAAGAAAGAAAGAAAGAAAGAAAGTTGCACCTACAGTATTACCTGCATGTCCCGGGGCTGATTCCACTCCCCACTGCAGGGTTGATATGGGGAGGGGAGGAGTAACAGAGGGAAACGAAGCAGAACAGCAGCGGCTGCGGGAGCTCCTGCTTCTCCGCCTCCTCTTGCTGCTGCTTCCAGCCAAAGGAGGCGGGGAGGGGAGGGGGCGGCACGCAAGCCAGCCAGCCAGCCAAGCGCCCTCCCCCCAGACAAGCCAGCCGGGCACACACACCCAGCTTGGCTCGGAAGACCACCTCTCCGTTCTCCAGCTTTACGCCTGCTCTTCGCTGTAGATGGCAGAGAGGAGGCGAATGGTCTGCGCAGCCCGCCCGCTGCCGTTCAAACATGGCAAACCACGCCCCCCGCCAGCCGGATTGGCTGGTGGGGTGGCATGACGTGTAGGGCGCCTGGAGCCGGCTGCCTCAGCTGCACCGCCTCGCTCGCTGCCCCGAACAGGCGCTGCAGAACGGGACAGGGTCCTAGCGCCTCCGGAGCCAGAGGCGAGAAGGCACCAAGCCCCGCTCTCCCCTCCCCGGACCATAGCGGTCTGAGACTGAGGTGGGGAAGAAGAACTTGCTCCCTCCTTGCCGGGAGGGAAAGAGCCCTGCTGGGGCTGCCGATTGGCGCAGCCATGCCATCCGCCCGCCCACCGGGGCTAGCAATTGGTGAAAAGATGCCGAGGCAAGGGGAGGGGGGAAGAAAAGTTGATTTCTGCGGGAAACAATAAGCGTTCGACTCCGAGTCTTCCTCTCTCCGCTCTGCTCCCTTCCTCTCGCGCACGCTGACCTTCGCCGCCCACCGCCAAACAGCGCGCGCTCACGGGCCACGTGACGAGGTCTCGCGGGCCGCATTTGGCCCGCGGGCCTTGTCTTTGACACCTGTGGTCCAGAGAGTTGCTAATACCGGTACTTTATTATGCGAAGAAGTTATGCCCACTGCCTTCAAAGAAGTTCTCCTTTGATCCAGAGGTTTTAGAAAACCTTTGAGAGACTAAACTAAGGCTCCTGGTGTATATGGTGCTCTAGGAGGCTTAGTTTGGTTTCAGAATCAAGACTTAACACTAAATACCTTACTTCTGATAGATGAGCCACCATAGAGGGCTGTGAAAATTTGTATCCTGGGCTCTTTAGACTAGTCTACCCATGTACTCAGGGACCCAGGTGGCGCTGTGGGTTAAACCACAGAGCCTAGGGCTTGCTGATCAGGTCAGCGGTTCGAATCCCTGCTACGGGGTGAGCTCCTGTTGCTCGGTCCCAGCTCCTGCCCACCTAGCAGTTCGAAAGCACGTCAAAGTGCAAGCAGATAAATAGGAACCACTCTAGCGGGATAAATAGGTACCGCTCCAGCGGGAAGGTAAACAGCGTTTCCGTGCGCTGCTCTGGTTCACCAGAAGCGGCTTTGTCATGCTGGCCAAATGACCTGGAAGCTATACGCCGGCTCTCGGCCAATAAAGCGAGATGAGCGCCGCAACCCCAGAGTCGGACACGACTGGACCTAATGGTCAGGGGTCCCTTTACCTTTACCTTTACCTTTATCCATGTACTATCTGAAAACAAAAGGGCACATTGGTTGCCAGATGTGATTTTTCCTCTAGCTACCCTGTTTCCCCTATTTTAAGACGTAGTCATAAAATAAGCCATAGCAGGATTTTTTCGCATTTGCGAAATATAAGCCGTACCCCGAAAATAAGCCATAGTGATAGTCGCAGTTCTGGAAAAGGTGGGGCGGGGCTTACATAATAAAAATAAGACATCCCCTCAAAATAAGCCATAGTGTGTTTTCTTGAGGGAAAAAAATATAAGACAGTGTCTTAAAATAGGGGAAACACGGTATCCTACCCCGCTATTGCCAGATGTGATTTTTCCTCTAGCTATCCTACCCCGCTATTGCCATTTAGTGTCGACAGTACTGAGCCAGATTGACCAGTGGCCTGTCTCATTGTAAGGCAGCTTCCTATATTCCTCTGCTCTTCAGACCACACCATTTCACACTATCTGAGCTGTTGTTTGTATCCAGGTTGTAGAAACGCTACCTGCATAGAGGACATCACACATTTCTTAATGGCCCACAGCTGGGCAGTGAGCGGGCAGGGAAGGAGGGGAGGTTCATTATAACCTTAAGGGTCTGGTCCTCCTGGCAAGACAATTTTTTAAAAATACAAATAAATAAAAAATAAATAAAAAATCCTTTCCAATCACAAGGAACTTCTTTTCCAGCTGGGTATTTATTTTGCTGGGTAAGCTTAATCTATTTGCTGTAATGTAACCTTCAAACCCAGAAATCAGGATAATATATGTATATATATCAGAAGACATGTTGGGTTGAGGTGTAGTGACTTACTTCTCATCCCGTGAGCTTCAGGTACCCAAATTCTCCTCTCCCTGATTAAAGCCTAGAACTCTTCAAATTTCACCACACTGCCCCCCTGATTATTATATAACTTACCCACCTAAACCTTGCCAGCAACGGCCACAATAAGGCAATGGAGGGCTTGTCTTTGAGGTAGGGCTTTAATATTTGAAGGGTCTAAACATTTTGCACATGTTGTTGTGTTCTAGTGGTTTGTTCCATTGTAAGGCTTTGTGCTGATTCCATCGTTTTCTCAAACAGTGTACCAAGATAACAGCTGCAACGTTTGTATAAAGCGATACCTTCCATTCTGAAAAACACTTTAAATTTCATCATTCAGGGGTGGGGAGGGGGATGAAACAGAGGCAGGGAAATAATAATAACTTAAAAATCTCACCAGAAACTCTGATTCACAGTGTTATAATGACTTGCTTATAGATGTCCTCTGGAGATGTCCTTTAGATATAATTTTGGATGATAACATGTCTGACTATTATGCATTAAGCAATTACAGCAATTATATCTATTCTGGTGGTTTTACTGATCCAGATGCTAATTCCATTATCTGTTAGAATCAGAACCAGTGATTTGATCATATCACTGTAAGCAATTAGCAGAAACAATGTCACATTAATGACTTGGTATGAGGCTTACTACACATTATGCGGTATCTTTCAGAGACCGCATCTAGTAATTATAAGATTAGGATAGCTTTGTTTCTGTCTTAATTTTTGTAATTTCTTATAGAGATTTGCTAAACACCTGAACAAATTAAAGCACTTTCCACTTCCTTTCAGTTAGGATATTGGTAATTCCGGGCAGGCAAGGATGATGGTTGGGATAATAATGTTGTTTCAAGTTTTTATTTTACCATTTGTTCCATGAAATGACCTGGCAGCAAAAGACAAACTGTTTGGGTCTCTCCTCTCCACTCCATCTTTCTTTTCTAGTGAGTTCTATAATTAATTGAAGTTGAATTCTGAACAGACGGAGGTGTTATGTGTTCTGAGTTCTAAGGTGGGGAGGCAGCCTGTTCTGGGTGACATTGTGCTCCCTTGGAAGGAACAGGTCCATAGCTTGGGGGGCGTTCTGGATACCAACCTTGTTGCTGAAGACTCAGATGGCTAGGCGTGCCTATTTCCAGGTACAGCTGGTTCACCAGCTATGGCCACTTTTGGACAGAGCTAACTTAGCCACTGCATTCCCTGCTCTGCTAACTTCCAGAATTATTGCCGCATCTGAAGAAGACTTTGTGAACTTCCAACTGGTCCAAAATGCAGCAGGTAGATTACTTTGGGGTTTCCATTCAGAAGCTGCATAAACTATTTTAGAACAACTGCAACTCTTGGCAGTTAGTTTCCAAGCTGGCAAACCCGCTCCATTTACATTCAGGTGTAAATAAGTGAATAAACCATATCTCTTAAAGCTACAGCAGCCTCCGCCACATCGTGGGACACAGACCCTGGGGTGAGCTCCTAGAATGCCCTGGAATCTTGCCACCACTTGGCAGTGAGTAGGGGTGGCCCACAACCATTGTAACAATATGCAACAACCACCATTAAAAGACCTTGCTGCAATAGACAGTTTAGCGGTCAAGAAAGGTAAAGGTAAAGGGACCCCTGACCATTAGGTCCAGTCGTTGACGACTCTGGGGTTGCAGCGCTCATCTCACTTTATTGACCGGGTCATGTGGCCAGCATGACTAAGCCGCTTCTGGCGAACCAGAGCAGCGCACGGAAACGCTGTTTACCTTCCCGCTGCAGTGGTACCTATTTATCTACTTGCACTTTGACGTGCTTTCGAACTGCTAGGTTGGCAGGAGCTGGGACCGAGCAACAGGAGCTCACCCCGTCGCGGGGATTCGAGCCGCCAACCTTCTGATTGGCAAGCCCTAGGCTCTGTGGTTTAACCCACAGCGCCACCCACATCCCTTTTTAGCGGTCAAAGGTCTGTCTAAATAAAGAAGTCTTTGCCTGCCGGGGAAAGTTGAGCAGAGTGGGGGCCAGCTTAGTCTCCTGAGGAAAGGAGTGCTACAAGTTGGGGTAGCTGTTGAGAAGGCCCTCTGCTATGTCCTCACCAAATGTGCCCATGCAGTGCCAGATTTAGGGTGGTGTGGGCACTGATAACAACAACAACAACAACAACAACAACAACGATATAATAATAATAATAATAATAATAATAATAATAATAATATCTATATTTATATGTGTACCTACTGAGAAGATCTATAAAAAAGCGACTGTACCAAAAGGGTTTATTTTGAAAATATTGGGGGGGGGGGAGGGTTTGCGTCACCAAATATTGTCTTCACTCAGGGTGCCATATTACCAAAGTCCATCTGTGATGATGATAGGTCTGACAGAAAGGTCTTCCCTGAAGATCTCAAAACCCACACAGAAAAATATGGTTCTTCAGATCCAAGCTGTGTAGGGGTTTATAGATCATAATCCACCCTGATATGAAGCCTTAAATGACTTGAGACCAGATTGCCTGCTCCCACCTAAGCGTGTGGCTACTAAGTTCTGCCTTGGAAGCAGTTCTGTTGGTCACCCTACCTTCAGACGTGAAGCTGGTGGTGACACGTGACAGAGCCTTCTTGGCTGTGATGCCCCAACTCTTCTCTGCTGTCACCAGGAAAGGCTTCTCTGGTACCAACTTGGATGTTTTTCCATCACCAGATGAAAAACTCTTTATTTATCTAACCCTTTTAGACATATTCATTATATACAGTATACTGTATGTGTGTATGAAACCTGGCCGTGAGCTTCTGTTCTGCTTTTACATGACATATTATTGTATCTTGCTTTAATATTTAAAATGTTATGTTAGCCACTTGTGGGTGAGGTATTTACCTGAAAAGCAGGATAGCCATTCTCTAAATGATTAAATGTATACTAGGGATGGCTAGATTGAAAATGGCTTTCTCAAGAATTCTCAAATCCCATAACTCTTACAGCACATAGTTACTCAGAAGTAAGCCTCACTGAGTTCAGTGGGAATTATTCCCAGGTAACTTGGTATGCCTGAATCTACTGAATGAATCTGACAGAAAAAGAAAGAGAAGATTGCATTTCTATATAATTGCACAAAAGTCTGGTGCTTGGAGAGACTTTTCATAGTCCTTAGGACTTCCATCCCCTACCTGCTCTCATGCCATTATATATTTTTGGCTATTTCTGCAAAAGCATACTGGACTCCATTTCTTTAGTGTATAACAACAGATTCATTAAAGAGGTGTTCACCTTCCTGCAGTGTTCCTTGCATGAAATATTGTCCCAATGAAGCTTGCCACGTAAAAGGGCAGACTGGAATTCCCCGCTACAAGTAAATTTGCATGTAATTAATTTACTGTCTCGAGTGCCCCCACCCTTTAGCTTTCCTACCTCCTGGGATCTATTCTCACTCAGCCTTTCCTCGTAGCCATAGATTTAGAGACACTGTGCGAGGTTAGAGTTCCAGCCCAGCTGCTCTCTTCCTCCCCTCGGCATTCCAATTAGCTGGTTTTCATTCTTCAGCATTTCTAACTATCCCAAGCATTTCAAGGCATCATGCCTTAGAACTATACATGATGGCTTCTAAAAATAGCAGCCCTGTATCACCTTCCTCTTTCCCATGTTAATCTCGAGTACCTGGGCTGCCTTTGGGTCTAGTTCAGCAGTCGCAATTAGTGCACATTGCTACAGTCAGACTGCTTGTGGTGACAGCTCAGCGCTTCGTCAACATAGAACACCGGTATTGAAAGATCTACACTAGCTGCCAGTATAGGCTATAAATCCAAAGTTCATGTTTTGATCTATAGAGCCCTAGATCAGGCTGTTATGATAAACCCCTGCCTGGGGCAAGTTGTGAGACTGCCCCAAAAGCCAGAGCACATCAGTTGAGCACATACCCGGCTACAGAGAGTCCGGAGTGCCAGTTAATATGTGATTGTTACCAGGTAGAAAGAAACAATACACACAGCCATTATTTAGGCTAATCTATTTTATTCCAAGTAATTGTGCAGAGAGATTCTCTGCTGCCAGCCCGTGTAAACGGTGCTGCCATTTCGCCGTCTGTCTTGATTCAGGACAAGCAGTAAAGTGAAAGTCAGTGAGCTCGCAGGCTCAGATTACAACAGTACATTCCATAGCAGGAAGTAAACAAAGCATACTTTCTCACAGGTCTGTGTGAGAGATAAAAGCCATACGGTTCCAGCCAGCAGCATTTGCCGCTTGACTTGGAGAAAATTCACAACACAGGCATCCCCAAACTCAACCCTCCAGATGTTTTGAGACTACAATTCCCATTATCCCTTACCACTGGTCCTGTTAGCTAGGGATGATGGGAGTTGTAGTCCCAAAACAACTGGAGGGCCGAGTTTGGGGATGCCTGCCCTAGATGACATGAGATCCATGTGCCTGAAAGACCACCAGCTTCCTTATACACCTGACTAGACCTTGAGGTCATTGGGGGATGTGTTACTGAATTCACTGAAATTGCAAATGCTTGTATGCATTACTATGCGTTTACATTTTATAGGTTGGTAACTGAATTCTAGAGAGTCCCCTAGTAGCTCTCATGTGATTGGCTAACGTTGGTCACATGGGAGGTATCTAGTGAAGGAGAGACTCCAGTTTATGTGATGCAAGATGACTGTGTTTTAGAATCCACTGTGAACACTGCTAAGTTGTATAGAGTGTTGGAGTGTTTCTTTCCTGCTTGAAAGAAAGAGAGCAAAGCTGCAGGGGAAGGTAAAAGTGGAAATCTCTCATAGGAGCTGCAACTGAGAAAGAGAAGACTGAGTGCTGAGCTCTGGAAAAGGAGGAAAAGAAAGTTACTTGGAAGTTAGAAGAAGAGACTATAAACCCATTCTAAGATCAGCATGCGACTGTAAATATTAATGTTTGATTCCTCTATAACTAGCAAAGCAAAGTTTTTGAATGTTAAAGTCTGGAAATTGGTTTAATTTCCAAAGAAGGGTGTCAGTCACATATATAATTTGAGCTCCTTAGCTGCATTTTCGCTACTCTTACTTCAACAGGATGCCCTTTTCATGGGTGTCACATCACAGTTCTTTGAGATATGGTACATGGTGACTCATGAGAAGGTCTTTTCAATAGTGCCACCCCAACTTTAATTGGTCCTCTACAACAAGTGCCATCAGCACTAATGCTAATAAGGCTTTAATGCCTGGTAAAACAATGGCTATTCCCTCAACCATTTGGCTTGGCAGATGTGGTTACATTGTTAGTTTATTGTTTGATTTTATATTAAGTTGTATTTAGATGTCATGTAGTTTCATGGTATGTTAACGTTCTTCACTCTGGGACTGCATGAACAATGAAGAGCAGGTTGCAAATAAATGCATAAAATACCAAAAAATGTGCAATGCGATATTGCCACACCTCATGGAGCCACTCTGCTTCCTCGATGCAACTTGTGAGGCCTGAAGAACTTGAAGCATAGCAATGAGGAAGTGATGCAGTGATGGTTTTTGTGGCAACAGCCATATGTCTCCTGCCACGTCTGGTTCTAGAAGCTTCATCCGCACTCCCAGCATGCAACTACAGAGGAGTGAGAATGAATGATAGTCCTTTGCATGACATTGACACGGACTCAAATGCCAGGCATCATACCTTTTAGTTGATTTGAGGAGCTGAACAAACAGGGACGGCATAAACTGTCTGATCCATTATGCATATCTGAAGCAGCAACGGTGGTGTTAGTAGCTAATCTGCTTTTCTCTTGCTCATACTCGGAAAACCTAAGCCAACCACAAAGCCTAACAGGAAACAAACGGGAGCACGTTCTTCATTCTCTTTTGGAAGTAAAATGCAAAAATATGTATGGATTTACTTTTGAGTTTGCAATATTAAATTTACAGTTTGAACAGGCTACATTACACAGCACTAGTGCCATGAAGCAAAGTGAAGCAGTTGGCTTCAGGTAGCATAATGATGGAGGAATTCTGGGGCCTGAATGGTTTAGAAAGACGTTTCGCCTGGTTATGGTGCATTTATTGCCTGCTGCCATCACCAAAATGCCCTGGGCTCCCATAAAGCATGTACACACACTTTTTATTTGATGGCATCAGAGGTGTTTGTATGTGTTTATTGAAGCAGGTGAAGAACATTTTAATTCTTTAAAATTAGGTAAGTTTTGGTTTAACAGGGAGGCGGGTGGCGCTGTAGTCTAAACCACTGAGCCTAGGGCTTGCCGATCGGAAGGTCGGCGGTTTGAATCCCCGCGACAGGGTGAGCTCCCGTTGCTCGGTCCCAGCTCCTGCCAACCTAGCAGTTCAAAAGCATGTCAAAGTGCAACTAGATAAATAGGTACCGTTCCGGCGGGAAGGTAAACAGCATTTCCGTGCGCTGCTCTGGTTTGCCAGAAGCAGCTTAGTCATGCTGGCCACATGACCCGGAAAAACTGTCTGTGGAAAAAGTCGGCTCCTTTGGCCAGTGAAGTGAGATGAGCGCTGCAACCCCAGAGTCGTTAGCAACTGGATTTAACTGTCAGGGTTCCTTTACCTTTACCATATATATATATATATATATATATATATATATATATATATATATGTGTGTGTGTGTGTGTGTGTGTGTGTGTGTGTGTGTGTGTGTGTGTATATATGTATGTATATGTATATATATGTGTATATATGTGTATATATATATATATATATTGTCCATTAGCACCTTAGAGACCAATTAAGTTTGTTCTTGGTATGAGCTTTCGTGTGCATGCACACTTCTTCAGATATCTGAAGGTAGTCATGCTGGCCACATGACCTGGAAGCTGTACGCCGGCTCCCTCAGCCAGTAAAGCGACATGAGAGCCACAACTCCAGAGTCGTCCGCGACTGGACCTAATGGTCAGGGGTCCCTTTACCTTTACCTAATTAATTAATTCATTAATTAAATAATAATAATAATTTATACCCTGCGCATCTGGCTGGGTTTCCCCAGCCACTCTGGGCGGCTCTCCCAACAGAATATTAAAAGCACAACAAAACATAAAACATTAAAAACTTCCCTAAACAGGGCTGCCTTCTAAAAGTAAAGATAGCTGTTTATTTCCTTGACATCTGGTGGGAGGGCGTTCCACAGGGCGGGTGCTGCTACCGAGAAGGTCCTCTGCCTGGTTCCCTGTAACCTCACTTCTCACAGTGAGGGAACCGCCAGAAGGCCCTCGGAGCTGGACCTCAGTGTCTGGGCTGAACAATGGGGGTGGAGACAGTCCTTCAGGTATACTGAACTGAGGCCGTTTAGGGCTTTAAAGGTCAGCACCAACACTTTGAATTGTGCTCTCATTGTGTCCTCTTTCACTTGAAAACAGAACATAGGCAAGTGAAGATCCTGATTTTCAGTTCCTTCAAAATGGGTTCTGTGTATATGTGCCTTTCTTTCTTTCTTTCTTTCTTTCTTTCTTTCTTTCTTTCTTTCTTGTTAGAATTCTATTCTCTTTCTGACAGATGAATGTGGGGTGTAATGGGAGCAAATGATTAGAAGTGAAGAGTGATGCTCATCTTACACCATTCTTATATGCCGGAGGGAATTTCTTTCTGTTGCAGCAATGAAAATGAGACTAGCCTTGAACTCTGCTGGCCTTGTCTGATGGGGGATGCATAATAATGAAGGTTCATTTCCCATGACATTTTTTTAAAGGTGAAATCTCCCAGGACATTAGCTTTTTATATTTTCATATTTGTATTGTGCTTTCCCCTGTACAGTTTATTTCAAGATCCAATGCATATTGGACTTAAACTCTTTAACTTTGATTTGCAGTCTTGTTTACTCCTTCTCTTTCACTTGCTGTACCATATTCTCAAAGAGTTGGGATTTGTGGGTCCCTTCCCCATGGAGGGGAAATCACAAAAGCCTGACATGGTATAAAATACTACAAATTTATTTAATCAAATCACCATTTGATTTTTGCAACTGCACACTGAAGGCTTCCAGGGGATTCCATGTTTTAGAACACACTTTGCCATATTAATTTGTGGCATATTAACACATGGAATTTCTTTAAATTATTGGTGCATTACTGGTGCATCCAATAAGGTATCTCATTTCCAAATGTCCACAAGTATGAACAAATTACTCCAGCCCTCACTAGCCTGGTGTCTGCCAGATGTTTTGGATTTCAGCTACCATCATCACTGACCTTTGGCCATGCTCTCTGGGTCTGATGGAAAGTGTAGCCAAAACAGCTGGCGGTCACTATGTTGGCAATGGCCGAGTTACTCCATGGCAAAGGAAACATGACAAATTTATGGTTCTAGATGATTCAAGCAAGCTAAAATCTGTAGGAAAGCTGGAGTGGGGACAAGCAACCATAATAACAAGGAATAAATGATTTTCTAATGAGGTGGAAACAATGATCACTGCTCTACCAAAAGCCGCCAATAATGCTTAGCAACATACATGGCTGGCTAATTAGGACTCATGTCTGTCTGTAATGACTACCTATAAGTTTGCAGTTAATTATTTTGCAAAGCTGTTAACAGAGACAAGAAAGAAGTGTGGCTTTCTCGTGGTCAATTAGAGTGAACAACACAGCTCTCATAAGAAAAGAGAGAGTTTGATGGTTGTTTCAGATGCTCTTCAAACCAACCATGCTGAGCTTTCTCCTGGGCGAGTCTTGCATTCAAACTGTAGATAGGTTCCTGCAGCTGGGGGGTAGGGGAAGGTGCTGTGACAATTCAAGACTGGAAAAAAAATGAGACAAGGGAAGCTCCCTGTTACATCCTGCCTGTTGAGTTCAAACCAAGAAGCAAATGGCCAGAAAGACAGATTTGAATTAATTGCAAGCCAGTGGGAGTCAGGGACACCCCATTGTAATGTGTGCTCATGAATAGAATAAGCTGCCTGAGGAAGTTGCAGAAACTTCTCTCTAGATGATTTCAAGAAAAGGTAAGAGTGTAATTTAGGAATACTTTAAACTAGGATAATCTGTTTTAGGGAAAGCATTTGTATTAGTAATGTTAGACATATTCAACACCATTTGGTGGAAAGGAAAGATACAAATCTAACAAACAAACGAATAGATAATGTGTTGGTACATTGAGTCACATCTAACTGTATTAGTTCTATCCTTTTCATTCATGTTAGAATGGGATCTAGTTTCTGGCCACACCTACGAGTCAATGGCGGATGTTCTTCGTAGCCCTCTGGGGGCTGCAAAGAAGTTCAGGCAGGGAAAGGAAGGGAATAAGGCATAAATTCTTCTGATGCTTTCCAGTGGGGTCTGGGGAGTTCACTGCATCCCACAGTGTCATGTAATCCCATTTCGAAGGCAGAATGGGAGCTATCTGGGAGTGTGCCCCCACCATGGACGAGTTTCCGTTACTGGCATGATTTGTGGAAGGTTCCTCCTCAATTTGGATAATTGGCATTAACCAAGAGGTGCTCACGAAGCATCATATGCAAATGGGCTGCAATCAATCAGCTGCCAAAAGAACGAGGACTGGTTTTCTGAAGGCATTTGAATGGTTTTCTGAGGTTTGTGAATCCCTACAATAGCCATGAAAAGAAAAGAGGGGAGGACAAAGTGCTTTGAGCTTTCTTACCATTTTCTAATAGTCTTTTTCTCCTGTCGTGCCCTACATAATGCAGAGATGTGTGTAGTTGCTACTCTGTTTGATACTTTGAAAAAAAGGGGTGGGGGCTTGATCTACAATGAATTTAATAAGGTTTTGCTATGCCGCCCCCTCAACCAAGGGTGCATGGATTTTATTTATGACCACCTCTGGAAGGGGGTGTTGTTGGAGGATTGCAGTGAGAGACAGAAATGACCCACATCTGGACAGTTGTTGAAGAGAGCGTGAATCTGAGAAAATATTTTTCTGTGTGTTGTGTGCCGAGAAGGAATTGCAGAGGTGAATTTAATGGCAGAAGTCTGGAAAGTTCCCTCTGCGAGTTATTTATGGCTGTGGCTCACATGTTAGCTTGATAACAGCAGAATGAAATGGAATGTGACCTTGTACCACCCAGATAAACATTGCAAAGAACTGAACTCTTTCAACACACCAGGCCTGGAATAGAAATGTAGATGAAGAATACACATGTGAAATGGATTATATACATATAAGATGAAACCGAGGTACCGGTAGTTGTCTATAAGGTGAAAAAGCAGACAGCTGGAAGAATGGCTTAATGGCAAGGGAAGGATGTCAACTTGAGATTAAATAAGAAAGGAAACAGCTATGGGGAAATATCTTGGACATATGATTGCAACGGGAGCAGAAAACCTGATTTTAAGAAATTGTATTAAATTAAAGTAATTCGGTTTGATGTGTAATAATTTGGAAAAATCAATGAAAGAAAACAAAAAAAACCACATTAGAATGATCTATTACAATACGCTGAGCAAAAAAGCACAACAGAAACCATTGGCTTGAAATCTAAAGTGAATGTGAAAGAGCATTTTAATGATCTGAATATTTATTTATAGTTCTATGAGACTGAAATGCTTGAATTTCTTTAAATTATTGGTGCATCCTATAGGGTATCTCATTCATTCCATCTTTAATTCCCTCACCCCATAACTAAGTGTGTTCTCTCCCTTTTAGTTCATATTTTTAAGATTGCATGCATTGCTGTAAATTGGTGTTGCAGGCATGTCATTTTATATCATAGCATAATTTGAAGAAAATCGAAATGAACCCCAGATATATGATAGGCTTCTCATTTCTCTTTAGGGAAATAATTCAGTGAGCCATATCATGTTCAATTGTCCTAAGCTAGCTGCTTAAGAATAATTGCAAAGTAAATACTTTATTTCAATGCACTTCTAGGTAGTGGGGGAGATATACCAAAGGAGATGAGGAACATTTCTGATTATTTATGACTTAAAGCACACATTTCTTCAAATCTCCATGGACCCTACTCTTCATTCTACATAAGTTGTTAGTGTGTTTTCTATACAGACCCTCACAGCATTACTTTTCATGATGGAAGCCATTTTGCAAATCAATGCTGACTGAACCAGCTGTTATATTTACTGTGGGCTGTAGTTCCTGAGTTGCACAGCTGCTTCAGGTGGAAAGCTATTAAATTTTCATTTATGCTGGCATCTCACTAGGCTCATTCCAAAAGTTCTACAGCTGGAAATGATCACATTCTAAAACAATGATATTCACCATAAATCCAGATATCTTAAAAGTAAGCTGGAGTGTGCCTAGTTCTGTGTTTTGCAAGCATTCCTTGCCCACTAAACTAATTTATGATATAGTGGAGAGCCACTATTTAATAAATCTTCAGTTTCAAGGTGGACTTCTATATTTTTTATTCATTCGTATTCATCGCTCCGCTGTTAGTAGGCTGATTCCCTCATCCCAGTTGCTGGTAATATATACAGCCTGGTCAGAGAGTGTTATACATGCAAGGTGTGTGAAATAAGGCTTCGAATGAGTTTAGTGTTTGCTAAAATGGAGCAAAGTGGCACAAAAGTAGGAGGGGGTTAAATGTGACCTAAGTTGTGAAAATATGACCTGGGGGACAATCTTAGATGTGATGCTATATGTGCCTATAGAATTGGTGGGCATTTAAAAAACAAAACCCAAACAATAAATACATGGTGCAGGAGAGAGACCACAGCCTTCATTGTGGTCCCAGTCCAAACTCAGAGTAGTGCTAGCTCAGTGATGGCTAACCTTGACACTCCAGATGTTTTGGGACTACAACTCCCATCATCCCTGATCACTGATCCTGTTAGCTAGGGATGATGGGAGTTGTAGTTCCAAAACATCTGGAGTGTCAAGGTTAGCCATCACTGTGCTAGCTGATAGAGGGCTCACCAATAAGGTTAGGGATTGCAGCGGGACAAAGTATTAATGATCTGGTCCTGATCTAACTTGGCCCTGATCTAACTGCTTCCCCTGCTTTCTTTTAACATGTGTGTGTGTGTGTGTGTGTGTGTGTGTGTGTGTGTGTGTGTTCCTGTCATATCTTTAGGCTGGACCTGAGAGAGGTGGATGCTTGATTCAAAATGAGAGAGAGAAAGGTGCTAGTGGTATTCAACCAAATTTTACTCAGTGTAGCCCCACTGAAAAGAATGAAAATGCCTAAGTTCGGCCCATTAATTCCACTGGGTCTGCTCTGAGCAAAAATTAGCTGAATACCAACCAGGGTTTAAAACCTAACTTAATCCTGGGTGAAAGAGCACTGAGAACAAACACATCCACAAAACAAAACCTGGTCAGGTGATTAATACTAATGACTATTGATTGGTTGCTCTGACAATAGCTGTGAAATATCGCTTTGATGAAGCAGAGGGAAGAAAAAGGAGTCCCATGCATCCATCTGTGGTTTAGAATTAAAGTCTGGAATAAAAAAGTTCAATTGAAGGAAATGCTTTCTCTCAAGATAATTCTTTATGGCTTTTCACAGGCTGTCCAATGCCAAGGTTAATGCCTTTTGGGTGTTTTCTTTTTAAACTACCTCTTGCTGATTAGTTCACATCCATTTGTTTTGTTTTGTTTTGTTTTCTCTGTTTCACAGTGCTTTGAATTTCTTTAATTTTGGAGACCAATTCCCCCCCCCCCCCAATTAATCTTTTGGCTCTAAATTGCTTTAAATGTTTGGTTCAATATACTGAGGAACAGAATAGCAAAAATTCACACTGAAGTTCTGCTGATTCTTGCTTTCCACTGCAGCACCCCTGTTGCTCTGGGTGGTCTCCCAACACTTTGGAGCATATTTTGGAGGGCGGGGGACTGCAAGGCCAGAGAAGGTAATTGGTGAGCGTTTCTACCTCCTCAACCACTGGCAGGAGCAGTGTGTGAGAAAAATTCCACTCAGGGAATACTTCTGCTAGCAAGAGAAAACTCAGGACCAAAGGCAATAAAAATGCAATATAAAAGTAGAAAATACAAAATACATAACAGCAACAAAACTAAAACATGCCAAGTGGAAAAACAACAACAGAGCTGTCTAATCAATAGGCAAGGGTCACTAACCTTTGGAGAAGGGGCCAAGCATGCCAGTAACAGAATGGTTGCTGTAGGGGTGTGGCAGAACACAAAATGGCTGCTGTGGGGGCTTGGCATAACATGAAGCAACAGCCACATCTACAGGGTGAGTCTTTTAAAAGAGGCCCTGTGGAATATGTGTACTCTGTATCCACGGGGCCTCTTTTAAAGGCCTCACCCTGTACAAGCATTTAAAAAGAGACAGGGCCATCAACTGGTGTGGGTGTACCCCAAATCAGCCACCTATCAGGAAAGCACCTAAATTAGCCACTTGCATACTTGTTGTTCAGTTTAGTCGTATCCGACTCTCCGTGACCCCATGGACCAGAGCACACCAGGCACTCCTGTCTTCCACTGCCTCCCTCAGTTTGGTCAGACTCATGTTGGTGGCTTCGAGAACACTGTCCAACCATCTCGTCCTCTGTCGTCCCCTTCTCCTTGTGCCCTCCATCTTTCCCAACAGCAGGGTCTTTTCCAGCGAGTCTTCTCTTCTCATGAGGTGGCCAAAGTATTGGAGCCTCAGCTTCAGGATCTGTCCTTCCAGTGAGCACTCAGGGCTGATCTCCTTCAGAATGGATAGGTTTGATCTTCTTGCAGTCCATGGGACTCTCAAGAGTCTCCTCCAGCACCATAATTCAAAAGCATCAATTCTTCGGCGATCAGCCTTCTTTATGGTCCAGCTCTCATAGTACTATGGCTAACCATAGTAAATATTTAAAAGTAACAGGAATGAGGCAGGCACGTGTACATTTACCATATACAAAAAATGATTAAAATGAATGTGTTTTCCCACAGGAATGCTGAAAGTGTAGGATGAAGTTTGATCTTCTCATTGGGATTTTGCTGAGGAAACTACTCAAAGCCAGAAAACCTGACTGTTTGCAGAAGAATCTTGCAGTGATTTATTATGCCCTAGTTTTCCCCTTAAGCTGGCTCCCTTCCAAGGCCACATCTTCTTAACACTCTGCACACACGGTGAGAAATGCCACCATCTCAACTTTCCAACTGCTGAGCCAAGAGGGGAGCGTGCCCAGCTTGAACCAAAGATGGCTATACATAATTTGACACCTGTGATAATTTGAGCAAGTTCAAAGGCTTTCAGAAAGCACTTTTCTGCCACCTTGTTAATCATCCATTCCATAAGGATGAAAATCCAACTGTTCGGAATGTGTGACAGCTGTGAAGAGCCTTAGCAAAGCTTTCTTGACTTGAAGCATTTTGTTTTTGCATCTAGTTTTCATAATGCAAAAGTGGACAAGGCAGAAAGTTTTAACTTTTCAAGAATTTGCATTTAGCTTTTGATCAATAGTTGGGTGAATCATTTAGGAATAATCAATCTTCTCCCCTGCAGGGAGTTACTGTGGAAATATCTCCTAATTTTCTATCTTTCTTTTGTCTTGGCCTGAGTCCATTATAAGAAAATCTTGATCTCTATCTGAGCTTCCATATTTGTGTTTTGTTGGCTCCAGAAAGAAAAACAAAAATGTATTGCGATCTTTCTGGCTAAGATTAGGCTGAGGGTAACAGATGTTCCTTGACCAATTACTCTTAGACTGTGTTGGATAATTTCCACCTTTGGGCTCAGGTGAAGAAAGATGGAGTTGAATGTGGGGAAAACATACTTTTTGCATAATAAACTAAACACCTCCATAGTTTTAGTTGCATGAGTGGTACTATTGACTGGCTTCTCTAGCTAAGTGTTTAATGCTGCATGAACTGTTTACTCTGACTGCAAAAAATACCTTGGCTGCAATTCTACATTGAGATAGCGTTTGAGCCCACTGGTTTCAGCAATCTTAAGTAAGCCTAAATCTGTATTAGACCATGGTTCTTAAATCTTTGCCATCTTTTAGGTATCCTAAACAAAAATCAAACATTAATGCAAAAAAACCACACACAACAAACCTAAAAATGGCTGTATATTACCATAGACCATGTGCTTCAATCATCCCTTCTATAAAAATTAGAGCAGGGGTCAGCAACCTTTTTCAGCTGTGGGCCAGTCCACCATCCCTCAGACCATGTGGTGGGCTGGACTATATTTTGTAAAAAATAATGAACGAATTCCTATGCCCCACAAATAACCCAGAGATGCATTTTAAATAAAAGCACACATTCTACTCATGTAAAAACACCAGGCAGGCGCCACAAATAACCCAGAGAGGCATTTTAAGTAAAAGCATACATTCTACTCATTTAAAAACACCAGGCAGGTCCCACAAATAACCCAGAGATGCATTTTAAATAAAAGGACACATTCTACTAATGTAAAAGCATGCTGATTTCCAGTCCGTCCGCAGGCCGGATTGAGAAGGTGATTGGGCCTTAGGTTGCCTACCCCTGAATTAGAGCATACAATTTCAATTTTATTTCTTTGGGGAAGGGAAAATTAATTCCTTATAAGATTGTTTATTCCTGATGGGGGAAAGAGTTATAAGTGATACACCTTAATTAGTGTCGTGCATGCATAAACCAGATGAACTGTAATCCTTAATTCTTCCTCAAACACAAATTGTGCTGCTGTTCTTCATCACCTGGCCCTTCGGTATATGCGTTCATGTGTGACAAAGTGCTCACATTCAATGGCTTTTAGTTTCTCTAAAAACCCAGAGATTAATCCCCCTTTCTCTCTTTTGAGATGCCATTTTCAGTCCCTTCTACCTATTGGCCCTGGTGATGCGAGAAGATACACAGTGGCGGACTTCGCACCTCAAATTTCAGCGGTGCCTTGCGCGACACTAAAATTTGGCGCCCCCTGCCTCTTGCTCCATTCTATAGCATTGTTGTGGCATTCCTGCAGTGTGGCGCCCAGTCACTCTACCCTAAGACTGCCTCTAAAGATACATACTGCATACCCTCCAACTCACTCTGGTCAGTGTCCGAAATAAATCGATTCATTCATTCATACCCTCCAACATTTCTCCAGTGGAAATAAAGACATACCTTCCAGCATTTCTCGGATGAAAATAGGGACGTCCAGTGCTATTTTTCTAGAAAAAGAGGTGCTGGAACTCACCAGGAACACAACGTTTGTTCTCTTATAAAGGCAATGGCGCCCACCTGAGAGGTGCCGGAACTCAGTTCTGGCGAGTTCCGGCTGAAAAATGCCCCGGGGACACCCTATTCCATATCCTCCAACATTTCTCTGATGAAAATAGGGACACCCTAAGGCAGTGATGGCTAACCTTGACACTCCAGATGTTTTGGAACTACAACTCCCATCATCCCTAGCTAACAGCATCAGTGGTCAGGGATAATAATAATAATAATAATAATAATAATAATAATAATAATAATAATTTATTATTTGTACCCCGCCCATCTGGCTGGGTCTCCCCAGCCACTCTGGGCGGCTTCCAGCAATATTAAAAACAAAACAAAACAATACATTAACATATTACAGATTAAAAACTTCCCTAAACAGGGCTGCCTTCAGGTATTTCCTAAATGTTAGATAGTTGTTAATCACTTTGACCTCTGATGGGAGGGCGTTCCACAGGGCGGGACGATGGGAGTTGTAGTCCCAAAACATCTGGAGTGTCAAGGTTAGCCATCACTGCCCTAAGGAAAAGCGGGAGATTCTGGGATCAAATAAAAAACTGGGATGGCTTCTGTAAATCCAGGACTGTCCCTGGAAAATAGGGACATTTGGAGGGTCTGATATTGAGCGTAAGAGGAGCATGAAACATCTATATATTATGCATTCATAGTTCAGCCTACTGCTTAATAATCTGTGGGACAGTTAAATTATGCGGCTTTGTTACAGAATAGTTTTCTTCTGTTTTGGTTCAAAGGATACTCCTCTTTCAGATATATCTGCACCATCCTGCACTGTGATTTTGTACACAATTCACTTCTTTTGTTTGCTTTAGAGCTTCTTATAAAAGCTGTGATGTGCATTCTTATTTCTTGGACAGTGTTGTTGTGAATGAATATATAAAATTTTCATTATCAATTTTTATGACCCATTTGACTAGGATCAAGTCATTCCAAGGAGCATAAGAAATAAATATAAAGTAGTTTGAGAAAGCTGGGGTATGAAAATTGTTGAGTAGATGGTTTGAAAATGAACATATTACAAGTTCCTTACCTTCCATAAAGCAGTGCATTTTGGTACTACAGTGTATTTAGCAGATTGCTAGTTCTATTGATATGTATTTTTTTCGTCCCTTCCTTTTGTTTTGTTTTTCAGTTCATACATTTTGATGAATAGATTTTTTTTAAGATACATCCTTGGAAAATGCATCCTTGCCTGGTCTAAAGTTTGACTTACACATTTTAATGTTGTCTACATATTTTTGATAGATTAATGCGTTGCTGTTTTCCAATAGATTATTGTAAAATGTATTGACCCACTCTATAAAGCAGTACATTTTTAGAGCATTCTTATTTTCTAGTATGGATGCTAGTAATATTTTTAATTGAGACACAGTGAATGCCAAAAGGGGAGGGGAACCCCCTAAAGGAAATAAAACTGAGCTATTAATGGCCTTGGTGATAACCAGGCTACCTTTAACAGGTGCCAGTAAAATAAATGAATACCTGTGCAAAATTGTACACTGCCAGCTAAAATCTATGGGTTGCATCCAAAGGTGACTTTGCAATAGTAGTTCCAGGATTTCCTGGAGGATATGAATCAACAGGATCCATTTCAACCTGGCTTCAGACGTGGTTTAGAGACTGAATCAGGCCGACTCCTTATTGCACTTCCAGTACTTGATGAAGACTTGTTTTTTTATTCCACCCGGCATTTTAATTGAAGCTTGATTTCATAGTTTTGACTGATTTTTGTCTTTTCTCAGCTGTATATTTTTGTACACATCTTACAGACTATTGTAGTTAAGTGTTATATGAGTTGTTTAAATAAAGGAATGAATAATGCCAAGTGTTTTCCATTAAAGGTTGACAGTCCATAAAAAAATGGTTTGGGAGACAACCCTGGTCATCCTATTGCCCATCCTTGCCCTAGAATCTAGATATTTCATAGACCGTATGAGGGACCCAGGTGGCGCTGTGGGTTAAACCCCAGAGCCTAGGGCTTGCTGATCAGAAGGTCGGCGGTTCGAATCCCTGCGACGGGGTGAGCTCCCATTGCTTGGTCCCAGCTCCTGCCCACCTAGCAGTTCGAAAGCACGTCAAAGTGCAAGTAGATAAATAGGTACCGCTCCGGCGGGAAGGTAAACGGCGTTTCCGTGCGCTGCTCTGGTTCGCCAGAAGCGGCTTAGTCATGCTGGCCACATGACCCAGAAGCTGTCTGCAGACAAACGCTGGCTCCCTTGGCCTATAGAGCGAGATGAGCGCGCAACCCCAGAGTCGGACACGACTGGACCTAATGGTCAGGGGTCCCTTTACCTTTATGATGGGCATGGCATACCTGAAAATGTTCTTTGTCTCAATCTGTTCCCCAAATAATTGATTCTGTGGGTGGGCTTTGCAGGTACGGTACATTTGACAATGATGTATGAACTGATTCCTCAGTTCTTAATGTCAAAAGAAAGCTGGGTGCTTTGCTATGATTGTGTCACAGGAAAAGGTTGCAACAAACAAAGAGTGAACAGACATGAGCCCGTTAACATTTGCAGAACATGTCACTGACTTTTCCTGGAATCATTACAGCATTTTATATCTTCTTCTTTTTTATCTTTTCAAGTGGAAAAATGCCCTCTGTGGAAATCATCCTTTGTCACATTTGTGTGTGCAGTGTGTTCAACACTTACATAAAGTGCTTTTCATGAATGCAGAAGACTAGATATTTTTTAGAAAGATCTGCACTTTCTTATTTTCATAATACCTCATGGAGTTCATTGGCATGGTCTCAACCCTCGCTTTGCGTGAGTCAGAGTGAAGATACTGCAAAGCATAGGCCCAAGACCTAGCTCTGAAGGTGTGATGGCCTGGGATTCAGACTCGGATGCTGAAGCTGAGGGATCCCAGCCTGCACAGGATTCCCTGCCTCCAGAACCAGCAGAGCCGGGGCTAGGGCTTGAGTCTGAAGGGTCCTCACCTGTGTTAGATTCTCAGGTGCAGGCATCTGCTGAATCTGCTCTGGCTCCTGATGGGATGGAGGACCCATTGCCTGCAAGTGCTCCACTCTCAGCCCCGTCAGAGGAAGCTGAGGTTGCCCCTGGGTCCGGTAACCCACCAGCCTCTCCTGAGCTGCAGAGGCTCAGGGCAAAGAGGCGAAGGGAACTAAGTTCCTGCAGGAGGAGTGCTCGCCTCCAGGCCAGAAGGAGAGGCGAGTCACCAGAGGATCGGGGCCGCCCTATGCCTCGGGGCAGATAAAAGCCCCAGCCCCAAGTTGTGTGAGCAACATAGTTGCTAACGTGTGCCTGCCTGTGTCCTCGTGCCTGTTCTGGACCTGTACCTTGCCCTGCTTCCTTCCTTGCTCCTTGCCAGACTGACCCTCTGTTGGACTGCTGAACCTCGGACTGGACTTTGACCCTGCTTCTTGGATGAACCCCTGGCGTGTTCCTGACCTCTGATGATAAAACCTAATGCCTTCGGTTCATATGGTAGCCATTTAACAAGGGACTCAGCTACGTTGGCAAAGAAAAAACACTTTATGTGTGTTGTTTATGCATTCTCACCCTGATACCAGCTGGTGGTGTGGAGTTCTGTTTTTGCCAACCTGATTTCTCACACAAAGTTTGCAATGCGTTTAACTGAAACGATTCTTTGATGTGTCCATATCCAGCCATGGATAGTTTGCTTATACCAGAGAACAGCGCACCTCTAACTTTTCCCGCTTGGATTCGGTCTTCATGGGTAGCCTCTTAGTTCCATCTGTGTCTGAGGCTTGAACCTACCTAGACCTTCCAGCTGAGGCTCTGATTTCTTAGGATGCAATGACAGTGTGTTCCTCTTACCTCTTCAAACAATTTGGCTGAAGATTGCTGCTGATCAAGTGGGCTTGTTGTCCTCAGGTGGGAGTATTTTTGTATGTAGATGTGCAACCGGAGCAATCTTCGGAAGTCAATAGGCAAATGTGAATGAATTTGAATGCTAACTGTTTTCTCTTTGTGACAGAAAGAATAACTCATCTTTATTTCATGTGGTAGCTCCTCGGTGCCTCTATAAATTATTTAGTCTCTTTTCTCAGAGTTTGCCGAAGTATCAAAAAATAATGTAGTCTGAATGTTCGGAGATGAGGGGAGAAAAAGTAGTTTAGCTCTCTCTTTTTTGGAGGGGGGGTGGAAGAATCTTTCAGATAGCCACTTGATGGAAAATATATTCATAGCAAACAGCTAGGTATCAGGGTCAACTTACTAATTACTGATGCCCGTGAGATGGTGTAAAACTTCTCTATTTTTTTTTGTCTGTGATTCTGGCAAAGAATTGATTTAGAGCCTAATCATGCAGTTATGCACTTTATGAAACACCACTGCAAACTTTTATTTTAAGGAGTTAAGGGGTCTGGTGGAAATTGTCCAATCTTCACTATAAGTCACGATGCAGCAGTATTAAAGCAGTCTCAGTATGACAACTCCACTGTATAAACACAGCCTTGGTATATATTAAACTTTCCCAACCTGGTGCCCTCATGATGTTGTTGGACTACAACTCCCCTGAGCTTGACAGCACAGCCAATGACTAGGGATTATGGGAGTTGTAGTCCAAAACATCTAGAGGGTGCCAGGTTGGAGAAGGTTGGTACCTGCTGATGGCAGACGTTTCACTTCATTCAGTATGTCTCAAAAGCTCTGAGTAAAAGAGCAACTATCTCAGCTCCATTTCACTTTGTTTTCTCTCTTTCATATAATAGGCCACCATAACATATGTTCATAGATACAGAACATCTGCGCATGCCATTACTCCCTGCCTTTAGAACAGATACGGGTACTGGTGGACTTGTAAAAGGTAAAAGAGTATTGCAAAATAATCCATAATGAATTGGGAAAATGTTTAAAAGTACTTAAAACACACACACACACACACACACACACACACACACACACACACACCATATAGCTGTCAACCTTCCCTTTTTTTGCAGGAAACTCCCTTATTCCAATGCCGTTTCTCGCTGCTATCCCGGATTGTTGATATCCCTTAAATTTCCCGGATTTCAAAGGAAGCAGCTCCTCTCCCTCCCTGCTGGCCAGGGAGGCTCCTCAGCTGCGTTGCTTGGCTGCCAATAAGGAGTCTGAGACTGACTGGGGGCGGAGCTTGCATGCCTTGTGCAGCCAGGCCCTCACGCCCAACCAGACAGACAGCCTGCCTGCCGTCTATGCGCTCGCTCTTTCGCTCACCCGTTTGCGCGCAGCCTCTGGAGCGCAGGGTGGCGAGGCTACTTGGTGCCATTGCACCGCCCTAGCGGCATCCCTTATTTTCAAATCCAAAAGTTTGGAAAAAATCCCTTATTTTCAAATCCGAAAGTTGACAGCTATCACACACACACACACACACACACACACACACACACACACACACCATCCCTGTCTCCCTCTTCTCCTGAAACTGCTAGAGACAGGGAGGGCAAAATTTCCCACTCCTCCTCCTCTTCCGAAAGAAGCTGATCAGACCCATTCCTCCTGTTCAGTCCATTCCCCCATGAACACTTGGTGCTCCTCTTGCCCAGAGGCAAGAGACAAAAGGGGTGGAGCTAAGGGGAAGCCACAGATCCACAGGATCCAAAGCCTTTCTGTTCCTCCCCATTGCCCTAATATTCCCCCAGCACATACCCTGGAGATGACATAGTTAACTATCCCTTTGCAGCCAGTGGGAGAGAAATTAAGGAAAAACTGAACTGCAGCAAAGGTGGTTTCTTTGCTCCTGCCCCCAGTCTCCACAGGATTGGTCTACTAGCGAGAGTCTTAACCTCAATTAATACAATGGCAGCTCTGACTGTGAGTTGTTTTCTTCTTAATGTTTATGTATTGATTGTTGTTCTAGCAATCTGGTATTTCACACACTCTACTCGTCTTAATTATTCGCTCCAAGCACTTCTTTCTAGTATTGTTGTCACAGATCTAAGCACTCTGTAACATCTCTGTATCCGGGTTGCTGCAAAAACCTTATTATAGCTATGTGAAGTGATTGTTTCAGCAATCAGTATATCTGCGTCTGATGCACAATGCTCTGTTGCTAAAAGTTTTTTTTTTAATGTCATTCATTTGCTGATGATTTGTTTCTTCGCTTTTTCTTTTTGCAATCCATTTGTTCTATTGCTTTATAAATGCGCAGCTTTGTTAACCAATATGAACCACTTCTTTCTTTATTCATATGGTCAACTCATCTACTTTGTCTCTATCTTGGTGAACATCTATCTATATCTATCTATCTATCTATCTATCTATCTATCTATCTATCTATCTATCTATCTATCTATCTATCATCTATCTCTGCCATTTATCCATCTATCAAACGGCTCACTTGCAACAGGGTTGCATATAATGTTATGTTTTTAAAATTCATCTCGTGGTTTCCCTGTATTCAATTCAAATTCTTAAATCTTCATTTAGCCATTTGCTGTTGGTTAAGAGAAGATATTTTTGTTTCATTAGCATTCCGCAGATCAAGCCATGACTGTGTGACGTTAACATGCCCAGATGAAATGCTAATTTCTCATTTAGGACCCAGTATCACAGCAGAAATCTGTGATGCATAAATATTTTTGTTTGTTTGTTTGTTTTGGTTTTATTTAGCTGAGTAGGAAATGCAAGGCTACAGTTGGATTCCAAATGCCGGGCTGGTTTTCACTTCTAGTTTTTATATAGTAACCTCCTCACAGCTTGAAAAGTATTTGCAATTTTGTTAGAGCTGGTGAATTTCTCCAAGTTCTTGCTTGGAAACTATCTCTGGAGACTTGTCCACCTCAAAGGAATGTGAGCTTTAAGAGCTAAAAGTCTTTGGCTTAGATTGAAATTTGATTGGGAGAATTCTTTTTAAAAAATATTCCCCAAATTTCCCTCCATTACACCTTTCTTTCCACTTGAAACCTTATCTGTCTGGATGGCAGCATCAGATGCATCTGCAGTACATGCATGAGAGGGAAAGCAGGACATTGGTTTTTCTCTGTCTTCCACCATCTATCATCCTAACACACTGTCATGCTACTTACACAGTGTGCCAGGCAGCCCAGGACAGACCTGTCACCCTAAGGGAGAAGTAGTTTTCCAGAAAGTTCACCTTTGGGTGGACAACATCTACCATGGACCATCAGATGTTTGGGCATGCTAGTTGACACAGTCCAACAGGCCAGGGAAGGGGAGGGAGACAAAGAAAACACTACTCCATCCTTTTTGAGGAGCCATATATCTAAAACATCCTTGAGCTCCTGGAATGATTTTCACAATTCTTGGGATGGTGTTAGGATATTTATTGAGCCATTTCACTGCACCAGACTTTCAGGGAAGATACGTTCATGGTAAACTTGCAGTTGAAAACGCCCATGTGATCTTTTCTCTCATACAAGGACCTGGCATCAAATAACTGCTTTAAGCATGCACAAAGAAGTGAGCATATCCAATGAGATTTTGAGCTCTTGTCCTTTGAATGGTAGGCTGCTACTGTAATGCCATATAACTTTAGAACGTTCCCTCAGTTTTAAACTGGGTTTGTTATGTGGTGGAGGCTACTAGTTAAGATATAAGTGCCCAGAGCCCCCTAGGGCACAAGGAACTAGCAATGACATGGAACTTCGAACCCCAGGCAATGTGAGGACTCTTCTCAAGTCTAAAGCACTGCAGGAAGGCATGAGTACCATTTTGATTTGCTTCCGTAAGCTATTGTTCATTTGGTTTCTGTAAAAAAAAAAAAGAACAGCTACTGAAAAGATGTTTTGGAGCCTATTGAGAGTACGCCAATATTGTCATAGAATTTTGCTCAGGCTTGACCTTCTCTCTCTCTCTCTTTTTCTCTATTAAATTTATTCCTAGAGGGAAATGTTGTTTACCATTCTCATTCTTTCCTCCCTCTTCCCCCCACTCCCCCCAAAAAACTTTACACAGATTGATGGCAGAAGAAGAGTTAGGTTACCTTCATAGCAAATGGCAAAATATGGGAAACAAATCAACACTTAGGGCCCTAGGCTGTTTATTTTTATTTTAATAAAAACACCCAGATTTAACAGAATAGCCAACTTGGGAAGATGGAGGCTTTGAGAAGTGTCTGAGCAAACACCAAATTAGCATTTAGACAATATTGCGGTACTCAGCTGTAGAGCCTTACAATACCAAATTTAATTAATTTAAAATTTGGCAGAGATTCTAATAGGTAGAAGTAAAGCAAGCAAATAATTGAGCAAATGTGAAGTTTGCAGGAACATGTGTTGGAAGAAAACTAGTAGATCAGTGCCAAAGCACATAAGATTAAAAACATGTAGCATAGTCGCAAAGCACTTGATGTATGTAAAGAAGAAGAAAAAAAAACATATTTTAACAGCAGCACTTTATTACAAACTACCAGTTCCTCTAGGGTGAAGAGAAAAATTAGCTATGTCCCATGGTTCCAACTCCTTTTTCAAAAACAACAACAAAATGCCATCTTAAAAAATGAAATATCATTGTGGATGTTGCATGCCTTCACTGATAAAGTGAATTGAGGTCCCATCACTCTTAAGAGAAGGTCCTATTCTACACAAAATATATGACAGAATGTTTAAAGAGAAAAACACAGGACCTGTGTTATAACACCAAATGGTGTTATAAATATAAATAGTTTAAAGATGCACCTCTAGAGACATTTACTCTGGAGTAGATCTCATTAATTGAAATGGATGCCCTTTTGTGTTGATTTGCACAGGACTATACTAGAAATATACAAAAGACTGTTGCTTTACTATGAATATCTTTTTAATGCCTGGTGTTGCATTGATTGAAAGAAAAGATATTATTAGATTAACAAAGTATTTTTAAAAAGTGGTTATATAATATTTATACCAATAAATTGCGGTTGGTACTTTAGTATATGTTCTAATCATTCTTGTTTTTCACTACAGTTAGACTATAAATCGGCAACTTGTTTCGTTTTCCTTGTAATGCCCTAGTTTATGACCTTTTCAGTGGCTTATTCCTGTTTATGCTGGATCAGTGTATGCACTCTATATATTTCTCAGTTATATGGATAGAAATCTATATAGCAGTACTTATTAAAGCAGATCCTTATACAAAGGATTATAGTAGAAATATTAGAGGCTGCTGAAACAATGACTTGGTTGGCATCTGTCTGTTTCGGCAGACAATGAAGAATGCACGGGGGGGGGGGAGAAATTCACTCTTAAAGATGTTGGATTGAACAGCAACTACACCACTACAAATGGTATAGCTTCGTTGGAGGGTTTTAAACATAGAAGAGGAGGAGTTTGAATTTGATATCCCACATTATCACTACCCGAAGGAGTCTCAAAGTGGCTAACAATCTCCTTTGCCTTCCTCCCCCACAACAAACACTCTGTGAGGTGAGTGTGGCTGAGACACTTCAAAGAAGTGTGACTAGCCCAAGGCCACCCAGCAGCCGCATGTGGAGGAGTGGAGATACGAACCCAGTTCACCAGATTATGAGTCTACCGCTCTTAACCACTACACCACACTGGCTTTAGGTTGGATGGTCATTTGTCAGAGATTCTTTAGCTGTGATTCTTGCATTGCAAGGGGTTGAACTAGATGACCCTTTGGGTTTCTTTTGACTCTACCATTCTGTGGCAAGTACAGAAAGACCCCTAGTATGAACTCATTTCCCATTGTAACTGCATTGCCCATGCTGGCTGTTGCTGTGGCTTGTTATCTATGTACCTTTGCTTGGAAACATTTTTTAAAACAAGGACACTCACTATGGAAGAGGTTACCTTGAATTTCTTACCTCTCAAGGAAGGAGATAAACTAACATATATCACGTATCATTGCTATAGCTGTTTGTGAGAAAGTCTTTGCTTAACAACTTAACAATGTTTAGCAACTCATGCGGCATTGCTCAATCTTGTGAAGTGCTTCTGCCGTTTTCCTTTGGTTCAATATTTCACTTATATTGGCAATGGAACTTGGAATGGAATCTTCTGAAGGCAACAAATCACTCCATTGGTTTTTATCTGCTTATTTGAGGACGTATAATCAACGTTTCATCTCAAATGACTTCTCACCTGTTCACAGGCAGCGGGAGTCCAATCTTTGATCTACAGATCCTCTCATTGAAGCTAGATGACTAGCCAGTGAGTGGGAGAAATTGTTAGTTTTGAGGACATATAATATTATACTGTATTACATTTCTGCAGCACAATTTTATATGTACTAATACATAAGAAGCGTCATATAGCTATATACATTGTTGTACATCTCTGCTTATATTCTGGTTACTTTAGGAGATAAGAATGTATATCATAATACATATGTGAGAATTGTTCATATTTTAAAGCTCACCAAGCTTATTCAAATGTTGTGAAATGAATATGCAGACTGAAACACTACTATCCTTGGAAATTCAGTTCTCTGAACTTTGGGATCAAATAATGTGTATTGCCCTTTATTTATTTCATTAAATAAAGTGGTAAAAGGATAAAAGCAACAAACATCAAGACAAAAATTCCGCCATGCGGAATTAAAACATGCAAAAGTTAAAATACTAAATCAGATCAAAATTATCTCAACTTTCTAATCAAAATATTACAGGACACTATACATTATATTACAATTAGAGGAAATTGTTTGAAAAAAATATGTATATCAAGTAAAATTGGATACAAAATATGGATATTAGGAGAATTTTGCCCTGGAATGCTGATGAGTGTTTTATGAGGACTTAAGAAAACAAATTACAGAATTGCAGAAATGTCGAACTGAACTTACGACTGGAAAAACGATAAACCAAAATTGATCCACCCCCCCTCATGTCAGTATACTGATGACAATTCACTCTATAATGATGGAGAATCTCTCCTCCTGATTTGAAGTGGTACAAAGGATGGGCTACAGACTAGTTCAGAATAGTACCACTTTCTGGAAGTCTTGAAGGCACAAAGCAGGGCTCCACATTCTCAGTCCATGCAAGAAGGATGCCATGATCAATAAAATTGAAAGCTATGTCAAAGAGATTCCACAAGGTCCCTTTTGGCTGTCAGCCAGAACACTTTCAGTCCTGACTGGCAGCTGGGAACCAGATTGCAAAAGGACTCTCAGAGCTGGCACCATCTACAAGTAAACTACTTTGACAAAACACACACACACCTTAGAATAAAAAATGGGCGCTCTGAAACTGAAGCTGGGGTTCAACTGAAGGCTTCAAAGGAGAAAAGAAGAAAGTAGTGGTCTCTGTACTGACTCCTTCAAACAAACTGAACAGGGCCCTCATCCAGAGAGCAAGAAAAAGGTGCATTATAAATCAACCAAGCTAACATTTTCTCCTGGGTGTTCAATCCCAGCCAAAATGGGCAAAGGTTGAGGAGACATACTGAAAACAACAAGGTGGTTTCAGGAATTAGCATCATTAGGTACCTGCTGAAGCCCATGGCCCAGCAGGGGGTTCGCTGCCAATTCCTGGATCCTCATGGCCCTGCAGATTGTTGTCTTTGATGTTGCTGTGTTATCTCGCTTGCTCAGAACAAGCATCTCTATGCATATCTGCAGACTCATGAAAGAAGAGGATGATCCTAGAATGGCAATTTCCCGGAGTACAACAACAACAAAAACTCACTGAATTATTTTTGTTTAGCAACAAAGAAGGAGAAGTCTAGGCTTCAGCTGTTCTACTTCTTGTGAAAGATGCTTCAGATCTCAGGGATCTCTGTAGCTAATAGATAGGTGATCTTGAGCCTAGGTTAGGACTTGCAGGAAGACAGAGCATTTCATGATTTCAGGAAGAGTGGGCTCACTCCTGTCCATATCAATAGACGGTTTCAGCAGGAACGTCAAGTGCATTTTGTTGTAGTTTGTAAGATACTTGCCAGTTCACTTTTCCTTGACAACCTTAAGCTTCAACCTTTAAATGCCTGCTGAAAAGTTTTCTCTACTACTAGGCTTATGAACACAAGTAAGAAAGCATCTTTCCATAATACTTAGTTGATGGTCTTTGATTTAATTTTTATATGTTTTATTATGCAGTATATAGATATTAGGGTAAACTGCTTTGATATTCTTTATGATAGGGCGGTATATAAATGCAACATCGTGCTCTTCTGATCATGCCGCCAGTACGAGCATTTTAGCTTGCCAGATGGATCTTCTTCCTCTCCTTCCCTGCATGCTGTTTTGGAGTTCTTCTGACTGGAGTTTTCCCAACAAAAAGGGCAATGGGTGATTTAAAAGCAATAGACCCTTAAATGAACTCTAAGCCGTTTGTTTGGATTAGCAGTGTTCTTTTCTCCACCTACACTCAGGTTGTCTTCCTTCATTGCTCCATTAAATCATCAAGTGGGCTGAATTCTGGTAGTCAGCTGGGAGAGAATGCCTTGGGGCTGTGATGACCACCTCCTAGAATAACTGTCTACTCCAGTTATCAATTAAGGTTCAATGTAACATCCTGCCAGATCATATAAATAACCACCCAAAGCTATTAGAAGAAAAGTCTGTTCCATTAGCTTCAGGGGTTGACTATCCTAACGGGTCAACATAAACAGGATTGGAACAGGACAACAAGGTCAATCCTTCATCCACAGGACATCCACTATTTGAGCTCCATGAACCAGGTAAAAAAACGGTGTGGATTGGGGGGAACTTACTGTTAAAATGAGCACATGCTCAGCCCAGGAATTTTTCATTACCAGAACCAAACTTGCTGTTCTATCACACACAAATTCGCTCCTGGCTTCCTTCCCACAAGTTTTCATCCCAGTAGTTCCCAGTAGTCTAATTTAGAGATAGGTGGAATCTTTTTTGGTTGGGGCAACCCAGCCAGATGGGCAAGGTATACATAATAACATTATTGTTGATGTTGTGGTTGCTCTTGGGAGTCAGAATCCTTACTGATCAACTGCAAATCACTCTTAAGATCTTCCAGGAGATCCTGATTTGCCTTCGGTCCATCCCTACTGTAGATAAAAGAGGGAAAACTTACCTCCTAAGGTAAGTTTAGAGAGGGCAGCTAGGGCACACAATGGTTTGCTTCCTTGGTCATGTGGACTCAATACCTTGTCTGGCACAGTAACATCTGAAGTGAAGCTGTAGGAGACAAGAGCTAAGGGGCGTTCAGGATAGCAGTGAGGTGGTGCGCCTTGGTACCAGTAAAACATGGAGCAGTTTTAAAGCAGGATGCAGCTGACATAAACTCTGTTTCTGCATGCAGATTGTGTTAGTTAGGTTGGGTTGATTGTCTTTTACATGTCTCTCTCACACACAGTTTCAGCAACTTGGTTCTGTGGTTCATTAAAACAGGAGGCGTCCAAAAATGCTGCGGTTCAATCTCCAATGATTGCCTTGCAGCACGTTGGCTTATATAGTAAAGAAAAATGATTCCCTTCAGACAGGATTCAGAGGAAATTCCATGACCTGTGTTATTCTGGAGGTCAAGCTAGAGGCTTGTAGTAGTCCCGTCTGGCCTTAAAACTTATTAAAATCTCAGACAAAACAAGCTAAGAGCAATGTGAAGAGAGACCATAATTTTAAGCATGGTTATTTCTGTGATTCAATTTTGTGTTCTAATCTGCAGGGATGGAAGAACCAATGCAATCTTTCCCCTGTTCTTTTCTTTCAGCATCGTGCACTTGCTTCTCCAATTGTTTCTTAGGAAAATAATAATGTTATTGTTACATTTCTTCTTCTTTTTAAATGTCAATAATTTGGCGGTGACTCAGAATGCACTCTTCGAATTCAAGGCAGTTTTGCCCAGTGAATTTTTCTCCAATACTGTCAGCGACTGGCTAGACAATGAGGGGTGGCGACTGGATACTGATGAGTGGGCACCGGGAGAAGCATGATTGGAGACTGACTTGGAAGAATGGATCAGTGATCTGGGGGAGTGTCTAACAGTCAGAAGACAAGAGTCAGATGCAGGAGAAGTCAGGTCAGAGGCAGAGTGAAGCACAGGTTCAGGAAGAGGAAGAGATAGATCAGGCTGGTGTAATAATAATAATAATAATAATAATAATAATAATAATAATAATTTATTTATACCTCGCCAATCTGGCTGGGTCTCCCCAGCTATTCTGGGCGGCTCCCAACAGAATACTAAAACATGGTAAAACATCGAACATTAAAAACTTCCCTAAACAGGGCTGCCTTCAGATGTCTTCTAAAAGTCAGATAGTTGTCCTTGACATCTGGTGGGAGGGCGTTCCACAGGGCAGGCACCACTACCGAGAAGGCCCTCTGCCTGGTTACCTGTAGCTTCACTTCTCGCAGTGAGGGAACCGCCAGAAGGCCCTCAGAGCTGGACCTCAGTGTCTAGGCTGAATGATGAGGGTGGAGACGCTCCTTCAGGTATACTGGGCTGAGGCCGTATAGGGCTTTAAAGGTCAGCACCAACATTTTGAATTGTGCTCGGAAACGTACTGGGAGCCAATGTAGGTCTTTTAGGACCGGTGTCCTGAACAGGACTGGAGACAGAAGTTGCAGGAGGAGGGAGAGATAGATTAGGCTGATGCAGAGTCAAGGACTTCCACAGCTCTCCATTCCTGCTCCACTGTCTCCCATCACCAGGAAAGGATTGAAGCATGAGGAGCAGAAACAGGTTACAGTACATGTATGCATTGTCTTCACTTGCTTGCGAGCAGTTCGTGTGCGGGAGATAAATAAACCGAGGTTGGGGCAGGTGCAACCGCCTCATCAGATGCACACCTGGGAGTAGCTGAGAGACATAGGACTGATGGACATGCCTTTTCCTAACTTGTAAGTGTACTTTGGACAATAAAGAGTTAAGTCCTCACACCGGACGTTCCTTGCCTGACAGCGCTGTGACAAATGGCCTGAAAGCTTGTTTATGAATTAAAAATGTCACATATTTGGTTAAATGACTGATCTACACACCTTTCCTATACTTATGGTTCACTGCAGATGGATGAATTAGTTTCTCTCCTTGTTTACCCCAACTTAAGTTCAGTTCTCCACATTTCTCTAGTACTGTAGTTTGTTTGTAGCAAAACAAAAACCAATCTGCATGAAGTTTCATCTGCATTTTAATTCATTAAATTCGTATCCCACCCTTCTTCTCAAAGGATGGCATTTTAAGGAGAATTTTTCCTAATGTACACATTTTTGTATGCAATCGTTTTTTTAAAAAAAAATTAAATTTGCAAATTTACAATCATCAAACAAAATAATAATAATAATAAAAATTCCATAAATTCCCATGGATTCCCCCCCATCCCATTTGTGGGTTAACTTATTTCTCCTGCATCTTCTCTGTTAATTCAATTCTATTAAATCTCCATTACAACCATAGTCCAACGTTTAACTACCAGTGTCATTCCACATTTTTGTATGCAATCTTGCCCAATATGCACATTTTTACAAGCAACTTCACCTGATATAACACAGGTTTTATGTTTTTTGTTGTTATTTTAAGCAATATGTGCATTTTTATTGTGCATGTTATATGGTTGGAGAATTTCATCACAAAATCCAGAGAGGTGAGGATTTTGAAAAACAGCTCCCTTTCAGTTTGTGCATTGTTTTGCTGTCCTTTGGTTTGTTTGGGAAGCTTAAGATCCCCTCTCTAAACTGGAGGACAGTATGATCACCACTGAAAGTTATAGATCAGAGAAGCCTACCTGTGTAATCGGGGGAGGTCAGCTAGGTGGGGAGAACCTAACCTGCATGTTTGATATCCCAGATGAGTGGTCTTGTGAGCAGCAGTTGTCCCTGAGGAAGGTCTGTCTAGGGGAAAATGCCAAGGATGAAATCAGTCTTGTGGCGATCATGCCCCCGGAAGACAGCAAGGCATTGACTGCAATGTGTGTAGCAACCTTGAAACTTTCTGTGCTCCCAGTGTCTTACCTTAGTGGGACTTGACCTGACTCCTTCTGCCACATTCAGACTAAAATCAGGCTCTGGGCCTGTCTACTTTGCCAGACAACATTTATCAGTTGGCTTTCACTGGGATGGAGATAAGGAAAAGTGCTTTGAGGAAGGAAAATATGCGACGGAAAGTTTTTCCAAGGAAGCGTCTCCTGTAAAAACTGTCAACATCCAACCCCGCAAGCATGCATTAGCAGTGAAGAAAGAACAACAGCAATCTGTTCAGGAGCAGTCTCTGGGGAGTAAAGCCAGCAGAATAAGGAAGCTGGCATTGAAGGGAGAACTGTGCTTATGAGTTCTGATAGAAGAAACGGAAAGATGGGTCTATTTAGAGCTGATCAAAATAAATAAAAAGTGCACATTATGTGAAAAAGAAAATAAGAAAATGGATGCCTTCTGCTACATCTCCCAGGTTGGGGAAAACTCACCTTTGGTTTGAAGACCAAGGACAGTACCTGTCTTTTCCTTCCCTGTTCTTTTCATTGCCTAAACACATGTAAAGGTGTGCAGAGGAAATCCCAATAGATGTTGAGACATCTAGACCCCAATAGATCAACCAACTCACTTATCTTCTGGCTGGTTAGCCTGATCTTCTTGGCTTGGACAAGCATCTCTAATCATGGGACTCATCTATACTAATCAATTATGGCGTTGTAGAGCTATGATCTGTCACCAACCGGTTTTGCATTGAGAGCTTTTATAACATTTTTTTCTATAGTGTTTTTTTAAATCAGTGTAGATCCAGCCCATAAGGATTCAGGGTACAACTTGCATTGCCTTAAACTGCGTGGAAAGTGGGATGCCACAGATCGTAGAGAAGTGCTGGAGAGGAGGGAAGTGTCTTATGTCAGGAGTGGCTAACATGTGACTCCTTGGGTGGCTCCTCCAACAAGACAAGTCCTCTTTCAATGAAAGGACCCAGGGCAAACCATATCTTGCCCAAAATTTTAAGACTATATAAGGCAATAGTCCACTGTGATATGAACCGCTTGCTTGTTTAAGTACATTCTTCAGAATCTCATGTGTAACAAATCATTTCTTCCAAGGATCCTGAATATCTAGAGATTTCTTAAACATTTACATACAAAATCAATGCATTTCCCCACGCATCATCTTTACTTTAGTTGCAATCCTATACAGTGGTGCCGTGGTTTGCATACGTCTTGGTTTGCATACGTCTTGGTTTGCATACGTTTTGGATTACAAACGTGTCAAACCCGGAAGTGCGTGTCCCAGTTTGCAACCTTTTTTTGGATTACAACCCAATTTTATTTTGGATTACAAACATATTTTTTTTGGCGAAAGCGCGCCTTGGGTTACAACCTGTTTTGGTTTACAAACGGACCTCCGGAACAGATTATGGTTGTAAACCAAGGTACCACTTTACTTCTAAACTCAGAAGTAAACCCAATTGAGCTCGCCTCTAAGTAGATAAGTCTCTAAGTAAGTCTCATTATGCCCTGGGGAACTTACTTCTGAATAGGCATGCATAGGATTGCTCTATTAATGAAGAGTAAATGCCGTGCATAGTCACTGCATTTTACAATATACATTGCACTGTAGGAAACTGAATAAAGGAGAGCCGTCTTGAAATCTCACACTCCAGAAATCTTTTATAGTTTGCATCTGTTCTCCATAATTCTAACATTTTGAATTTTGATAAAAAAGAATCACATTGGGGATTTTCGAGACTGCACGTGTGCTTATGAGCTGCTAAAATAACCATTTGATAAATTCTATTTTAACAGTGCAAATCATCCTCATAGAAATAAAATTGCTTTCCTATAGATTACAGCAAAGTCTTGGCACTGAATACATTTGGAATCTGATAGTAACCTGCAAAAATGAAATTACTACTACCGCCAGCAGCAGCTTTGAATGTTCTCCTGAAATGGAAGAAACAGGATATGTGAATGCCTTCCTCTGGCTTCCTGATGTTTGATATATATATTTTGCAGCTCCCCCAGTGGGGATCTGCACAAGCTCTAGATATGGGGAGAGGTTTGTATTTGGCTACTACAAAATATGATAAATCTCTTTGGGACAACAGAACAAAAAGTACAAGAGGATATATAAATCACCACCTGCTCATTCATGTCCTCTGTTTATGATGATGCAAATTGTCTTTTTTGGCCAGGCATAGCTGGCCACTCTATTATTGGAGTATACTCAAGCATATCCAGAGCCTTTAGGTCACTAGTGATACCTCTTCCCTTGACTGAGCAAAGAAAGGAGAGGCACACAAGCCTCCATTAAATGTTATACCTATGCCCCCCCCCCAACCATGCAAGCAGGGAGTGGGGAGACACACAGTTAAGCAACACATAGGCATTGAATCTAGAGCAGGATGACTCAAACTTGAAGTGCCTTTGCATTGTGCTCATATTGCAGGCTGGAGATTGCCTGTTCTTTCATCTCTGATATGTTGTATTTTGATCATGAAGTTCCCATTATGTTTTCATGTCCGTGCACACACATTAAAATGCATTTTTTAACTCAGTAAATCATTCCCCCTTCTTTTTTTCCCCTGGCTGGCTGGTTCTTACTTTGTAGTTTTTATTTTTCTTGTGAGTGTCTCATGGTTTGTGACAGTTCAATTTTAGCCAAGTATAATTAATAGTGCTTGAAACATTTATTTTATAGTACCTTGCAAGAAGATCTACAATGCCTTTCTGCTTTAGTGCATTTGAACCAAATAGGCTCTGCATATGTTTAAGTACCTGGTGGAATCAGCAATTACTAGCTCTCGCTTGCTTCTCTCCAACAGGCTAATAGTGCAAGCTATATGCTGAATGGTGAATTATGGGGCCTAGATGAGGATAAGATTGCACCTAAATCCCATTTGGCAGCTCAATTCTAAATTATGATAGTGTAGTAATGATGTTACTGTTATATCAGTATAAATATGCCATTGCAACGGTGATGGTTAAGGGAGGAAAAAGGATGGGAGTGTTGAGGTTGGACCAGAGGAGTGACCAGATTAGCAGACATACTATTGATCCTTAATGCAACATTGCTTATTCCCTCCTGGCGTTAAGAGGAGACAGTAGAAAAGCTCTTCTGAGTAAGGAATGCCAAAGGAATCAATGGAGAGTCCAGACTGGCAACCACTCCAGCCAAAGAAGAGGAAAGAAAGCAACTTACTCAGGAACAAAACTTAGCACAGCGCCAGGTCTGTGGACATGAACAGACACTGATAGGAAACATGTAGTGTGAGACATTTCTCCATGACTAGAGAATGGGGAATGCACACGTGGAGTGGCTGTTTTGATAAGCAACAAATGTTGAAAGGAGTATAGAAAAGGCAAATAAATGGGCAGCACAGCCTTTGACTGTTGGGACGGTTTTATGAGCCCAGATACACACTACACACATGTTGTGCACTGTGTTGGCATACCACGGTGCCTCTGTGCTGGCCAGGAACGACGTGCTGGCAAACCACGTAGCGCTGCACGTCGGAATGGCAGACACGTGTCAGGAACAACAAAGGATAATGGCGGACGCATGGAAAAGTACCAGGAAGCATGAGATGAGCACGAGGAGGGTGCATGGGGAGAGCATGAGGTTCAGTCACGTACACAATGGCAGGGTCCTAGGTGAGGCTTGGGGGTGTCACCCCTTACCATACATGGGGTGGAAGTTTTCCAAAAGTTTTCCCTTATTTGGGTCCGGGCTGTGCCTGTCATGTTACTGATTAACATCATGTGTGAAACCTAATAAAAGGGACCCTCGCAAAGGCTTCGAGGTCGCCTTCCCGGACATCCATCCTCTCTCCGCGTCTCGTTATTTTGCCATTCCCGCATTTGACTGGGATCCTTGTTTGTATGGGGGCAGGCAGGAGGTGTTAACCTTTTGTCCCTCCTATGGTCCTGATGCATAGACAATGAATGGGAGTTGCCCTCCTACAATGCAAACTGGAGCTGTGTGAGTCCTGATCGAAACCGCAACAGGTGGTGAACACGTAAAGCCCTCCTACACCCCACCCCGTAGAACTGATTCTGATCAGGCTCCCCGCCTGGCATTTTAAGGAAAAAGAACCCTGCAGTATACATTGGCTCCCAGTACGCTTCTGAGCACAATTCAAAGTGTTGGTGCTGACCTTTAAAGCCCCAAACGGCCTCGGTTCAGTATACCTGAAGGAGCATCTCCACCCCCATCGTTCTGCCCAGACACTGAGGTCCAGCGCCGAGGGCCTTCTGGCAGTTCCCTCCCTGCAAGAAGTAAACCGTTATCCATCAGGACAGGGGCCATCTGCTTTGATGCTAGGCCTGACTGTCGTAGGAAATTAGCGAATGGAGGGCTGGAGCCAAGGCCCTCTCGTATGGGCAAAGCTATTTCCCAACAGGACTCGGACAGCCCTGCAGTGTATCCAAGTCTGCTTGCAACGGATTTAATTGACTTTTTACACCCTCCTCTTGGCTCCCTGGCCGCCTCACGTGATGTGCCCGTCACCGGTCCACCTAAGCAACACCGGACTGCAACGCTTTCATCTTCATATGCCTCGATGCCAGATCTGGAAACTTCCGTTACATCAAGCCCAATACGAGGCCATGAGCCGCAACACCTGTTAAACTCTAATCCTCTAAATATTCCATCTCAAGATACAGTTGCTGACCTTCTACCTTTACATTCTACACTGTCCGGCGAAGCCTACGCTCTTAAAGCAAATGCTGAACACCCTGACCCCTGCAACAGTGTCATCGAGGACCCTCTCGGCCATATCAACCTGTTGGCCCTCCAACCCAAGCCATCACATCTACTTAGTGCCCAGCAACCTAAGGCCGGTCGGAATTCTTATATGGGGCAGAGAGAGGAAGACCTCCTGATTGTCTTAGCAAACGACTCCAGGGTCAACGGACTAATAACCGACGCCCCAGGGGTAGTGGAGGAATCATATCTGGAACCGTCCGGGGCCCCAAGTGATAGCCATCCTTCCGATATGCATCTAGATTGACTTTATGCCACGGCTGGGAACCTAGTGCAAAAGCTTTCTCTGCAGTTGGTATCGTGGAACGTGGCAGGGTGGTTATCTAAGCTGTGCCTCCCTGAGTTCATAAAGTTAATAAGGGCACATGATATAGTTTGTTTACAAGAAACCTGGTCATCACAGCGTATCGAATTTGCAGGTTTTAATGCTTTTTCTGTTCCGGCAACCAAAAGCCACAAGAAAGGTAGACCCTCAGGTGGATTGTTAACCCTAGTGGCTCCCCATATAAAATGCGAACACATCCTGTCGTCAAATGCCAGCTGTAAAATATTAGTAACAAAGATTAAGCTAGAGAACCAGGAAATGCTATTGTTTAATGTGTATTTCCCCCCCACTCCTACGGTTACAACCAAGAACCTTCAATGGGATCTTATCACGCACGTGTTTGAAAATCTTGATCTCGTCTATCCTGACCTACCCATTATTTTGACTGGAGACTTCAATGCGCGTCTAGGCCAAGGGTGGGATGCATACTCTAAAGCATGGGGCATCCTAGATACGTCAGTTCTTCCTGACTTTTGCTCTTGGGATCGCAAATCCCAGGATCAAGTTATCAACCAGGCGGGCCTGCGACTTATTAAGCTGACCACTACTAGAACCCTGTTATGGCTCAATGGGCTAACCGAATGGGAAGGCTCTGGGAACTTCACCTATATATCCCAGCAGGGAAATAGTGTGGTCGATTATATTCTGCTACCCGCTGCAATGATGCCCTATGTGTCTGAGTTCCATGTAGGTAACCCCATGCTTAGCGATCATCTTCCCCTACACTGCAAACTCGTTCTTCCATCGAATAACACAGTTCACCAAACCTCTCCACCCCCCCGGGGGCAGAATCCTCAGCTCTCAAGGATTTTAATTAACGAGTATACTCTGTCCCTCTTCCAAAGTCTGGTGAACTCTGAACGCGTGACCCACTTGATCTCTACAGAGAAACGTGTTCTCTCTCCTGAAAGTGGAGTCACTCGGTTCGAGGAATTTATTGACCTTATAGTGGCTGAACTGGCCCATCCGTTCTCGCATAGCCCACCTAAAAGGAGGGGAATTGATGATTGGACTGACAAAGAGACTTTAGTTATTAAATCCGAAGTCAGGAAACTATATAGAGAATTCAGAGAGACGGGCAGTTCCCGACTACCTGATATCTACTTCACTAGAACCCAACAACTAAGGGAGAGTATCCAGCTCAGCCGGCTAAGATACAATCAGACATGCTGGGAAATTCTACTCTCAGCCATACTAACAAGAGATCATAAGAAATTCTGGAAGACTGTAGCAGATCTCCCACAGTCACAGAACGAGCAGCTGACTTTGATCCCATCGAGTACATGGACAGATCATTTTAAGACAGTCTTCTTTGATAACTGTATCCCACTGGATAGGCAGGATCAGGACATTCTTTCTCTCCTAGACGAGTGGCCCCCGGTATCCAATTCCGAAGTTATAAGTTTAATTGGCCAGATGAAAGTAGGAAAGGCTGCAGGCCCTGACGCCATTCCACCTGAACTGATTAAATCTAAATTTGAATGGTGGGCTCCGACACTGACAGAATTGTTTACGCTGGTCGATAGATCAGGAATTATGCCCAGCTCCTGGCAGCAATCCATAATTATCCCCATTTTTAAAAAAGGCGACAAAAAGCTGCCGTCTAACTATCGGCCTATAAGTCTTCTATCTAACATCGGGAAATTATATGCTAAGCATCTGTTAAACAGACTAACCACCTGGCTTGACGACAACAACATCATAGGCCCTGAGCAGGCTGGGTTCAGGTCAGGGAAATCGACCTTACGCAATTGTATGGTGCTGTCTCACCTAGTCGCTAAGTCCACACGACTGTACAAAGAACATCTTTATGTAGCCTTCCTGGATATCCAGGCTGCTTTTGATACCGTCGACAGGAGGTTACTATGGTCCAAACTGGAGACCATGGGCGTAGAACCCAGACTGCTTTATCTGATCAAAAAGCTTTATACAAATAATACCTGCCGCATCAGAATCCATCCTGGGAACGAACTGACAGCACCAGTCATTATAAACAGAGGAGTAAAACAGGGCTGTGTACTTGCTCCCACGCTTTTCAATCTTTTTCTGAATGACCTTGCCTCTTCACTAAACCAGGTGGATGCCCACAGTCCGAAACTCCAAGCCTTAAGTATTCCCATCCTTCTCTACGCGGATGATATGGTTTTGCTGTCACGGACCAGAATAGGGCTAAAGCGACTGGTAAATGCCTGTATTGAGTATATGTCCAAAATGAAATTATGCTTGAACTTTGAGAAAAGCAAAATCCTGGTGTTTGGTAACTCACGCAAGACCTATAGCTGGGTTTTTGGAGATAAATCCATTCAGCAGGTCTTCAAATTCAATTACCTAGGAATCACCTTCCACCATAGGCTCCTCTGGTCTCCACACCGAGATTCGGCGGTGAACGCCAGTAAGTTGTCTATGCAGGCTATAATGCGCTTTTTTATAACAAGGGGCAATTCGTATATCCCTTCTGCGCTTAAGGTCTTTAACGCCAAAATTATTTCTCAACTGCTCTACGGCATTCCAGTCTGGATGCAAGGGTTCACCCAGATGGTAGAACGAGTGCAATCAGCCTTCCTCTATAAGATTTTTTCAGTCCCACGATGTGTCCCATATGCAGCTTTATGTCTAGAGGGAGCCCAACATAAGGTTGAGTCTGTCGCCTGGGTAAGATTTCTTATATTCTGGCTAAACATCTGCCTTGACTCTGATAGAGACCCTCTCCTCCAGGCAATGTTATCGGACACCTTCCTTCCCCCAGGGTTAAAATACTTCAACAGGAAGGTTCAGCAACTGGGCCTCTCAGTGGAATTTCTGCGTTCAATGTCCTTACTTTCTGCCAAGGCCACATTAAAAACTAGGTTGTGGGACATCGAGCGCCAAGAACTTATAGTGGCAGCAGGCAAAACATGCTCCCCTCTTTATTTCCATCTTCCGTGGGCACATGAATCAAAATGTAACTATCTCGATTTTCTGCTGAACCCCCCAGAAAGAAGGGCTTTTTCGTTGGCCAGGTTCAATGTAAATCCATCGAACCTCCTATGGGGAAGGTTCTCAGGCAGGGCGGAGGGTGAGAGGATTTGTCCATGTGATGACCACCAGGTGGAAAGCCTCGTTCATGTGGTTTTCCATTGTAAACTTTATGATGACATCCGTCTGCAATTCCTGGATCGGCTCTGCATCCCTAGAGGGAGACCAGTGCAGGAGGTCTTACAGTTCCTATTATCAGGGAAAGACCAAGAGCTTACCAAACTGGTGGCTCAATACCTACATTTGCTTTTCTCTCGCCGTAATATTCTGCAGTCGGCTGAGTCATCAGGAGTCCCAGAGATGTGACGGCGGACAGCGGAGTCTTTTCACTTTTCCTTTTAGCATGCTTTGTACCACTATGAAAGTATTAATCCAGTTCTGTTTATATGTGTGTCTGTTTTATGCCAATAAAGGTTGATGAATGAAAAGAAGTGAGGTTACAGGGAACCAGGCAGAGGGTCTTTTTGGTAGTGGCGCCCACCCTGTGGAATGTCCTCCCACCAGATGTCAAGGAAATAAACAACTACCTGACTTTTAGAAAACATCTGAAGACAGCTCTGTATAGGGAAGTTTTTTTACGTTTGATGTTTTATTGTGTTTTTAATATTCTGTTGGGAGCTACCCAGAGTGGCTGGGGAGGCCCGACCAGATGAGTGGGATATTATTATTATAACGGTAAAGGTAAAGGTACCCCTGACCATTAGGTCCAGTTGCGAACGACTCTGGGGTTGCGGCGCTCATCTCGCTTTACTGGCCGAGGGAGCCAACGTTTGTCTGCAGTTTTTCCAGGTCATGTGGTCAGCATGACTAAGCCGCTTCTGGCGAAACCAGAGCAGCGCATGGAAACGCCGTTTACCTTCCCGCTGGAGTGGTACCTATTTATCTACTTGCACTTGACGTGCTTTCGAACTGCTAGGTTGGTAGGAGCTGGGACCGAACCACGGGAGCTCACCCCATCGCGGGGATTCAAACCACCGGCATTCTAATCGGCAAGCCCAAGAGGCTCTGTGGTTTAGACCACAGCGCCACCCGCATCATTATTATAAATGCGCCACTAAATAGCTTGTAACTTGTAGTTGGGCCTTCAAAACCTCTGAAAGCATTCTGCATCAGGATTCCAGTAAGAAACATATCCCAGGAGCCTCTGCTCCTGTTGTTGTTATCATCATCATCATCATCATCATCATCATCATCATCATCATCATATATTTATATATATCCCCCTTTGCCCCTGATAGGGACTCAAGGCGGCTTACAGGTAAAATAAGACCAGCTAAATTTTTTTTAATCATTAAAAAACACAGTTGAACATTAATAGAATTAAAAAGTATAAGGGGCATAGCATGGGGTGTGGCAGTGGGGCCGTGGCCCCAGGCGTAGATTTTTGAGGGGGCCTGAAACAGGCATCCTGAGCAGGCACCCCGGGGCAGCCTGACCCAGCACTCCTCTCCTGACATAGGAGGAACCAAAGCTCATGGGGAGGATCACCAGGTTGGGCTGCACTGGGGGCACTGGTGTGGGGGCACCTGGTTCCTTCCTGCCAAGAGCTGCATTTGCTGGCTGGACACCCCCCGCACAGGCGGGCAGGAGGTGTGGCGCAGCCCTGCTTGCCTCCAGTGTGGGGTGGGGTTGCTCTGGCGCTGTTGGTAGCAAGGGTTTGGGTGCCATGGTGGGATCCTTCACCCTCCACACTCCATGCCTCGCTCCTGGGGCACGCGCCCCCCCCGGTGCATGTGCGCCCACCCCAGGGGTGGGGAGCTCATGCTATGTGGCTGGTCCTACAGAAGATCTTGCACCAGTTACTGGCATGATTGGGCAAATGCCTGGGTCTGTAGCCCCAGAGAGCCCACCACTGCTGGCTCTGGCATCTCTTGGTGTTATACTTTTCAAAACACATTTCAAAAACACTTTTTAGGGCTCTGAAGACAAGTCTCAGGTGAGGAGGCTGCAGCTGCCTTCATCTTCATTTGCTCAGAATACGTCAGGCCCGTGATATAGAGCAAGAAAGGATTCTGAGGAATACTGGAATTTGTTAAGGGTGCTGGGAATTGTAGCTCTCTGAATTGTCTTCTAACAACTCTCAGCACCCTTAAAAAACTGTAATTCCCTGGACTGTTACAGTGCTTTAAATGGATGGTGTTGATGTAACAGGGTCCTTTAGTGAGCAACAGATATCTCTTTGGATCCCATTAAAGAGCAAACAAACAAAATAAAAAGCCCACAGCTTTCTGATACATATTATTTGAAAACAGCCTTATGCACCATTTCGAGTTTTCCATTGACCTTGAAAGTGCATTCCTGCACTGAAACAGACAAGGTTAATGGAAAGCTGAAAGGGGTACATTCATCCAAATTTGATGGCTTAATTTTGGATCGTGAACTGAAAATGGATAAAATGTAAGCTTGTGCTCCCTTTTCAGCTTCATATTGACCTTATTTGTTTCGGTGTGTCGGAAAACATGAGCACTGAAAACTTGAAGAGGTATTTGAGCGTCAGGAAACTCGGGCTGTTCAATTTATTTTTTCCCCTGAGGAAAATTACACCTGGTATTTTAGAATTCAAGCTATTCAAATCACTTCACATTTAAACCCCCAGCATTGTAAATACAAGTGAGAAGTTGCTGTCATCCAAAACACTGAAACACTACTTCCTCGACTCTGCTTCATTACAATGTTGTCAGCAGCAGCAGAAGAAGAAGTAGCAGGGCCTCACAATTTATACTGAGATTTGTGGCCTGTGAAATTAAGTAACACTTTGAAGCCCACCGGCTACATATTATCCGGAAAGAAATATAATCCTAGAAGTGACCTTTCCTCTCTCAGGTATGTTTTCTCATCATCGTGACCTCTGATGCCAGTTCTTGAAACAGCAACAATAAAAAAGCTATTCATTTTCCTGCTACATCCTGGAACTACAGGAGCATAAACTGTGATAGCAATGAAAATGTTTGTTTGTGTTTTATAAAGCTTCACTTGCTCACACCTTACAAATGTACTTTGGAAATGCCAAGATCATAATAAAGGGGTGTGTGTGTGTGTGTGTGTGTGTGTGTACAAATGAAAACCTGCAAAATGAAGTTGTGACGTGTGCATTTCCCCCTCTTTTTTTTGGTGCAGACTTTACTGTATGTTATACCTTAAAGGTAAAGGGAACCCTGGCCATTAGGTCCAATCGTGTCCGACTCTGGGGTTCCAGCGCTCATCTCGCTTTATTGGCCGAGGGAGCCGGCGCACAGCTTCCAGGTCATGTGGCCAGCATGACTAAGCCACTTCTGGCGAACCAGAGCAGCGCACGGAAACGCCGTTTACCTTCCCGCTGGAGTGGTACCTATTTATCTACTTGCACTTTGACGTGCTTTCGAACTGCTAGATGGGCAGGAGCTGGTACTGAGCAACGGGAGCTCACCCCGTCGCAGGGATTCGAACCGCCAACCTTCTGATCAGCAAGCCCTAGGCTCTGTGGTTTAACCCACACCACCACCTGGGTCCCTGTTATATCTTAGTCCCTTTTAAATACAATGAACATCCTTTTGCTTTGAAACAGTTTTCTAACTTTAACCACAGTGTATATTGCTTCCTCTATTCCATTTTAAAGGATGTATTTGAAGTGAGAGAGAGGGAGAAGGAGGGAGGAGAGAAGCACTTTGGAAGTAAAAATATCAGCTCAGCTTTCCTGACCTCAGTAAGCCATCTTTGTTAAACCTAAAGAGAAAATAGCACTTACAATGAGAAACAGTGTGGGAGGACCCCATTTGTTTCCCTTAAACAGTGACCTTTCCATCCCAGCAGAATATTACACAATGATCACCCCTTTCCTCACACCTGAAAATGTTCGGCTGAGCGTTATTTATATGCATGTATCAAAATATACGATGCATTTAGCAGTCTGAGCTGCTCTGGGATATTTTAAAATACCAGAGTGCTCCAGCTACACTCTTAATTAGGTTTGTAATGCTGCCATTTTCTGTTTTTCTTTCATATATACACTTCTATACTTGCTGTGATTTTACCCAAACTTGGAGGGCACTTCCCAATCAAGCTGTGACCCAGTCTTGCTCTCTTCCTGCGCCTGTTTTGACTCATGGCTTTCCACATGCAACATCCACAGTATTTAAAAGTGCTTGAGGCTGGCTGAGACATGTCCAAGAATCCTGCTTTATTTACTATGTAATGATCATTCCATTAGGATACTTGGATCAGTTAAATTTGAAGTACCATTGATGCCAATGGGTGATGAAGCATGTGATTAAATCTCCCCACTTGAAATCAATGGGAGTTTAAAAGAACTGCCCGGGCTAGACCTCTTGTGCTTTACAAGGAAACAGAAAACTAGGAATGTGCTTGTATCTTGCTTCATCAACCAAGCCTGTTGGGTGGTCACGCACCGCTATTGCCCCCTGACAAATACTCCAGACTTTCAAGCAATCCCTCAAAAATCCCTCAAAAATTTGGAAAGTCTTGCATGTTTATTGGTAGGATTTCTTACCTGCCCTTCGCCATAAGGTCCCAGGGCAGGCTACCACAATATGATTTACTTGTTTTTAACAAGGAATGCAGTTCATACAATTACAAAGAAGAGTTAACAGCATGGGAGGGGTGATTCCAGCTACCTCACCCCTTGCCGTTGGAAGCCTTGGAAGTGGCTGCAGGAGAGATATTCTAAGCAACATAATGGCAGGGGTGTTTCTAGGACTAAAGTAAAATTGTAAACCTCCCTTGTTATTTTTGCTATTGGATACTGCATGTTGTTTAAGTAATCTTGTTATATTTATAGTATTGAAATATTTTTTTTGGGGGGGTATGTTATTATATTTGCTATTGTTTTCCTATATTATTATGGAATGGTTTTTGTAGTGCTTTTTTGAAACATATTCCTGTTTTCTTTGTTGTAAGCCGCTTTGAGCTTGATTGAGAATAGGCAGGCGAAAGAGGGGAGGGGTCTGTGTTAGCCTGAGCTTGAGTCTGGACTAAGGATTCTGAGCCCCTGTGTTCTGATTCTATACATGATATCCAGTCACAGAGCATTTCAGGATTTGGGCCTCTGCCATTGGCCCTTAAACTCTGACTTATAATTCGCACCTTGGAAGTTTAGACAGCCAATCACGTTGGGAGTGGGAGTGGCCCAGGCCTCCAGAAATGTATATAAGCCGTTGCTTCGCCCCTGTTGTCCAGTTATGCAGTTCAATAAAAGTTCTTGCTGTTATCACTGTTTCTTGCCTTGTGGAAACCCACCTACCCTTCAGCACCCATTGGGTGAAGCATGCTTTTCAGCTGAGGACCTGGGACTCAACTCAGGATCCCTGTTAAGAACTGATGTTCCATGTATCATTTACCTCTAAAGATGAGGCCCCACAGGGCTCTCTCCTTGGTAGGAATTTGAGTGCCTTTTCCCACCATGGATCCTGGTACTTGTCAAGTCCCAAGCCTTTGGTGAGAAAAGGCATTGCTCTGCACATCAATGAGAGCACTTGCCCCTTCCTACCCACCCCAAATTCTGCCCGAGCCACATGGATCAATGTGGCTTGTGGTGGCAGACCCTGTTTGTCCACAATGTACCCTGCTGCTTAAGTATGGCTTCTTACCTGACATGAAATATTTTACCTGCATATAGGTGGTTCTCAAAGAAATAAGGTGTCTGGGTCTATCCTTTTATTCACTGACAAATAGTTTGCTCTGCTGTTTTATTTAGTTCTTCGTGTGTTTCTAGACATGAATTTTTCTTAGATTTGAAGTGCATTTTGTTTAAAACAGCTGTGATATTGCTATTCAGGAATGCCTCTCAATGCAAATACAAATAGTAGATTGTGAACTTTTCTCTAATTGGGCTTCCTGTTGATGTGTTTAGGAGTGTGTGAATCACTTGTTGTCATCCCTGAAGCTATATAATTCATACAGAATTTAGGCACTTTGAGAAAAACTGTGATACAGCCACTTTGCAAAGATTCTAAAACGAGTTTCAAGCCTTTGGAAGCAGCAGCATGGCATGCTCAGAATATGAAGTAGAAAGAAATATTTTAATTTGATTACTCCTTTATAGCAGTTTTCAGTGTGAAAAACATGATTCAGTTTGTGCATTACTTACCTCTTCTTATTGGATGATAAGAAGCCATCTGGTCACACTTAAAGGTTTGTTTATTTAATTGGGCAATATTTATAATCCCACCTTTCTAGGATAAAATCAAACTCAAGGCTGCTTACTAAGAAATATATAAATGACAGCAAAATGTAAACTGAAATCTCACAATAAAAATTAACATCAATAAAGATGCCGTTATGGTTTTTAATGATGCATTTAGGGGTGGCATTTTTTATCAAAAGCAGACTAAAAGAGAGAGCAAAGACTCAACTAAAAAAATGTTTACTTGAGTAACAGTTATCTTATGAACCATTTAAAAAATGAGCAAAGCAGAGGATTCTTGTGCTGATCACCCTCTGTAGAAAGACTAAACTATTGTGTATGGTTTCGGTTCCACAACGGAAGATAACCTTTTTGTGTGTTCTCTGATGAGTCTTTAAACAGAGTGGGTGATCCTATCTTGGAACATTCACCGAGGCAGTATTTTTATAGCTTGTAAGTCCAGCATAATTAGTTGCCAGGATGGTTATAAGAATGATTAGGTTTCACCGAAAAAACACACATTACAGCACCATCCTAACTGAGGTGGGGTGGGAATGAACAGGTGGGTCATTTGCTGCTTCCAAAGTCCTGCCAGAAAAGCACATTTTTCACTAGCACAGACACATCTAGTATGGCTTGTGTCTCCTCTGTTTCATCCTATAGTGCTTGTTTGTTTTTCTGCACCAGAAAGGCAGTAACCCTGCTAGCTGAAGCTGATTTGGCTCACCTGCTGGTATTAGTGGAAATTACCACCCTATGAGTTCCCACTATTAAATAATTGCCCTTGCTTAGCAGCACTGAACAGGAAGTGTTTCACAATCTGCAACGATGTTCTGGAAGATGCTGCCATCAGTTGTCACTGTTGAGAAACCATGGTGTTCATTATTCTGCTCTAATACATATGAGGTTGATTCTGGTAAAGCAGTCAACATGTTATCAATTATTTCAACATATGAGTTTCAGAATAAATGGAATTCTTTCTATGGAAGACACATGAGTCAAAGAAACTCTTTGATTCTAAGTTTTATGTAGCATTCTGTTTGCAATTAGCAGTGTTCCAGATGTTCATGCATTTTAAAGGCATCTTTTACAGACACTTATGTTTCCCGTCAGAAAACACCAGTGGTTTATGTTCCAGTAACTGCCTAAAGAATATTTTTCTTGAAGTTCAACTTGAGCTAAGTAGAGATGAGAGGTTTTTCAGGTTGAATAGAGAGGGTGCCCTCCTACCCTACCCATTCATACTAATTTCATTGTGCCATGTTTACTGTGTGAAAATGAGCATCTTTCTCACAGAATCTTATTTACCTCTTGAAATGAACACTGCTATTTTCTTTAATCTTTCCTCTTTGAGTGAAGGAAAGAAATACTTTGAGTTTTTGGCAAATAAGACATTGGCCTCTTTGAAATATAATCATAGCACAGTTGAGTTGGAATGGGTCCCAATGGTCTTCTAGTCCAACCCCCTGTAATGAAGAATTGCAGTTGACAGAGGACCATCCAACCTCTCTTTAAAAACCTCCAATGAAGCAGAGTCTGAGGTAGTCTGCACCACTCTCAAACAGCTCTTACCATCAGAAAGTTCTTCCTAATCTTTAGTCAGAATCTGCTTTCTTGTAATTTGAGTCCAGTGGTTTGGGTCCTAGCCTGTGGAGCAGCAGAAAACAAGCTTGTTCCGTCTGCTGCTACTGGCAGAAGGAACTCTGGGTTGCACCCAACTAAGTCCAACACAGATTAGACCCAAATGAAATTAATGAACCTAAGCTAGTTCCCTTTATGGTGCCACAAGACTCTTAACCATAGAACTGTAGACTGTGATGGTCATCTAGTCATGTCCATTAATCCAGGTCTGCTCTGAGTAGGACTAACATTGGGCACAACCCTATGGATGCAGCCCATCATAAATAAAATATTGCAAAGCACTCCCAACTCCCCAAGACTACAGTATCATCAGCAAAGACAAGGAACAACAGTGAAAAGAAAAAAGCTAGGTCTCCACCATGTGATGAAATTTGAGCAGTGGAGTGTCCACTGCAAGCCTCTTTAGATATGGCATTCTAAAGACACCATCATGGAAAAAGCACTGTCTCTTGTACCTACTTGCCAAATTGCGTGGTTGGTAGAACCCATGAAGTGGAGCCTATGATGCTGAATGTTTGGGAGGGTTTGTATGAGAGGAAATAATCCTTAATGTCAGCAGGTCCAAGGCTGTTTAATCTCTCTCTCTCTCTCTCTCTCTCTCTCTCTCTCTCTCTCTCCCCTTATAAAATGGTCCTGGCCATCCTAATTAAGTTCTACTAAACCACAGAGCCTAGGGCTTCCTGACATAGTCACTGTCGACATGCCCTGTTATTGCTTCTTATTTTATCTGTTTCATTCAGCATGATTTTATACTTAAAGTTTTTAAATGTATTTGTACAAAATGTATAAAATGTATCTGTCATATTTTATGTACATTAGCGACAGGTTTCCACCTGGTTTCTCATTATGTGCTATGGCCATATGGCTAACGCAATAAATAATATTTGAATTTGCCGATCAGAAGGTCAGCGGTTCGAATCCCTGCAACAGGGTGAGCTCCCATTGCTCGGTCCCAGCTCCTGCCAACCTAGCAGTTCGAAAGCATGTCAAAGTGCAAGTAGATAAATAGGTACCGCTCCGGCAGGAAGGTAAACGGCATTTCCATGCGCTGCTCTGGTTTGCCAGAAGCGGCTTTGTCATGCTGGCCACATGACCCAGAAGCTGTACGCCGGCTCCCTCGGCCAGTAATGCGAGATGAGCACCGCAACCCCAGAGTCGGTCACGACTGGACCTAATGGTTAGGGGTCCCTTTACCTTTACTTTTAATGGGAATTGCTTTCAAGCAAATATGCTGAGAAGTGACAGCCTTGCTGAGACTGAAATTACACCATTTCATGTTTATGATAGTGTTTCCTTTGTCACGCTGATTTCTTTATTTTGTGGGACAACATGTGGCACTTAGAATAGAATAGAAAGAAAGAATAATAATTATCTCTTCTTTTTGGGTGCTCCTTTATGGAATGATGGCAGCTCATTCCTCAAATTCCTGCCAAAACCAATCAACTCACTGTGTTTATTAAATATTTTGTCATTTCTTTGGCATGGGCGCCGTTCCTCAAAAGTCACTTCAAAATGATTGAAGAAATGGTGCTGGTTTTTACTACACATATAATATATACCTCCCTTGAAACATTGTGATGGCTGGCACATGGAGCATATGTTGAAAACTTATCTGCTAAGTAAAATGGGCATAAAAGCCCTTTTTGACGAGGTAGCTTGATGTACGCATAAACACTCCAGCACCCAAAACCAGTCACTAAATTGAGATGGAAATGGGTAGATCTAACCTCCAATAAGACTTAGGGCACCCAAAATGTAATGTGTCTTTTCAACCTGCTAAGAGCAAGTTGGAGAAATGAAGCTATGTTCTACTCTTCTTTCTTCTCATGGGAACTTGGAATGAGGTCTCGAGCCCTCCCAAACAGGAGATCAGCACTGTCAAAATTGACAGTCCAACATCTGTTCTGCATCAGTCGGATGGGCTGGCCTACTCGCGCTGCAGATTGGGACCAGTGCATTAGACAATATACCAGAACTTTTCTTTGATGAGGTATCAGTCCATGACATGTCTTTGATAAACTGAATCTGCTGGCAAGGCAGCTCTGCTATGAATTTCATGTCAGATAAACAGTAAAATAAAAGGTTTTATTGACTACATGAGTGGAAGGGATCTTGGAGCTAAACTGGCTGCTTTGTGCCTCTGGAAATCTTTGATAGAATGACAGTTGCTTTATACTGTTTTCAGCTGATAACCACTATAAAGATGGTAAAACTCTTCTAGCACAAAGAGACATTCAATATGTTGCTGCCAGCTGCTTATATTTCATACATAATGGAGAACTTTACTTTGGGGCCCTTTAGGTGTTAATAATAACATAATATGGGGGGAGAGACGCAGGAGAGATAGAAACCCAAGGAATTATGAAGAAACATTTGCTGTCAGTGGAATACACACCATATAGATCCAGATTCGTAGGATGCAAATGTTTTCAGCTGCCAAGAAAAACAATTTCACTTATATTCATTTCAAAGTGCTATGTTAATCTGTAAAATGATGGTGCTTCATGGTCTTTTGCAGTATTTTTCCTTTAAGAAAGCAAGCATAATCTTTGAATACAGACTTTAGAATATCGCTTCTTTGCATACAAAAGTAGTGAGAATAACTAACAGCGAACGGAACAGAAAATATTTTTATTCACCTGGGGGCAAATGTGTGAAGTATGCAAATGTGCACAGAATAAAGTGGTATGTGTTTTTCATAGATGCTTTTTGTCCCCGTCCCACCACTTAGATTTTGCCGAACTGTATTATTAATGGCAGCAGTGCTGGCACCAGAAACCTTAGAAAAATGCCAGGGCTCTGCCAGGGTCATTGTTGACCCTGCCTTGGGCTTCCCTTAACTTAACCTGGCATTCCATGTAGTAACTGCTGGCCAGTGGTGTGCACTGAAATTTTTCATAGGGGAACCTATTTATCTACTTGTATTTTTGGAGTGCTTTTGAACTGCTAGGTTGGCAGGCGCTGGGGCAGAGCAACGGGAGCTCACCCTGTCGTGGGGATTCGAACCGCCAACCTTCTGATCGGCAAGCCCAAGAGGCTCAGTGGTTTAGACCACAGCACCACCCACGTCCCTTATATATAACTAGGATAACAGTAAATCACTCATTGTTAGACTAATATTTTACGAACAGATTCTTAAATTAAAACACAGAGAACTACATACAAAGCCACCTATGTTGTGTCCACCTCATTCCTTTAGAACAGGATTGCAGGAGGGGGGTGTCATTATTGGATCCATGTCTTCCCTTGTGTAGCCTGCTGTGCCTTTGCATATTTGTGCCTTTGAAGTTATGTGTATTGCTTGCTGTGCCTTTGAATAGGGATTTTGCACAGGTATTGCATTGATCTGAGCATTAAAACTTCTTTCTTTTTTTTGGGTGGGGCATGGGGGGAAACATCTGCATTTGAGTTCATCATCAAGTGGAAGTCAGGACAGGAACCAAAGGAATGGATGATGTTGCATGCTTAAATCTGGAAGTCCATATGAATGTGTTATATTGCGATTCAGTGGACTGATCACATAATTGTAATTACACACAATATTGGAGTTCTTTCATTCTTTGATAAGTTATAGCAGCTGGAATAACTGCACGATTAACTGAAACCGGCAAGCTTTTTGATGAGTGAATTGATTTATGACTGCATTTATGATGGTTGATCATCATCCTGCGAAGGCAGGAGATGAATCAGTGCAACAGCATGCACAATGGAAAGTTGCACCTTCATGGTATTCTAAATTGTCAATACAATCTTGACACTTCACGAAATTTTAGCAGTTGACTTCATGCTGACTCCCTCCAGAGCTAACACTTACAAATGGTCTTGCTGTTCCTCCTTGTATCCATACCTTTTGTAAGAGTGGTGGTGGGAATCCAATTTAGATACCTACTATTAATCACACCTAAGCTCATGAAAGATGCACATCTAAGAAGAGCATCTATCACAATTATTGCAAAGCACCCAGAAAAACCCCCAGAATTTGCATTTTGAAGGACTCCTTGGCATAATGTCAGTGATCAAAGTAATGTGCTTTTATGTGTGGCTCCTTCAATAAACAGCATGTTCTCAAGGTGGTTTTTTTATAAATGATCCAGTAGTAGAGGTCTTTGTCAGTATGATCACATCATCTATTTGCATTAGAACCACATTTGGCTTATATGTTGGCTGGATCTTAATGTTAACGGCAATAATGGAATACAAAACCAAGGTGAACTCAGGGAGAAAATGCAGGCTTCAGAAAGTAGTCCAATTGTGCCTTGAATTAGTAGAGAGAAAATAAATTATACCTAGCATCCAGCAATAAATAAGTTGTGTATGGATTAATTGGAGAAAGTTCCAATAGCATTCAGCCTTTGAGGTAATAGAGTATTTTTATTAGACTGAAATCCTATACCCACTTACATTGGAGTAAGCCTGATGGGACTTGATGAGACTTGTTTCCAAGCAGCAGTCAGGTACAGGGTTGTGCCGAAAGTTGGATTCGGGAATATAGTTTTGTTTTGAGAAAGGATTGGGAGACCATGGAATTCTTTATTGTCATTATCACAAAGAGAAACTACATATAAATGACCAAAAATAGAGAGAGATTGCCCAGATGAGCCCTAGTCCTGACAAAATCAGATGACACAGGGAAGCTCTTAGGGCTAGGAGTGGCCGCTGAGACCATGTAACACTGGTCCGGAAAGACCTTCATTGGCTCCCAGTACATTTCCGAGCACAATTCAAAGTGTTGGTGCTGACCTTTAAAGTAAGGTTACCAGACGTCCCCGTTTCCCGGGGACAGTCCCCGGATTTACAAATTAGTCCCCTGACAAAATCCTATCATTCCTACTGAAGTTGAAAAGTGTCCCCGGATTCACTGGAAAAAATTCTGGTAACCTTACTTTAAAGCCCTAAATGGCTTCGGCCCAATATACCTGAAGGGAGCATCTCCACCCCCATCATTCAGCCTAAACACTGAGATCCAGCGCTGAGGGCCTTCTGGAGACTCCCTCACTGTGAGAAGTCAGGTTACAGGTAACCAGGCAGAGGGCTTTCTTAGTAGTGGCGCCCGCCCTGTGGAACGCCCTCCCATCAGATGTCAAGGAAATAAACAACTATCTGACTTTTAGAAGACATCTGAAGGCAGCCCTGTTTAGGGAAGTTTTTAATATTTGATGTTTTATTGTGTTTTTAATATTCTATTGGGAGCCACCCAGAGTGGCTGGGGAAACCCGGCTAGATGGGGGGGGGTATAAATAAATTATTATTATTATTATTATTATTATTATTATTATTATTATTATTATGTATTTAGTGCCTATTGAGCAAGATAAAATGGAAGACAGCATCAATTAAAACAGAGAGCAGAATGAATGGAGCAGCAATGTGGCTCTAATGCAAAAATAATTTTGCGCCCCAAATGGGACAACTGTATGTCAAGCACATGGCTCTATATCAAAACGATTAATATTTGGCACAAAATTCCTCTTGAGTAATATAGATTATACAAAAGAGGAAGATTAATTTTTTTGTTTGTTTTACAAATGAATCACTTTAGGGGCCAGAGGACAACTTGTTTATACTTACCTAAATTCAGCTGAGCAGCAAGCATAATTTTTTTGGGGTGGGTGGGTTGAGCTGTGTAGAGTTAAGATATTAATGGCTAGTAGTTATCTCTCTGTAGGAATTTAATTAAATGCACATCTCAAAGGGGGAAAAGTCTTGGCATTATTTGGGTGATGTCAATGCTGAACTGCATCCTGGGCTCTTAAAGTATTTGGATCGGTGCCTGGTCCTTTTATAGGCATAGACTTTGACCTTAGTAAAGCAGCATTACAGCAATGGGCCCATGGGAGCTGGAACAGCAAAGAGGGCTGCCTCCCACCTTCTATCCTGGCTGGCTCGAAGAGTGGGCTTTGGAGGTGACATTGGCCATGCCACTCCATCAATCCCTGCTGCTGCTGCTGCTGCTACTCAGAGAAGACCAACAGACCTGCCAAGCCATCAACAGTGTCACTGCATCTTATCTGGATGGGGTTGGTGAAGGCGAAGGCAGCTGTCAAGGTTGTGCAGATCTCTGGTGGGAGAGCCCGATTAGGTCTCTGACCTAATAATAATAATAATAATAATTTATTATTTATACCCCGCCCATCTGGCTGGGTTTCCCCAGCCACTCTGGGCGGCTTTCAACAGAACATTAAAATACAATAATCTATCAAACATTAAAAGCCTCCCTAAACAGGGCTGCCTTCAGATGTCTTCTAAAGGTCTGGTAGTTGTTGTTCTCTTTGACATCTGAAGGGAGGGCGTTCCACAGGGCGGGTGCCACTACCGAGAAGGCCCTCTGCCTGGTTCCCTGTAACTTGGCTTCTCGTAGTGAGGGAACCGCCAGAAGGCCCTCGGAGCTGGATCTCAGTGTCCGGGCTGAATGATGGGGGTTGAGACATTTCTTCAGGTATATTGGGCCGAGGTTGTTTAGGGCTTTAAAGGCCAGCACCAACACTTTGAATTGTGCTCGGAAACGTACTGGGAGCCAGTGTAGGTCTTTCAAGACCGGTGTTATGTGGTCTCGGCGGCTGCTCCCAGTCCCAGTCACTCATCACTGTCCTGTCCTGTCCTGGTGCTGCCCAGGCGAGCTGCAGAATCCAGAGGGTGGCTTTAGCCCAACATACTTAGCCACTACTGTTTACAACTCAAAGATCTGGATTTCTGTCATCTGTGTTTGTGTTGCTGGCTCTTGCCGTAATAAAACTGACTTTGACTTTGACAACTCAAAGATCAACAAGTTAAGCAAGGATCCACAAGAGAACAAAACAAGAGCCTACAAGTGCTTGAGATTGAAACATACATAATCTCCTCCTTAAAATGCAAAATAATTCTGATATCACAAATGATAGTGGGTCTGCTGAATATACCAAGAAAAAAATGGGGTTAACTAAGACATATCATGGCTTTACAATGCTCTTGAGCTCTGAACTTTAGACTTTTCTCATTATACAGTGGTACCTTGGGTTAAGAACTTAATTCGTTCTGGAGGTCCATTCATAACCTGAAACTGTTCTTAACCTGAGGTACCACTTTAGCTATTGGGGCCTCCCCCTGCCGCCACGCCGCCACCGCACGATTTCTGTTCTCATCCTGAAGCAACTTTCTTAACCCAAGATACTATTTCTGGGTCTGTAACCTGAAGCGTCTGTAACCTGAAGCGTCTGTAACCCGAGGTACCACTGTACATGGTTGGAATTTGTTTGTTAGTCTGTCATAGAATTTATCATGAAATCATCCCAACTGAATACTAGAATACTAGCTTTGTGAAGTTTTATGCAGCCGTATCTGCCTCTGGTTTGACCCTCTTTCTTCCATGTATGGCTATTAATTATGACAAAAATATTTCAAGAAAGTGACTTCTGATTTGTGAGATATCACACTACCAAATTGATTGTTTATATCTCTCCCCGCTGTTATAATCAGGGATTAGCTTTTAGTTCCTGAACGGAGAGCATGAAATTGATTCAAGAGGCCATTTGCAGAGCTGCTTTCTGTCATATGAAAGTAACCTTTTAGGAATGGGCTTTTCATATTTTAATTCTATTTATTGCGTTTTGTGTAGTATTCCAAAAAACATTTAGCTGAATATATTAGGTACCTTGAGAGTGGGAAACACAAACACCTGCCAGAGATCCATTATTTTCTTTAGTTTTTTGTGGGCTGTCTTGTTTACTTCCCTCCTAACACTCCATTTCGTGTAGGGTTGCACTTTGATCTCAGTTTTCAATTTCCTGGTCCTAATGTCAACTCTGTTTGTTCAGGCATTCTCCAAATACTCAAAATCAAAACTAATTTTAAGCGTCTGAAGTGCAAATACTGAGCAAGAATCACATTGATCTTCATTCACCAGTGTGGGGCCTTGGACAGCTGCTTTGAAAAAAAATACACATGACATTAATTTCAGGGGTCAGGTGCACTCCTTCAACATATCTGATCCTCTCTGGACACATGGGGATAGATGCTTCCCTGATCCACCCAGCTAGAGGGACCATTATAACAAAACCACTTTAGGTTGGTCAGCCTTTAAAGCTGTATATTGTTTTGAGTCAGGATACATGTTGAGAGGAATCAAATGGCCCAGTCTTCTGGCACTGTACTGCTTCAGATCAGAAGCCATTTGAAGGCTCACTCCTTTGGAAAGAAGAACCACTTGCATTAAAACAAACAAACAAAAAATATGGTTGTACACACACCACACATTTACAGCACCTAACTCCAAGAGTCCTGGGAACTGTAGTTTATCCCTAGCACGACTAACTTCTAGCACCCTTAACAAACTACAGGTCTCTGGATTCTTTGTGGTGCTGGATGTGCTTTAAATGTGTGTGGTGTGCATGGAACCCAAGTCAGGGAGAATCTTAAGCTAGAGTCCTTTCGAACATTTAGATGTTGGAACATTTAGTCACGTGACTGTTAAGTATAATTGCTTTAATTCACACAGAAATGGAAAATGCCTGTATATTGATAAAGGTTTAAATATGGGGAGGTTCCACTGAAGCTAAATAAGGCACAGCAATAAGATCTCTCTCTGAGTTTTAATAATTTGTTTGATAATTAGCTGGTAGGAAACAACAATCAGTGAGTGTTTTAACCTTATAACAGGTGATTAAGGTATTGAATTGCAAATCTCCATTTTGAAAGGAGTTGCCTTTGGTGGAGTGAGGATGTAAATGAAGCTCTCCTGAAGGGAGAAAAAAAAAACAGCTCCAGGGCTAATGGAGGCTGGAGTGGGGAAGTTATTATCTCAATCCTGTCTAAAGTCATTTCTAATAAGATGCTGAACTTGTGCAAGATACAGAACTGTTTAGATGCATCATTTACAGGTTTTTTTTTGTTATGTTTTAAAGAAACCTCTGCAAGTTATGGGCCTTGACAATGCTCCACTCCCAAAGGACTCAGTTTTCATGCACCCAGTCGCTCCAGAGTGTGCAATATTAATATCTGCAATAGTGATCACCCACTTGCACATTGAGGTTCACATAATGTACTGTATCAGTGCAGAAATGCATATGAAGCTGGAGTGTTTATATGTCTGAATTGCCTTAACCTCCAGGGAGATGCGACAATCCTGGAAGGAAAGATCAGGAGGTTCTCTCCCTTACTGTGTGCTGCTACTAGGGATGGCAGGTGAAAAGATGACAGAAAATGAACTGCTGGACTTTATTTACAGGGTATCAAAATGCTCTTGAGTGGAATCAATGACTCGAGAGCCAGTGTGGTGTAGTGGTTAAGAGCGGTAGACTCGTAATCTGGGGAACCGGGTTCGCGTCTCCGCTCCTCCACATGCAGCCAGCTGCTGGATGACCTTGGGCTAGTCACACTTCTCTGAAGTCTCTCAGCCCCACTCACCTCACAGAGTGTTTGTTGTGGGGGAGGAAGGGAAAGGAAAATGTTAGCCGCTTTGAGAATCCTTCGGGTAATGATAAAGCAGGATATCAAATCCAAACTCCTCCTCCTCCTCTTCCTCCTCCTCCTCCTCCTCCTCTTCTTCTTCTTCTTCTTCTTCTTCTTCTTCTTCTTCTTCTTCTTCTTCTTCTTCTTCTCCCTAATCTAGGGAGGCTGTCTTAATGCCCAGGGGGATGTACTTCTGCCATTGTTGAGGTCTATATTAGAGTGTGGTTTAACATTTAATTTAATTAAGTAAATTTCAATGGAGTCAATGTCTGTGATAAGGGTGTTAAAATGTCATTGTCCTCTTCATTTATTACAAATTAATTTCAACATACAAATCCCCCCATAAACAGATTAATAGGGTCTCTGTGTCAGGATGCACTGCTGAGTTTCGTCAGGTAATTGTATCCACATAGTTGTGGGTGGGAAAATTTTAGTATAAAAGCAGAGGTCTGCACATTGACATCTTCCGGACATCTGCATGACCATGACTTCTGAAAAAAGCACACATGTTCTCAGTCAGCTTTCATAGATAAATCAACATGGTAGCTGGATGTTGGGAGCTTTGACTTGAAATCTGTTCCAGCAATGGATACTCTGAAGGCAGCCATTACTGTGACACACTACCAGCTTAAAATGCAGTTAGGTCATTCTTTTTCTCAATTTGGATAGAAGCTGGTTTTGGAGAAAACCCACCAAAACAGAGTACTTCATCAGGAAATGACAGGATAGCTATGGAGTATGGCTTGCACTGTTTGGGCACTGCTTCCCAAACCAGCAGAGTCAATGGGAGTGTGTACACAGCCTAAATTCCTATAGCAGCGTCTTAAAAAATTACAAATGGGGATGAAAAACTTCTAGAGTCTAGGGAAAGTTTCTCAGACTAATTTCTGTAAGAAATAGATGATGACAATGAATACTTACATTGTGAGGATGATTGAGATGAGCTTTGATACTAGAGAGGGACGCGGGTGGCGCTGTGGTCTAAACCACAGAGCCTAGGGCTTGCCACTCAGAAGGTCGGTGGTTCGAATCCCCGCGACGGGATGAGCTCCTGTTGCTTGGTCCCAGCTCCTGCCAACCTAGCAGTTCGAAAGCACGTCAAAGTGCAAGTAGATAAATACTGCTCCGTCTGGAAGGTAAACGGTGTTTCCGTGTGCTGCTCTGGTTCACCAGAAGAGGCTTAGTCATGCTGGCCACATGACCCAGAAGCTGTACGCTGGCTCCCTCGGCCTGTAAAGTGAGATGAGCGCTGCAATCCCAGAGTCGTCCGCGACTGGACCTAACGGTCAGGGGTCCCTTTACCTTTACCTTGATACTAGAAAGCTGCAATAATACAAGCTTTGCCACTGTATCTGTATCAGTTAACTTTTCATTATAAGGCTCTAATTTTTTTAGTACTGTCTGAGGTTGGTATTTTGACTTTTTGTAGGAAGTTATTCAAATGGAATTATACTAACTTATAATTGCCATAGACATGGCTTATTTTTATTGACTAATAGCAGGCAAGTTTGCTCGTTAATAATAATTTGGAATTTAGCATTGGCTTTATGATATTCAGAGCAGTTGGTAAAACGATTTCCTACTTGTCTTTAGTTTTAAATTTGGGATAGATGAATGAATTGGTACTGTAACTTTTAAAAAATAAAATCCTCTGCGGCTGCCAGTGTTATGAATTTAATAACAGTAATGTGCGACTGGGTTGATGTTTGGAGTTAAAACACTCAGCAGAAGTCGATTTAAATACTGAATCGCTGTTGGAGGAGCATACTTTGCAAAGGATATAATCATACTGAGACTCCAAGTTTAGGAAAATAAGAAAGCCAAATTTATTACAGCAAATATTTTTTTGATAGGAAAGTTCCCTAGTTCTATCTAAGGTGGAGAAGCCTTGAGCCATGCTTGCTGTTCCATCTCAGCAGGAGAGACACAAAAGATTTATCCTCTCCCAAGGTGAGGGATCAGGAAGCAGGAAATGAGGTCAGTGGCAATAAGAATATCAGTTTGCGTGTTTAGACCTTTTAACCACACCCTAGAAATAAATCCAGACATGACTCAAATTTTGGTTTGGTTTTTGGCAGAATTTAGGCCACAACTTCATTGATTACAATCAAGTGAGTGGTTGCATAGGCTCTGGTTCGACTAGCTCCCTGCACCCTTGCAGGCAGCGCTGACCCAGAGCTCTATCATAGGTCAGCCATGGGTGAACACCAGGGACAACAGAAGGCAGGAACCCCGCCAGTCTGCCACCCTGATGTCCCCCAGACTCCGGCACGGGCACAACCCCTCTCAGGGTTGACCAAACCATTGAGTCCCTGGATTCCTTTACCGGAATTTACCCTTTGCATAGGGATGGCGAGACCCTTCTGCCACCCCTATCACCTGAACCAGAGCCTATCTGCAACCTTACAAGTTGTGACGATTTGCTACGCGGCAGGCGAAATCCAAGTGGCAACAGCCAATCAGCCAAGTGGGGGAAATTCCTGCCATGCCCCTGTCCCAACAACAGGCGACACACGACGTCATAGCAAGGTCAAGCGCAAGCCCTAAATATAGGGAGAGGTGGGCGGGTGTTCTGATGCACTAGCCCCAAGAGGAAGCTCAGGCACATGTGCATGGGCTTAAATAGGTCCCTCAATGTCCTTTCTCTTGCGTCCCATTGGTCAGATTGCTCCCAGCATCTAGGGACCTACCAATAGGGTGTTGTGGCTATCCAAACAATCCCCATCCACAACACAGGGTTCTGGTTGCCAGGTCGCACCGCAACACATGCCCTCTTTAAGGGAGGACCCGATCTGGCACCTAATGGAAGGTCAGCACAGGTTAGGTCAGAAGGACAGTCTGAGAAACAGGTCCCTCTCTCTCTACTCTTTCCCATGTAGCCACATCAGCCTCCAGTGCAAGTTGTATTGCACCCCAACACATAAAACAGGTTAGTACCCCAAAATAATTGATAATACATTGGCAAGAGCAATTTATCCAAGGCCGTTCTTCTACTTAAGCTACATCTCCCTGGCATTATAGCTGTGCTTCCAGTTATAATGTGATGCACTTTGTCATTTTTTATACACTTGAAACTTTTATTCTTTAAGAGGTAGAGGAATTTACATTTTGACATGATTGCAGTAGGCTCTGTCATCTACAGTTAGCATAGCTCTAAAGGATCTCAGGGTTCATCCATCAATATCTGGCTGCTCCAATGAGGAGGAAACAGGAGGAATGGGCAAAATATAGCTCTGATCCACACAAAACACAAGAGATCTGTGCATGCAGTACAACCTCTTTTAATTCCCCCCCCCCCAACTAAATCCTGTTGAACTACATCAACGGATGGTTTTAAAACTCTTACTTCATTTTCAACCAACCAATCAACACCCCTCTTTTGAATGACTAAGTTTCACTTCATTAATTTGCAAATCAAAACTGGAAATCTGAGTTTTGTGTGTATGAGATTAATTCTGGACTCTGTGCAGGAGAGAATAAACATTTGGCTATTTTATATTTCTTGGGTTTGTAGTTCAGAAAGCATAGTTGCTGTTGCTCCATCTTCCCATGGGTCACTTCCAGCAAAGAGCTCAACTTGCTTTTAGTGCCTTTGGTAAATTTCCCCCTAAAGCACAATTTGCCCTGGTCAATTTGAGCCAAAGTCAGACACTCTCACATGACAAGCCTTTCCTCTATAATGAGGTTGGTTCTTTTATTTCTTCAAGTAGATGGATTGAAAAGCAGAGTGCATAATTTATGCAGGGTTTTAATATCAGCTGCATTACTTGGATGCATTCGAAAGGGTAAGAAGTAGACATTGTTATTATCTGCAGTTTATAATAATAATCCAAAAGGGGATTATCACAGTCACATTATCAACACAGAGTCATGCAAAATGAGGAAAGTGAAAAACTGTCATTGTAATATTTTGCATCCCAAATGAATAAAAAATAAATACATGAAGTTCTGTGATATTAGGAAAACAGATATTAGGAAGAAAGAGGGCAAATATACAATTGCGGTGCAGGCCAGGGCCCAAGCAGTAAAACAACACAGTTTTTCACATCTCAACTTTAAGAAAGGCATATTAAAATGAGAAATAAATAGAGATAAGGACTTCATTTCCTGTACTAGCCTTGTGTTGTTGTTGTTTCCAGTAAAATGAGTTCCAGGAACAATAAGTACAATGCTACATAAAGTTCCTGGCTTGTGGCAAAGCCTTTGATTGAAAATTACAAATGTCTGAAGAAAAGTGAATGCGAACTTCTAATGTAATACCAATCTCTCTCATGCAGTAACATCGGAATTCTTTTTACTTTGAATTGTTACTGAGACTCCAAGAGAACATTTGAGGAGATCAATATAATAATAGATTTGTACTAGATGGACCGAAGGCTAGACAGATTCAATATGTCAGCTTCTCCTCATTTTGATCATTAAAGTTCCTCTTGCTACTAATGTGTGCAATTCTCTCTAATCCAAATGAAAACAGTGGGGCAGTACTTGGAAATAAGTGGTTAATGAAATGTTGTTTAACGTACTGCTCTTTTCTAATGGAAAAAGCTTCCAGTAAAGCAGTCTAAACAACAGTGGTTGGCATATCTGTCTGTCTCAGGAGACACCTTGAGGGATAAATAAAATGAATTAAGGCAGTGATGGAGAACATGGCCCCCCCACCCCACCCCAGATGTTGTTGAAATCTAACTCCTGTCAAGCCTGGCCAATGGCCAAGGATTCTGGGAGCTGTATAATAATAATAATAATAATAATAATAATAATAATAATAATAATAATAGTAATTTATATCCATCTGGCTCAGTTTCCCCAGCCACAACAAAAAAGCAATTTAAAAAATCAAACATTAAAAACTTCCCTAAACAGGGCTACCTTCAGATGTCTTCTAAGTTAGATAGTTGTTTATTTCCTTGACATCTGATGGGAAGGCGTTCCACAGGGCAAGCGCCACTACTGAGAAAGCCCTCTGCCTGGTTTCCTGTAACCTGACTTCTCGCAGTGAGGGAACCGCCAGAAGGCCCTCGGCGCTGGACCTCAGTGTCCGGGCTGAACGATGGGGGTGGAGACGCTCCTTCAGATATACTGGGCCAAGGTCATTTAGGGATTTAAAGGCCAGCACCAACACTTTGAATTGTGCTCGGAAACATACTCCAACGTGTATTCTAACAACATCTGGAGGGGGACAGGTTCCTCACCCCTGATGTAAGGAAAATATAGAAGGGAAGAAGAGGACCCTTTCTTTGACTTGTGGAAGCTGGTATGCCTAGAAGAGAAGTTGTCATTTTTATTTTAGCAAATAATCATCAGTGAAATCTAAAGCACAAATAAATTTATTCTACTTGCTATTTTTCTATATTTAGCATGCTACCATCTTCCTAGTATTTGTTTGTTTCGTATGATTATTATGTTTATCTCACACAATGACAGCAGGCCTTCCTCTTCTTTGCTTGCTTTTAGTTGTTGCCATGGTATAAAAGTCTAGCGCTCTTAATAGCTCCTTCGAGATAATTTCCTGTGAGATAATCCAGACATCTGCTTCTTTTTTCTCTTTCCCTAAATAAATGTTAGTCAGTGATCCTTTACCCACTTAACTGGGAGTTGTTGTTTAGTCGTTTGGTCATGTCCGGCTTTTCGTGACCCCATGGACCAGAGCACGCCAGGCACTCCTGTCTTCCACTGCCTCCCGCAGTTTGGTCAGACTCATGTTGGTAGCTTCGAGAACACTGTCCAACCATCTTGTCCTCTGTCGTCCCCTTCTCCTTGTGCCCTCAATCTTTCCCAATATCAGGGTCTCTTCCAGGGAGTCTTCTCTTCTCATGAAGTATTGGAGCCTCAGCTTCAGGATCTGTCCTTCCAGTGAGCGCTCAGGTCTGATTTCCTTCAGAGTGGATAGCATCATGCTTAATGGGGCATACTTTTGAGTAGACGTGTATCAGAGTCTGCTGTAAGTTAGTGAAGACATGGACCATGGGATCCAGATCTGAAATGCAAAAATTCTGCACAAAATGAGAAACACACCTAGGCTCACTTGCATAACTTCTAGTCTGCTTTTGGTCCATGATTTGTTAGGATTTATTATTGCACCAGCCTTTTCTCTTTTAAAGAGAAGTTCAATTGTCTAAGTTCTAGTGGAGTTGATCGTGTAGTAGGAAGCTGTAAGGTTATCAGACCCCACTTGTACTTGAGAGCTATGCATACTTCCAAATACGTTCAGCACAGAGGTTTTGCGAGATAATGACACAGACCACTTAGATCAAGATGAGAAAATGTATTCATGCCAATGGGACTCTATGAAAAGAATTTCTATGCCAATTCCATGCTTATCTTTAGTCATGGTGCTTAAGACTACTTTCACAGTTTAGATATGTCTTCTGCTTAATTTGAGTAGTTCAGAGGGCTGTTTAGTAAGAATAAAGATTTCTATCCCTTCAATATTTTCTCTACAGTTCAATTTCTTGTTTTCTCCTGCTGGTCATTACCCTTGTTGTTATATTTGAAGTCACTAGCTTTCAAGTTATATAGTCATTTAAGTAGTGGTTAGGGTTGCCATATTTCAAACAGTGAAAACCTGGACAGAAAACTTTGGCCAAAATTGGTTTTTGCAAAAAATAAAAAAAACAAATTGCCATTTTGGAGCTATTTTTACGAGAAAATGGCAAAAACGGCACTGCCAACATGGGCTGCCATACACCTGGATTTCCCCAGACATTTAACCGATTTCTGCTCAGACACTGCTGCCGACTACAGTGTTCCAGATATGTCTGGGAAAATCCAAATATATGGCAACCCTAGTAGTGGTGGCATATTAGGAAGTGAAAAATCAAGCAGACAGAAAGAAAGGCAAGCATACAGCTGTACAATTAAGCCAGTGACCAGAGCAGCTTAGAGAACTAAACTTCAAGAAGGTAAAGGTAAAGGTAAAGGGACCCCTGACTATTAGGTCCAGTTGTGGACGACTCTGGGGTTGCGGCGCTCATCTTGCTTTATTGGCCGAGGGAGTCAGCATGACAAAGCTGCTTCTGGCGAACCAGAGCAGCGCACAGAAACGCCGTTTACCTTCCCGCCTGGAGCGGTACCTATTTATCTACTTGCACTTTGAGGTGCTTTCGAACTGCTAGGTTAGCAGGAGCAGGGACCGAGCAACGGGAGCTCACCCCGTCGCGGGGATTTGAACTGCCAACCTTCTGATCGGCAAGCCCTAGGTTCTGTGGTTTAACCCACAATGCCACCAGTGTCCCTCAGGGCTGCCATACGTCAAGACTTTACTGGAATTTCAAAGGTGGAATTGACGTCTGGGGGGAATTTCCGAAAGGTGGTGCTTTGTCCCGGATCTTAGGCAAGTCAACAACTTTCGGGGTGCCCTGGTTTTTACTATTTGAAATATGGCAACCCTAGGATAGCTCAACCTTTACCCAAGATTGGTCAGGTTGAAGAACCAGGCCAAAGCATCAGGCTTGATAGGACCAGGTGAAACACCGCTGGTCCTTTCGATTGCCTGACAATCGCTGCGTCAGGGAGCTGCAGTACCTCGTTCTTGGAAGATATGTTGGTGATGTCTAAAAGCAGAAGGTAGGGAGAGATACTGATCTGGCAAACTGCTATGGTAGTGGAATGCAGAAAGCGAGATGCTTGGGTCTGGCTGCCAGCTTTCCTTAAGACCACTGATACAGAACCCAGGAGGGCTCCATTCAAATGAAGAATGTTTATGCAGCAGTGCCTGATAGATATCTGTCAGTGTTATATGCCAAAGAGGAGTTATTTATGTTCCCTGAAGTCCTATTTTGCAAGTCCTGCTATCATTGACTTTATTAAAATCTAATATACTGAATCTGCTGTGTTAATTCTATTTAAAAAGCTATTACATTTGTCTGCCAAGATTCCATCTCTCCTAGCGAGGAGAAAGCATTTTAGACGACAGAAGAATGAATGATGAATATTTAAAAGGGGAGACAATTATTTCTTTCTGTGTGTATTAATTGATATTTGCATACGAAATTATTGTGTGCCTTTGTGTGCTGCTTCCCTCCCCCCCCCAAATACAACGACTATTCTTAAGATATGGGAACTGTTGCAGTTTCTCAGAATATACACTCAGCAGCCATGCAAAGTCACATTATGCCTGAAATCTATTATAAGAGTGTCATGGCGTACATTTAGACCAGTGTTTCCCAAACTTGGGTCTCCAGCTATTTGGGGACAACAGTTCTCATCATCCCTGACCACTGGTCCTTCTAGTTAGGGATGATGGGAGTTTTAGTCCCAAAACAGCTGGAGACCCAAGTTTGGGAAACACTGATTTAGACCAAAGGAAGATCTTTCACTCATGAAGGAAGCATAGACTTACTTCCCAAGGTTTCATAGGTGCAGCTGTAAGTCTGCAGGAGGTCCTGAACTGGTGAACTAAGTAAAGGCAGATACAGATTGAATTGGTGCAAATTTTCCAGCCAAACATTGGTATCCGTTTCTGAGAAATGGGGAAACGAGTCCACTCAGTCATGCGCTATGGAGGGGTGATGCAAAACTAGGCCACTTGTGAGTGAAACAACATGTGCCAGAGCCTCGCTCACTTTGTGCCAGGCGTTGTTGACTCTAGCAGGCTCTCTTATGCCCTTCAAACAGTGCCCTATCACTTTTATCTGCTGATCCTTGAACCCCCCCCCCCCGCTACAGAACTTGCTGAAGGACTGACTGCCATACTCACCCGGAGGGAAATCCAGCTTGATGAAGCACAACCCAGGACACTCACAAACTGGCAGGGGTGCCATCTTGAATAAAATATTGGGGGCCCAGGTAACCCCCGCCCTGCATAATCAATCACATGACATGGCACACACCATTTTAAAGGCAATGTCCATTAACTGGGGGGCCTGGCTGGGCCCCTCAAATATTTTATATTTTCCAGACACTATGGAAACTGGTGTCTGGTTCACAGAGAAACATCACAGTGTATGAAAAATTGGCCAGTCACGGTCAGTCATACCCTCAGGTAGGCCTGAACATTCAGCAGGGGTCTTTTGCAAGAGAAGTTGTGCAAAAGGGAAGGCACCCTTGGCCTTCTGATCCATCTTGGATCAGTGAAGCATGATATTAATGTCTTACCAGTCTTACCAGTGCAGGGCCTGATCTGATTGATTGCTCTTTGCCGCCGCTGTAAATTACCCAACCTGCAGAGCGCCAAAAACGGTTAAGGGGAAGGAAGGTTTCAAATCATACCAGCTCATTAAAGAGGCTTGGCTTGCTAGGTGAGTGTCAAGGCTCTGTCAAGGCTTCAGGAAAGCTTTTCCTCCCCCGGTTGCAGCAAGAGCAGAGAAACCAGGTGAAGTCCTTTTTAATGAGTTTTATTCAATCCTGATAGTGAGAGACAAAAGAACGCAACAAGCCTTAACAATGGCTTTGCTCCAAACTGGGATCCTCCTCCCTCCTCCCTCCTTCCCAGCAACAGCACCTTCCTTTACAATGGCCACTCCTGGTTAAATGCCTCTGATTTCGTTGTTCCTGCACTCTTAATGAGCATCACGTTCTGGGAGAAGAGGGATCAGAAATACTCTCCAGTGACAACATGTCATCTGGCTGCCCTGCTGAAGTCCCTCCCCTTCTTCTAACACTGCCCAACTCTTTTGTTCGTCTGTCTCTGAGTTATAACTTCCCTCAAACTCCTCAAAGCCCTGCTGTAATTCAATGTTGTCTCCCTCTTCTCCTGCAGCATCAGGAGAAGAGACATGTGATCTCCACCATTCCTCCTCTTCAATTTCACCCTTTTGAGTCCAATCCCTGACAGTGAGACAGGAAGGAATAAGTGATTCGTCTCCTAAAGTCCCATGGAGGTGGGTCTTGTCACCTTCATCCTTTTAGTGCCTTCTGGGCATGGAAGGAGCTTCAGGTGTCAGCAAAACCTTGGGACTTGCTGAAGAAGGAAATTGTCACCATGCTATGTGCCCCCAAGTCCACCAAGTAGTGGAGATCCAGTGTTTCTGATGCTGGTCAAGCGCCAATAAAACCATGAGCCCTAGAAAACTCAAAGAAGGATTCACCTGTGGTAGTGTAGGAGTGGAAAGTTGAGGGTGCAATTGAATTTAATACTCCCTACATGAGGACTTTGTCCAAATTTTCACAGGTCATCCCAGAATGGTGGGCTCGAAACCTCTCTTTCTTAAAGCGATACAGGATATTGTTTTCCATCCCTGGAACGTGACACATTGAAAAGGAGATTGGTTTGTGGAATTAATTAAATGCTGCTCTTGATGTTGCCTCCCAAAGTAACTCTCTTTCAAATTTATATTTGTTTGTTTATTTCATAAGATTTATATACCACTTGATTGTAGAAAAACCTCAAAGCTCCATAAATTATAAGGAGCCCAGGGCAGCAAACACGTTGGATAATGAAAACGTTGTAAAACCTTGATATAGTTTGATCAACATACCAGCTCACTCCATTGAGGATTATCATGCTTGGTGAGATTTGGCAACTGTTGCTTCATTTGCAACTGGATCATGTAAAGGGGGTTAATGGGATCAGTTCTACAGCCACCAAACAATTGATAAAAGCAGTTTTGATCGAGTGAGACCTGACACACAAGGCTCTGCTTCATTCATGAAAATAGGCTCTTAATGTTAACTGTTGTTAATACTAAAATCACAGGACACTCCTTACCTGTTCTACAGAGCCTAACAGAAAATCAAACCATTATATTGTCATCTATAGGTAATAGATATTTTGTTAGAGAGAATGATGCTTGCAAGCAAATAGTTGTGAGGTTGTTTAAATTAAAAAAAAACAATAAACCACCTTCCCTCAATCTGTGTCACGTTTTGTAAGTAGCCCTCAGAAATATTCAGGTTATTCAGCTATGGAAGTCCATTAATAGTTGTCATGCTGCCCATTTCTACAAATTAGCTTTCTAAGATACACTCTATTTTAATTAGTGCACAGCACACATAGATTATGTTTTATTTCTAATTCAAGGGCATTTGTCATGGAGCACTGTCTCTTTTATGACAAAAAGAACTCCCATTCTGAAAACCACTAGATTGCTTTAGAAATGCTTTGGGGGTAATTTATAAGACTCTTGGGGCAGTGAGATCATATAAAATGTGAATGGTAAATTGGAAATTTTCAGTAAGTTATTTATCATAATAAAGGAAAGATGGAGAATAATGGTGATTCTCTGTACTGGGAACTTGTTTCACAGGTTCATTTATGCCTGATACTTCCCAAAAACTAGTGTTGAAACTGTTCTCTATATTGATCATCAGTATAAAGAGAAAATAATTTAAGCACAAGGCCAACCTCTGTTTCCTTTAGGTTATTTTCCCCCTGAACACAAATTTATATGCTACAATAGATGGGGTTTCCCAGCATAGTATTATGGGTTTCCTATCAGAGATTATTTTATTTTATTGCAAACTTTATTGAATAATAAAATGTATACAATAATAAAAAAGACAGACCATCTTTTTGAAAATTAAGTTGATCATGCATATGCTTCAAACACCATTTACTTCTCCCATACACTTTTCCATGTAGAGATCTCTTATTTTAAATGTATTAATTTACTATATTACACAAAGCAGTCCACACCAACACCTGATATCTTAAGATCTCTCTCTCTCTCTTTTACATAGGCTGTTAACTGACACCATTTATTTAATTCTCATTGGTAATTATCTCTGTTCTTTAACATTGCTGACAATTTAATCAAGCTTAATTGTTCCCAGATTTTTCTAATAATATCCTGTCTTGCTGGTTTATGGATACTTTTCCATGCTTTGGCATATAACAGTCTTGCAATAGCTGAAACATGTAACAGAGTCCTATCACTGTGAATTGTCCTGAGGCTGTACTGCTTTGCAGTGGCTTGCAGGGAAAGCAGACAGTGCCCTGTAAGGGCAAGTGAAGTCAGGGCACAGAAGGACAGGACCTTGGACAGCTCCTGCTGGCTGAAATGTTCTTCTGCAGCAGGCCAGAGCCAACTGAGAACAAACAGTAGTATTTCAACAGCCCAGTTCTTAGATTTGATATGCCAGTAACGTAGCCTTTAGGATGGCATGTTGGGATGTTTGCCCCAGGAAAACTCTATTTAAGATTTGTTCTACAAATAAAAGGACATTTCAAGTTATTAAACAAATAGCATTGGGTTATTTGACACTGCAAAACACTCAAAACCTTGGGGTCAGCAACGTGCTGCCTTCTCATGGGTGTTGGGAGATAGGCAAATATTTGTCTTGTTTTGCGGAAGAAGAAGAAGAAGAAGAGGAGTTTGGATTTGATATCCCACTTTATCACTACCCGAAGGAGTCTCAAAGCGACTAACATTCTCCTTTCCCTTCCTCCCCCTCTGTGAGGTGAGTGGGGCTGAGAGACTTCAAAGAAGTCTGACTAGCCCAAGGTCACCCAGCAGCTGCATGTGGAGGAGTGGAGACGCGAACCCAGTTCCCCAGATTACGAGTCTACTGCTCTTAACCACTACACCACACTGGCTCTTGAGGTCACTGCAGTGGTTTCTGGAGGCAGCAGAAAGCAACTGGGCAACAAGAACCAATGCACAGTACCCTCAACCTTCTTGTAGGCTCATCACATATTATTTTCTGCATGGTGCAACAGCCATGTGGGAGCTAATACTTAAAATATATACCGTATCATGGGTGAAAGTAATGGAGCATCTTCTTTGCTATGTACTCGCAATGGGCACTTGCTTTCAGCTGTGGTGTCTCAATGTGCACCAGGGTACATATGCAGCATTGTGTGTGGCTGGGAGAGAGAGAGGGTGGGTGCTGCTATTTGAGGAATGTTGTGATAGACAAGAGGGGTTCAAGCAGTATCTGGTACAGGCAACTCTCCATTTGCACACGTTTGAGCCACACACAATGGCTGACAGGTGTGCCATTTTCAGCACCAGAAAGGATGGGGAAGGCTTACGTATGTTCCACAGATGTGTGCAGTGCCTCAGAACACAACCCCCACATAAATGGGGAGTTGCCTGTTGCTTAAAATTCTCACTTGTGTTTGAATGAACATTTATTATCTTTCTTTTAAGTAATTGCCTCAGTTTAATTTGCCAATAAACTCTGAAAGGAAAACCGTGCGTGCGTGTGCGTGTGCGTGTGCGTGTGTGCGCGTGTGTACGCGCGCATGTATGCCTGCACCATTAACATTATTTGTAATGTAGCATGCAATCTTTAAACACTTTACAGTCATCGTGAAATACCAGCAGATTGCCAAGCCCGATACTTCTCAGCTGGAAAGATTGACCAAAGCAGGGGGGGGGGGATTATAGGACTCAAAATGGTTGTGATAGTTTTCTAAGTGCCACAATTAAAATGCAGTTTCTCATCCAGAAGTATTTAGAGCACATATATTTTCCAAATGTGCAACAAATATGAAGAGTGGCAAAACTGAATGAGGGAGCAATGTGATGCCCAAGAAGCTGGCGTAAAGCAAGCCTGTGTGAATTAAGCTGGAGTAAAGTTATGCTAGATTCAAACCCTGTTTGGCAGCAGCTGGACGACTGCTGCTACTGTGCCTAAACTTAGCAGAGAGGAAACAAGCCTTTAAAACTGGGTCCTCTGCTGGGCTGCCAGGCCACATTACTGAGCTGAACAGGATACTGACAAGCTGGAACGTGTCCAGAGGAGGGCAACCAAAATGGTCAAAGGCCTAGAAATGATACCTTATGAGGAACGGCTTAGGGAGCTGGGTATGTTTAGCCTGGAGAAGAGAAGGTTAAGGGGTGATATGATAGCCATGTTCAAATATATAAAAGGATGTCATATAGAGGAAGGAGAAAAGTTGTTTTCTGCTACTCCTGAGAAGAGGACATGGAGCAATGGATTCAAACTACAAGAAAGAAGATTCCACCTAAACATTAGAAAGAACTTCCTGACAGTAAGAGCTGTTCGACAGTGGAATTTGCTGCCAAGAAGTGTGGTGGAGTCTCCTTCTTTGGAGGTCTTTAAGCAGAGGCTTGACAGCCATCTGTCAGGAATGCTTTGATGGTGTTTCCTGCTTGGCAGGGGGTTGGACTAGATGGCCCTTGTGGTCTCTTCCAACTCTATGATTCTATGATTCTAGGTTTAGGATCCAGCCTATGCCCCTCACCCACTGCCCCCCTGGTCCTGCTGCAGAATGACCCTTTTTGGGGACTTAGACCAGCCTCACCTCAGCCAGCTGAGCTGTAGCTGAGCTGAAATGAATGAATTACACCAGCATATATTCCTCTGAGCCAGTCTTGGGAACTTAATCCCAGCTGAGACAGGAATGAGACAACTGAGTTGGAGATCTGTTGAATCCTACATTGCGCATTCTAGTGGATCTTGCATAGTTCCCTTTACTAACTCAAGATGCAAAGGATTAAGATTTGAGATTAAAGAAACACACGTTTGCTTAAGTGCCCGTGATGAGAGTCTAATTTGAAAATGAATGCAAGAATAAGAAGGAAAACAGCAGTTTAAAGATGTCCTGTATTTTGACCCTTTACTTCATGGGCAAAAGCCAGAGTAAATCGACAACCCTTTGGTTCCCTTGAGTTCATTAACGCTTATCTTCGGTGTGGATCAGATTAGAGGGGCGCCCTAGTGTAATGGATTTGAATGGAGAACTCTTACATCCAACATTGTGCTCAGCTCTCGGCCTAACCCATCTCAGAGGGTTATTATGGGATTAAGTAGAATATAAGTTTCATATGCTAAAATGTGCTGAAGAAACAATGGCAATCTAGTCTTGTGAGCAAGGCCCAGCGTTTTCCTACTGAGAGTTAGCAGGATTCAATGAAGACTTAGAAAATCCCAAATATATTAAACTGAATGCGATTGCTGTATTGCTGCTGTTTGTGAACCCAGAGTGAACTCCATGCTGAACAGATGTTTTGATCAGTGGTGTATGTAGATAGTAATTTCTCTCTCTCTCTCTCTCTCTCTCTCTCTCTCTCTCTCTCTCTCTCTCACACACACACACACACTGTTAGATATCTGTGTCTGAGTGTGTAAAACATGATTCACAACCAGCAACAGGAGCCCTTACCTTTTCTTAACCTCCAATGAGGAAACATCTCCCACCAGGAATAGATACTGTATTGTACACTGAAAGGAAGGAAGACGCCGACCCAAAGCCTTATTTTTAGAGGTTTTGGAACTTATCCAATATTCAGGAAAAACAAAGTCGCTATGTCAAACCTGGTTTTTATTTAAAATGTGTGCCTCAACCTGGACTACATTCCATTCTCTTATTTTCATGACAGTGTCTGGCTGTCCCATCTGTTGTCTTTTATAGACACATCTCCCAAATAGGCTCCTGTTCTCTTTGGAAAAAGGAAGCTTCATGTAGTTTGTTGCAAATGAACTGTGCATTACAGGGTGGTTGGTATGTCATGACCCAAGAAATCTGAGCATCACAATATTGCAAAAGGAAGAACTGACCATGGGTGGGTGAGTTGTTGTTGTTTTAGAACAGGAGTCCTTGATACAAAAATAGCAGAAGGTTAAAAATATATTTTATAGCTGCTGCATTGGAATATTCCACTATTTATTACAATCTTAATGATGTGACATTTTTATCACTTTCTGATCCCCACATGGTATATCAGGGAAGATTATATCATATATGTGTATTTAATTATAATGTTAGTATTTTATGTTGTTTAATCAAAAGGATTATCCATGATCTTTTAAATAGGCATGACCCTGTGTTCTGACCAGAGGGCTTTATTTGTACCTAAGCACACCAGGTGTCAGTAAGTATATATTTGCCTCCTCAAATACCTGGACTTAGTGCACATGTTTACTGCATACAGAAATTATTCATATATATATATCCAGCTGCTTTAGCCTTGTAAAGCTTTTTACTTCTGCAGATAATTCATATACTGCATGAATTATTATGATTACTGACTGGTGGCACCTTATCCATGTGACAGAAGGGATTATTGGTTAGTATACAGAAAGCTACCTGTTGAAGGCAATACGGGTTGGCATATAGAAACATAAAATGCAAATTTGTGTTTTTTCAGAGGCTAATGTGAAAATTATGTAAACCTGATTTCCTGGAAATAAATATTCAGCTGCCAATGGCAATGAAATCCTGACAAGCTCCTACTGAGTGCTAAGCTGCTTTATTCACAGGTATAGTTTGCTGAGCTGTGTGCCCAAGGCTGCAGTCCTGGCAGTAAGGCCCATTGAATGCAGTGGACCTTACTTCTGAGTAGATATGCATTAGAGTGCAGTATAAGACATAATGGGGAAATGCCATAGCTTTGCGACAGAGCATCAGCTTTGCATGCAGAAGGTCCTTGGTTCAAATCCTGGCATCTCCAGGTAGGACTGGGAATGTCCCCCATCTGAAACCCTGGAGAGCTGCTGCCAGCCATTGTGGACTAGGCTGAGCTAGATGGATCAGTGCTGAGCTAGATGGGCCGATAGACTGGCTCAGTTTAAGGCAGCTTCCTAAAATAGCTTTCCTAAAAGGACCAGCCAACATGAGTCAAACCTCTATTGGGCCAGGTCAGAAATTTATGTAGTCTGGGGTTTCCCAAACTTGGGTCTGCAGAAGTTTTTGGACTACAGTTCCCACCATCCCTGACCACTGGCAGAGAAAGGGGGCTGTGGTGGGGTGGTCTGGCCCTGGGTGTCATCCCTGAGGGGAGTGACATCACCCCCACCCCCCTGGGATGCTGGCCACAAGTGGCGCCCCCTGGGACGCTCACCGCTGGCCACAGGTGGCACCCATTGCACAGCTAGTCCCACCCCTGTGGGCGGCTAGCCCCGCCCCCGGGTGCATAGCATGTGCACTGCTCCAGGTTCCAGAGCAACTGTCTCCGCCTCTGTCCCTGACAACAGGTTCTGCTAGCTAGGGATGATGGGAATTGTAGTGCAACAACAGCTGGAGACCCAAGTTTTGGAAACCCTGATCTAGTCCATTGTTCTGTTTTCAGCAGCCAACCAGATGTCTATGGGAAGCCCAACAAGCAGAACATGAGAACAGCAGTGCTCTACCCACCTGCAGTTCTCAGAAACTGGGAGTCCCCTATGGAATTGCCATTTTGGTCCAGCAAAATGTGCATGTTTCTCTTTGTATTATCAATATTCATTCATTGTGGTACATTTTGAAATCTGGAAGTGTCTCTGAGTCGTATTGCAGGATTTATTTTCTTTTCAAACAACCTTTGACCACCCCCCCCCAATTTTTTTTCTAAAATATGTAGGAAGACCTCTGCCATTTATATTAGGATTCAACATTTGCTAGTTTTTCTGGCCTCTGTTTTAACCATAAGGAATGAGTAATATTGTTTATGTTTATTTTCCTAACAGGATTGCATTTTGATGGCATTGTGGTCAGTCATGTTTTTAAATTAAAATAATTTGTTGTTGCAATGATGCCAAAAGCCTGGTTTAATTTTTCATTTTTTCATTCCCCCTACTTTGACATAAAAGCCTGACTGCATAACTCCGCACAGGATGATGCTGAAATAGGAGCACTAATACTCTCAGATGGACTGTATTCCTGTCTTATGGTGAAATATGATGGTGCCGTAAGACATTGCATTGTAGGTTGACAATATGTTATGCTGTTATTTATATGCTGTTTTAAGATGGATTACTGATTATGATGTGAATACTAATTATTACTTCTTGATGTATGAATCCATGGATAAGCTCCTTTAGAAAAGGGATGGGGACTCCTTTTTTCCTGATGTGTGTTGCACTCCCTTGGGGATAATCTGCTTAGGAGGGGTCCTACAGGTATAGTGGTTGTGGGCAGGGCCAGATCCAAAGGTGTGCAGAGTTTGCAGGATTTCATTTCTCTCTCTCTCTCTCTCTCTCTCTCTCTCTCTCTCTCTCTCTCTCTCTCTCTTTCTCTCTCTCTCTCTCTCTCTCTCCTCTTTCACCCATCCCTCCATCCATTTCCCCCTCTTTGCCAGAGATCTGAACTGACCACTGTTAGCACTTGTACTGTATTTGTTAGAAAATGTAACATGAATTGAGATATCGAGGGGACTGAAGAAATCTCTGCCCCCTAGAGTTGGCACACCTGGGTGAGAATGTGTACATTTTGGCCACATTATGGTGGCATAGAGATGCAATCCATCACCTGCTGTGATCTGCTGCTTCTGGAGACTTTGGTTTTCTGTTGAATGTCTAAGTACTAGGTGGGCAGTCATCTGCACCATCTGGTAACTATCACAAAGTGACTGCCACATCAAAAATCCTGGTGGCTCAATGTAGCCAGGGTGGGAAGTGTGTGAGAGCTTTTTCCTTTCCCCCTAACTGGTGGTAACCATCAACGGCCTTGTTCTTGTTGGATACTCTCTCTCTCTCCCTCTCCCTCTCTCTGAGAATCATTTGTTCCAGAAACAGAAAAGAAGTGTCAAGGAGCAGCAGAAGGCTGAGATTGTTTTATCTATGCAAGGACATTATTTGTGGGAACTATTCTTTGGACATGCGCAGTGTGACAGGAAGTATTGATAACAATGGTTCTGTGTAACTTGTAACTTGTCTCTTGCTTGTGTCTTGTGGTGATAGAAGCAGAGAGAGAGTCTTGGACTCTTGTTGGACTCAAAGCATGCCTTGACCATGGCAGTGGTGAACGTCTGTATATATTTGCTACCAATATGCTTTTATGCCTGTCAAGTAAACTTCTACACTTGACTGAATCTTTATGGCATCTCTCTCTCCCTACTGTGTGTACCTTCAATCCTGAAGATGCTTCCAAGGAAGGAGCTGCATTGAGATGTAACTCTGCTGAGTATGGATACTGCCATACACATGGGCAGCGAAAGTGATGCCGGAACCCAATCAGAGGTTGATGGATTGATCCAACAGTTCTCCATGAATTTGTGTCAGCCCCTTTACAAGCTATTCAAGCCATGCCTTCTTTTTGTCTGCCCAGATCTTCCAGCCTGGAGATGATATAGTTACTTTCTCCCTCTATTTTATTGGGTTTTAAAAACAGACAGACAGACAGACAGACAAAGATCCATTAGTACCAAAAAGAGAGAGCACCCCCTCATTCCTTCTTGCTGTGAGTCAGTAGGGCCCCAGGTACAGCAATTGTTCCACTGCTCATCTCCTCCCCACACACTTGGCTTTGAACTGTTAATGTATTAAAGCCGTGTGTTTTAAATATAGCAGTAATGAATCACATATGTAGCTCAGACTATTAGCATAACAGGACAGCGATGGTGGTGGAGTGCTCTAAAGAAGTTAACATGTGTTTCAGGTAGGTGTAAAAGATATTTGGGGAGCATGTGCTAATAGAGAAAACTAATCCACTTCAAGTCCTTGAGTGTGAGGTGATTCTACTTTAGAAAGCCTCCATTCTTCTCTCAGGCTAGCACTGTAGAGCCAGTCACTCTCCATGCTGAGGGAATCTTTTCTGCTACGAACGTGGTTGTCTGACTATGATAAAGTGTGAATGATATTACCCTGTCACTCCTCTCCTCACATTCTCTTTATCAAGGCAGCTTTCTGCATCTCCCCTGGAGCAGAAAGAAAGCATTTCTCTTTGATTCCCCACTTTCTTTGTTTGTTTTTGTTCCATTTATTTTCATTTACACTCCCTCCTTCTCCGCCATAAGAAATGGAGTGCCAGAGGAGAGACAGCGGCATCAATTGTCTGCGGCTGTAGATAATTGAAAGGGTTCAGGTGGAAAGTCAACAGCACCCTAGAGGCTACAGTCAGGTGGTCTAATGGAAGCCCAAGCAGGGTAGTGGCGGATCTGCGTTGCTCTTAACGGGCTTTGTCATATATTTTCTCTTTGTTATGTTTGCGAGACAAATGAAAACTGGCAGATTGGGGTGCATCTGGAAGTCTGGAGTGGCAATAGAAGCTGCTCTAATTATTATCTTTGTCCACATCCTACCCCATGCCAACTGTGAAGCACCTTGCAAATAGGAAAGGTGCTTGAATTCCATGCAGGAGCATAGCAGGGGGGTGCCAGGGGGTGGCCCCAGGCACACAATTTTTGAGGGGGTGTGAATCAGGTGCCCCCACGCAGACACCTCCAGCATGGTCCGGCCTAGTGCTCCTCATCATTGGTTTGTTTGTGTTTTATTATGGAAGGCACCACATTGAGCCACATGAAATGGAAAAAAAAGGTATCTGAAGAAGTATGCATGCACACGAAAGCTCATACCAAGAACAAACTTAGTTGGTCTCTTAGGTGCTACTGGAAGGAATTTTTTTATTTTTTATTTTGTTTTGTGTTTTATTATGTGTTTTGTGTTCTCATTGTGTATTTTTATGTTGTGAACTGCCCTGTGATCCTCAGATGAGCAGTATACAAATTCAAAATCCAGTATACCTTTGGTCCAGTATACCTGAAGGAGCGTCTCCACCCCCATCATTAAGCCCGGACACTGAGGTCCAGTGCCGAGGGCCTTCTGGCGGTTCCCTCACTACGAGAAGCCAAGTTACAGGGAACCAGGCAGAGGGCCTTCTCGGTAGTGGCACCCGCCCTGTGGAACGCCCTCCCTTCAGATGTCAAAGAGAACAACAACTACCAGACCTTTAGAAGACATCTGAAGGCCCTGTTTAGGGAAGCTTTTAATGTTTAATAGAGTACTGTATTTTAATGTTCTGTTGAAAGCCGCCCAGAGTGGCTGGGGAAACCCAGCCAGATGGGCGGGGTATAAATAATAAATTATTATTATTATTATTATTATTATTATTATTATTATTATTAAAATGAATGAATGAATGCATTTTGGAACTGGGTTGCAATATCTTGGTTTCATTTCAGGTTTAGATAGTAACGAGCTCCTATTTCGTATCTCTTAAATACATTTTGTTCATGTAAGAGAACGACCTTTAAGGTCCAGTGAGTGAGGCAGTCTCCTCAGGCAGCTGATTCTAGGTGCCATGAAAGGGCAACTAATTGTTAGTTATTTAATTTATTACCACTACGACAACCACATTTTTACTTCCAGGTGGTAATATTTTTGGGGTTTTCTGTTTTGGGTATGTAATTATTTGGCCAGCCTTGGGAAATATCTGCTTTCATTGAGGGTGGGGCAGGGGCTCTATTTGCTGTTTCCCCTCAGGGATCAAAATAGATTGGACTGCCCTTTGGACTGGGCCCTGCAAATCTTGCCAGATCCAAGTATTGCCCAAACTTACAAACAATGGGTGGTATTCAACAATCTTTGCAATAGCTTCGTAACAATAAGATTGTGTGAGCTTCCATAGCCCCTCGTCGACGTGTTTTACAAGCCATGGAGCTTGTTTTCGAACTTGAGTTTAGGTTTTCAACCTTTTGGATGAAGCAAAATTAGAATTCCTAGTTTGGATAATTACCACTTACTGTTTGGGAGTGTTCTTCTTCTTATCTGAAGTTTCTTTTATCCTCCCCTTAGATTTAATAGCATACAAGCCCTTTTCAGTTAATTAACTTTTTTTCTTCTGAGGAAACTGATAGATCATAACAGTGAAACGAGAATCTTAGCCGGCAACTCGTTAAGGTTATTTGTTAGTTTATCTTGAGTTATTTTTGTTATTTGGAGTTATTTGGAAGGTTTTCTTGAGTTATTTATATTTCTTTGAATTAGTTTATAACGTTTTTGAGCATTTTTGCTCTTGAGCAATTCTGCTCTTGAATCATTAAGCATATTGTTTGTTGGAGTATCACTATATAAATATATGTTCATCTCGTTTCAGGGATCTTTCATGGTGTAGATTTCCTTTGTTGTAATTCATTGAGGGTGGGGCAGGGGCTCTATTTGCTGTTTCCCCTCAGGCATCAAAATAGATTGGACTGCCCTTTGGACTGGGCCCTGCAAATCTTGCCAGATCCAAGTATTGCCCAAACTTACAAACAACGGGTGGTATTCAACTATGTTTTACCTAGAGTGGGCTGGTTGAAATTAATGGAGATGACTAAGCTAGGTCAGTTAATTTCAGAGAGCCTACTCTGAGTAAAACTTAATTGAACACCACCCAATCTGTTTAGGCTCCCACTTACCTGGGAATTCATAGGACTCATTTCTGGGTAGACATGGCTAGGATTACACTGCCACCTTCTCAGTTATCGTGGCCAGTACTAAATATTGAGAAATGTTACCTATCAATAAGGGCATAAAGGTGGTGGTGTTGTTTTTAATTACTTATTATAGAGACTGGACTTTCTCTCCCTGTGTGTGAAGGCAGAATTGTGTGCAAGATCAACCCTGCTCCTTTTACGACAATTCTTTCTAAAAGTGCATGTTTAAATCCCTGTGGGTTTGACAAAATGTCATGGGTATGATGCATCATTGTCACTGTCTCCAAAGGTTATATTGTAATAACTCATATCTTAGTATACTACAGACTGAGAAAGACTCCAACTTTACTCAGAGGCCAAAAAAGGAGGCAGAATTTGATTCTGGCAATAGTAGCAGTAAATAATACATGCCAGATACTGGGTATTTCTTAGGACTTTCAGTTCATCTCTAAACTGTAGGCTAAAGGGGGATTAAGCTGAACAATAGATTAAAGCCCTGACATATTGTTTTATCAAGCTATTGAGCCAAATGCTAAGCTCCCACAAGGCTTTGTTTCGTAAGCCACGTTTCACACCAGTAAGCGCAGGGCATCTTCCCCCGGTGGTGCTGAGGTCCATAGATTGCAACAAAATACTGGGGAAGTTTTTGCCTAGTACAGCTGTGGACCGGTCCACTGTCCCTCAGACCTTGTGGGGGGCCGGACTATATATATATTATTTTTTTTTGGGGGGGGGAAATGAAGGAATTCCTATGCTCCACAAATAACCCAGAGATGCATTTTAAATAAAAGGACACATTCTACTCATGTAAAAACACGCTGATTCCTGGACCGTCCGCGGGCCGGATTGAGAACTCGATTCCTCCTACCTGCTCTTCAGGGGAGCCATTCAAAAATAAAATAAAATAAAATAAAGATTTAAAAATAATTTCACCCATTTTGGGGCGGTGCAGGCTGAGTGCTGGACGAGAGGTCAGCCTCCCTTTTCCGGGCAGCATTCATGCTGACATTTTTAAGCACTCTGTGGATGAGTGAAAATGCTTTCCTTTCATCTTGCAAACCATTTTGTGTGTCCACAGGCAGAAAAGCAGGATGAAAGTAATGTCAGACAAGTCAATGAGGAATGTCAATTTTATTAGCTCCTGAGTGAGAACCTTATGCTGTGATATAGGCAGCAAAGTGTGTCAGAAAATGCAGGACCCCCAAATAGTGTCAAGTGAGCAACTTGCTCAAACAAAGATTGGGAGCAGACTGGGCCTTTCAAGCTTTCGCCCTTAGACTATGTTAACTAGGCTCTGCCCCCTTATGACAAACTGTAGGTTCTTAAAGGGCCAGCACTTTAAGAATCTACAGATTCCTCCTCAGTCCCCTAGCATCCCACCTGACACACTCCTGGCATCACTGGTCCTGTGGAAGGCATTTGCTCCCTCTAGGGTTGCCTTACATCTGGGAATTCCTGAGCATGCCCATCCAGGGGGAGATTTTACATTTTAAAGCAAATGTCCTGGATTTGGGGTTTTAATTTTTTTTTTGGGGGGGGGCACAGGTGGCTCTGGTTGTGTCCGGATTTTTGCCTCTTGAAATATGGCAACCCTAGTTCCTCAGGCTCTGGAGAAGATACTCTTGAGGATCCTTATGAGAGGTTCTTTTAGGGGTTCCTGTTCATCAGTGGTCTCTTGATCTCCAGCAGCAGGACACTAGTATATATAATACCACAGCACACCTGTAGATCAACAATTGACCACTGCACTAGTCTTAAGCAGTGGTGTGCGGTCCATGGACTAGTGGGACTAGCCTAGTCCCTTTAATGTTCCCTGCAGGACCTTTCCGTGTACCTGCTTAGCCAGTGTCTCCAGGCTCCATGTATGTGTGTGCATGCGCCTCTCTCTCAGTTTGGTTTCCTCTGTAAAGGCTACAAAACTGCACAACCCTGCAGAGCAACACACACACATGAGCAGGACTACAGCCCCTTCTCCTTCATTTTTTAAGGAAGAGCAGACAGAAAGCCTGAAATGCCTATGGGGTGGCGGTGGAAGACAAGATCCCTGCAACCTTAATATCTCACTTCCTCCCTCCTCTCCTTCAGCCTCTCTCTCTCTCTCTCTCTCTCTCTCTCTCTCTCTCTCTGTGTGTGTGTGTGTGTGTGTGTTTGAAAGTGTGGCATTTTAATAAAATAACCCCCCAACCCCAATCTGCCAGAACCTGAAGGATCAGCAGCAACATGCAACAACCAATGACATCACGATCATAGAAAGGGAGATGATGACGAAAGGGATGTATGTGTGTGTGTGTGTTAAAAATGGTTTTTTAATTGGCGGCGTTGGTGGAGGGAATCCATCCTTCCACCTGGGGTTGTCTTTTTCAAAAAAACAAAGCAAAGCCAAACTTTTCTTATTTTTGCAAGTTGCTAGAAACTGGCAAATTGAGTGGCTGGGGAATGGACTTCCTTGGGAGGTTGCGGACTCTCCTTCATTGAAGGTTTGGGGGCATCTGCCAGGGATCCTTGAGTGGGGATTCCTGCCTTGCAGGTGGTTGGACTAGATGACCCTTGCGGTCCCCAACTCTACATACAGCCCTAACTGTTCCCCTATGAAAAATTTCACCACTGATCTTAAGAATATAGGAAGTTGCTTTATATTAGTTCAGACTATTTGCCCACCATTCAAGCTGGTGGAAGCTCTCCAGGGTCTTAGACAGTGATGCTTTTTATCACACGCTACTTGGCCCTGTTAGGCTCAGAGGCCAAGGTTTGAACCTGAGGCCTTCTCCATGCTCTACCACTGAGTAATTTTGCTGTAAGATTGTGATCGCAGCCCTCATTAGTATGGAGTTTTGTGATTTCTTTGTGCATTCATAAATCACTCTTCAAGTATGGACAAATATGTCTACTCCCAGCAGGATTGTTCTGCTAAGCTGATCTTGCTCTCCCTCACTCAAGCCTCAGGTTGCATAAAGCTGATGTTTATATGGATTGATGAGGCCTGGGTTATGTAATCACCCCAAAGGTTATTAGTTCCTTTGACATGATGGACATAAAATGCCATTTGATTTTTGTCCAGCAATCCATTAAATTACACATGAAAAGGGCAGTCCTGTTTTAACATGACTCATTCTGGCTTGATATAGTTTTTTTTAAAAAACAACAACAACAACACAACTTTTGTTTGTCAGGAACTTATTGATTACCATTCATTGTGTTATAGATTTTGGATTAAGGTAGTTTTGCCAGCATGCAATACCAAAACACATTTCTCCTTAAACTTTCTCTTCTGCTCAAATTGCATCCCCCCAAAGTCTCTGGTTGCTAGAGGTAGCAGCAGCAGCTGCCTTTGTAGTTTCTTCTTCGTCTTCTTCAGAGTCAGTAATTAGCTGGAACAAAATCAAAAGGGACTTAGGCAAAGACTTCATGGATGATGTAAGCATAAGCAGAATTATATGACTCTGTGGAAAACGAATTCATTTCATTGTCAAGGGAAGTGGATTCTGAATTACATGATCAAAAGTAACTCTGCGTTAAAAGTTTGAAGCTCCACAATGAAGGGCTGGTGCAAAATTTGTTGCTGAACCAGTGGCTCTGTTGACTTGAAAAAAAGAAAAATAGTTGTTCTTTCTCCTTTCTCCTTTCTCCTCCTCCTCTCATCATCACTATTATTATGCTTACTGTGTCATATGATCTATAATATTTGTCAGTGTGATTATTTCCATTTTACTGATGGAGGGCTAACACCGATGACGATTTACCTGGGACTAAAATGGTTAGGAGAATTGATTTTCTGATTATTATTTTTTGTCACTTTGTCTACATTTATTTTTCAGAAGACTGGTGCTCAGAATACACACAATGCTCTTATCTGGACCAAACCTATAGTTTGTGGGGAAATAATTCAAGCACTGGATTAATTTCAATGCTGCTAATACAATAGAAACAACCACTGAAGTGTGGTGTTTTTTTTTTAACCAATTACATCAGAATTGTGTGTTATTAAGTCTCCAGAATCTCTTCAAGATGTGCAGCTTTAAATTGTTGTAATCCTCATTTCTTTAAAATCCAATATGAACCAAACCTGAGCACCAGCACCGTTGTACAGTCCTATTATGTTCACTCACAGTCTGTCAATTTGTGTTAACTGATCGTTCCATTTAACTATTCTAATGAATTTCTTTATTGCTGATTATCAAATGCTGCACTTTAATAAGTGTTCAGCTACAATTTGTCTCTATTATGCTTGACATGATAGAGATTCTTAAAATCCAGAGCACAGAGAAAAAGACTGAACGGAGAATTATCCATTTTCTCAAAACACTAACGTACCCTTTAAAAGATGCTCTGGGGTGCCAATTACACGGAAAAGACCCATGCAATTACCCCCACACATATGGTTAAGTTATTTAAATGTTATCCTAGCCACAGGGAAATCATTCATTGATAAGAATCTCCCCATAGCTGGGGGAATATCTAAATAGTGCTTAGAACCTGGACTCAGTCAATGAAATTAACAGACCACGGTTTCATGATAAACAAAAAGAAATAATGCCCCTCAGAAAGTGATTTATTCTGGTTATATGTTTTGCCCATTTTCCTAAATAATATCTCAGTAAAATAATAATAATAATAATGCATTCATGGTGGAATTATACTGCAAACTGTCCACATACCATTCTGCTTTAGCAGTTGTTCTGCTATTGTATTATTGTCGTGTGGAGGGGCATTCTTGCAGTACAGAGCAACAAAAGTGGGACAGAAAAGAAACCAGTAGTTTTGTGGTATAAAAAAAGATTACAGGATTTCATCAGGAAGTTATGGTACTTACACTGGTTGAAAACCCAACACAATCTGTCTGCCCTAAAACATTTTCAGGCACAAACAGTATTGAATAGCTGCCCCAATACCATCACGAGCACAATTAATCATGAATACACAATACAAAGGGACCCAGGTGGCGCTGTGGGTTAAACCACAGAGCCTAGGGCTTACTGATCAGAAGGTCGGCGGTTCGAATCCCTGCGACGGGGTGAGCTCCCATTGCTTGGTCCCTGCTCCTGCCCACCTAGCAGTTCAAAAGCACGTCAAAGTGCAAGTAGATAAATAGGAACCGCTCTGGCGGGAAGGTAAACGGCGTTTCCGTGCGCTGCTCTGGTTCGCCAGAAGCGGCTTAGTCATGCTGGCCACATGACCTGGAAGCTGTATGCCGGCTCTCGGCCAATAAAGCGAGATGAGCGCGCAACCCCAGAGTCGGACACGACTGGACCTAATGGTCAGGGGTCCCTTTACCTTTACCTTTACACAATACAAAGGATGTCTGGAGGGATTGATAGATTCCAAACTAGAATGAGAGAAATTCACCCTTGTAACTTTTCTAGGGCTACGAATCAAGAACAGAATATACACATGTGGGATGAAATGGCATGCCCACCCAGAGTATTTTATCACAGAACATTTCCCACTGCTGAATACTTTATATATTTTAATTACTTTTAAACCACTATTCTGGAAAAGTGCCAAGCTTATAAAGAAAAAGAAACCACATGACTTAAAGTATACAAGATGAAAATCACAGAGCCATAAAACGAAGAGCTTAGCACAGCAGATCGGCAGGTTTCACAAACCATTGGCCAGTTTACAGATTTGCTTGTCTCTTTGGTTGCTTCCAGACATGGGCAATTTAAGCTGGTAGTGAAATAGCTTCTCTGTTTCCAGGCTTATGTAACAGTCTATAACCAAGTAACCAGACCCTTTCCCCCAAATGTTGTAAGCAGGACATTTTTCACTGGGATCATCCTGGGATATTCTGGGGAATACTCCCTTCTCTCTTGCTGAACTCCTAACCATGATTTCCCCTCCACTGAAATTGAGGGGAGAAAAAAGGGAAAAACAGGGTTAAAGTGATAGATCTGATTCTCGAAGAGGAGAGATGAATCACAGGAAAGAAAACAGGTACAGTACGATCTATACTGGTCATTAGTGACCTGTATAAGCTGCAATAGCTCTGTGATAGATCATCTACACCTGGGGAAATTGTGCAGCTGTTCCGCTGAGTTTTTTAAAAAGTCAGATTTTCTGAGCTCTGGAAAAAAATGAAGTTGAATAGGGAAGGCATTTTTATTGCTATGGCATGCAGATGCCTCATAGCAGTTGAGTGAGCTGTGCCTGGCTCTTCCACAGCAAATGCCTAGTGTGTCAGCAGCCCTGATCAGTGAGAAAATTTGCAGCAAAACAAGCAGCATCTCTATCTATCTTCAGTGCTATTTTTCCTAGGAAAAAGAGGTGCCAGAGCTCACCAGGAACTTCTCTCTTGTCATCTTAAAGGTAACAAGACTGGACCATTAGGTCCAGTCGCGGACGACTCTGGGGTTGCGGCGCTCATCTCGCTTTATTGGCCGAGGGAGCTGGCGTACAGCTTCCGGGTCATGTGGCCAGCATGACTAAGCCGCTTCTGGCGAACCAGAGCAGCGCACGGAAACGCCCTTGTTATCTTAGACTATTCAAATTAATGTGCAAATGTACAAATTGCCCATATGGCCCACTTCCACACCAGATCTTTAGGGAGACACCCCGAATTCCTCTGAGCTCACACAGTGCAAACATAGTTCTCTCTCTGCTTCTCTTAGTTTTTCTTTCATCTTCTTAAAACTGTAGTTTTTATTGCCTCTCTTCACACAGAGACACCTAGACCACGTCATTCTAAGCTACATGGATCTATGTGCCTGCTTTTTGGCCTATTCTGAAAAATTAAAGAAGGTTGTGTAGCAATTAGTTCCCATGGAAACAAGCCACCTGTAGTTTCTTTAACAAATTACGTCCCTAACAAACTCAGCTTGGACTGATAAATGGTCTCTGGCAATGCATCCAATAGCCCTTCTCTTCTACAAACCTCTCTCAATCTCGCATCAGTATGTCCTTTCTTTGCATGTCACCCTACAGTTTTTATTTTCATTTTCTTGTGGTGAAAAACAACAATGTTTTCAAATAGTGGTTAAGTATCTCTGCAGGCTGTTGAGCAGATCTGTTTCATTTGATTCTAGTTACATTTTAAGACACTTCCAGTTGAGTGAGAGGATGGCAGGACGCTCTCAAAGCTGAGCAGGTTATGTGCGGGGATGCTGTTTTTGGAAGTGAAGGCATTGTGCAACCAATACAGTTGCAAAAACCTATGCCACTCCAATAAACAGTTTAGTGAACAAATTCCATATTTGTTTTAACCCCCCACCCTCCCGGTATATCTCTCAGCTCAAATAATTTTTTCAAATTGTATATCAAAGCCATTTTAAGAGACAAAATACTTTCAATGAACTTTTTTCTCTACCTGATATAATTTCACAAACCATCAACATTTACAGAAGACAGAACCTTCAGAAAGCATTAGTGTCTTGGTGTGACTCTGAAAGCCTCCCAGGCTAATACATGACATGAGGAAGAAATGAATTCTTGGTGTACGTTTGAGAAAACCTACCTTGATTGAAAAACGGTTAACAGGAAGCTGTTCAATGAATCTTAAAATGCATTTATCCAGCTGACAATTAAGAGTAATACCACTTATACAATCACTGGAGGTTTTTCTAGAGAGGTGAATGAAGATAAATGAACCTTTACTGGGAGTGTGACATCTTTCATTGGTTCACTGGTGAAAAATTGGACTTGCCATGGATTGAAGGGGTTGTACTTGGACTGCAGATGACCTAAGTTCTAAGTGTGTTCCTTTGAAAATCAAATAAGAGAGACTAATAATTTGCCAGCCTATCAACGTATCTCAGACTGTCATGTTATCTTTGATAGTGCTTCTAAGAGGAGTGATATAGTTCAAACCTCAATATACAACATACAGTTTGTTGATCCAGGATTCTTTTTTAATCTGTTTTGGCTGTAGATAGGCTGTAGATGGGACCCAGGTGGCTCTGTGGGTTAAACCACAGAGCCTAGGGCTTGCTGATCAGAAGGTTGGCGGTTCGAATCCCTGCAACGGGGTGAGCTCCCGTTGCTCGGTCCCTGCTCCTGCCAACCTAGCAGTTCGAAAGCACGTCAAAGTGCAAGTAGATAAATAGGTACCGCTCCGGCGGGAAGGTAAAACGGCGTTTCCGTGCGCTGCTCTGGTTAGTCATGCTGGCCACATGACCCGGAAGCTGTACGCCGGCTCTCGGCCAATAAAGCGAGATGAGCGCCGCAACCCCAGAGTCGGACACGACTGGACCTAATGGTCAGGGGTCCCTTTACCTTTACCTAGGTATGAAAGAGTGTCACTGCCAAAGACACCACTAGGATATAGTGGTAGTCTGAATGAGGCCTGGGTTTGGATTTGAATCAGCCTTGACTGTTTTCTCAAGAGAAAACGTTCCTCTTCAACCAGACCTTGGGCTGATTAATATTCTACAGCCTTTTAAATGTGTCTGTGGGAAGGGAGGGATTACTGTTTTGCTGTTTTGTTTTGCTTATTTACTTGTTTTTATTCTGTATTTTATTCTGTGAACTGCCCTGAGATCTTATGATGAAGGGCAGTACAGTCGTACCTTGGATCCCGAACGCCTTGCGACTTTAACGTTTTGGCTCCCAAATGCCGCAAACCCAGAAGTGAGTGTTCCAGTTTGTGAATGTTCTATGGGAGATGAATGTTTGACGTGGCTTCTGTGGCTTCCGATTGAGTGCAGGAAGCTCCTGCAGCCAATCAGAAGCCGTGCCTTGGTTGTCAAACATTTTCGGAAGTCGAATGGACTTCTGAAATGGATTCCGTTCGACAACCAAGGTATGACTGTATAAATATAATAAAGAAAATAAATATTGCAATTACAATGCCCCAGAAGCCACCTTTTCAACTCCTGTTTCCCTGACCAAACTTTGTAACATTCCAAGAATAGGTGTTGCGCCTATAAACACAGACACATTCAGAACTGGTAAACAAATATTTCAATTCCATAATCTGGAGACCTGCATTGAGTCCTGTAGCATGCAGCATCTAACAGCTGTTCATCTGTTATATGAAATTTCCTGAATTCTCCGTAGCTCATAACCTTTCCTCTTCTTATTCTGCACTCCCTAGTTTTCTAAATTCCACAGGGTATAAATTATTCCTTGTGTTTAGCCACAAAGACATGGCTGTTTTTGAAGCACTCCTATTTATCGGGTAGAGGTGGGAGGTCAGGGTTTCAAGAACCACAAGCTCTTAGTGGCAAGAAAACTAAGGCATTTCTGTATTTTGATGATTTATCACCCATGCGGCTAGAAAGAAAAGTGCAGAGATCACTGTGGAATAGTATTACTCATTGCAGCTTATCTATGTGAACAGGAGCAATGAATGAAATACGTTATTTGGGCCTAGTTCAAATAATTTAAAAGGGGGTTGAAGTTTTGTTTTGTTGCAATTTTTATATGAGAACACAGAATTCCACTTAAATCAGTGATGGGGAAACCTGTGGCCCTCCAGATGTTGTTGCACTCCAGCTTCCAACATCCCCATTAATACTACTAATACTAATACTAATAATATTTTATTATTATTTATACCCTGCCCATCTGGCTGGGTTTCCTCAGCCACTCTCTACAGCTTACTGCACATATAAAAACCTAGTAAAACGTCAAACATTAAAAACTTCCCAATACAGGGCTGCCTTCAGATGTCTTCTATTTTTTTTTAAACTTTGTTAAACAAGAAAAATACACAAAGCAAACATACAATACAAACATTCTATAAGAAAAAAGAACATAGTTGCATTTAGAATAAGAATCAGTAAAAGAAAAGAAACTTCTGACTAAACCCATTGTACTATTTTGCATTCATATTTTTTTACACTGTTTCTTATTGATATTTTTCTTTATCTTAGTTTTAACTTTTCCTAACAGATCCTTATATCACAAGACTCATTCAATATCTGCCAGGAAACATTTATTATCACAGTACCCTTTGAGATATTCCTTAATTATTATCCATTCCTTATTAACATCTTGTTAACACCTTCAGATTTCTTCTGAAAGTTGTGTAGCTCTTTGTCTTCTTGACATCTGATGGGAGGGCGTTTCACAGGGAGGATGCCACTGCCAAGAAGGCCCTCTGCCTGGTTGATTGGCCAATAGTCAAGGGTAATCAGAGTTGTAGTCTAAAAATATTCAGAGAGCCACAGATTTCCTCTCCCTGCAGTGGCACAACATGGGAGGGGCACAGGGTTGGTTACCTCAGATGCAAGATTGTTAGGGGGCATGAAATTTCAACACCTGGTGCTGCCTCAATACAGCTGTGTGCTTCCATAATCAGGCTCCGTTGAAAACAGCTTCTCCATGAGAACCAGGAAGTGACCTCTCCAGACAATGGAACAACTCTTTTTTTCTTAGCTCTGAGGCGACTATCTCCTGAGTGATGTGGATGTTGTAAGGCAGTTGAATACACATGTGTACTCCATTCATTTCCCTCCCTCCCACCCACTCTGCACAGCCCCGAGCACTGGCAACCCCCGCTATGCCACTATCTCCTTGTCTTAACTGGTATTTAGGATCAGACTGTTCATAGTGTATGGGTATATAGCACGTTACATAAAGAATACAGTGGTACCTTGGGTTACATACGCTTCAGGTTACAGACTCTGCTAACCCAGAAATATTACCTCGGGTTAAGAATTTTGCTTCAGGATGAGAACAGAAATTGGGCAGCGAGGCGCAGCAGCAGCGGGAGGCCCCATTAGCTAAAGTGGTGCTTCAGGTTAAGAACGTTTTCAGGTTAAGAAAGGACCTCCGGAATGAATTAAGTACGTAACCAGAGGTAAAGGTAAAGGGACCCCTGACCATTAGGTCCAGTCGTGACCGACTCTGGGGTTGCAGCGCTCACCTCACTTTATTGGCCGAGAGCCAGTGTACAGCTTCCGGGTCATGTGGCCAGCATGACAAAGCCGCTTCTGGCGAACCAGAGCAACGCACGGAAACGCCGTTTATCCCCGTTGCAGGGATTCGAACCGACGACCTTCTGATCGGCAAGCCCTAGGCTCTGTGGTTTAACCCACAGCGCCACCTGAGTCCCTGGCGTAACCAGAGGTACCACTGTATATTTTTAAAAAAATAGAAGGAAAAATACGCACGGAAAGCTTCTCCCAACTCATAAACTACCTGATATCAAGCAGCTTCCATAATTTTCAGGACAGTTGCAGCTGGACTGTTTCGATGTCGTGCTCCCATAGAAGGCGAATTCTATTTGACGCATCAAAAGAAATCAGACTGGTAGAGTCTGCTTTATTATTATTATTATTTGACTCTGTTCCAATAATCTACAGCAAATTGGATGATGTTTCTTTAGAAAGTGCGGGCCGAGGCAGTGTTGCTCTGTGAAATCAATTTCATACATTTTATCGGGGAGGAAATAACCAGTGCGTTAATTGGAACATGTTTACTGTAACTGGAAATCTTCCAAAAGAGTAACTGTGTTAGTCTGTCACAGAAAAGACTGCAGAGGACTGCGACATTCTAAAGGACAAGAGTCTTCCACACAAGGTAGCTCTTACTTAAATTGCTTTCTTTGTGATAGCTACATTGGCTCCCGATTTTGGGTGGTGAGTGGGCGGGCAATCCAAAGAGCTGTTCTCCCTGACCTTTAAAGCCCTATATGGTTTGGGACCAGGTTACCTGAAGGACAGGTTTATCCAATAGGAACCCCGGCAAACGCTCATCAAAGAACCTACAGGCAGAGCATCTGCTTTGCTAGCTGTTGCTGATGAAAGTCATAGTCTAAAACATCTGGAATGTGCCCCCTTGAAGAAGGCTGGTATAGACAAGGTTGAGGGAAATGGGTCAATGTTCCTAGAGGCTTTTATGACAGCTTTGGGCCTCTCACAGCTGGCCTTTTGCAATTGATTCCTTAGGATGTTTTTAACCTATTATGGGTTTTAATTTTACTATCTTCTTGAATGAGTAGATGAAATCAGTTTCTTTGGATATGCTGCTGCTGTTAATTGTGATTCTATGCTGTTTTTATCTGCTGTTCGTTCCGTACATTTTTAGAGGGCTTCTACAATTGTATTTTGTTCTTATTCGGCTTAAACTTCTTAAAACAGTAGAATATAGAAGTTTAAAATATAAAATAAAACCTAGATCAGACAGTTTATTCACGTCACATTTTGTCTGCACTCTTTCCCGTGCAGACTGTGCTCAGACATCTACTCAAATAGTACAAGTGAGGCTTAGCAGCAATTTAAGCCTTGTGCGTGAAAATGCTAAAATTTATTGTAGCAAGAGCTTTAAAAGTCAATGGCCTATTTCATCAAAAGCTCATTATAATAAATTAGTTGGTCTTTAAGTTGCCACTGGCAATTCCTCCCCCTTCTAAAATAACACTTCTACATCCTGTTTAAAAATGTGGCCTGCTGTGAATGAAATTTGTGCATAACACATATCATGAAACATACACTTTTAGTAAGCATCCTTCCTGCATGAATCACATGTAGAGGGAATCACATGATTACTGGATATGGGAGGGGGTGCTGCAGGCATCTATGTGTGGGCATGGATATCACCAGGAGTGAAAAAAATCTACATGCAAGTCATTGCATAGGCTTCTCCCATTGGATCAGGACACCCATGAGATCAGGAATCCTGATTGTGTGGAAGCATACACAGGTGCTCGTGTGTAAGTGTCATGATGCTAGGAAGCAGAGATCATGGATTTAGAAGGCGTGTCAGAGGGCAAGAGGATCTGCCTATAATGATCTCTGGCAGGCAAGCAGCCTAATCAGCAGCAAGGACTCTCCGTCAGTTTTATGTAAGTTTTATTTAAAAGAAAAACACACCCAGAGCATGCGTTCTGCCTGCTCTCATTAATCTTAGTAGCTCAGTCTGACTCATTGACCCTCCCCCAACAGGAAGAACGACAAAATCCCGCCTTTCTTCTCCTTCCTTTTTGTTGTTCTCTAAGCTTCTCCAGTCTCCTACGGGGACTGAACGACTGGCCTGTCTCTTTCCCAGAAGGCACAGGCTCAGACTCTGGCTTATCTGCTGGTTGCCTGGCAATGCTTTGGCCAACTTCTAACTCTTCCTCTCCTTGGGAGCTAACCATGTTTTCCCTGGGAAGGAGGGGGGCTGGGCTGTCCTTTCTAAACTCTGACAGACAGCTCTCATCTGCAGAGTCGGCCCCTTGCTTGCTCAGCTCAATTTCTGAGGCTGACTCTTCCGCTGCGCTTGGGGGGGGCACATTCCTGACATTGCCTTCAGAACTGGACCCAGAAATCCTTCCTACTATGGAACTCCAGTGCAAGAGGGGTTCATTTGGCCTGCACTTCTCTGATATGAGGAGGTTGCCTTGCCATATTCCAGCTCTGAGGACTGCAGTCTAGAGTCCCAGCAGAACCATGCTCTGTCAGAATCAAATATTGTTAAAGCAGACTAGGCACTTTTAACTGGGGAAAAAAACCCATTCCTTACCAGGGTGGTGATTAGGGCTGGGTGATATCTGGTTTTCAACATCACGATATATCACCAGCTAAATATCATGATATCTCGATATATTACAAAATATATCTGCGGTGGCGGAGGGCCTTGCTGGGCCTCCCAGCGGTGGCAGAGGGTCCTGCCATACCTCCCTGCAGCAGTGGAGGGTGTGCCACGCTTCCCCATGGCAGCAAAGGGTGCCGCTGTACCTCCCTACAGTGGTGAAGAATGTGGCGCACTTCCCCACAGCAGCAGAGAGTCCTGCAGTACCTCCCCATAGTGGTGGAGGGTGTGCCGCGCTTCCCTGCAGCAGGAGAGGGCCTTGCCGCACCTCCTTTTGACAACAGAAGGTCTCACCATACCTCCTCACAGCAGCAGAGGGTGTGTCGTGCTTCCCTGTAGCAGCCGAGAGCCTTGGCGAGACTCCCTGTGGCAATGCAAGGTCTTAAAATATAGATTTAATAAAAATATTAAATAAACCTCCATATATTATATTTAATATATTTTCAATTAATTTATGAATCGTTTAAGTGATTTACTAGCCAAATTGCATCTCCTTCCACCACTGCCAGAGAAACTGCTTTTTCATGGGTCTCCCTCAGCCTCTACGGACAGGAGGAAGCCAGCATCAAAGCTCTCTGGACCACCCCATCTCACCAAGTTTTGGTGTTCCGGATGCTCTTGCAGAGTTTGCCGCCCGCCTGATAGTGACACTTTGCAAAGGCTTTTCCTCGAGGGCAGCAGTGCAACATATTACCTCAGGCACAAAGATGTCTCACACTGCCCCTGGTGGTTGAACTAGCTCCCAACTCTATTAAAGACTCAGTTTATAAGTCCTTCTGTTGAAGCGACATAATTATGCACCCGCTTCCTTTGTGCTTCAGCCTGGAGGTATTCACATGGTGCTATCCAGGGTGCTACTTACTGTGATTTGATATCTGAACTCTGCTTTGCCTGACTCTTCTTATTGGAAGATGACTGTTGCCTTTCTTGAGTTCCCCTTATCAAAAGCGGAAGCTTTCCTAATCTAGGGGTGGGTGGATGTGAGGGAGAACAGGCTGCAGTTAGTTTCTGAGTGAGATAAGGGGAGATCCTTCTTTTGGAAGTGCCTCTCTGGTTCCTCTTCAACCAGGCCTTTGACTGATTAATATTCTACAGCCTTTTAAATAAGTGTGTGGGAAGGGTGTGTGTGTGTGTTGTTGTTACTGTTTTGTTTTACCTATTTACTTGTTTTTAGCCTGTATTCTATTATGTGAACTGCCCTGAGATCTTATGATGAAGGGTGGCATATGAATCTAATTAAAAAATAATAAGATAAATATTCGAAGCGGGCCAGTGGATTTGTCTGGTTGTCTTTGTGTCAGGAACTGGGCAGAGGATGATGATGCTGGAGAGGGAAGTGATGTCAAGGGCTGGGCAGAGGAGGAGGAGGAGTGGTGGAGACTGCCTCCCCATCCTAACCCTTCCAGGGAGGAGGAAGAAAGATAGATCTACAACAGGGGGTTGTGGGAGGTCACAGCTCAGAGGCAGATGAGGGGGAAAGTTGAGAAAAAATGGGAGAGGAGGAGCAGGCAGAGCCAGAACAGCAGCTGGCTGACACGTTGTCACTAGAAAGCATTCCAGACCCACCATCTCCCAGAACCCGGTGAGCCTTAAAAGTAGGAGAGCAAAGAGCTCAAAGACAGAGGGCACATGGCAGCACCCATAGAGGAGGTGATGATGATGATGATGAATGAGGAAGTGGGAGAGAAGGTGGGTGGAGATTCACTGGGGACAACGCCATTATCCAAGAGGCTGGGTTCTATAGCCCCTCTCTGTAAACTTGGAAATAAAAAAGGACTGTAGGACTGTAGGAAACTTCCTTGTCTTTATACTTTCCTGGGGCAACCAGCCAGGAGCCGCTGACAGCACCCTGACACCGTGAGAGCGTTAAGCTGTGCCACCTTCCACCTGTGTTCAACCTTTAATTTGTAAGACAAACTCCAACCCCATAAAGAAAACTGGATGTGGGCAAACCCTGCACAACTCCACATCAGAAAGCTGAGGAGACCATAGCAGAAGGTTTCCTTCAGCTGGCAGACACAACCTTCACAGGGGAAAAAAAAACCTTTATGCATAATACATGGCACTTTCTTTATGAAGTATGGCTCGGGTGGTTAGCAACATGCTGGTTTTCCATTTATGAAAGTGCTTTTTAGCTCCACTCTGAGTTTTTGATAATAGGGAGCCTTTAAAACAACTGAGCTTAGACCTCTTTAAGACCTATTAAACAATTTCATTTGATTTAGATGTTAAGATGTTTCTCTTCCAAAATGTGTCTGAAATTAAAAAACCCCCGCAAAAAACAGCTATATTTTGCTGCCAGGAACTCCTTTACATGCTCGGGAGATGGACATAACTGCACTAGGTAAGCTTTGCTATATTGTTTAAAGGATTGTGCCTTAAAATCTGGCTGTCAATTCTAATTTATGTGTTGTTCCCTCTCAAAGTTCCTAGGCTTTATTGCTACTGTGTGTTAAATCCATATCAATTCTGTGCCTGTTCTCTGCATAACAGATGCCCTGGGCAAGACCCCACCACCCCTATTTTTCCAATTAATTTTACGATATTAACCCATTCTGGATAAACAAATCATGTGCTGTACTGGGTTGTCTGTGCCATATAGGGAATTATATAGCAACTTTACTTCTAACATTAGAATTCCATGCACGGGGGAAAAAGTAATTAACATTGAATGACAATTCATCAATCACTTGCAACTAGGGAAAGAAAAAATGTTAGGAAATGATGGGCTCAGAAAGGTTTTCCCTGCCTAAATTCATATAATCCTTTAGCCATTATGAGCTAAGCCAAAATTTGTACCTCTCCGGATATGGCTTCCACTCAGAATTTTCAGCAACACCTCTCTCACCTGCATGTTCTCATCTTCTTCAATTTCCCAACATTCACACGAAATGTAGCAAGTTGTGAGAGAAGGGGGAAATGGTTACTTCACTCATTGATCAGGAAGAGTTTTTAAAAAGTGGCTTTTATGTTGTGTGAAAGCTCAAATATAATGTGGAAATTAACCATTGGGGGAATGTCAGGGAAGCGGAATAAACTAACATGTGAAATGCCCCCTAAGTGAATTCACCAAAATGCACTTAGTGCCTCTCCTTGAGCAATGCAGAAATGCTGAGGGTGAAGAAAATTGGGTTGGTGATTGTACCCCTTGCCCACTACACAGTTCCCTGCTTCATATATTCTTTTGGATACCTGACTAGGGCTCTTATTTAGCCAGAATGACGCCACTCATTCCTGAGAGGGAGGTATTGGCAAACCTGGTGGAACCTCATGGGGAGAAATTCAATGTCAAGCTCAGCATCATGCAATATTTCAATCACGGCAAACATTTCGACTTCTAAGACAGAACAATCCCCCCTCTCCTTCCCCCACATTCTATCCTGGGGGTTCTCCGGAATCTCCCAGAGCCAATTTCAGGAGGCAGGTGGGGCACATGCAGTGTTGTACAAATGGAATTCCTAGCACAGGGCTTCTGCTAATGGGATTCTTTAGTTGAATCCTACCCATGGTAGATAGTTAAAAATAAATAAAAAACCTAAAAACGAATGGTTCCAGACATACCCAATGAGGTCTGAGAATGCTCAGTGTTCATAGAATGCTGCCTTGAAGTTGGGGAGGGGAGGGGCAGGGATGGAACACCAGCAGGAATGGAATGGAGTGTGCTGCAAAAGGGCATGGCTCCCTGGTTAGAACACTGAACAGGAGCACTGCGCATTGCAACTTTTTGATGTAGGTCCCACTTGTACCATGATGCTTCCATTAACTAAGAACCACTGGAAATTTAGCAAATGGAGAAAAACAATTCAGAGCATTGTCTGGAGATATGCCTCTGAGGTTCAATTAACACAGGGCAACATTTATAACACATTTAATTGTGGTATCCATTTAGGATCTGTCAGTGTAATGATGAGAAACTTGCAAGGCTGGCAGATGAAGCCAAGGGCTGGAGATATGTCTCAAATAATAAAAAGGCATCAAAGTTGTCCAAAGAAGCAATTATACAAGTTCACTCAATGTCTGAATTATGGCCAGTGGTCATGACCCAGTTTTGGAACTCCCTGTTAGGGAGGGTTACTTGTATGGGTGAAAACTTATAGAGAGACGTGCACAGACATATAGATGATCCTTCAATTGATTTAGGTTTTGAGCTACAGGTTATGTACTTCGACTCTTTCTGTTACCTATTTTTATACTATGTACTATGGGTCATGTTTAGGGACGCAGGTGGCACTGTGGGTTAAACCACAGAGCCTAGGGCTTGCCGATCAGAAGGTCGGCGGTTTGAATCCCCACAATGGCGAGAGCTCCCGTTGCTTGGTCCCTGGTCCGACCAACCTAGCAGTTCAAAAGCAAGAAGTGCAAGTAGATAAATAGGTACCGCTCTGGCAGGAAGGTAAACGGCATTTCCGTGCGCTGCTCTGGTTCAACAGAAGCGGCTTAGTCATGCTGGCCACATAACCCGGAAGCTGTACCCCGGCTCCCTCGGCCAGTACAGCGAGATGAGCGCCGCAACCCCAGAGTAGTCTGCGACTGGACCTAACGGTCAGGGGTCCCTTTACCTTTACGGGTCATGTTTAGCTTGTTGCACCAGCAGATGTCAGCCCGAAGATTCCCACAAGCACAAAAGGACTTTCCACCCTCTCCTCCCCCCTGCGCCCCCAAATCTGCTCCAGTGGGTCAGCAGATCTCCAAAATGGTGCACAGGGAGGAGGAAGGAGAGGGGAGATCCCTCTGTCATGCAAACAGAAAAGTATTTGGCTTTAAACACCAAACTGAGCACTTTTCTGTCCTTGTTCCAGTGGCAAACACTCTTTTGCGGTGCTCTGCTCAATTATTATTTTGTATCCCATCCCTCTGTCAAATGCTCTCAATTGCCATTGTGAGAAGATTCCCTCCTGGCAGGCTGATTTTTGGAATTCCGCTCCCTCTTCCTTGAAATATAAAAGCCTGCCTAGTCTAGGGTTTTTTATTGATATTATGCAGCCGAATTAACAAAACAATTTAATAAAATTTATGCACTTCTAAAATCATGTGCCTTTTAAATCCAAATCATACTTACTACCAGAGTTCAGATAGTAACATTTTGAATTGTAGTAACACGCACACGCACAAGCTGTTCCACTTCCTTTAAAACACTATTTATTTAAGTCATCACTATTAAATTGCTTTGTGTTAAACCAATACAATTGTGACACAGGAAATCGAGTTTTTCCACTATTTTTCTTGAATATATATTGTATATTTGGATGAGGTTTAAACAAAATGTTTTCTGTGTGGCTGACCATTGAGTACAACATTCATAAATGTGCAACCTTTAAGACTTTTTAATAGCCTCATCTCTGATTAAAGGAAATGTGAAAATCAGATCTATAGGGTCATAAAATGACTTTATTGAATTTTTAGATTGTAGGTAAGAGAAGAAACAACTCAAATGAATAGCTCTTCTTAGGCTTTTCTTATTCAGGAGTGTTTGGCTGACAAGGCATTGAAACGCTCTTATTGCTTGGAAACTCATATCTATGTTCTATTCATTTTCTGTTTTCCACAAATGGATAAGAATACAGAGCAAACAACAATGATCAACCAACAATACTATAAATTACCAGCCGGCTTTTGCCAAACACATCTTTCTGCTTATAACCATTTATTATATAATTCAGTTACAAGCTTACAGAACTGCATTTAAACTTGTTGGTGGTGCTTCCCCCCCTTTATGGGGTTTTTGATTAGACACTTATCCATGCAAGCCTATCCATGCCTACTCAGAAGTAAGCCTCACAGAGTTTAATGGGACTTATTCCCAGGTATGTGAGCATCAGGTTGCAACCCAACAGTGAAGTAAGTTCAGATTGCTGTCATTACATCTGTGTAACCGATGGATGGATGGCATTTTGTATTGTTATTTATATTCTTTTATCGGTGACAGGGTTTCATTGTCTTTTCCAGTTGAGTGGAAAGAGTGTCTGGTGGCTGGTGATAATGGGTGGAGACAGTGAGAGAGATATTGGAGTGATTAGGGAATGGTGTCTTTGTGTCTATTGTGTGTGGCGGGAAGAGGGAGAGAGAGGGAGTAGAATGAGATGAGAGACAGGTGTTTTATGATTTGGGCAGATGTACGGCTGAGTCTAAGTGTGATGATGATGATGAAGAAGAAGAGTAGTTTGGATTAGATATCCCACATTATCACTACCCGAAGGAGTCTCAAAGCGGCTAACAATCTCCTTTCCCTTCCTCCCCCACAACAAACACTCTGTGAGGTGAGTGGGGCTGAGAGACTTCAAAGAAGTGTGACTAGTCCAAGGTCACCCAGCAGCTGCATGTGGAGGAGCGGAGACGCGAACCCGGTTCCCCAGATTACGAGTCTACCGCTCTTAACCACTACATCACACTGGCTCTGGTGATGAGTAGTATTTGGAGAGTCAGGATGTACCTTCATAAGAGGGAAGCTAAAGAGGGAAGGGAATCACTAACTCTAAATAAGGATGGTTCAAATGTGCTGCTAGGTTGCTATACAACCCCTACAAGACATCTGAAGGCTGTATAGGGAAGTTTTTAAGGTTTAAGGTTTTATTATGCTTTTTATATGCCCAGAGTGCCTGGTGCAACCCAGTCAGATGGGCAGAGTACAAATATAACAATAATAACAATGACAATTGAAATTTATTATTAAATTATTAAATTGCATTGTTCTTTGGTTTAATTTTATTATATCGTAGTTTTTCCAGTTTCATTGTTATATATTGTATCATTCTGCAAACAGGTTAAAGACTGTTTTAAGTATTAAACTGCACGTATGTTAAGGGGAATGTAAGTTGAGTGGTTAATGTGCATAACAACCAGCCACTGTGCACATTTCCTGGTCAGTATAAATAACCTCCAACAGGCCTTGGGGAATGCGCATATTTTGAATGTGTATAGAGCTGTAGACACCAAAAGCAGCACCTTGAACTTCGCTTGGTAGCTGATCATCAGCCAGTGCAATTCTTCCAGCAGTGGCGTAACATGGTGATGATATCCTGCCCCGGTGAGCATTAAAGTCACTATATTTTGCAGTACCTACAGCTTCTGGACAAAACTCCAAGGCAGCCCCACACAGATCACATTCCAGTAATCCAGGGTGTGGACAACAGTGGCCAGACCATTATTATATATAAGATTATAATGTAATATGATGGTGTTAGCCCCTGTTTTTTTCCTGCCTAGAAGTCTAGGCTCCAGCTTAACCTGGTTACTTCATGGAAGCAGGGTTGTTTGTGTGTGTTCAAAAGCATTATGAAGTAGAATAAATGTATCCTTAAAGAGATTCCCTTCACAGAGATTTCTCAGCCTTCCTTATCTCCTGTAATCTGTTCTGCCGCTGTCTTTATGTTGTTCTTATCTTCAGAATATTGCCAATAAGCTGAAAGCCACTCTGAGAGATTTTTTTGAGAGCTACATTAGGGGACAGGAATTGGAGCTTGGAGCTTCTGTGCTTTCACATTTCTGAAATATAATACAAACAAACCAATAAAAAGACACCTGGCTATTTCAGCATCACGTGCTAGCTCTGCAGTTTGATGGATACCTGCACTCCAGTATTAAATCTCAACATAACTGTGTAATAATAACCAGTTTATCACTTAGACCTTTGTGTATTCCATTCACTACCCTGTCCTAGTCTGGTTTTTCTTTGACATATAATAGCAACTGAATAAAACTATGAAACATGTACAGCAAAACTAGTTTCTTTCTGTATGTAATGTCCACTTCATGAATCTCTGGTAATCTTCTCTACGGTGCCCCTGTGAAACATAACAACTTGGTTCTTGGTTTCGCTTTTTAAAAAAATGGGGATGAGGACTGGGGATGAAAAGAGAACATATTACATTGGTGTACAAAAAATAATAACACTTCAGAATTAAAAAGAATATAATGCTTTGATTTTAGGGAACTAGGCATCATGGGATAAAATTTTAAAACAATAAACATCAGAATAAGCAGAAGCACAAAAAAACAAAACAGCAACTGCAGAGCAAATGAAACAGTTTTAAAGCAGAGGGTTGTTTCCTGACCTTTGGTTTCATTTGCACATTACGTTTTTCAAAGGATCTTGCCCATTTCCCCGCTTGTATATGAGATATTAGGGATGTGGGTAGTGCTGTGGTCTAAACCACTGAGGCTCTTGGGCTTGCCGATTGGAAGGTCAGTGGTTTGAATCCCCGCGACGGGGTGAGCTCCCTTTGCTCTGTCCCAGCTCCTGCCAACCTAGCAGTTCGAAAGCATACCAGTGCAAGTAGATGAATAGATACCGCTGCGGCAGGAAGGTAAATTGTGTTTCCTTGTGCTCTCGTTTATGTCATGGTGTTCTGTTGCACCAGAAGCGGTTTAGTCCTGCTGGCCACATGACCTGGAAAGCTGTCTGTGGAGAAACGCTGGTTCCCTCAGCCTGAAAGCGAGACGAGTGCTGCAACCCATAGTTGCCTTTGACTGTGGTTTAGGGTTTATAGTAAATAAATTTATGGCATCACTGGAAATATGTTGTTGTTGTTTTGCTTAGTGGATACAATAACAGTTGGCTTAATTAGCAAACGTTTCCCAACAAAATTCACAATCAGCCTACTATACACAAGAAGAGTCTGGATTTGATATCCCACTTTATCACTACCCGAAGGAGTCTGAAAGCGACTAACATTCTCCTTTCCCTTCCTCCCCCTCTGTGAGGTGAGTGGGGCTGAGAGACTTCAAAGAAGTGTGACTAGCCCAAGGTCACCCAGCAGCTGCATGTGGAGGAGTGGAGATGCGAACCCGGTTCACCAGATGACGAGTCTACCGCTCTTAACCACTACACCACACTGGCTCTCAAAAGCATCTAACCGTTGCCTATGGCCTGGGTTGCTAATGTGGTGCCCTCCAGATTTTTTTGAACTACAACCCCCATCATTCTTTATCACTGGCATTTCTGTCTGGGCTTCATGGGAATTGTATTCCAACATACCTGGAGGACACCATGTTGACTAGCCCTACCTCCTTGCTCCCCCTTCAAAACACTGACAGGCTTTCCATTTCTCTACAGACCAGGTTATGGTGCCTCTTTCTCTGTTCTCTGAAAACAGCATAACAACATCGTGTGCTACGAGTCACTACTTTTATTGTCATGGAACTACAGTAACTGTTAGGAAATCTGTCGCTTTAGTAGGGACACTTATCAACAACTGTGAATATGTGTTTTTCACGCCTGCAAACTGAAGTCACCAAATTTGCAGAACCCCTTGTTTTCTCAGGTACATTTCTCATCCCGAACCCACTCACTGCATTCATGCGTCCTTCAAAAATGAATTATTCTTTGCGCAGTAACATTAGTTATTTCTGGCCTCCAACAAGGTCTGCTGGTGGCTGTGGGAAAAGAGCGTAGATAAGCAAGTTTCTCTCTGCAGAGAGACTCTGACATATGTAGATATAACAACTACAATCTTTTTTTTTTAAGCCATTACTTACTATAAATGATGTGTGATAGTGTTGCAGATAACCTATCTCAGGGTCATGTCATACATTATGATTTTAACAGGTACACCTGGCTGAGCAGAGAAAAATGGAGAAAGCATGAGACTGCTGCATCGACTCTGCTGAAAGAGCAGCTCCAATGAGCTCTTCCTTTCCACCAACTGTTTCCTGGTAGAAGCTATTCCACCTAGATGATGAGCAGAGGGAAAGATGGAGCACTGGGGGTTCATTCAGGCTTGGGAAATATTTTCCTATAATTATAGGAATACCGTCTCATTTTCTACTGTTCCTTTCGCACTGCAATACCTGCTGCATATATTTCATCACTTTGATTTGCTTCCCTCCCCCCTTGACCGTGCGTATTTGGGTGTATGTGGAGATAAAGGAAGAGTGAGTGTCAGCATCTGTTTTGGCTGAGAGCTGTGAAATGCAGAACAGAATCTGGCATTGACCATGAAATGAGTTCACATGGAGCGGAGGGCTTCAGGGGGTCAGTATAATTGGTCATCAAAATCCAGTGACATATTTGCTGGCATTAGCCACTCACAGCACGCATCAGAGCGAACCGGGCTTGTCAGTCGCGGAAGGACAAATGACCAAGAACTACCTTGTGGGCTTGAAATGTTAAAGCAAATTAGATGTGATGGAGAAGCAGGCCGTGCTCTTGACACCCTGAACTGATGGAGACTAATTATTTAAAGCACAGAATACAGCACAAGGCAAGGCATAGTGTAACAAAAGCAGTTCCAAAATTGGGAGTCCTTACAGGTTCTCCACAGACAGGTTTGTGAAGCTGGTGGAGGGAGAGCTTTGCTTTCTTCTTCCCTTACGTATGAAAAGAAGGGAGACCAGGTTTCATCAAAGGTATTTTCCTTTATAGCCCTATTTGCAACTCCTCTAAGCCCAGTTAGTCATTCTGAACTAGCTATATAACAAATATTATTGAACTACATTTCAACAGGTAGCTCCACCTGAGATTTCCAGTGATATGATATCACTAGATGCGCGGCTATTAATAGAAAAAGAATTTTTATTGAATTTGTATGTAGCCATTTTACTGTATTTTTAATTTAAAAAATAAACAAGACTAATTATTTTAAGGGTTCTGTTTATTATTATTATTTTATTATGGCTTCCCAGTTTTTAGAAGTTATGTCAGTGGTTTGTTTTCCGTAAACACCAAACTAATTATTATTATTATTATTGATGTAGTCACAAGGTTGTGCTGTTAATTGTACATGCGCAAGCAGGGGTCAATCTACATCAGTGTTTCCCAAACTTGGGTCTCCAACAGTTTTTGGACTACAACTCCCATCATCCCTAGCTAGCAGGACCAGTGGTCAGGGATGATGGGAACTGTAGTCCGAAAACAGCTGAAGACCCAAGTTTGGGAAACACTGAACTACAGAAATGAACAACGTGGAACCAGTAGGAAAGGTAAGATCTGCAAAATGGATGTTGCTAAATAAGCAATTCATTCCTGTCTGGAAGCAAAAAAGTGAGTGTAAAATAGTGAAAATGCGACTAATGAATATAAATAACCAAATAAATACAATTAAAACTAGAGAGAAAGCCGTTGCCTGACACACAATCAACAAAGGGGCATACCCCCCGCCCAACATAGATGGATGGGTCTGGCGTAGAATGCATCTAATTAATCAATATAATTAGGCCTTTCATATGACTACTTCTTTTAAAACCTCATAAGCCAGAAGAGACATGCTCATTGTTAATCTTAATTATTGTTAGTACATTAGAGAATAATTGAAAACTTCTTTGACCCTGCTATTCTCGTTTTCTCAAATATTTATCTTCATAAATGCCAACGGGGTCTTTTGCTAAGGCTAGAAAATCCTATTAAAATGCTGTGCATGGGTTTGGTGACTTGATGCTACAGTCATACCTCATGTTACATCCGCTTCAGGTTGCGTGTTTTCATCTTACGTCCTGCGGCAACCTGGAAGTACCGGAATGGGTTACTTCCGGGTTTTGCCGCTCGCGCATGCGCAGAAGTGCCAAATCGCACCGCATGCCTGCACAGACAAGGCGCTTCGAGTTGCGGGCTTTTCACGTTACGGACAGGACTCCAGAACGGATCCTGCCCGTAACACGAGGAACCACTGTACTTCCAACCTAGCTCCACTCAAATCTATTCACAAGCAACTAGGTAAATCTCAACAACAAATGTCTGAAGTGAAAGAATGCAGTATATGATTGTGGAAGCCATAGAAGATGACACTCATCTGCTTAATAATTTTTTTCCAAATGTGTTGGGGAGGTAGGAATCATGTAGTATTGTAGAAGGGGGGGAAGCATATGCTCCTTATCTGTTTTATAACTGCAATGCGGGGTATGTGTATGTGGGCAAGTCACAAGCTGTAATATTGTTCTAAGGTAAAGGTAAAAGGTAAAGGACCCCTGGACAGTTAAGTCCAGTCAAAGGTGACTATGGGGTTGCAGCGCTCATGTCGCTTTCAGGCCAAGGACATTTGTCCACAAACAGCTTTCCGGGTCATGTGGCCAGCATGACTCAACCACTTCTGGCACAACAGGACACCTTGAGAGAAACCAGAGCACATGGAAACACCGTTTACCTTCCCGCCACTGTGGTACCTATTTATCTACTTGCACTGGCATGCTTTCGAACTGCTAGGTTGGCAGGAGCTGGGACCGAGCAACGGGAGCTCACTCCGTCATGGGGATTCAAACTGTTGACCTTTCGATCAGCAAGCCCAAGAGGCTCAGTTGTTTAGACCACAGTGCCACTCATGCCCCTTTACCAATATTGTTCTAAGACACGGGGAACATGTGCCATGTAGTCTAGTCCAAAGTCCTTTCTTCCTAGAACAGCCATTGGTCAGGCAGCAGAAGGAGACAGGCACTGGGGTGGGCAAAACTGTAAACTTCAATTTATCTCATTTTCCCACTCCTAACGTCAGTTCTCCACATTCATTTGTGAATTTTTGTTGGAAAATGGTTCTCGTGAAAATTCATCAGCATTTTAGTGCAATTTTCTCCTAATGTACACATTTTTGTATCCCCCCCCCAAAAAATATATGTAATTTTGCAAGGCCATTTCCTTTTATCCAATGCTTTGTATGTTATTTTCACAAATATATGCCTCTATATGCAGACTTTATACCCTAATACGTGCATTTTGGTACACCCTACTTGGCCGGAGAATTGCACTGCAAAATTCAGAGAAATGCAAATTTTTGGCTGTGTCTCAGTTTTCTTATTGTTTCATGAAGTGTGAATTGGGTAAGCTCACCTTTATATGAGGACAGAATCAGATTCCTTCCCCGTAGCTACAAAGCACTTGCCACCCATATGACTGTTACTTGACTTCTTAGTTCTATGGATCTTGTTTTCCAGAAAGGCAAGCCCAGCTATGATGTATCCCCTTACCTGGAACCATTAAAAAGATTAGAAAGTAATTTTGACCATTTGGGGGGCTGCTAGGGACAAGTATGCAGATATTACAAAATACAAACCAACCCATAATTCCATTGTTTAAGAGTTGCTTGAACTTCAGTGCATTTGTTTTGAATTAAATGCCACTGATACTTTCCTGCAGTAGCATTTTCGTATGCCACATTGCCCTGTGGACGGTCAATGACCTGAAACTAATAAGGTAACTCACGAAAGCTGACTTTCAGTTACTTTGAACAGTAAACATATTTTAGGTTGTTGGCACAACAGCCAGGCAGTGATCCTAGACATGATTGATCTTTAGTGCAGAAGAGCCATCATTTTAATTTTTAAACTGATATTGTTAAAATCTTGGTGTGTGTGTGTATGTATGTGTGTGTGTAATATAATATAATATGACCGTTTTTTTTACACTGGTGTCTCACTTTCCAGATGTTAAATGCATTTCTAAACGTGTTCATCAAAATATCCATGAATTATAAATAATTATTATAATTTTGCAGCTCATAACTCCCAGTTGTCTGGTAGTTTTGGAATCACTAATTCATTAATACTAGAACACATATGCCACAAATTTCAGTAACATAATACGTAGCCTAGCAATTCTGTGTTTAAAAATTCATTAAATGCATTTTTAGATTGGAGCAAAATTGGTTTAGCATCCAGCAACAGGGGCTTAATCTGAAAAGAAAGCTTTTCATTTTCTGGGTTCTGCATCGGCAGCGATTGTGAATAACTAATAACATCAAGCAGATAGAGCCAAATGTTGGTCTTGGCTAAATTTGGCCCTTGAATATAGTGATGGGATGATACTAATTATGTTGCAGGGCAAACACAATAGAATAGCTGCTGCCAATTTAATGTTGAAACACATGCGAAAATACAAATGTAATCATAATTTAATAAATAGAGAAATGCCCATGAGGAAGATAGATGGAGGGAACTTTCCCAGATCCCTAGTCCATCATCTAAACCATAATGAGGATGGAATAGGTCCAAGGCTAGAACTGTCCTAGCTTGCCCTACAGCTGTGGCCTGGATAATGAACAACAAAGGAAGGAGGGGACAGTTCCCATTCTTATGTTCGACAGACTGTTATGAGATAGGGAGCTGCCTTACAATGATGTCAGGCAATTTGCCTATTAGTCTCAGCATTTTTACTGGTAGGCAGTGCTTCTCCAGGGTTTCAGAAAGGAGTCCTTCCACACCCGACCTGGAGATTGCAAAGACTGAACCTGAAACTTCCGGCATGTAGAATATTCACTCTACAACCGAGCTTCTCCTTAATAAATTGTGTGTGGTCTGTATTTCAAGGATAATACCATTCTGCTAAGTGCATGTACACACACACACACACACACACACACACACACACACACACACACACTGGATCGCATCAAAATACAGCATACTGAGAGAAGACCCTTGAAATCAAAGACCTTATGCTTGCCATGGCTAACCTCTCAAATCCCCTGTCTCTCTTCACACCTCAGGGCAGGGGGGACGGCAGTTCTCTTGCATTGCCAATGACCCTCAGTAGCTCTGTATTGTTTCTTAATGACCCAAGCTTGGCCAGGTCTTTTGCAGAGGCTAGCCCAGAAATTCCCCAGCAGCTTCCATTTCCCCTTCATATCCCTAATAATCAAAATCCTACCATTTATTAATTTATAGGGTTTGGGATCGTCTCTGCCCCCCTCAAAAAAAAACCACTTACAACAATGCTATAAGGGGATCTGCTGGTGATGACAAACCAGTCTTGGGATCATAGTAGTGAAAATTCCCTGCTAGAGACTGCTGACATTCAATGAAACAGAGAGGGAAACTCCCGCAGAACGACACAGCCAATCAATCAGGTTTATTGCAGCTTTAAGTTCATATGCACATACAAAATAGACACAGCCAGTAGTGGGTAGACACAACCAGTAATATATACATATAAAACATATACTGTATATTCCTGCGTATAAGACTACTTTTTAACCCAGGAAAATCTTCTCAAAAGTCGGGGGTTGTCTTATACGCTGGGTTGTATTTCTTATACGGCGAGTATATCCCAAACTCTATATTTTAACTGGAAAAGTTGGGGGTCATCTTATACGCCCAGTCGTCTTATACGCCGGAATATACGGTACATAAAAACATATACACACAGCCATTCTGGCCACATACTATCTCAGTGAGGACCACACCACTCTGGTTACTGAACAACATTTCAGTCATCCCCTCTTTGTTTAGTTGACATTAATACTGACATAATTAACCCTTAACTTACAAACTGAATGATCCCCCTGTTGCACTTTCAGCAGGTTGTTCACAACATTACAATAAAATATCACAAGTTCAGCGTGCCATTAAAACACAGCATATCAAATAAAACAAAGGAATGCAGAAAGTCGTAATGCACAATAAAACAGTTACCCTGAAAAAAATGCACCAGCAGCCAAGACATCAGTTCTATAAATCAACCACCCCCTAAGCAAAAAAGAAGAAAGTCCTATTTCGTTCAGTGGGGTTTACTCCCAGAAAGGCTGCCTGGGATTTCAGCCTAGGAATATTTTTTGTACACTGAAGAAAGGGAAGGGATAACTTGACAGATTAATAGGTGAGCCTCACTTTGTAAGTAATCGGGGAACTCATTACTTGCAGTGTATTTTTCCTATCTGATGTGTGCATTATGTAACTAGCATTTCTGTGAATAAATCTACATGCTAAAACTGATTCACATTGTGAAAGAAAGTTCATATTTATTTGGTGTACATCAACATATTTAACATTTATTTAACGGCTTAATATTAATTCACAGAAGGCAAAGAAGTCATAATGTATTAACATATGGAAATGCTTAACTTTTTTCTGAGATGAAGTAAGGACAGCTTGTGATTTAAGAATGTTCAATTCGCAAGATGAACTCAAATTATCTGCAACAAAAATGCTTAGGTTCTTACCTTAAATCAAATTAATGCAAGCAGAAAAGAGTGCTATTATTTTAATATATCTTTTGCACTCGAAGAAAGTGTGCATATTGAGCGAGGAAAAGTTTTTAAGTTCAGCAATACTGGTATGATTGAATTTCATTGTTAATGGAATTTTCTTCTAGTAAATTAAACAGAAATTGCTGAATTAAAATGACTTTTTGTCCTTTATTTTCATATTTCTTTCTTGCTTGGCATACATCATACATTGGGAAAGCTAAAAATAAAAATGTTTCTAATCAGTTGCTGGGCGTTCTTGCCATTTCCTTATTGAACAAAGATATGAGCAACTGGGGCAGAATCCATAAGTACTTAATATGATTTCCAAGACTTTTCTCTCTCCTCAACCCCATTTTGGGCATAGAAATATCCTTCTTCACTTCCCTTTCTTCCTTAGTATCATATTTTCATGCATATAAATGTTGAGTCATCACAGCATCTCCTGACAGGTGGTAGTTGTATAATAAATTGGCACTCCTTGCAACTGCCTTCATAAAATAAGTTAGAAGTAAAAACTGAAAACGCAAGGTCACAAAAGAGATGTGTTTCAGCTGTCTTTTAAAAACACAACAGTCAAAAACAGACAAAAAGTAATCCTGTTTCTCAGTCCACAAATGTGGCTAGGTAAATCGTGTCCTTCCTAAAAGAGGGCACGTGTTGCCACCGCAGACCTGGAGACTGACCTCCTGGTTGTGGGTGGGTCTATTGGTTAGCCACAACACCCGGCTGGTAGGTCCCTCATTGCTGGGTTGAATCTGGCAAATGGGGTGCAGTCTAAATGATCGAGGGACCTATTTATACCTATGCACGTGACCCAGAGCTTCCTCTTTCGGCTCGTACATCAGAACACCCGCCCACCTCTCCCTATTTTTAGGGCTGTTGTGCTTGACCTTGCTATGCCGTCATGTGTCGTCTGCCATTGGGGCGGGGGCACGGCAGGAATTTTCCCCACTTGGCTGATTGGCTTTTGCCATTTGGGTTTCGCTTGCCACGTAGCAAATCGTCACAACTTGTAAGGTTACGGATAGGCACTGGTTCAGGTGATAGGGATGGGAGAATGGTCTCGCCATCCCTATGTGAAGGGTATTCCATTAAAGGAACCCAGAGACTCAACTTGGTTTGGTCAACCCTTGCGAGGGGGTTATGCCCGTGCCTGAGTCCAGGGGAGCATCTGGGGGGTAAACAGAGTCTGTTCCTGGGCTTTCCACCTACCTCAGGTGTTCACCCTTGGCTGACCTATGATAGAGCTCTGGGACAGCGCTACCTGCAATGGTGTAGGGAGCTAGTCGAACCAGAGCCTATGCAACCACTCACTTTTCTGTAATCAATAAAGTTGTGGCCTAAATTCTGCCAAAAACCAAAACTAAAATTTGAGTCAAATGTGTGTTTATTTTTCGAACTGGACTATTTTCCTGGCTTTAAGGACAATGAATATGGATATGGTTACTGGCATGAGTGATTAATAAGGATTATTAATTTAAAATGAATAGTAAGAGGAAGATAATATGGCTAAATACTCAGAGACCAAAGGGAGGAAGGGGGGAATAAAAGTAAAAATTTGACCTTTGAAAATAAGTTAAATCTAGAGTGGACAGATAGGAAGAACATAGGGAAAGAGCAGAAGTACCTGGATGCTTAGGTTTGAATTTAAGATTAATAAGTAAATTTACCTATGTACTTGACGATGTTTTAAAAGTAGGTGTATGAATCTGTTAAAGAGGATTTATTATGAATTCAACAGTGGGGGATTTGAGGAGGTCAATTGAAATATGAAATTGAGAAAATTAGAAATGCCTGGCCTACAAAATTGGGCCAGGCCTAAGCAATGTTGTTGAAAAATATCAGCAAGGTTAAATGTACAATGAATACCGTGTTTTCCCTATTTTAAGACACCGTCTTATATTTTTTTTCCCTCAAGAAGACGCACTATGGCTTATTTTGAGGGGATGTCTTATTTTTATTACGTAAGCCCAGCCCAGCCTTTTCCTTGGCGCCCTCCAGAACTGCGCCTATCACTATGGCTTATTTTCGGGGTACGGCTTATATTTCGCAAATGCAAAAAAAGCCTGCTATGGCTTATTTTATGACTATGTCTTAAAATAGGGGAAACAGGGTATGTATACCCCTGTGAGGGGGGGGGATGGATCTTGGCTTCCCACAGTGAGAGGGGGGAAGTATGAAAATTCAACCGTTATGTTATGTGCTTATAAAATTGTAAAAACCAATAAAAATTACTTGGAAAAAACAAACAAAACAAAAAACAAATGTGTGTTTATTTGGGGGGGGGTCTCTGGGTCTGAACACGCAACAGCAATATCTACTCTAGGGTTAAGGAAAAACATACTCCTGATCCCTAAACACTATCTAAAGCACAGATAATCAGTGTGTTGCACATGAGGGCAATGGAACCCTTGACGTCTTCCCTGACACCCACAAAGTCCCTGAGTGCCTTCACCCATGTGGTGACAGTGGTCCAAAGTGCTGAAGGAGGATGTTGGCAGCATGGAGCTCTTTCACACGTCCTCTTTCAGCTCTGTGCCCTTTTCAAGGCTCGGGTTAATTCTGTTGGATCTGACTTCTATCCAGGTACTAAAACTGTGCCTTTCTGACTCTTAGGAGGCCTGTGTCATTGAAATTCTACTCAATATTGATCCAGAGTAGATTCCAATGTCTAGTTAGCAGAGTAACAACTGCTGGCCATTGCTGATGGGAGTTCTAGTACAACAACATCTAGAGAGCACCACCAAATTTTCTGCTTAGAAAATTTGTTTAGGCTCCGAAAGAAGGGCACAGTAGCTGCTTTCAGACACCCTCAAATGGACTTGTAGAAAAAGAACTGAGCTTCACCTAACATTTGCTATTTTAACGTCTCAGTGTGATATCTCAAACAGCACAGGCATGGTGCCAAGTTGCTGCAGTGTGTGGGAAGAGAATCAGACCAACAGATTGGCGCAGTTATCAATATAACCGATAGGAAAAGCTGAGCAAATTCCAATGTCCTGCTGTAATATTCTTGCACAAAGAAGGTCAGCACTGTGGCTTAATCAATAAATGGCACTTAAATCAAACTGTGGCACTTCAAAACTCAGTTGCATCCATTTAAGTTAATTCTGTGTGCTCATCCGGTCAAAGTCAGGGCACACCCATATGGCTGTACAGTGCACATACGTAGACTGGATATTTGAGATTGGTTTCCTTCCCTGGAAAGTTCCCACATAAGTCAAGCTTCAAGGAAAGAAAGAAAGAAAGAAAGAAAGAAAGAAAGAAACTAGCTGTCTGCATGGCTAGCTCCGTTTAGTGAGCATGAACTTGTCCTGAGGGAACAGACTCCTGTGTTATTTTGTCAAAGAACCTGTATAATTCATCCAATACTGAGCAACAAACATCAACTCTTCTTGGTTGGTTCAGTTCATAATGGTCCTTTCTTCAAGGTCAGAAGCTGTCATAAGCTGTATGCACACAATAGCCTTTTCAACACATTCAACTGACGGCTATAGTTCAGGGACATACCTGTGGGTGGAGTTTCCCTCCCTCTTTTATGTGTTTAACAAAAGAGGCAGAATGAATAAAAATGAATTGCTGGAAGGTACTTGATCCATGTTAGCTGAAAGACTGGTATACTTAGAATCATAGAGTCATAGGACTCAGCGAGACTGGTAAAGAAAAAGCCATTTATATGCATTGCATATGCGATATAACATTGTGCCACCAGATGGCGATGTGGGGTCCCGTTTTTCTCTACCTCTTTTCCCTGTTTAAATTTACAACGCTTTAAACTGAAACGCTTCTTTGATGTGTCTAGATCCAGCCATAGCGTCATAGAATTGTAGATTTGGAAGGGACTCCAAGGATCATCTAATCCAGTGATGGGCAACCTTTTGAGCTTGGTGTGTCAAAATTCGCCAAAAAACCAAGCATAACTCAGGTGGTGTGTCACTTCGAGAGAAAAACCATAATTCCGCGATATTTATAGTTTAAATAACAAAAATGTATAATTGTAATATATAACTGTATTAACAAGGATGCACAACAGTAATAGTGGTGAAATGGAGTCTACACTATGCTGTAGGATGGCGTTCCTTATGTAAATTAAGATGGCTGTCACTATTTCTAATGGCGGGAAATGGCACTTATAGCACAGGCCCTCGCCTCTCCCAGCCTCCCCCTCACTTATCTCAGTAATGATGGTCAATTAGAAATCAACGACACCCCAGAACAGTAGATTGGATGATGGTTGCTGTGGTTATGTGGTTGCTGGTAATGGCGATCACAAGGCCCCCAGAGATGCGTCCTCTGCGGCATTCTGCTGCTCCCTGCTCCGCCGGCCGGAAGTGAGGTCAAAGATCCCCTAATGGCCTAACCGGAAGTCCCAGAACTAGACACTCTGTGCCGGAGCTCTGTTGTTTTGGCCTACAGACCTCCGGCACAGAGTGTCTACACTACAGCAAATGTTTCATCCTCGGCTACTGCACCTGGCCGTGCAGTAGCCGAGGATGAAACGTCCTTCTCGGCATGCGGCCCCATAGTTCTCTGTATGTGTGTCATCAAAAATGGTTATGCGTGTCAGTGCTGACACACGTGTCATAGGTTCGCCATCACTGATCTAGTTCAACCCCCTTCAATGCAGGAATCTCAACTAAAGCATCCATGACAAATGGCCATCCAACCTCTGCTTAAAAACCTCCAAGGGGAGTCCACCATCTTCTGAAGAAGTCTGTTCCACTGTCGAACGTAGTTCTTCCTGATGTTTAGTCAGTATCTACTTTCTTGTAACTTGAACCTACGTTGTTTTATGTACAGGTGAAACCTTACTTCATTTAAACATCACATAGGATCTAAATAGTTTTCTGGGGGAGTCTGAATCTTTATGATGACCACCCCTTATCTGGCGGAAATCCACTATGTGGAATACCGTAGGCTTCTTACAGCCGCTAGGTTAAACATTCTGGAATTGGCGGTTTTGTGGGGAAGGTTCAGGGGAGTCCCATACGCCCAGAGACTTTGCCCCTGTGCTCTGGGAGTGGTTGAGTCAACTGAACATATTCTTTTGATCTGTCCATTCTATGGGGGTCTTAGACAAAAACTTATAGCTCCACTCCTATGCCAACATAGCCCAGTAGACAGAGAAAGACTGGTTTTGTATTTGCTGAACAAGTTCACTGGAACAACAACCTTCTCGGTGGCCAAATTTCTTTTTTTGGCCTTTAAGCATCATAAGGCTAAAATTGACTGTATTGACACGGGTCTAAATGTATAATATACTTTCGCTGTTTCTAAGTGTCACGCTTTTCCAGATGTTTAGACGTTTTAACTTTTGTATGGATAATATGTGCATTCTGACTGATGGTTGAATAAATTTTATTGATTGATTGATGATGACTGTAAGAAAAGACTGTACATAACATACCATACAAACGCTTAGCAGTAGCAATGACTTTTCCCCATATATTTTTGTGTGCATTGTGGTTTGTTTGTTTTTGAAAGAGTGATGAGTGAGAACAGATTTCGAGATACTTTTAATTTAGGCATTCTGGTATTGTGACTGGTTACATTCCAGCCCAATGGGCCTAAATATTAAGATCCACACAGCTTGAATTTGATGTGCTGCTTCAGTTGCTGAGCAACTAGTTTCGTGAGTGTGGCAATCCTGCTGTCCATCTAATATGGAAGACTGGAGAGCACTATTATCTTGAGAGTGAGTGACAAATATAGGAAGGAATACAGGCATACATATAATAGTATATGGGGTGCCTTCCTAGAATACCTTGATTACAGCAATATTGCCACCAAACATCAACTGCTGAGACTTGATGCTCTGACTTGATGCTCACACACAAAAACATATTATTATTCATTCCATCCTGTCCATTTCATGTTTTCCTTTTATCTTCACTGTCTTAGGATTTGCATCTGCTCCCATTTGCTCTGCATCTACTGCCCTCCCATTGCTGGTTTGGAACATGATGTTAGCTTAAATCCACCCCTATTCTGTACCTACTCTGTTGTTTTTCTAGGAAATACAGTGGTACCTTGGTTGTTGAACTTAATCCATTCCGGGAGTCCGTTCAACTCCTGGAACCATTCAAAAGCCAAGGCACGGCTTCCGATTGGCTGCAGTAGCTTCCTGCACTCAATCGGAAGCCACAGAAGCTGTGATGGACATTCAGCTTCCGGAACACTCATTTCCGGGTTTATGGCGTTCGGGAGCCAATTTGTTCAGGAGCAAAGCCATTTGACAACCAAGGTACAGTACCACTGTACTGCATTTTGGTGAGCTTTCCCCTAAACTAGGTACACTCCAAATTGAGAAAAAGAACAGCCTAGCTGTGTTTTACGCTGGTAATGTGTGCATAGCCTTATTCCTAATCTTCATACATATATGTTTGATTGCAAACAGAGCAGAAGGTTTCCAGTAATTCTCCAGAGTGCCAAGATTGTAAATTTATTTATTTAGTACTTTTCTTCCCAATAGCTTTGTGCCATTCAAAGAGATGATGATGTATCTATTTTTTGAATCATTTGCATAGGCAGTGCTTTAGGTTCAATTAGGCTTTTCCTAAGCCTACCTAGGGGTGGGTTAGAGGCTATCAGAAAGGTCAATATACCTGTAGAAAAGCCTCTTCAGTGGAAATGTATGAAGAGAAACTCTGCTTCCTAGGATCCACTTGTTTTTGCCCATGGATGCAAAGGAGCAGCTGTAGTAGCTTAAGGCAGCAGAGATGCGTCTAAAAATAACACAAGCATCCTTGCTGTGTTCTTGTCAATGTCTTCATAAAGCACATCCCCCACCCCCCAACACTTTATATAAACTCAAAGAAGCAGGCAGGGAGAAGAGAGAAGGTTGTTGATCATTTCTTCACTTTTCCCAAACTGCTTATAAAATTGTTCAGAATGTCCTGTTTAATCACCGTAATCAGTGTAATATACATGCCAGCTTTATAGGGGAACATACACAGATGTTTCATAGTAGGGCATTACCACCATTGTGCCAAGTGGTTTAACCGGGTTCTTCCTGTTCACCGTGGCATCTTTTACTTGTGGCAACAGACAAATGACCTGCCATCAATTTGATCTGCAAGGGAAAAGATTTCTAGATAAAGCATATGATTATGCAACAATGCCTCCAAACCCACTTCTTTACCAAGGTATAACCTGCTTAGGAGACATACAATGTTTGCTTTTATTTTGATAGAAAATAAAAAAAATTCCTTCCAGTAGCACCTCAGAGCCAACTAAGTTTGTGCTTGGTATGAGCTTTCGTGTGCATGCATACTTCTTCAGAATTTTATTTTGATGTAATGGAAAGTGAATGCAACTCAACCTGGTACTGTTATTTAATTTCCTCTTCACCCCCACCCTCTTCCCCCATTTATGCACTATTCTTTTGGATTGCTAGCTGTTGGATTGTAAGTGGGACCTCCCTGTTTTATTCTTTGTATAGCTGTCAGGATGTTGCCAGCGGCTCCTGGCTGGTTGCCCAGGAAAGTATAAAGACGAAGAAAAGTTTCTTACCGTCCTTTTTTATTTCAAACTTTATGGAGAGAGGCTATAGAACCCAGCTTCTTGGATAATGGCGATGTCCTGAGTGAATCTCTACCCCTCTTCTCTCCCACTTCATCACCTCCTCTACGGGTGCCGCTAAGTGTCCTCTGCCTTTGAGTTCTTTGCTCTCCTACTTTTAAGGCTTGCTGGTTTCTGGGAGATGGTGAGTCTGGGAAGCTTTCTAATGACAACATGTCAGCCAGCTGCTGCTCCGGCTTTCCCATTATTTCCCAACTTTTCCCCTCATCTGCCTCTGAGCTGTGACCTCCCTCATACCCCTGCTGTAAATCGATACTGTCTTCCTCTTCCTCCTTCCTGGAAGGGTCAGGATGGGGAGATGATCTCCACCACTCTTCCTCCTCTGCCCAGCCCCTGACATCAACCCCCTCTCCAATTTCCTTTTCCTCTGCCTAGTCCCTGACATCAGCTCATATTAATTTTAAGCACCATTGTATCATAAGCCCATTACTTCTGTGAAATGCTTGCCCTTCATTGCATCATGTAAGTGTAGTAAGAAATGCCACAAACCCACAACTTGATCATCATCACCATATTATTATTATTATTATTATTATTATTATTATTATTATTATTATTAACCCTGCCCATCTGACTGGATTTCCCCATTAATTCTGGCTTTGGGATACTATTTTTAGGGATGGATAAAGCTCCCATCTGACACCACAGAGAGCTGCTGTCAGCCAAAGGGTACAATACTGAGCCAGATGGACCAACAATCCAACTCAGTATAAGAATTCCTAATTCACAGTTGTGTATAGCTCCTAGCTCACTCTGCTCATTCACACAGATGCCCGTAACTTTTCAGAGACAGTAGCGGACTGGCCTGTGTAACCCATATTCTATCAGTTCCAATTAGGCTACAGTGACTTCAGTGGGATTTATGTGCACAAAGATAAATCATCATGTTGCATCATTCATGCGATATCTTCCTGCTAATAGTCTGAATGTGTGGAACCACCTCATAATGAGACAGATTGCCATAATGAGGCAAACGACATTACCTTGGTTTGGGAGGAGAGCAGAGATTACATTATGGGCAGAGTCAGATCCTGACACAGCCACAAACCCTGAGCATAGCTGTCAACCCTCCCTTTTTTTGCGGGAAACTCCCTTATTCCAATACCGTTTCCCACTGCTATCCCAGATTGTTGATATCCCTTAAATTTCCCGGATTTCAAAGGAAGCAGCTCCTCTCCCTCCCTGCCGGCCAGGGAGGCTCCTCAGCTGCGTTGCTCGGCTGCCAATAAGGAGTCTGAGACTGACTGGGGGCGGAGCTTGCATGCCTTGTGCATCCAGACCCTCATGCCCAACCAGACAGACAGCCTGCCTGCCGTCTATGCGCTTGCTCTTTCACTCACCCATTCACGCGCAGCCTCTGGAGCGCAGGGTGGCGAGGCTACTTGGTGCCATTGCACCGCCCTCGCGGCATCCCTTATTTTCAAATCCGAAAGTTGACAGCTATGACCCTGAGGGAATTACCCAGGTAGTGGTGAGGATGATGTGAAGAAACTTTATGCCAACCTTCTTCAACATGATACCTTCCAGACATGCTGACTGCGGCAAATGGGTGCTGTAGTCTAAGGTATGTGGTCAGCATAGGTGGAAGGGGAGGAAGAGAGAGAGAGAGAGAGAGAGAGAGAGAGAGAGAGAGAGAGAGAGAGAGAGAAATCCCCTCTTCCCAACCTCCAGAAGAAGCTGGTTGGGCTTTGTATTCAGTAGTGCAGCTAGGTAATGTTTGATGTTACTCGGTGGTCTTATGGAGAGGTCTCTGCTGGTGGCTCCCCATAGCTCAGATGCATGATTCATAACAGCTAGAAAGCCATGCATTCAGTACAGTGAAATTGTTTCTCCCCGTGCTAGCATGCATCACTCTATGCTACTTCATTTGCCATTTTACCACCCATTCACTCAGTACAGAGAGGAGCTCTTCGCAATCTCTTTTTGTTTTAATGATCCTGAAAAATTAGCATCATCAGCAAACCTGGCCACCTCACTGCTCATTCCTAAATCTAGATCCTTCATGAACAAATTAAAAAGAATTTTCCAGTACCAGTCCTCGAAGGACTGAACTTTCTACATCTCTGCATTCATAGAAATATCTATTTTATTCCTACTCTTTGATTTCTGCAACATGACCGATTCATGATTCACAAGAGAATCACGGCAACCAGTGTCAGCCCAGGTGGGCATTAGCATGCCCATTATGACCCAGGTACAGATGCTAGCTCTGTTTACTGCTGACCCCAATATGAGCTGCTTTTTGGATGATCATTTGGATTCCCTGCAGGCCTTGGGGCTATGGTCTTTGGCCCCCTGCTCCAACCCTAGCTGCAACACTGTTTAGGGAAGCAAGAGGCTGACAGGCCCAGCAGGCTGGGCATTTATCCTTGCTCTGGGCAACGGACCAGGTGTCACTATTGGTCAGTTGGTCCCACGCCCAGGAGAACACCCTCTAAATTCCTGCCGCCATTGGCCAATTGGGCGGCAGGAGGATGATCCGGCCTGCAATAGGCTGGTTCCCAGAGGAGTCCTGGGGCCTGCCCACAAAGCTGCCCGAGAAGGGCAAACGGGCTTCTCCTACCAGCACACAATAGAACTGAAGCCTAGCTTGGTTTTTTTTGTAAACATGTGCTATTTGATGCATTTTAGGACTGTAAAAAAAGTAATTAGAACTGGTGCATTTCCATGCTGCCTGCCTTATTTAGGGATGTGCATATTCTAACAGATTTTTTTTTTTTTCATAAAAAAGAGGCAAACAATAGCAAGGTCCACAGCCTACCTATTACATTTTCATCTGTTCTGATCTAAAGCGTGAAATCAGTCAGAGTTCTGATTAATTTAAGCATGCTTGGAAGGTGATCCTGATTGGTTTTCAAAAATTAACCGCTCTGGGATTGTCAAGCGGAAGGCTATAAAGCTTTCACTTGGCAATCACTGTATATGATACTTTAATGTGTAAGCTTGGGGAGATAAGAGTAGCTGAGGTGCAGGATGTGTCTCCACCCGTTCAAGTTTTATTTCTCATTTTACTGCTGCAGATGCCTCACAATATCTAAACAACTGACAAGTTCTGTTATCAGCTAAGCTGAAATTAGAGCTGCAAGTATTTTTACCACAAGAAACCCACAGTTTGTTCTCAACTTGCAAAGTGCAAGTGCTTTCACAATCAGTCAGATAACTGTTTTGGGGAGGAGTTGGGGTTGATTGTCTGTGATAGTTTGCAGTCAACCATGTCGACCCTTTCCTCTCTATGACAATGGCGAAATTAACATTAAGAGAACATTAGCTTATCTTAAAGTGTCAGAAAAGAGCTTGGTATTTGTTATTATCTGTGCTCCTGAGGATGTTGCTTTTCCTCGGGAGATAACACATTTCCTTTTATTTATGGCTTCACATGGGGTGTTTTACAGTTGCTATGCATTGTTCAAGCTCAGGATACTACCACCCCCTTTTTATGACATTCGCTCTCATGTGAAGTTTCAGAAGTGGTGAGTCCAGTGGCATTTTCCATCACATGTTACCCAAGCTGTCTTGCAAACATGTGATGTTAGCTGCAAACATTCCAAAAAAGTTCCGGCTTTTGAAAAACAAAAGTCAAATGCACTTGATGAAACATGAAGTAGCTTAAAAGAAAATGCAAAGACATTTGGATTATTTAGATTAATGTTTTGAAGGGTAAAACTACCTTAGATGAGATTCACTGTACATCCAGAACATTCAAAAGCCAGTAATTACTCTTAAAGTATCTAGTATGGTTCAAAAATTGTCACACTTTTTTGCCTTCAGTGTAAGCTTGTTATGCAGAAGAGATATTTCTCTTTAGACTGTGTGGCACTATGGAACCAATCCAAAATGCTAGTTTGTCAGGATCTCAGTTACTGTAAGTGATCCCGCCTCTTTTGCTTTGTATCTAATTCTAATTTACTTGTAACGGAAATGGAGGGGGAACAACAGGACAAATGAATTCATAAGATAGGCTCAGACTTGGTGACTGGCTCAAGGTTGTCACCAGGGAGATTTGTGCTTGCATGGTGATTTGAACCTGGGGCTCATCTGTCCAAGTCTGGCTTTGCAACTGCTGCTCCACACTGACTCTCTACAGAGCCACAGGTTTCTCAGAAAGAGTGCTGTACAAAATTCCTCGGCACTAGAAATAACTAGATCACACATTGCTGAGTCATGAAGCAAAGATGTATAGGTCCTGTCTATAAGTGTATGAAAGATTTGTAACTCTATCCTGCAAGTTCCAAATCATCTTGTCACGACAAAGAACCCGAATAGCCATAACTATTACAGAAACACAAACATATATATATCCTAGTAAGGTAAAGGTACCCCTGACAGTTAGGTCCAGTCGCGGATGACTCTGGGGTTGCGGCGCTCATCTCGCTTTACTGGCCAAGGGAGCCGGCGTACAACTTCTGGGTCATGTGGCCAGAATGACTAAGCCGCTTTTGGCGAACCAGAGCAGCGTACAGAAACGCCGTTTACCTTCCCGCCGGAGCGGTACCTATTTATCTACTTTCACTTTGACGTGCTTTCGAACTGCTAGGTGGGCAGGAGCTGGGACTGAACAATGGGAGCTCACTCTGTTGCGGGGATTCAAACCGCCAACCTTCCGATCGGCAAGCCCTAGGCTCTGTGGTTTAGACCACAGCGCCACCCGTGTCCCTATATATCCTAGTAATGAACTCTAAATCTGAAAGCCAGTTTTAAAGCATGGATGCAGATGCTTATTTGGTATTAATCTGAACTGCAATGCAAAACAAAATGTGTTTTTGTATATGCCTTGCTTCAAACGTCTTGTCCTGTTTTGTTAAACAGCATAATAAAAACAGCACACACTGTGAAATGAATTCACTATCTTGGGCCCGATTGGTGTCTGATTGACAATGATATTACTTGGAGGTCATGTTGTGCTGACCCGGAATTTCAATGTCTGCTACCTACAATCCCAAGATGCGTGGCTTTAGGGTTTTCAGATGTCCTTCCTCCTGCTACAGCATTCTCTGACACCATAGGTTCAGAGTGTCAGTGGCTGCTTAATGTGTTTGAAAGGGGGACTGACGGATTCATTCAGCTTTGTTTCGAGCCACTTGGCAAGCAATGGTTTCTTTTTTCAGAAAAAAAAAATCCCAAACATATTTGAGTTGAACTTTCTTATGCATGACATTTTCACCTGGGATTTTAGATATGTTGATTGTTTTCATAAGGCAACAAGATGCTTTACCAAACAGTTTCCTGATGCTTATTCCTAGTAGCATAAGTAAAAGCAGATCATGGGCTTTATAATGCAAAGCATTGCTTTTAATAAATATTGCTAGTGACTGCTGTAATGTGTGTGCTTGTGCATGGATGGCTCTCAGAAATGAACTTTCACAGCTTGGATAACAATCTTCTTCTTCGGCGATCACTCGTAGCCGAGTAAGATTGTCTTCCATAAACACGGTTTTAACAATGAGTCCGTAAGTGACTGTGGAGGCCAATTCTGGATCCACATGTCCTTCCACAGTGGGGACATTGGTTTCCAGGCAGGAGTTGATCATGGTTGGATTTGCCAAGCGTGCCTTCCTCTTAGCACGTTTCTCCCTTGCGTCCTGAGTTCGAGTGTCTTCAAAGCCCATGACACCTTTGGTAAAGGCTGTTCTCCAATTGGAGCACTCGCAGGCAAGTGTTTCCCAATTGTTAGTGTTTATACTACATTTTTAAAGATTTGCCTTGAGACAGTCTTTAAACCTCTTTTGTTGACCACCAGCATTACGCTTTCCATTTTTAAGTTCGGAATAGAGTAGTTGCTTTGGAAGACGATAATCAGGCATCCGCACATGTCCAGTCCAACGAAGTTGATGTTGAAGAATCATTGCTTCAACACTGGTGATCTTTGCTTCTTCCAGTACACTGGTATTAGGTGGCCTGTCTTCCCAAGTGATGGATACCCTCCAACATTTCTCCAATGAAAATAGGGACATCCTAAGGAAAATAGGACATTCCGGGATCAAATCAGAAACAGGGAAGCCTTCTCTAATTTAGGTCTTCCCATTTGATGTGTAATTTTTTTCAGAGACACTGTTGATGGAATCTTTAGAGGAGTTGGATAACAATGGGTCATTATCAACTGAGTCAAAACCCTTCGAAAATTTTGAACGAACCTAGCCTAGTGCTAGCAGTCAGTTTCTCCCTTGTTTTTTTGAGATGCAGGGTCTTTCATGTGGGAGGCGTGTGCACTGTAGCAAAAATCTCATTTAAATCCTGGGTTGTTGTACAGAGCATTCAGTGGGACAGTCCAGGAAATGGAAAGTTTCTGTGTACAGGAGATTGGATCTGTTCTTTCAAAGCAAGAACAGGTTTGGAGTTTAGGGTTACTCCCAGGATCCATCTGGAAGTTCAAGTGGCCTCAGTGGCTAAGAGTGCCTTTTACCAGCTATGGCCAAGGGATGATGATGATGATTTATTACTTATACTCTGCCCATCTGGCCAGCCCCCCCAGCCACTCTGGGTTGCTCCCGACAAAATATTAAAAACACAATAAAACATCAAACATTAAAAACTTTCCTAAACAGGACTGCCTTGAGATGTCTTCTAAAAGTCAGATAGTTGTTTATTTCCTTGACATCTGATGGGAGGGCATCCCAGAGGGCAGGTGCCACTACTGAGAAGGCCCTCTGCCTGGTTCCCTGTAACCTCACTTCTTGCAGTGAAGGCTATCGGAGCTGGACCTCAGTGTCTGGGCAGAACGATAGGTGTGGAGATAGTTTGGGGTGGATAGTTTGGCCCTGGTGTTCCTGCATTGGTAATTTCTGCCCTCCCTTCCCAACAGGTGGGCAGGGTTTGCGACACCCAGTGGCCTTACCTGGTCTGGTGCCTCCCACCTGGGTTAGGGTGGCTATCATCCCGCCCCTGGCCTGGGAGGACAATGGACGGCCAACGGGGGTGGGGTGAAGGCCAGGGGAAAGAGGCAGACCCCTTTGGCTAAACCTCACTTTGTTTTCTTCTCTTCCAGGTTCAGGACATGTTCTGGTGAGCAGCCAGGTTCAGGTAAGTTTCTTTTGTTTGCGGGGCTACAGGCTGCTTGCCAGCCTTTTTTATTGTTTTTCAGCGGCGTTGGCACTGGGAAGGGGGCGCAAGGCCCCTCCACTGCTGCTGCTCACCGTGGGGTGCCTCACCTCCATGCGGCGGTGTCTGCAGGGCCCATTAAAGGGTTGATTGTCCCTGGCCCTAGAGCGGCGGCATGTAGGTCAAACTCCCGGATGAGGTAAGGTGGGAGGGCATGCTGTGTAAGTTTGTGCTTTACAGTCCCCTCCCACTGCACCTCATTGCCCTGCACATCCTCAGTCCCAGACGGGCTGAGAGGGTTACATGCCAAGGTCTATGCCAAGTTTCCCACATTCTGAAGTTAAATAAAGTTGTGGCCAATTTGAACCCATACTTTGGTCTCTGGTCTCATTCTTTGGGGGGTAGGTTCCACGGACAGGGTTCAGCGTGTGTGCTCGCAACTTGAAGACTCGATTATTGCAATTAAAAGAACAGAGAAGAATGCTACATTTCCTGCCTCTCTTCTTGCCCCATCTTGCACTGAATACAGAAATATCCACTGAGCATTTTCATCCACTGAGCATTTTCATAAGGTTGGGGGAGTTCTAAAGAGCAAAATGTTTCTTTCATATATCATTGTTGAGGAGCCATTAATCAACTGTCTTGAGTTTGCATCTCCTATTGTGAAGGAACAGGACCAATTGATCTATGTTGTGCATAGTTTGGTTCGCGTATTATGGGGTTGATTGGTTTTTGGATGTGTTAAAAATCAAATGTCAAAAGTTTTGCTAAAGATCCAAAGCCTAATGAAAAAGACACCACAGAGTCTGGTCTAGAGGGAGAATGTGTTTCATTTCTGGAGAAGGAAAACTTGGTAGAGGGGAAAGGTGAGATTTCTTGCTTTGTTTGGTTATAAAAACTCAAGCTTGTGAAAGGAGATGTTAAATTCTATGCTGGATCAGAGATGCTGCTGACTGCTGGAGGTCCTGGAACATCTGGTTTGAAGACATCGCTTTAAAGAACTTAAAATAAGGGACAGTCTAGAAAGGAATAGCTGGATGCATTTATCCTGGTTATTTTCTTACTCTTTTGCTCTTACGGTTTTGTGTGAATCGTTGCAATGTACAATCCAACTCATGTTCAGAGTTCATAGCCTGCTGCCTGAGCTCATGCACGGCCAAGAATAGTACTATAGTGCTTGAAGAGGACATGGATATCAGTGATCTAATAATCCAGGTCCCTAAGGTGTCACATATAATGTAATATAAAAATTGATCCCCTTAATAATACTCCAGCTCTACATTTCTATAGAACACCCTTTGCCAACCCAGATGTTCCTTCCAGATGTTTTGGATCGCAACTTCCATTAGCCATGCTACGTGGACCTGATGGTTTAAAACATCTGGAGGCAGTGGTGGACTTTGGGCTCTCAAATTTCAGTGGCACCATGTACAACACTAATATTCAGTGCCCCCCGCCTCTGTGGCTCCATTCTACAGCATTGTTGTGGTGCCCCCTGCAGCGTGGCACTCGGTGTGACTGAACCGGTCATGTTAGCCTAAAGCAGGGGTGGCCAACTCCCAAGAGACTGCGATCTACTCACAGAGTTAAAAACTGGCAGTGATCTACCCCCTTTTGGGGGGTTCAGGTCTAAGTTGCTGAGCTTTTTTTTGGAAGGAAAGCCCTGTTTTTTGGGATTCAGGTCAAAGTTGTTGAGTTTTTTTAGGGAGGAGGAAAGCAGGGCTAAAATCATGAGCTTTTTTTAGGGGAGCCAAAGTTGTTGAGCTTCTTTGGGGGGAGCCAGTGATCTATCAGTGATCTACCAGAGATATCCAGTGATCTACCAGTAGATCATGATCTACCTGTTGGACGTGCCTGCCCTAAAGCAGCCTGTGGAGGGGATCAGGTTGGTGAAGGTTGCTAAAGAGAAATGCAGGAAAATGAGGTAGCAGGAAAAGATGCTTATGAGGCAACAACCTTTTGTGATCTTCATTTCCGTCACATTTTTAGTGACTTGCTTTAGGATCAATGGCACAGATTTGCTACATTTGGCCAATTAATCAAAGATACCTGGCATTTCAGATATGTGGTGAGTGATCAGTGTACCTTTTCTCTTCTTGTGAATTGTATGTACATTTGGGTTGTGAAAAATAACATGTCAAGCAGCTTTTTGTGGCTCAACTACATAAATAAGCAGCAAGAGTATGATAATGAAAATGCTGGCACAACCATCTAATAAATCTACAGGCACTCATTATCGTAATAGTCTTTGGATGAAAAAGAAACCTTATTTCCCGAAGACTGCATGTTTCAGTTGTGTTGAATGATTTGAAAATATTTATGCAAATCACTCGGCTATGCATATAGTTTCATTCCAAATTTTAAAAGTTCCAAATTTTATTCCTTTATCTTGTCTTTCAGTGGATAATTACTTGTATTTAAAAGTTACTTGTGCTCCTGATCCATCCATAATCATCTCAGATCTGAAAGGCAGTTAAAAATGTGTTTTTAAAAACTGCTTATTAGCATATAAATTATATGAATAAAAACATTTATTCCTAAATGGATTGGAAGAGTGAAGTTGCAATTTAATTTAATTTTTTATTATTTCACCATCTAGATTACTTTTAGGATTTAAGGGCATTGTTCATTTAACAATGAAAAATGGTGACAAGAATCTGTAATCTCTTTCCTACAATAACGGCTGCTTCATGATTGCATGTAATTTTTTCATAAAAACACCATTGTCCAAGGGGTGGTCATGTGAGCTATCAGGTGATCCCCTGGTGAATGGGCTAAAGGATGTTCATGCATTACTTCCTCCCTACATTTCTCTATGGAATCTGTCATACCCAGCTTCTGAATCGGGAGCCAGCGGTAGAGGATATTTGGTCCTCTTTCTACTGATAATTTCCACAGTACTTGATAGGGAGCTTCATTTTACTTCTTAAATCCACCCCCTCCCCTAGAATATTGTTATACTCATGGACAGCCACCAACTGTCAGGCTGCTGCCAGCGACTCCCATGGCCGGTTGCCCAGGAACGCACAAAGACAAGGAATGTTCTTACCATCCGTTTTTTATTCAGTATTTACAGAGAGAGGCTTTAGAAGCCAGCCTCTTGGATAATGGCACTGTCCCGAGTGTCTCTCCCACTTCCTCATTCATCATCACCTCTATGGGTGCTGCTAGGTGCCCTCTGTCTTTGAGCTCTTTGTTTATTAATAGAATAATAGAATTGTAGAGTTGGAAGGGACCCCTGAGGGTCATCCAGTCCATCCCTTGCAATCCCTGGTGGAAGTATGTAGAACTGGAGCCTTAGAAGTTCAGATAAGCTTTTGATTATCGTGGGATATCCTGCTCAGTTTCTCACTGTGTTTTAAGGTCACACTGCGACCTGAAACAGAAATTGACATTCAAACCAAGAGCCATGCCTTGGAAGCAATTTTTACAAGTAGATTGCAATCCTTAACATGTCCACTAGTGGGTAAACTCCATTGAACACAGGAACATAAGAAGATGCTTTATACTTTTAAGTAAACGTGCATAGGACTGAACTGAGATAATACATGAATTTGGATAGAACCTGTACACATCCTATGTGTTGGGTTTACATTTTGTAGTTATTCTTGCCTGATAACACTACTCAACTCCCAACAATCCTGGTTAACTCAATACTGTATGTCAGAAATCCTGAATACTTATTTGTGATGTTTGGGTGGACACCTGTTCCAAGTAGAAAATGAGAGTGTTAGCATGCCTTATCTAGCAAGGGAAGATGGAACCTCCTTTTAACATATGGACTCCATTTTTGGATGGGGATTTACATGCAGAGCAGGATATCTGTATCCAGAAATCAGTGTTTCATATTGTTGAGGTGCTACACACAGTCTCAAACAAAAGGTTAAGGTTGTCAGCATGAGCAATGCCAGTTACCGTTTGGGGTTAATGGAAATCTGATTACTCTCTCTCTCTCTCTCTCTCTCTCTCTCTCTCTCTCACACACACACACACACACACACACACACACACCACCTCTATGGTAAAGGAGGGTAGGAGACTGGTGTATGGGAAACAAAAATTCAGGGCTTCACTCTTCCCAAACAAGTGATCACTGCTTTAATGGCATTAACCAACTTTTTGCCACATTACACATGGATTTCTCAATTGATGCATAGCCGTGCCTTATTCTTGTTACAAAGTAGCCTTTGGCACTAAAATATGGGACAACAAAATCAGTCCAATCACGGGACAGCTTCACATTTTTGCTTACTCACTGTTACAGGAACAGAAAATTCTGCTTTTGTAATCTTCTATCAGATCTATGGAAGGTCAGTATGGTTATTTCCCCCAGAATTGCATCATTTGTATGTGCTAGTAAAGTTCCTCTTGCTTCACTGGCATAAAATGGCAAATTAAGCTTCCGTTTCTTTGTTGTGCAAAAAATTCCCATAAAGTTGCATTTGCCATTCAGGCTGGTAAATGCTGTTCATAATAAGCAAAACTAATGAAGTTAAACTTTTAACAGTTGGCTATACATTAGCAAGAGTGACTGAGCAAAATGAAGCTGGGATGCATTGTGTTCGAAAAGCGTTGGAGGGCAAAGTCTTTCAGAGCACTGCTAAGAGTTATTGGCTCGTCTTGCTCCATCAGAATTACCATACAGTGTGTTTTGTTCAGTCAAGGAAGAATTAATTAAAGCATTTTTATAGAGAGGCTTTTATATAGTGTAAAAGTACTCCCCATTTTATGCTCTACATTCATGCTGCAACAGCATGACAGTTACCAGTGCTTTTTTTTCAGGGGGTACTGAAGGGTACACTGTACCAGCACCTCTTTTTTGTTAAAAAGCGTGGCACTTACGGTAACAACTTCATGATGGGTACCAGCACCTATTTTTCTAGGAAAAAAGCACTGACAGTCACCCAGAACAAACTTATAATACAGTTGCTAACATTTAATGCACCTGTGCATTGGTGGTAGCCTATAAACAACATAATTTTCTCCAATATAAACTCAGAAAAGGACTGTTTGTCCCGAATGCTGAAGAGTAAACAAGGCATGTAAGCTGAGCTCTGATGTACGTGGATCCCAGTACGTTTCCGAGCACAATTCAAAGTTTTTGGTGCTGACCTATAAAGCCCTAAACGGCCTCGGTCCTGTATACCTGAAGGAGTGTCTCCACCCTCATCATTCAGCCCAGACACTGAGGTCCAGCTCCAAGGGCCTTCTGGCGGTTCCCTCATTGCGAGAAGTGAGGTTACAGGGAACCAGGCAAAGGGCCTTCTCGGTAGTGGCGCCCGCCCTGTGGAACGCCCTCCCACCAGATGTCAAAGAGAAAAACAACTACCAGACCTTTAGAAGACATCTGAAGGCAGCCCTGTTTAGGGAAGTTTTTAATATTTAATGCTGTGTTGCTTTTAACACTTGATTGGGAGCCACCCATCTGGCTGGGGAAACTCAGACAGATGGGTGGGGTATAAATAATAAATTATTATTATTATTATTATTATTATTATTATTATTATTATTATTATTATTATTATGTTATAACTGTGCTACAAAATTCTGATGAAATCCTTTGATAGTCAAGGATGGCAACTTTTCCTATGAATCCTGGGGACCCCTAAATCTCCAATTGCTGTTAAAGGGTTTGGATTTGCTTTTTTTTTGTTTTTTGTTTTGCTGTGAAATTCAGCTCACTAAAGAATTTGCTTGACCTTTGCCTTTTCTATAGAACAATAACACCTTTTCAAATAAATTGATTTGAGCATACAACTATAAAAAGTTAATCTCTAACACTTCAGTTTCTGGCAAAAGTAGTCACCCATGTAAAAGAAATCCCCATAAACCATTTTACGCTATTCCTTTTGCCATTTTATTTCCATGGGACTTCTTCTGGCAATATACCAGATGAATGGTGCCCAGTTTTCAAAAGAGAAGTGGAAGCAAAGAATGAGCTCAGGCATGATAAATGAGGAAGATAGTTAGAAACCAGCACCTGGCAATGTTAAACAGACTATAAAACAGCTGCTTCATCACAGTGACTTTATCGGCTTGTATATGTATCTCAGGAGTATGATGAGCTTAGTTCTCCATTGGAGGGATCTATTTTCCCTTTGCTTTCGCCTTCTGCAGGTGGTATGGACCAAAACCTAAAGGCTTGGCAGAAGGGATGGTTTCTCCTGTATCAGTTACTACCCTCCAACATCAATAATAACAGTAATCAACAATCAACATCAAAAATAATAACAATAATAACAATATTTTCTCCAGGGATTGTGAATGAAACAACCCCAATTTGAATGTATGTATTTTGGTGTGTTATATGCCATTAATTTATAGACTCTTGGTTACATTAAGAAAAATAAATGTTATTTACAAAATCTTCCCACTTGTTAACAAGCACCATCAAACACATTATCTTTTTTCCCTGTTTACCTTAGCCTTTGACACCAGTGTTTTGTTTATTTGTTTTATTGCATTTCTATCCCACAATTTTTCTCCAAGGAGCTCAAATTGGCAATCAAACACATCATCAAGGAAAGGTCACAGACACTCCCATCTGTTGAGCTTGCCTTAGTGAAAGAAAACATGCAGAGACGTTGCCTTTTGGCTTTAATAATAATTTAAATTCAAATGTGAATTGGAGAGAAATTAATAAAAACACCAGACAATATATTTTAAAATGTTAACATCAAAGCTCCTGTTATTTTTGAAAACACTAATTAATGATGCTCAGTTAAAGTTTCCCTCTATCCTGCTATATATTGCCTTATTATCTTGCTCTTTTAAAGTCTTTTGAAGATAAATTATTCCAACCTGCAAGAAACCAGCACCTAATTATTATCCTCAGAGATTCTACCCAATCATATATTAGTGACTGCTGTTTTCAAGTGAAGGATTCAGAACTGGAACAGAAATTCAGCACTGAAATAGAGACAAATAGATTGGGATTATCAAGATAAAAGCGATATTAGTGTTATGTAATACTCTTGAGGGACCTTTCCTGTTCTTTGCAAACTCGTTAGCATTTGGCAGCTTTGAATTTTGGCTAATCAGTTGATTGGGGGTAGCTGCCAAGCCTGCTGGGTTTGGCTGCCCTCAAGAGTTCCTGTAGGGAACTTCCAAGTGCAACTGATCGCTGCAGAAAGTGAGATTTGCAGCCAGCGCCAATCAGTTGAGTGCAAATCAAGCACAAAGGAAGATAGCAAAGAATTGGGAGCACACTTACAACAGTTGCAGTTGGGTCACCTGTCTTTACGGTGACATCAAATGATTGACATTTAGGTGGCCCCACCCACCTGTCAACATGTCACATGGATTGTGTGGGAGATCAGGATACAGCCCACTGACCAGATCCTGTTCTCTATCCCTGGTGTGGAACAAGAAAGCCAGGATTTATGTGCAGCAAATGCTATCTTATTTATTTGTCAGGTTTTGCCAACTTCATAAACAACATTTCGAATGTGGCTTGTAAGCATAGCATCAGTTCAATATAGCCTTAATAACAACAGATGATACTAGATGAAAAGATTAAAATTGGGTGGCAGTATTCAACTACATTTTTGCACTAGTGCAAGGTTTAGTGCTTGCACATGGAGACCCCCATCCACCAATTCTCCCCTGTGTGCACAATGTTCCATCCCCAAATCTTTTCTAGATTTTTGGGGAACCCCTAGAACAGACTGAGGAGGCACACGGGTGAGGGGTATACCATCCCATTGTGCTAGGAGAACTATCTTTGAATACAACCAGGGGTGGGTGACCTGCTCAGAGATTATTTTTGTGATGTTGAGATTTGATGTGGAGATTTATTATTGAACTGTACTTATTGCATGAACCAGGACTCAGCTCTGGTACATCTCAGGTGGGCTCCATTGCCATTGTAAGAGAGGTTCATGGTGAGCTTCTAGAAAAATAGCAATGGCATCAACCATAGCATATTTGCAGCAATCAAGTAGATGCCACCTTCCCATGTATTTTGCATCTGTCAACCATCACCTTGAAAATGCCTCTGGAGAATCAAACGTGCATGTATTTGAACATGAGATGCAGAATTATCTTATCATGAAAACAGACACCAAATTTAATCTCAGTGTCTCAGTTCAAGGCTGATACTAAATTACAAGTGAGCAAGAAGAGAATGTTAAGTAGATGAGTTAAAGCAGGCATGGCTAAACTTTTTTGGGACTACAATTCCCATCATCCCTGACCATTGGTCCTGTTAGCTAGGGATGATGGGAGTTGTAGTCCCAAAACAGCTGGAGGGGCCACGTTTGGCCTGGCTGAATTAAAGCAAAGGCCTCTCTTCACTTGGCCAAAAATAGAAACATAATAGAAGGAGCATCAGATAGCCAACTGTGGGGAAATCAGATAGCGTCTCCTTTGGGCAGTACTGGAGAAGTAAGAAAGAGATGGTTCTGCTCAGCCCCTACATGGAAAAGGTTAAAGTGTATGTGTTCCTAATTTGTTGAAAGCAGGACATCTACCTGAGAGCTTTAATTCCTTACTTGCTATCCAAGAACAATATGAAATCTTTGTTGCTCTTGCATCCCCCCCAGAAGGGTCTGGTATGATTTCTGGTGTCGCACTGCGCCGGTCCAGCCCACGGAGGATCTCCACGGGAGTGATCCGGCCCATGCCCGGTAAGCCTTGCTGACCCCTGCCCTACATGCATAATCATACCACTTATAAACTCATATATCATATTTTATCATAGTTTCAAACACTGTCTCTTTTTTGCTTTGTTTTGATTTTCTTCACCTCTTTCTCTTTATTTCTCTACAGAAAAAAGTTATTAACATATTAATATTAAAAAATGAACTGAATACACACTTCCTTTGAAAACGAGTACTAGGCTTCCATAACAGTTCCCGTCATGTGGTGCTTCTCAGTTGATGTAGAAAAGATTCCCTTTAGACAGGAAGTTTGAAAACTTCTGTTCTAAAAGTGTAACAGCAGCTTGTGAAAGAAAATAGGGGTGGGTGGGTCTTTTGCCTCAAGGATTTATGGAACTGTTAGAAATAATGAATCCTATTTACTTCACCGTGAATTTTGGCATACTCTTAAGGTCCAAAGAAGAAACCTGCGAATCACATAAAAACTTTCAATAAATATCTATTAATGACTAGAAGTTGTAGAATAAGATGATGCTATGTCTGTTCATTCTCTCAAGGTCTAAACCAAGTAAAAACATTTATAATAAAATTATATTATACCAATTAAATGTCTAAGCAGCATTTTAAATTGAATGTGGAAAAGCATTCCTACATTAAGAATATAATTATACATGTATTCTGAGGTAATTTGACTTAGTGACTTTGCTTATCTCTTGCATTCATTCTAAATCTCAATAAGTGTTTTTTAGTGATCAATATTTAATTAACTTACAATAAAGCTGCTTTTTAAGATGCAAATTAAATACTTGTTTGAGACACTTTAGGAAGAATAATGGATGTGCTAAATGAGGGGGGCGGTGGTGGAGGGAGGAACTGTATAATTGCCAACTAAGACATGTTACTTCTTCACCAATGATGTCAACAGGATTGATACTTGCCATCGAAGCATGTCATCAAGATCAGCAGATAGCTTGAAGTGCACCCAAGGAGTTTACTTCGGCAGGCTAGTATCCTGGGAGGGTTTCTATGCATGGTTAAGGGACAAGCAGGTATTTATTTATTTTACAGAAGCAGTTATACATCATTATCTCCTAAAATATCTGAGTGGCGCATAACAATATGTGTACAATAGAACACCATGAAAAACAGGTAGGTAGCAGGACATTCAACACAGGATCTCAAAGCAGCTGTCTTATTACAAAATAATTTCAGAAATAGACTTGAAAGAGAAGTTTCTGAAGTACAACTAAACTGACACGGGTGGCGCTGTGGTCTAAACCACTGAGCCTCTTGGGCTTGCTGATCAAAAGGTTGGCGGTTTGAATCCCCGTGACGGGGTGAGCTCCCGTTGCTCGGTCCCAGCTCCTGCCAACCTAGCAGTTCGAAAGCACGCCAAAAATGCAAGTAGATAAATAGGTACCGCTCCGGCAGGAAGGTAAACGGCATTTCTGTGCGCTGCTCTGGTTCGCCAGAAGTGGCTTAGTCATGCTGGTCACATGACCCAGAAAAACTGTCTGCAGACAAATGCCGGCTGTAAGCTAGATGAGCGCCGCAACCCCAGAGTCGTCTGTGACTGGACTTAACTGTCAGGGGTCCTTTACCTTTATCTTTTTTACTAAACTGAAAACCATGGAGAGATGTGGTCTGAATAGAGATATTGGATCCTTGTCTCATTACATATGCTAAAGCTATTTTTGGTCATCTGCATACTATCACTTGCTCCTTTCCTGTAGGACTAATTGCAGACGTCAACAGTCGTCAACAGGTTTACCATGCCCATTGAGTCAATGCCCATTGAGTCTACTGCATCCCCACATGTATTTATTTATTTCCATCAATAACCAGTTGAGAAGGAGGGAAGAAAACAAAATACATAGGGTACATGTTTATACACAATGTTAGCCACAATCCTTATCTATTTTTTAAAGGAAATCCTGTGTTTAGATGCATTTCTCTCCAAAACCAGTTTTGATCTGAATTGAGAAAATTGACCTAGCTGCATTTTAAGCCAGTAATGTGTGCACAACATTTATTGGAATTTTTATAAAGGAGTTGAATGGGAGTGAGATGGAAAAATACACTTGCTAAGTTCTTACGTTGTTGAGTTTCTGTTCATAGCATGGACAGGTCACTTTTTTTCTTGCTCGTTCATTACTCTTATGGCCAGTAATTTATGCTGGATAACAAAATTTAAAGCTTTTGTAACTACCAGGTACACAGTATTTTCCCATAGACTTTTTTATCTCTACATCATGTTTTATTTCTAGGACTTCTAGAAGGTTGAAAGATTTAAAGGTTCTATGAAGGTAAATGTTGCCCATCTCATAACACTACACTAATATAATATACTCAGTCATTAAGGGAGTGAGAACGTCCCATTAAGCTTAATTGGAATTAAGTGAGCACAGCCAACATCAGGTCAGCTAAATATCTGCACTCACTACACTCTTCAGGCATGCCTTCCCAAATGGGAAGGGAACGATCCTTGTCCTGCTTAAATTATATTAGTTTCAATGGGCCCGATCCAAAAGCATACTGGGTGGACTGGACCCATGAACAACAGAATAATACAGAGATTAAAAACAAGAACAAAAATTGCTCCTAAAATTGAGTAGAACAAATTGTACCAGCCATTCTATACACCCATTCACCCTGTGCATTGAGGACTTTCTTTCTTTCTTTCTTTCTTTCTTTCTTTCTTTCTTTCTTTCTTTCTTTCTTTCTTTCTTTCTTTCTTTCTTTCTGGGTGACCTTGGGCTAGTCACACTTCTCTGAAGTCTCTCAGCCCCACTCACCTCACAGAGTGTTTGTTGTGGGGGAGGAAGGGAAAGGAGATTGTGAGCCGCTTTGAGACTCCTTCGGGTAGTGATAAAGCGGGATATCAAATTCAAACTCTTCTTCTTCTTTCTTCTTCTTCTTCTTCTTCTTCTTCTTCTTCTTCTTCTTCTTCTTCTTCTTCTTCTCCACCACTGACTCCCTCGGCTGTCAGTGCCTGGTGCGTTGGGGGGGGGGGACAAGCTGCGTTGGCTCCAGCCCTGTGAGGGAGTGAGTCTGATGCAACTTGTTCCTTCCTCTGCTTTTCAGCATCGCGATATATCACTATATCATGATGATACATCACAACGTTGAAAAGCTGATATCACCCAACCCCAGAATAGGAAGGTATGGCCCTGTTCTGGCTTGTTCCTCCAAGCAGAGGGTTAACGAGTGAATAGGGCTTGTGTCGTGACTCAAACAGTGTGAACTGCTAGCTAGAGAGAAGCAAGAAATAAGGTGCTCAACTGCTGCTTTTTAATGTAGTTAATAGTTTAATATTTGCCTTTTGATCAAATAAAATCCACAACAGTTAACAACAGATCAGGAGAAGAAGTAGAACAATATATAAAACAATTTAAACAATTGAATTCAGCAGCAGAGTAGCATCCCCATAATGAGAATATGAGATGAACTTTTATCTGCCGCCCCCCAAAAGTGAATCGGTTGTCAGGCGAACCTATCTGGGGAAAGTTGTTTCACAGTCAGGTGCCCACAAGCAAAATAAATAATGTGTTTGTCTCTTATGCTGAAGGCAGTTATATCTTCAACACGGCTGGTGACTTATAATGATGATGAATGTATGCAGAATTGTAGACATTTATGTAGCCACCTGCAGACAGATGCCTACATTCAAACAAAGAACAAAGTAAGGATTTTTGTTCTCTTAAAAAAATTGAAGATAGAACACAGGTGATATAGGATGTGTCACCTTTTTCAGTTGACAAAGTCTTACCACATGCCAGGTAGGAAATTGTTCCTTTTATTACAGCTGTGCAAGAGGAATGACATGAGCTCTTCCTTTGTTCACTGTCATTCTGCAATGATATTTTTGAAACATCTGTGCTCATGTGGAGAACAAAGCCTATACCAGGTTTTTTTTTTTTTAAAGTTATGGGTGTGGAGTCTTCAAGTTGTGCAGGCAAGCTTTCCTTTCAGTAGGCTAAAGAATCCAGCCAAAATGAATCAAAATCTACCTCTAACAATACAGCTTTATACTTTATGTATGTTCAGAGAATTAAGTCTGGCTAAATTCAACGTTTCTGAGCACAATTCAAAGTGTTGGTGCTGACCTTTAAAGCCCTAAACGGCCTCTGTCCAGTATACCTGAAGGAGCATCTCCACCCCCATCGTTCTGCCCGGACACAGAGGTCCAGTGCCGAGGGCCTTCTGGCGGTTCCCTCCCGGCAAGAAGTGAGGTTGCAGGGAACCAGGCAGAGGGCCTTCTCGGTAGTGGCACCCGCCCTGTGGAACGCCCTCCCACCAGTTGTCAAAGAGAACAACAACTACCAGACTTTTAGAAGACATCTGAAGGCAGTCCTGTTTAGGGAGGCTTTTAATGTTTAATAGATTACTGCATTTTAATGTTCTGTTGGAAGCCGCCCAGAGTGGCTGGGGAAACCAAGCCAGATGGGCGGGGTATAAATAATAAATTATTATTATTATTATTATTATTATTATTATTATTATTATTATTATTATTATTTGTATTCAACGGGTTTAAATTTGGAGCCTTAAGGAAGCCCAACTCAGGTGTTCCCATGTGGTTTCAAAGCAAACTGTGTTTTACCATTGAAGCAAAGCCCGCAACCAACATACCAGCAAAGGAGAAATCGGAAACTCACTATAAGCTCCCTATTGTTCTTTGTAGGCGACTGGCTGCCTGACCCACACCTGATGTCAGGTGTAAGGCTGATGGGGGTGATGTGCAGAGAATGGCCTCGCAGTTCAGTGGGGGACCCCTGCTGGACCAAACGCAGCCCAAAGGTTGAAGTTCCACCACCCTGTATTTTAATTCGATACAGTTCTCCATTCTAATAAAAAAAAAATGTCTTCAATTGCTGTTGTATTCTTTTGACCCCCCCCCCACTTTCTACTGCTGTCCTTTCGAATACCAGCTCCAATTGCTCCTCCGTCATATCAGAGAGGATGGCTGAGTGCTAGCACAAGAAATGCTGAGATACCAGTAATTGTGTTCTTTCCTCAGCCTGGTCAATCTTTTCTCTTTTCTCTTTAAAGATAAGCAGAGTCGCTCATCGCTCTAATCAGGTTTGGGGCCTCCATATCACCCTTCAGCTCTTTTCTGTCCTTAAATCAACACATCAATTCTATTCCAAAATATTGTCATTTTTGTTCAGCATTGCCCCAAGTTGCCAATATACTATTTCATGTCATTAGCTACTATCAGGACACTGATTTATCCCTTTCTGGGCTTCTAATGAGTCCAAACTACTCTTTCTTATCTTTTCTCTCTAAATTGTGTCCAAAATACAGAGGGTTGCTTAATTTTCTTTGCTTGTGATCACATCTCCCCTTTGAGTCTTTTTTCACTTCCTGTTTTCTACCATATTCAAATTAGAATTTTAACCTCTAATACCTCCGAGTAATTTTCTTTCTGTCTATCCCCTATCTTATGTCAGTTTTCTCCAACCCAGTTCCCTCTAGATGTTCCTGGACTATGAATCTCATCAGCCCCAGTCAGCACTGGCAATGATCAGTGATGATGGGAGTTGTAGTCCAACAACACATGGGGGTACCAGGTTCATGAAGCCTGTTTTATGCTATTATTCTGCGCACAGGAGTATAAATCTTGAAAAGGTTTGTGTGAGAGGCAGCAATTCCTGAGATATGCTAGTTCCAGGACATTAAGAACTGCAAAGACCAAAGACAGCATCTTGCATTGAGCCAGGAAATAAATTGGAAGCTGATGAAGGTGGCATGAAATTGGCTTAATGTTGTCCATCCTGACAAGCTTTTAATAGCCTCAGAAGTGACATTCTTATTTTGCCTCTCATTCACACCAATTAGAAAACAAATTTCAAATGAAACAACTACCGTAGAGGCAAGAAAGACACGTAAAATTTTTAAAAAGATGAACTCCCTCCCGTTTCTCCTTGGCATGCGTAGAAAAAAGTGGAGAAAAATTATGCATATCAGACCCTATAATAACCCTGCTAATAAGCTCCTACTGCCACAATTTAACTTGAAAATAAACACATAATCTCACTTCTTTTTCTAGTGCTCCTGCTAATATAGTGTAGGCGTGAGATTCACCCCTCACATAGCATGAAAGCAAGAACCAAATGAATGTATTTATTATAAGGAATAATGTATTACAAATGGGCTTAATTTAAAGATATTTAGATAATACAGGCCTTTTTTTCAGCTGGAACATAGCAGAACTCAGTGCTGGCACCTCTTAGGTGGATGCCATTGCCAATATTAGTTCTTTGTGAGGACTGGTAAGTTCTGGCACCTCTTTTTCTAAAAAAATAACACTGGGATAATATAGTGTTGTGAGAGAAAATGTTACACTTTCAAATGCTTTACCTGATTTGAAGTTCTTCAAACTAAGAAATGTGGGAGTAATTTTTCTCTAGTTAGCACCTTTCATCGTTTATCATAAAATATCAGGATGGTATACAACAGACATCAGCAACCTCCGGCCCGTGGGCCAGATCTGGCCCACGAAGGCCATTGTACCGGCCCACGAGCCGCCCGCCAACCGCGACGCCCGCCCGCCAGCCGCGACACGGGGACTTGCCAAGCGGCACTGGAAATCGTGTCTGCACATGTCCAGATGCCGAAAATCACATCTACGCAGGTGCAATTTTCGGTGTCTGGGCATGCACAGAAGCGATTTCCAGTGCCACGGACATGCGCAGACACAATTTCTGGCACCATGCTGCGCATGTCCAGCCCACGGACGCTCTCTGTTGGCTTGATCCGGCCCATGGCCAGATAACCTTGCCGACGCCTGGTATACAACATGAAAACATAACATGACTGTACAATCAGGCAGTTGAGCAGGGTTGAGGTAGAAAAAAACAACAACAAAAAGGAAAGGGAAACTAAGGTCACATTCACAATATTTAAAGCACTATGTGACTATGCTATGGGTTAAGGTAAAGGTAAAGGACCCCTGCACAGTTAAATCCAGTCAAAGGTGACTATGGGGTGAGGTGTTCATCTCGTTTTTCAGGCCAAGGGAGCCAGCGTTTGTCCACAGACAGCTTTCCGGGACATGTGGCCAGCATGACTAAACCACTTCTGGCACAACAGAACACTGTGATGGAAGCCAGAGTGTACGGAAATGACATTTACCTTCCCGGCACAGGAAATGACATTTACCTTCCCATTTATCTACTTGCTCTGGCATGCTTTTGAACTGCTAGGTTGGCAGAAGCTGGGACAGAGCAACGGGAGCTCACCCCATCATGCGGATTTGAAGCGCCGACCTTCCGATCAGCAAGCCCAAGAGGCTCGGTGGTTTAGACCACAGTGCCACCCGCATCCCTTTACCATGTTATACAGGCATGGCTTTCCCCAAATAATTATGGTACAGTGGTCCCTCGACTTACAAATTTAATGGGTTCCGAATGGACATTTGTAGGTCGAAGAAAATCGTAATTCGAGTCCCATAGGAATGCATTGGGAGAAAAATATCCGAAAAAATTCATAAGTGGAAAAAAAACGCATCTAAACTTCGTAAGTCAATGAAACCGCATCTAAAATGGCAACGATTTCCATTCGGAGGTCGAAAAAAATCATAAGCGCGCGGCCACTTTTTTCACTCGTAACTCGAAAAATACGGAAGTCGAGTCATTCGTAAGTCGAGGGACCACTGTAGCTGTGATTTTTTAAGGGTGTGGAGAGTTGTTGGGAGACCCCTGATTCCCCTCCCAGAGCTACAATTCCCAGAGTTCCCTGGTGTCAGGGGCTGGGCAGAGGAGGAGGAGTGATGGAGACTGCCTGCCCATCCTGACCCTTCCAGGGAGGAGAAAGACAATTTAGATTTACAACAGGGGTTTGCGGGAGGTCACAGCTCAGAGGCAGATGAGGGGAAAAGTCGGGATATAATGGGAGAGGAGGAGCAGGCAGAGCTGGAGCAGCAACTGGCTGACACATTGTCACTAGAAAGCATCCCAGACCCACCATGTCCCAGAACCCGGCAAGCCTTAAAAGTAGGAGAGCAAAGAACTCGAAGACAAAGGGCACTAAGCATCATTTGTAGAGGAACTGCTGATGAAGATGAATGAGGGAGAGAAGAGGGGTAGAGATGAATGTGGGAGAGAAGAGGGGTAGAGATTCACTGGGGACAACACCATTATCCAAGCAGCTGGGTTCTATAGCCTCTCTCTGTAAAGTTTGAAATAACCAAAGGACTGTAAGAAACTTTGTCTTGTCTTTCTGCTTTCCTGGGCAACGAGCTGGGAGCCGCTGACAGCATCCTGACACCTGAGGGATAGGGATTGATGGTTAAACCACTCTGAGAATTACAGCTCCCCTCCCTATAGAATGGCTTTGTGAATGTGGCATTGTGTTTAGGAAGTTGAATCTAACCCTCGATAAAAATGACTGCATGGCAAGTGTGCAGCTATGGTAGAGAGAGATGCCTTCTGTTCTCAAGACACAGCTGGAGGGCACAACATATTACAAAAGTGTTGCATTGATTATCTTTGTCAGATACAGCCCGGTCACTTCCTCCTCTTTTTACCCAAGGATTGAGCATGCCAAGGAGAAAGCTCATACGTTCTATGGAATTTGTTAACTGCATTTATTTCTGAGACCCTACACTTCACCAACTGACACTTGCCAGGAAAACCAGAACCTGACTTCGGCCAAACTAGAGGGGATGCCATTTATGCAATGGGGGGGGGGGCAAGGCAAACAGATGCTGGGGGGGGGGTGAGTGGAGTGGCTGGAAGGATTTTAACCCTTTGTTCCTGACTGTGATTCCTGATCCAGATTGGGGGCTCTGTGTCTCCTGTTTGCGTTGGAATTAAAACTTCTTTGGCACAAAGGACTAAGACTCTCTCCACCCCTCAAGTCCAGATTTGAGCTGTGTTCCCTGTGCCTGGCATTTGCTTTTTAAGTACCCATGTCATCAGGCATCTTGGCTAGTTTGCCCCTTAGTATCATTTTCACACACAGAGAGAAAAAAGCTCACCACATCATACTACATAAACTTCCTTTATCCCATATGGCATTTTTAAGAATCTCTATAGTCAGATGCTGTTCTCTCAGTCTTACTTCACCCTTTCCATAGACTTTGTAAGAAAAAAAGGCTGTAATTAGCTCCTGAGCAGCTGTGAACTCCACACGAACAGACAAAACTACTCTAGTCAGACAAACTCAGGAAAACATGACAGGGACGCTTTGTGCTTTTCCTAGTTCCAGTTGCCCATTTGCCTGCTGCAGTGGGAGCTGCTTACATCCTCCCTGCAGGAACCTTGGGCATGGCAAAGCGGCAATTTGGATGCAGCCCACCTTACTACCAACTGCTATGCCAGACTCTTCTGCTGAATGATACTGAAGAGAGAAGCCCCATAGTGAAGCCGATCTTCTCAACTCACAGAAATCTCTCCGATCTTTGCTCAGGCTATAAAACAGATGTGCCACTTTCTCTGTTCTGTCCCCAGAACATCAAGAGTAAGGTCTAAAGGCAGATGAGCCTCTGAATTGTTAATAACACACATGCACAAACACAAACTGATGAAAACATTTTTTTGTTTTTGCTTAGGGAAGTCTATCAAGACTTGTAATATTGACCCGTAACTTTATTTTATTACGTACATTTTTAAAGAAACCTGCTGATTCGACTTAAGTTTTTAATTTTTTTAAGCCAGCTTTTTAACATCTGATTTTATTGCTCCTTTTAATGTATATTTTATAATGTTTTGCATAAGCTGCTTAGAGCTTTGGATGACGAAGCAGTAGGTAAATCCTGTTAAATAATTGCCATCCCTTTAAAGCCTTGTTCCATTCCCAATAAGCGTGGGACGCCTTTGCCCGATGGCCTCGTGGCCCATAGATTGCAGCAAAATACTGGACAAGGTTTTGCCCAATGTCTTGTTTGTGTGATGGGCTAATGGGAAGAAAACTGTCCAAAACCTATAGAAGGCTCCTTCTGCTGGAGCTCAGCGCCACTTTGCCTTGAGAGCTTGCCGCCCACCAACCATTGGGTTAGAGCCTTCACAGAGCAATTTTGGGTTGCTGGTTGACAGGGCCAGAAAGGATTCCCCCCCCTCAACCTTATTGGCACTTGGTTGGGGTTTCCACCCCACATTTCCTCAGTGAAATGATGGCTTTCCTTTGTTAGGTGGAAGAACATTGTTTGTATGAGGGCGGAATTGGCATTGGGAAGGATCAACATGGTATAGGAGGGCCTCCGTTAGGGGCCTGAGGGGAGGATTGACCACGGCACACCTAAGCTTGGGTTCAGTATCTGCCTGGTTGAATCTGCACCTTGGTCCCCAGTGAGACCTTGCTTGTTTGGCTTGCGCCGCAGCCAAACTGGCCATAGGAACCAACTCCTAAGGGCCATGGGGTTTTTGGCCCCCACAATAAAATATTTGAGGGGCCCCTACAAAGTTGATGGCCATTCCCATTCAAATGGGGTGTGCACTGCGTCATGAGATCGATTATGCGGGGCGGAACTTACCAGGGCCCCCACAATTTTCTATTCAAGTTGGCACCCTGGCACTGGCTGACTCCCATGGTACAGGTTTGGAGCAGTTCAAACCTGGTGGATCCGTTCCATTTACACACAGCCTAGATAGCTGAGTTGGTTAGAGTACGGTGCTGATTATGCCAAGGTTGCAGGTTCAATGGGACAGCTGCATATTCCTGCCTTGCAGGGGGTTGGATTAGATGATCCTCAGCGTCCCTTCCAACTCCACAATTCTATAATTCCATGATCAATGTGGGGCTTGTGGAATGATGAACTGATCCTGGGACCCAATGCCACGCCAATCCTTATCCTGCTTGCTACTGTCAATAAAGATTTGGCCTGCTTTTATCCCATCACTGTTGTGCAGTCTGGTTATTTTGCTGCTCCAACGGGTCACATAATGCTCCTGCCTGGCAGTTATGGACTATGAAATGGGAGTGTAGGCCCAGCTTCAGGTTAAATGAATGGGGAAATTTAGACACAGCTTCTCAGACACTGGAGATATAAGAACAGCATCCTCCTTTCCAAACAAGCCATGGAGTTAATAACCATTCATTCTTTGTTTTAAAATGGGTGCTAGGAAAAGAACCCCAGTGCCTATCATTTCCTTTTTAAAATAATATCAATGCTTGTTCAACTTCACAGGACAAAGATTTTTGAATCATGAGTCGGAATACCAGTTGCTGAATACCAGTTTGAACAACTGTGTGAGAGAACTATTCTCTTGCATTCTGCTTCTGGCCCTAGTTGGTCACTGTGGGAAGCAGAATGCTGGACTAGATAGGCCTTTGATCTGTTCCAGCAGGGTTCTTATCTTATTATGAGTCTTCTGTTTCACAAGTTAGTAACTGCAGGCTAGGGGCTGGAAGCAGCAGGTCTTTCCCCTTCAGCAAAATTTAGCTCAAAGTGAAACCATGGAGTGACAGATTTAACGGCCCAGTGAGCGATCAGAACTTGATACATGCAGTTAAGCATCTGAACGAAATAGGATTCTCAGTGTATTAGTGAAGTCCAAATATTCAATGGAATATGTGCTAGAACTTCTGTTAAAGTCTCAGTCAAAGCATTACGCCAGTTCAATGCCTCGAAGAATGTGAAGCAGTTCGTCACAGTGTTCAGTTGCAACTGTAGGCAAATGTCACCTTCGACGTCAGCAGTCAAACTAGAGTTGAAAAGAGACCCTGAAGTTGGGCAATGTTAATCTGAGCTCTGCTGTGCCTAAAATGCAATATCCCATGGGGTTTGGAGGAAACCGTGCAATGGTTCTGCCCTAAAATTTTGAAGCAGCAGAAGTTAGGAAGTTTCAGTATCTGTATTTATTTGTGAACAACAGATCAACAACTCAGCATAGTGGGTAGGATTTGCTACATACCGGTAGGTAAAAACCAAGGTTTCATCTAACCAATTTCAACTGAACTGTAGAGGGTACCAGGGAAAGCGGTTTCCATTACAGACCAGGCATGTGTCCTTAAGTGACAGGTGACACACACTACATAAGGAAACAGTAGCTTGAGCAAACAGTGGAGCAGTCCTGCTTGATCAAAATGGATGATAAGTTCAGCTACGTGCCACTTTTGTGGAAGCTGCTTGGAACTTTTGCTGACTTTCAGGAACAGTCACTAGACACTGGCACTAGGGTGATGATAAGATTAAAGATAACATTACGTCATCAGCATAATTAGGATGTTGCTTGCCTTTTGAAAGGATGAATGAATGAAACTTTATTTGCGTCAGCCATCGGCCGTAGCAACAAAAGAAGATTGCGGTGCTCATGAACACGAAGGGAAGAACAACAGCTTCACAATATATGTGGCATTATAAACATTGTCTGAATGTTTCAAAGGAATGTGCTGGTAAAACAGAGGTCCCAAGTGTTATTTCTTCCAGATAAGTGATGGCAACCCATAGTTATATCTCATGTACCTAAACTAATGCTATGGACATGCAATTCCATTCTCCTGATCCAATTCATGGGCAATTTAAAAGGTCTTCAAAGAATCATTTGTCTGCTTGCTCGCTCTACCTGCTCCCTTCTTCACATGTTCTCATCCATTTGAAGGCCATATTTTGCTAGTCTACAGCTCTGCCTGCATAATTATGATTCCCCCCTCCCCAGTGCTTAGTATACTAGGAAACAGGAATTAGGATATGCTATGGAACTAGGTTCACTAGACGAAGTTAGAAAGAGGAAAAATCTTCAGTTATGATAGGAAGTCTGATTGATTGCATTGCCAGTGAAATGATAATACAATTCTTATTCATAGTATTCAATAAATAGAGTCATACCTTGGATCTCAAACGCCTTGGCTCCCGAACAAATCAGCTCCCGAACGATCAAAACCCAGAAGTGAGTGTTCCGGTTTTCAAATGTTCTTTTGGAAGCTGAACGTCGGATGGGGCTTTTGCGGCTTTTGATTGGCTGCAGGAGCTTCCTGCAGCCAATCCAAAGCCGCGCTTTGGTTTCCAAACATTTTGAAAGTCGAACGGACTTCTGGAAGGGATTCCGTTCGACTTCCAAGGTAGAACTGTATACTATATTGCTATGTTACGTTGCTTTAAGATTCTTTATTTTCTACAATACCTTCTGTATTTTAATATCTTATAATATAATTATCTTCTATATACAGTGGTACCTCGGGTTAAGTACTTAATTCATTCCGGAGGTCCGTTCTTAACCTGAAGTATACTTAACCTGAAGCACCACTTTAGCTAATGGACCTCCTGCTGCCGCTGTGCCGCCAGAGCACGATTTCTGTTCTTAACCTGAAGCATACTTAACCTGAAGCGTACTTAACCCGAGGTACCACTGTACTGATATCTCACCACATTTTTATATTCTATGTTGGACTACAGCTTCCATCATCCCAGATCATTGACCATCTTGGCTGAGGTTATTCCAAGTTGGTGTCCAGCAACTTCTGATCCCTGATTTATTCCATATCCCAATGAGTTGCTGAGCAAATTCAAACCCAAGTTAGACAACCCAATTAACTGGCTGCATTGGGCAAGAATTGGTGAGAAGACACTAAAATGGATTGGACCCCCAAATTAACTGCAACTCCACATCACAATTGCTGGAGATTGTTATTCTCTGCATTTTGCATCTTCTGATATACCAGTCATCTGTGGTTGGGTTCACTGTTGATAGCTTTGTCTCCACTTGCACTGCACTGTTTTTGTGGAGGCTGACAACTTCCCCTGTGTGCTTTTGAGCATGTATCTCCAGAGGTTTTCAGGTGCAGTGGAACTCTGATAGGAACTGGGCTTTTTTTCAGCTGGAACTCATTGAAACTCAGTTCCAGCACCTCTCAGGTGGGCGCCATTGCCATTGTAAGAAAACAAGGTAGGCATTTATGGTGAGTTCCAGCACCTCTTTTTTTCTAGAAAAAGAGCACCGGATAGGAACATACTTTTAAATCTGCTGGGAAATAACAGGAAATTTCCAGTCTATCAGATGGAAGAATTTCTAGGATCTGACTACAGAAACATTACAGGCAAGGATTACTGGCATTCATTAAAGTTTTATATATCAAATGTGGTTTAACTGCAATATAAACATTTGGTTCATGTTCTCATAAAGACTCATCCATCTATTCCTTTTGTTCCATTCTAAAGAAGCATGGTTTGTCAGTGAGAGATTGTTCATATTACAGTGTAAGACTTAGGGTGCATTCAAATGTGGGGCTTACTGTGTTACGTTTCCTGATTGTAATGCTAGCTGATTTTAATGATGACACATTTTTCTGCCATTCCTTTCATACTGTTGCATTATGGAACTGTGGCTTTTTGACCTATTTCCGGGAGGGAGTTGATCACGGTGTGGATTTGCCAAGCGTGCCTTCCTCTTAGCATGTTTCTCCCTTGTGTCCTGAGTTCGACTGTCTTCAAAGCCCAGGACACCTTTAGTAAAGGCTGTTCTCCAACTGGAGCGCTCGCAGGCCAGTGTTTCCCAGTTGTCAGTCTTTATACTACATTTTTTTAGATTTGCCTTGAGACAGTCTTTAAACCTCTTTTGTTGACCACCAGCATTACGCTTTCCATTTTTAAGTTCGGAATAGAGTAGTTGCTTTGGAAGACGGTAACCAGGCATCTGCACAACATGACCAGTCCAACGAAGTTGATGTTGAAGAATCATTGCTTCAACACTGGTGATCTTTGCTTCTTCCAGTACACTTGTTCTGGGTTGGGGAGCAGGAATTGATTTCTTGGAGACACCAGTTTAAATTTCAAGAACACTGAAGCCCAGCCCATACAGTGAAAATTTAGGATATTGTTTCAAATCTAATTATAATTTGTGTCACTAAAAAGAAATGAACACAACTCTTGCTGTCTCCTTTGAATTATAATCACTGCTATAAATCTATCAAGTGTGCCGTATGTCAAATATGCAGCGACAATACAACTAAACACAGATTATAGTACCGGTATTTTCCTTCCCTCCTGATTTCAGAAAGAACAGTTTATGTTGTTATGTTTTTAAAAAAAGAAAACTGTGGTGGTACATTTTTGAGTTATGAAATGGAGGCTGTTAATAATGAATAAGATGCACGTTGGATAGTCACAGTGCATATAACTGTACTAAGTGTGAAGCTCTTTAAACAATTTATAAACATGCAACCCAATTAGAAGCATGTTCACTCAGAATTCAACCATGCAGGGGCCTTAGAAGTGCAGCTTTAGACATCCTTCATCATTTTTGTGTGTGTGTGGGGGGGATAGGTAAGTATAGACACAGCCTGTATGGCTAGTTATAGGGAAAGTGTCATTGGTCTGATCCAGCAGGTAAGACAAACCTGCTGGATCAGACCAATGGCCCATCTAGTCCAGCAACCTGTTCTCACAGTGGCCAAATGGATGCTGTGAGAAGTTTGTAAGCTGGACAAGAGGGTGACACCTGTCATTCCCAGCTACTGGTATCCAGATGCATACTGCATCTGACAATGGAAGTAGAACATATTGACTAGTGGCTGTTGCTGTTAACCTCTATAGTACTGTGAGAACTGTCATGAAATTCTACTCAATATTGATCCAGAGTAGACTCCAATGTATAGTTAGCAGAGTAACAACTTAAACACATTGCAGGATCCCCCCAAAATAGACCAGAGGTAATTGTATTTCATCCAGCAGAGTTTTACTGCTACTGAAAGCAAATGAGCATAATGGTCACAAATCCAATACATTCAGGATTGGCCCTGTCCATAAGAAATCCAGGTGCAGCAGACTTAAACTTACAATAACTTATAGTAAGTCTAAACCTTAACACTATATACAGAACACCACACCAGAATGGAGATAGAAAAAGAAAGTGAAACCCACGCTCCTTCTGGCTCTACTTTTATAGTCAGCATGACCGTGACAGAAAGAGATAACAGAACCAGTTTAAACCAGCTGTATTTGGCTTCTCTGAAGGTATAACCCAAACCTTCATGAACCTTCTGCTTGTTCCTTTCACACAGAGAAGCTTCCAGAACCCTCTTGAATTAATTAGAGCAGCGGGAACTCATCCCTTCACGGGGACTCGAACTGCCAACCTTCTGATCAGCAAGCCCAAGAGCTCATTGGTTTAGACCACAGTGCCACCCTATTACCATCATGGAACACTGGTTCAAGGGAACCCTCATGAAACTGAATAGGTCATCCTGTTCTCACAGGGACCAATCAGATGCCCATGGGAAGCCTGCAAGAATGTCTTGAGCACAATGATACTCTTTCCATCCTTTTGTCTACATCAGCTGCCTCTGATACTGGAGACGGTATACAGCCGACACGATTAGTAGCTATTGAAAGCCTTTTCCTGTATGAATTTCTCTAGCCCTCTTTGGAAATCATTATGTTTATATTTGTACAGGAACAGGAGAGAATGTTTCAATCCTGAGCACAATTTTGAACGAGAACACTAAAAGAAATAAAGATATAACCTCTTTCTTGACTTCTGGGCAGCTCTGAGGTCAGGCTTTCTCGAACAAATTCCGTTAACTGGGTAGACAGAATGCAGACCCTGTGGGTGAAATATTTGTGTGTTTCATTAATTCATACGATTTGCCCCAGTGTATGATTTTAAATGATGCTCTGTAACTTTTTTTCTTCCTTAGGGGGATGGATAATTAAGACAAATGCTATATAGCATTCTATTAATTTTCCCCCCACACTATTGGAGAATATTCCCTGATAAACAACAAATACAATCTCTGCGGAATGATGGAGGGCACCACCTCAATAAACAAAAGGCTCTGTAAAGTTAATGCGATGATGGATACAAGAGATAAAATTAGAAGGGGCACACTATGAAGCAGTTTTGAGAGAGGAAATGACTTACAAGTAAAGTCGTTGGGCTAAGCTAGGTTGTTATCCTAATTGTGTTTATGTGGGAGCATCAGTAAAATCAGTGGGACTTGTCTGCATGAAATTGCCCTAAATGAGAAACTGCTTATGGTTTGTAAGCGCTCTGATACATGAGAAATGCCTGCTCATATTGGGTCCCGTTATTGATGTGAATGCAAGAACCCATGTACACAAGAGAGCCAGTGTAGTGTAGTGGTTAAGAGTAGTAGACTTGTAATCTGGGGAACCGGGTTCACGTCTCCTCTCCTCCACATGCAGCTGCTGGGTGACCTTGGGCTAGTCACATTTCTTTGAAGTCTCTCAGCCCCACTCAGCTCACAGAGTGTTTGTTGGGGGGTGGAGAGGGACTCATCAGTGCATCTAAGCATCTTGGATGTGGGCAAATACCTCTAAAATTGCATTGCAAAAGAGAAGGCTTAATCTTGCTTGTTCATAGTCCTCCTAAGATGATTATCAGTGATGCCCATCCCCTCTATTAGGGGCATCATCATTTTTTGGGGTGGGTGGGTTGCTCTCTTGGGTTCACAGCAATGCACATTGCTACCACTTAGAGGGGCAGGGACAAGTTTCAACTTGTGCCATTTTCCCATTTTACAAAAGCTGTCATATTTTAGATGTGCATCATCTCCCAATCTTGGACAATTTCTCTCATACGCCTTCTTTTTTTCTCTTTTTCTTCCATGGCTTTGCAAAATTAATGAGAGAACAAGAGAAGTTGCGATTTGTTTGTTTGCAAACAGCATCTCGCCAAAGTGTTAGCGTTAAGACCGTTCTCTCATTTAATGTGTGAAAAGGAAAAGGGAACATTTCCCCTCCGTCGTATTTAAACTACGGGGAGAAGCAGCATCGTTCAAAATCCATTCCTACCTGAAGATGATGTCACTGCTAGGCAGACACTGAATTAGACAGCTTCTGATCAAGTCATGCAGGATAATGTTCAGCTCAGGCTGACAGTGACATAATGAGAGATGAGCAAAACTAGAAATACTCTGGTTATCAGGCATAGCTTATCTTCTTTATTTTACTGTATATGAAAGCAGCTTTGCTTTGACTGACACCTCATCCCTCTACATTCTGTAAAATCAGAGTCTTAGTTGCATTCCACCCCAGCGTATCTTCAAGCCATCATTCTTTTCATGAGATAGCTTGCTTATTGGGATTTTTAAAAATCCCAAATAGAGCTCTTTCATGATGTGCATGGAGTACCTGTCAGTGGAAAGCAAGCTGGCAGTGATAAGCACAGGAAACAGTGATAGCATTTGCTGCTGGAGGAGTCTAGGTGGGTCCCTTAAACCTCACCCCAGCCTCAATCTTTTCACTTCACATTGAGAACTTGCCCCTTTAACCTCTCTTTCCCACTAGATGGGAAATGTGGGCAAAGTTGACCTATTTCTACAATGCGTTTCCTGAAGTGCAGCAATGCAAGTGATCATGGCTGGTTTTATAGGAGTCTGACTTTTGCTTCACCTCTAGTTGCAGACTTGTTCTGATGTGGTGGAGTAAAAGCTGGAGATGGACAAATCAATTTTGGCTTCTCTCAGTTTCTCATTTTTCCACTTTTCAATTCAGTTCTCCATATCAGTTTGCATTAAAAAAGAAGGGGGGGAAAGCTGCATGAAAATTCACCAGCATTTTATTGTGAATTTCTCCTGATATACATATTTTATATGAAATCTTGCCAAATATACACCTTTTTGCAAGGGAATGTTTTTTGATATCATGCCTATTTGGTACGACATTTTCACTAATATATGCACACTTTAGTGTACAGGGGGGTCAACTTGAATAAAATAGGGGGGCAGGTGAGTCCCGCCCCACATAATCGATCACATAACATGGTGCACACACTCTATTTGAATGGCAGTGCCCATCAACTTTGGGAGGACCTGGCCCCCTCACATATTTTATTTGGGGGGCCAAAGACCACTCACCCCTAGCAGCTGGCTCCTATGGCAGTATATACATATTTGTTTACCTGACAAAGCTCCCACTTGCCATACTAAGAATCGCTTTTACAGAATTACGATTCCAATCGATGCCCTCAATGGTGTTGGATGGTCGGTATGGCAAAGTACAGTACGAGGAGAGACTTTGTATATGTGGGCAACCCTGTGTACAGGATCTGTACCATTATTTATTGCAATGCCCGCTCTACATAGATCCAAGAGACCGATTTATAAAACGCCTGCTTACGAATGGGTGGAAAGGGTGAAATGGCTGCTGAGTGATACTGATGACTTTGTAACTTATGAAGTAGCGCTATATGCATTGGCAGCTAAAAAGATCAGGAGAAAAGAGCTAGATAAAATAGCGGTCAACTGCAAAGGGGATTCGGACATTTAAGCTGGCATATTTTACCTGAGATTTCCCTGCTATTCTAGTTTATGCAACAGATGATCTCTAGGAGACTTGACGTGGTTTATTGCACCGGTAGTGCTAAATGTTTTTTTTTAATGTTTTTATGGTTATTGTTGTTTTTCCTTTTGTTCCCCCTGTGAATGATGCCATGGCCTTTGGCTAGCGCAATAAAGTTTATGAATTGAATATACATATTTGTATACACTGCATGGCTCAAGAACCACACTGTGAAATTCAGAGAAATGTGAGTTTCAAAATATACTTGTGTTTTGGTTTGCATATTGCTTCAAGAAGTGTGAATCAGTTACTCGCTCAAAAATGGAAAGAAGCAGAAGTCCCAGCAAAGGAAGAATGGATACAAAAACTTATGGAATATACAGAAATGGCGAAACTTACCGGAAGAATAAGAAATCAAGATAACAAACTTTTTATAAAAGAATGGAAATGGTTTATTGAATATTTACAGATAAATTGTAAACAGATAAGAACATTGGCAGGGTTATTATAATAACCTGCAGTTTTATAAGAGTATGTATTTAAAGTAGATGAATAAATGAGAAAAGTAAGTTAATTTGGATATGCAGAAGATATTAAAAATAACTTGAAGGAACCGCAGAAAAGGGGGGAAGGAAGTCAAATTTAGAAATGTTAAAATGATTGTAAAATTTGTGAAATGTATAAACCTGAAAAGCACAAATATAGTGTATATATATCCTAGATATATATATATATATATATATATATATATATATATATATATATTATAAATAGATAGGGATAAATAGATATATATAAATAGATATATATATCTATTTATCCCTCCATGCATTATTATGCCACTACTTATTCCTTCTTTCTTTATTTGTTTAGATAAGTTAATGGTTAATCTGTTCTTGTTGTCTTCAAAGTTCTCTCAACCCCCCCCCCCAAATAAAGACTAATAATGTTGTTGCTTCAAAGACCAATACAAAACATAGGGAAGCCCAGGGATACCAATCATACTGCAGGTGATCACTTAGGCATCATCAAAAAAGAAGACACAGATTTGCATGAAATTTGCATATTCATTTATATCTATAGATGCAAATTTTGAGATTATTTCTATAATTCAAATAAAAATACAATACATCTCACCTAGTGAGGAAGACTGTGGACAGGTTAACTGTCTGTGTGCTTGCTCAGTCAGCTGTACAGGTCCTAACTATTGATGGAAATATTAAAATAATAATAATAATACATTGCTCTGCTTTAACAGCAGCAACAAAATCACCCAGAATTTTCAGGGGTTTGCTGGAACCATTTAGACAGCTTCACTTCTTGCAAAGCCCATTGGTTTAGAGTTGAGAAATGCAAATACATAGCCAATCATATAGATACATTGCACAGAAAAGCAGAGAGTACAGAAAAACTGAACAACATGAGGTTTTGTAGGGGGCCTCATCCAACTTGGGGCACTTTGTTGATATTGTGACTCAAGTTGGGGTGGAGTAAAAACAACCCCAAATCTCTCCACTTCGCATTATATTCAGCTCCAACCCAGAGGGGTTTCACATTTTTTATCAGCTATTTGGGTTTCGATGTACAAAAACTATAACGCTGTCATATTGGTTGGATTTGATTGTTTTATTGTAATTTTGTTTGATATAATCCCTCTAAGCCACAGAGAAAGGGTGGTCTGCAAACTGTATGTATGTACAGACGAATAAATTTGAAAGCATGGAATGTGCAAATCTGCTTCTTTGAACTGCGTTATTCTCATCCACAAATTCAAAATTGATTTTCTGCATATTGTTTTAGTTCTATGCGAGATACTGCCACTCCCAAAAGACAGTTCTGCCACTGCAGATCACACTAGCATGTTGTTGTTTTTCTGTAGATATGGCCACGTTACAGCAATGCCAAACAATGAATGAAAAACACCATAACTGAGATGGGTACATCGCTATCAGTGCTGCTTGCAAGGCACTGTGCCAAAAACCAGACGTGAGAACCCATGCTAACCTCTTTGAAGTGCAGGCACAGCAGGTAATAGAACTGATTCATTGAAAGACGCTTCATTCCTCTTTTGTTTTTCGATAAATTGAAATATCCCTTAAGTAATGCTTACCTCTTCTTCTGTAAATAGAACTGCCACCTTTTAACTGCTTGCCAGTCTTTCTCCAGGCCTGCAATTCCAATCTAACTGCCTAGAAAGGTTATTAGAGGGGTATAAAATGAGGTCGATCACTTCATAACAGAATTGGAAGGAAAGGAGCATGATCAGTTTGTGAGATTAAGGGCCAAACTAGACGTGGCATTATTTTTGTTGTTTGGCTTTGTGTGGTTGCTGGTTTTTTAAAAAGCCAGAAAAAGAGGTGCAATGTCAGGGGTGGGAGACTGGAATGGGATTGCAGCATGCAGGGCGTGGGACTTTTAACTCTTTGCCAATGCCAAAAACCCATTCTGAATCTAGTTCCCCATCCTGGATATGGGAGGAATGGTGTGTTGTGCTTTAAAAGAAACAGTGAGTTTAATCAGAGATTTAATAATACAGGACATTCAATACAGGATCTCAAAGCAGCTGTCTTATTACAATAGAATTTCAGAAATAGATTTGAAAGAGAAGTTGCTGAATTACAACTTATCACTAAACTGAAAACTATGGAGAGACCTGGTCTTAATAGAGATATTGGATTCCTGTCTCATTACATATGCTAATCATCTGCATACTATCCCAAGCTTTTTCCTGTAGGAGTAATTGCAGTTGTTAACAGTCATCAACAGGTTTACCACACCCATTGAGTCAATCACCCATCTCCTACTACCCTCCTGAGGAAAACCCCACCCCACCCTCCCACTATATATAAGGGTCTGGTGACTTCTGTTTCAGTGTATCTGAAGAAGTGTGCATGCACACAAAAGCTTATACCCAGAACAAACTTAGTTGGTCTCTAAGGTGCTGCTGGATAATTTATTATTATTATTATATTTCGACTGCGTCAGACCAACACGGCTACCTACCTACCTGAATCCAGAGATTAAATAGTTTTGAATAGAAGGTATTCTTTAAAGTTTTTGCAACCTCTGCATGAAACCATCTTTAAGACAGGATTTGGACACAGCTAGTTAGGACAGGGACAGTAGATCCCACACATTGCTGGAGATGTGGCTCTTGCAAACCTGACGTGTTATAAAGCATTTCACAGTGCTGCTGACTGGCTGCGTGATTTTGGCAGGTAGAAAACAGCACACTTCCTGCATTGAAAAAGTACATATGGTATTCACACTGGGGAGGAGCTGCGCTTGTTCCATCCCAAGCTTCCCACATTGAAGGATCCCTTCATTGAGGCCTCCTACATGGAAGACTCCTTGTGATTGGGAGCCTTGATAATACAGGGTTCCTGATTTTGGGTAAGCTTGTAAGCATGTTCAGCTGAATGCACTTAGAAGCCCTCAACCGACCACCCCACTCAGTGTGGGAAGGTTGTGGGTGAGCATGCCTGCTGTGTACATTAGAGCGTTCATGTCATGTACTTCCTCTCTCCCCAGCTTGTTTGTTCTTTGAAGAATTGAAAGGGACAAAGATCTAATATCACTTTAGTTGCTATCATTATGGAATGGCTCCTGAAATGAGTGAACTTTTACATTTAGCCCATAGATCCTAAGATAGCTCATGCATAATTGTTTAATCTTGGAAGCTAAAATCTCACACTCGCCAGATGGCTCCCTTACAATCTCTGCCCTTTGAAATGATTTGCAAATTTTAATTAAAATGATTTAATTTTAAATCACGTCAAGCACAATTGGTCTGAAGCTTGTCTCTTGACAAACAAACCCCCTCTGATACATTTGCTTCCATCACAACTCATGAAAACTCCCCAGGTAGCTTGGCCACCCACCTAAAAGCGCTATTTATGAAAAATTTTCCTAGGCATACACACACACACACACACACACACACACACAAACACACTCGCACACATATTGCATGCTGTACGTAATGACCTTAGAGTCAAACTCCCCATGTTCAGGAAATGACCTCATGGACTCTGATGAGGTGATAGAGTGGGGGAAGGGAATTATCTTTAACACCAACCTGAGATGGCCGTACTTCCCAGAAGCCTTAGTGCCTGAAGATTCCATCCTGTCACCACCTCCCTTGTCTCAGGAGTTAGCACTGCCATTGTCTTCAGAGTCCAACAACTCTATGGTGGACCCATAGTCCTCTCAGTAGAAACCCAGTCAGAAGCGGGGGGTATATGTAAGAAATTGTTGCTGTTGTTGCTGTTGCCAATTATTGTAGCCAACAGTTACTAAAGGAGGCAAGGTCCTTTTAATCTCAAGAGGCTTCTCCCAGTTGAAGGAGAGCTAGCCACCCAGACTGGGATACCATGCTAGTTAAGCCTCAATGCAGGCTTCTCTGGTGCTGAAACAACAGCCTGCTTTTATGTGAGTCTCCTACAGGCTGAGGTCCATTTGGAGCTGTCCAGGGTGCTGCCTTGAACTGGGACTTGAACCTCTGGAAAAGCTTGAACCACAATCTGCAATACAACCATGTACAAATTCATAATAACTGAAGTTCAGACCTGGCACCACCATAATGCATGGCTGGACAAATGCTAGGCAAAGGTAAAGGGACCCCTGACCATTAGGTCCAGTCGTGGACCACTTTGGGGTTGTGGTGCTCATCTTGCTTTACTGGCCGAGGGAGCCGGCATACAGCTTCCGGGTCATGTGGGCAGCATGACTAAGCAACTTCTGGTGAACCAGAACAGTGCACGGAAACGCCGCTTACCTTCCCTCCAGAGCGGTACCTATTTATCTACTTGCACTTTGACATGCTTTCGAACTGCTAGGTTGGCAGGAGCTGGGACCGAGCAACGGGAGCTCACCCCGTTGTGGGGATTCAAACCGCGACCTTCTGACCGGCAAGCCCTAGGCACTGTGGTTTAACCCACAGCGCCACCCGCGCCAAAAGCGGCTTAGTCATGATGGCCACGTGACCCGGAAGCTGTACACTGGCTCCCTTGGCCAGTAAAGCGAGATGAGCGTCACAACCCCAGAGTCATCTGTGACTGGACCTAACGGTCAGGGGTCCCTTTACCTTTACACTGCTGGTTATGCTTTTGGGAGACCCACTTTTATCTAAACCATTATTTCCTGTACTCTGCAGTCACAGTTGCAGCAACCACCCTTATTTCCCTGTTGAGTTCAGTTAGGATCTAATAATTGGTAAGTGTGCTTAGGATTGCAGCCTGCAGCTAGTGATTTGCCTAATATAAGAGCACCTTAGAGATGGGCAGGTGGATGTGGAATATATATATATATTTCTAAACTTTGGACCCATAACACAAATGTCATATTTTGAATCTGAATTTTGTGATGCAGACATTTACACGAAAATGATCTTTCTTGTAATTTATTTACTCTTCTTGAAGAGCCAGCAATATAACTGGGATTTAAAAAATGACAACAATTTGTTTTCTGCTTGCTTCCCTTCTGTGCAGCATGGGACATTCTTTTCCAGAGCCCATTTACTTTGGGTGAGTGAGCACTTATGGTGTGTTTACACTAACCTGTTTATTTGTAAGTGCATGAGCAGTCAGAATAGGAATACAAGAAAGAAAGGAGTTCTAGATTCATGGAACCAGCAGCATCCTTGAAAAAGGAAGCACTCAGTTATCCACACTGCATAATATATGGACTTTGCTGCCATAAGATATGGTGATGGTCATACTAAATACTGATGAATTTTCATGAGGACCTTAAAAAAAAAGCAATCTGATTGTGAGAACTGAGAAGAAAAACCCTTCAGAGTTGCATTTGCTTTCTGTCTCTGTTGATTGCTCCCACTGCCACCCCCTCTTGCCTTCTCAGCAGGAGGAGAAAGTTTACCTGCTGGGAAAAATGAACAAAGCACACCACATTCATGCACCCAAGCTCTTCTCAGTTGGAGGCAGAGGTTGTGGTAGGAAATTATGGAGCCAGCAAGAAAAGCTGGACTTGAAGGGCTTCATCTGTCATTCAAAGCTGATTCATCAGGTAGTTCAGGTATAAAGGAAGCCTTGGGATGTCCTTTCAGCTCTCTTTGCATTTTACAGCTGTCTTTGCCTTCAGTCCAAGTCAGAGTTGAAAGCAATATCTGCAGGACAAGGAATATGTCTTGTACCTTGGCAGCAGAAAGCTGATCTAATAGAGAGGAACTGCAGTGCTATTTACTTATGCTGGCTCAATCACTGCCTTTACAACCCTCAGAAGTCAGTAGACAGCAGTTTAGAGGAGTAGCATTGCTCAGCAGCATCCTAATGCATTTTCTGAAGTCTACTGCAGGGAACCAAGGGGTTTTGGAAGTTGTGGGGTTTCAGGTGGTTTGAACCACCAGCCAAGTTCAACACTGGATTTCCCCCCAAGGGATCCATCCATTTGGAACTAATTGCAGATACTAAATTTCTTATGCCCGCACTTCTGGGTCCATGTCAGTATAAAGACCGCTGAATCATTGCTTTCAGGAGTGGGAGATAATAACATTAAGAACCTGATTCTACTTGTAGTAGATGTGGTTTGAATACACATCAATCAGGTTCTCACTTAACATTAAAGCATAGTTTAGTGTGACAAGCACAGGCTTTGGAATCTATGTGTTCCCCTCCATTCTTCTCCCTTAGCAGATCTCTTTCTTCTTTTTTTAACTAGCAAGTTACTTGTTAGGCCCAAATTGAGAACTGTGATTAGTGTTAACTATGATTTAGGGATGTTTAATCATAGTTTGTGTTTTACTATAGCAAGTAACTGCAGTTAGTTTAAGATAGAAGTAAAGGTAAAGGTAAAGGGACCCCTGACCATTAGGTCCAGTCACGAACGACTCTGGGGTTGTGGCGCTCATCTCGCTTTACTGGCCAAGGGAGCCGGCGTACAGCTTCTGGGTCATGTGGCCAGCATGACTAAGCCGCTTCTGGCGAACCAGAGCAGCACACGGAAACACCGTTTACCTTCCCACCTGGAGCGGTACCTATTTATCTACTTGCACTTTGACGTGCTTTTGAACTGCTAGGTTGGCAGGAGCAGGGACCGAGCAATTGGAGCTCACCCCATCGCGGGGATTTGAACCGCTGACCTTCTGATCGGCAAGCCCTAGGCTCTGTGGTTTAACCCACAGCGCCAGAAGTAGATGCTTCTTAATTCCTGACAGCCATGACAGAGGAACGGGGTAGGAGGTAAGAGTATATTGTCCCAAGGCTTGCTGCTACTTATGTATGTAGCACTCAACTATGCAGCCTGTCTCTGTCTTAAAAAAAATAATGCTTTGGATGATAGTGAACATTCAGACTACTTCCACCATACATTAGAGCCATATTCACACTTTACTTTGATGAAATAATCATGTAGGATATGGAGAAGCGGTGCATTTTTGCCCGACCCCCTTTAGCCCTGTTAAGGATAATGATTTAATTTCCTGAAATGGGAATGTTTACGTATGTTAAATTACTGTGTCCTTTTAACATGGGTTCCCCCCCCCTCTGGCAGCAGCTCTCATATGACTGGTTGACTGTGAGTCACATGAGAGAGGCATTCCATTCTGTTGTGACTGTTATTGCAGTCACTGTCATTTTTAACTGCTTTTTGTTTTCCTCTCTGTGTGTGAGGGAGAATGGCTGCTGAGAGAAGCTTCTCTGGATACTGCTGATATACTGGATACTGCTGGATACTGTCACTGTGATCTGTCTGAAGTGAAACTGACAGAGGAAGATCCCTAAACGTTAATATGGAGAAACCTGTGCAGGAGCTCTCTGTAATGAACCAAGAGGATATTGCTGAGGTGAAAGTATATATAGAAAAACATTTCATAAGAAACTATAGTGCTTGAGTGAGGTAGAACTCTGGTGCAAGTCTCAACACAGTTTTGTTTATAAGTCTAAGTAAGAAGACCTCAATCTACAATTCAAGTGAGAATGTACCCATGTTTGAATAAACATGAGATTGCAAATATATTATTTTCAATTATATGTTTATGATAATAAATTTATTTTGAATATAAAGAGTCTAGACATTGTATAGTCTTTACAAAGAAGCTATCAACCACCTAGAAGAGTTATTTAGCTCCCTAGCTATAAGCTACTCTGCTACTTTGCATATCATCGAAATTTATTTTACATACATAACTAGTCCCACTCTCAATATCACTTCTTCTGCTTTCAATAACTATGTGATGTGCCCAGTAAAGAAAGACCAGCACACTTGCACAACCAGATGTTGTGTAGAGCCGCTTCTCATGAGCAGGATCTCAAATCATAGAATCTATTGACCTTTCTTTACGGGAAACCATGCACAGCACATTGCTGTTGAAAGAAGAAGATGTGGTATTGGGAATGGGGCGAAAAGTGTGGCCCAACCAGACAAGCAGTGAGTGAACAGGGCTTTTGCTTCTCTGGCTTTGCTCTAATACGAGAGGATAAAGTGCACGTTCTCCCCATTTTCTGTCTTCCTCACTTAAAAAAAGATTCTATAAAGATAAACTCAGTAATGGAGACATTTTAAAAATCTCGCTTGGGGAGAAAAAAGAAGAGGTTTTCCTCTCAAAATACCAGGCAAAGTTCTGAGGGAATATTTAATCTTTAGAGCATGAGAGAATGCCTTTGTCTTTCAGAACAATCTTTGCTACGAACTTGCTACAGTTAACCGCCACGGCATGGTTTCTTCACCATGGTGCAATACAGTACGGGCACAAAGGTTTTGCAGAAATTTGTAATTCCATTCCCTGAAGTGGTCCAACAAACACTACAAAGATTTCTTTATCACAAAGCTCACAAAAATGGTAGGGAGCTGTCTTGGTCCATTTGCAAAGAAATAAAAATAAAAATCCCAAAACCACAGTATGGTAATACTCACTACTTTATGACACTGTAGTGAGTCTTAAAATGGGCATTAATGGCTTGGGTTTTCTTTCATGATGAATACAGTTTGGTAAGGTATACAGAAAATGAATGATAGATAATAAAGAATAAAGAGAGAATGAAGTCTGGATTCTACATACAAATGGTCCTTATTGGATTAGCAGGTGTGCAAATCTGAATGTTCAGGTTATGGTATTTTTATGTGCTGCTAATCAAGTTGTTGCCGATGGAAAAACTCAATACCCATACGCTCAGTTAAGGCGAGCTCCTCCACATGTCTGGCTAATGTGTGGAGGGTATGAAAACAAAGAGCTACACATAAGCAGTGGCTGATACGTAGCCACTGTGGGTCAGGGACTGCACATGGCACAACATTGGGCAGTAGGCCCAGGAGATGTAGTCCCAGTGCTATTTTTCTAAAAAAAAGAGGTGCCACAACTCATCATGTCAAGGTCTATCAGCCCCACTTGACATCCCTGCCCCCAACCTACTAAGCTGCTTCCTCTGGCAGCAGCAAGAAACAACTTCCAAGATGGCCCTGGAAACATGATCATGAGACAATTGCACATGAGAATGCCCAAGGGCAACTTTTTGCTTCTCCTCAACCACCACAAGAGTTTGAAGCTAGGAATTTAGGGATCAGAGTTGCATATCTAGAGCAAAGCGTGTTAAAATTTTGCTATCCCTGAATTGTTCCCCAATTCACCACATGTTAGGGACTGGGCAGAGGAGGAATGGTGGAGACCGCCTCCCCAGCCTGACCCTTCCAGAGAAGAAGAAGACAGTTAAGAATTACAACAGGGGTTTGAGGGAGATCACAGTTCAGAGGCAGATGGGGAAAGCTGGGAAATAATGGGAGAGGAGGAGGAGGAAGAGGAACCACCAGGAGGGCAACAGCTGACAGACACATTCCAGAAAGCATTCCAGACTCCCCCCTTACAGAACCCGGTGAGTGTCAGGGCTGGGTCAGAACGTGCAGACTCCCCTGAAATTGAAGAGAGAGTTGGGCGAGGACCAGAAGCAGCAGAGGAATGTGTGTCTGGAGAGGAGGGGGAAGCAGGGCCCAGCAGTGAAGTGTTAGAGTAAACGCAGGGAACCAGGAAGAAGTGGCATGTGAGCGGGTTAAGTTCTGAATCGGAGGGAGGAGGGAGATTTACATCAGCTCACACGAGACAGAAGGAGAAAAGGCAGGGCCAAAGAAGGGTTGTAAAGTTCCCGCACTTTAGGTGCTGGAAGAGGGGGTGGAGGTCATTGGCGGTATCTGAATCAACGGACTCAGACTATTGGTGATTAGCTTGTGATGCCTTTTGTAAATACTTGTAAATAAAGACTATAAAAACGCCAACGGGTGTGAAGTGGTGATTACAGTGAAGAGAGAACTTATCTCCCTGACAGCGAGCCTTGAAAGTAGTAGAGCAAAGGGCTCAGAAGCAAAGGGCCCTCAGTGCCACCCATAGAGGAGATGATGAATGAGGAAGTGGGAGAAAAAGGGGGTGGAGAGTTACTCAGGACAAATACTGAATAAAAAGCAGGTGGTAAGGACTTTTCCTTGTCTTATCTGTTCCTGGCAACCTGCCATGGGGGTTGTTTCCTCTGCCGCCTGACACCACCCAAGGCGGAGTCTTCGTGGTCAGGATCTTACCTGGGCTTCTTGGCACATTGTTTACCTGCCTGTTGTGATTGACAGAAAATCCAGTGCTTAATGAGAAGAGATTAGGTGAAAGAAACTACCAGCCTCCCTTCATTTCTGGTCACTGCATTGGAGATCCAGAACCACTAGTATCTTAAATACAGCCCAATTGTTCTTCAGATGTCAGGAAGTATTAGTGTGCAATGAAAGAGCTTCATTATTAAGAGCGCAAGAAGAACCTGGCTGCTGGATCAGGGCAAAGGCTCATCTTGTCCAGAATCCTGTTCTCACAGTAGCCAGCCAGATGCCTATGGGAAGCCTGTACACAGAATCTGAGCACAGCAGTGCTCTCTCCTACTTGTAGTTTCCAGCAGCTGGTATTCAGTGACTGACCGTCTCCAGCAGTGGAGGTAGAACATAGCCATCATGGCTGGCAGCCATTGATAGCCTTATCCTCCACGAAATTGGCCTTGATTAACACGCACACTTGTTGTTGTGATGGGAATTCAATTAAAAGCACTAGAGAGTTTTGTCGTTCTGTGTTTTCTCAATTAACGGAGCCTAAAATTATAACAATTAGCATGTGGACATCTGCAGAACATTTGAGGTCAAAAAGGAGTCCTCATCCTCGTTAAGGTTGGGAACCACTGGCCTTAAAACAATTTCCCCATATGTTCCCTCAAGGGAAAAGTCCTTTTCATAATGAAGAGAAATGTTCTTTCTCAGAGAATTAATTTTTCACCACAGTGATCAAATTGTTGCTGATCGTGGCAGGAGGCTGAATAATTGTTGCTGAGGCAGATATAGTGGAACTGTCATCTTACTTGCTGTCTTCTCTTCATAAGTTCCATGTTCCACTTAGCTAATAAATTACTGTCTCCCTGAAATAATATGCTGTAATAATGCCACATCATCTTTACAAATTGAAATTCTTCCCATAAATTCTTGCATAGGAGATGCTTGGATTTGCCTTCAGTTTTTTCTCCCTGCTTGCCTTCCATGTATGTGTGTGTGTGTGTGTGTGTGTGTGTATAGTTTGATTCCGACTTAATTTAAGAACAAGTTCCCTGATAAATGCCTATTATGCCTTAATGTTTTGCTTGCATTTCTAATTTATTTTTCCTATCAGCTTAGGTATACATATTTGTTCCTCTTCCGTGGGCAGAATGCAATTATAATTTTAAAGTCATGGGCATTCAAAAAGCACTGATTTCCATGATTAAAATTAACAAATGGCTTTCCCTCTGCCATGGAACCAGACACTTTCAATATAATGCTTTGGCTTTCTTGATTAATGGTTTTTATCAAGTTAGCTGACGGCATAAATGTGAACCAACGGTTTCCAACACAAATGAGTAGAGAGTTCTTATGAAACACTTAGAAGAAGTATGAAGAACATGTGACAAGGACTTTTCATTGACCTTAACCTGGCAGTGCTTTCCTTATTTATTTATTTAGTGCTAAAATGTGTAAAGCACTTTTCATACACAACAACAGAGCTCTTCTCAAGGGATGCAGTATCTGAGGGGATCAGAGGTTAAGAAGGGCAGAAGGGAAGGGCTCAAATAAATGTCATAAGTCAATTTCCTGCAGAATCAATAGTTCTTCTAATACAACATCACATAGCCCTTCTCAGCTCCTTGTTTTCATTCCAAGCACTGAGAGAATAGCCTCCTCCCCTTTAGATCACTGTTGTCTTAAATTCAAGGGGGATATCTGTGCCTTTCCTGGTGTTTCTAGACCACAACTTCCATCATTCCTGACCACTGGCCATTCTGACTTGGGATGATGGGAGCTGGAGTCAAGCTGTATCTGGGGGTTGACAGATTCCCCACAGCTATCTGACGTCAACCAGGACATGGTTCATTACCCCTTTGATTTCTCCTTTTGGCTTGATTCAAAATCAGTTTGGCAAATTTTAAGTTTTCTGTGCAGTTGTTTTGAAGAAGGTCACCTGTTCTCTGAGACTTTCTGTCCTAGCTTAAAACGTTGATACATGTGTGCCAGCACACTTTAGCCTCTGGGGAACTTTGTCCTCCATCACCATCTGTGATGGGGAGCCACTCCAAAATTAAATCAACATCACTTTTATATCACATTTCCTGTCTTCATGACCTCAGACAGCTGTGGGCTTTTTTGTTTGGATTCCATATTTGTTATTATTATTTATTTAAAAAACCCCTTCATTTAGAATGTGAGTTTTCAACTCCTTCCTCCAAAAGCGTATATTAAGAAGAAGAAGAAGAGTTGGAATTTGATATCCCACTTTATCACTACCCGAAGGAGTCTCAAAGCGGCTAACATTCTCCTTTTCCTTCCTCCACCACAACAAACACTCTGTGAGTGGGGCTGACAGACTTCAAAGAAGTGTGACTAGCCCAAGGTCACCCAGCAGCTGCATGTGGAGGAGCGGAGACACAAACCCGGTTCCCCAGATTACGAGTCTACCGCTCTTAACCACTGCACCACACTGGCTCTATTTATGATACTGAGTTAGGCCAGAGGAATTCCTGCACCTAGGTTGCAAGGGCACTGTGGAAACCCTGATATTTTCTGAACAATGTTTGGGAAGCTTCATAAAATGAATGAAATACAGTTTAGGCAGTGTCCCATGTACCATGTGACTTCCCTAGCCTGGCACCACCCTACCCACTAGCTAATTAGACTGGAAAGGCTGGCAAACGGTTCCTTTGCTCCCAATGCTTGGGAATAAACAAGATGAGGGAACATAGTTTAAAAACCACCAAATTGCCCCCCATTCCAACAGTTTGGGCTGTTGGAAACACTTCTGAATGATGTGCATTTTCTGAGCTGTTTATAAAAATGTTCTCCCACACTGAAAATGCAACATTTGACACAAAAATTCAAACTCGTGAAAATTCAGCCCAACCGAATTGCTACCATGCTCACTAAGTAAAAAACGGCTTGGTTGGGTTGCTGCGTCACACAGCTCATAGCAAACAACAAGATTCACCGGGAATAAAGGTTAACATTGAAGAACTCTTGCATGCACTCCTATGAAGTCAAGGCCTGATCACTGATTATACATTTAGAGAATCTCATTTTACATTCTGAGCCGGAGTAACAGCTTCTGAGAGAAATGGCACTCGCGTTGTAATATATCCAAGCAGTACATGTTGGACATGTTTATATTCTGCACCAACTTCAACAAAATCATTAGAAAGTAAACATCTGCCCTACTCAAGGCTCTGCTGAGGGAAAGCAATTGTGTTGTATTGACACTGATGTGTGGAATATTGGAATAATTTTAATCTCCACGCAAGTCTCTTCTACGAAAGCAGGCAGAAGTGAGCATATGGTTTTACTTCTTATAAATCTTTGCTCAAATGCCTAGTTAGGTCATTCATACCAAAACAAATGGCTCACTGAAAACACTAAAATAAATGTAGCCTGTGTAGTTTTGCTCGGGGAAATATTTCTGAATTCATACAGTTTGCTTTTCCCTCCAGGATCCTTTTTATCATTTCAGACACTGTAAGTATTTGAACATGCTGTAAAGACAAACCTGCGAAGGAAAGATTTCCATCCAAGTGAACCAGATAAAGTATAGAAGGAACTGTTTTGAAAAGGGTAATACTGAAAATTTAAAAAAATCAAATCCTTGCAAAATGTAATATTTTACGAACATTAAAAGAAACCGTTGACAGCTATACAACTGTTATCAGTCACAAACCTTAGTACAGCTTTCAAATACACATATACAGGTAGACTTTGATCCACAGGCCAAAAATCATCCCAGCATGCCAATACTTTAAAGATGAAATATATATTGAAATAAATATTTTCCAGAGAAGCTACATGATATGTCTAAGAACAGGCTCCCTCAAACTCAGCCCTCCAGATGTTTTTGGCCTACAACTCCCATGATCCCTAGCTAGCAGGACCAGTGGTCAGGGATGATGGGAATTGTAGTCTCAAAACATCTGGAGGGCCAAGTTTGAGGAAGCCTTCTAAGAATCTGTTTGTGGGGGGAAAGGAGTGGCTACTTGGTGGTACTGAAGAGAAACAGATGTCCATTCATTACATACCTATTGTTGACCATTTCCATGTATCTCACTTACCGGTATTTGTCCATTCCTTTCCACATCCTCAGTGGGAAACCATGGGAAACTTGGGACTGGTGCTGCCTAGGCAGGCTCCATTGCCACTAGAAGTTCTCTGTTTCAGAGTATTTTAAGCAGGTCCATCTCAGGGCAGCCTACAAAATTGAAAAAACAACAGCAACCTAGCATATGGCATCCTTCTGGGGGAAGGCGTTCCATAGCTGGTGTGCTACCACAGAGAAGTCCCCATCCCATACCACCGCCTGTTGTCACCACAGATCCAAGGCTAATATTGCCTACAGGCACTGATGCAGCACCTGATTGTGATGGTTATGAGAAATAGGCAGGGCGGGCCCACCCCATAAGGCAAGATGGCATGATCCACATGGGCCGCAAATCTCGATGTACAGTAGATCTTTGCACTCTGCCCCTTGTTCCTGATGTAGATCTCCAGTCACCCCTTCTTCTCTGGTGGGGAGAGGAGCACCATTTGGTGGTTCACCTCAGATGCCAAAATGTCTTGGTTTGGTCTTAGCAATAGGGTTGGGTGTCATCAACATACTGGTGATACTATGTTCCAAATTCCTTGATGACCTCCACCAGCAGCTTTGCACAACAGGGTAACAGGACAGAAATAGTACAAAAATAGTCTATCAGTGCCTCTGAATTAGTGTACAAGGGACAAACAAAGAATACAAGAAGCTCTGGGTTCTATTATATATCATATACAAAATGGAAATAGTACAAAAACGTAATGCTTTGTCTGAAATACCTTTGCACCTGGAATATTATAAATATGTCATACTATGTATGTGATAATTTTTCCTTGCTTAGAATTGATTTTGGAAATAATGGAGAGAGAGGGGGGAGAGAAAGGAGAGAGAGAGAGAGAGAGAGAGAGAGAGAGAGAGAGAGAGAGAGAGATTAAACAGCCTTGGAGCCGCTGAAATTAAGGATTGTTTCTTCTCATAGGAATACAAGAAGTTCCATCTAAAAGTGCTCTTGAACTTAATGGTAATGGTGCAAAGGCAGTTAAACAGGTTAAGTATTTCCGAACAGAATGATTGCTCTGCTTTCAAAAAGCACAATTAAGGGTATGATGCTTGATGCAGACAGGCAAGATACAAATTTTAATAATATTAAGGATATCATCAAAATTTGTAGATCCATATTTTTTTTTTTTAAATCAAGCCGGTAAATATAAAATGAAGGAGAAAATGAATGTAAACTAATCTGCAGCACAAAACCTGCTGCTGCCTGCATAGTGCATTTATGACCTATTTTTAGACATGCACTGCTTTTGAAGTGATTCAGCATGTTCTTGACCTAACCCTTGATGGTTTCTACACATTTAAAAGCCCATTAGGTCCTACCATTTTCACTTTAGCAGAATTAAGCAAGTTCAAGCTTTGGCTTAATATATTGTTCTCTGAATTCTGTGGGATGTATGCCTGGCTCAGCTGAAATAATTTTAAACGACAGAAACATTTCTAGAGAAGCAGTTAAGATGGGTGGGGAATGTTACTTGAGTATTGCTTCAAACCGATTCTCCAGTAAGTTCTTGTTATTTTGTTGGTGTGATTCGTGAACAAAATAGTTGTGGAGTTATCAGTACATTATTGTCTTCGGTATAATGGCGCTATTTATTTTTCTGAAACTATTCTTAGCTCAGCTAGTAACTGATAGTGCACTGCAATAGTTTGAAATCCTCAGAGGGAGGAATAAAGAGCTCTATCCCAGAGCTCATTTTACAACCCAATCAACAGACCATTTAATTTCAATTACTTGTGTTCAGGATTATTTAAACCCATTAAAGTCAATGGGACTTACTTCCCACCCTCCAGCTGTAATCTTAAAATTTTGCAAATGCATATCTGTTAGCCAAAAGCTGAAAGGCTGTCCGGTGAAAGTATCTTTGTATTGTCATAATGTTAGTTCCTTTGCATAAGTGGAAAGCAGAATAGTTGTAAAAATCCATAGAAGAAACCACTATATAATTCTCTCTCTCTCTCTCTCTCTCTCTCTCTCTCTCTCTCTCTCTCTCTCTCTATATATATATATATATATCCCTGTCTGGTAGAGGATGTGTAGCTTAACCTACAGCATTTAGTCTTGTTTTTTGTTCTTTATTGCTTTGTTAATGCTGTTTGATTATTTTATTGTTTTAACTTATTTTTATGTAATTGATGTCAGATAACCATACATTGTTTTCCTCTCTGAGATATTCGGGTGAAGGGTGGGTTATTATTTATTTTCTTATTAAGAGTCTCTACAACCCTCTCTTCACCTGATACATTCTTTCTATAGTTTGAGATATGTCTGCATCCCCATGTGTATTTTCTACTCCACTCATAATTTTGTTCTTCTGAAGACTGAAGCTGCAACCCAACCCCAATTACTTTGAAGTAAGCCCCATTGAATTAAATGAGACTTACTCCTGAGTAGGCATGGTTAAGATTGTGCTGTTAGCAGATGAAATAACAGTGTAGTATGATCAATATTTCACTTCGCCTGTATTAAGATATTTTACACTTTAAGATCTTGTTCCAAAGACCTGCAGGGAAAGAAGATGACAAAAGGTTTTAACTTTTATGTGCAAGACAACCCATCATTAATTCCAGATTAAAAGGGGGGAAAGGAGGGGGGAACATGCTATTTTCCGTCAGGGAAGATATTTATATCTTCCCCTTTCCTTTGTTAGGATCACAGATAACCAGTCCGTATATTTTTACTAGCATTCATATGCAAAGGCTTCTTTATGTAGTCAGCCACCCTTGTGTTTTATTTTTATAGCTTCAGGGTGGGCTTCCCTTCACCCTATAACATGCATAGCTGCTTTCTACTGGGCTAATATTTGGCAGAGCCTTGGGCATCACTTCCTAGAAAAGTATGCTAAAAAATTGATTGTGGTTCAGAATAGAGACATTAAAAATGAGAGATGCTTTTAAATGCAAGATGTAGGTGGAAATGTCAAAGGAGCTAGACATGTTTAGTCTAGAAAAGCTATCGGTCATTATATATGCGTTATGGAAAATTCTAGACATTGGACTGGTCCAATTATGGAAAATTCTAGACATTGGGCTGGTCCAGGAGAATGGGGTGCACGTATGCTTGGCCTTTGTAGGAAATACAACAGAACATGTAGTCAGGAATCACCATTAGGGTTTGCATTTGTTTAAGAATGAAAAATGGAATGGAATGGCTCCAATTGGTTTGAATTTCATTCATTCCAGGAATAATACAGGGCAGAACAAAAGTGGATGAAATGGAATATCATTTGGAACTTTCATTCATATCTACTTGGGATTCTCATTCACGCCAATTTAGGAATCCCATTCACCCCCCCCCCCATGCCATTCTTGGGTGGAGAGGACTTACTAGCTCTGAGAGAAGTCTTCTTGGTAACTGTGTCAATGGCTACTAGCCATGATGTCGATGGCTACCTAGCCAGGAGAGGGCTATTGATGGCTACTACCTGCCAATGGCTGTGCTCTGGCTCCACAAGTGGAGGCAGCAATGCTTCTGAATATCCACAGGAGGAGAATGTGCCCTTGTGCTCATATCCTGCTTGCTGGTTACCCAGAGGTGACTGTTCAGCCACTGTGAGAACAGGATGCTGGACTAGATGGGCCATAGGCCTGATCCAGCAGGCTCTTCTGATGTTTTTATTTGTCAGGATGGTTTTATTTATGCACAATGCTCCAGACCTAATGTTGTTCTAAGGTAGTGTGGTGGCCATCACCCAGCGTGCCACAGGTCCAGGGTAGGAGAGGGACAGGGAAGCTGCTGATCACTGTCCTCCTGCCCTCTGCCTCTGGGTCAAGCCTGACCCGGCAGCAGAGCTGCCATGGTTGGGCCATGGCCGAGGAGAGTGAGTGGCAGCTTTGCCGCCCCTTCTCCCTTTGCTCTCCGCCACCAGGTCAGGCCTGATGCGGCAGCGGAGGCAGATCTGCTGCAGCTGGGTACGCCTCACTGCGGCTGAGGTGGGATGCTCTCCGCTGCTGGGGCAGAAGTGACCCAGCGGCAGAGCTGCTGCTGGGTGCAGGGTGTGGCACATGTGAGGAGCGTGAGCAGCACTCACCTGTTCTCCTCCCCCGGGTCAAGTCTGACCTGGGTGGTGGAGCTACACAAGGCACAAGCACTACAGCCAAGGTGCAGCTCCTTCTGGCGTGGAGCCTGTCAGGGACTGGGCAGAGGCGGAATGGTGCAGACCGCCTCCCCAGCCTGACCCTTCCAGAGAAGAAGAAGACAGTTCAGAATTACAACAGGGGTTTGAGGGAGATCACAGTTCAGAGGCAGATGAGGGGGAAAGCTGGGAAATAATGGGAGAGGAGGAGGAAGAAGCACCACGGGGGGGGCAGCTGATGGACACAGTGTCTTTAGAAAGCATTCCAGACCCCCCTCTCCCAGAACCTGGCAGGCATTGAAAGTAAGAGAGCAGAGAGCTCAGAGGCAGAGGGCACATCTCAGCATCTGTAGCGATGACACATAATGGAAGAGCGGAAGGGGGTGGAGACTCACTCGGAGCAACGCCATTACTCCAAGTGGCTGCATTTCTAAGCCTCTCTCTGTGAATATTGAATAAAAAGCATTGGTAAGAACTTTCCTTGTCTTATCTGTTCCTGGCAACCTACCGTGGGGGTTGGATCCTCTGACGTCTGACAGAGCCAGGCTCCGATGAAGGAGCCTGCCGTGAGGGCACCTGTTTGTGACCCTTCTCAGAATTGCGCCCAGGGCCATGGCCCCCACGGCACCCCCATGCTACGCCTCTGCCATCACCCACAAAATATAAAACAATAAACACCACCTACTGTTAGAAACTGAATGATCACCTCTTTACATTTATTGAAAGCTCACTTCAAAGTGCTTATTACGCATATATATTTTTAAACAGATAAAACTGGCAAATCCCTTGAAAAACTGACAGGTTGAAAGTATATATGACAAGTAGCTTCCAGCACCTCAGCAATAAAATAAACTTTGCATGTGTAGTGTGTGTTTTGTGAAGAAAAAAGGAGGGGAAAACATGAGATGAAACAGGCTCAATTTTAAATTTCATTATACAAATAATATTTTTGATTTAAAAAAAAAAAACTCTACTGGGGATGCTTAATTTAGTATATCTCCAGCCACACACCAAGAAACCAGCTACCTAGAGCACAGCAATCTGAAAAATGAGAGAGAGATTAATGCAAGGTTGCATCCTTAAGGTTTTGTTTACTCACCGTAGGAAGACAATGTTATCAGTTAATAATAGCAGGATGTATATAAGCCAGGATGGTAAAAAGTGGGAACGCGATTTTTAGCTCATTAAAATGGCTTTTGTTAATAAATGTGTGGGATTTTATGTACAAAACAAATTAACTAGCTGTTAATTTGATGCTCTTCAGATTCAACCTAAAGTTTATACTTGTTTCTGTGAAAACATGTTCACTAGCTCCTGCCAGTTTCAGAACATGAAAACACTGACAGCAATACAGCACATTTTTACTGGGGCAACAACTTGGTTTTTGTATTTGAATAAAATACATTAAATTATACCTTCAGGGGAATGGAAGAGCATGATTTATACTTTTTAAAAACAGAATATTGCATGACTCAGACATTCGGAGTCCCATGAAATAGGGTTGACATAATTCAAAAAGTAAAAACCAGGAAAACCCAAAAGTTGTTCAGCTTTTTTTTTGACAAACCCCCAAATTGTTGAGCTTTTTTTTTTTTTTTTTTACAAAAACACTGTGATTTTGGAAACACCCCTTCCCTTCCCCCTCGGGTGTCAATTCTGCAGACCTACATGAAATATTTTGTAACTTTCCAGCTTACCAAAATGCCTGTAAGAGGAATGAATATTTTTAGAATCCAAAAGGCTTAGGCTTCGTGCTACTGGCAGGTACTCTTCTAGTTTGGAACATCTTCTGAAGGGAGCAACTTTCAAAAAACCTATGTACCAACTTCTTTGGGGCACTGATTTTCTGGCCATAAGCAATAAGCATTTCCCCTCAAGTAGTCTTTGCATATGGACTCCCTTCACCAATCTGGTACCCACCAGATGTGTTGCATTATAATGCCCACCAGCCTAATCCATGAGAGCTGTAGTCCAAAACATCTGGAGGGCACCAGGTTGGCTAAGGCTGTGCAAGCCCTGAGGCAATAACAGAAGAAACAGGAGTAACACATCATTTCATGGATGTCTGAAGCCACAACTGTTAACACTGAAAAACAGAGTTGCGTTTACATTGAAAATTATTCCACTCACTCCAGTATTGTGCCAGTGGTACCTCGGGTTAAGAACTTAATTTGTTCTGGAGGTCCATTCTTAACCTGAAACTGTTCTTAACCTGAGGTACCACTTTAGCTAATGGGGCCTCCTGCTGCCGCCGTGCGATTTCTGTTCTCATCCTGAAGCAAAGTTCTTAACCCAAGGTACTATTTCTGGGTTAGCGGAGTCTGTAACCTGAAGCGTCTGTAACCCGAGGTACCACTGTAATTCCTTTATAAGAAGGACTTCATAGCAGCCATCTTTTTGCTTTTGGTAATTTGTTCCGTCTGCACCGTAGCACTTTCCAGGCATTCAGTACCCATGGATAGCAAAGGTATGAAGGGTCTATCAAGAACGTGCAACTCCACCCTTACCCATTCATGCTAACCATGTCCCCTGACATCAATCTGAAGGTGAGAACATAAAACATAGAATCATAGAGTTGAAAGGGACCACAAGGGTAATCTTGTTCAACCCCCTGCAATATAGGATTATTTTGCCCAAAGTGGGGCTCAAACCCATGGCCTTGAGATTAAGAGAGTATGCCTATATATGTATGGGACTCACTCTATGGGGGTAGGAGGAACCTTCGCCCATGGCAGTTTTTGTCACTATAGAGGGAGTCCTATGTGCGTACATAGTACGCCTTCAGGCTGAGGTCAATCATACCTCAGCCAGGGAGCATGGCAGGCACATGAGTTAGTAGCAAGACTAGCCTGTGCATTCTCCATAAATCCTTCAGTGAACTGGGCTCTCGTTTGGCTGGGGGGGGGGAATCTTGTTTGCTAGGCTACCTGAGAATAACAGGCCAAGGCCCAAAATGATATGGGGTCAGTGCTAATCCAAAGTGTAGAGGTACTCTTATGTTCAATCAAATTTAGTTGCACATTTTTCTTTCTTAGGCTAGAGGGACTATGTGACATGAAAAATACATTTCCCACTCCATATACAAGAGTACAAGTAAATGAAGCTGAGACTTCCAGAGATCTGGAGAACAGGAAAGCAGGTCTCTGTGGCTCAATGAATGACTTTTTAAATGAAAAGTTGAGTACCGCACACTGGCACCAAACATGAAACAGGTTGGGAATACAGGCTGTCAGAATTTCGTAATGACTAGTTGGAACCGTGGATGCTTAAAGTGCTAGCCAAAGGCAGCATTTTTTACCTGCTGTTCTAGTGAAGAAATGGTATGGGATTGGGATTCTGAATTTTAAGCATCAGCGTTTGTATTTTGTTGGGATCGTATGCTTTGTAGGGCTGGTCCAAGCATGGCAAGGTATATCTTCAGTTTCACTGCACTCCTGCTTCAAGAGATACTATATGAAGCAGTGCTCAACATTAGGGTGGTTGCTGAAGACCTAAGGCCAGCTGGTTTGCAAGTACAGTGGTTACAAACACCTCGGGTTACAAACACTTCGGGGTTACAGACTCCGCTAACCCGGAAATAGTACCTCGGGTTAAGAACTTTACCTCAGGATGAGAACAGAAATCACACGGCAGCGACACAGCGGCAGCGGGAGGTCCTATAAGCTAAAGTGGTACCTCAGGTTAAGAGGTACCTCCAGAACGAATTAAGTTCGTAAGCAGAGGTACCACTGTAATTAGTAATCCAAAACTAAATAGGGTATGGTAAGGGAGAAACAAAAGTGTCGTCCTGTGAAGACTACAATTTATTAGCAGGGAAATGTAATTAGTCAAATACGGCTACTTCCATCCCAATTTGGTTTCTAATTAACCTGCAGAAAACCACTTCAGGATTTTAAAAAGAAAGTACTTAATTAAAGCATCTTCGGATGTCAGGTGATATTTCAAAGTTTGCTGAGACCTTCTCTTCCAGGTGACACAATCGAAAGACAAAAGAGGTGTTGGCAACAGAACTGCTATGAGTGCAGTTTTGGATGGTGTAAATTGGGGTTTAACCTTGATAATGTTTGTGGCAGATCCACTCCTTGCTTCAGGACAAGATTTCAGAATGCCCTCATCACAAACTCTTTCCCCCCAAGACGTATACAGTACTTAGTCCAGGGGCTTTTTGGAGCCAAATGGCTGGTTTTGAATTTTGAGAGACTGCTGGGAGCGCCAGTCATAAAATGGCTGCCGTTGGGATGTAGCATAACACAAAACCAGACCCTGCGAATGTGCCTATTTTCCAGGGACAGTCCCGGATTTACAGAAACCATCCTGGTTCCTGATTTGATCCTGGAATGTCCCGCTTTTCCTTTAGACGTCCCTATTTTTATCGGAGAAATTTTGCAGGGTATGGAACAGGACGTCCCTATTTTCATTGGAGAAATGTTGGAGGGTATGCAAAATTTGAGAAGCGAGGCTTTTCTCACAATAGTATTTCCATAGGAGGAAAGACTTAACGTGAGATCAAGATCAAGATGTACTTTATTCGGCTATAAGCCCACCAGGTAAAACAAAACAATATATAAAAGCAACTGATATACATTTCATAGTAATATCTGAGTATTCCATCACAGATATCCTTCGCAATACATACAAACTCTGGAAATCAAAATTGTGACCTTAAAATAGAATAGAACATAAAATATACTTTGCTATTTATAATCCTGAAGCATTCCGTGAAGTCTTTCATAAGAGAGGACTGAAACCAAAAATCTGGCAACTTGTAATGTTCTATGAGAGTCACTGTCCTGGAGTAAATAAGCTAGATGCTGTTCAGTTGGTTTAGCAGCGATGTCCCGAATAATTAAACTCAGAATCCTTGATCGGGGAACACTGTATAGAGGACAGTTTAACAGGATATGATACAGGGTTTCTATTGATTTATTATCACATGTGCATAGAACAGAGGTTTTCCCATTAGAAAATCTATGGCTCAAAACGTTTGAGGGGAACGCGTTGAATCTGGCTCTAACAAATGCGAATCTATGCGACGCAGCCGATAGGGTAGACAAATATCGTGGTGATTGGTGCATAGGAGTAATGCCCAGATTTAACGGAGAGCACGTGCCTCCGAAGGCTTAACGTGTTGAATTTATGCCTAGAAAATAAAACAGAAACAGAAGTGCATTATAGGGGGAGAGGACGCAGCAGCTCTTTAGGACTCCAGGGATTCCTATTCCCTGCTGTCCAAACAACTCACTCATCTATCTCAGCCCTAGTGTCACTCATTGGCTAACAACACTGACAGCTGGGAGCAGCTGGGAGCAGAAATCACTTAGAAGACTACTTGCACATTTTGCTGAATAATTTTCTTTCTAGGAGAATTACTCATGGGCACCAGATTGGTGACCCCCTGACAAATAGGACTCTAGAATGAAGAACTGATGTCTGTTTATGGTTGTATGCAAGGAAGAATCTATACAGCTCTATATCAAAAGAGGAAATTTAGGAGTTTAAAATTAGGTTTGAGTAAGGGAAATGGTTAAGGGTCTAGGAAAGTATCAGAAGTAGCTAGGAGCCGAGGTGTAGAATTAGGATTGTTAAAGTTAGTAAAATGTTTTTGGTTTTGATTGTGTGGAAAAATTTGGAAAACTGATAAAGAGGATTGATAATGAATTCAACAGGGGGGACTTGAGGAAGTCAATCGAAAAATGAAATTGAGGAAGGAAGAGTGGCCTAGAGAAATAGGCCAGACTCAAGCAATGATCTGAAGTATGTCAATTACGTTAAATGTGAAATGTTTATTGTCTTTCCCAGTGAGAGAGGGGAATGGAAATTTGCTTCCCCCAGTGAGGGGGGGGGAATGAAAATTTAACGGTAATGTAAAGTGCTTAAAAGTGTTAAAATCAATAAAAAAAATTATTTTTTTAAAAAATATACATCTATTAAACCTAATCTAAATCCAGATTCATATTTCCAAAGATCTCAGGCCTATGAAGAACACAATCGTGTTCTATTTTGTTTCAAATATACCCTCTGTCTACTGGTTCCTAACTATGGCTATGGAGCCTGTAAAGTGTTGAGTGGCGGATTTAGAAACTGCTGATCGGAGCTGTCTGTTATGTCTTTTCTGCCAAGAGTAAGCTTTTTTGTGGCCCCACAGCCTATTAATGCGAGCATTTAAATCAAGTGAATATGTGTTTCTTTAGGGTTTATGCAGTCCCATAGCAAGACTGATGCATTTTACTTGGAAGCAAAGCGAAACCTATTTGTCAGGGCAGTAGGATATATGAGGAAGAGTCTTACAACTTCTTATGGCCCAGGGAATTGCTTGAGGCTGAGTATTTAGAATGAGGTGGTGCTTAGACCTAATTTATCCAACAGCAAACACTTTAAAGTGCCACCTGCATGAACACTGCCCAAGTCTTAATTGGAATTGTCTATAATAACTTGTAATAATAGCTTCTGCTCTTCTAACTCGCCATCAGTTAGGGTGAATTGCCGCTAGGATATGTTATTATTCAGGACTCCACCATGGTTTGACAATTTCAAGCTGTACACAGATGACTGCCAGATGTTTAGTAAGGTGGCACTGTAATACTTCAGTGATGTAAGAGAATTGTTTGTGTCTCCCCACCCCACCCCAGAAAGAGCTGTCGTTGTCTAGAGGTTTTGCAACACAGCCGCAGAACATTGCTTCAGGGTTAACACTTAACACAGAGATGATTCATTTTCCATCTCCACAAACTGGGGGAAAAAATCCCAGTGTTTGTAAAATGTTAGACGTGTTCCAAAAACAGTGATTTGTTTATTAAATGGCTCCCTTGCTTTTCTCTTAGTGTATAGACATGAGCCCTTGCCTCAATAAGTGCTTCGAGAATTCAGCTAAAAATCTTTATTTTCATTTCTCTTTGTATGTGTTGCATTTATGTATAGCTGTCTGTGATGCTTTTCATGGATAAACGGGGTGTGGGGGGGTGAGTAGAGCAGTGTGTGTGTGTACAATTTCTGGCAAATGGCCTGTGTGGGATTTTCATAACCTTCTTGCCTGTAATATACTGCCTTGCTTGTCCTTTGGCAAGCTGTGTCTGGCTTTATATTTTGAATTATAGGAGTTCTGCTTTACCTGATGTTTGTAGTTATTGTAGCGTAACCATGACAACAACAAAAATCCAGCTGTCAATCTTTTAGACTGCTTAATTTCTGTGTAAAATTGTAAAGGCCTCTACCATAAAAAACCCCACTTACAACTAGCGACCACAGATAAGCTCGCACAACTCAAACCATTGTGCTACACACAAACACCAAGATGCCCCTTCTGCCGCAAATAAAACCCTTGAGCAAATAAGATTTCACAAGCAAACGAATCAATGGACAAGCTACAGTCTGACAGATTTGCCCAGGGTCATAATCAAATCGAATCTGGTGGGGAATATTCTTTTCTGATCCTAAAACTTGATCATGAACAAAAGGCATTGCTGGCAGCCTCTTGGCAAGCTTCTGCTTAGTGGAGCTAATCCACTTTTGTCAGTGTAGACACAATGCCCCGACTTTGGCACCACCTTGCCTTGCTCCCACCCTTTCCTGGGAGCTTGACTCTGTGGCGCCACCCTGCTGGCTGCTTCTGGTAGTGATGTGAAAGAAACCTTGCGCCAGGAATCCTCAAACTATTGTGTGTTTACACTAACGACAAAGACCAAGGGGATATTTGGCTCTTCAAATCACAGTTTAGGGGCTTTAGAGAAGTTAAGACCAATGTGACACATGCTAAATTTGTTCCCGACCATCAGTTTTTCTAATTGTTTTTAGCCTGGGGCCATTGCAATGTAACTCACAAAAACAAACAAGACAATCCAGGAGTACGTTTTCAGGATTGCAAATTCTCAAAATTTGCAAGTTCTCCAAATTATTAATAGGTCACATACCGTTTCTCCTAAAATAAGCCGTAGCCATAAAATAAGCCGTAGCAGGATTTCTACCCATTTGTGAAATATAAGCCATACCCCGAAAATAAGACATAGTGACGCGACGCCTCTCCCTTAAGATGGCCTGGATAGGCGTGGCTATGCAGCGTACTGACGCGGAGCGGTGAAAATAAGCCATACTGTGTTTTTTTGAGGGAAAAAAATATAAAATGGTGTCTTATTTTAGGAGAAACACGGTAGCATCCGGTGCCTTCGTTACATAACTTTAGGCACGAGGCATAAAACATTCCTCCCAGACCTTTGGCTAATTAAACAATCTATGGCCTTTTAACCCGGGGAGATATTGTTTTTGTTTTCTACTATGTTATGTTTTGTGTTTTTATATTATAAACCACTCTGTGATTCTTGGATGAAGTATAGTATGCTACAAAAATTTAATAAATTAAAAATATATTATATATATATAAAAAAACCTTGACAGTTGACATATTTTTGGGTCAAAAAAATAGTCTGTGACTTTCTCACTGCTAGTGTATATCAAGATACCATATAGGTAACAAACTTGACCATGCCGGCCACTGACCATCAAATTTTGTAATCATCTAGATTGACCTTCTAGAAGATTCAGAAGTGAATAGCCAAATCTATCTCTAGGCAAATTCTGTAAAGGTCAATATAGGATATTTTGCACAATGCCTTCAGTCTGGCTATGTGAATATCTTCTATCCATGTTCAGTGAGTATAATTTGAAAGCTAAACTGAGTAGATACATGTCTAACGGGGTGGGGGGGGGAGTTAATTCTTGCAGATAATCAGCTCTTTTATGGTCACGTTTAATGTTACTAAATCAAACTGAATTCTTCATACTGTATATTCAAAGTTCATTTGCGTATCTTAAGAAAGAATCTTCTGGTCAGAAATGTCTTGAGATGACAGGGGAAATGGAATACCTCAGTATCAAATTGTTATACTATTTTGCCCAGCTTTTTCTATTCTGTGGGTCTAAAAACACAGTTTTACTAAATACGTAATTGTGAGAGTTTTCCCCAGGACAAAACCATGGATTTAGAGATAGGAAGCCTACTTCACTACTAAGTAATTTTTAGTCATATACTGTGTGGGACTCCAAGCAGTGTATGTAAAATTTTATTTTGGATTATATCCAGTCTGTCTCTTCCATCTACCCCAGATAGCTGTTCCATGTAACAAACAAGACATATTTTTAGCAACACTTTTACCATCCGTTTTGACAAATGACTATGGCCTTTAATAAAATAAAGTCCTTATAGCTCCCAATGAATGGGCAGACAAAATTTTAATTGTCTCAACCTAAGTGTGTCATATGGGACGCAGGTGGCACTGTGGTCTAAACCACAGAGCCTAGGGCTTGCCGATCAGAAGGTCGGCGGTTCGAATCCCCGCGACGGGCTGAGCTCCCGTTGCTCAGTCCCTGCTCCTGCCAACCTAGAAGTTTGAAAGCACATCAAAGTGCAAGTAGATAAATAGGTACCGCTCCGGCGGGAAGGTAAACGGCGTTTCCATGCGCTGCTCTGGTTCGCCAGAAGTGGCTTTGTCATGCTGGCCACATGACCCGGAAGCTGTCTGCGGACAAACGCCAGCTCCCTTGGCCTATAGAATGAGATGAGTGCCACAAGTGTGTCATAGAGTATTTTAAATGATTTTAAGACAGTTCACAAAGCTTTGCATTGTATTTAATACAGTTGTTGGAACATCTAACATCTTAAATGTTTTTCCTAAAACGTAAACAATGAAACACTTTCCAACTTTATACTTTATATCATATGGTTCCAGTTATTTTCCTGTTCTCACTCTTTCATACAAGTTGGTTGTTTTTTGTTTTAGATTTAAGAACAATCTTGAGAATCTATTGGCTTTTATTCAAATTAGTTCCATATGCACTGTGGTTCAATTCTTAATTGGATGACCAAATACACTTATTGGATTCTATCAACAGTTACATGCGGTTGAATTCCCAGCTCTATTCCCATGGGGACATCTTCCATATGGTCCATTCCATGCCATATTGGCAATGTCTACTGATTGGTAATAAGGAGAGGCACAGCCTGTTTTGTTATTTAGTCCATCTTTTCATTGTTATCCAAAGCTTTGATGCTGGAGGTTTGACAGTAAAATTATAGTCCATATGTGTGGGCTACATCTTCTACATGCCTTATGAATATGAACATGTCATTGGTCCATGAACTGCCTTGTTTGCTTATTGCTTATATCTGTGAGAACCTAGATTCTATGAAGATTTCAAACTAATTCTCATTGTCACTTTGTTCGTGAGGGTTTGTCTGTCAGTAATAATAATCCCGCATGTGGATTAACCTATGCCTGGGTTTCCTAAGTTTCAGATTGTGATGGACAGAGTCTTCTATCCCCACAGCATCAGGTTCCACCTGACCTGTACACAGTTGCTTCACTACTGATAAACTTCAGCCCAAGCAAAACCTGAACTGCAAAAAAAAAATAGGCACTCATCACTCATAGAATGACTATTAAGACAAGCCCTTAATGATTTTAAAACACAAAAGGAATCAGGTGATATGTGAGGAAACATTATTAGAGAAAGATGATGAGAAGCTAAGTAGACAGCTCTCCACAACAGCAAATTGCCTACCATATTCTCCCTTCCACAAGCTAACCTGAGATAAGAATCTGATTCCCTGTGTCTAACAAAGAGCAAATAAGAATCTGATTCCCTGTGTTTACCAAAGAGCAAATTTATGGACCATTTGTAAGTTCATCCAGTTTCAGTGCTTAAGGTCAATATATAGCCAAAGAATGATTGCTCCCCACATCAAATGGGGGGGGGCGCCTTTTGTGTGGTCGCATGCAGCCCCCCGGATCCCAGTGCGGCTCCTGGTAGTTCGGGCTGGCTTCATCCTCCCCAGGTGGGATACCTGGAGGTCTCCGCCTACCTCAGCCAACCGTCCAATCCTGCCTGGGGAGGCATTGCCAGGGGATTGGCCAGGTAAGGGGATGGACCGCCCTGCCCACACAACGGAAGGTGAATCTTACCTGCGAAGTGGCAGTCAGCTCCAGAGCTTCTCCCACCCTCCCCTCCCTCAGTTAAGTCTTCTTTTGCAGGTTAACCTCTTCTCCTCAGGTATGCAATTGCTGCTACGTCAGGGTCGCTGTTGAAGGGCCGGAAAGGAATTTTCCTGCATTGGCAGATTTTGCCTTTCCCGTAGCAAAATGTCACAACTTTGGCGGTTTCAGGCCTTGGGCAGAATCCTTTAGTCTATCTTCCTAAATGGGGGGCGTGGCGTGAATCGGTGACCCACGCCCCCCTTGCGGTGGTGATACCAGGGTTCCCCATTAAAGGGGAGGCATTGGCCATACACCGAGAGGTTGTCATTGCTCTTTCTTCCAACGGTGGCGAAATGGGGGGTGGGCTCTCTGCTTGAACATATGTTCTCCAGAGCCAGCCCAATCCCCACACATTTTGGATAACCCTGAAGTCTCCCAGATCCCCGGCTGGGGACTGGGAAGGATAAACGCCAAGATCTCCCTTACATCTGAAACTTAATAAAGTTGGGGGCCAATTTTAATCCCATAGCACGTTGTCTTGAGTCATTATTCCTCTCAGGGGTCGCCTGAGGTTGGGGGGACTCCGCCTGTCCATGCAAAGCTTTGAACAATTTTGCATTCCCACAGTTTGGATTAACTCTGTTATTGGTGCTCATATTTGCTCTGTTTCTGAGTCACTCTGAAGTACTCTATTTCTGAGGCACTCTATATAAAGCTAAGACATCAGTTCCCCCTTCACTCTTATGGAAAATCTAAGAATGAACACACACACACTTTTTGGCAGAAGCAAATGAAATTTGCAGGCACAGGAGCCCCTGCAGAGTAGATTCAGCCTGTCAAATTGCCTTTCCAAGGGCGAGGAACAGGGGGTTGTCTACATCTTATTTTTAGCCTTAAAATAACTAAGGGGCTGCTGAGTGGTATGTATTCTTGATTATACATTTTTTAAAAAGTTAGCAGCTTAGCTTTCTTAGTTTCCACATGACCCGGAAAGCTGTCTGTGGACAAACACCGGCTACCTTGGCCTGAAAAGTGAGATGAGTGTCACACCCCATAATTGCCTTTGACTGGACCTAAGTGTCCAGGGGTCCTTTACCTTTTACCTATCTACCTTTGTTTGGATAAGCCCGAATACTAACCCTTAAGTAATGGAACAAAAGTTTGCCATCCATGGCGTTTCCTCTGTCTGGGCTCTAAATAGGTCAAATAAGCTTTGTTTTTTTTTTTTTTTAAATTTATATTTATTTAATTTTCCAAATTTTACAAGCACATAACAGTCCGGTTAAATTTCCTTTGCCTCCCATCTCCCACCTTAGGAAGCAGTACATACCTTCCCTCCCTCTCACGGAGGTATTTTTTTAAAAAACAATGATCATTTAACCATCTAAACACAACCCTCACTTTGCTTGGGCCTGATCTCCTTCCAGACCAGGCCTCTACATTTCTAACTATTATCAAATGACTTCCACAGCCCCTCCCTGCTGAATTCTTAAATAATACTTGGCTCACGGGTTCTTATCTTGGTCTTAATACATTTATCATCTATTTTTTAACTTAACTTGAATATATCTGCTTCTTTACAATTTCCTCTTAACTTCAAAATACCTTAGATTATAACTTTCTCTTAATCCTCCTTACAAACCTTGGTTTTACCCTTGGCCTTACATCCTAATTTTTAAACTTAATTTCCCCCTCTCCCCCCACACCCCAGAATCTGGTGTCCGTTTTTCCTTTCATACCAGAAATTAAAGCACATACTTTTGTCTCCAAACCATTAAATCAGTCCAAAAAAACAATAACAACATCTCAACCCACACCCACTCGCTGTTTCACCAATGTCCAGTTCATGTAGTCCATCAGAGCTTCTTTCCAAGTGATTTGCTGCAATCTTCTTTTCTTCCTTCGCCTTCGTCCTGCGTCACAATCCAGGAAAGCCATATTTACTTGCTGTGCTTGTTGCGAGCTCTTTTTCTTGCTGACATTCTTGCTGACATTCCATCTCTTAAGTTCTTTCTTTTTCTTGCTGGCATTCCTTCTCTTAAGATTCTTATTTTTCCTTGTCTTCCTATAAACAGTCCTGCTTCCAGAAGACCCGTTACTGATGCGCGGCTGGGTGCGAAAACTGTGTTCCATAACTAAATCCTCATTCTGGTTCTCACACACATCAGCGTGAAAACCTTCTGGCAACAGTTCATCCGGTATGAGTTGGTCCAAACGTCTCTCCAGTCTTTCCGAGGCAGCATCAAAGGCATCACTAAATTCTTGCAATCTTTGTAGAAATAGGTTAACTTGTAGCTCTGCCTTTGAAATGCCTGTCATTTTGTCAAATAAAGATACAATCTTTCAGTTGTTTACTTCACTGCGACAGTTGTAGTTACAAAATAGCGATCTTCGCCAGATTCCTCCGGCATGAGGGAAGAGAGGGGCTGGTTGCGCTGAGACTAAACTTTGATCAAACGCCACTTTCACTTTTGCCTCGGCTGCCATTTCCCGTCTCTAAATCTTCAACAACGATAGGGCTGGCCTCCATTTTAAGCCCTATACTTTGCTCTCAAATTGGTCCAAAACGTTCAATTTACTCACGATCTCCGAGTCCAAATCACTAATTTGTTGAGGAATCCCAGCGCACGAACAGGAGAAGTCACGGCAGCTGCGCCCGTCAGGGGGATAGATGTCATCAGATCCGATGGGCTCCGGCTCCCCCCGCCCGCTTCCCGGAGACCCTTATTAGGGTCTCCTCGGGAGCAGGAGAGCCGTTAACGAGCCACTGCCAGACCAACCGGTCCCGGGACGCCCTTCCCGGGAGTTTTGGGGGCTGGGGCGCTGTCCCAGACACCCCTTTCACCCTAAATAGGTCAAATAAGCTTTGTGCGTAGGATGGCTTGAAAAGGTTAGAAGGCAGGCAGAGAGAGAAAGCAAGAGAAAGCCGTGTTCCAGCGTTTTCATGCTGGGATGCACAGCTAGTGAGAGCGTCCCTCACTGACCAACGCAAATTGAAGTCAATCAATTCAAACTACAACGTTCTGGCCTTGTATACCTAAGCTTTGTGCACACAAAGATTTCAGAGTCAAGGTACTAGGGACATACTTGAAACAACCGTGAGGCAAAGCTCCTCAGCAACACTGGATCTGAAGTGAAAATTGTCCTTCCAAATTTATTCAGGTGAAATAAATTGTGTGAAGTGTTTATTGTATTTCACTTCTCTCGTGGGAGCTGTAGCTTGAGATTTATGCTTGAAGTACTATGTGCCTTCAGTAATGCTAACGTGGCAGATGGAGCAAAAAGCCAGCAACCCTGCTTCATCAGTGAATACCACAGGAACGATTAATTAAATAAAGCTCTCTACTCAGTCTTTTGCCTAACCTGCGAAATGCATATTTTAGTCATTCTTACCATTTGTGTTTGCTTGGCAACTGGATTACTGTGCTTGGAGACTTTATCTTCTCTTGGGCCTCCGTCCTCTGATGAAATAAACTTTTCATTTTGACATCACTGTTGGCTGCTGAGGGAATTATTATGACTTCAACTTTTATATGGTGCCTTTCAGAGGTCTCATAGTGCTAAAAATTACAAGTTGACGGCCAAATATTGCAGCTGTGCAATAATTTCCCTGCACATGAATATTATAAAAGCAATGAAATTGTTGCATCAAGAAATATTCTGTGTTTATTAATACAAATTATTTATATTCATGCCAATAGGCATGCAAAATAAATAAAAATGTTGGCACCCTTTTCAGCTGTCTGTGGGGATGTGGAAGCAACACTATGGTTGTTATGGATGCAGAAATGACATCTCCTGCTTTTCAGTTCATTTATTAAGGTTAGAAAAGAACAAAAGATATGTGAAGATCACAATGTTCTGGCTATTCCTTAGTGGTCAGAATTGTGTTAAACAAATACGTGACTATAGTTTGCAAATAATAATAATAATAATAATAATAATAATAATAATATGAAATCCATTCACTACCCCAAGTAACAGTGGTACCTCGGTTTTTGAACGTAATCTGTTCCGGAACATTCGAAAACCGAGGCACAAAGGGGAGTCTGCAAATTTAATTGAGAAACACTCAGCAGAAGCCGTTTGACCTCCAAGGCATGTTTGAAAATGGAAGAATTTACTTCCAGGTTTTCGGCATTCGAGTTCTGAAACGTTCGTCAACAGAGACGTTCGAAAACCAAGGTACCACTGTACTAGGGTAAAGTGTCATAAAGATGCACATATTAGTGGAAAAAACATACAAAGTTGCATTATATTAGGGAAAACAGGCATTGTAAAAATGTGTCTAATGGGCAAAACTGGATACAAAAATGTGTACACGGTATTAAGAAAAATTCACACTATAAACATTGTAGCTGTTGTATAAGGAATTATTAAAATTGGATTATAATTGGGTTAAATAATAGTTTGGAAGCAGAATTAAATAAAATTATTAAACCTTGAAATCCAGCACACGGGGTTTGTGTGTCTAAATTGTGTAATTGGCTATTTGATTGATTGGTATTGTAATTTGGTATTGATAGAATAAGGCTTATATTGGATTTTTGCAATTGAAAACTAATAAAAATTATTACAAAAAAGAGAAAAATTCACACTAGAGTAATGATTAATTTTATTGAGGGCTTTAAAAAAAATACAAAGTAGTGTGGAAATATGCAGAATTAAACTCAAGTCTGAAAAAAAAGAGAAACTGAAATTGACATATGTGCCCATTCCTAGTATGAGCCAATGTTAAGTCCTAGTTAAATTCATTTAAATGGGGTAGTTAAGTGTGTGCCTAAATATATCCCACTGAAGTCAATGGGGCTTACAAATGGATTGTGCTCATTTTACTTCTGAAAATATGGACTTCAGCTGTCTCATACTGTGGTCTAAATTTGATTCATTAGGAGTCACTGTAAGCTTTCAAGAGTAGACGGCTCAGTGCACCATAAAATAAACTCTGTGGAAACCAGACCAACAGTGCATTATCAACTTAATAGACCATAATATTAGGGGTGGGTGGAAAGCTTTCTTTAAAAGAAAAAAGAAAAGGCATTGCTTTGTAATTATGGAGATAACATTGAATGCAACTTCAGGTAAGTGCTAGCATCATTAAAAAACTATTCCAAAAGTGCACTTTTTAATTAATCTGCCATTTATTCTACTGAACTGTGATGAAGCATTACAAATTAGTACACACAGGGGGCCAAGACTGTGACAATTAAGTTTTGTGAAACCCTGGGAGAAAATAAATGTGACTACTTTGTCCGGTTGCAGAACACCTTTCAATCCAGCACAGGCATCTGCTAATGTAAGAGAAGAAGCCAGGGGCATAGCGTGGGTTACCGGTGCCCAGAGCAAGGCAAGTGTTGCGCTCCTTTGGTGGACTGGGCAGCGATCAGTCCCTTCGCCGGCCAGTGTCTAATCAAGGGAGTCTCTCCTTGCAAACTAGACACAACCTGGGAGCAGCGATAAGGCGGAGAAACACAAAGCCAGGAGCACTGCTGTGTGACCTCGCCCTCCTGTCCTAGCAGCAAGGTGCTCTGGGTAACACATGTGGCTCCAGCAATGCTTTTCCACCTTCCTTTCCCTTCCTCCCTCCTTGATGAGTGGCGGCAGCTGCTCCCCTTCCCCTCCCTAGAGCCAGTGTGGTGTAGTGGTTAAGAGGGGTAGACTTGTAATCTGGGGAACCGGGTTTGCATCTCTGCTCCTCCACATGCAGCTGCTGGGTGACCTTGGGCTAGTCACACTTCTTTGAAGTCTCTCAGCCCCACTCACCTCACAGAGTGTTTGTTGTGGGGGAGGAAGGGAAAGGAGAATGTTAGCCGCTTCGAGACTCCTTCGGGTAGTGATAAAGCGGGATATCAAATCCAAACTCTTCTTCTTCTCCCTATCTCTCAGCCAGCCCAGGGGAGGGGCATGAGCAGGCATCCCTTCACCAGCCACAAGGAGAAGGAGGTGCCACCATTGCCCCAACCCCAAAGGTCTGGCTTGCCTCCCCACAGCTCTGGCTATGATGAGGGAGTCTGTCATGGAGGCACCTGGTCGCACCTCCTCAGAACTTTGCACCTGGGGCCTATGCCAAGCCAATGGGAGAAGTTATTTTTTTCTGGTTCCCCCTTCTTCCTGCAGCCTTGCCATTCCACCTTTCACATTGTTCTGAAGGGTCCCCATCCCTCTGAGACTGGTTTGCAGGTAGTGCAAGGGGGTGCAGAGGGGAAAGACAACAGGAGAAATGTCCCCTGCCCTTCTCTCATCCCAGCAGATGCCTCAGCTGGGTCAGCATTGAGTTCCACCCATACACTGTTGCCATTCGGGTGGTGCTGATGGGACACACATTTACTAACACCAGCAACTATAAGTAAATATTTTTAGGAACAACTGGGTTCTGGAGGTGCAAAATAAAAACCCACACCCCAGTTTTCCAGTGGCCCATGGAAGTATGCTTCCGGCAGAGTCAAAATGCAAAGCAGAAGAGACTTGTCTGCAGCAAATCACCAGGAGTCAACAGGTTTTTCAAGCTTCATCTTTATTTCCTGCATTCCTTCTTTAGCAGGATACAAAAACAAAAAATTGCCTTGGCTTCAGCAGAAATAAAACAAAAACCTTCTTCCAGAGACTTAAGCTAGTTTCAAACAGCACCTTATCAAAACATTCACACTGCCCCCAAATGGCTTCATGACAGAGACTTATATACCCATAGCAATGCCTATGCTTCAGTGCAATTAAGTATGAGCACCAGCACCTGTTTCTTAAACTGTTAGTTCTGACACCAGACCGGCTCAGGTGCGACTTGATTACTCAGAACCCAACAATATTTTGTTCCAGGAAGCCTACTTAGCCAGATCAATTCACCCTGCAATTTTCACACGTGCCTTTGGTAGGTGTGTTTTAAAATTACCGATTGTATCAGCTCAGTCATGTCAGCTGTTTTAAAAACATAGATTTTATTTATGTGTTTACGCTGCCGACCAGATTCCAGATTGCTGTAATCTTGCTAATATAGAGGCATCTTCATAAGATTTAAGGATAATGGCTAAAATGCCACCTTGGAGACTCATAACTGATTCGGAGAGATATGTGTGACTGTTCCATAGCAGTAATTTCCTAAAAATGTATGCAAAGTAGCATCTCCAGTTCTGTGGTGTGCAACCATTAAAGTCAAGCTTTTGTGCAAGTCTGAAGTCTTAACACTACATTTCCCAACAGTCCCTGCTATGGCCTGTATTTCTACTCAAGGGTTTGTTTGTGTTCCTGGAAATAGAGGGGAAAGCAGGGAGAGAGACAGAATAGGATTACAGTGTAAAAGCAGGCCTGTCAGTCCACAGTCGGTAGAATATTGTGCCTTTTATTTTGTTATTTGCTTTTGGGGGCTGTTGATGCAATGCCACCTCCTCAAAAAATCCTGTGGCACTTGCATATATTGTTGCTTTCTTTGTTAGATGGAATAATCTGACTAGGGAGCAGTATGTTTATCTGCCATCTCTAATTTGAAACTACAGGAGGATTTCCTTGTTATAAACGAGCACTGAAATTGCTCCTGGTTGCTTCCTCACTTCTATGACTGCAGCAAGAAACCCTGCTTCGTTGCCCATGGCATGCAGTGGCAAGAAAGTAAGCCGAGAGAGCATTTTGCCTTATCTTCAGTCACCTGCAGTTCTCCAACAATCCAGCCCTCCAACATAGCTCTGCTACGGCGCCTTGTTTTGTCACCAAACACTCTGAGGATATTAGAAAAGAACAGCAGCATATCTTACCCTCTGTGATGAAGGAATGGGAAAACAAAGTGCTGGAATTCCACCGTGACAGCAAAGTAGCAGCAAAAGAATGAGGGGAAAAGTTATGTTTCTTTTAGGTAAGGGAGTGGGGAACCTGCAGCTCTTTGGATGTTGTTGGGCTCCAACTCTAGCTGGAAGAAGGAGGGAAATCTATCTATATCTATATCTATCTATCTATCTATCTATCTATCTATCATCTATCATCTATCTATCTATCTATATCATCTATCTATCTATCATCTCATCCCTCTTTGCACTTATGTCTAAGATTCAATGTTCATTGAACAACTCGATTGCATTATAACAATAGACTGCTGAGGTTCAACGCTAGGTTTCCCATTTCTTTTGCCACGTCACTGAGGACACCCAATTTGCTTTGGCTCTCTGCTTAAGCCAAGGGTTGGAACCTCAGGCCCAGGGGCATTCCTAATGACCAATAGGCATTCCTAATCATGATATGTTTATAGCTCCAGCATATGTGCAGTCATTTAAAAAAAAATGCTCCACATGGTAATTATTATTTAGCTTGACAGAAAATATTTTTGAATTAGAACACCTGAATGACTGAGCGGGAGGGGAAGCACCTTTTTAGGTCATGTTGCTCTATGCCCTTCTTCTTTAGGCCATGCAAACAGCAAATGATATTTGCCTGACTGAAGAACAAAATGTTGAACATGCAGAACGGAATGCTGCCTGTTTAGCAAGGAAGGAGTTAAGCAGCGATGGGGAACCTGTGGCCCTCCAGATATTTTTTGGTCTTCAAATCCCATCAGCCATGATGGCCAGCAGTCAGGGTTGATGGGAATTGTTGTCCAGCAATATCCGGAGAGCCACAATTTTCCTCATCCGTGGTGTTAAGGATGGCAAAGCTCATTAGGCAAAAGATCACAGAATCACAGACTTGTAGAGTTGGAAGGGACCACAAAGGCCATTTAGGCCAAGATGATGGCCACTGAAACACAGGCTGTATGCACATCATAACACCCCCTCCCCACCCGGCACCAAGGAAATTGTAGTTTATCATTCATGTAGCTACAGTTCCCACCACTATTATAGTTATAATTATAATAATTTATTATTTATACCCCACCCATCTGGCTGGGTTTCCCCAGCCACTCTGGGTGGCTCCAAACAGAATATTAAAAACATGATAAAACATCAAACATAAAAAACTTCCCTAAACAGGGCTGCCTTCAAATGTCTTCTAAAAGTCAGATCGTTGTTTATTTCTTTGACATCTGATGGGAGGGCGTTCCACAGGGATCCACCAGAAGGCCCTCGGAGCTGGACCTCAGTGTCCAGGCTGAACGATGGGGGTGGAGACGCTCCTTCAGGTATACTGGGCTGAGGCTGTTTAGGGCTTTAAAGATAGAATCATAGAATCATAGAATCATAGAGTTGGAAGAGACCACAAGGGCCATCCAGTCCAACCGCCTGCCAAGCAGGAAACACCATCAAAGCATTCCTGACAGGTGGCTGTCAAGCCTCTGCTTAAAGACCTCCAAAGAAGGAGACTCCACCACACTCCTTGGCAGCAAATTCCACTGTCGAACAGCTCTTACTGTCAAGAAATTCTTCCTAATGTTTAGGTGGAATCTTCTTTCTTGTAGTTTGAATCCATTGCTCCGTGTCCGCTTCTCTGGAGCAGCAGAAAACAACCTTTCTCCCTCCTCTATATGACATTCTTTTATATATTTGAACATGGCTATCATATCACCCCTTAACCTTCTCTTCTCCAGGCTAAACATACCCAGCTCCCTAAGCCGTTCCTCATAAGGCATCGTTTCCAGGCCTTTGACCATTTTGGTTGCCCTCCTCTGGACACGTTCCAGCTTGTCAATATCCTTCTTGAACTGTGGTGCCCAGAACTGGACACAGTATTCCAGGTGAGGTCTGACCAGAGCGGAATACAGTGGTACTATTACAGTGGTACTATTACATTGTGCTCAGAAATGTACTGGGAGCCAATGTAGGTCTTTTAGGACCAGAGTTATATGGTCTCGGCAGCCACTCCCAGTCACCAGTCTAGCTGCTGCATTCTGGATTAATTTTAGTTTCCAAGTCACCTTCAAAGGTAGCCCCATGTAGGACGCATTGCAGTAGTCCAAGCGGGAGATAACCAGAGCATGCGAGATCACTCTGGCAAAACAGTCTGTGGGCAGGTAGGGTCTCAGCCTGCATACCAGATGGAGCTGGTAGACAGCTGCCCTGGACACAGAATTGACCTGCGCCTCCATGGACGACAAACTACAGTTCCCAGAAATCTTTGAGGGTGTGTGTGAATGTGCCTGAAATCTATGGTGCATGGAACCACTTTTCAATGTGCTTAAGACCATCAAAAACACAGAATTCAGATTCCTGTAACTCTGCATTGGGCCGTGATCGCTGTTGTTAATATCCTCACTGCTGGTCTGCTCGTGAGACAATGGAAGTCATAATATTATTATGTAAAGAAGATTGAAAAGATACAGAATGCTGAATAGATCAGTCCTGTTGTAAACCAAACCCAGCAATGATTTTGTGTACATTCCTAATGCAGCTGCTGCAAACTGTGTGTGAGACATTTGATGAGAAAACCACCCAAGGCCAGTACAATGGTTTATGGAATCTAGTTTTACTCCACAACGACCAGTGTGTATTTACAGTGTGTGCCTGCTGTGGAGATGCATGTTTACTTCATGCTGCTGATTTGCTTGGGAAACAATGCCTTATTTAAAGAACAGTAATTAAAATGAAGAGTTTTTTTAAAAGGGAAAAACAAAAACATAAGCAGCTACAGAAGCTAATCAATTTTCATTCTGAACAGAGCCAGATTCTGTCAATTTCAGCTAATATGACCCCCTCACACACCAAAGAAATTCACACCAATGACTTCAGCATAATCCCTTGAAATTTATGGCTCTGTATTATAGTGGGGTTTGTCCGGGGCTTGTCTCTACTCCAGATCATTGCAGCTTGCGCAGAGCTAGTTTGCAGGGTATGCACAGCCTCTGTGTCTGACCATCTGTTGGAATCTGAATTGGATTTGAATTCCCTGTTTGTCTGGCAATAGCCAATCTCGTGCCAAAAGGCTTGCCGAAACACACACACACACACACACACACACACACACACACGTATGGTTTCTCCTGACCTCACCTACATGGAGACATGCAAAATCAGGCATTTCTGCTGCACCAAAACAGCTCAGTTGCATGAGCTCATGCTTCATATTTATCCAACTCAATAAAGAGCAATAACAAAATGAAGAAGAAATAGGCTTGCCTGGTACGTTAATACCTTTTGCGACGTGGGGATTACACAGAGGGGCAGCCAAAAGGCAACGGAAGAAACTAGTAGAGATGTTGCCAAAGTTTATACTTCCTTAGCTCGAAATATAAATCTCAGCAACTCACTCATTTTCTGACAGCAACTGCTATGCATGCAAAAGGTCCTGATTTCAATCCTGGGCACCTCTAGTTAAAAAAACCCAGGTAGAGGTAATGGGAAAGGCCTCTGCCCAAGACCCTGAAGAGTCACTGCCAGTCATAACAATGCTAGATGGACAAATAGTCTGACCTGGTATAAGACAGGGGGAGAGAGAGAGAGAGAGAGAGAGAGAGAGAGAGAGAGAGAGAGAGACAGAGAGAGGGAGAATGTCCTCTCCTGCTGCCACCAGTAGATGGGAGAATGGAAGGGATTGAGCTGGGTGGGTGGTTGAGGGAGAAGGGTAGGTCCACGGGTAGAGATGGGGTGGGCAAGGTGGGCAAGGTATGTGGTGGCGGGGAGGGAGCATGAACCGCCTCTGGCTCACTCCACAAGTTGCCCAGTTTTTCTGGGGCTTCAGAGCATTCTCAGAACATAAAAATGTGGTCAAAAGCCATAGCACTTGGGGGATTTCATCTATCACTACCTAATACCAGCTTTAGTCAGGACTTCAAAAAGATCCTCATATGTTATGATCTCAAAGCAAGGGCAAACCTTTACTTAACACATTCTTCTTTGGATAAACTTCCATAGCAATGACCTTTCACTCTTTCACTCTCATTTCACTTCCTTATTTGTGGGCAGTTTTTTATTTATTTGACCCTAAAGCAGAAATAGGGAATGGACTATAATTTCTATCATCCTTTCCCATTGACCAAGATGGCTGAGCATTTGGAATCCACCCCCTAGATTATAGCATCCTGGATTTATATATGAAAATACCATAATCCTAATGGATCTCTGTTCCCATAGATACTCTAAATATCTTGCTCCTCTTCAAGGTCAAAGAGTATGGTCAATCCTCAAAGAAGTCTTTTCTTTTCTTTCTTTTTGCAAACAAATACCTGGTGAGTCTTTTTTGAGTTTGCAGAAATCACTTTCTTGACTAGGGGTGCCTTTGCTTCATCTCTTTGCTAATGAAGGAAATGACGCGGTGATGGTTAGGAAGCGCAACATCATGATCATTCTGATAGCTGAGGGCCCAAGAAGAATATGTGAAGATGGGTATCATATCACCTCTTAAATGTCTTCTACAGATTAATATGTTCATCTCCTTCAACCTTTCCTCATATTTTCCAATCCTCCACATCTTCTTTTCCCTCTTCTGGACCCTTTCCGGATCGTCAGCATCCTTACTGAACTGCAGTGTCCAAAATGGGACACAGAACTGGCAAGTATACAGGGTAAGTATGATTTTCCCTCATCAGGAATTAGTGTTGCCTGCACATAAGAACATTCTATTGTAGCTTTAATGGATGGTTGAAACAACGATCTGAAATGGGATGGCTATAGATCCGTTCTTAGATCTATCTTTTCTTAGCTTGTCAGAATGGGAAAATAACGGCAGCCAATGCATTATTTTGAGGGCATCTGTAGCATCTGCTTCTGCTCCCTGTCAAAGAAAAGACGCAGGATAAATGGATGACACATAAAATTGTTAAGGCAATTTATATTCAGTGTGAAACAGTGCCTTTCTTTCTTCTTTTGTTCATGAAGAGACCTTTTATAGTTAATTCAATCTGCTTTTTAAAATGTGTCTTCATTCTCCCTGATTCAGCAGTGTTCTGAATATTCTGAGCTCAGGATTCTCTTGACACAACTATTCATTTAGAAGGACTTCCCTAATCATTTCGTGGATGGCCCATCTCCACACATGCAAATAGCCTGGTTCCTGGAAAGCATCCCAGAGTAATAATGTGAATAATGTGTTTCAATTATAATAATGGTCACTGATGTATACTGACTTTCGTATTGATTTCTGACATCTGTATTGATCTCTTTACACAGTTATAGAGTATGGCCCAACTTCAAGATTTATATTGTATTCTTGGTGGGTTCTAGCAGTCTAAAGAAGTGAAACACTGGCATGATTTATTCCATGAAAAGATGGATTTCGGGAGTGGGGGCGGGTATTTTAAAGTTCCAGCGTTGGCTCTGCTTCATGCATGGAAATGAATGAAAAAGGCTATTTTCTCTGAGCCAATATAAGAGAGTCTTTAGATCTGGAAGAATGACTTTTGGGGTATATATTTTTTATAAGAAAACGAGGAACAGGACTCTTGAGAGATGAGCGGGAAGGCTATACCAGCTGCACGGAGTCTGCCTGTCCCATAACTTGCCCAGACATCATTTAAAGGTCTTTGATCACACAGACATTGCTGTGGAAAAGGTTTTCAGTCATTACTAGAGATGTGACTCATTATTGTGTAGCTGTTCATTCACTGTTCGTTGGATCTTCTGTTAATCCCGTTCCATAGAAATTCATTTTTATAACTTCTTGGCCATTCCATACCTGTTTACTGAGGCTTCTGGGAATGCTGTACAGTAATTGGTTTCATATTCTGTAGCTGGTGTATCATTTTGCAGTGGATACAAATGCTTCTCCTGTAATATGTTATTTGCTTATGGTGCTTAACTAATCTTCTTCAAGTACCAAATTGTCCTCAGGTGTATTCTCTGTATCCACACTAGATGTGTGTCTGTGATCTTCAGGCTGAAGCACTTTGTTCTTCTCTTCACTTTGCATCTTACACCCACAGGAGAACCTACCCAAAAATTTTAATGGTTAATTTACCCACACAAGTAATTAACTGCTTTGGTAATAAATAAATGTCCTTCCATTTCCCTTCCTCCTTCCCCTGCCCTGTGAAACTCATAGATGCTTCTGCAGTAATGTAGAATTACAGTAATGTAATGTCTGCTCTGAAGTAAGTCCTACTGAGTTCCCTGGGACTTACTCCCAGGTAGGTGGACTTAGAATCATAGCCTCATAAAAACGAAGGGAGACTTGATATAAGAAAAACCTAGATGCATGGAACAGCAGGCATTGATTCAACACTGAAATGAACGATCACCTCAAGGGGCTCCTGATGTCTGGAGATATTTGTTGCCAACACCAGCAGGGACATAAACCTAGGCAGAGACTTGGAGGACTGTTTGACTTGTTAATGTAACATGCAATCTTATGAGTTTAATGAGACTTACTCCTAAATATATTGCAGCAGTTTTGGTCAGGCTATACATTTCTTGTGGGGGAACTCCAAGAGGGGAAAATTGTGCTGTGTTAGGGTTGTTGTTGCTGAAGGCTGTTGTCATAGTGTGGAGGGTGGGGGGCTACAGGGATAGTTGACCCAGGTGCAAAATTTCAATACCCAGTGCTGCCTCAATACAGCTGCACACTTCTGTTTGGGGCTCTGTTGAAAACAGCTTCCCCATGAGAACCAGGAAGTGACCTCTCCAGACAACGGAATGACTCTTTTTTTCTTATCTCTGCACCTGTGATCTCCTGGATGCCATTAGGCTTGCATACTCTGTCCATTTTGCTCCTTCCCACCACCAGTCCCACAAGGCTCTGCCACTGTCTCCCAGTTTTACACATACACCATGCCAGGCTACAAAATATACCACCTATAGCAACCGGGAGGAAAATATTGAGGAAGCTGTATCCCTTCCCCCAATCTCCCTTTCTCTGTTCTCCTCCTGCTCATCACTGCGGGTATAAGTAATAAACCATTGTGTTGCTCATTTCTTGATTAACTGGTAGTCTAGGAGGAAAAGTACTGTTATAGAAAAAAAACTCGCTCCTTTTTTCCTTATGGGGTATCCAAGAGCATGTATAGAGTCCTTAAGTAGGTTCCCTATCGGTAGGAGAAAATAACAGAAGCCAACCAGAGAATATTGAGAAGCAAAGCAGCTCGTAAGCCTGATCTTTATTAAACTGTTGCAACAGGGTGCTCACTCACCACACGCAGGAGGGAGGAGGAACCCAGGACAATGGTGCGCAAGCCCTTATATAGACTTTTGAAATTGCCCATCCTGTAGCTCAAGACCACCCCCCAAAAAAACATCATACATACATCACAGAAGGAGGCGGGTCTACAGCAGAAATACATCACAGGAGGTGGTCTACAGCAGAAATCCTGTTTGCCAGGATACTTGATAATGGTCACTGATTGCTTTACCTGGGCAGCCTGGCCATTCTTTTGTGATGGTAAATGCTTTAGTTCCTGAATCCAGGTCACAGGCTCACCCTATTCATACATAAATACGCCCTTAAGGCAGGATTTGCAAGGAAATAGACAGTGGGAAGGCTTTCTCCATTTTCCTCTCTACTGCAGAGGAATATTTGAGGTCACTGGGAGAGTCAAAATGGTTTCAGGATTGTTCTCCTGTACTATTTCAGACACATGGTTTATATACTTATGTATGTGTTTGCCTTGTAAATTTATGAACATTTATTTTATATATTTGGGACCTTAAATTCTTATAACAGTACTGAGTACCTGTAATCACCTAGTCCCCCTACTCCTGATAATTACTTTGGCTATAACTGAGGTTGCAAACCTGTCTCTGCTGTTTGTCTCTCTCCTCTTCCAGCATATTCAGTGCAATAGACTGCCACTTCCTTGCCTTCAGTCTGGAGAATGGAATGTTTAGCCAGGAAATTTTAATGATCATTGGCAGACTACCTTAGCATTTACTTAAGTTGTTCCTGCTTGCAGCAGAAAAGGGTTATCCCACCCACTCTAATCCTGCTATCTCTAACCATGTTTATTTCACAGGGTACTGTATTTTTCCGTGTATAAGACTATGTTTTTTCCTTAAAAATAATGTCCAAAATTTGGAGACATCTTATACACTGATAGATCTCTCCCCCCATTTTCTTAAACTGGAGTCCCTCCAAATAGGGGGTGTCTTATACATGGGGGCATCTTATAGATGGAAAAATACGGTATTTCAGGGGCCATGACCAAATTTCAAGCAGTTGCCTGGTGGGGTGTGGAGGGGGGGGGAAAGGTTCCTGTCTCCCTCCAGCTGTCTTCTCTCTGCACTCTACACAGGCACAGGAACTCTGCCAATAGTGAATGCTGATTGACAGGAGTCCTCTGCACTGCAATGCACAACACATCACACACACAAACAAACAAACCTGTTTGAATGAGAATTCAGTGTTGCATTGTAGTGTCCAAGGACAAACAGCTTAAATAAATAAAGATCTGGGCCATTCCATGAAAAATGAGCCTGATAAGAAAAAAATTATTTTTAAAATATACTTCTTTTACTTATAGTTTCATTACCTAAACAGATTCCAAACATGCAGTCTAACCATTTTTTTAAAGCTAAAGACAAAAGAAGTTTAGTTTATGGACCTTCTTTTCAAAAGTCCACCCACGTAGCCTTCACAGAAGTGTTCAAGTTAAAAGTTTTCTGATGATTGTCCCACCCGTGACAGCATTTTTTCCTTAATTTTTTATCGTTAAATTTCTTAAACTTATTTTCTGATTGCATAGTTGTAACCAATAAACATTGATTTAAACAGATATGCTGAGTTTATCATTGATTCACCTCCCAAGTCACAGAGTTTTTCCATAAATCAAACTTATCGCAAGCTCCATGTCCTTTTTTTGTCCCACCCGTGACAATACTTTAACATTTAATAAAATTGTCAAAAATATCCATAAAAATAATAAAAAATTAGTAAAATGTTCAGTATCTTATTAAGAACATAGTTTAAATTTGGTTGTTAATTTTTATGTATATTTACATTGTTACACACACAAAAAAAGGTCCAAGTGTCCCACCCGTGACAATGGAATGGCCCATCTGTGCAAAGGTCCACAAGCCCCACCTCTGCCTTTTCTATCTGTCCCAAACAGTCCTAGAACTGCAGCCTGGAAGTTAAAAGAGCAGGAATGTAGGAAGAAACAAGCAAAGAGAGAAAGAGGCTGCTGAATAGATGGATCAACAATGACCAGCAAAGAAGATTTGATCAACACCAGTCCAGCAGCCTTTCTTTCTTCTGCTCCCGCCTTTGCATCTTTAACATCCAGTCTGATGAAGAGCTCTGAGCAACTCAAAAGTGTGGGTGGACACACACACACACACACACACACACACACACACACACACACACCATGTCCTGGAGCTACAGTGAGAAAATAAGAGATATACAAGGCAGAAGACAGATAAGAAACACAACAATGAAGACAGAATAGATTGGCTAATGGCTCCATCAACACCCCACTGAGAAGTTCAAAGGAAAGGTATAGACATTTCAGCAGTGCTTCAGTTCAGATGTGAGGAAGAAGGAAGAAAAAAGCCGCAAAAGCAAAACAAGCCAACCTACTGAAAGCAGGCAGTTTTCGTGAAAACAGTAATGGAATTTTAGGGGTTTCTTTGTTTTTGTTTTAAGCAAACCAAGGTACAACAAAATCCCATGATCACTTCAGTAGACAGTGACAGGGATGAACTGTGAAAGGTTTTGGTACCAAGTTTAAAAATAAACGTGGGTGGCACTGTGGTCTAAACCACAGAGGCTTGCCGATCAGAAGGTCTGTGGTTTGAATCCCCGCGACGGGGTGAGCTCCCGTTGCTCGGTCCCTGCTCCTGCCAACCTAGCAGTTCAAAAGCACGTCAAAGTGCAAGTAGATAAATAGGTACTGCTCCAGCGGGAAGGTAAACGGTGTTTCCGTGCACTGCTGTGGTTTGCCAGAAGCAGCTTAGTCATGCTTGCCACATGACCCGGAAGCTGTCTGCGGACAAACGGCGGCTCCCTCGGCCAATAAAGCGAGATGAGCGCCGCAACCCCAAAGTCATTCGCCACTGGACCTAACGGTTTCACCATCATGACTAATCATCACCATTCTGCATCAAGATCCACATCTTGTCAGCTGTGCTATTTTATTGGCAACACTTTTAAAATGTCTTCCTCCTCTTCCGCCCCACCTTTTACAGGATGTATGCTTCTGGTCTGGGGTGCCAACTTGAATAAGGTATTGTGGGGGCCCAGGTAAGCCCCACCCTGCATAATTGATCACATGATGTAGTGTGCACACACCATTTGAATAGGAATCTTTGGTAGGAGAAAAGGCAAAAGAGTAAGCTCTACACAAATATGGAGTGGAGTCCCTAAGAGTATTGGATAGTGTCTTGTATGCCTCCTTCTGGCAATTCCTGCAGCCATGCTGGTGTGCTTCAGTATTGCGCAGCTTAAGCAGGAGAGTGGTCATTCAGCAATGTGATATTACTTTTAAAAAGATTCTTATTTATCGTGCAGTTGCTTGGCTCCATACTGTTGCAGCTGGAATGGACAGCAGTGTGGCTTCCCCCTCTCCAACTATGCCATGGTTAAGTTTCTTGCTTTATTGTAATGCTGTCCTAGTTGCTCCTTCTGATAGGAATGCACATTGCTAAAAGAAAGAAAAAACATTCGGGGCACAGAGGGCTTGATTGTCTGGGAAATCCCCATCACCTTGTTTGCTAACTGTTGAGTTGTTTGTTTCAATAGCATTCTCGATACATTTACTTTAGACACTTTGGTGGCAATTCACTTCCAATAAAGTCAATGGGAAATCCCCTGTTGATTCAAATATTTCTGGATTGCACCCTTACATTTACCATTTCATCTCATGCTGAGATTGTTCAATGTCAGCTTAAGTAGTTGTTTGAATTATATGAGGTTCATTTTGTTCGGAATACGAGGACACCTATCCATAATTCAACCTCATTTTACCCTTGCTTTTCATTCCCAATAATAGAGCACCATTATATGTGAATTGCTCCTTTTTATTATCAGATTCTAGTCTCTCGCAGGGTGTACCTGTTAGTTACACAGGCAAAAAGCACAACAACCCCAACTTCGATTCATGTTTGAATGCAGACTAGGTTTCTGCCCTCCTGTGTTTTGAAAGGTCTTGTTCACCAGTCTAAGTTTACCTGTTATTCTAAGCACAATTGCTTGAAAGTAATATCTATTAACACCAGTAGGACTGACTTCCAAATATCTGATTGCTCGCCTAGAAGGCTGACAAACCCCATAAACCCTAACCATTTGCTATGCTGCCTGGGACTGATGGGACCTGGAGTCCAGCCGCGTCTCTAGAGGTAAAAAGTTCCCCACCCTTGGTATAAGTAGATTGTCTATTCCTTCCATCTGTTTCATCTCACCATTGCATAGCATGACTAGAACTCCAATAGGATCATCACTGGAAAATCCCCCAGAGCATTCAAGAACATATCCATTTCCATCAGCTTCCAAGGATGGCCCATCGAAATGGGTCCAGCACCCTTACAGGGAGATCTGCCATCACCAGCCCAAACATAGCCAGATAATGGTCTGACCATGACAAGCAAGTGCATTGCACACTGACAGTGTGTCCTGCCTGGTGTGCTAGCCCAATGACCATCTGAGAGAAACTCATAGTTGTCATGGAGGCTATGCAGTTTCGAGCTAGCCTGACAGCAGCCTCCATGTGGATGTTGATGTCACCCAGGATTATTGTTTTATGGTCCTCCAACAATACCACAGAGACTACCTTGGCCAGGCTGATCTCTGGATGCTGCTGGGCAGCAGGGTGGTTGGTAGACCAATAGCATCCCCAATCTATCTGTGTCAGGGACTGGGCAGAGGAGGAGGAGGCGTGGTGGAGACCACCTCACCATCCTGGCCCTTCTAGGGAGGAGGAAGAAGAAGACAGTATAGATTTACAACAGGGGTTTGCGGGAGGTCACAGCTCAGAGGTAGATGAGGGGGAAAGTTGGGAAATCATGGGAGAGGAGGAGCAAGCAGAGCCGGAGCAGCAACTGACTGACACATTGTCACTAGAAAGTATCCCAGACCCACCATCTCGCAGAAGCTGGCGAGCCTTAAAAGTAGGTGAGCAAAGAGCTCAAAGACAGAGGGCACATGACACCACGCATAGAGGAGATGATAATGATGATGAATGAGGAGGTGTGGAGATTCACTCAGGACAATGCCATTATCCAAGAGGCTGGGTTCTATGGCATTTCTCTGTAAAGTTTGAAATAAAAAAGGACTGTAAGAAACTTTTCTTTGTCTTTCCTGGGCAACCAGCTGGGAGCTGCTGACAGCACACTGACAGTCTCTCTGGCCCAACACCAGGTACAGGCCCTCTAAGCCCATCCCACATATATCAGACATTCATCACACACGCAGACCACACTTATACATATTGAGGTAAACAGAATGCATACCCCACACTCATTACCACCACAGCACTGGGCTGAGAGAAGAATTCAAAACCTCTCCTCTCAACCCAGTGCTAAGATGGAGATTTCAAGTGGAAGACTGAAGTATTCAAATGTTGGTGAATTATTGTAGAATATCAAGAGATTGATTAAGTTTGATTACTGGAGTACTCATTTACTAGCATGCTGCTTAGCAGACAGATAAATCCCCTTAAATGTACTTTAAGCATGTCCCCATTTTATTCTTTATTAGAAGTAGATGTCTTATTTTCTTGAAAGTGACTAATGTAACATGTCATGTTGCCCATTTATTACATGTCAACCACTACTAATCTCATAGCTTAAAGACAGCAGAAAATTGTTTTGAAATCACTGACAATGGAGAACAGTTTACAACTTCATGCTCAGACTAATTAAATTAAGAGAGAGTCAACACAATAGAATATTTTAGTGCAAATGCTATTTTATGCTGCTATTAGCTCTTGTGTCTGTCTAAATGTGTACAAGGACCACATATGACTTACTATCAGTACTGATTGGTTAGCTTTTGGTGGGCAAGATGTTTTTGTTTGGTTTGGTTTTGAAAAAAGCACTTCAATTTAGCCACTTCAGTTATTCATTCATTTTTCAAGCACTGATATCCTTTTATATTGGGATACACAAGAACATGATTGTGCAAAAATGTCAAATATTCTACTTCCAAAAATCCAGAATACCCAAAAGGTGTCAGAAATACAGATTGTGCATTTGATGAAGTGGACTATAACCTCAGAAAGCTTGTATTACAATGTATGGTCACATTTAAGGCATTACAGGACCTTTTGTTGCACATGTTTTAGCATGTGAGAGGGATATGTTTATTAGAAGGTAGAGAAATGACTTACATTGGTATATAAACTAGGAAACTGTGACCCTCCAGATGTTGTTGGTCTTTGAGATTCATTAGCTTCAGCCATTCCTGAATACCAATGTATTTAAAAATGGCACTGCATTCGTTTTGGTGCTTATAACTGGGTCCTTGCAATTAGGAACCAGACCCCTTTCACTTTATCAGCGAGAGTGGGATGGAGTAGATGACATTTAATGTCCCTTCCAGCTCCATGATTCTATTATATATATATATATATATATATATATATATATATATATATATATATATATATATATTTCAGCTCTGATCTAAATTTCATCTGATCTAAGTTGGGAAATAATTTTTCTCGCCTGACAAGTTTGATAAGAGAAATGCTCATTTGTCAATCTGACCAGATTCCTCTTCTCAAAAGAAAAGAATTTGTTGAAAGGGAATGTTAATGAATAGCTCTATTGAGATGGTTATCCTTTGGGAACAAGCGTGAATCATGTTTATAGTTAACGGCCAAAGAAAATTCTGTTTCATCATCAGATCGGTTCTTTACTATATGCCACTGGGGAAAAGAAAACAACCAAGACTAAACATTTGGTGCCATTTCATCAGGTATGAATGTGGAAATATGTCAAAAATAACCAGTACCAATTCATTTTTATCCCTTCCAACATTTGTTAAAGGGCATAAAGGTGTTTCCATAATTCCCCCTGAAGTCTGCAGTGATCCCAAAAGAGTTCCAGATTCTGTTTTATTTTAATCATCATGATTGTGGAGGGAAAACACAAAGTGCAGTATTTTTCCGTCTATAAGACGCCCCCTATTTTGGGGACTCAAATTTAAGAAAATGCGGGAGATGTATCTGTGTATAAGACGCCTCCAAATATTTGACATTATTTTTAAGGAAAAAAACCTAGTCTTATACACGGAAAAATACGGTATGTCTGTAATCTGGCTGATACTTTGTCAACTGCAAGCAATACTTCAAATGGGATGTTTAATGCAGACCTTCTTCCTTATCCAATAGGCTCTCAGCATTGCAGACCACTCACACTCTGCTAAATAGAATAGTTACTAGAGTGCTCCACATTTGTATGCTTATGCTAAGTGGTCGTATTAAAAAGGTAACAACTTTTGCTTAACAACGTTGCTAGCTTATTGACCTTTTAAATTCTGAAAATGACACACTGGGCAATAGATATTGATCATAATATCGACATGGAAGCATGGGAACCATTGTGGAATATGGATATAAAATTTACAGCATGTTATGGTCTAAGAGAAAATGATATGAAAATGATATATCAATGGTAAATACCAAGTAAATTGGCAAAAATGTATAAATCTAAAACAAACAAGTGTTGGAAATATAAAGAGAAAGAAGGTTCTTTTTATCATATGTGGTGGTCTTGTAGGAAGGTATAAGCTTACTGGGAAATGATATATAGTGAATTGAGAATGATGTTTAAAATAACGTTTGTAAAAAAAAACAAAAACAGAAGCTTTTCTTTTGGGAATTATAGGGACAGAACTACCTAAACTGTATAGAAACCTATTCATGTATGCTACTACAGCGGCGAGAATATTACTTGCCCCAAAATGGAAAGAAGCAGAAGTCCCAGCAAAGGAAGAAAGGATACAAAAACTTATGCAATATGCAGAAATGGTGAAACTTACTGGAAGAATAAGAAATCAAGATAACAAACTTTTAATAAAAGGATGGAAATGGTTTGTTGAATATTTACAGATAAATTGTAAACAGATAAGAACATTGGCAGGATTATTGTAATACCCTGCAGTATATATTTAAAGTAGATGAATAAATGGGCAAATTAAGTTAATTTGGATATGCAGAAGATATTAGAAATAAATTTAAGGAACCGCAGAAAGAGGGGGAAGGAAGTCAAGTTTTGAAATGTTAAAATGATTCTACTGTCATATTCAACTTTAATGTAAAACTTCAAAGATAATTTGGAAATGATTGTAAAATTAGTGAAATGTATAAACCTGAAAAGCATAAATTTAATTTAAAAATATATCTGAAAACGATAGTTTTAGTGCCTTGTACCCTCTATGCTGAACAAAACATCTACTTCTGAAAGAGAAGTGACCTATTTTTTTTAAAGCAGCAGTTCATCTAAAAAACACCTGGGGTCTGCATTCTGATATTCAACGTGGAACAAAGGCTTTCTGAACTGCAGCAAGTGGCTCAGATCTTGTACCTCCTGCATGCCCAAGTTATTACCACAATATTACATTTCTCTGAGTTACACCTGTGTTACAGAAATGATATAAGCAGTGCCTATAGAATGTACAACAGCTGTGTTCAAAATTATCACCCTGGTACGTTAATGGAAAGGAGCTCTGACTGATTTCAGTGATGCCAATTCCCATGAGAATTTGGACATCTTCATTGCTGAAACGTTCCATTTGTACATGATTCATCTGATAGCTACTGCTCTGTCTGCCCTTGGGCAGGGATAGGATCTGGCGTCAGACCAAGACGCAGAGCATCAGTTATGCCCTTGCATCAGAGTTCAGACCCTTATTCCCCTCACAGTTGGCTGCTAGGCTTGCAAAGTGGTTCATAGGAGTGGTCCATTAGATAGCATCTATTATTAATTGCTCACATGTTCCGAAAGGTAGCAAAGCAACCAATTCATTCCTTATTTGTCTTTCTGAGTAGTAAAACATGACTAAGATTAGCAGATTTTCTTTCGTGTATCAGATTATTGCTTGCATAAAAGAAAATCGCCTGGAATCAGGAACGATTTTAACAATATTATTTTTTGAACGGCATGTTTAAAACATGTAGAATTTAATCGAGCCAAACTTAGCATCATTAAGCCCATTGAGGTCAATGGAGAAGCATGAAACATTTAGTTTTAATAACTGACATTGAAATTTGCTTTACTTTACCCAGGCAGAGGGCCTTTTCGGGTGTTGCGCCTGCCCCGTGGAATACCCTTCCATCATATGTCAAGGAAATAAGTAACTATCTGACTTTTGGAAGACGTTTGAAGGCAGCCCCATATAGGGAAGTTTTTAATGTTTGATGTCATATTGTGTTTTAATTTGTTGGAAGCCGCCCAGAGTGGCTGGCATAACCCAATCAGATGGATGGGATATAGATTGTTGTTGTTGTTGTTGTTGTTATACCTAGACTGTGCCTACTTGTATCTTCCGTGCAAATTACAACAGCGCTAATTGGTAATGTATTATCTTGTCCCTAGCAATTGTATTTGCTTATATGATTACCGGTACCTTAAGAATTTTCAGGTTTATTAATTTCTAATTTAAGTCTTCAGTAAATACACTGTCTTTTGATAATAAATCCTTAAAATACAACATATATGTTAGCAACAATTCTATTAACTATAAGTTGATTTCAACGTTATGCCACTTTTAAAATAAATATGCTGTAATTTGTAACTCTTAGCTATACTGGAGAATTGTTACTGAGTGGAAATACTTTCCAATTGTTGCCTAAAATACTTCAAGGGAGATTTTGGTTGTAAGATGTGGAACAAACTGAAGAATAAACATTGTAGTTTCACACCATCCCCATCGTGAGGGGAAAGCTTTTTAAAATAATTACAAAGTCATTATCTAGTGATATTTCAAGGATGGCTGCTTTTCAGTTCAGTTTAGTATGGAAGTAACTTCATTAACTGTGAAGCAATAAGAAAGGTTTTTGCAGAGTGTAGACCTGGGGTCACTAATGGTGCAATGCCACCTTTGAGGACTTCCTTTGGTGCCTGTGAAGCCTCTGGGTCCCTCCTCACTGAAGGAATCACAAGGTGGAGAGGTTTGATAATTCCTCCATTGAAAGTTACCTAGAGCTGGAAGGGGAAACTGGAAGAGGAACATAGCCCATTTCCCCTTTCAGCTCTATGTCCTTTTCCAGACTCAGGTTGGCACCTGAGGAGCTAAACAAAAAAATGGAGAAACTGAGGGAGTAAAAGGGCAAGGTGAATGATCTGGAAGTCTTGTGGAGGGGGTGGGGAAAGTGAAATTGTATTGTTGTTGTTCAGTCGTTCAGTCGTGTCCGACTCTTCGTGACCCCATGGCCCAGAGCACGCCAGGCACGCCTATCCTTCACTGCCTCTCGCAGTTTGGCCAAACTCATGTTAGTAGCTTCGAGAACACTGTCCAACCATTTCATCCTCTGTCGTCCCCTTCTCCTTGTGCCCTCAATCTTTCCCAACATCAGGGTCTTTTCTAGGGAGTCTTCTCTTCTCATGAGGTGGCCAAAGTACTGGAGCCTCAACTTCAAGATCTGTCCTTCTAATGAGCACTCAGGGCAGATTTCTTTAAGAATGGATAGGTTTGATCTTCTTGTATTGAAATTGTATAGCCACCATCAAACCAAAGGCCATGTCTCTTGGTATTGACTACCAGAGCACAAAACAAACAAGCAAAAAACAAATGAACCATAGATCTGAGGCACAGTTCCATATGGATCCTCGTATTTCTTTACTAAGGCTTCCCACAAAACCATCACCAAATCATAGGTCAGTTCTTTGTGTCCTGTGATCTGTTGGTGGCTTTGGTGGCTTCCTATGTAAAAATCATTACGGATTTGTGTATGCATACAGATGCCTTTGGGAAGAGCCAAGCTGTCTGATCATGTTACAGAAAATTGTGTTAGATATTTTATTCTGGCCTGATTTGGCACTTGGTCACTGTGTTCTAAATCTTGATCTAATTATAAAACATCCATATCACTTAATTTTGAAAATGAGAAGACAGGACCTTGATTCTAGAAGCATGATTTCACAATCGCACTGTCTATTCCAGAACCTCCACACAGCTCCACTGGCTTCTTCTGCTTCTAGTTTTGTAGTGAACAGTCTCAGCGTTCCATACTAAGGAAATATGTAAGGGTCAAATGCTGAAAAAACAGATTGGCTGTGAACAAACCACCAGTAGGCAAGAGGCTTCTTGTTCTTGGGTGTTCTCCCGCAGTGAGAGCCACCACCAAAAGTGAGAAGTCATCTGAATAATATGACTGCAGTCAGATGGCACTTTATTCCATATTCCAGACCCTCCAAGTGTCCCTATTTTCCAGGGACAGTCCCAGATTTACAGAAGCTGTCCTGGTTTCTAATTTGATCCTGAAATGTCCCGCTTTTCTTTACAACATTCCTATTTTCATCAGAGAAATGTTGGATGGTATGGCATCATGCGACGCCCGAGGCAAGGAGATAAGTAAGTATACAATCTTTAGAAAACACTTGAAGGCAGCCATGCATAGGGAAGGATTCATTATCAATGTTTCATGCTTTATTATGTTTTAATATATGTTGGAAGCCACCCAGAGTGGCTGGGGCTACCCAATCAGATGGGCAGAGTATAAATAATAAAATGAAGGAGAAGGAGAAGGAGAAGGAGAAGGAGAAGGAGGAGAAACAGGACATCTCTATTTTAATCAGAGAAGTGTTGGAGGGTACGATATTCCTGATGTTTCTTTACCTATTAATTTCCACATTTTATGTAATCTTTCACACAATGTAAAAGGCGCTTCGAGAAATCTAGTGCAATCTAGTGGAAGTCTAGTGCTAATTTCTGTTTTAACTGCTTCCAGAAAAATATCCATTTGCAACCCTGTAAACATGGGAAATTGTGGGTGTTTTGTGTGATGAAATTGGGGCGGTATGCCAGCATACAGTTTGCTCATGCAGTTTTAATATTTAGTGCAACATGGCAGTGTACCAATCAAAAAGCCGCAGTTCCATAACACAACAGGTAAAAGGTAAAGGTACCCCTGACTGTTAGGTCCAGTAGCGGACGACTCTGGGGTTGCGTGCTCATCTCGCTCTATAGACCGAGGGAGCCGGCGTTTGTCCGCAGACAGCTTCCGGGTCATGTGGCTAGCATGACTAAGCCAATTCTGGTGAACCAAAGCAGCGCATGGAAATGCTGTTTACCTTCCTGCCGAAGCGGTACCTATTTATCTACTTGCACTGTGTGCTTTTAAACTGCTAGGTGGGCAGGAGCTGGGACCGAACAACAGGAGCTCACCCTGTCACGGGGATTCGAACCGCTGACCTTCCAATCGGCAAACCCTAAGCTTTGTGGTTTAGACCACAGCGCCACCCACGTCTCCAACACAACAGGTACTTCAGTATAAAAGGAACATCAGAAATTGGGACAGAAGTGCCAGCATTACAATCTGAAAAACTTAATACAATAAACCCCTGAATGCCTGAATGGGTCGGGAATCGGCAGCATAAGATCAGCCAGTTTTCACTATTGTCTGAAGTATCTCCCATGATACTCTTTCCAAGCAAAACAGTTTTGGAGAATATGCAAGGGTTGGGGAACCAGACCGACATGGGACACTGACCACCCAATCCTCTGCATGTTTACTCAGAAGTAAGCACCAGAGTTTAATAGATGTAACATTAGTTAAACATGCCTAGCATAACAGCATGGGATAATTGATATTTTTTTTTAAAAAAAAAAATGCAGTGGATGCATTTGGATTTGGAAAATCTGTGTTCAATTGTTCCCCAGCTAGGAATTTCACTGACAGTACATTTTGCTCTTAGAAGCTCAGTTCTTAGAAACAGGGCTTCTTCTTCTTCTTTGGCAATCACTCGTAACTGAGTAAGCTTGTCTTCCATGCACGGTCTAAACAGTGAATCTGTAAGTGACTGTGGAGGCCAATTTTGGATACATACTTCCTTCCACAGTGGGAACAAAGGTTTCCGGGTGGGAGTTGATCATGTTGGGGGTTTGCCAAGCATGCCTTCCTCTTAGCATGTTTCTCCCTTGCGTCCTGAGTTCGAGTGTCTTCAAAGCCCATGACACCTTTGGTAAAGGCTGTTCTCCAATTGGACCACTCGCAGGCCAGTGTTTCCCAGTTGTCAGTGTTTATACTACTTTTTTTTAGATTTGCCTTGAGACAGTCTTTAAACCTCTTTTGTTGACCACCAGCATTACGCTTTCCATTTTTAAGTTCGGAATAGAACAGCTGCCTTGGAAGACGATAATCAGGCATCCACACAACATGCGCAGTCCAATGAAGTTGATGTTGAAGAATCATTGCTTTGACACTGGTGATCTTTGCTTCTTCCAGTACACTGGCATTTGTTCACCTGTCTTCCCAAGTGATGCGTAAAGTTTTTCGGAGACACCATTGATGGAATCTTTTGAGGAGTTGAAGATGGCATTTAGAAGTGGTCCATGTTTGACAAGCATACAGCAAGGTTGGTAGTGCAATAGCTTTGTAAACAAATATTTTGGTTTGCATGCAAATGTCCCGGTCTTCAAACACTCAGCGCTTCAATTGAGAGAAAGCTGCACTCACAGAGCTCAGGCAATGCTGGATTTCGGCATCAGTGTCGGCCCTTGTGGAAAGATAACTGCCCAGGTAGGAGAAGTGATCAACACTTTCCAATGTTACACCATTGAGTTGAATTGTGGCACTGCAGAGGGGTTGTTTTGTGCTTGTTGGTGTAGCACTTTGATTTTTTTGATGTTGAGCGATAGACCAAGCTTTTCATAAGCTTATGTGAAGATATTTAGGATGGTTTGGAGATTATCCTTTGAGTGTGCACACACTACATTGTCATCAGCATACTGAAGCTCTATAATGGAAGTTATGGTAACCTTACTCTTTGCTTTCAGTCTACTCAGATTAAAGTGCTTTCCATCTCTTCGATATATGATTTCTACTCCGGTGGGGAGTGTGACAAAAAAGTTGGTTTTGCTGGACAGATTGGATCCCCCCCCCTTTCTTTCCCTTCCAGCAAATGGTTAACAAACGGCAGCCTCTGATTGGCTGTGGTTTCAGGAGGGAGCGTTTAAAAGGAGAGGATTTGAAGAGAGACGGTTGGTTGAGTTGTGGGAAGTGGGTTGGAATTGAGGTTGAAGAGGTTGGGAGATGGGTAGGGAGACAGGCTGAGGTAAGAAAGAGTTGGTTTAGGGTGGGGGTGGGGACTTTTGCTCTGAGCGTATTGTGAAGGACAAAGTGTGGTGTCCTGTAGGAGGAATAGACTGGAATTTTACTGGGAGGCAGAGGTTGAGCCAGAAGTAGGATCTGGAAAGGAACAGTCTACTTGGGACTCTAATCTAGTCTGGAGGGGAGAGATTCTTCCAAGGAAAAGAAGAAACTGTGGGATATGTCAGTCAAATCCAACATTCTAAGAGAGGACTAACTGCCTCTATGTGACAGTCAGTTTGGTCCGTTGGTCGGTTAGGCTGCTGCTGATAGAAGTGTTAAGTAGTCAATGATCTGATGGAGTCTTTTTAGGACTCACTAATATCTAATATATAGTTCATATATTTTGTAACCTAAGTATGTACTCAATGAATCTGACAGTAAACTAGTTTATTTTGTTATCATTCAGATTCATGTCTATTTTTCTTTTAAGAGGGTCAAAAGGGATTAACAACCAAGAAGGCAGGAAGGTAGAAGACATAATTATTAAAAGGACTCAAACGAGTCAGCAATCCGCTTGCTGCTGTGTAAATTTAAATAAGGAAACGTTTAACCTTGCTACCTATATTATATATAAATGTATATTATATATAAATGTTATATATAAATGGGGATGTGAGGAGCCCTTTGGTCTATTACTTAAGGTACCTCAGGAGCAGGATTGTTAAAGGGGGTGGATAACGGAAAGTATCACCGTATAATAAAGGAACCACACCTATAACGCAAAAACAATTGAGGACGAATTTAAGTGAAATTGCACTGTATTCCTGAAGTAACCTAAGTTGAATCCATTTGTGTTATTTACATTCTTGCCTTAAATAAATCTTTATTGTTTATGTAAAGAAAACCGGTCTGAGACTCCAACTTACTAGTTACCCCCTCACAAAGGTCCCCCATAGGATACTCTGGGCTAAAATTTTAAGGGGAAAGAGAAAGAGACCTTCGGGTAAAGGGTTGTTCAGTGAGATGGGGGCAATTTATATAAGTGAGAGCGGGCTCAACGGCGTGTGAGGAAAAAGTGCCAACGCGCCTGTGGCGTTTGCCCACTCTTTGGGAATATGTTTGTGCAGGTGGAGACAAAAGGGTTAATAGGCTGACCAATAAGGAAGCCCAGGGGTGGAGTCTAACTGTGTTTAAGGCTCAGCATGGGGGTTTGGGCAGTTAGTTTAGTTAATTCAGTTGGGGAGTTCAGTTGGTGTGTGGAACTTGTGTGGGGAGGTAGAGGAGTTAGAGTGAGCTAAAGACAGGAATGAGACTGAGAGGATAAAGTGTAACAGTGTATTTAATATTGAAAGCTTGTTGGTGTGTGAGAATAAACTCTTGATATTCTTTGTTCAACTTAAATCCTGACTGAGACTCAGTGTTTACCAGAGAGAACCTGGTTGGTGGCAGCGGTATAGTGGTGGCACAGGGTGAATAGTCAGTGGAACGACCGGGGTCCCTGTGTGATCGCCACAGCGCCCGTCGCAGGGAGTTTCCCTTTGACAAAGTATAGGATTATGGCAATGAAAATAATAAGTAGAGTTGGGGCGATAACCCAACCCTGTTTAACACGTGATTCCACTATGAATGCCCAATATTTGCTTCTTTGGTTATAAACTTCCATAGAGAACCAATTGACAGCTAGCCTGTGGATCCCAGTGCTTGGCTCTGAGGATGGTGAGAGATATAGGTCATGGTGGCATTTTGGCAATCTTAACCTGGTCTGTGGGAATCTTTGAGGCAAAATTCAAACTGGCAAATCCCTAACCGCAATACCAGCAATTTCTTGCTCTGCCCCCTGCAACAACCACATCATTTTCTGGAGTCAAGTATTTCCAGTTTCTACTCAGCATGCATCACCAGGCTACTGTGTTGCAAAAAAACACACATCTGATGTGTCACCTGCCAGAATGTTATTTGTAGAAATGTATCAAATGCCTGCCAGTAGGCGTATGTTCCTTCACTGACATGTAGCTGTGTTTGTGAGCTTTATGATGCTCATCAAAAGAATTTCTATATGCTGCCCAGTGCTGCTTCCCCTAACTTTGTCATATAAATCAAAGACATTGGCAACAGAATCGAGACAAGTGCTGAATATGACTCATGCTCAGGCAGAAGTGTGGGAACTTGGGCTATGCTTTTCTTGAGGTTCCTCACATACCCTTGGCTGCCAAAGCGGCTCATCTCACCACACGCCCCTGCAGGAACCTTAACTAAGCATCCTCTTTCCGCATGTGGGCTCTGGAAGATGGATGTTTGGTGGCTGCTTGTGGGGGGAGGAGGTAGCAGGGGAAAGACTAGTTTAATCCCCTTCCAAATGCAGAACCCGCTGCTTGACTATTTAAGTTAGTTGCTTGATAGATTTGAAGAGGGAAGGCTAGGTTGTTCCCAACAATTAACTGGTTTACATGGTCTTTTCTCTTACATGCAGAAACCTGCAGCTCAAAGCTGTTAGTGTAGTAGCAAAAATGTTAGTTCTACCATTTTAAATTGTGTGGGGTTTTTTTTTAAATTTGAGACAGGGTCGTTTATTCTACTTTTAAAAATTATGTCAGGTATCAGAGGAGAGGGGAGTCAAAATAAGAAACCTTCTAAGTCTGTTTGCCTCCAGTTGACTCCAGCTCTCATCAACTGCATCCAGCAGAGCCAATGATCGGGGGGCCGGGGCGGGATAGGAGCTGGACTCCAACAACTTCTGGAGGACCACAGGTTCTCCATCCACAGGTTCCCCATCCAGGCAGGGCCTGACAGGCCAGTGTGGTGTAGTGGTTAAGAGTGGTTGACTCGTAATCTGGGGAACCGGGTTCGCCTCTCCTCTCCTCCACTCCTCCACATGCAGCTGCTGGGTGACCTTGGGCTAGTCACACTTCTCTGAAGTCTCTCAGCCCCACTCACCTCACAGAGTGTTTATTGTGGGGAGGAAGGGAAAGGAGAATGTTAGCCGATTTGAGACTCCTTCGGGTAGGGATAAAGCGGGATATCAAATCCAAACTCTTCTTCATAAGGACTGCTGCTGTTGCTGCTACTGCCCAGGAAAACTCCCCTGCTTGAATGCCTGAGGGCCCCAGTCCTGCCTCTTTCCACCTGGCCCAGGGCAGGCCCTGACAGGCCTCATAAGAACTGCTGCTGCGACTGCTGCCCAGCAAGGACTGGGATATTTTGGGGGGAAGTTTTGTTGGGAGTTTTTGCTGTTGTTACTGATATTAACTGATATCAACTTTTTGTATCTTTATTTTTATGTGGAAATGGTTCAGTTTGGTTATGTAGTTTTTAATGTGTTTTTATTTATTTTTATGATACTTTGCCATGTTTGTAATCATGTAAATCTTTTCATATTGTAAGCCGCCTTGAGCATTGTTTTAACTGTGGAAAGGCGGCATACAAATAATAATAATAATAAAAAGATAATGATGATCCATGTTCCAAGTTCTTGTAGTTAATAGGATGCTTCTGGTTTTAATTAGACCATTAGAACATCAGCTTTTGATCCACCTGCCTTAGCCCACCCTCTAACCTTCATAAGGGAGCTGTTTCAAGAGAGGAATGGGACTCTCTGCTGCCCAGGCAAAGGCTTGTTGCTGCCACGGGCATTATGTGTATGTGTCTTTTGATGAACTGGATGGAAGACTATGAGTTGTGGGAGTAGAGAAAGAGTGTGTGTGAATTAGTTTGTTAATGTGGTTAATACTGTTTTGTAGATTATGAGTGATGTAATGCTTTGTGAATTTTAGAATATGACTTTTCTTGTGGTTGTGCTGTTTAGCTTATTTAAGTTGTTTTGTTAGTAGTGTTTTATAGAAGGCGGTTGCTTTACTGATGATTTACAATTGTTTTGCTGATGGTTTGTTAATAATTTTATATGATATATGCTGTAATTGGGATATTCTACTATGCCACTATTTGTTGTCTGTAAGCCGCTTTGTGATTCATGTGAGTGAAAAGTGGCATAGAAATATAATAAATGAAATTAAATGAATGAATGAATTACAGTGATTTAATTTTCATTTATTGTGATTCTTCTAAGAATGCAATGAACATTTGTAGGAGTCAACTTGATCCATCGTCTTCCTCTTGAAGTATATATTTATTTTCTATGCACATTTATATCCCACTTTCTATATCAAGGCTCTACAAATGTTGTTTCCAGGAGATCTTCAGACACTGGCCAGATAGAGACCTGCTTAGCATCAGTAAAGTAGTGGCCTCATGCATCTTCAGACTAGTTTCCCTGTGAATTTGATGCAGTCTGTTTCTGATTGTTTGGTACCTCTGAAATCTTGTAATTTAAATAGCTTTTTTTCCCTCAGAGGAATTTCCAGTCAGATTGACAACGCTATGATCCTAGAGTATTTGCATGTAAATCATAACAATACCAGCTATATTCACGAGACAACAGGAAATGGATAAACTTCACCAAATGCATGTTTGGGGTTTTGTTTATTTTGTTTTTTAAAAAGGTGAATAATATGGATTGCACTCACTGGTGACTTTGCCTCAAACCACCTTAACTCTTCTTGCACAAATTAGGGCACCCCTACTTATGACAGTCTTTTGCATCATATCCAGTCGTTCTGGAGGGTTCCCCAGCTATCAGAGCCAGATTTTCAGGATGCACAAAGTCTTTAGTAGGTAGGAAAGATCACAGAGAATCTATGCTTTCTGCTAAGGCAAAGCCACCTTTGCAGACATGCCCATGGAAATGTTCTGTCGGAAAGGAAAATAGTCCTCCACAGCAAATATTAATGCAGGAGGTATCTAATCTGGAAATGTTAAGCTTACAAGGTATGCTGACTAGTGAAATTGTCCATAAATTGTTTCAACATCTTAAATAAATTAGGCAGTTAATTTTTTATTATGAAATTTTAATAGGGATCACAAGTTTATTAGATTATTGGACTTTATGGCTCCTGTTATGGTCAATAGAGAACTGAATGGCCTAATTCAGTTTCAGAATAAGGAAGAGAATTTATCTCTTACATCTTTTTTGTCACCTATTAAAAACTACTGAATGGGAACACTATCTCAAATTTGTTGCATCTTGGGTGTGGAAGGCATTATAGCAATCATTCATCAAAGCAAAATCAGATTCAAATTTCTCCCAAGGTATGCCATAAAATTGCAGTGATTGATGCCTTTCTTCAAATAGATTCAGGAGCACAGGAAAGGGTTGACCTTGGTGCTCTGTTAAAATCTGTAAGTAAGATGCAAACTCCTCAGGAAGCCCCTGGCGCGGCAACATTGATTGGAAATAATTACAGAGGTAAACAGATCCAGCAGGTACATTATTCTAAGGATGAATTTACTCAAGCTAATACAAAGAAGACATTGGGAGGATAGTGAGGATAAGAAGCAGTTAGTCCCAAATGAAGCACAATTTTTGACAAAATGGGAGAAATATGTTAATCTGGCCTTATCTATGAGTCTCCAAAGAGGAGATTAGATATATACCTGTAACAATGTAACAAGAATGGGTATTGTTTGTTGCCAATGAGAAGCTGCTATAAAAATAACCAGGCTTTCAAAATTATAGAATTATGTCATTAAATGAGTGAGGGCTTCCAAGAAAGGATGGAGGACTCAAAAGACAGATCCTCACCCCCTAGATCTAAGGAAATCGGGGTGCATTACAATTTGGAACATTCAGAATTTATACTTGCTAATCTTTTTGTGCCCACATACTGCAGATTTTTTCAAAGTGTACATTTTCCTTTCTGTCAACTCTATGCCTCCTGTCAGGAGAGCCAACTTGGCCCCACGACCATGGGTGCCATGCAATGTACATGGCACTGACACCGGAATTTGTGGGTGCTCGGGCACCCAGGGCCCCAGGGAGTCGGCACCTATGCCTTCTTTTAAGAGAATGTTTTGACTTAGTATGCCTCTGATCTGGATTTAAGGCAGGCATAGGCAAACCTGGCCCTCCAGATGTTTTGGGACTACAACTCCCATCATCCCTGACCACTGGTCCTGTTAGCTAGGGGTGATGGGAGTTGTAGTCCCAAAACACCTGGAGGACCGAGTTTGCCTATGCCTGATTTAAGGGCACCACTGGCATTTTTCTTACTGCTCCTGTTACTGCTTCCCCTCCTCAGTCTTGGATGTAAGTTAAACACAAGAAGAGGTAGCCAAATCTTTTTGACCATTTGTAGTCCAAATATGATTCCTGCCTCTTTCTCAGCTTTTTTTTTTTTTTTAGAGCCCTAGATGAGGAAATTTCATTTGTACCTTTCTTATCAGGGGCTTACTATCTCTCTCTGACAGAGCCAATGTCCCTTGGCTACTTACATTTCAGAGTTTCATCCTAAACAGATGCAGTTGCCGCCATTGCTGCCATCACTTCACAGCCAACTTGGCATTAAAGCTTCCAGTTCTATGGGGAAAGCAGGACACAACTGGTATGGTAGATTTACCAACTTTTGAACCAGGCACTGTGACTGTCTCTTTCCCAGGAATTTCCAAAATAGCAATCAGCAGGAGTGATGTAAGGCCATCCTTAAAGGGGCTGAACATTTATAAGCACCCCAATCAAAATTGCATCCTTCCAACTGGATATTCCAGGACTGGTAGTCCCAGTCCCATGTGGGAAAACTTACCCCACCTGTGACCTTTCCTCCCTGTGTCCCAAGGTAAATTGGGGACAGAGGTGACAGGGACTAACAGAACTGAGGTGAGCTCAGCTCTACAAAGTGTTTTCTTCTGTTCTGCTGGCTAGCATTCTTTCAGGGGTGCTCTCGTTTTTGAGAGTAGCCTTTCTCAAATGTGCATGTCAGTTTGCCTGATCATTTCTGCATATCAATCCTTGCTTAAAGGCTCAGGAGCAGGCCAGGTCATCCCCCCCACCACCACCATCCAACTGGCAACTGGAGAAAGCATACAACTAGGGTGGCAGTTCTCTAGTAACTACCCATCACACCGTTCCATTTGAATATGGCAACATCTATTCCATACATTGAAAGCATTCATACCAGTTTAGCAGTCATGGCTTCCCCCAGAGACTCCCGAGTGCTGGGAGTTGTTAGGAGGCCCCTATACCCCTCACAGAGCTACAACATACCCTCCAACATTTCTCCAATGAAAATAGGGATATCCTATTTAACCCATCTAACTGGGTTGCCCCAGCCACTCTGGGCGGCTTCCAACATATATAAAATAATAATAAAACATGATTTATTTATTTATTTTAAAGTTCCCTATATAGGGCTGCCTTCAAATGTCTTCTAATGGTTCTCCTGTTACTTAAGTCCTTGACTTGGGGGGTCACATAACTCCATACCCTCCAACATTTCTCTGATGAAAACAGGAACGTCCTAAGGAAAAGCAGGACATTCCAGGATCAACTTAGAAACCAGGACAGCTTCTGTAAATCTGGGGACTCAGCTAGACTGCTGAAGAAAAAGTGATTTATTTGTATGTGCAATATAACATTTTGCTACCAGGTGTGGAATCCTGTTTTTCTCTATTGTTTTCCCTGTTTAAATTTACAAAGCTTACCCCCTTATCTGTGGGCCCTTAGGCTGCAAGGCAAAAATTCTAGAGGAGCCTGCCAGGCTAAAGCTTAATAGATTTCAGATTTACCTAGCTCTGGTGCCAGTAACCTCACTACCTAGTTTCTGGATTAGATAATGCGCTACTTCAAAGTATTCCTGAACCTTATAAAGGAATGGACACTAAACTAATTCAGATTTGGTGTGACTGAATTGGCACTGGGGCAAGATAATTTGTGCAGGCCCTTGTAAGACAAAATGGCACATGCATGTGTCTACACATTTTTAGAGGCAGTTAAATAGAATATGCTCTGCAATCAACTGCCAATGAACATTGTGAAACACATTTTTAGAGGACATAGCTTTCTCCCCCTACCCTCTCACTGCCTAAATTTTGTGGCTGAAACCACATCACTATGCCAGTTTCCAGTAAGTATGACAAACTGCTCTAATTAAGCCCATTTAAAATAACAGCTTTATGGAAAACATATGTGAAACCAAATGTGTTTTTAAATTAATTTTCAATTGCTCTTTTGTGCAAATGAGAGAGTTTCAATCAATGCAAATATGATTCAAGAGAACTGGAACACTGAGGACTTACTAGTTTGCAGCAAAAATAAACAAAATGGATGGGCAATGCAAGAACAGTGTAAGATGTTATTAATTCAAAAATCAAAAACTATTCTAACTACAGTACTTTGCAATTAATTTAGGAAAGGGGAAAAAGCTTGGCAACATAATATATGAAACTGTTCAATCTGCAGCACTCAAATGCAATGTTTAAAACTGTGATTTGGCTGGAATTATGGGAGAACTTGCTTATTTAAATGCTCTCTTATTGACGTTTAGGTCCTCTGTTCTCTATTTGGGATTGCAAAATCGCAGGAGCCCTAATCCCTATTCAAGAATTCTAAATCCCTCATGCAATGAGGCAGTGTGAGGTTAAATTTGCTAGCTCTACTTTCCTCCAACCTGGGCTATCTCCATTACTCTATGTGAGTTGGAGGGATAACATCTGGAGAAGGGAGTCTTTTCTACTCATGTAGGCTCCCCATGCATCTTAGAACCCCAGTTTTCCAGGGTTCTAAATCACACAGGGAGCCTAAATGAGGTTCCAAATGTGTGGAGAGCAATGGCGCTAGTGACAGAAGAGGAGGAAGAGAGCAAGCACGCTTATCCCCGTCTCCTCATTACATGAAGGATTTAGAATGTGTGCACTTGAAAATGTTGGCAGCATTAAGATAAATTCAACAGTGTAAATAAGTTTTGATGGAAGTAATAATGGAATACTGAATGGTTTAGTTTATATAAACTATGCAGGGATTTATGCTATGCAAAATGAACCATGGAAAGAGAAGAAGGGAAGTTGTTGATATTTTAAGGTTGTTTAAATGAATACTCTAAATCAGGCATGTCCAACAGGTAGATCCGGTAGATCACTGGACGTCTGCAGTAGATCACTGGTAGATCATTGGCTCCCCCCAAAGAAGCTGAACAACTGTGGCTCCCCTAAAAAAAGCTCAACATTTTACCTCCTCCCTGAAAAAACTCAACAACCCCAAAAAGGGGGTAGATCACTGCCAGTTTCTAACTCTGTGAGTAGATCGCAGTCTCTTGGGAGTTGGCCACCCCTGCAGTCTAAATCATGGGTAGGCAAACTAAGGCCCAGGGACCTGATCCGGCCCAATCGCCTTCTAAATCCGACCCGCGGATGGTCCGGGAATCAGCGTGTTTTTACATGAGTAGAATGTGTCCTTTTATATAAAATGCATCTCTGGGTTATTTGTGGGGCATAGGAATTCATTCATTTCCTCCCCCCCCCCCCAAAAAATGTAGTCGCCCCCCCTCCCAAGGTCTGAGGAACAGTGGAGCGGCCCATTGCTGAAAAAGTTTGCATTGAGTTCTATGTATCTGTAAGCTCTTGTACCTTACAGGTATTTACCCTTAAAGAGGAAAAAAAATCAATTCTGATTCTCCACCCACCACCCCAATAATGATTTGGTGTTTCTCTAACTGGGGCTGTGTATGTATTACTGGCTTAAAATGTAGTGAGGTCATTCATATTTTTTTGCTGTGTGTCAAACTGCATTTGAACATTGCTGTATCTAATTTGCCTGGACTGCCAGTGAGTGGAGACATCTTTGCCCAATGAGCAGTTCTCAACTTGGATCAAAGTCCATTACAATTTTTTTTCAGCCAGACTAAGTAGTGGAAATAGGGTCATCTGATTTATTTAAAAATGAATGCCTATTGAAAAGAATGAAGATGCAATGATATAAAGGGTTGGTCCATGGGAATTGTTTTTGTACTGCCAGGCTGCAATGGTATACCCACTTAAGTGGAAGTTGCCATGGCTGGAGAAGTTGGTGTCTTGTGCTCTCTTGGGTTTACACTTGCTAGGAAATTGTCTGCATCATTTTGCACCAGTTGAAGTTTCTGAACCGTCTTCAGTGGCAACTCCACAGAGAATGCATTGCAGCTTTCAGTCTGTGAAAATGCAATGGCGCAGATGAAAGCTGCAGAGTCCCTGCTCTCCAAGAAAGGGCACAGCTGATGTATCACATGTAACTGCAAAGTGCACTTCTAGCAGCAGCTATTATCTGCTTATCCAGGAGCAAAGCTGTGTAAAATAGCACACCTACGTAGCTGTGAGCCCCATTGGCCACAGAGAAAGAAAACTCAGCCAGAATAGGCAAACTCACCTTCTTGATATGTAGACTTAAAGCTATTTAATTACCTATCCTGCTGCTTCAAAGCCTTAGTTTCAATTAACTAGGGAGCTCCTTGATGGGAGACAGATGGTGAGATTTGCCTAACATACCCCTATGTGCCCCCCATTCTACACAATTGCAACACCATCAGGTTAGCGACAAGGACTCTCTCTTACTAGAGTCTATCATCACATTCATATTCCATTAATTAGTCCTCATCCTGCCCACCACTGCATCCAGGCACTGAGGCAAGATTTGGACAGCTACATCCGATTTAGATGTAACAGTGAAATGGAATTGGGTGTCATCAGTACACTGATGACAACATGCTCCAAATCCCTTAAAGCCTTGAACTGTCCCATCTGAGGTAGCCTTGGCATAGATGTTGAAGGCCCCTAGAACAACTCTCCTATGGTTCTCTAACATCATGATTGAGATCACCTCAGCCTGCTCAGCCAGGGAGTTTGCTGGGCAGCATGGTGGGTGGTACACCAGCAACATCCCTAATCTGTCTTTGACCCAACTCCAGATGAAAGTCCTCAACCCCCACCATGGCTAGGGAAATGCAAACTGTATGGACCATGGAACCACCCTCTCCTCTTCCAGCCAATGTTGGAAGAAACCTTGGGTGGTGGAGCTGGGTCTTCCTAAAACGTGCAAGGTTGGCTTTCTTATCCTTGATCAAGTTTTGGATGTGTGTGGTCCAATTATGAACTAACCTAGTTAAGTAGCAGCACTTCCAAGTCAGAAGACTTGGTGATAGAATAGCTGGATCCATTAAGGGTGGGTGAAGGGTCAGAAGCGGAGATGGCCCAAAAAGATCTAGGTCCTCTTCTTTAGAGATGACTTGCCTCCATCCAATGTCTTAGCGCCACCTGCCTATAATCTGTTTTGAGGTGCCCTAACATTTTCTCCTCTGTTACAACTTCCCAGGCACGTGTTTGCTCAACAAGCCACCCCCACACCAACCCAGCAACTACACCTCTCACTGATACTTCTGAACACACCCTCACATAAAACTACAGAAGTTCCAGGCAACTCCTTTAACTAACACACAGGAGGAAAGGAAAGGAGAATGCTAGCCGCTTTGAAACTCCTTCGGGTAGTGATAAAGCGGGATATCAAATCCAAACTCTTCTTCTTCTTTTCTCCACCAGATACCTCCAGCTCTTATTAGGGGTATCAACCCACATCCAACTCACTCTGCCCAGAGGGCTCTCATCCAGCGCAACCCATAACATCAACATATGGGGTATATCTTCATCTTCATGGTTTCCCAAACAATTGACCCAAACGAGTGACTAATCTTTGCTGTCACCTTCACCTCATTATTCCTTAATTATTATCACCACCCCCTTATTATTAATTCAATTTATATACCACCTTTTATCAGAAGATCCCTGGGTGGTGTACAACACCGAAAACACAACACAGAACATCCATGATAAAAACATAATAAAAAGCATACTGACAGACAGCCTAATAATAAAGTAGTCATCATAATAACAGCCCTGTCCGCCACACTGTTGCACGCCATAGATTATTTAATAGACATAGGCCTGAGTAAAGAGGAATATTTTTGCCTGGTGCCTAAAGGCATGTAATGTTGGCACCAGGTGAGCCTCTCTGGGGGAAGCATTCCAAAATCGGGGAGCGACAAGAGATAAGACTTACCTGTGAAAGAGGTCTTTGCATTCTTTTTTCCTCTTTTGTTTGTTTTTATTTTGGTTTAGATTTGTTTGCTTTTTACTGTAATGTATTATGAAAAGCCTTAATAAAAATCTGATTGAAAAGAAATTATTTGAAATCAGCCACGGAAGTACTCTGAAAATGCTTTTTAGTCCTTCCATTTATTTATTTTCAAAGATGTGCTCGTGCTTTTTAGATCTTTGCACTGATATCGTTACTCTTTACTCTTTGTTTTACTTCGCTTTAATTTTGTGTCTGCTTTAATTTGGACTTCAATTTTACATTGTGATCTGTTGTAATTTTCTTGTATTTTATGCTTTTAACCTCTATTCTGCGATGCACTCAGACAGCTTCAGCTCTTGGGTGGTATAGAAAGGTTATTAGTTCGTATAATAAAATAAATCTGGACTGTGCTTTGCTTCCAAAGAACTATCATGAATGCTGAGACTCCAAAAGCGATTGCACAGATAAGCTCTCTGAGATCTTAAAGGGGATGGAGATCTGCCCTTGAATGACATACAGCAAAACTAATTATAAAGGAATAAGTCCAGCTTTATGTAATCACTCAAGAGTCTGTTTAGACTTTGTTGCAGGGAAAATTAGTCATCTGTTCAGAGATGCCAGTGTTCTGTGGGCTATATACATCTGAAATGTGTATCAAAATGTGTCCTACATTTCAGAGGGAGGCCATGCATTTTGAAATTCGTTTTTTTTTTATTTTGTATAGATGCTAATCTAGTCAATAGTACAATAAACCCAAAAGCCCCATCACAAAAATGCTCTCGCAAATGCCTTAAGATATGTCTTGCAGCAGTATTCATTGTTGGTCGTCTATTTTAAGATTCCACCCCAAATACATTTTGTTGAGATTGATCCATATCATGAACAGAAGCCAGAGACAACTGTTGTACTATCTGTGCTGGTCCCGTGGGTTACCTGAAAGGCGAAGTCCAAGTCCGGTCCGTGGTCAGAGGTACAACGTAAAGGCAGTCTGTAGTCACTGAAGCTGGGTGCAGGGCAGGGAGTCAGGCAAAGTCGGGAACAGGTAGGTAAGCAGGGAACCAGGGCGGGTCAGGAGCTCAGGCAGGAAAGCAAGACAGGTTTCAAGCAGGAACACTGGCAGAAACTGGTCAGCAACAATGTTGCTCCTGCAACTTGGGCTGGGGCTGGCCGGCTTTTATCTGCCCCGAGGCAGAGGGCGACCCCGATCCTCTGGTGACTCGCCTCTCCTGGCTTGGAGAGGCGAGTCACTCCTCCTGCGGGAACTCAGTTCCCTTCGCCTCTCTGCCCTGAGCCTCTGCAGCTCAGGAGAGGCTGGAGGGTTACCGGACCCAGAGGCAACCTCAGCTTCCCTTGGCAGGGCTGGGAGTGGAGCACCTGCAGGCAATGGGTCCTCCATCCCAGCAGGAGCCAGAGCAGACTCAGCAGATGCCTGCACCTGAGGATCCAGCACAGGTGAGGACCCTTCGGACTCAGGCCCTAGCCCCGGCTCTGCTGGTTCTGGAGGCAGGGAATCCTGTGCAGGCTGGGATCCCTCAGGTTCCGCATCTGAGTCTGAATCCCAGGCCATCAAACTATCACACCTAAGTACAGGAAAGGTGAGCTTGTCTTGAAACAAGCTTCTGCACTAGGATTCAATTTCTGCATCCATCCACAAACAAAGGTGATGTATGGGAAGAAGAAAGGCTCCTTATTGGCTGCAGCAGTGCTGATGACCCTGTTAAAGGGGTGGAGCCATCGAGTCGAAGCATTTCATACCTCCATCCCCAGAACAGATTATTGACACATCTGTTAAAGGGAATATCTCATGCGCAGCAGCTCATGCACATGCAAGTGTTGGGGAAGAGAGACTTTTCATCAGGATTCAATAATACATTATGAATATCTACTTATTTATTTCACAAGGTGCTCAGAGGTCCTGGCATATTTTCTAATATAAATATTTGTCAAATCTAATTTGTGAACCCTGAATAAACTCTTCAGTGATGATGTGACAGCAACCTGGTATCTCAAGACAAATTAATGAAGCAAAAAGAGGGAATTATTGATTTTGGAGATTTTCTGCAATAAAATAATGGGCTCAATATAGAGAAAATATTCTTATGTTTGATCCATCTTGATACGGGTTGATCAAAGGTCAGGTCCTCAGAAGGCACAGCCCATATCAAGTGCGGTCAACTAATTTAGCTTGTATCACTATCAAGCATTTTTAACTTTTATTTTAAAAATTATTAATTATTTTTTAACATCTTTATTGAAAGTTCAGAAAGTACATAACTATATGTGCACCAGACATGGTGAGATGTAAATAAAAGAGAGAGAAAGAAAAAGAGAAACAGAACCTGTGTAGAAGGGAAAATAAAGGGGGAGGGGGAAACCCAAAACTGCATATTCTATAAGGTTGTTATTGTAATTCACCAGCTCTTAACCTAATACGGTATTTGTAAGAATGGATTCAAATTATCACTGAATTTGTCCATGGCAAGTCTGTGTTTATAGGCAACTTAATATACAATATATAAGTTTGATTAGGTCTCCTTTAGGCACCAGTGAGATTAGCTGGGCAAACCCAAATGAACTTTAATCCTATTACAGTGTCACAGTTGCTTATATGTTCTCTCTCCAATAGTGGACAAACAGCGAGGACGGACACACACAAAAATCAAATTAAAACAGGTCAGAAATTATTTAACAGCTCCGAGACAAGCTGAACACAATCATAAATGTGTTGTTTATGAGGATTGATCACATTTACAGTGCCATTCTATACACTCTATACATTCTATACAATAAGACCCATTGGGGACAGACCATCCTGTTTTGCCACCTGAGACGAAATGGGAAGGTGCCCCTGCTACTCCTCAGCTGAAGCCTCTCTTACCAGGGTCACTCGACAGTGGCTGCTTCCAGAGAGATCATGGGGGAGCTTGTGAGGATCTCATGAGAGCTTTGTGAGATCTCACAAGACCTCGGTGGAAGGCACTCCTGCTACTTCTCCTTGCTTCTCCAACCGTAGTGGCAGGGGCAGGAAGGGCACTCACGGGGGCATTGCCCCATGAGATTCTGCCACTCAGTGCAGCTGCCTCAGACCACCTCATGAGCAGGCTGGCCCTGTGACCCACTGAGTTCAATGGAGCATGGTCCCAGGAATCATCATCATCATCATCATTTTATTATTTATACCCCACCTATCTGGCTGGGTTTCCTCAGTTATTCTGGGCAGCTTACAGCACATAAAAAATGTAAAACATTAGACATCATAGAATTTCCTGATACAAGGTTGCCTTCAGATGTCTTCTAAAAGTCAGATAGTTACTCATCTCCTTGACTTCTGATGGGAGGCCATTCCACAGGGTGGGTGCCACTACCGAGGAGGCCCTCTGCCTGGTTCCCTGTAACCTCACTTCTTGCAGTAAGGGAACCACCAGAAGGCCCTCGGAGCTGGATCTCAGTGTACGTGCTGAATGATGGAGGTGGAGATGTTCATTCAGGTATACTGGGCCGAGGCCATTTAGGGCTTTAAAGGTCAGCAGCAACACTTTGAATTGTGTTCGGAAATGTACTGGGAGCCAATGTAGGTCTTTCAGGACCAGTGTTATATGGTCTCGGTGGCCACTCCCAGTCACCAGTCTAGCTGCTGCATTCTGGATTAGTTGTAGTTTCCGAGTTACCTTCAAAGGTAGCCCCATGTAGAGCGCATTGCAGTAGTCCAAGCGGGAGATGCACCACTCTGGTGACACAGTCTGCGGGCAGGTAGGATCTCAGTCTGCATACCAGATGGAGTTGGTAGACAGCTGCCCTGAACACAGACAAGTTGGTATAAGACTCCAGTCTTAGCATGGTATTTACATTTAATCTGATAAATAAAATATACTGCAAGAATATTTCACTTCCCCCTTGCAAATCACATGGGAGACATTTTCCTAAACAGCCTGGATGAACAGATAAGTTCCATTGAGCCATCTCTTTATAAGCAAATTTGCATATGATTGTGTCTTTATGATGAAAGATGCATCAAATGCAAACTATTCATAAAACGTCTCTTCCTGTTAGGTAAGACAATCTCACCATGGATGTCATGATTGTTGTTATTGGCAAACATTATTCTCATGAAGATGTGGGATGGATGCAAGATGTTGTTCTTTCAGATGCGTTTGGTTGATGATTTCTTCAAACATCAGCTCCTGGAGATGATATGCACAAGTCTGACAAGGTTTGATAACCTGAAGGTGAGAGCAGTGGGGTGTAGATGTTACATGCCCTGCAAATCACATCTGAGATTGGATTCATCCATACTTCAAAAATAACTGCTTTCCATATTTGGCTTTGATCTCTTTGCACTTCTTACTTTCTTTAAGATTTCCACATCATAATTCTTCATGAACTGGATATAGACTATGTACTGTACAGAAGAAATGATACCAATGTTAAATGTTGACAGCTGCATATCTGTTATTCGGAAGTGGGATAAGCCTTTCCCCAGTTTTATTCTACACCAACTTTCCAAACAATATGGGGCCTGCATCTCCTTGGAAGCCTTAGGCAGATGTAATGGTTCCTCAGATCCAGAACTGGAGAGTGCCATTACGATTTGCTTAAGAGGCAAAATTTCACCATCACCATTCTCTGAGAGAAGTGAAGCTACAAATTGTACATCCCGCACTGCTCCAATGACACTCTTAATGTACAAGAGGCACCATGCTGAGGGACAACAGCAGGAAACGGCTATTGCCCTCATATTCTTCTTTGGAACTTCCCATAGAAGAAGAAGAAGAAGAAGAAGAAGAAGAAGAAGAAGAAGAAGAAGAAGAGTTTGGATGTGATATCCCGCTTTATCACTACCCGAAGGAGTCTCAAAGCGGCTAACATTCTCCTTTCCCTTCCTCCCCCACAACAAACACTCTGTGAGGTGAGTGGGGCTGAGAGACTTCAAAGAAGTGTGACTAGCCCAAGGTCACCCAGCAGCTGCTGGTCCGGTCCACCAGATTAAGAGTCTTCCGCTCTTAACCACTACACCACACTGGCTCCCATAGGTATTTTATCAGCTATTGTAGAAAACGGGATGCTGAACTCGATGGACCTTTGGGTGTATCTAGCAGGAGCTTTCTTCTGTCCTTTTTATTTCTTTCAAGATATTAACCTGGGATGAAGATAAATGTTTGTAACTACTACAGGTCAGGGTTGCATTCCACCAGGATTTTCTGCAGGAAGAGTAGTTTGATCTGCCAAACAAAAATGGCAAATGCAACAGCACCACAGTAGAGTTAAGGCCAAACTAAAAAGTCCATGAATGCAATGAATGTGTACACTGTTACGTTGTGTAATTATTATTATTTTTAAATAAAAAATACCCTCTCAGATGCTGCCATTTGTATTGCAGTGAAACATCTCCAGAAATGCCAATAGCAACGCCTCAGGGTGGATTTTTGTGGTGACAAAGATAAATTCAATAAACAATCGTAATAATCAAGGGTCTGGAAACCAAGCCTTATGAAGAACAGTTGAGGGAGCTGGTTATGTTTAGCCTAGAAAAGGAGTCTGAGAGGAGATATGATAGCCATCTTCAAATATCCCAAGGGCTGTCATGTGGAAGATGGAGCAAGCTTGTTTTCTCCTGCTCTGGATGGTAGGGCCTGAACCAATGGATTCAAGTTGCAAAAAATGAGATTTCAACTAAACATTCAGAAGAACTTTTTGACAGTAAGAGCTGTTCGGCAGTGGAATGGACCCCCTCAGGAGGTTGTGGACTCCGCTTCATTGGATGTTTCTAAGCAGATGATGGATGCTTTAGTCAAGATTCATGCCTTGCAATTGGTTGGACTAGATGACCATGGACCCCCTTCTAACTTTACAATTCTATGATTCTATGGAACTTTCCATTGAATGTATGTCCCTTGGGATAGGCTGCTGTCCATCAGATCTCAACAGGTGAACCTAGGAAGCTGCCTTATACTGAGTGTTATCTTTGGCCTATCTAGCCTAGTATTGTCTACACTTATTGGCAGCATCATCCTAGGGTTTCAGACAATGAGTAGGTTGGTTATCATTCCACAATTATAGTTTTAACTAAAAGTTAGGAATATGCATTACCCCTGCTACAGAACTGAAAAACAAAGTATGTCCAGGACCAAAGAGACTCTTATGATTTGTGGGGCTATTTTGACATCTACCACTTTATAGTACATTAAATTCCATTAACTTTATGAGTTTCTGCTCCTGCATTAAAGTCAGTGATACTTCTGCACTTGCTCACCCTCTATTCATCTCATGTTGAGCGGGAGAGAGAAATAGTTCCTCATTGCTAAAGAGCTTATTAGGAACGAGGGTGGGCCAATAACCATGAGATCCAGCTATTTCTGTCCAGATAGGAAGAATTATTGCTGCCGCGGAAATGTTCTCAGAACCATTCTGTGTTGGTTTAAAATGAAAGGCCATAACCTCAAAAACTAACACAACTAGATGGAACGTTAACAAAATCTGTTTTTAGCAACATGAACAACATTGATAAAAATGCAGGGCACCTCCGTAGCATCAAAGTGCCTCACATCTTCATAGATAAAACAGTGTTTACTTATGGCAAGTGTGAATGTAATAACATTAGTAGAAACAGTAGTCTTGGTAAATTCTGGGTTTAAAATACATATAAATAAGGACTTGAATTTATTAATTTTGTTCCCAATTGTAAATCCCTGTGACACATCTCATTTTCATGTGATGGGCTGAGGAATTGTGCCCATAGGAGTAGTTAAGTTCAAATTCCCTGCAGTGGTACATTATAGAACATACCAGTAAATATATCCCATTTACTAAATGACATCTTCAGGGCCAGGCCTACCATGAGTCAGAATGAGGTGGTGGCCTTTGGCAAAGGTCAGTGTCAGACTTCAGGGAATCCTATCCCTCCCACTGTGGGATACCAAGAAGCAGATAAACAAGAAGAGTTCTTACCCAGTAGTTTATTCAGTATTCACAGAGAGAGACAAAGGAATGCGGTCTCTCTTAGATAATGGCACTCCAAGTAAAGTTCCACCCCCTCAGTCCAGTGCTGGATTTACGTATAAACTAAACAAGCTATAGTTTAGGGCCCCACTCTCTTCGAGGCCCCCCCCAAAAAAAAATTAAAGGGAAAAAAACTGGATGTACATTTCCAAAATATAAGATAAAAAACAAATACAATGAAGAAGTGTGCATGCACACAAAAGCTTCATCCTTGTCACATTGAAATGACATATAAACTGTATAGTACTTTGCATATTGAGGGTCATCCTCTCCCATCTTTGGAAGAACCATACAAATCCCGTTGCCTTAAAAAAGTAAACAATATTTTACAGGATCCATCTCATCCGGGATATAGTCTTTTTGCACTACTGCCTTCGGGCAAGAGCTATAGAACAATTAGATCAAGAAGAAATAGATTGAAGAATAGTTTCTACCCAAGAGCTATAACTATCTTAAATGCTGTAACCAGATAATATGACCTTGGAGAGTTGTGATGGGTGTGTACGTATGTGCATGTGTGGCTGAAAATGTTTTTTTTTTTGTTTTTTGTGCTTTTTTTATGGGATGGCATCCAATTTCGTTGCACTTGTACAACTTTGTACTTGTACTTGTACAATGACAATAAAGAAATCGTATCCTTATCCTTAATAAAGACAATTAAGCTTCCATATAGAGGTTTACTACTACAGATAGGCTTGGAAGAGATGATCCTTGGGGCCTCTTCCAACTCTACAAATCTATGATTCTATGAAATGGGTGATTTAGATATCACAAATGGGTTGTTGGCAACAAGCTTTTAGAACCTTCGAGGTTTTCTGTGGAATGGGTAGATCTGGGTTAAATGAAATGCAGGGTGGCGTTTCGTTGCCAGTGTTGTTGCGTGAGAGAGGAACAAGCATGAACAGCACTGATCCCACCATAAACGCCCATCTGGAAACACTTTGCAAGATGCGATGTGATGTGCATTCTCAGAGAAGGGAATTTCCATTCATTAGTCATCATTTGCAGAAAGTGGCCCTTACAGGAATTTCTGTGAATTTTGCATGACATCTTTAAAAATGATTTAGATGTTGGGAGCTCATAGAAAAAGAAGCTGAATGGAAGTGAATGGAAAGTGTATGTTCGAATCCTTTTCTTATGTTGTGTGTACTGCTGCCACAAGCTGTTCTAACAGTGAACGATGCAAAAGGAACTAAATACAAGAGATGGCATGTTTATCTACCGTGTTTGTTTTTAAGGAGAACAAACTCTGTTCCCCCTCTCTTCTCTCAATAATGATTCAACGTTTTACCTTTCCTTCCCACATCCTTTTCCTGTTTTTACCCATTCAATCCATTTTTTCTCCGCCTGCCCTGATTGTGCTGGTTTTGGACGGAATCCAGGCAGGGTTTCTCTGCAGAGCTCCAGATGTTTGCAATAATGTATGACTGAAGTGAATGCCAGTGGTAAAAGGATACTTTTTCACAGGAAATAGTTTGCATCTGACACCAACCAATTTCTCTTTGGGGAGAAAAAGGAGACATTAGCTAGCTGACAGTTATGCAGTAAACAAAAACAAACCAGTGGCAAGATGTTTAGGAGATGTTTCTGTCAATTAAGGTCATATTTAAATTAATACACACACACAGTTCACTGAGAAATTCTCCTATGTGGGCTCCATTGTAATAAAAGGGAACCTTGCACAGCCGCCACTCATTTTAATGCAGCTTGTGTAGATTTTTTTTCATGAATTGTTCAAAGGCCCACCTAATTCATCATCCTGTTTCCTATAGCAGTGAACCAGTTGCCCTCAGGAAATCCACAAACAGGAAATAAAGGCAATAGTCCTTTCCTAGTTGCCTCCATCCCAAGAACTGTGATTGTGCCTCTGAACATAAAGGGTGCAGTTAGTCATCATTGCTAAAAATATATATAATGGTTTCATTCATCTCTTCCTGCTCCCAAGTTACATGCAGTATAGCCTGTGGGTACCTCCAGATTTCATCATTATTTGCTTGCACATTAGGGAGATAAGATTATGTCACTCTTTATTGAGCACTCATCCTAATTTGTTTGTGGCAAGTTTATATGACAATGAGCATTCATCCGGATTTGCTTGTGGAGGAGCTATACACTCTCCTGTCAATTGACATTCAGTCTCACACTTTTTAATGCATTTTCTCATCACTTTCCGAGCTGCAAAAAGTCCAAGTTTTGTAAAGTGGAATTTGTGTGGGGTGGGTCACTTTAATCAACCTTAAGTATGCAAACCTACATTTCCAGCATGAAAATTCCGGGTAAGTGTGCAAAGGGTTGCAGGATACATGTATACCCCCCCCACACACAAATATCTCCTTTTTCAATATCTAAGTACAATAAATAAGTACAATAAAATTTCAATAAATAAGTGCAAGGCTGTCCCAATATATTTTGGTGCCTAAGGTAGAATAGCAAATGCTTGCCCCTCCCTGCTCCCATTGCATAGTACCGAAGGGCTGGCCAAGTTATTTAGCAAGTGAGGCACAAAATCCCTCATGAATCTGTCACCAAAACCAAGAATTCAATAATAATAAATTTAAAAGTAACAAGTTTGCTAGAGGTGGCTTCCTCACACCACCTAATGGCCATCATTGAATAAGAGGCTTTGGATGGGGCATAAATAGGTACCTGTTGTGTCGACACAAAGCAGGATATTTTGCCAAATTTCCAAGCAGATGTTTCAGTGTATATTTTATGATAGGGTATTAAGATTTTAAAAGCTGGGAAATAACAGAGTTAATCTATTCATGGCCCTTCAGGCTCCAACATAAGCTATTTAAAACCTGACACTTTTAGAAACTCAGGGATATTTATGTTTTACTAATATATTAGGCTGATGCTCTGTGTCGAGTTGTCAAGACTTCCCGTCAATGAACTGTTGATAAGGCATTCTTCTGGGCTTGTCTTCGGATGCTTATAATTCTTTAAGGCTACCACGATGAAACACTTATTTTTATATCTTGTGGTCTCTTATGTGAGTTCAGGTGCTTTGTGTCTTCAGCATTTATTTAGATGTTTTAACATACCGCCTTTTGCACAAACTCAGGGTGGTTTACAGCAAAGTCAAATCAGGAATTTTTTTTTTTTATAAAATAACAGCTCCCTTAACATGTAACCAAATAAAGCTACAAATGAGAAAATCACATAGGTAAAGGTAATGGACCCCTGGACGGTTAAGTCCAGTCAAATGTGACTATGGGGTTGTGGCGCTCAACTCGCTTCAGGCTGAGGGAGCTAGTGTTTGTCTGCAGACATCTTGAAAAAACTGCTAAGTTGGCAGAAGCTGGGACAGAGCAACGGGAGCTCACCCCGTCGCAGGGATTCAAACCGCCGACCTTCTGATCGGCAAGCCCAGGAGGCTCAGTGGTTTAAACCACAGCACCACCCGCTCCCTACAGAAAATCACATAAGCATATGAAGAAGAACAAAACACAGTGCAATATCATACAATTTTTGCTGCCCAATGCCTGGGAAAACAAAAATGTATTTGCCTTATGGTGAAATTATGCCAAAGTGCCAAACAGGAGTCCTTGGGGGATGCATTCAATTTAAAAAGGGCTATTCTGCCATTGCCACCCTCTGGTACCAACCCCCCCTGTAAAAGGGACGTGGGTGGCACTGTGGTCTAAACCACTGAGCCTCTTGGGCATGCTGATCAGAAGGTCAGTGGTTTGAATCCCCGCGACGGGGTGAGCTCCCATCGCTCTGTCCCAGCTCCTGCCAATCTAGCAGTTCGAAAGCACGCCAGTGCAAATAGATAAATAGGTACCACTGCGGCAGGAAGGTAAACGGCGTTTCCGTGCACTCTGGTTTCAGTCACGGTGTCCTGTTGCACCAGAAGAGGTTTAGTCATGCTGGCCACATGACCCGAAAAGCTGTCTGTGGATCTCAGCCTGAAAGTGAGATGAGCGCCACAACCCCAGTCGCCTTTGACTGGACTTAACTGTTCAGGGATCCTTTACTTTTCTTTTTTACCTGCTCCCCCTGTATTTTGAGATTTTACCTTTGTCCTAAGGTGAAGCTGTGTTCTTTTCAAATAGCATTTGGAAAAGGAAACCTGATTGTTGCTGCTATTATTAAAAAAAAAATCAATTTTTTTTTCCACTTTTCACCATGTAGGTATCAAAGCAGCCTTTTTATTAAAACAAAAATCACCCTCCTTCATTTTAAATAATGTAAGATCCATTTTGGTTCAATGTACTTACCTAATGGTGCTAAATACGGTAGCTCAAGAATATGAGAATCATCCATTGGCAAGTTTTATACAGTGCATTCGAGATCTTTCTTACTCTTGTTTCAAATTGTATAATTTTATTGATTTTTTTATTGTAATTTTTTACTGCATAAAAACTCCACCTTCTGCCAGGATGAGTGGGTCTTTCAGCAGAGATGCAAGAAATAGCTAGAAAAGTGTGGCAAAACAAGTAAATGGGTGCTTCCACTCCTTATATGAAAAATTATACATATAGTAGATTGCAGGGCTTCACAACTAATAATTCTAATACAATCAGGGCTTTTTTTTCAGTTGGAACCCGCCAGAACTCAGTTCTGGCACCTCTCAAATGGGTGCCATTGCCATTATAAGAGAACAAGGGAGGCGTTCAGGATGAGTTCCAGCGCCTCTTTTTCGAGAGCAATAGCACTGAATACAATATATATCATGATTAATTGTGAAGTCCTGTGCACTGCTCCAAAGCATTTTAAAAATAATTATTTTATTTTAAAATCACCCGCATAGAAAACAGGGAGTTTTTGTTGCTTACGCACATGCAGGTTTCAGAAAAAGTTTCTGGCAGCGACATGATTCATTAGCATTGCTGCAAGATGCAGTATTGATTCTTGCTTTGTAAAAGTGACAACTAAGAAGCTACTGAAAACAAACACTTCATCAGCTGGGTTACTTTACCAGTGTCTCAAACATCCAATTACTGATCAGCAGTAACTTTGCTTAGCTGAGCTCCTGTAAGCTAATGAGATCACAGCTGTTAATGGTATGTTGTGTACAAGATACACTTAACGAGGGTTCATTAAACAGATTATTTGGGTGAGCTTTTGATACTTTTAAGAACCCAATAACTAAATTGCTGGATCAGGCCAAAGGCCTACCTAGTGTTCTCACAGTGGTCATAGAGGGTCCTGGGGGAAGTCTGAAGTAAGACATGGTTGCTCCCTCTTCACTTGTGAAGAGACATGCTGCCTCTGACACACAGCCAGAACACAGCCCTCATAGCTAGTACATAGTTGTCAACTTTTCCCTTTTTTTGCGGGAAATTCCCGTATTCTGAATAGGATTCCTCGCGAGAAAAGAGAAAGGTTGACAGCCATGAGCTAGTAGCCACTGACTTATCCACCACGAATTCCCCTAATCCTCTTTTAAAGCCATAGAAGTTTAAAGCTGCCGCTACAACTTGTGGGGGCAAATCACAAAGTTAAACTTTGTGCTGTGTACTTCTCTTTTGCCTGTTCTGACTCTTCTGTCGCCTTTTGCAAGACAGTCTGCAGGAAGGCTGTTTGGATCATGGCCGTTTTGTCCTTTCGAGCGCATCAGAAAAATGTCAACTAATCAACAGATATTTTTCAATGGCTGTTTTGTGTTCAAATTGCCACTCGAAATTTGAACATGGAATTATAGGTTGCCACAGAAATATGCACATCTGCCTTTGTATGTGTGTGTATACCAGCTCTATAATGAGGGGAGTCATCTACTGAAATATACTAGTCAGTAGGAGAATTGTACCCAATTATTCATACAGTGGTACCTCGCCTAACGAATAACTTGCCTAACGTATTTTTCGCCTAACGAATGACTTCCGGTAAAACAAAATGGCCACCGCAAACGAATTTCTTCGACTTAAGAATTTTTGACCCGATTTTTTCGACTTACGATTTTTTCCCCAATGCATTCCTATGGGGATTCGCCGAACGAATTTTTTCGACTAACGGAAATCGCGTCGGAACGCATTATCGTCGTTAGTCGAGGTACCACTGTATTTTCTTGGGAAAGAGCAGTACTGAAGCAGCAGAAAAATCCTATACATACCTATTCAGAAGTAAGCTCTACTGAGTTCAGTAGGACTTACTTCTAACTAAGTGCAAAGGACTGAAGTCTTTGTGGGATTTACTTCTGAATTAGGGTTGCCATACGTCTGGATTTTCAGTGATGGAATTAGTGTCTGAGGGGGATTTCGGGGCAACTAGATGCAGTCAGAATGACTATAGTTGTTTAAAGATGACCGCAAATACAGTGTAGCAAATTTACTAACTCTTACTGAGAACCAAAATTATGCAATTGTAACCTTTTTTAAAAATATACGATCCCCAGCAGACTTGTGGAAGAGTCTTTTACAGTCAATTTTACTACAAATCAATACAAGCCACTGCTCTCCAAAATGCCACTTAGGATTGTGCAAGTGTAAAAAAACCCTAGAATTTGGCAATAAATGTTTAATGTTGATAATATTTTAGTAATTTGCTCTTTGCATCAGGTAAGGTGCAGGTTACTGAGCCGCCTTGTCTAAATAGAACTATTCTGTTAGGAACATAGGAAGGTTTTTTGGTACAGTATTCTCAACATTGAAAAGTAGTGACTCTTCTGTGCGTCTTCAGAAATTCAGAGGAGATGGTAGTGGTGGGAGCTTCGGTGATGTGGCAGGATTGGGCCAAGGACCTTCTGCATACAAGTGATTTGTTCTACCACTGAGCTAAGACCCATCTCCAGGATTTTGTGATGAAGCTGAATACAATCATTTATAATGTAATTCTCTGTCTACTGCACACACATCTTGTTATGTTTGGAGAAAAGGTTGAACCCCACAGAGGAATCTACCTGAATAAATGATCCCACCCTCCCATTTCCTTGAATTTCTGATACTTTTTAAGATAGAAGCAAACTTCCCCATTGCATTTTCTTATCTTGCTATAACAGCTGTTTCATTTCATTTGTCCAGGTCCTATTTCCTTATGGTATTTATCCAGTAGTCCACTTGTATCCCTTCTCTTTGCACACAGACTCCTAGTTTCCCTTCTGTAGTTCTCATCAGAGCACTTCAGATGTTCCTCAGTTTTTCGGTGGCATCTCATTTGCCATTCCTTCGTTATATAGCACCAATTTTTATATTACCCATTTTTAACATTGGCCAACTTTTTTTTTATCTCTCCCCCACTTATAGTTCACATATAGCAGTGGTCCCCAACCTTTTTTTGGCCATGCCCCACCTAAGCATCTCTAAAATCCTGATGCCCCCCCCCATGACATATACCGTAATTCTTATTATTAAAAAAGTGAACTCCTGTTCATGTGGAGGAAGCCTAAAAGGCCATTCACTGTTAATAACTCATTCTCGAATTGTCCCCCTTAAAAATCAAATTGCCCCCCCCCGTGGGGCATGTGCCCCACATTGAGAACCTAGGACATATAGGAATTAATGTCACAGGGGCTTCCTGCTAACTTCACTTGACTACTATCAAGACTAGAGTTACTACTTTTGATGCCTCCGCAGCAGCCTATATTTCCTTATGAATTCCACGGAAAAAGCTCCTTATAGGAATCCAAAATGTCATTTGAAACCTACAGAATGCTACTGGCAAGCCTTCAAGGCTGGGTCCATGGCAGGCGTGCCAACCCCTGGGGGGCAGGTAAGCCCCACCCTGCATAATTGATCACACAAACCATTTGAATGACAATGCTCATCAACTGGGGGTGGTGGTGGCCCCCTCAAATATTTTAGGGGGGGTGAAGACCCTTTAGAATTGGCTCCTACGGTCCATGGACATAGCCAGGACACCCACCTGTCATCACCCTCTGCCTGGCTTTGTCTAGCTGCAGATTCAGTATGAAACGTCTCAGCAACAGTTGAATTACCCTGAGTGCTCAGAAAAAAAATATGTCAAAATCTTTCTACAACTTCTGCTTTTAGTTAAGAAGGCTAATTTATTTACTTGATTTTGTGGGAGGGGGCAGCACGCCTGGGTCTTCTTTATCTTGCCCTGTTCCTGAATTTCTTTGCAAATCATGGGTGTAGGCAGGATTTATTTTAGGAGGGGGGCAGGTTTATGTTGGGGTGTGTGTGTGTGCAAAAGCGAGTTACCTGCGACACAATTGGGTTAAAACAAAATAAAATAAAATAAAAATTCCTTCCAGTAGCACCTTAGAGACCAACTAAGTTTGTTCTTGGTATGAGCTTTCGTGTGCATGCACACTTCTTCAGATACACAGAAACAGAAGTCACCAGACCCTGATATATAGTGAGAGGGTGGGGAGGGGTATTACTCAGAGGGGTGGTGGAAATGGGTGAAAGGTTGATAGGTGTGGTAAACCTGTTGACGACTGTTAACGGCTGCAATTAGTCTTACAGGAAAAAGCAAGGGGTGAGAAGGTTAAAAAAGCTTTGTCATGTATAATGAGATAAGAATCCAATGTCTTTGTTCAGACCACCTGGTCTGAACAAAGACATTGGATTCTTATCTCATTATACATGACAAAGCTTTTTTAACCTTCTCACCCCTTGCTTTTTCCTGTAAGACTAATTGCAGCCGTTAACAGTCGTCAACAGGTTTACCACACCTATCAACCTTTCACCCATTTCCACCACCCCTCTGAGTAATACCCCTCCCCACCCTCTCACTATATATCAGGGTCTGGTGACTTCTGTTTCTGTGTATCTGAAGAAGTGTGCATGCACACGAAAGCTCATACCAAGAACAAACTTAGTTGGTCTCTAAGGTGCTACTGGAAGGAATTTTTATTTTATTTTATTTTGTTTTGACTATGACAGACCAACACGGCTATCTACCTTTAACTGAACCTACAATTGGGTTAGTTAGTTAAGTATTTTTATTTATTTGCTTGATGGGAGGCAGCTGCACCCCCCCCCCCGCTACGCCCTTGTTGCAAATGTTCCAGTACTGGACTGTAGTTGCTTCCCTCCCTCCCCCTTTTCTAAGGGATCTAATAATACAGTGGTACCTCGGGTTAAGTACTTAATTCGTTCCGGAGGTCCGTTCTTAACCTGAAGCGTACTTAACCCGAGGTACCACTGTAATGGCCAGTGGGATCCCCCGCAGAGCTGTTGCCTCGTGATCCTGGCATTGGCACCGAGAGAAGTTTTAGAGGCAGTTCTTCCCGCGATCTGGCCGCCCCTTTGGGGAAAACGGAGAAGCGTGGCGCCAAATTTGGGCGACGAGTCCAACATTTCCCCTCTCCGCCTTTCCCTCCCTTTCTCCGCCGCGAGAGAAACGCGGGAAGGGAGCTTGCGATCTCCTGCGCACCGCGCCGATCCACTCGCAAGATGCTCTCAGCCAATGGATCGAAGCGGGGAGCGCGCGCAGCAAGGGAGACCGGAGGGTCCCCCCCCCCCCAAAAAAAACCCAAAACACACGCCGCCGGGAAGCAGCAGCGGGTCTTGTGCAGGAACGACCGCCGCCTCCATCCTCCTCCGCCTCCCTCGGCTCCTTACGCACTTACACCTCTCCCCGCGTCGCCGTCGCCAGAGGAAATGAACAGTCTCCCGAGGCCTCTCCAGAGAGACTCTGGGCGAAACCATCCCGTCGCAAGGGGCGGGTGGGTTCTAGAGCCGACACGCGCGCGCGCACCCCCCCCCCCCGTTTCTCCTCAGAGGCGGGAGGCAGTTTGAGAAAGAGCCGCGCTCGGTTTTCTCTCTCTCTCTCCCCCCCCCCCCAAACACGCTCCGTGCAACATCCCGTCCAGCGCCGCTCGCCGTCGAGAGGATTAGGCGGGATTTGTGGGCTGAAGGCATGTGGCGAGGGCTCTGAGGGGGGGGGGAGCCCCGCGGGGTTGTTGTTTTTTCTTCTTCCCCGCCCGCCCGCCTCCTGGGCGAGCGGAGCGCCCTGCATGTCTGTGTCGCTCGGTGAGGGAGGGAAGCAGGCAGCAGGCAGGCGCAGGCGCAGCGCCCGCCCGTCCGCTCGCCTGCCTGCAGCCCGGGCTCCCTCGCTCACTAGTGCAGTTGCCGGGGCGTTGATGGCAGCGGCGGAGCGCGCCCGGAGCACGACGGCGCCGCCGCCGCCTTGGGCCCCCGAACCCAACATGGGCAGCCGGCACGGAGGCAGCAGTAGCGGCCGCAGCGGCAGCAGCAGCAGCTCCGGGGCCCCTCAGCGGCGGGACGGCGACGGGCGCCGTGGCCCCTCGAGGGCCAGCCAGCTCTCCTGACCTGCCTGCCTGCCGCGCTCTCCCCCTCCTTCCCCGGCGCTCCCCGCCGAAGAATGTCCGCCAAGTCCAAGGGGACCACCTCCTCCTCCGCCACCTCGTCGTCCGTGTCGTCTCCGGCCGAAGGGCTGCCGGCAGCCTCCAAAGCCAAGGTGAAGGAGCAGATCAAGATCATCGTGGACGATTTGGAATTAGTCCTGGGGGACCTGAAGGACGTGGCTAAGGAGCTGAAGGAGGTGAGTGGGGGAGAGGGAGGGAGGGAGGGAGAGAAAAAAGAGAAAACAAACACACACACCCCTCCGATCCGATCTGTGTGCCTGCGGATCAGGATCGGGCAGAGTGCGGCCCCTTTCCCCCCCAGGCGGGACCGGCCCAACTCTTGGGCAACTGTGACAGGCGGCAGGAAGAGCCGCCGTCTCCTAAGCCGGCGTGGACCGGACTGCGCCAGACTTGTTACACTTTCGAGTCTTGCCTGGCCACCGCGAGCGATCAACTAGTGGCTCCCTCTTTGGGAGCGACGGGGTGGCGGTGTGTGGGGTGGGGTGGGGATGGGATGGAGAAGCCCAGGCAGTCGCTTCCTTTCCTGCCTCCGCGGGGCTCGGGGTGCCGGATCGCCTTGTGCCGAGAAAGCTGCCTCTCCTTGATCTTAGTAACCCTCCGTGGGAGGGTGGGGGATGTGATCGAGACTGGGCGGCGCGCAGGCTTTGGGGTTGCCCACCTCTTTTCTTTGGGATGACTTATTAACAGCCGAGAGGACTCCCCAACCCATCCCCGAGCGCGGATGGGAGTAGCTTGGGACGTCGGGGGTGGGGAGAGGAAGAGGCTGCGATGCTTTGCCCGGCACCACCCACCCAACCCATTCCGCCCACTCCAGAGTTTGGTTTGTAAGTGGCGGGGAGGAGGGGGCAGGAGGAGGAGTTGTGCCTCTCCATCTTTCCACGTAAAGGGCTGTGTGGGCATTTCTCCCCTCCCTCCCTCCCTCCCTCTCCTGCTTCCCCTCCCCATCCCAGATCTTGGTCTCCAGATTTAGCGTTTAGTCATTGCATTAACTAAGGAGATGCTTCCTTCACTGACAGCAGCGACGCCGCTTCACGCCTTTGGTTCCCCCCCTCCCCTCCTTTTTCCCGAGGGTGGTTATTTCTGTGCTTTCTTCTGCCGGCTGTTATTTTTAGGAGGTTGGGGCGACGTCGCCGCTTGGAGCTTGTCAAAGTAAAGTTCCTGCGTAGAGCAAAAGGGGAGATTCCTTGCAGGGAGAGAAGGGGGCAGGGAAAGCTGGCTGTCTAGGCCTGGGAGGGATTCTGCTGGGTTTTGGATACTCCTGCTTCCTTCCCAGGTCCCACGGTCTCGACACAGATGTTGTCTTCTTTGCAGGAATTGACTTTGGTGATCCTCAACACCTTAAGGCCAACCCCTAAGGATCCGCAATCCTTACATGCAGGCACAAGGCAGAACTTGTCCTTTAAGTCTGATGACTCCATCAACACTGTGATCCAAATACATTTGTATTTGCTTTTTCATTGCAAACATAGTTTCATCGGCATAATTTCCCCAAACTTCATCATGTGGACTGGTTGGATGTGATCTTGGTAGAATTTAGGGTGGGGGTGCTTTTCTTTTTAAAATGGACTTTTATAAGACTTGGACCTTTTGTTTTCGTACTGATGGTTACAGGTTGTGACAGATGATGGTGTTTTTAGTTCAGTGGAATCAGAAGAAATCTCCATGTACTTATATATTTTTTATCAACAGCTGTCAAAATCCAGCAGGGTGCATCCCCTCCTCTCCATCAGAGAAATATGTACAGGGTGAGCTGGGATCTTGGTAGCTCTGAGAGAAAGGTTGTGGAGAGCAGCAGGCTGTTAGTTCTTTTTCATATTGTTTGATGCTATAAACTTGGAGTTCAGCATCCTGAAGTTGGTAACTGAGTTGGACAGGTCTGAATGACAAGTGAATTAAAAATGAGTTGCTGGTACAACTTGAGAATTATTAGGCAAAGGCTATAACCCGTATTAGGAAGTAGGTCCCAGTTATCGGGATTTCCTTCTTAGTAAACATACCGTTTTTGGATTGGACTCTCAAGGGTGGAGTATGGACCAGTTTTGCGAACACCAAGAGACACTTCCCACATTTGGAAATATAATTGCCAGAAATGTCTGGATTTTCCTTTTCAGGCCTGAAACACAGAGCCAATGCACAAAATATCTATTTGTCTCATATAGTTTAGGAACCAATGTAATATTTCCTTAGCCAGTGGCAAATGTCAGCTCCTATAGCTTAATTTGCAGGCAGAATGCAATTACTGTGCTGGATGCTCTGAAGTAGCAAAACATTGCAATTCAAATAACACAACTTATCTGTCCATTTTGGAGATTCCTCAGATCTTTATTAGTTTGTGTGTGTTTGTGTGTGGCACAACTGGTGGACAGATGGTGGGATTAGAAGCTGAAATTCAAGTCTGAAGCACGTGTGCATTGCTTTGTAATCCTGTACATTACATTATACAAGACCCTCTCTCTCCTGCCCCCGTTTCCTAATTTCATAGAGGTTTAACAATATTTTTTTTCCCCCGAGGGAAACAAATTGCTCAGAAACAAATTTTCATTTCCTGGAGAAAGCTGTATGAAGGATCAGAAATATCCTCCCCACCCCCCACCAACTCCACTTTCACTACATTTCTCCTTGCAGATATGCCAATAGCTTGTTATCTTAATGTACATATTCTGCCTTCCAAGTATTTGTGGGTGTTTGGTATTTTTATGTGAACATGTAACACACACAGGTATACAATCTGTGGCATTGCCCCCCTCCAACCTCATTTTATATCTTCTGAAGCTTCCTTTTCTTTCATTCTGTCCCATCAGAATTCCCTTCTTCCTTCTTGCTCATTTCCTTCTTATTTTTCCTTGCCTTTGAGCATGGTTCCCTCCCCCTCTTCTCCTTCAGAACAACTGAACAGACTAGTGTTTTGTTTGAGAAATATACATTGATATAGATTGAGCTGCATTGGTTTGTTGATCAGAACTGGATGAATAGGCAGTCCACAAATGAATTGTATAAATAAATAAACAAATAATACTAATAAAAGCACTCTGAACATTGAATTGAAAGTAACTGCATCCCATGCAGTGGGACTTCCTTCTAAGCAGACCTGAACAGAATTGGGAATTCTAATCTGAGGTAGCCATGGTGAAAATCAAAGAAGGCCAATATTTTTTCTGGGTTAGTTAATCCAGAACGCTTTTGTCTCAGGCATTTATCACTTGAGTTTGGCTCCACCTTTTTATGGCATGCAGACCTTGACATATTTTCCCTGATGGAATGTGGCCCTTGACGGGCAAAAAACGATTGCCCTCCCCTTGGCTTACAGTAACAATATTCTCTTTAAATTTCAAGGAGTCCGTGGCTTTTAAAATAGTTTATAGTATTTTAGGATCCGGGAAGAGTGCCTTATTTTCTCAGACTTTTTTTCTGCTTCTGGAAGTGGAACTCTTAGTTTTAGGTAAGCAGATTTGTTTAATATCATTGGCTGTGTCTCTGAGAACAACAACAACGAACAACAATTTGTGGCCTTTGCTGCTTGCTGCCAAGAGTAATTGTTTATGGTTGCAATAGTTTCATGGAAGAAGTGAAGCTACAGTGCCTGTTAGGAAAGGCTACAGCTTGTAATGACAACTTTATGCATCTAAAGCAGCATGTTTTCCTTTTTTTTAAATGCTAGTTACTGTGAGAAGATAAAGAACACTGTTCATTAGTTCATAGCTCATGTCTTGTCTTATGTTTTCTTTGTAATCCTGAAGTGCCTGACTAATTTTTCTTTTTTTCAAAAAACCCCTCTTGCTGCACAAGCAAGACAGCAACAGAAGTGTGGTCTTCCAGATTTTGCATTTACATATTACATTTTATTTACAGTCCACTTTCCTTCATGGAAGTCAGGGACACAGTGTCTGTAAAGTGTCCAGGTGGCCTCCCATCTAGGCAACAAACCCAGATTAGTTTAGCTTCAGTAAGATTGTAGCATAACTGTGCCTTCAGGCCATGCCCCAAAAGCTGGCTTTGGAAGTGAAAAAACACAACTTTCACTCTTAAAAAATAGGCTGCCCTTCTGTTTTGTTCAAGAGGTTGAGTTGGATCTAGGGAGTCTTCTCCCAATGAAGGAAGTACCTTTGGAACCACCCACTGGAAATCAAGATTCTGTGGGAGGGGGTAATCAACCAAGTCGTACACTGAAATTAATTAAGAGCTCAGTTAGTCTTGTCCATTGACTTCAGTGGATCTACTTAATGAATAAATACTGTTCAGTTCAGGTATAGATCATCATCAGAGCATTTTGCTTCTCTCTGTAATGATAGCATCTCTGCCTAACACAGTTGAGAGGAATCAGGATCAGCCCATTCAGGGCCATAGTTGATAGAGAAGCGGTCCCTACCTTACTGAGGGTTTGAGACCCATTGGATACCTGTACCTGGTTTAGCTGGCCAGTTGAAGCCGTTCTCAAGGTGTGGCCACTGTCACATGTTGAAAGCTTCTAGGAGCCATAGGTGAGAGCTGAGTGCAGGATGGAGACCAAAGGTGGACAAACTACTCCAGAAGGAGCACAACATGCCCCCCACCAGAGGTACTACCCCCTCCCCTAACACCCCTGGTTGTGGTGGTACCGCTTAGCATAGCAGTGTAGCGATAGTTGTGATAGAGTCATCTTCAGGCAAAGTAATGCCAGAATTTTAGAGACCTGGTTGGAAGAGAGCTGCATGTGCTGCCTGGTTCTGCAACATAGGAGTGATGTTGGCTGCCCTTGGAGGGAGTCTTCTGAATCTGAAGAGCCCAGCAAAGCCATGACAGATGAAATGGAGACTCCTTTAATCCAGTTTGCCATGTAAGCTTGACAGTGGGGTTGGGGCCTGGCATGACGGTGGCCTCATACTTCTGGCCAATTAAGAACTGACATACATTAAGACCATTTGCACATTAAAATATTGATGTGCGCATTCTGTATATAGCTTCACTCCATTATACTCATTTATTGATTTATTATACGTTCCTTTGAATGTAATGGACTTAATTCCTTGTCTTTAGGATTCTAGCTTAATGGCACTTGGCTTCTGAATCCAAACCTAAATCAACAAGAGAATGTTTAGAGTTGTGTTTTTTTTAAAGCATATTGAGTCACCATAATTCAGGCATGTACCTTGTTTTGTTTTTCTGTTGACATGCATTGCAGCTGGACAGATGTTCATCTTTACCTTCAAAATAATTCCCTCTGCTTTTCCCTCCTAAAAATGTGTTAGTTGTACTTTTAAAGTGGAAACATGTCTGGTTCCACTGAACAATTTTGAAAATGGTACCTACCTACCCATGAATACATACAGGAAGTATGGTTTCCTTTTTGCTTTTCCACGTGGTAAAGAAGTGAACTTTTAAAAAGGTCATTTGATTTTGATGGCACATTGCATATTCATGGTAGAGGATAAGGAGGGATCATAGAATTATAGAATCATATAACTGTAACATTGGAAGAGACCCCGAGGGTCATTCTGTTCAACCCCCTGCTATGCAGGAATCTCAACTAAAGCATCCATGACAGATGGCCATCCAACCTCTGCTTAAAAACCTCCAAGGAAGGAAAGTCTGCTACCTTCCACAGCAACCCTGAACATAGATTAATCGCTAGGAAAAGGGGATCTGAAGACCTTGGGGTGCAACTTCCACAATTGTACTGCCAGGAAGCATTCCACAAGAACAAGGAAGGGATTTACTGGGACCCAGGATGTGAGCAGATAATTAGGAAGGCAGACAGCCATTTCAACTGATCATTTTTATTAGAAACTAGTATATTAAGCCTGTTGTAAAAAACAGGCGCTAGACGGAGGCGGATATCCCCATTAACCCTTTCCCCTCCCCTCCCTCCCCATTAACCCTTTCCCCTGCCCAGCCTCCTCTCCTCCCCATTAACCCTTTCCCCTCCCCACCCTCCTCTCCTCCCCATTAACCCTTTCCCCTCCCCACCCTCCTCTCCTTCCCATTAACCCTTTTCCCTCCCCAGCCTTCTCTCCCTCCCATTAACCCCTTTACCTCCCCACCCTCCTGGCCCCCCTCGAGGCTGCGACTCTGAGCCCTGCGGTGGCGGCGGGAGGAGGTGGAGCCCCCCGCCCTCCTCCCCCCGTTTATTGTCGGGCCTCCTCTTCTCTCCCTCCCCCTGCCCTCCTCCCCCCGTTTATTGCCGGGCCTCCTCTTCTCTCCCTCCCCCCACACCTCTCTCTCTCTCTCTCTCTCTCACACACACGCACTTTCCCCCACACCTCCCCCCACAAATAGCTCACCTCTCTCTCTCCCTCCCCCCTTCACACCGCGCCGGCCGCCGCCGTTCCTCCCGCTGCCGCCGCACCCGCGAGTCGGCGGCCGCCCCATGCAGACGCACGGGGAAGCCGCTCGGCGCCCTGGGGCCGGCCCTGCGCCACGATGAGCGGGGCCGCCGGCGGGGAGACTTCGTAGGCGGTAGCAGGAGCTGGCCCTTTGCGGGCGCGAGCCTTTGGCCGTTGAGGCAGCCATGGGGCAGCCGGCGGTCTCGCTGTTGCTGCTGGGCTGCAGCGCGGTGCTGGTGTGTCTGCGGAGCCTGCCGGGAAAGGTAGTTCTGGGTGCGTCGGGGCTGTGGGAGCCGCGTGGAGTGCAGCAGGAAGGGTGAGCGAGGAGAGAGCAGCCCTGCTGCCCCCGACGGCGCTTTGCGGGAGGGGGACCCAGGTCCTGCCCGTCGGGCCGGCCGCTCCCAGCCACTCTTTCCCCTCTCCCGCCCCGTCGGGGCTGCAGGTGCGGCGGCGCGGAGGATGGCCGCGGCCTCCTCCGCTTCCAGCGCCGCCTGTAGCCGGCGCTCCTCCGCGGGCCTCCTCCGGTTCCTACAACTCCCATGGTGGCGTCCGGCGCGCCTCCGCTTCGCCTCCTCTCTCTCCCTCTCCCTCTGCCTCTCCCTGCTTCGCGCTCCGAACAGTTGATCCCGAGGCGCAAAGGGAGGGAAGGAAGGAAAGGAAGGAAGGAAGGCAGGGAAAGAGAGAGGAGGAGAGCAGGCTGGGGGCAGCGGCGCCTTGCGCCGCTGCCCCCGCTTTTTGCTTTGTCCGAGCGGGAGGGCAGCTGCAGCTCCGTGCGAGGCGGCGGCAGTGACCGAAATGATGGCGTGCATGCACCGCCGCTGCCTCTCGAACACGCCCCCCTCTCCCGTCGTCCAATCCCTGTGTCCGTCTCGTACATGCGCAGTGGAAATTTCCTCTGACGGACGGAAAGTGGTACGGACGGACACAGGCTCTTTATTATATAGGATGTAAGAAACTGTCTTATACGAAGTCAGACTTTTTGTTCTTCTAACTGTACTGTCAGCACTTACTAACAGTGACTCTTCGGTGTTTTAAGTCCTTCCCAACCCTTCCTGAAGATGCCAGGAACTGATCTAGGGACATTTCTGCATGCAAGGCATGTGCTCTGCCAATGAACTATGGTCCTTGCCCTGTATGTTCACTGTGCTGTAGAGAAGATGGGTGTACAGGCCAGGGGAACAGCAGAATGTTTAGTCCCCAAGCTACGGAAAGATGTTCACAATTTACAGCAGAGGTTTCCAAACTGTGTGTCATGAAATGTTAGTGTGTCGGCTGCAGTGTGTAGGTGTGTCGCTCCTCTCACTCCTTCTGGGGCTGGAAAGGGGTGTATGTCTAAAATGATGCATGTCTAAAAAGTGTGTCACCAACATGAAAAGTTTGGAAAGTTCTGATTTACAGGAGAACAATGGCATAATTTAAACATAGTTGCCCACAAAAGAATCTTGATACTGTAACTTATTATTTGCGTGTATAAAATGTTGCTTCCAACTACATTCTGACTGTTACTAAGACTGTCATAAACCTAATTGAACTCAATCACATTGACTTCTAAGTTGCAGTGTAAACCACTGATGAGAAACCTGTGGCCCTCCAGATGGTGTTGAACTTAATTTTCCATCAGCCCCCAGCAGGATGGGGAGTGATTAGGAATGATGTGACTTGTGGCAATATCTGGTGGGCCATAGGTACCCCATATCTCTTGAATGCCAGTAGGATAATCTGAGTTGGGATATGGTGTAGCTGTTTGAGAAAGGTTTAAATCTCAAACAGGTAGATGCCAATGCTTCAGGAAGTACTTGTCTTTGAAGGTTTCCTCCTAGAAAGGCCATGCATAGAGCAGAGAATACTTCTGAGAAACAAGGCCTATATAGGAGGACGAGTCATAACTGTGGTGTCTAAGAGGAACTGGACATAGAGGAAAGGGTTAATTTCCTTCATGAGCACAAGTAACCCCATGTATGAGATAAGTCAACAGGCGCAAGGTCAGCCAAGCCAGTTGCTATGGCAATGGCCCAGTGCCATCTATATAACTGAATAAGGCAAGGCATGTCAGATCATTAGTCATTAGGCCAGCATGTATGCTGATTGGCTTCCCAAATCATGCCTGGCTCCCAACTTTCTGTGCAGCTGAAAAGCATGCAAAATGCCTTCAAGCTGCTTGGGAAGTTGGAAGCACTGATTGCTCACCCCCCAGCCCGCTCAACTGTACTAGACAGCAACACAGCACTCCTCAATAAGCAGGGAATGGGAACTCCACCATGTGACCTGCTTTCCTACAGACTTCAGTCTACAACTGAGGCACAAATTTGTCAATTAAATGCCACATAAATCCCAGATTAAAAATTATTGTAAAAAATAAAAAAATAAAAAACTTGTGAAAGAAGACATTTTGTGAGAATCTATTGCAAGAAAAAGGAAATATATATATAAGATGTTAGGATCTTAACCCTTCAGTCTTATATATCATTCCTTATTGAGACTAACCATAAATATTAAACTGAATTCCACAATTTACCCTCTTCCACTTCATCTCATACCTCTGTTTCCTCTCTCCATGTTGAATTTTACATGGCAAGTTCCCTGTAATAACACTCAGTGTTTTTGTTCTTGCGCTTTAAATTCTATGTGCAAAGTATTAAGTACATAATAATAGTTAATAGGATTTGCGTATATCTTCAAATATGAGCCAAATCAGTGACAAAGATAAAGAGTATTATGTAATTTTGTCAGAATGGTACAGTAGGAGGTTTCCATTCTGAGTTATAACTTTAGCTTTTTCAGAATTCATTGTGAATTTGCTTGACCTATTCTATAATATGCTGTTTAGGGTCCCCCCCCCAACTTTGAAACATAATTCTATCTGTCACTTGTCAGTTTCCAACCCATTTCAAAAATACCGTACTTGATGGTGAAAACTAGGCTGGGCTGCATGAAGAAGTATTGGAATGATAATGCTTTCTCTATTAGGCATTTAATCTCTAAAGAGATCTGGAGTTTGTGCATGCTAAATCTCCTAGAAATCTAGGTTCTCCATTAGAGGAATTAAATATAGAACGTTGTGTAAGTTCAGTTCAAAGCTCAACCATCAAAGTGTTCTGTTTGTGAAGTCTCCGGTAACCTCAGTATTGTGCTTTCTTGAAACATTTGATCTCTGTCCCATGCTGTCTGAATTGCCAAGAGCAGCAGCTTTCAAAGGTTGTTGTGATGGACCTCCCTAAGTCGGCACTTCCAACTGAAAACAGTTTAGAGATTTTCTAGATCAGTGTCATAGTGCAGCAGCCCCGTGCTGTTTACACTTCTTAGAATCATAGAATTGTAGAGTTGGAAGGGACCGTGAGGGTCATCTAGTCCAACCCCCTGCAATGCAGGAATTTTTGCCCAATGTGGGACTCAAACACATGACCCCGAGATCTCATGCTCTACTGAGTGAGCTATCCCAGCTTCTGCTGGCTTGTGACCTAGCTGGGGTCATTTGGAGGTGCCACTAGCGCAGGGGTCGGCAAGGTTCACTCCAGCGGAGATCCCTCTGTGGGCTGGATCACATGTGTGTGTGAGCGAGCACACCCACGGTTTCTGGCATCTGCGTCTGCACACACGCAATTTCTGGCGCAGCGGAAGCGAGTCCCTGTGCCACGCTGGTTTAGCGCAGCATGCGGGGACTCACCAAGCGGGCAGCTTGGTTTGGGGGCGGCTCGTGGGTCGGGTAAACAACCCCCATGGGCCACTTGTGGCCCATGGGCCTTAGGTTGCTGACCCTTGCACTAGTGTGACTCTGTCTCAAGACCAGTGGCAGCTCTGTTGTCCTGTCATTAAGTGTTTTGCATGTGGGCTGCACTGCCCAAGGCTTGGCCCGTTCATAGACAATGAAATTTCTTATCACATGAGTGGAGAAGCTCTGGCCCATGATCCTGATTAATCCAGCTCTGGCCTGTGTGGCTGTTTTATTTTTCAGCCATGCCTACCTGCCCCACACCTAAAGCCATGCCTCCAGCTGTCAAAAGTTGGTTTGTGTGGGGTGGGAGGAGCTATGGATCTAGTCCATCAGGCAGATCCGCTTCCCCATCCCGCCCTTAGCTTGCAGATCTTCACATTACCATGGTTTGGGCATTAGAAAGGTCAATAGAAAAGTCACTGGTCATTGAACAATTCTGTACTTCTAGTTCCTGAGAACAGGGAAAATCTGACCTGTTTCACCAGTAAACACCCATGGTCTGTTAGGGAAAGGTGGAGTTGGGGCTCATTTTGTGGAGGGAATAAGATGGTGCATACCATCTTCTCATCCACTTAAGATATATTCTCAGCCTCCAAGGTTCAGAACAAGGTTAGGTGGTTTTGGTGCTTGGCAAAAACGCACAATTTCCCCATGCACATTTTTGCTACTTGTGCAAACTGAATATGTACTTCAGATACTTTAGAAATATGAGCTTGTGGAAAGGACTGAATGAATTAAACAAAATAAACTGAGAAGTGAAATCATAGAACAGACTTGTGTTTAGGTCTACTGACATTGTCATTTTCCAGGCTTTCTTCTTTCCATACAGAATTTACTGAGAGTGTCATGCATATTTCCGTTTTTCCATTTGATTTTCTTGCATTGCATCACATCACATGGCAAATACTTCTGTGAATATCAAACCTCATCAGCCTGAACAAATTCTTGAAAGTTATTTGTGAAATATTTGCATAACTTGTAATAAGCAAATGAATGAGATTTAGCTTTTTATCAAAAGGGAGCAGACATGGTAGCTGTTGCCAATAATTTACAGAGATTGATCCAAAATAGAGGATATCTAGACTGTATGATATGCAAGAAAAATAATGGCTACTGTGCATAATTATTTTGGCTTCATGCAAACATTGCCTACGCTTGCAATTTGTCCAGTTGACTGGCTGCCATTAAACCTGTGGTTTCTGTGCATCACTGAATTTTCCATTTCCGCCTCAAACTTGCTATATTTTGATTGATATAGTGAATATTTTTCTATGTCTTAAGCTACTGGCTCTTCCACTTCAATAGTGACTTAAAACAGGAAATGCTGGCATTGACTGAGAGACAGGAACAGGTTGTATCTCACATGAAAAATAAAACAAATCAGGATATGTTGTTCTGGTGTTTTTTATATGGACCAAATAAAATACATTTAAATGCATCAAAACCTTGAACCCAGATAAATAATGAAAAAATACAGTAGGTGGGAGATAGAAAAGTCTAGGATGGGAAAGCAATGAGAGGAAATGGTGCTCATTTCTCAGCAGCTGTAGTTCCTGCTAGTTGTGATCACCAGCTGCAGGGTGGTGCCCTTCAGGGGAAGATAACATGGTTGGTTAGAGCATGGTGCTGACAACGCCAAGGTTGCAGGTTCGATCCCCATGTGGGGCAGCTGCATATTCCTGCATTGTAGGGGGTTGGACTAGATGAGCTTTGGGGTCCCTTCCAGCTCTATAATCCTATTATTTTAATGATCTTTTAAAGATAGGATGTGCTCATACTAGCACCCAATAGGGTGATTGCACCCATGGGGCTGAAATCATAGTGCTTGGCACTGGGAAATGATACATGAGGTCTTAGGATGGGGTAACACCGGTCCTGAGAGATCTACATTGGCTCCCAGTACGTTTCCGAGCACAATTCAAAGTGTTGGTGCTGACCTTTAAAGCCCTAAACTGCCTCGGTCCTGTATACCTGAAGGAGCGTCTCCACCCCCACCATTCAGCCCGGACACTGAGATCCAGCGCCGAGGGCCTTCTGGTGGTTCCCTCACTGCGAGAAGCAAAGCTACAGGGAACCAGGCAGAGGGCCTTCTCGGTAGTGGCGCCCGCCCTGTGGAACGCCCTCCCTTCAGAGGTCAAAGCGATCAACAACTACATGACCTTTAGAAAACACCTGAAGGCAGCCCTGTTTAGGGAAGTTTTTAATCTGTAATATTTTAATGTATTTTAGTGTTTGTTGGAGGCCGCCCAGAGTGGCTGGGGGGTCCCGGTCAGATGGGCGGGGTACAAATAATAAATTATTATTATTATTATTATTATATGAATAGAGATGTTGATGACACATTTTCTGGCTCAGAAAAGATGTCACAGGAGCAGATAGTGCTCACCTACATCAGCGGTTGCAAGCATAGCACCCATAGGCTCTCGTGTGCCTGCCAGTGCCTCCTATGGACCTATGGTACCTACAGAAGGTCTCAGTCAATATTCCATCAAAAATCCACAATGCATGAGAGAGTCTTCAGTCTTCCTGCTCACTTCCTGTTTGCATTGCCTCTCCTACACTGAAAGCACCCACAAAACCTGCCAACATTTTATCGGATGCCAGGATTGTACATTTTGTTTTACGACGCCCTCCACGACAGCTGTTTTGTGACTGGTGCCCACTCTTTAAAAATAATCAAACTTTGCCCACTGTTTCAGAAAGGTTGGCAATAATTGCCCTAAATTCTTCACATTTAAATCTGAGCTGCAGAAGAATTCCATTTTCCCCCAAGCCCACTTCCCTCCTGGTTTTCCTGGCTCCTGCAACTCTGGCAGCAGCAAGCAGAAGGGAGAAAAGGAGGGAGCTCTCCCTCCTACACCCTTTCCTGGTGTGTGATGTGCTGTCATGCATTGCACCAGATTTTTTTTCTCAGGAGCTAGGAACATCCTCATTAGTAATTTGAAAAACTACATTTCCAGTGTCCACTTGTAGCCAGTGTGCTGTGTGGTGGACATAGCAGTGCGTCAGGCACTGGAGAAGGGGTGAGATCTGCTGCCACTATTAATGCCAGCAGCCACAAAAACTTGTGGGTTGGGGGTTTGTGAGGGTAGGGGGCAGGAAGGGACCTGGGGACCCCAAATCGTGTAGTATGGTTCAAACCACTTGAATATGACATGGGCTGCACCAGGGTTAGAAATTCAGATATGTAAGCTGGGTGGCAAATGGCTCCTTAAACCAGGGTTGCAATCGCCAAAACGGAATGGGTCATTGCAGTTTTTTTGCCAGGTGGCTCAAAAGTTGCATTGGTTCCTGAAATTCATTCTGATTGTGCAGATAAAATATAACAGATAGTATTCTACAGGTGTGTGAAAACAGTCAAGATCCAAGGATCCCCAGGCATGCACCTCCAGATGGTAGAGATGTCAGGTGCCATCCTGGCATCTTCACTTGGTTGCAAGTGGTCAATGGCTAGGTGCAAAATGTGCCTGGCAAATTTTGAATGCTGCACTGATTCAGAGTCAATCTTACTTGAGGCATGTGTGGGGTAACTGCAATATGAAGAGCAAGTAAAGTTAATTTTATTTTTTTAATGTTCCCCTAGTTACATTATGGAAGAGTTGGGCTAGCGATTATCTGGACATTATAAAATAGATATTGCCTTATCCTGCAAGTTGATGTTCTGCTATCCTTGTTGTGATGCATGCCATCAAGTGACCCAGCATTGCCTGTGATTTACCTTTGCAGTTGCACAGTTGCTGGTGGAGATGACATTCTACGCAAAACAGTTGTTTATTGTGGAAGAGGAGATGGGTCAGAATGCAAGACCACACATTTACCAGTATATCACTATGGCTGCTCATAGCATAATCAAAGATCTTGCAGTATGCTCTTGTTCTTACTGTGTATCATCTACAACAACAGTTAGTAACAGGTCATAAGTCTGCCATAATATGTGCCTTTTTTCAGGTATTTTATGGAAGAAAGATTTTTGTGGAACAAATGTATTGGCAAGCTGGATACAACCTGCAGACTATACATTGCTTACTCTTAATGTACAGAAATCCATGCTTCAAGTTCAGAAAGTAGTGGTTACACTGTATCATCCTGATTCTTCACTGATGTAGGCTTTCTGGACAAGTTTGAATTAGAAACTTGGGTGATCTAATTTAGCATGTTTATTTTACATGTGTTTAGTAGACGAAATAAAAAACTTTGAAATTGCCAAGCTTTTCATCCTACATCACTTCTTAGCATGTGGAAGCATGCTAAGAGGGCAGTAGTATGAAATTCTTCCAGATGTGCAGCAATATTGACATAAAACAGAGATCACGAAAAGTCTCTGACCTATTCATTCATATTTATGACGATCACAAGCACATGTGTTGCTAAAGTGAAGCTGAGCGAAATCGTTTTGCCCCTTCTGCGCTTCAGTCTTCAAGGGCTTTTAGTTCCACTATCATGCTATTTTGAAAGGAAAGGACCAGCATATATGTTTGGTGCGGTCCATGAGCATCATGCAACCTGACAGAATGGTGCATGCTGTCACGTTCATGTTAGCTGTTTTGCTTTCTAAACATTTGTGTCAGTTGCAGTCAAGCCTTTTGTGCAACTCTAGAGCACCTCCAAGTGTAGTATGTTGTACAACTGTGAGCTAATTAGAGCATATATAAATTCTGGTTTTCAAACAAAGTAATACTGCAGTGGCAAGACATCCTTCTGAGCTGAAATGTGCTGTGTTCATGCAGCCTGGCAGCCTCCAGCAGTGAACCAACATAAACAGCAGCAAAGCATACAGTAGGTATGACAGTATTCCCACCCGTAGAATACTGCTTACGTTATAAACCTTACCAGCGAATCATGTGTTCTCACAGTTGCCAGGGTTAAAGGGAATTAGAGATCTAGCAGCACAAATATGCTTAGACTTATGTGATAATTGGTGATATTTAAGTATGCAGCAGAGAAAGCTGTGGTTTAATGGTTTACATGTGTAGGCATGGGCAATAAATTGGCTGGTCATTTGCTGCTGCTACTTGCGTTTCAGCAGGCCTGAAAGGAAGAGTTTTCCTTTTGCATGTTTATTTTAAACTCAGCAAATGGCATAACTAACCTGTAAGGGTTAAATGATATTTATTTATTGAAAGATTTCTGTGCCACTCTTGTAATGCTCATATATGAATGGTGCACCTATTTGAGTGTTACACTTACACATTGCCAGCTTGCTGGTGCTTGAAATATATTGCTTTTTTATATAAAGAAGTTAACAAATACGTAGTTTCCAACCCAAAGTACTTCACCCCCCCCCGTTATAAGTACACCCAATACTGTTTGCAATATTTTGTTTACACTATTGGTTCTATCATTTATGTACTGTTTGTCTCACGACACGTAGGTCTAGGAGGTATGAAAGTCACTTTCACTTATCTCTGGATAAGGAGAGGCATATTGAATGGGTTTGGCAATTCTATCCATGCAGAACAAAGGGCTCTTTAATATGGTGTTTTGTATGGTCACCATCTTGTTGGGGATCATCCAATCTTGTCAGAGCACATCCCACACTCTTTGGTGTAGGACAGTGTTTCGCAAACATGGGTATCCAGCTGCTTTTGGACTACAATTCCCATCATCCGTGACCATTGGTCTCGCTAGCTAGGGATAATAATAATAATAATTTTTTATTTATACCCTGCCCTCCCCGGTTTACAAATCGGGCTCAGGGCGGCTAACAGCAAATATAAAACATAGATTAAAATGCGACTTAAAAACAGCATAAAATACAACATAAAATGCAGCATCAATATCAATAAAATTCTTAAAAAACAAAACAAAACCCAGTCAGTAGACATCAAATGATCACCAGGGCTAACTGGCCAAGTTGGTCCTACTAGGGTCAGCAAGGAGACCAGGGAAGAATTTAAACATGGGGTCCTAGAAAGGGTTTCTTCATAGAAGAGGAAAGTGAAAAGAGAATAGAGGATCAGGCTAATTCAAATTGAAGGCCAGGCGGAATAGCTCTGTCTTACAGGCCCTGTGGAAGGAGATCAAGTCCTGCAGTCTCATGGGACAGAGCATTCCACCAGGTCGGGGCCGTCACTGAAAAAGCCCTGGCCCTAGTGGAGGATAGTCTGGCTTCCTTAGGGCCAGGGACCTTTAAGCTATTATCATGGACCTTAGGGTCCTCTGCGGGACATACCAGGAGAGGCGGTCCCGTAAGTATGAGGGTCCTAGGCAGCATAGGGCTTTAAAGGTCAAAAGCAGCACCTTAAACCTGACCCCACATACTCCACCGGGAGCCAGTGCAGCTGGTAGAGCACTGGGTGAATATGCTCCCATGGCAAGGACCCTGTGAGGAGCCTTGCTGCAGCATTCTGCACCCACTGGAGTTTCTGGGACAGTTTCAAGGGCAGCCCTGCATAGAGCGAGTTACAGTAGTCAAGTCTGGAGCTGACCGTCGCATGAATCACTGTGGCCAGGTGTTGGGAGATAGGGGCTGTAGTCCAAAAACACATGGAGACCCAAATTTGGGAAACACTGGTGTAGGACTTACCGTAGCTTCTAAGCAAGTCACAGCTGTCCAGACCTATCTCTCAAAATTTCCTGTGTAACTTTGTAAAGCTTACCCCACCTCACTTTATGAATAACACAAGTTTCTGTTCCATGGGTTTCTATTGCAACAGTGCTATATTTCAAGTATTTTAGGAGACAATGTTACTGCCACAGAATAACTGCATAGAAATAATGTCAGTCAAACCCTCAAGACTAGGATCCTTAGGGAAGACTTAGGCAGAATATGGTAATCCTGTATTTTCTTAATCATACCCATTTTTGTTTAAGATGATTAAACATTGTTCTGTGGATACAGCAGAATGAAATGCTGTTACCTTTTGGACACTGTCTTAACTATTATGATATATCTAGAATGATTGTTGGACAATGTTAGCTGATGTGCCAACGTTAAATTGGTAATAAATATTGGATTGGATCCATACTAAGGTGTGCTTAGTTCCCATTGAACTTAATTAGGTTTATGTCTTAACTAACTTACTGAAGTCTGGATCCAACATATTATGTTTCATGTTTGTTTTATTTTTACATTATGAGATATTTCCCAATGCCGTTACCATTGGTGAAAGCTTGTAGGTTCTCCAGAGTTGGGGATGCTTCAGCCTATTGATTTTCAATAGGCCTAGCATGCCTAACTCTCTGTTGGATCATGGCTTCAGTATCTTATCTTCTACTCAGCTTTTAGGCGATGGCTCTCTTGCCTAGGCTTGAGAGCTCAGGCAGAGAGGGTGAGAAGACACAGACTAGCAGGCATGCAGGCCATTTTCATAGAAAGGGCATAGCAGCCCTGAAATAATGCAAACTTCCCATCTGATTGGTTTAAGGGTTTCCCATGATCCTACTTATGATATTTTGGAATGGTGCATGACATGATCTTTTAATCCAAGCTATAAACCCTCAACACTTTACAGGGTGCCTTGGGTCTTCTAATGAGATAAAATGTCAATGTGGCTGCATGTAGGAGAATAATTGCCAACTTTTGGCAGTTGCACAGCTGCTAATTATTTTTAATAGAACCTAGAGAAGAGGCTGTTCTACTCAGCATTTATGAACAATTGTTACCGATTTTTGCTCTAAACCTTGTTTAAGTATTGCTGTCCAACTGTCAGTGAACTCTCTGGACACCAGAAGGGAAATTTTACAAAAATAAGCTGACTGACCTTAGGCTAATTCAAACCTTTGTGGATAATCATGGCTTGCATCTACCTTTTGAATAATTGGAATAGAAGCATCCTTTTCTACTACTGAAAAAAACATAGCAAAGCTACAAATTATTGCAGTAATGATATATCTACAGGGGTTGCTGTACAAACTTCCTTCCAATTTGACCTTGTTAATATGAATGAAGTACTCCCAAATTAGATGTGTGTGTTTATTCTTTATTTTCTTCTGTAGTTACATTGATATTATTTTGGAGAAAAAGAGAGGTTTGAATATGTGATAAAATTACAAATAACAATTTGCTGTTTTGCAGCATTGGCCTTTGTAGTAGTTCATGTAGCTGATCATTGATTATTATTAGTTATTTTCCATTAATTGGCTATCCAAATATTTTAAACATCTGATCTTTGTAATAACAGAGTTCTGCTTTCTAAGGCTGAAAATCACCTTTGTGTTTTATTACTAGAAGAATTTATGTACCACTTATTTTAAACTCTAAGTGGTTTTCAACTTGGTTAAAACATCTTGGATAAACAGCAAATACAAAAAATACCAGAGGACTTCCACATTCTATAAAACACAATTAACAACAGAAAAGGGCATCAAATTAAACATTGCACATAAAAGTCTGCTGCAAAAATACAAGGAAAATTCATAGCAAACAACTTCACAAAATACCCTCTAAACAACAGGAAATACAATATTAGAAATGAAAATCAACTAAAAGGTACAAATGCCACATTTTAAAATAACATGATTGACAATTAGGCAAAAGAAAACCAAGTTACTCTTCCAACCACCCTATGCCAATTAATCATACAACTGAACACATCAATCCAATTAAATTCCAAGCACTCTATGCAAGAATAAACACAGCTTACTAAAACCAAAAGTACATTCAGTTCAGTTCCACGCAAATACAGGCTTATATGATCAGTGCATGCTATCTCCAATAGCAGGCTATGAAGGTTATAGAAACTACTTTGTCCAACTTTCTAACAGTGTCATTCTAAACAATGACACTTTACCTAAAGGTAAAGGGACCCCTGACCATTAGGTCCAGTCGTGTCCAACTCTGGGGTTGCGGCACTCATCTCGCTTTATTGGGCGAGAGCCGGTGTACAGCTTCCGGGTCATGTGGCCAGCATGACAAAGCCGCTTCTGGCGAACCAGAGCAGCGCACGGAAACGCCGTTTACCTTCCCGTTTACCTTCCTATTTATCTACTTGCACTTTGACATGCTTTCGAACTGCTAGGTTGGCAGGAGCTGGGACCGAGCAACGGGAGCTCACCCCGTCACAGGGATTCGAACTGCCGACCTTCTGATCAGCAAGCCCTAGGCTCAGTGGTTTAACCCACAGCGCCACCTGGGTCCCTACCACCACCCAAAAAAGGAGAAAAAATACTATAAACATGAGTGACTCATATCAGCACTTCTTATTTCCCTTATCTCTCATCCAAGGAACCAAAAACTGTCAGAATAAGACAGGCTTAGCCATGCTTTGACCCATTGAAGCTAGTGGGACTTAAGTTACTCATTTGCCCCATTGATTTTTATGACGTTTATTGATTGAGTCTGGAACCAACTTATCATTTCCAGTTAAAACACAGTTTCTTCTCTCTCTTTTTCTTTTTTTTTAAAAAAGGAAGTTGCAGTCTGGGTACAACATTTGTGATAATGGTTTCACATTGTGGTTTGGAATCCACAATTTAATCACAATTCCACACTTTGGGAGAAACTGGCAACTGTGCTTTAAGATAACCACAATGCAAGCACTGAAGCCTTGCATGCAAGGAGAAGAGCGGGAGAGAGTGCAGAGGCACAGCGCTCTTTCCTGCCTTTACTTGTGACATCTGAAATGGCACTTTGTTATTCAGGATTAGGGAAAGGATCAGATTCCTGCAATGCACAAATGCAAGGCACGGATGTTGCAGTTGTGTCGTCTTTCTATAGTTGCCTTAAGCCAAGTACAAAATATTGTTTGGAGCAGTCTTAAATTTATAGGCACTACTTAATTTTTGGGTCTGTTTTTTCTTGGTATGACAAACTCTGTTTCTGATGTTCTGGCTCATTGTTTTCAAGGAGTGGACGTCAGTTGGAAAAGCAACAGGTTTAACTGTTGCTCTCATGTAACATGAGGCTTTTGGAATGTAGTGTGTGATCTTTCCAGGAGACTACATATGGAAAACAATGAAGAAACTTAATAGTGTTGCACTATTTTTAATCATGGTGTGTGTGTGAGAGAGACACTTGAACTTGAGTCCATGTGATTTTCAAATGCATCATTAAAGCACTAGGGTGCTATTTGTGGGATAAGTAAATTATTTTAGGTCTAAATCAATGCCAGATAGATAATTCATTGCTTAATGAAATTGATAGTTTTTAAGTAGGAGATGATAATCTACAATGTGTGACTCTCCAAATATATCTTTCATTGTTCTTGTGTTACTCCAGTTACCTGGTATGTGGATTCATTTTTCTCTGAAGGGAAACTGCGTTACATTTCACTTTACTAGGAAATGAGATACCTTTCTAGATTTCCATGCCTTTCTGTTACCAATATTTTTTTAAGCTCCTTCGAAAGATTGGATTTTCTAGTAGCATGCTTTGCTCATCCTTTGAAAAAAGAAATCTAATAAAAAGTAATGTGATGGCTACAGTAATTCTAAATGGAAGGGCTAGACTAGAAAGAGGTTTTGCTTGTGACTTGGGTGACAGAGAGGTGGTGGAACCCATTTTCTAGTGATGAAGAAATTAGATTAAGGAAATAATATAATATTGCCATTTTGTAAGATTTAATAATCTCTTAGTTACTGACTAATGTGCAAAGCAAAAATCTAATGAGAGAATGTTCATTGCACTATAGGAAAGAGCAAGAAACCTCAAATTGGTCACATTTATTTCCAATAAAAGTTTTTTTTTTTTTTAAAAAAAGGCCTTTATTGACCCAATTTGAAGATAACAGTCTGCTCTGAAAGACTCTGTTGTCAGCAGCTGAAGACTGAGAAGCATCAGGAGAGAAAAACTACAGCTAAAGCAAAATCTCCTAAAAGCTCAATGCATAGATTTTAGAAATATACAAGAAATGACAGTTATGAACCCTTACATGGTTTTGAAGCCACTTAACTTGTAAAATGTGCAGAACGTACATTATTTTGAACCACACATGCTTTCCTGCTATTCATTAACATTTTGTATCTTTGGGAAATGGCTTTTTCCTTGTTGGATCTTTATGGGATATGCAGTTCTTGGTTAATTTTGAGAAGGGGGGTGAAATGTCAATTGGAATCATGGTATACATCAACAGGAAAATATCAGAACTCAAGGAAGGAAGAATTAGCAGACCAGTATCCTGTTTGGAGTTCTTTAAGTCTGTAATATATAATGTTTTCTGCCCATACCCCTCCACTTGAAATCTCAAGCAATGACCTGATCTGACTTGGAAGGGGCACTGAGACAGATTAATTGTGGACCTTCCATCCTATTCTGCAGGCCTGTTGAAAAAATAAGACATGCTGGGTCTTTAATTGTTGCTATTAATAGATATTTTGTTTATGTGTATGCCTGATTTAATTTATCTTCTTTGAATTAAATAGAATTGGATAAACCTTGCCCACTGATATGTCAAACACTTTGTTTTGTTAATTTCAAGGCATAGGATTTAATGGTAAAAAAAAGTTTTCTTCAGTTTGTTTATGGATTACCGGTAACTATGTGACTGACACAGCTCAATGTGACTTATCACAACATGATTTCTCATATCAAGAAAGCTAAGAAAACAGAAGCAGAGTTATGGAAGCTAAATCCTGAGAAAACTACTGTTAAAGGCAGACCGAGGAGAAAAACATGTTTGCTTACCGGTATATGGACAAATGACTCTTTTCTGCCTGTGTTTACTCCCTAAGCAGAAAAGGACTACATACCAACAACTTGGCAGGTATATAACAACAACAACAACAACAACAACAACAACAACAACAACAACAGCAACAACAACAACAATTTATTTATACCCTGCCCATCTGCCACTCTGGGCGGCTTCCAACAGAATATTAAAATGCAATAGCCTATTAAACATTAAAACTTCACTAAACACTTTGCAAATATTTTTTCCCCACTACCCAAAGAAAGCACAGAGCTTATTGCTTGGGCCCATATCTTGTCTTTGTCTCAAATAGCTTGTTAGGAGAAATGACAGAATGACACTGTCATGGTAGGGACTGACAGACCATGGATTTAATCTCCTGCTTGGGACGCTCTGGGTCTCATATAGCATTTGATCCGAAGGACCCACATTCTGTTCCCACAACTTCGTAAACCATGCAAACACTTTTCTGGAACTCGAGTCTCATGCTGCAGCCTTTATGGATAGGTAAAGGGTATGTGTGACATTTTTGCTATGGTAGTGCACATATCAAAAAGGAGAGAAGTTTTTATTGGTGTGGGGGAAAAGGGTGATAATCACACACTGATACCTTCTGTGTAAACTGATATGTGTTGTGAACTGAAAGGGACCTGTGAAATCTAAATAGCAAATGGCACATGGAGGGATTCCCTGAGCTAGCTGAAATGTGTAGATGAGTCCCCTTTTAAATTTTGTAATAAATAAGTTAATCAAGTTTTGCTTTACAAACAAGGAGACTGAGAATGACCTTCCATTGGAAGGCCACTGAATCCTTTGAATGTCTTGCCATGTTGCCAACAGTAGGTATTAAAACATGGTGTTTACAAGAATGTAGGGAATGTTGACCTTTTGATTGAAGTGTTAGAACACACACACACACACACACACACACACACACACACACACACACACACGTGGACCAGAAGCAAGTGCTTATAAGAACACTGATTAGCAGTATTCAGAATCTGGTGTGATTCGACAACAGATTCAACAACCAGTAGGGCTCTAGAGAAGTCAATCGTTAGATTTAATTAATGCGATACACCATTTTCTGTGACAATCTCTCTCTCACACATGCTCATACATAGAAACACACACACTAATGTTTTTACTAGCTGGAGATGACTTTGCCAATTTTGCACTGACGGAACAAATGTAATGAAAAGTAAAGTATCTCATGAATGTTTAAGAGTTGCTTCAAGAGATTTGTTCAGTTCCACAGTACAGAACATGACATATACTCATATTAATAATAAACATATGAATATTGCACATGCATTTCACCTTCTGTTTCTGCAGCAGTGGGGCTGTCACACAACACAACTGCATCCCCAGGGGTTGCACCCTAATTTGCTGCCTGTGTTTACTGAATGCCTAGTTATCTTTTTAATACAGGGTCTCTGTGATGGTATGCATGCTTCAAATAGAAATGTCCAGTCTAAAATACTGCTCTAGCAGTGTTAGAAACTCAGCTATATAAACAGTCAGGATCCAAGGATCCCCCAGGCATGCACCTCCATCCTGGCTCCCGGGCATCTTCACTTGATTGCAAGCGGCTGATAGCCATGTACAAAATGCGCCTGGCGAATTTCAAAAGCTGCCACCCAGTGATGATGCAGTTCAACCATGTTGCACCTTGGTTTAATTGGAACTGTTAGAACAATAGGTGCAGCCACTACCGTTACAAGCAGCGAGTTGCAAGATTCCTTTAAAAAGGATGGGGGGAAACTGATTTTACCATGTTGAAGTTAGGGGACCCCGCCCAACCCCCCAATGCCTTTTGATTAATTTTGTGGAGGTTTTCAAGGTAGCCTTACAAATAAGGTTATGTGGCCCTCTGCTGTGACAGTGGCGTTGCCATGGTTGAAGACCTGATGGTGGAAAAATCAATGTTTGGTGTCATTTTTCCTTCTTCAGCTGTGCAGCACCAATGTGCAAAATTGGGCTCACAGCAGCGCAGCCAAAATAAACATAATTAGGTTAAGCAGTGATGGAGATGGATTGCCACTGCCAGGACGTCAAAGTGATGGTGATGTGTGAAGAAGGGGCGCTTCGGTGCCAAATGCTGAGTTGAAAATGTTAGGTTCAGAATATTTGACTCAGCCTTACTTTTAATATCAACGATTTGTGTATATCGATTTGAAGAAATGCATTGAAATGTTCTCAATAAGACATCAGCTGTTTACATATTTTCCTTGGCACAGTCCTAAAGCTTTAATATCAAATTGGCTGTTAGAGCAGCATGAGTAGGCCTTAAGTCTCACAGCAACTGTCAATAGGGTGTGTATATCTGAGTCCTGGGAGCTGAATTCATGAATTTGGTTCCAACAATCCAGACAATCACAATCTGAAAGCATATTGTGGTATATTGATCCCAGTTAAGCAGTTGCATTTGAGAACATGGATTAATGAATAATAAAAAACCCCACTAATATCTTTTTATCTTTACCTTAAATCTAATATATCTTTATCTTTATCTTTTATCTTGGAGAATCTGACAGCAAGGAGGTTTATATGGCTATTTGCAGACATGTGTTCACAGCCAATAGTAAGAAATTATGTTAGAGGACAAGTTCACATACAATGCCAACCCTGGCTTAGCATGAATGAGCAAATGTGGGGTTTTGGACCACAGGTTGCAACTGCTGTGCTTCTCCCGCTGTCCTGATGTTCTACTCAAAACTAAGCCTTGGTTTGTTTTAGGATTATTTCTGAATCTGGGCCGATGGTTTGTCTCCCCAGACAACCCAAGACCGGCAAACCAAGAACATTGGCTTCAACTCATGGTTTTTCTGCAGCGAGGCAAGCTGTGAGCCCAGGTTTAGAAGTAATAGTGAGCCAAATCATGAATAGTAAAGTAGCAACAGTAACAGAGAAGCAGCAGTGCAGCTGTGATATTTGGTCTGGGAACTTGCTCATTTGTGCTAAACCATTATGTATGTCAGCTTGTATGAAACATATACAAAATTACAGTACCTTTGCAGTGAAGTGTCGATAGAGGACATTAAAAAATTGCTGAAGAACCAAAACCCATTTTTATTTACATTTTGTAGTTGATTCGTTTTTGGGGTTCCACTGGAATTTACAAAGGGTTTGCTGGTGGAACAGAGATTGCAGCAGAACACTGTAGGAACCATAAAAAAAATGTTTGGGAGGAAAAATGTTGTGCAGGCTGCATTTTCTTTGCTGTTGCCTATTTGCAAGCCCACAATCTAGTCACTCTTTGTGCTGCTGTGATGCTAGGGACTATTTAGCTGCTCAGAAGAAGGCTGATAGCATCTGAGTTAATAGTAAAGATTTTAACAAAGGAAGTGTGGCTGATTTGGCTAAGGAAAAGTCAGACAGGTCTAAATATAGGAGGGGAGGTGTGCTCTTGGCAGGATTACAGGAAATGGCTGAGTTGTACTGGTTTGTTAAATTGAATCAGATAGTATGCCATGACAGCTTATGTAGCAGCTTGCTGGATGGCTGCCATGTCAATCAGCAGCCACATGACTCCATAGTGGACACATGGCATCCCCTTTGCCTCTGTGTGCAACATCCTCTGGAAAGATATTATTATTATTATTATTATTATTGGAATTTATATACCGCCCTAAATTCGGAGGTCTCAGGGCAGTTCACCTAAGACAAGACCACAACATATACAATCACAACAAAATCAACAACCCAATAATACCCCCCTCCAAAAAAAGGAACCACAATTTAAAAGGACATACGACAACCAAAGGCCTGGTTAAAAAGGAACGTTTTTGCCTGGCACCTAAAGGTGTATAATGAAAGCTCCAGGGAAATTTCCCTGGGGAGAGCATTCCACAGAGGGTGAGCCATTGCAAAGAAGGCCCCGTTCTCGTGTTGCTACCCTCCAGATCTCCCGAGGAGGCACACAAAGAAGGGTCTCAGAAGATGATCTCAGGGTCTGGGTAGGTTCATATGGAAAGAAGCAGTCCTTGAGGTATTGCGGTCCCGAGCCGTTTAAGGCTTTATAGGTCAACACCAGCACTATGAATTGAGCCCCAAATCTAATTGGTAGGCAGTGCAGTTGGACCAGGATTGGTTTAATATGTTCAAATCGTCTTGCTCCGGTGAGCAACCTGGCCACTGAATTCTGTGCTAGCTGAAATTTCCGAACCGTCTTCAGAGGCAGCCCTATGTATAACACATTGCAGTAATCTAACCTTGAAGGTACCAGAGCATAGACAACAATAGTTAGACTATCCCTGTCCAAATAGGGGGGTAGCTGGGCCACCAGCCGAAGCTGATGGAAGGCATTCCGGGCCACTGAGGCCACCTGAGCCTTCAGCAACAACAAAGGATCCAGGAATACCCCCAAGCCACAAACCTGCTCCTTCAGAGGAAGTGTAACCACATCAAGAGCAGGTGATCTCCCACCCATTTGGTCTAGGGAACCACCCCCTAACAGTGCCTCAGTCTTATCTGGATTGAGCTTTAGTTTGTTGGCTCTCATCCAGTCCATTACCGAGGCAAGACACTGGTCCAGCACTTCCACTGCCTCACCTGCAGATGTAAAGGAGAAATAGAGCTGAGTGTCATCATAGATAGATTAGAGCCATCTATGGAAGCCAAAGAAAGGAACAGATATTCTGGGAAGCTCTACAGCTGATGTACAGTTAATAGTTGAGAGAGTAAGCCGGGAGCTTTTCTCCACAAAATCTAGTTTTCCTTTCTAGATGTCTAGGGAGGAAGAAACATGGTCACAGGAAGGGGCTGTATCAGACCTTGATGTGAGTCCACACAGGGCTCACTTTTCCTGCCTGTTCTATTTTTCTTTCTAGTCTTTGTGACACATTAAAGCAGATGCTTTACTTTGTCCTTGGAAGACCACCATAGCTTAGGAACAAGCATCCTCCACAACAGTCCCTCAAAGTTGCCCTCCTGTTGATTCTTGTCCATACCTGTAAGCCTGATATGAGGCAGACTTCCTTTCTGCATTGATATTACTACCAAGAAGGCCCTGTCATGGGGAGCGCACAGTGGCGGCAGCCCCATTAGAGTTCACAAGATGGTTGATATTGGGGCATACACTCTTTTAGGTACTGGTGGTGTTGTGTGGATGTATTCGAACAAAGCATGGCGATTAGATTCTAGATGCTTTTCATGGAAGCACTCCAACTATCTCTTATGACTCTGTCATGAAGCTCAATTCTTTTTTTTTCTTTTTTTTTTTTGCTAATAGAGACTCTGTAAGTAGGCCTGGAATAAGATGCTGTGACCATGACTGAGTTGCAGGAGGGTTTCTGCTTTAAGTGAGTGCCTTGCTGGGTCATAGTGCACACATTATGCCAGAAACGTGGTAAGAGAAATAAACCTGGAGTTATTCAGGGTATGGCTCCATACTTTGCTCTCAGGGCCTGTGGCCTAAGGCTTTTGAAGATGCACCTGCTTACGACGACCTCTTGATCGGAGTCTTCTGTTTTAATTGCTGTGTTGTTTTAATGGGAATGTTTTATTGCATATTTTAATTACAGAGGGTTATATTTTAATGCTGTGTAATTGGTTTTTCCTCTTTGTGAACCACTTAGAAGCCTATTTCGACATTAAGTGGTAGATTACTTTCAGGATAATGATAGTAATAATCCAATGCGTATTTACTTGGGAGTAAGACCTACTGCGCAGGATTGAATTATTGGGCTTTGTGATATTCGCTGACTGGTTGGTGTAGACTGCTTTTTCTGTCTGATCTAGGGTGAGAAGTTATATGTAGCTACATTTTGCATATCTCTTTACCAACAAAACTGGATCAATAGTGTAACCACTTCTTTTGTGCATACTATGCTTATACACAAGAAAAGCCAAACATCCCCTGAATCAATAGTTTATTTTAAAATAAAAATAGAAGCCTGTTGTTACATTGCATGCATTATAACTTGGTATTTTTCGCGCCATAAGACTCACCTGACCATAAGACGCACCTAGTTTTTAGAGGAGGAAAACAAGAAAAAAAATATTCTGAATCAAATGTTGTACTAAACTATTTAATAAACTACCAGTATATCAGAATAATATTTCAACCATGTGAAGTGAACAGCAGTCAACAGTGGCATTAAGAACCATCATCACTGTCATTAACAAATGAAGAGAGACTTTATCCCCTAGTAAGGGGGGCAGGCAATGGAAATATATGAGCTTCCCACATTGAGTCCCTTAGATCTGTATGGTTTGGCCCTACACAATTATTTTAATAAAGCCAAAAGAAGTGGGACTTTCTTCCTTTTTGTTCATTGCAGAGAGCTCTGGGCTTTCATATGAGGGAGGAATGAGGGAGAAATCTGATTCAATTCCCATTTAAAGTCAAACCTACCTAATTCACACCTTCGTACACAACGCAAAGACCAAACCACAGCCACCCTTCAAATTTCACACTTCTGCAAAGGAAGGCACTACTGTCCTGGCAAGACCAGTGGCAGAGGGAGGGTCTTGCATGGCGGCATGTCGCCTGTGGGGACGTGGGATATCGCCCACGCGAGCGTTGTCCCAAGGGTGTGGCACGTGCGTGCTCATCCCAATGGGGCGGCCGAGCACGGGGGCAGAGGGATTACACGGCTCCCGCTGTGCTTGCTTTACACCCGTGTAAGCGAGCCACGGAGGAGGGACAGAAGTGGAGCCATGGTTCCTGTCCGTCCTTCCTCTGTGCAGCATTCGCTTCATAAGATGCACAGGCATTTCCCCTTACTTTTTAGGAGGAAAAGAGTGTGTCTTGTGGAGCGAAAAATACAGACAGTATACATTCCCCCCCATACCATTTAAACAGCAAAGTGTGTTCTGAAGTTACCAAACAGTACAATTAGTAGCTATCCATGTTCTTAGTAATATTTGACACAGAGTATAGTTGTTAAAACGTCCATTTTTATCTTGCACCTGCGAGGATCTTTCTGTCATACCCAACTTGATAGCAGTATCTCTGTACTCAAATAGTAATTGTTGAACCATTCACCCTCACCCTTGCCTTGCTTGTCTTCAGAAATCGAGGAACTAGCATGACAAGAATTTTAAAACTATTATTTTCGGTGTGAGTAAATGACAGAAGATGACTGTCAACCTGTGCGGAGCTGACACAGATGTAAGAGGAATGAAAGTATTTGTACCGGTACCTGAATGCCTTTGTGTTGCAGTGATTGCAGAGTGGGAAAGAAAGTGTAAAGCAAGTTTATCCTTAAACATGACAGAGCTCGGGTCTTGGCTGGGAAAATCTAGAGTTTTAAAATGTCAATTGATATAGATCACCATCTACAGACAGACCACCTTAAGTCGTGTGGTGGAAGAGGTTTGAACACACATTTGCTTTATTCTGAGGTACTTAGTCCTCTTCAGGTGTACTGCAATCACATGAGGGAGGCAGAGCTGTTCTCCCTGCCCTCTCTGTGTTGAAGGGTGATCTTCTGAATAAGGAAGACTCCTCATGCATTTTAGAACCCCAGGTCTCCACGTGGCCAGGAAGCACTTTTTGTCAAGGGTTTCCCTCAAGTTTTAACAATCAACTGCCATGAAACACAATTAAAATAGATGTAAAAGAGGGCAAACAACCACTGGAAGTGCTCTATCAACAGATTAGAAATAAGGACAGTTACCGTACCACCAGCTCGGTGTTTTTGTTTCAGACCATTATCAGCATATGGATACACCCTAAAGCTGTGAGATCTGGTTATCATTAAAGGCAGATTTCATATACAAATGAAGACCATTTCACATATAAACATCATTCATCTCATGGCTTCATCCTTGATGTGTGAACTGATTCAACTGAAAACCACCGTATTTCAAGTTACGTGAAAGTCCTATGCTTTGTATTTGATTTGTGATGAAATTGTGTGTGAAGCTTGCATATAACATAATCACCCTGATGCTTCATATGAGGCTCAGTGATGATGTACAAGTGACAAAATGGTTGTCTTGGTGATTTTAGAGCATCAAAACCCTGACAAGCTACCCCTGAGGAAAAGTGAATAGGGTGTGGCTTTGTTTGTTTCTTTAATTATTTAAAAAATGCCTTGTTTTCATTCTGGTCAGGCTCACTAGAACACAATGAGAAAAGATAATTCACAGCTGGTGTTATGTCTAGTTTTAACTGAGGAGATAAACCAGTATTTGGTCTGTACTATTTCAGAATGAATATGGGATCTCACATGATTAGATGACTCTCCTGATAAAGAAAAAACTCTCCAACTAGCACATCAGAGGGAATTTTAGACTAGAACCCCTTTCCCCAATATGATAGGGTTTTTTTTTATGTGAATGAACAATTACTTATATGAGCCTTCCCCATTCAGCCCTCTTCATCCCTGATACGGGTTTACCTCCACCGTGAAAATTAGGCCTAAACAAACTGCCATGCCTGAAAAATCTCCTGTTAGTGACTTCAAATACGTTACTGACATCCGTATTAAAATGCTTCTTCTAATTCTTGTATTCAAATCCTTTGAATTTATGAGTTAATCAAAAGCTGTTTTACCTGGTTAACAGTGCTGTAGTACTTTGAATATGGGAATTCATCAGAAGTAGTATTACTCTCCTTTTTCAAAATCAAAAAAGGATGTTAAATTTTTCATTAACATCTTCCCCAGCGTTTTAAACCTAGCCTCAGATGAAACACTTCAGAAAGCAAGATGTCTTACACATGCAGATTACTTATCAAGATGACAATTGTGCCATGGTTGCTAATTATTTATTTTATATTGGCAGCCAGTGCAGTTCCCTCAGCACCAGTGCTATATGCTGATGAAAGGCAGCGCCAGACACAAACTGCGGCCCCACAAGCCATGGCATTAGGGATGTGCACGGGCCACATGAAATGATTCAGATGTGTATTTTTCATTTTGGAAAGAAAGAAAAAATCTGTTCTGATTTGCTCTGTGGTCTGTCTGATTAGAGTTGTGTTTTGGATCTGAAGCAGCTTCATTAAAACTAGACCTTGTTTCCCACCATCCACAATATATGAGCTATCAAGTCCCCTTGTCTGACAACAGTAGATGAAATTTGAGGGTATAGCAGGCCTCTTCAAAGTGAGTTAAGATTGACAAATTACAGTCAAACACGTCCAGGAGTTTTGGGCCTGGACACCTTTCCCCCTTAATTTAAGGAAATGTGTGTTTAATTTAACAGGAGCATTGGATGAAATTTGCAGCCGTGGTTACTTCTTCTAAAGCCATGAGCCCTACCAGATTTCAGAAGGTTAGCTACAGTGGTTTCCCTACAATGGCAGCCATTACAGTTTAGGGCATGTAAAAAAAGTACAGTGGTACCTCAGAACTCAAACGTAATCCGTTCAACTTCCAAAACGTTTGAGTTCCGAGGTGCGGCTTCATATTGGCCGGCAGCTAGGTTTTTGCACAGCGGAAGCTGCGCCGAATGTTCGTGTTCCGAGGAACGTTCGGAAACCGGAGCACTTCCTTCCGGGTTTTTGGCGTTCAGGAGCCAAAACATTTGAGGACGGAGCTGTTCGAGTTCCGAGGCACCACTGTATTAATTTTCCATAGTGGTTTGTGAAGAATTGGTCTGAAAGCTGCTGACGTGACAGATGTGCCACAGGTAACAAACCTGTCTAACTGCAGTCAAATAGCTTTTGTGCTATGTACCTTTTAAAGTTGATGGGGTGGGGGTGGGGAAACTAAATGTGATTCATCCTCCATGTGGTTTTCTCTGTAATTAGCCCTCCACAGTCAGTTGCTAAGGAGCTCTCTTTCTCCCTGTTCCTTCCTTCTGCTTTTCCCTTATCATTCTAAGTTCCACTTCTGGAATGGTCCACCCTTCCTTCACTCCACGCTGGCATTTCCCTTATGGTAGATAGTGAGACCATTTTTCTCTTGTAAGACACAACACAGTAGTATATGCACTTTATGCCTATATGTTTGTCCAAGTAACAAAACACTATGAAGTGTTCTTTATGGTCCCGAATTCACTTGCCCTGCTTCGCTCTGATGAGGCACTGATCCCCTTGCTTGTGCCTGGGATTTGGAGTTTGAACAGAATAAATGCACACCCCTAGTGAGCAGACCTATGGTTTTCCCTAAAAAAGACAATGCTGGAAACAGCATTGGGGGTGAATGCATGAAGGAGAAGTTGGGCAAGAATAGCTAAAATTCACATTAGATGTGAATTGAGCTATTCTGTATCTTTTTCGCCCGACAGGATTTGGGAAGGGCAAGATTATAGTTTACTTACGCTTCTCATCTGGCTTATTTCCTTTGGGCTGGTTTATGTGGGCTGATTGCCACATAAAATATACTCTAAAGGCATCAGTGGAAGTTGAAGATTTGTGTGCATGTTGTAGCAAATGGCAATCATTCTTGTGTCCTTGCCTTCCAAGGAAATCTGCTAAATAATCTAACTAGACCATACTGTTATTTCACTGTCCAGTTGTTGCATTATATTTTTAGTGAAGTATCACGTTTCTCCTGAAATAAAAATAACCAAGTTTAGTTGTTGCTTGGTTTTTATTGGAAGGTTCAGTGGAGACAGCTGAAGACTAGATGTATGTCACGCAGGAGAAGGTGAACAAATAGTGCTGGGAGGTTTTGATTAAATCCCCAAGATAAGAGGATCCCACACAGGAGGATAATTTTAACAAATCAGCTAAAATAATTTACATGTCATGCTGTGTCTGTGTGTAGATCCTAAGTTGTACCTTTTTATTCAGTGTAGAGCTTCAAAGCACAATTCTTTTTTTTTTTTTTAAAAAAAAAAAAACACAAGTAAACCAAATGATCAAGTATAAAAAGAAGCGCATTTTGGAAAAAGGAAGAAAGAAAAAGAAAGAAAGGAAAAGGGAAGGCAACAAATGAACTTTTGCTGGTTACTTTAGTGATTACAGTAACCTACTTGGGCTGAGTTGAGTTTCAGAAGTGTGATCAGAGTTCCTAACAAAAGAAAGTTTCTAATAGAGAACCACTTCTTTAATGATTCTGCACATCCTATATAATAAAGTTGCTGTGTCCCTGCGTCCAGTCCGTGTGTCACGGAATTGCACTACTGCGCATGTCCGTGTCCCACACGGACGCAGGGATTGGAGCGGGTGGAGAGGGGGGTGTGTCCGCGAGGCAGCGGCGGCGCACGCGCGTTGTCAGTTGCGCCAGCGTCGCTGCCTCGCACGGACGCAGAGGCAGAGCCCAATCCCTGCGGCTCGCCGCCGCTACCGCCGCCGCTGCAGCCGCCCCCGGGGAAAAAGAAGAAGGGGGAGGGAGCCCCTTTCCACCCCCCAGCGGCCACTGTTCTGCCTCCTCCTGCCTCCTCCGCCTCTAGCGCCTGTTATGTAACGGGCTAACTTCAACTAGTACATCATAAGAGGACTGACCAGTTGCAACTAGCTGAGGTATTGTGAAAATAAGAGTTAACCTAAGAATGTGTAAAAAAAGGTAAAGGACTCCTGACAGTTAAGTCCAGTCGCAAACGACTCTGGGGTTGTGGCGCTCATCTCGCTTTACAGGCCGAGGGAGCCGACGTTTGTCCGCAGACCGTTTTTCCGAGTCATGTGGCCAGCATGACTAAGCCGCTTCTGGCGAAACCAGAGCAGCGCACAGAAACGCCGTTTACCTTCCCGCCGGAGCGGTACCTGTTTATCTACTTGCACTTTGACGTGCTTTTAAACTGCTAGGTTGGCAGGAGCTGGGGCAGAGCAATGGGATCTCACCCCATTGCGGGGATTCGAACTGCCGACCTTCTGATCGGCAAGCCCAAGAGGCTCAGTGGTTTAGACCACAGTGCCACCCGCATCCCTAAGAATGTGTACCCAGAAACAAAACTATCTGTGCAGGACTTCCAGAGGAGTAGTCTGTTTGCATACACAGTAGGGGCACCTTTGCTCTGTTTAGAAAAGGAGTGACTAAGACATGGCCCAGTGGTGTTGGCCACACCTCTACCAGCAGCCTCTGTCGGCGTGATCAGTGGTCTGGGGTGATGGGAGTTGTAGTCCAACAACAACTGGAAGGCCACAGTTAAACCACCCCAGTTTAGAATGCAGAGTTTGGCAGAGACAGAGAAAGTTTCAGGGATGACAAAATGGAGAATTATTAGGAATTAATGGGGATCATGCTCAGTTCATCCTCTGCCCTGCAAAGCTAGCAAACAAAAAAGATTGTGAGGGCAACAATAGTACTGTTGCTTCTCCCACCACTGACAGCTTTATCATATTTATTATGAAGAGAACTTCTGCTGGAGGTCAAGGGAGACACGCTTGAATTCAGGGTTTCACCCACATCGGCCAAACAAATAATTGCTTCAGTACTACTTCCCTCTCACAATATCACACAGAACAGACACCTCATCTGTTCCAGATATTGTATTCTGAACATCTCGGTTTTACCTGAATCCATCTTCAGTTTGTTCACTCTCATCCATGTAATGGTATATCCATGTAGTGTAACAGATATAGTAATTATGATGATATTTATCCAGTTTTAAAACTTGTGGGGGAGGGTTGGAATGGAAAAAAATGAGGAAATGTTTAACTTCTCTCAGAGCTTTAGCACTTTGCCAGAAATGTACCAATTTAAGATGCCTAAAGAAAAAGGCTGTGAGAGGTGTAACAACCCTGAAATGAAAACATAAAAGGCAATAATTTAGACAGACAGGTCAGTTGAATTTCAATAGCTCATTATTCCTGAACTCAGGATTACCTGGGTCAAAAGCACTTGCTACTCTGAAATGGATTATAATTATTTCTTTGCCATTGTTCTGAAGATAACTGTGCTTTTTGGTGATAACATAAGAGAAACTGGCCCATGCTGCTTTTCAATTAGTTTTCACTTAGGTTAGTGGGAAAACAAACACAGAAAATAAATCACTGTCATTTAAACTGAGCTAATTTATTCATTTTAAAATAAATATATGTATAAGACATTACAGATGCATAGTAGGCTCATTGAATAGCTGAACAATTCATAGGCTGGCAAGCATAGTAAAACATTGTATATAACTGTTAGCATGTATATTTTGCAGTATGCTATGCTCCGTGATTATTTAAATTTAACTACCATGTGTTAAATTCACATTAAGCTACATTTTTACCACAAGATCGTTTATTGAATGTGCTTAATTCAAAACTTCAAAACTTTGCCTTTCAGTCACTACCATATTATACAGTTTGTTGAGTGCAGGAATATTAGCTGAAAAGCATCAAACAAAGATAGCTTAGAGTAGGAAAAAGGAACTTCCTCTTTCCAATATTTGCATTGGAGTCTATCACACCTTCCATCACGAACATCTCCATGGATTCAGATTTAATTCAATGGCCCCCTCCTGAAGATATCCCCATTGGAACAGAGATAAGAGTGTTTTAGCGACTTAATACTCAGAGCAACAGAGCTTGCAGATGTGTTAAGCCAATCTGTCTCACACAAAAATGCAATCAGGGTAACACCCAGCTGCTCATTAAGTTGACAATACTGACATCACAGTGTATCTTTTTCCAGAGGGGGTAGCCATGTTAGATGGTTGCAGCAAAACCAACAAAAAGTCTATGGCACAAGCTTTCATGGACTGTTGTTGTTGTTCAGTCGTTCAGTCGTGTCCGACTCTTCGTGACCCCATGGACCAGAGCACGCCAGGCATGCCTATCCTTCACTGCCTCTCGCAGTTTGGCCAAACTCATGTTAGTAGCTTCGAGAACACTGTCCAACCATCTCATCCTCTGCCGTCCCCTTCTCCTTGTGCCCTCAATCTTTCCCAACATCAGGGTCTTTTCTAGGGAGTCTTCTCTTCTCATGAGGTGGCCAAAGTACTGGAGCCTCAACTTCAGGATCTGTCCTTCTAATGAGCCCACTAATTCCTCTAATGCAGTGAGCTCTAGTTCATGAAATCTTATGCCATGAAAACATTCTTTAAGTTTAGCTGAATACCATTCATTTTGTCAGCAAATCATACATAACTTGGAATTCTTAGTTATTTCATTTAAATTGCGAGTGACCTTAAAATTATGTTTTGAATTTCAATTTTAACTGCATGGATTTTAAAGCAGGTCTTCTGACTGGACTTACTACAAACACCCTAGACAGGGGAAATGTCTAAGAATGGCACTGTGATCTTGTGCTCTGCAATTTTTCAGCACAATAAAGGCTTCGTTTGCAAAGCTCCAGGGAATCTCTGTACTTTATATGACTGTGATGCTCCTATTAACCCCCAAAATAAAAACAAACAAACCCAGATTCTTTAAATCCACATGTCGCTTTCCAGACTATTTTAGACCAGATAAGAAGGCAACCCGATCTTTTCCACCTCTGGATTATAATCGGCATTGCTTTAGCATTTGGACAGAGGGTATGAAAGGGTCACAAGTGCAGCTAATATAATAATGGCCTCAAGTTGTCACTATAAAGAGAAATCATGCTCACTGAAGAATGAATAGCTTTGCATGCAAACGGGGATGCTATAATATCTGGAAAAGCAAGAACCTTCCAAGAAATGGATTTGAAGGTGCCTGCAGTAGTTTTTTGGTCTGTTGGAAGACACAATCCCTTTTCATGGGTTGGTGAAATAATTTGTGGGCTCCAAGAGAGAGTCTGCGACAATTGTAAAACAAGGTGGCCAAACTATCAGGGGCAGGGTGGATGAGTCTGCCATTCATTGTCTCAGTGCAAATCAACTAGTTCCCTGGACTCTCATATTTCTGTTTGCTTGGCAGCTGTTCACAGATGTCATAAATCAACACTGAGTTCCCTGCAGTAGAATAGTTCTGGCTAGTGCTAAACAGTGAGTCCTAGTCTCTGGAAATTTATTTGCAGACCTGCTTTTTTTTTTTACTTGCAAGTTGTTACCAGCAGATAGCATTGATTGCCCCTTCTTTGATTTGGCAATTGTGATGAAGTTTAGCATACGAGTGTATGGGATATTGATGAGACCTATATATATCATGCACTTAAAGGGAATTGAAAAGCAATCAGTTACTCTCATTTACAAGCCAGACATTATTTGATTTTTCCTCCTCTCCTCATCATCCAATTCTTCACATGCCAGAGGGTTCTAGAATATGGGCTAGATCTTGTTTCGTAGAAGTGTTGTTGGTCGGAGTCCATAGCTCACAATAGCTAGGCATGGGACCGGACCAGCACATGTTGTTTGAAATTTTGGAGAGAGATCTCCAAGAACAGGAAGATCTCACACAATATGAAGGGGAGTATTTATTTATAGGATGACTCAGCAGAATTTTGGTGAGGAACTTTGGGGGAAGAGAAAGCTTACCCTTAAGCTTCAATAGATTTTGAAATCTGCTATCCAGACAGGAAGTAAATGGCAAGCTTGCACAATGTACAGTAGAATAGGTCACTTTATAATATCACATCTATCAATCACACTTAAGTTATCCTACAAGGCAAGATCAGGCACATTTTGTGATACAAACGGAAGACTAAAAATCAGAGCTAACATGAGCAATATAGTTATTGTTATAGCATTTAGGTATCTTTAGGGAAGCTTTTAATATTTGATGAATTATTGTATTTTAATGTTTTGCTTGAAGCTGCCCAGAGTGACTGGGGAAACCCAGCCAGATGGGCAGGGTATAAATAAATTATTATTATTATTATTATTATTATTATTATTATTATTCCCTATCTTATTTATTAGAAATCCATCTTGATGTAGGTTTATAGTACATATATACAAGGTTGCTTCTGGCAAATAAATTATTGGCCTATGAGCCGATTTAAAAAGCTAGACCATGTGTATATGCTTCTGAGTTAATAATAATAATATTTATTTATTTATTTCGTTTTTACATCCCGCCCATCTGGCTGGGTTTCCCTAGCCTCTCTGGGCAGCTTCCAACAAAATATTAAAAATACAATAAAACATCAGACATTAAAAACTTCCCTAAATGGTGCTGCCTTCAGATGTCTTCTAAAAGTCAAGGGCTTCCTCCTGCTTTGTAGTAATATTGAATAGTGAAATCTCCTGCATGCTACTTCAGTTTTCAGAAATACTGTTTTGGGTCCTAATATAAGTTAATTTAAAGTTCACCCCCATCTGATTTGGGACAATTACCCTCTTTCCCCAGTAGCTCTGTGTGTCTGATCCAACATTATTTAGGAGGGGTCCCAATCCACCAAAGAGGCTTGTTGTGGGACATTTTTCCCAGCAGGGGAGGAGGGGGCAGGAAACTTTCCTCCCATGAACTTCCTTAACTCAGGATCCAAACCATTATGTCTGTCTGTGTTTCTGCCTGAAGGGGTAATTGTCACTTGAGTGTCTGCAGGCACAGTCTACACAGATTGAGAAGTGTTCTGGCCATGCATGTTTTGGAGATGGTCACTTGGAGAATTCCCATCTCTAAATCTTTACATTGTAGCTGTTGACTGTGGATTCGAAGCAACTGATGGACCTTAAAAAAGTAACATGGGAAGAGGCTTTCAACTATTAAAAAAAATAGCCTAGAGAAGAAATGCCAGTTGAAGGTGAAGCCTGCACATTCTTCCTGTACAACTCATGTGTTTAATGTGTCTGCCCCATAGATGCCCTACCGATACTTGCCATCACATATGGGGGGGGGGAATAATAATAATAATAATAATAATAATAATAATAATAATAATAATAATAATAAATCAATAAAACATCAAGCATTAAAAACTTCCCTGAAGGACTGCCTTAAGATGTCTTCTAAAAGTCAGATAGTTGTTTATTTCCTTTACATCTGATGGGAGGGCCTTCCACAGGGTGGGTGCCACTACCGAGAAGGCCCTCTGCCTAGTTCCCTGTAGCTTCACTTCTAGCAGTGAGGGAACCGCCAGAAGGCCCTCAGCGCTGGACCTCAGTGTCCGGGCTGAACGATGGGGGTGGGGATGCTCCTTCAGGTATACTGGGCCGAGTATAAGGAATGAATATTATTGACGTTGAAAATGGAAAAAAGTCAAAGTGTGGAAATATTGATAGGAGCTTCTTTTGAGTGTGTAGACGCATCTCATTTACACCCTTATGCAAACGGTCATTACTATGTCAAGTTAGTACTATGGATGCTTTAGCTGAGATTTGTGCATTGCAGGGGTTTGGACTAGATGACCCTTGGGGTCGCTTCCAACTCTACAATTCTATGATTCTAAGCCCAGACTTTAAAATTAAAGTAATGGCCATGCATTAGAGTTTCCAGTCAACGGCAAAAAGAACTTTAAATTTCTATGCACACTTATCTGTAAATATTGAAATAAGTGGGACTTGCTCTCAAGAAAACATGCAGAGGGTTGGCTTGCCAGACTGTGTGTTGGTAGGTCTGCATTTTACATCTGGTCTGTAGTGCTTGGAAAAGCCCCAATGGCTTAATTTGTTTTCCTGATACACCAGCTATTAAACCTTTTAAATTACTGTTGAGCCAAGAATGTATCACAGTTATATCATTCAAATGTGGGCTATGATCCAAAATAGTAGGCTATATGTTCTGTGCATGCAGGGTTTTTTTATATATATATTAAAAAAATACTGTCCGTTTACTTTTCTGAAGTCATTTCTCAAATGTTGTTCCTTTAGGATTTCTGAACATAAAAAAAAAATCTTCCCTAAGTTTAAACAAAGTTTTTGCAGTAGAATTTAATGGGAACCCATAGGGAGGTGTTGTGGACTGGTATGCTATGGCAATAGAACACTTTAATGTAAATTAATTTAATAGAAATTTAATTCCACTGGTACAGAGTTATTTCTCTCAGATTTGCCGAGTACTAATTTGTGCTGGATGGTGAATTATTGCTCGCTGCTCTTTCATATCCTGGTTGTGAGGGGGAAAAGATCATTTGGTTGCCCACATTCTTATACATGGTGAGCCGAGAGAAATATGGATGTGTACCATCATGCAGAAGCTGGAACATTATTTTTCAAAGGCTGCGAAGAGCAGCAATGAAAGTACTTCCTCCCTCTGTGGAAAGCTCATGAAAGCCCTTTCGCTACAGAGGTGGAACTGATAACATGTTTTCAATTTCAACTCTTCGATTAAGGGGCTTCTCTGTGCTGAAAAAATGCATGAGATAGGCTGTTGCCGTTTCAGTCTTTGCAGGGAATTTGTGATATGAGCAACCAGAAATTTTGTGCATGTGAATTGTCACTAGGCATGCTCAGGCCCTATTCTGCAATGCATGTCTGCTGCGTAAAACTGTACAGTTGTACCTTGGTTCTCGAACGGAATCTGTTCCCGAAGTCTGTTCGACTTTCAAAAACATTCAAAAACCAAGGTGCAGCTTCCGATTGGCTGCAGGAGCTTCCTGCACTCAATCAGAAGCCACGGAAGCTGCGTCGGATGTTCGGGTTCCCAAAAACGTTCTCAAACAGGAACACTCACTTCCGGGTTTGCGGCCTTCGGGAGCCAAAACGTTTGAGTTGCAAGGCGTTCCAGAAACAAGGTATGGCTGTACTTGTGTGTTTATGTGTACTGAATCAGTGCACAATTGTAGTTTGGAAATTAAGGATATAAGAGCTATTCCATGGGCTTTCCATGCATATCTGTGCATAGAGCATACATGGAGGAAACACCATATTTTGGAATGAATGTTTGTTTATATTTTTCTTTTCTTTTTTCTGTTGATTACCTATGTTACATAGTTTTTAAAACCAATAAATCATTTAAAAACAACAACAACAATGGAATCATAGGCAGCAAACGAAAGGGAATGAGGACCTACCACACAGCACCGTATCATCTAATTGTGATGGTACTAGAATCCTGTATTATCTACAGAGCAATGAAAATTGCCTCAAGCGATGTTGCAATAGGGAACAGGATGGTTTGAAACATCCTCAAAGTTAATCAAAGTTCCGTTTTGATGAGTAGAATCCACTACTGTGTGGAGAATTGCAATGCTTATTTTTATGTTTAGATTTTGGTCATTAAAATTCAAAATGTAAATATATTGCTATATTTTGCATTTTCTTCACATTGGTGTTTGCATGTGAGCATGCATTATAAGACAGATTTAAGTTTTGGTATCTTTATTTATTTATTTTAACCCATAGAGTTGAAATCTATAGCAGAATGTGTCAAAGTATTATTGAAGTGACCGATGAATAATACATTTTATTTAAAGAAACGATTGCAAAGTCAGGTGTAAATCCTCTGTATTATGGCAACTGGATAACTGGAGAATTTAACAGTGGATGTTTGCGTAAGGGAATGATGATCCAGTTGGGTTAATCAGGCACAAAATCAAGAACATGGGGTAGAGCACAGATTTTGGTTCAAAAGACAAGAGATTGAACATGTACATATAACATAATATAGAGTAAAAAGAGAGTGGTGTGCAGCATCTGCGCTGAAATAGCAGTGTTCGAAACTCCCATTGTTCTGTGTGCATTTTGCAACAAGGAATTTCATTAGTGTGAGCAGTTTCTGAGCTCTGGGTGCAATACTGCGCCTATGATTTCAGATTAAAATTGCAGAGTGGAAAGAAAGAAGGACCTTTTTCTGATTTTAGCTGCAGTTCATTCATTTTCAGCTTTGTATTCTTGTTGTAGAAATGTGCGCCTAGACATTCTGTTATTGTGCCCATAACCTAGCTTTAAGGTGCCATTTAGCTCCTAGCTTTCATATCTCAGTTTCTAACACCGGGAAACAGTGCCAGTTCCTTGCCCCTAATCACATACCATTGCTCTTAATCTGGATTGCCAATGGCTTCTCCACATTCGGAGTTGTCATCATAAGGCAGGAACAGGGCACCTGTGGTGTTACCGATATTGCTGGACTTCCAACTCCCATTGGCCCTAGCCAGCATGACCATGGGTCTAGAACTGGCCTCCACAGTCACTTACGGACTCTCTGTTAAAACCATATTCTTGGAAGACAATTTTACTTGGCCATGAGTGATCGCTAAAGAAGAAGAAAGAAGAAGACCATTGATCAGGAATGATGGGACTTGCTTGCTATAAAGGAATGTGCCTCATTCCACACTTTCTTAGGTCTGTCAGATGAATCATTAGATCAGGCATCACAACGTCTCTAGAGTAGAGTAGTGGTGGAGAATAGGGCTTCTTGCTCTTTCACATGCGTTCAGTTTGCCCTTCAAGTGACCCTTTCTTCCTCCAGTGAGAAGTGTTCTGTCTTTGGTGTGATTGGGAGCAGGTCTTGGCCTCACACTCTTTCCACCCTGCCCATTACCCTTGTTTATTTTAATGTGAAATCTTCATGACCCTGCGTAATGGAAGTGGATAGAAAGTAGCTTCTATATTGCGAGGTCACTGAGCGGTGCTAAATCAATGTGACACCTCATGCGTTGCCCTTTGAGAGCATGGGGGCAGGAGTAGCAAAGCAGATTTCAAGCATGAGACGAAATATATTCATACAGAAGACATCTGAAAAGATTCCGTGATTCTACTTTCTTGCTGATAGTAGGGCCCATGAAAGGCTTTGAGGTGACTTCGGGAAAACTGTTTAATTAGAAATGGGCTGCAATCCTATACTCTCCAGCCCATGGGCCAGAACTGGCCCATGAGGGGGGTCTGGTTTGGCCTGTGAGGTCATTTTCTACAAACCACAGCCATCTGCTTATCAGCTGAGGTCAGCTGCTGGGCAGGAGGATATGGCTAAATCCTGCATTTGGCTGCACATCTGGTTCCCAACAGAGAACAGGCTCACACAGCCAAGGCGGTGGGATTTCATCTCCCACTCATCAGTTGATAAGCAGGGGTTAAATGTTGCTCAGTTCAAACAGGCCCACAGGGGGAAGTCTGGCAGTTCTGGTTTTGGGAGTCTCCGTACACTTCCTTCCCCTTTTCCCCCTTTGCCACAGTCAGGGCAGAGTGACTTTGAGAAGAGAACAGGGGAGAGGAGGAAGAGGGGGTAAGACCAAAATAAACTCCCTCCTCAGAGCTGTTGGCTTGCGCCATCCTGCCCTTGGCAAACAGTGCACATTTTTTCCTCCCTCCTCTTTTGCCTGTCAGCAGCTTTCCTTGAGAAAGCTGTCCCTTGGTCAGGGCAGAATGACTGTGAGAAGAGGAAGAGAGGAGAGGAGAGAAACTGGACTCGCTCTCTTCCTCTTTCTGCTTCTGCTTCTAGCCTGGCAAGGGAGAAAGTGAGAATCAAGGGAGCCAGACGCAAGTCCAACAGCACGGAGGAAGAAGAGAGCTTATTCTTACTCTCTGCTCCTCCTTTCCCTTTCTTGTCTTCTCATTGTCACCCTACCAAGACCATGGTGAAAGGAGAGGAGGGAAAGAAAGCACCATTGGCAAAGGGTTTTCAAACTGGATTGCACTGAAGTCCTGGGACTTCAAAGCACAGCATCACCTGGTGTCAGGTGATTATCAGGCGAGTCTCAGGTGGACAGCACTTCTTACCTGTCACATTTGGCCCACCAGGGTGGATGGGGAGATAATGATCTGCTCCCCATCCCACCAGAAAAGGTTGCTCACTCCTGTTATGCCTGGTGTCCTGGATGCAAGCCTGATTGAACTCATTGATATTAACTTTTGAGTAGGCACGGAAACATTTCACATTGTAAATGACTTCAGACGTCTCCAACCCCATCGTTCTGCCCGGACACTGAGGTCCAGTGCCGAGGGCCTTCTGGCGGTTCCCTCACTACTACGAGAAGCCAAGTTACAGGGAACCAGGCAGAGGGCCTTCTCGGTAGTGGCACCCGCCCTGTGGAATGCCCTCCCACCAGATGTCAAAGAGAACAACAACTACCAGACTTTTAGAAGACATCTGAAGGCAGCCCTGTTTAGGGAGGCTTTTAATGTTTAATAGATTACTGCATTTTAATGTTCTGTTGGAAGCCGCCCAGAGTGGCTGGGGAAACCCAGCCAGATGGGCAGGGTATAAATAATAAATTATTATTATTATAAATAAATCTCCACTCCTGTTGCTACAAACTGAAACCGTACTTGAATTTTTCAACGTTATCACTTCCCTGTTGCATGCTGCACCATCAGTAAGTGGGGCTGGCACTGAGCTGTTCAAGCATACCTTGGTCTCCTCTGGTCTCTTCCGTTTCTCAGTCTTTCTACTTTTTATTCAGTATAGGCATTGCTGGTCCTTGTATAGGACCTTGTAGGAATTTCTTTGCCCATCAGCTGATCTTGCTATTTTTTTGTTTTGTTTTGTTTTTGCCTCTCTCTATTGATTTGATGACAGGTGTACTTAGAAAGTGGCAGCCATTAAATAGGTTAATTGGCCACACTGTTTGGTAGGTGTGAGGTATTATCAGGTAAGACTGAAGGACGTTCGCCCAGTGTTTCCCAAGTTTTTTGGGCCACCCTCCACTTGGTTCCATAAATTCATCTCCAGTACCCCCAACCCCCACTGAATGAATTGTTCAGAATAGTTTTACATGAGCCATTAAGGAAGACAATAGCACAATAAAATTCAAAACAGTAACAATTAATTGCACATTTATTCAAAATCCAATTAAAACTATGTAAGTTTAATTAATTCAACAAAACTGATGAACTTGATCCACTGGGACCAGCTTTTCAAAGTCTGATCGTCATTTAGCAAGAGTCTTAGATGCCACATTTAGCAACTACTTCACTGTTCAGTGAATTCTTAATGTGATGGATGGGCTTGATGAAGTGATACCATATATATTCAGTTCAAAAGAGAGAAAAAATTATACTTGCTTCTTTATTGCTATAGGTTTCCCAGAAAAAACGTAACTTATTAGGCATGAGTGTAAGGCACTGCTGCACACAAAAATAAATATATGCTCTGATCTAACCTTGTAGCTAAAAAAAGAATATGCAGAAAAGAATATTGCATGCAAAATATTTTTTACACGTTCTTACTAATGAAAACATAAGGCGAATGATATTTAAGGGTGAATGATACTTGGCCAACATGCACAAACCTTCACCTACCACGGATGTATGGAAGTGCTGCCTTGGACCAAATAATGGTGGGGGGTGGGCAGTGGCATCGCCTGTGCCTGCAACATCACACATGCAACATGTGTGTGGCGTTTGGAGGAGGCGCATGATTGGGAGGAGGCCTTGCCAGCCCCATTGCAGCTCCTCCTCTCTCGCCCTCTGGAAGAACCTGCCTTTGATGCTTCACCACACTTGGTTTGGTGATTCAACCTCCTCCACCCCCTCGATAATGGGGTGGGGGGCTGAGCCCCCTGCTAAGGAATATCGAGGGAGCTGATGACACCTCCGCCCCCTAGGAGTTGGCGCACCTGAACTAGCTTATGAGAAAATCAATAGCTATTACTAATCATTGGCCATCTTGTGACTTGTGGCGATTCAGAATTGTAAATACAAACAAACCTGGCCAAAGGAAGTAGCTCTGAAAGCCGTAAGAGCAGGAGAACTTTAAATACAAAGCAAGGAATGTGTTTTGCTGTAAGTTCTAGCCCAGTCAATCATAAATACCGGTAAGTGATCAGAGAGTCCCATCTCCAGCAACCTCCTAGGTCAGGGATCAGCAAACTTTTTCAGCAGGGGGCCGGTCCACTGTCCCTCAGACCTTGTGGGGGGCCAGACTATATATTATTATTTTTTTGGGGGGTGGAATGAACAAATTCCTATGTCCCACAAATAACCCAGAGATGCATTTTAAATATAAGGACACATTCTACTCATGTAAAAACATGCTGATTCCCGGACCGTCTGTGGGCCAGATTTAGAAGGCGATTGGGCCGGATCCAGCCCCCGGACCTTAGTTTGCCTACCCATGCCCTAGGTAATCTCAGTTCCCCCCAGGTGGTTGCACTTCCCATTTTGGGAACCATTGAAGTAGCCACAAGACTTGCCTTCAAGGCTCTGGGCCCCATTGGCAGGGTAAGGAGCACTTTTGAGGACAACCTGTAACAGCTGCCCAGGGCTGTGGAGCCCCAGGTGGGTGTGAAACAGGAAGTCCTCCTTACTCACTTGGAAGAGTGGAGCAGATGGAATGCTCCCTTTCACCCTTGGCTCACCCACAGTGTGTTACAAGCAGTTGCTATCTCAAGCCATGGTTCTATACTGTAGATCTGCTCTTGTTAAAATAATAGAAGTGACCCAGAACAGTCAACGTCGTGCCATACCTCCTTATTCCTCTGTGTGAGCACAGTGTTCTGGTTAATACATTATTGTCCACCGGTAATAACTATTGTCCAAAAAAGAAAAATGGAGAAAGAAAATAATATGCTTTTTTCTCCCTTTCTTTTTTATTCAGGGAAGTTTTAACTAAAATCATTCTTGTTTGCAATTATTTTCAAGATAGACTAGTTTGTCATGCTTGGATAACGAAGATGATTTATTATTTAAAACACTGAATATTTATAGAAGCTTTTATTGTAAACAAGACATGTAGACATTATTCATAGCTTTGTAGTTTACTGCTTAAGCAGAAAATCTGAAAAATATCCTCCCCATCTCCAAAGAAAAATATTCATGTATATTAATAGGGAATGGAATGTTGTTCACTAGGTTTCCAGTATGCAAAGCCTAATGTCTCAAGAAATAAAAGCAGTTTGGTTTGGGCTCAAGGACTTTTCCCATCAAAGTCATATAATAAATTTACCCTTTTGCTGAATATTCTATCCATTTGAATATACAATAATTGCCAAAGGCTCATTTCTGGGGGGAAAGACTATTAGGCTTTCATCACTGCACAAGCTAAGGGGCTGCTGGTTTTTCAGGGTTATTGATGGCTCAGCATGAAAAGAAAAGAAAACTTTTGAAAAAATGGATCTTATTTTGGAACAGCATTTTTTTCTTTCTTTTAGCAAATATGTTTATTCTGTCTCTAATGCCTTTAAACATTTCTGTGCAGAGGCAGCAGCAAATTGTGTAAAAACTAACAAAGGGATCCCATTGCTATAAACACAGAATTAGCTTATTTCACATGGGGGGGAAGACAAAATCATCTTAAGGGAAAACATGTTACATAATTTCCATGAACAGAGAGTAGTACAATATAATTCACGAGAGGCAGAAAACATAGGCCATTGTTTTTTGTGAAGATAAAGATTGTACGATATCCACCATGTCCGACTCCTCGTGACCCCATGGACCAGAGCACGTCAGGCACTCCTGTCTTCCACTGCCTCCCACAGTTTGGTCAGACTCATGTTGATAGCTTCGAGAACACTGTCCAACCATTTCATCCTCTGTCATCCCCTTCTCCTTGTGCCCTCCATCTTTCCCAACATCAGGGTCTTTTCCAGGGAATCTTCTCTTCTCATGAGGTGGCCAAAGTATTGGAGCCTCAGCTTCAGGATCTGTCCTTCCAGTGAGCACTCAGGGCTGATTTCCTTCAGAATGGATAGGTTTGATCTTCTTGCAGTCCATGGGACTCTCAAGAGTCTCCTCCAGCGCCATAATTCAAAAGCATCAATTCTTCGGCGATCAGCCTTTTTTATGGTCCAGCTCTCACTTCCATATATCACTACTGGGAAAACCATAGCTTTAACTATACGGACCTTTGTTGGCAAGGTGATGTCTCTGCTTTTTAAGATGCTGTCTAGGTTTGTCATTGCTTTTCTCCCAAGAAGCAGGCATCTTTTAATTTTGTGACTGCTGTCACCATCTGCAGTGATCAGGGAACCCAAGAAAGTGAAATCTCTCACTGCCTCCATTTCTTCCCCTTCTATATGCCAGGAGGTGATGGGACCAGTGGCCATGATCTTAGTTTTTTTGATGTTGAGCTTCAGACCATATTTTGCCCTCTCCTCTTTCACCCTCATTAAAAGGTTCTTTAATTCCTCCTCACTTTCTGCCATCAAGGCTTTACTTTTCAATAAAAGCGGCTGGTGCAGGCCCTGTGGCTTCTGCTAGAGACAGACCCAGCATAACAATAAGCTTCCCTGCCAAGGCAGGGAGATTCCGATCAGCAAAGATATGATATCAGGCTAAGCATGATATCAGGGTCTCTACTCTGCCTAGCAGAAAAAGAAACTTTGTTTGCTGATTGGAATCTTCGTTCTAGGTGATTCCGATCAGCAAACCAAGTTTCTTCTTCATGATAAAATCAATGTGGCTTGGCTCCTGCTTCTGTTCAGGTAAGGAAGCAGCAATTTAATTTTGCAGTAAAGGGCTTTATGCATTTGGAAATGAAGGTGCAGACGATGCTGATGACTGGGCTGCTTGCTGTCAGTTCAAATTTTAATTGCTGGTTTTAGATATATTGTGATGTATTTTAAGTATTGTTTTTAACTGGTTTGTTTATTATCCTTTATTCTATGACTGATGTTTTTAAATGTTGTAAGCCACCTTGAATTCCGACTTGGCAGGATACAGTATAAAGATATTACATAATAAATAAATAAAATAGTATCAGAGGCAGTGGGGTGGAATCCATGTACAGTGGTACCTCGGGTTAAGTATGCTTCAGGTTAAGTACGCTTCAGGTTAAGAACTCCGCTAAGAACAGAAATCGTGCTCTGGCAGCGCAGCGGCAGCAGGAGGTCCCATTAGCTAAAGTGGTGCTTCAGGTTAAGTACGCTTCAGGTTAAGAACAGACCTCCGGAACGAATTAAGTACTTAACCCGAGGTACCACTGTACATTATTTTGAGTTTCTTGGAGGATAAACACTATACAGATCTAGTAAGTAACACATAATTTGACATCTCTTTTTATTGTGTTCTTTTTAAAACACAAAATATATAAGAAATATACCTACACTACATTATAGAGTAGTAGTGAGTAGAGCTACATACATGCAGAGCTACATACACACAAAAATGAATTTCAACGGGAACAAATGTAAGGTTATAGACTTAGGCAGGAAAAACCAGCTGCACAAATATAAGATGGGGGACACCTGGTTTGCCAGTAGTACATGTGAAAAGGATCTAGGGGTCTTAGTGGACCACAGGCTTAACATGAGCCAACAGTGTGGTGCAGCAGCAGAAAAGCTATTCTGGGCTGCATCAACAGAAATATAGTGTCATAAACCCCGCTCAATTCTGCCTTGGTCAGACCACACCTGGAGTACTGTGTCGAGTTCTGGGCACCACAATTCAAGAAGGATATTAACAAGCTGGAACGTGTGCAGAGGAGGGCAACCAAGATGATCAAGGGTCTGGAAACCAAGCCTTATGAGGAACGGTTGAAGGAGCTGGGCATGTTTAGCCTGGAAAAGAGGAGAAGGAGACTGAGAGGAGACATGATAGCAACCTTCAAATATATGATGGGGTGTCACATGGAAGATGGAGGCTCCGGAGGGGGCAGGACCTGATTGAATGCCTTCAAGTAACAAGAAAGGAGATTCTGACTAAACAGGAAGAACATTCTGACAGTAAGAGCTGTTCGACAGTTGAAAGGACTCCCTTGGTAGGTGGTAAACTCTCCTTCCTTGGAGGTTTTTAAGCAGAGGTTGGATGGCCATCTGTAACCTAGTTTTCAGGTGCCAAGTTGGCACCTAGATTGTCTACCTGACTTTCTAACACTGATCTACACCAGTTCCCAATTTGTTACAGGGCCATGTTCGAGGTGTTACTGTGAGTATATGAAGCCCTTAACAGAACAGTAATATATTCTCCAGAAATCTGTAATGGTTTAATTAAGCATGCTATCACTTAGTAAATTTTCATTTAATTATATGCATCAAATTTAGATCCCCCCCCAATATTTTCCCAGATTATTCTAAGCTCCAACCTTATTTCAGACATTGTGATATATCGATATATCACAATGTTTAGCTGGTGATATATCGTGACATTGAAAACAAGGTATCGTCTAGCCCTAATGGGGACGTGAGCACACATGCAATTCCCATTCCATTGTTAAACTTTTATGTGTTTAGCAGAGATAAGGCAGGGTTCCCAGTTATAAGAAGACTTTTAAGCATTTTCAGCTGAACATTCTTATGCATCCTAATGCCTGGAGACATCAGTGCTAGTGTTTATGTGGGAGCCCTTCTCTCCTTCATATTTTGTAGCTCTAGTGTGTTCAGATAAGTGCCTGAAATGCTCTTCAAAAGAAGCACAGGAAGAAGAGTTTCGATCATCAAAGTGGTGAAGTACCTATAAGTATCTTTTGTTTCTACAGAGTATTCCTTTGGAGCAAACTTAGCAACTCAGTAGCAAAACTAGAGAATGACATAGGCAATACAGTTATCATTGTGTCGCTGTCAAAAAACAAAGGATGTATGTGTGTGGTGCTTCTTTTTTCCAACTGCTAATACTGTAATATTTTTAATGATACATTTCAGTGACTTTGGGGGATGAGGTGGATGGGATAATAATTCTTAGGATACAGATGGAGAGCCAAGCAAGTCACTGAAGGTTGTAGACAAGGTCATCATCTTCCAAATATTGGGGGGTGATGCATTGATTAGTTTTCTTTTGTTACTTTTATTGTTTCCTCCACTTCTGTAACCCATAGCAATTTAACCACTTATACCTGTATGCCATTGCTATCTGTCTCCGTCTGTCAGTGGTAACTCATACTTTATCATCAAACATCAATGCCGTGCTCATGCATAGAGTATAACAGAGATGGATTGATCCATTTTGGATGACAAATTGTGACTAGCGTATAATCAAGGGGTGATAATAGTGGGTCAGAATATGTCGACAATGCTGATAATGAGTCTCTGGTCGTCAGCCTGCAAATATATAAAGCATGCTCTTAAAGCCAATGCAGACTATAAATTAGGTTTTAAGGTGACTCCTTAAACACAAATGTGAATGCTTTTGCCAAAACAATGTCCTATTTCAAAAGTTTGTGGGCTGTTTCCTTGCTTCTTTCTAAAGCTAGGATATGCTTACATTGTCTATTGTTAATTATAAAAGTGCTGTATCAACACATGACCGTTTACATTTACTCAGTTTAAAAAGAAAATTCTATTGTGGGAATTCAGCTCGTTTCCTGCTGCTGTTGGCACTAAATAAGTAGGTGGAGGACTTTTTTTTTGTTTCCTACACAATTACATGAGTTTTGCTTGTTTGTTTTTAAAGAAGCTAAAGCAACTTGGTCAAAGGGAAGCTAACTCTGAATAACATTCCCTGCATTGATTGGAAGTTGTTGGTTTTTTTCTTTTTTAAGTTATACAATATTTCACTTTGCAAATGATCTAATTTCCCCTTAATGATGGCTTTAGAAGTAGAGAATGGTCTGCAACAATGCTCGTAATGTCTGACCAAGAAGCATACCAGGAGGTATTTAACAGAAGAGTTGATGTCTTGTTCTGTGGATTGAATGCTTGGCAGGGGGTTGGACTGGATGGCCCTTGTGGTCTCTTCCAACTCTATGATTCTGTGATTCTGTGATTCTGTGAATAGCACCACCCCTGTTTGTGGCAAAGATACCTCTGTCTCCTGTGCTAATCTTTGGCTAGAGTTGACTATCAGTGATTAGAATAAGGACCACGTCCTCCAAACGTTTAGCCCAGGAGTGGCTCACCTAGTGTGGTAGGACTACAGCAGTGGCCTTCCAGCAATGGTAGTGACTTTCCAGGAATGGTAGTCACTTTCCAGGAAGGTTAGTGATGAGACGGTGGTAAGGTCAGACCTTTGCAGATGCACCAGCAGAGCCAATCTGATGCTTCCAGCAGTTCACCCACACAGCCTCCACCCTGCATTGACTCCAGTGCCAGAAGACTATTGGTGAAGCTCCACCCCATTGGTCAATCCATTCCTGGGTTAGCCTGCGATTGACAGAAGCACTCCCAGGCCTACGGTGGGTGACTTGTGTAGGGCTATCTGATGATATTAGACTGGTTATGTGTCCTGCTTTACACAGAACAGGGGACTATAAGGTATCTGAAGGGCTATTGGGGGATGCTCCTTTATTTTAAGGGTTGTCTGGTCAAAGTCCAATTTAAAGATCAAGGAAGAGTAGAGGTCTTGAAGTTGCCCATGAAAACTTTAGCAACCTGGACAACAGGCTGACAGGCCACCTGGTCACAGTCTTTCCAACTGTTGTGAGATGTGTTGCATTGCTATTTAAATTAGAGCAATAATTTCTAAACTTGCATCTGTAAATATAAATTAGCGTGTGCAGATTTTATCACCCTTGTCTTCATTCCCCCTCTTGTTCTGAATGATGCATTTCCTCTTTTCTAGTGATCTGTAAGGGGCCACCCTAGATTGCTACCGACTCAGCCAGGTAGCCAAGTGAATTAATCTGCCTCAGGCTGCCGGGGTGATGTGTCTTGTTTCGTTGCTTGAGGTGAAATGGGAAATGCAGCGCTTCCTAACCTGGCCTCACTGCCGCACTACCTCCCAGGCCGTAACTGCTGCGCTACCTCTGCCAGCAGAGAAGTGGCTCCAGCATAGACACCGATTTAAGGCGATATTCAGATCTCATGAGATCTCTTGGGCTACCTGAGACCTCAGCAGGATCTTGCCAGAAATTGGTGCTGATGTCCACGCCACTTCTCCACCACCAGCGGAGGCGCGGAGGTGTCCATGAGGGCACTGCCCCAGGGGCTGAGGTGGCTCCTTCACTGCTATTCATGGGTGTACCGTTCCTGTTAGGCAGCACCATGAGTGGGAATAGAAAACAAAAGGAATTGGCGCAGCAGAAAGACTTGCTAAACTATTCGCCATAGCAAAATGTCTCTGGGCAGCACAGTTCATATCTGAACAGGGAGTTCACTCTGGGTGTTTCTTGTTCAAATACAAACCTCCTTTGCTCAGACCCACCGATCCACACTGGTTCTAGTTAGACATGGCCTGAGCTAATGTAGCCATGGTCCCCGCATAAGGCTTTCGGAAATAGATACAGATTTTATTCCATAGTGTTGTTTGGTGCTTTTATCCCAACTGCCTGCAATGATCTAACATTGCATTAGCTAAATACAAGGATCACTTCAATGGAAGAGAGCTGAGTCATTTGTGCAAAGCTCTAATGTGAGAAATGGAAACTTTGTAATGAATTGCACAAAAAGTAATTTTGACAGTAATGCCAAAGTACAGTCGTAAATTGGAAGTCAAACCGAATCTGTTCTGGAAGTCCGTTCGACTTAAAAAACGTTTGGAAACCAAGGCGCGGCTTCCGATTGGCTGCAAGAAGCTCCTGTAGCCAATCGGAAGCCACAGAACATGCATCAGACATTAAGGTTCCAAAGAAAGTTTGCGAACCAGAACACTCACTTCCAGGTTTGCGGTGTTTGGAAGCCAAAACATTTGACTTGCAAGGCATTCGACGTCCGAGCTACGACTATATTCCTGCTCCGTGGTGCCTCTGTGGTGTTTATATATAAAAAAAATACTGTATATTCCTGCGTATAAGACTACTTTTTAACCCAGGAAAATCTTCTCAAAAGTCGAGGGTCGTCTTATACGCCGGGTCTTATTTCTTATACGGCAAGTATATCCCAAACACTATATTTTAACTGGAAAAGTTGGGGGTTGTCTTATACGCCCAGTCGTCTTATACGCCAGAATATACGGTATAAGGTGTATGTAATTTTCCCAATAGCTGTAAGAAAATCATTCTAATAAATGCACAACATTGCTGTTCAGTATCAGAAGTTATTCTGGCTACATACTAGCTCTGAAAGAATTTCTGTCTCAGAGGAATTATATGACAGTTCATTTCTCAGCGTTTGATGCTGTGTACAGGCTGTACTACAAACTGGCCTTTTGTAAATTGCTAATAGCAAGGCCACATTGTAGATGAGGCACGATGTCTGAGATCAGCTTTTCATGGAGGAATTAAATGTTCAGGAATAGGTGTTGTAGGCATAAAGAATGTGTCTCTAGAAACAGATGCTGAATAATTCACAGAGGCTTCAAAACTTTTGTGGGATATTGCTAATAATTGTTCAGTAACTTTCTGTCCCTATGTAAACAAAAAGTACATTAAGATGGCATAGTGAAATATGATGTTAATTATTTCACAAGACATATGCAAACCCTGTGGGTTGCTTGTTGACTTAAAATAAGACTTCTTTGTTTGTTCCTTGTCAGTAGCATTGCAACTTCTCTTCCCAGAACAGCAAAGACTCGAAAGTTACCATACAGTGATCTCAGTATCATTGTGAAGATTTTATATTCAAATATAATATTTCTAAAGAATGAAAAGCATAGGGTAGATGCTAGAGATTAATGATGATTACATTCAGAAAAATTATATGAATGATACAGTATGTTGGAAATTGCTCACTCATGTCTAGGAAGGCTGGCCCCTGACCAGTTTCTTAAGGGTTCAAACCTCATGAAAGATGCAGATTTAAGTAGATCTTATACTGTAGATCCAATGACTTTGATCATTGGAAAGTGGTCATGGAAGCAAGAAGATGAATTATATGTTCATTTATATAGTTAAAACTGCTAAATATTTGCAGTTTAGGTAACATTAAGAACCAGTAGAGATATTTATGACATTCTCGCCATCTAAATTCATCCCTAAATTACCTGGTTTACTTTCCAGAGAGACACCAAGGTGTTAGTGATCTCACATTGATCCATTTTTAATTTCTGGAACACTTACTTCGAGAGCCGATTTGTTCGGCAACTAAGCCTTTCGGGAACCAAAGTTCCACTGTATTTAGTCATAGATGTAGATGCAAATGATAAACCAATCTTGTGACTTAAATAAAAGTGATATAAATAAGGAACACATTGCATACTACAATGTACAACACGATCTGTGTAGCATTTAATATGAAATACAATGGGTTGGGGGGATGATGATAATAATGTTTTTGAAAAATTGTTTACCACCCATCATTTGAAAATCACAGGGTGGTTCACAACAGAAGATGAAAACAATGTCAATGTACAAGGAGTTGGATCTAGACATCATTTTCCATGGGTGGAAAGGGTCCTTCAGTTCACAGAAGGCTTGTAGTCTCGTTGGTGGAGGAGACAGTACCTTCTGTTGATCCATACTGCAGTTCCCAGCTCCACCTCTGTTCTGGAGGGTCCCTTCCACTGCCAGCGGAAACATCCCCTGAACCCAACTCTTCTTGGGTATGCTCCCACTGCTGGATCAATGCCAGGCTCTTAATTTCTGAAACATTCTTGCATATTTACTAATTTATACTTATAAATATAGTTACTTATTTATATAAATATATTGTTACTTATTTATTTCAAAATGAAATTGGCTATCATGGTTATCAGTCAGACAAGCAAACAGTCTCTCTACTTGAGATTTGCTATACTTTGGCAGTACAAATGGGTTCTTCCTTGAAATGTGTGTGAATTTCTTTTGAAGTGAATTTTGGGTGGTTGAGTTTTCTGGAGATCTTGTGTACCTGTGAATGGCTGCTGGATTGGGTTGATACTGTAGCCTGCTCATTCATTACCCTTTCACCAAAGGCGACCCTTAGTAGTGTGTCTTCCCAATGCTTCCAAAAATTTCTGTACACTGTAGGTTTGGCAAGTCACCAAAAGAAGCGAATTACAAAACTATTGTTGGCAAGAAAAGCTCTTGTCCTGTGGTACAGTTAAGCTAGGATTCTTGGTTGACCTGAGAGGTTGTGATAGCACACAGTCTAAAGGTCAAAAACGAGACCTACTAACCATAATTACTTCAGCCTTGAGTAGATACAACTACAAGCAGTATTCTTGCATCTATTACATGACCACAACTGGGCACTCATTTAAAGGCAGTGAAACTAAAGGATAGTGAAACTAAAATATTAAGACTATAACCATCATATAACTAACCTATAATTTTAGTGCTCAGAAATAACTGGCTTGATAGTTTGTACAGTGGTATCTTAGTTCTCAAACTTAATATGTTCTGGAAGTCCGTTCCAAAACCAAAGCAACCCAAAACCAAGGCGCGCTATCCCATAGAAAGTAATGCAAAATGTTTTAATCCGTTCCAGACTTTTAAAAACAACCCGTAAAACAGAAATTTGACATGAATTTTACTAACGAGACAATTAATCCATAAAATGAAAGCAATAAACAATGTACTGTATTCACACAATCAATCAATCAGTAGCTGAACTGGGTTCCACACAGTCACAAAAACAACAAAAAAGAGCCGCAAAAATACAGCGTAACACTCAAAACAAAACTCTGGCACTCAAAATGGAAGTGTGGCACTCAAATAATCAGTGTAACACTCAAAATGGAAGTGTGGCACTCAAATTGGAAGTGTAACACTCAAAATGGAGCACGTTTGGCTTCCGAAAACAGTTTGCAAACTGGAACACTTACTTCCAGGTTTACAGTGTTTGGGTTCCAAGTTGTTTGAGTACCAAGGCATTTGAGAACCAAGGTACCACTGTGCTTGGTTTCTGACAACTGCCCGAGCATATATGATAATGGATTATTAATTATAGACCATTTTAGGTAAACTCATGTCACTTCTGTTGTGAGGAAATTCTCCTTTGCAATTATGCACAGTACTGCTAGGATCTAACAACAGGGTAAGATTGCTCGATCGGGGACTTTCACACATTGCTTATATTGTAGTCATTAAGTCAAGGTTGGGGAAGCATTTGCAACCTGAGGACCTGGCCAGCCTTCCAGGAACTGCATTCCTGTGGGTGGTAGGATAAAACCAGCCAGCCAACCAACCAAAGAGAATAATGGATGGGTTGAAGCACTTGAAGACTGGACATGACTCAGCTGTTTTGCCCATTGGTAGTTAAATGCCTATTTGTAATGATGTTACCAGAGAGGCCACAGAGATGGAGAGTAGGGGTATCTTATTGGTAATGCACCTACATGAAACATTGAATACTTGAAGCTTCCAGAAATATGGGCCATAATCCCAGAGTGATTCTCAATCTCTAACCACTGTGTGGCTAATTATCCTAATTATCTCTGGCAGGGGAGTAAGACAAGAGTTTTGTTGGAGCTGCCATGGGGTTGGTAAGAGCTGGGCATGTGGTGAACACTTCAAGGAGTGTTGAAAGTAGAGATTTATATAACCAATGAAGAATCAAAGTTGGGGCTACAGACCAGATCCTAGTGAATATGAGATAAAGTTTATGAACGATGATATACGGCCAAACCAAGCATCTTCATCAACATCTTCATCATTATCAATATACACTGCTTACTAATCAATATAATGGTCAAGGGTGGAAGCATTCAAGAGAGTGGGTGCAACTCTGATCATTAGCCATGCTGATGGGGATGGATGAGAGTCCAACAATAGCTGGAGTGCCACAGGTTCTCCACCAGCAGTGACTGGTAATTGATTGATTTATTATCCATTTAAAAATACTGTACATAATTCCTATCCATTCCATATTTGCTATACTGTGAAGCTATTTTTTGCTCCTGTCAAAAAAAATAAAAATACTAAATATAGATTTATTTACTTATAGTCAAAACACCATTCCCCTTAGAATGAAAGCGCTTTCTAAGGTCTGTATTTTGAATCAGTCAATATTTGTTTAACACAGCTAATATTTGGTTTCCATGAGATGGCAAACTGGAGAATTGTAGACTTGTTTGTATGTAGAAGCAACCTCATTTTTCTTGAAATAACCCAACACGTTGAAGTGAATAGACTTCAGAGCCTAAATTTGGAAAGCTTTGGGTCAAATCCAGTTTATGTCGCTAAGATTATAGAAATGGGGCAATTAAGATTCTACAGCAACCACATTGGATGCTGGAAATACTTTGCAAAGTTAACACCAGGTAAGAAACTTATGGATTGAGGCCAGCAGTTTAGAAATGGGGAAGGGGTGATTCTAAGCATGCTTCATGTTTACTTGTAATTGCTGGGGACAACGTTGCTACTTCACCACCCTTTGCACAGATGTGCGCTTCTGTTTCCCCATGATTCACCCATGAAAACAGCAGGAAACAACTGTATACTGGTATAACACCCCAAATATCACCACTTTTTCTCCCGTGATTTTCCAGGTTAAGGGGGCTGCAGGTTGATTTCCCCCCCCTGGAATCAAAAAACATGGAAATGAGCACTAAAAATTCACTACATTCCATTTGTTTTCTGGAAGTGGCTTTTTCATAATGTGAAAGCACAAATGTAATGTGAAAACTAACAGGGAAGTGTCAGGGAAATGGAATACACAGTCTTGTGAATGCAACTAGAGTAGGCAAATGACTTGGCCAAGTTGTGGTTGAATGAAAGGGGCTACGGTATGGGTATAACCCCTTGGACCTAAAAATGAATAAGAATGACTGTGTAGCTAAGGAGGGTGGCCTTTGTGTCCTCTACACAGTGCTTCTTCCCTGGACATTCCACTTTCTTGATTTTAACTTCTGTTTATCATGCAGAAATCAGGCTTCCGTGTTCTGTTTCAATATCACTGTTACAATGAGATGTGAGCCAGCATGCTGTGAAATGTATTTACTAAGGAATTTTGATCAGAGAATTTGCAGAAAGCCAGTCAGAGCTCTAGGATCATGTTCTAAACAGCCATCTCCGCTTACAGAAACTGTGATATTTCCAAAGTAACAGCAACATGGATTTATAGCCAAAGAAATTAGTTACAAACTGTGCACCATAATAATGTCTCAAGGCTATCTCTCTATGCTTGTGTCTGCATAGGACAGTGATATAAATTAAGCACTGATCAGTAAACAATACCTTTGGGCTGCATTTGTATTTCTTGGTTAAGACTCAGCATGCAAATAAAGCACAATAAATTCAGAGGCTAACATTCTGAGCACCCCGTCGTCATTGCTGTTTTGCCTTGCTGGTGACGGAAGAAACTGTGGCTCAGGGATGGAAAATTCATGGAACTTCCTTGAATACACACATTTTTATGCATGCACCTCTCCCAACCATATTTAGCTTGTTGAGTAACAAAGGCTACATTTCTCTATGCATTTACTAAGGGGCAATCCCCATTGAATACAATGGTACTGACTTTGGAGTAAATGTCCATAGGATTACGATGTAAATGCTTCAACAGATGATGTTAGACTCAGCTGTGGGGTAGACATTACCATTAAATCATATTATAAATGTCTGCAAACTACAGTCGTACCTTGGAAGTCAAATGGAATCCATTCTGGAAGTCCGTTCGACTTCCAAAACGTTTGGAAATCAACGCACAGCTTCCAATTGGCTGCAGGAAGCTCCTGCAGCCAATCGGAAGCCGTGGAAGCCTACTACTAGTTACATCTGGCCTGGAGTGTGTCAGAAGAAAATGTATTTTAAATGTATTTTGAAACAAAATACTGAGGAATTCTAAAATACAACTTCAAGGCACAATATAGCACCATTAAGAACACAAAGATAATGGAACACCCAGAGGAAATGTGATTTGCAAGGGTTTCAAAGAAGCAGCTTATTGCAATATATGTATGGAATAATGATCTGTGGCTAGGGATGTATTTTTTGTTCTGCCCTGTGTTCACCACATGCAGCGCTGTTTCCATTCCATTGCAGTTCATCTTCCACCAAAGAAGATCTTCACTGCCTGCTGCAGCAAAATTGCATAAATTAAGTTACCATCACATTATTCCACCCCATTTATTTCAATGCAGGGAAAATACCATGCAAATTAGTAAAAGAAGATGTAATCAATTACAGTATGTATCATTTGAAGACACCAAGAGTGCATAAGGATTGTATTTGCTGGATTGAGTTATGTTTTGGACAATGGACGAATAAGCGAACATTGGCAATTTCCTCCCGTTGCCATTTTCATCAGAATTCTTCGACATCCCACACTGTAGTACAGGCTAGGCTCTATAAAAAATTGCCCTGACAATCCACAGAGCTGAGGATGCAATCTGGGCAAAGTGCTTGTCAGACCCATGGAAGAGATGTGAGCATATGCTTAATTTCCCCCTTGAAATGAATAAAACTGACAAGCATTTAACTTTGCCTGGGTTGTACCCTAAATTACTAATGACTACATTCGGTTTTAATGTGGAGGGCTTGTATAAGAGATATTTGCCAGCATGATGAAGTGGTCAGATTAGGACTAGGGAAAGGGAACTTCAGGCGCACAGTCACAAAGCTGATTGAATGACCTTGAGCTATTCTCTCTTAGCCTAGCCTACCCCAAAGGGTTGGTGTATAGACGAAACACATGCGGGGACGGAGCCATAGATGCTGCATTGAATGTTTTAGAGGAAAAGTGATCTATAAATGTAAAAAAGAAATACAATGTGCACTTCTGAGGGGTTTTCCTTCTGTTGGAATTCTGAGCTCAGATGATGGCAGTTTTCGTTCTTTTTGTCATTAATAAGACTTTCTATAATCTGTTCTAGCTGGTGGCGTTATTGTATTTCACTCTTCATGAATATTTCTGTCAAATACCAATTGAATTTTGTCATCTTATCTTTTGTAATTAATTGCCTTGGCTGCTGTTATGGATTCTTTGCTCTTATCCATTTCAAAGCTAATAGTTCACTTCAAGTTTCACCTGCCAATGTAAGCGCTCATTTTGTTGTAATCTTGCCTTTTCCCTTTGCTCTGATAGCTGTCTTGACATTCAGGGACGTATGGAGTGGCAGCAGGAGAGCTCGGCCCCCAGAGAGACGAGGCAGAATATGATTAACTTTACATTTTATTCCTAGGATATTAATTCAGGCTTCTCAGGTAGAACATTTTTTTTAATGTTAAAGTCATTTGCCTAGGAAGTTTTGCTAGACGTTTTCCAGGAGGAAGGAACACAGCTGCTTTCAAGCATGCAAGAGCTGCCCTTGCATGGTTTCAAATTGCTGCTGCAAACTTCATTGGGAGTGCAGTTTGAAAGCACAGCCTCCTTTTTGTGAGCTACTTCTATGCTCACAGTTGAGAGATTTTCCCTGTAGTTTTCTTGTCTCCTGCCTGATGTTGTTTAACTCCTAGCTACAGCCTTGTTAAAGGTGTTTAACTGTGATGCTTCTACAAGGATCTTTTTAGTTCTTGGTACCATTTCAAGAATGATTTAAAGTCTCTCCTTCTTTTTGGTTTCCTCTCCCTCTAGCCATTGTTTGGGTTGTGTTCAATGTAGCACTAAAGCTTAGTCTCCATCAGCGCAGCAGAAGTTTGAAACCAAGCTCACCACAACACAGATTGAAGCAAAACATTTTAACAGGATGTTTACGTCAAGGGCTGGGCAGAGGAGGAGGTGCAATGGTGGAGACTGCCTCCCCATCCTGACCCTTCCAGGGAAAAGGAAGAGGAAGACAGTATAAATTGACAGTTTGTGGTCACAGCTCAGAGGCTGATGAGGGGGAAAGTTGGGAAATCATGGGAGAGGAGGAGCAGGAAGAGCCACCATCTCCCAGACCCACCATCTCCCAGAACCCGGCGAGCCTTAAAAGTAGGAGAGCAAAGAGCTCAAAGACAGAGGGCACTTTGCGGCACCCGTAGAGGAGGTGATGATGGTGACGAATGAGGAAGTGGGAGAGAAAGGTGTGTGTGCAGATCCACTTGGGACAATGCCCTTATCCAAGAGGTTGAGTTCTGTAGCCTCTCTCTGTAAAGTTTGAAATAAAAAAGGACTGTAAGAAACTTTTCCTTGTCTTTATACTTTCCTGGGCTACCAGCCGGGAGCCGCTGGCAACAGTTTAAAATCTAGCGAAGAAGAAGCAATGCTTACTGGGCAGAGTTCCAAAAGGATGGGGACACCACCAAAAAACAGGCACAAGGTTTATTGCGCCCACAAGTCTATTAAAGCTTGACAACAAGCTTGCAAGCTGGTCTTCAGATGCTGATCTTAAGGTTCAGGTAGGTTCATAGTGGTGCAGGTGGTCCTTCTATCAGCTTGGTCCCAAATCATGCAAGGCTTTAAAGGTCATCACCAGCACTTTCAGTTGAGCTCAGGATCTATATGATGGAGTCAAGGAATGAATAGGCAGCTAATGCAGTTAGTACTGTATCGGTGTTACAAACTGTGAAGGTCTGGCATGCACAGGTGTAACAGCAACTGCATTTCTGCATCAGCTGAAATTTCCAAACAAAAACAGCTCCATGTATCACCATTGCAGTAGTCTAGCCGGGGTATAACCAGGTCATGTGTAACTGAGGCAAGGTGCAAAATCCTATACACACTTTACAGGGTTTGTTCCCAGTGACTCCTGTTTTATACTGAACTCTGAAATGTATGGTACACAGGGACAAAATCCTCTTAACTCATCTTAATTTGTGCTAATTGTGAGTTTTCTCCTTGAGTAAGGGAGCTCCACTAGAACAAAGTGTTTGCAAATCCCCTTTAAGAGTATTTTAAATTCATAAATATGACATTGTTTGTTTATGAAGCACAGCTCTTGCATATTAATTTTTTCACATCTGCACTTTGCTGTTGAGTTAGACATTTAATTTATATTTAGTTCCTATAAAACAGTTTTCTCCATGAGAGATAGTAATTAGTTTTGAGTGCCATAATAGTTGGAGGGAATTTCCAAAAAATTATGAACAGTTCCTGTGGTGGAGATAGAAGTATGGACCAGATATTCCTTGAAACAGGAATATGCTAATGAACGAAAGTGAAAACAAATTAAAATGTAAGTTTCCTTATGTGATCAGCACCATGCATAAGGTGTATAATCAAATGAAATGCATTAGAACTGAAGCAATGCATACTTCAGTAAAATTATTTCTATGGTGACTCTTGGTTGCAGGCTGATCTATCATATCCACCCCTAGTTGCCCAACACATTCTCATTGAGGTTAGATTAAAATATATCTAAATGATTGAGCTGCATTAAATTATAACCCATAGCTATGTGGCAGCTTTTCTTGTAATACCCTTTGGCTTAGTCATATTCCTGTTCTTCTGAAATTGACTTTACAATGTTACATCGAGATCTCATTACTGCCTTTGTGAATGATAAATATTTCTTAGGTGTAGCTGAGCTTTCTCTAGGATGGATATCATAGTTGCATTAATAGGAACATGGCATTTTACTGTAGATGTCAGTGTAACTCTGATAGGATTAATGTGGAATTAGCCTAAGAGTCGTTTCTTGCAAGAATGCAAGTAGAATTGAAGAGGCCATTTACCGTGTGTGTGTGTGTGTGTGTGTGTGTGTGTGTACCCCCGCACACACTGACCATGGCTTGGATCCAAACTGTGCATCCTTTGGTGGGAACATCCTAACAGTCAACTAGCGTAGATCCACTCAGTTGATACTCCCTCTGGCCAATGGAAAGGAGGCTGCTTTGCCAATTCACCCTCCCTCTGCAGCCCCTTGCAACCTCCAAAAGTCTGCTGAGAGCATTAGGCAGCCCTCCAGAATAGTGTGGGATGGGAACTGTGGGCTACAGGGGATAATTGCAAAAGCTGTCACTTGTGGGTTCTCCCTGCCTTTGCGGCTAGAAGGAGCCCTTCCATTCATAGATGTCAAAGTCTGGATTCAACTCAATATTTGACTGGTCGGTTGTCCAGTTCACCCACCCTTCTCTGGAAATTGCAGAACCACAGGCTCATCCATCTTGTACTGCCTGATGGATTCCTCCACTTCCAAAATAAGCAGCAAGACAGCAAGAAGCTCCAGTTCAGTTCTTTAAACTAGCTGCTGGCAGAATAACTTGTGCTGAAACTTCCAAGACGGCAATGAAGCCATTAATGTGGTTGAACTTCCTACTTCGAAATGAGATTTTGTTTATACAAATGGATCCCTGTGCAGTGTTTCTGAATTGCCCAAAGCATTATGGACAAGTTATTATATTGCCTTTCCCATGGTACTCCAGTTTAATTAGTCATTTTTCTCGCCGTGTCAACAATCTCTCTCACACATCAGACTCTCAAGAGGCTCTGTATTTCTCGCCTGTTGCCACTCTGAAATTTAAAGTATATTTCATCCTATTTGGCCACAAATACAAGCAGGAATCTTTTAACAGCCCTTTGCATAGAACTATCATGATGTCTTAGTAACCAAAGGTAGAATGAAATGGAATTAAGGTTGTGATAATAACTGGATGCTTTTTGTTGGTTACCTGAGAAAGTCTCTGACTAGTCCCTGCTTCACTAGTTCCAGGAATATTTTGTATTTCATGCGCTAATTCTAGAGTCTGGTGTAATCGTCAGTGCTGCTTGTATAGCATTAGAAAGCAAGAAAATTATCTGTAATAACTTGCATTCTCTGTCCTTTGAAGAATAGAATTGCATCACTTTGAAGCTTGGTGAATTAGCCAGTAATGCAGCATCCCTGCTTTCAGCACATAGTAATGTAAATCATTTTGAAGCACTCAAAAGTATGGATTATTATTATGTTCCTACTTACCTATATGAATGCGGAGTGTGTGTTGCACTATGTTGTAATATGAAAAATTGTAATGTCCCTTTCATGTTACCAGCATAGTTATTTGGTTCCTTGATAGCAATGGGCTGAATAAACTATTAATGCGGATGTCTTGGATGCTAGAGTTATCAGCAAATTGACATGTTCAGATCTTTCTGCATGCAACTAGTTCTGGGCAACAAAGGAAAAGTTCCATGAAAAGAACATTAATTTCCTTCTCTTAATGCATCCTAAAGAAGCGAATCTCACTGTTGCTAATGCTGAAGCTCACCGGGTTGTACCTGCCATAGAAACACTGCAGCAAAGTGCCTTTAAAACAGCATTTTAAAATATATACTACCGGCCTTTTACTTCCAGAGACAGTGTTGGATAAATGGTAGTAACAAAAACAATAAAGAGAAAAGAGGTAAGGGGAAATTCACATTTAAATTTAGTTAAGCATGGGATGAGGGTTGTTTTATTCACAGTATTAATTGAGACTTAGCTGGAACTAGGAGTAGAGAAGCACAGATGGAACTGAGGTGATCTGACAAGCTAAGTGTCTGAGTCAATGGATAATGGGCTATAACTTAGAATTTCATTAAATAACACTCTCCCAGGTGCTTTTTAAAATAGCTTCTGGACTCTTCACTTGACCTATATTTCTTTTTTGGTGGCAGTCCATTGTCTATTGACCTTGAAGTGAACAATGCATTCCCTTTGTTATTAGCTCCATCTTCTCTGATAGTAGTGTCTCAAATAAAATGAGAAATTAATAGATTGAAACACCACAGCCAGCTTTCCTTGCGGGGAGAGAAGGGATGAATAATTAGCTGATATTCTCTCTAGGTTTGAGGAGTGCGTCTATTATGAGTTGCATCCAGAAAACTTGTGCCATTTCTGCATGGACTCCCAACTGCACAATATGGCCCAAAATCTGTGCTGCAGGGTCTATCCAACCTTCCAAAGCAGATTGGTGAGACAGGGAAAGGCATAAGAAGTCCTGTTGTGCAGGTGGAAGTCTCTGCCCTAATGGGAGAACTTCATTGGATGCATATTGTATAGTTTACGCCTAAAAAAATGGTAAAGGATCCCTGACAGTTAAGTCCAGTCGCAGACGACTCTGGGGTTGTGGTGCTCATCTCGCTTTATAGGCTGAGGGAGCCGGCGTTTGTCCGCAGTTTTTCCGGGTCATGTGGCCAGCATGACTAAGCCACTTCTGGTGCAATGGAACACCGAAACCAGAGCAGTGCATGGAAATGCCGTTTACCTTCCTGCCGGAGCGGTACTTATTTATCTACTTGCATTTTTTGCGTGCTTTTGAACTGCTAGGTTGGCAGGAGCTGGGACCGAGCAACGGGAGCTCACCCCATCGCAGGGATTTGAAGCTCCGACCTTCTGATCGGCAAGCCCAAGAGGCTCAGTGGTTTAGACCACAGCGCCACCCGCGTCCCTAGTTTACTCATAAGGACAGTGCTATTCTAAGAACTAGAACAATTAGTTTTTGCACCCCTATCCCCCACCCTTGGAATTGCACAGTTGTTTTTTGTTTTCTATACACAGCTATCTAGAGAGCATTTGTGGCTTTAAAGGCAGTGCCCTGTAGATATGAAGAAATCTTTTAAAGTATTTTTTCCCTGAAGTTCTTTGATGTTAGCTTATGTAAGTATCTCTCTTTTCTTTCATACTGCCTATTCATTATTCACATAGTAAATATTTGATTTTCCCTAGTTGAGCTTTTCCATCTGTATACGTTGAAAATCTCTACACTATTTTTTTTTTAAAAAAAAACTCTCTACATGAACTAACTAACTCAGGTAAAAAGCTCAGCTTTTTCATTGTCAAAGGAAAAAGATGTCTATTGAATAATGTTCTGAATAAGTCCAATAGTTCTGATTTGTTTGAAAGCCACAAATACTTGGTTAATTCTCTTCCATTTTTGGACTAGGAAGGTATAATCTAACATTTAGTTATATGTTACTCAACCTTTTTAGTCCACTGTGTTTGAGTATATTTGTATGCTGTATCATGTTTGTGTCAGACAATTTAAGTACAGTTTTTATCATGATGTAACTTTTGAAAGTGGAAAATGTCTCTCTTATGGGTTTGTTTTTATCGCTTAAATACTATACGGAAACATTTGCTTCTTTGCCCAGTGTTAAGTGAAGTCCATGGTCAAACTGTAACTATTTGTATCCCAAGCATATTATAGAGTGGTACCTTGGTTTATGAACTTAATCTGTTCTGGAAGTCCGTTCTTAAACCAAAACCGTTCTTAAACTGAGGAGCGCTTTCCCTAATGGGGCCTCCCACCGCCAGTGCCCTTCCACTATTCGGATTCCGTTCTTAGACTGAGGTAAAGTTCTCAAAACAGGACACTATTTCCAGTTTTGCGGAGTTCGTAAACTGAATCGTTCTTAAACAGGACTGTTCTTAAACGGAGGTACCACTGTATATCAAACAAGCAAATTAAAGTTTATCTCCAACCTCTCGCACCGCCAGCAAAAACAAACAAACAGATAAATAAAAACCTACCCTCACAATGCTGACATAATAACTCTGGACATACACTAAGCAAAAGAATGAAAAATCACTACCCTGTTCTTTCGCCCCCCTCCCCCCTACAACCTCACAATGTCTATGACAGCAGCGTCTCACACCAAATGTAACTGACATGTAGAAAGGACTCCATCAATTGAAAACAGAGACATTGTACCCAGGGGCGGAGCTACCTTCCCTGGCACCCGGAGCAGTGCGGGGGCAGGGCTAGCCACCCGCACGGTGAGCATCCTTAGCCGCCCGCCACCCGCGTGGCAAGCATGGGGGGCGCTGCTAGCTGCCCATGCGGCGAGCTTCCCTAGCCGCCTGCCACCCGCACAATGAGCATCGGGGCGCCACTAGCCACTCGTGGCAGCATCGTCCCTAGTGGCCCGCCACCCGCACAGCAAGTGGGGGGGTGGCGGTGTGGCGATGTCACCCGCCCTCACGGCTGACACCCGGTGTGCACCGCACCCCCCGCACCCACCACCAGTGATTGTACCCTTGTTAAAACAACAACAACAACAACAACAACAACAACAACTTATTTATGCCCCGCCCATCCGGCTAGCTTTCCCCAGCCACTCTGAGCAGCTCCCAACAGATTAAAAACAGAATAAAACATCAACCATTAAAAACTTTCCTAAACAGGGCTGCCTTCAGATGTCTTCTAAAAGTCAGATAGTTATTTGTTTCCTTGGCATCCAATGGGAGAGCATTCCACAGGTCGGGCGCCACTACCGAGAAGGCCCTCTGCCTGGTTCCCTGTAACCTCTCATCTTGCAGTGAGGGATCCGCAACAAAAACCACAAAAATCTTTCAATTAAACAACTGTATTAAAAAAAAGCTTATTTCCTTAGTTTGTCCTCAGATTCTAGCAAAGAAATCATTGCTTTTGCCTCGGTCACATTTTTGTTAGTCTAATCAAAAGCATACTGGCCGCAGTCTTGTGAAAATGGCAACAAATGCAGGGCTCCGGAGGGCTAAGGAAAGCGCAAGATAGCATACCTTCCCACTCGTCCTGTAGCCACATGGCACATCACCTGCAATGCCCCCCCATTCACCCCACCTCGCGAAGATGCTGCCCACCAGCAGCTTCTCACCACCGCTCAGGATAGTTTAGTGTTGAGATGTGGCAGAATATATGCAGTGTGCACGTACAATGACATGTTTTAGTATGAACTTTCTTTCTCGAAGCAATCCTAAAATATATGGAGCATTTAAACATTCAAAAATTAGATTTTTGCTTTACCATTTTACCATTGGTGCATCAACTTCTTAGATTTTATACATGTTGCAATTAAGTGCGAAGGTGTAGGCCAAAGTGGTGTTAAGCATCTTATCGGATATAAGTGCACCCACTAAATAGTTAAGACAAACCTAGCTTTCCATTGGTATTAAATTGCGTTCCAAATGTGGTTTCCAAGCAATGTCAGATTCATTGAGCTATACATCAGTGTCACTCGAGTCAGCACACTTCAGAAGATATACAATAGATATTATCTCCAGCCTTTTAAGGCTAAGTTGCATTATCCTTTGTTTTATATTTATTTGCCTCCAAGATTCATGCATTAAGGGGTTCGTATTTATTCCTTAATACTACATAGCGCTTACATCTCAGACACAAATGCAAATATAAATGTAAAAGTTATCTCATAAAATCCACCAGTCATTCCTAGACAAACACTTAATCTACTCTGCATTCTATTGCTCTATTTTTCATCTTGTGCCAGTATACTCATTGCCACAGTTGCAATCTCAGGTGAATTTGCACAAACTCGGTTGCTCTGGATATGTGTGTAGGAGCACAGAACCAGAGGTGGGTTGCACTAACGCCCCACTTTGTCTAACCTCCTGCCCCCCACAAATGCAATACTTTCTGCCTATCTAGTTGCTTTCATGTCAGCAAATGGCACACACACTACAAGATGCGGTAAAGAGAAAATGTATGGACTTGGGGAAAAGAGATGGTCAAAAAAATCTACTTTGAAATATCCCATGAAACAACTGGGGGGAGGGGGGAGTTTCTTGGGAGGCATGATAAAGATCTTTAAGATAAATGATTATTCTTGGAGTAAATGAGTAACTGACAGTAATCATTGCTTAGTTTCCTGTGAGCTCTTCTTCTAAGGATGCTCACTGTGCCTGGCTTAGACTAACCTGCTGTCCTCTGCAGGGTATATTGAAGACTAGCTCTGCTGTATACAAAACTGAGCTAGATAGGGAGTTGTATGCGGTACAAGGCAACTTCCTTTTTGTACATTCAAAAAGTGCTCGCCATCTCTGGATAGCAGGGCTGGGAAGGACGCCTAATAGAGATATTAGGCAGCTACTACCACCTGAGTAGGCAACACAGGGCTAAATTTGCCAATGATACGAATCAATACGAGGCAGAACCATATCCTTGACAGACAATATTCTGCTTCTATTGAAGCTGCAATGATGCTTTTGAAAATTTAACTGGATTTGGAGGCTCCATATATCAAGCCTGCAGTGTCACATCCAGATTGATTTAAGGGCATGTTTGCTCAATGAATATTAGCACTGAAGTTTTCCCCCCTGTCTGCATCAGATTGCCAAAAATGTAGTTTGTCAAGAACTGGCAGGCAACAATACGTGACTGATGTACTGCATTTGGCTTGGTAGGTCGCTCACTGTGCAGACCCGACTTGTAATGTGATTTGTCAATCAAAGCTGGGCCTTCTGGAGCTTGGTTTGACTGGATCTAGCATTAGTTTGCGAACTCAAAAGCACACAAATGAAAAATAAGTTGCATTGGATGGAATTTGCATCATCAGCGTTGTGGCTGTGATTGCATACACCCAGCATTTTGTTCTGGTATCAAAATGGAGACTGAGTAGTTGTTTTGTCCACACACAATCTGGATCTATTTCATATCGCTTGCCCCTGAAATGCATTTCTTGAGAAACTGGGTTCATTTCTGAAATATACTCGGAGTCCTGCAGTGATTTCATGCTCTTTATTGCAGCTTGTAAAACAGTGATTTGAATTTCCCCACAAACCTCAGGCTTCTATATACATTATTTACACAATGAGTCCCGTCTGATAGGCTGATTCTGCTTCCCTCCTGGAGCCTGATTGGACTGTTACTGCAGGCCAATCAGTTGTTGCATTCTAGGATCCTACCAGCCTAATAGGCTGATTAACTTCCTCCTGGGGTCTGATTGGGCTGCTGCTGCAAGACAATCAGTTGTTGCGTTCTAGGATCCAAGCTTAGTACAGAACAATTTCAAAAATAAAAGCTCGTTTCAAATTGACTCTGAATTATGCTGTGTGTCCATCTGGAAATCAAATAGCAAGGTTGCAAGGACTCAGGCCAGGACAGCAATAAACAATAATTTCTTCTATTTTTGTTGTTTCAAGTATGACACAAATTCCAGTTGCAATGGTTTTTAACTCCAGGACAAGGCCCTGTTTCGTTTATTCTTCATCAGCTGGAACAATAAAGAATCTCAAATTAAACTTATATCTTCTGACATTATTATACATTTCGTCATTCCTATCAAGACAGTTGTGCAACAAGCATTCCGGCACCAAGAGAAAGTTTATGTTTTATCATGTCTATATGAAAGGAAATACATCAAAAATTATACACATAAAGATTATTGTAAATTATGTAACAATTTGTGTGGCAAACAGAGACAGCTTACCTCTAGTTTCTTAGTTTCATAGTCAAAGTGTACAGAGTGTGTCTAACTTGCTAGCTCTGTTTGCAGCTTATAAATGTAAGTTAAGGTGTGATCTACTGCATAGTTAAAGTGACAGTACTACATCTGCAGACACTCAATTCAGCTGAGGTAGTTTAAAGGGACAGTGTACTAATTAAACTCCAGACTGTATATGAACACAATATAAATTATAAAAATGCTGTAAAATCAAGACTATTATTTAACCCTCATGGATGTAGTGTATTGAAGAGATGTATGAACTTGGATTCTTGCTGGAGGAGAAGTCTATCGTTCTTCTGGTGAAAGCGGGCTGGTGGTAGCTTCCAAATTACAATAACAATTTCAATTTACATAACAATTTCAAAAATAAAAGCTCGTTTCAAATTGACTCTGAATTATGCAGGTGATTTTGGCAATGGAGATGGTGGTAAATCCCCATTTGCTCAGTGATATTATGGGTGAGGGCATATACCAAGATTGAGATTTCCACTTCCTCCTTCATTCAGCTGGGGTATTTTCAGGGAAGAAAAGGCATGGAAAAGGGGAGTGTTTTCAAATTAGTGTCAGGTAACCTCACCCACCATTGTGGGTGGCAGGGTCTTGAATGAATCTAGATTGAAAGTGGCATGTTGAGAATTAGCATGAACAATTGCAGGTAGAAAAATATACACTTTTGTGCTCCGGAAGGCTTAGCATTTGTGAAACTGCTGTGGTCCTTGATCACATGTACTACTTGCAGACTTAACCCAGAGTAATTGTTGCTTATTTCTGTTATTTCCACCACCACCCCAATAAAATTAATTTTAAGCAATTTCATAAAACATTATCAGTGTAACCATAACAATGGTTCTGTTTTACCCTTCATTGAGCTAAATTATTGGATACTTTAGACATTTTCAATGCATGCAAATAGTGTCAATACTTACCAATGGTTAGAAATTGGAACAAATGCACTATGCATCTGTCAAAAATAACTGTTTGAAGGTATCATATCAGATATCTCAAAAAGGCATTGTGTTAACCAAAACCACATTATTGGACTTTGGTATACAAAAAAGGCTTTAGTAGGTGACCTTTATAACCTGACATAGTAATTTATGAATTTATGAACAGGTGTGAACTGTACACTGTGGCAAACTATAAATATGTGAGTTTTGAATTTAATTATGGAAATTAAGTTAAATTAGAGGATGCAGTAGTGAAAACAAAACAGATGCAACACATAAAACAATAACTAAAAACAATGGGGAGGGAATCCACTTATCTATAATTCTCACATCTTCTGATTTGGGGAATGCATCTAGGAAGTGGTCTGTTTAGAAGAAAAAAATGTGAAATATATGTACAGCCATATTTTTCTGCAATTGCGTAAGAAACTATAGTGACCCTGAGAACTTGAAATGTAATCCTTTTTCTATGCTCTGAGAGACTATGAAAGAGCTGAGAAATGAGGAAAAAAACTTTAAACGTTCCCCTTTCTTTGTTCTCAAATAGCTGTAAACCAATCTTTAATCTTTTTAATATTTTCTTTCTTTTCTTTTCTTTTTTTTAAAAAAAGACTTGGTTAACATTCTCTGCAGAGATGGAAAACAGCAAAAGGATAATTGCTTGAAATTATTTGCACATACATTTTGACTTTCTCTGGCAGTTTTTTCTGAGCATCCCTCCCTCCTTTCCCCATGTTGCCTGCTTTTCAGTCAGCTTAGCAAAAGAATTTGGCCACAATCACCTGGGATGCTTCACCTTCTGAAATGCCTCTTGGAGGGGAGTCATGAAAGAGTATGTGCTCTGAATGCACAGTATCCCAGTCTCAGCTCCTGCTATCTCCAGCCAAATATTTTTTTAGCAGCAGGGAATGTGCAATTGCTCTGCCTAAAATCAGGGACAGATTCTGCCCTTCAGAAGACACAGTACTGGGCTAGGTGGTTTAAAAGGATCACTTGGGATATGGAAGCATAGAAAAAGAAGGAAAAGCCTCAAAATGATGCCTAAAGTAGGAATGTGTAGAAGATACAATATGCTTAGCATATTTTGGTGGAAACAACAGGTGAGTGTTTGAGGGAGGGAGGGAGGGAGGGAGGGAGAGAGAGTAATGGACTGAACGAGGGTGAACAAATTGAAACTTACAGTAATCCAGGTGAGACAGAGGAGCCCTTCTTGGTCAGTTGGAAGCAGAACAGGGAGTAGGGATTTAGCTTGTGCTGGATGGGGTAGCACTCTCCCTGAAGACACAAGTTCACGTTTTGGGCATGTTCCTGGTTTCTAAGGAATTTAAATAAGTACACAGAATATTAATTTTACATTAAACAGAATTTAGAACACAAAGAACCACTATTCTATGAAACTGTATGTTCAGTTTTTATGCCTTATACCAGCCACCCCCAACCTGATGCCCTCCAAACGTTCTTGGACTCCCCATCTTCACTGACCATTGGGCATGCTGGCTGGGCCTGATGGAATATGTAGTCCAACAGCATCTGGAGGGCACCAGGCTGTGGAAGCCTTCCTTGAACATTTGAGTGAAGGCAAAGGTGATGGCGAGCGGGTTTGCCTTTCCTTTACCACCACCCCCTCCCCAGTTTTTATTACAATTTGTGTTTGGTTTCCATGCAGGTGGTTGACCAGATTGACACCCTGACTTCTGACTTGCAGCTGGAGGATGAGATGACAGACAGCTCAAAAACGGACACGTTGAACAGCAGCTCAAGTAGCACAACAGCATCCAGTTTGGAGAAAGTCAAAGTCCGAGCCAACGCGCCGCTCATCAAGCCCCCGGCCCACCCGTCTGCCATTCTCACCGTGCTGCGGAAGCCCAACCCACCGCCGCCTCCTCCGCGGCTGACTCCAGTCAGGTGCGAAGACCCTCACAGGCCAGTTATCCCTGCCAACCCTGTAAAGACTAATGGGACTCTACTACGAAATGGAGGCTTACCGGGTGGACCAAATAAAATTCCCAACGGGGATATATGTTGTATACCGAATAGTAACTTGGACAAAGTCTCGATGCAACCTCTGATGCACAGGTCTGAGAAAGACAGGTGTCCGCAGCCTGGAACGCGGGAACGGGTACGATTTAATGAAAAAGTCCAGTACCATGGCTATTGTGCAGACTGTGATGTTCGGTATAATATTAAAAACAGGGAGGTTCACTTGCACAGTGAACCTGCTCACACGCTGGGAAAGCTTCCTCACCAATGCCCTCCTTTGCCACCACCACCTCCTCCGCTTCCTCCTTTTCCGTTAGAAAATGGAGGGGTCGGATTAAGCCCCAGTAGTAGCTTTCCTCCTCTCAGACCTGCAACTGTGCCTCCACAAACTGCACCAAAACCCCAGAAGACCATCTTGAGGAAATCGACCACTACAACAGTGTGATGTATCCCACTTGGAAAACTCTCTTATTTTTTTCCTTATATATAAAACATGAAAAAGGTAATGAGCACTTTCTACTCAAGCAATAAAAAGCCCAAATATATTACACCCTTTCTTCGATGAAGTGGCATAAAAATCACATGGTGAGTACAGATAAAGCTGGTGTCCGATCCACAAACACATTTCATGGTTGAAAATTATAATTATCATTGTGTAGGTAACCTCTGGTATTATTATTATTATTATTATTATTATTATTATTATTATTATTATTTACAGCGGAACAACTTTAGGTGTGACCTACAGAGGCAATTAAGTGTTCATTTGGTAAACCATAGGTGTGCAGCAGCAATTAATAGTGAAGTCAAATGTGGTTTGGAAAATATAATAATTTGCACTGCCAAGTAGATTTTATAGTACAGGCAGTGACCATTTTGTGTGGAGGTTCTGTTCCTGACCACTGCACGTGTTGGCAGAAAGTCCGCTCTGCTCCATTACGCCCCCCCCCCATTTTGCCCCCATTCTTCCTCTTCAGGGTCCCAAAACCCATGCGTCGTCAGTCGCGCTTCAATTGGGCATGCCTAGAATGCTCACCACCTGTATGTGATTCTTTCGAAATGCATTTTCTAGGAATATATGATTACACCGAATGATCTGAAACGGCAGAGATCTTGGATCAATAGGGAATTTGTAGTGGAAGCAAAAAAAAAATATGTCCTGGAATATTATACTGCATGCCCTTTTTTGCCGCAAGAAAATGCAGGCTGTTATTTGACAACCCAAATGTTCTTCATGATCACTTCAAAGTGCCCCAAAGTAGCAAAAAAGGTAAAGGACCCCTGAACGGTTAAGCCCAGTCAAAGGCGACTAAGGGGTTGCGGCACTTTTCTCACTTTTTAGGCCAAGGGAGCCGGCTTTTCTCCACAGACAGCTTTCCAGGTCATGTGGCCAGCATGACTAAACCGCTTCTGGAGCAACAGGACATTGTGATGGAAGCCAGAGTGCATGGAAACACTGTTTACCTTCCCGCCACAGTGGTACAGTACCTATTTATTCGCACTGGCGTACTTTTGAACTGCTAGGTTGGCAGGAGCTGGGACAGAGCAACGGGAGCTTACCCCGTTGTGGGGATTCAAACCACTGACCTTCTGATTGGCAAGCCCAAGAGGCTCTGTGGTTTAGACCACAGTGCCACCCGCGTCCCTCCCAAAGTAGCAACTGCAGGTTAACAATATTTCCGACAAGAGGAAATGTGGCAGGAACACTTTTCTCAGCATCTATTTCCTCCCTCATGCCACCCCACCCACCAAAAATGGATCAGATGTTATTTGTTAATGATAGGTCATATGCTAAGTCTTATTCAGTTTCTTGCTCATGTTTTCCTTCTGTGAAACAATAATCCTATTGACAGCAATAGGAATTTTTGCAGAGGTTATTGGGTCAGGTGCTGAAACACTTGAAGAATTCTTTGAAAAGATTGAAAACTTCCCAGAAACAAAATATTAACATTCACAGACTCACACACTCTCTATCACTGCCCCTTGTTTATATTTGGTTGAATGGCTGTTATTGGGAAAAATCATCTGATGTTTAAAAATGGTTGCAGAGTCAATAATACTTACTTTATGTATGAAGGTTATGAGGCAAAGGTGATTGATCTATCAGTGAAGTGTTCCTGCAGTAAGCCTTTTGTTTAGAAACGTGCTTGCAATTTTTGATGAATTATACAGAGCATCCTAGGAATTGGTTATACACAATTTTGCCACCATTAAGGCTGATACAGCCCAAAGGTTTAACTTGAAAATCAGTTGATGAAGGTTAGCTCTTGGAAAGTAAAAGTTTAGTCATTTCATTAGCTTGAATTCGAACTTGTGTGAGCACATGGACTTTTGCACTTCTCCCTTTCATGCAACTGACACCTGCTGAAATTCTCTTTTTTGCACAACTATTCAAGGTACAGCAGCCCTTGTCTTCTTTTTCACCTGGCCCAGAATGGGGAGTGATCAGACACCAACACACCCCTGGACATACAGTCCCCTTCTGCAATAGGGCACCTTTACATCCAAGCCATTACAGTTGCAATCTTCAATAATAATAAACAATATTAAAGCGAAACAGTGATTTCACTGTTATCTGTTCTTTGCAACCTTGGTCCAACTATTAATCCAAACAATGATAACCAGGCCACAGTTTGTGAATGTTCTTTGGAACCCGGACGTCTGATGGGGCTTCCGCTGCTTCCGATTGGCTGCAGGAAGCTCCTGCAGAAGTCAGAAGTCGCACTTTGGTTTCTGAACATTTTGGAAGTCGAACGGACTTCCGGAATGGATTCTATTCGACTTCCGAGGTACGCCTGTACTGAATTATGGTTTAATTCTCAGTAGTTAAAGCAAGTCATGCATGCTTTTGTAGGGGAGACCAAGTTGATCACCCAACCTGCCACTAAAAACTTGCTTAGGTTTGCAGAATTGCAGGCACTAACCTGAGAGTAAGTCCCATTCAGCCGGGCTTATATCTAAGTAGACATGCGTAGGATTTCATTGTTAAACTCTTAGGATCAAATGCGCATAGCTGTGTCAATGAATTAATTTGGGAATGAAAAAACAAACAAAAACAAAACCCAACAACTCTCGGGGAGATCATGTTCTAGGGCTATTGCTAGTTCAGTGATCTGCCTGCTCTTGTCAATGTTTGTGTGTAACTTGCTATGGCATTTCAAGTGCCGAGGGTGACTCTGAGTGCAACAGCACTGATTGCTCGCTGCTGTGGTGGCAGAAAATCTTTTGTAAGATCCCAAATTCTAGTTGAAGGCACAAGAGCATTCACATTAGAATTCTAGGGTCTAAGCCTCATTGTAGGAGATGCTTTGCCAGTACAATATCTCATAGATTCAGGATGTAATTTATTTATTTATTTTTAAAAAAATGTATAGTGGTACCTTGGTTCTCAAACACCTTGGTACTTATACAACTTGGAACCCAAACACTGCAAACACGGAAGTAAGTGTTTCGGTTTGCAAACGTTTTTTGGAAACCGAACGTGCTCCGTTTTGAGTGTTACGCTTCTGATTTGATTGCCAGACTTCCGTTTTGAGTGTTACGCTGAGGTCTGTCTGTTTTTGCTATTTATTTTGTGTTTTTGTGACTGTGTGGAACCCAGTAGTTCAACTACTGATTGATTGATTGATTGATTGATTGTGTGACTGCAGTACATTGTTTATTACTTTCATTTTATGGATCAATGGTCTCATTAGATAGCAAGGGGTTTCAGGGGTTGCTTTTAAAAGTCTAGAACGGATTAATCCATTTTGCATTATTTTCTATGGAAAAATGCGCCTTGGTTTTGGAATGCTTTGGTTTTGGAATGGACTTCCAGAATGGATTAAGTTTGAGAACCAAGGTACCACTGTAATAGTCTCTTAACTATATCAACATTACTGCAACTTAGACTGTGAATGTAGCTAGGAATGTCAGCAAAGTTCTCCCAAGTCAGCCTTGTCAACTAACTTTGGGGACTCTTAAAATACCATCTCAAATAAGATGCAGGTGTTTAAAATTTCAAATTTCTTCCTGAGTATTTGATTCAGTTGTGAGCTATATATAACATTTTGCATATCGTTTCCCTTCCATCCTAGTTTAAACCTGTTGTTAAGGTACCTCTAGCATTGTTTGTGGTTACGAGGATGACTTCCTGAATGTATTCTTTTTTTTTACATGTAATATTTTATTGATTTTGTTAAAAAGCAAAAACATAAGAAAAAGAAAGAAAACAAAGAATAAAAAATGTAAACTATAAAGTGTTATAGCATAGTTCCAAAGTGATAATAAAGTATCGATTCATATAAACATTCCCTTTACACGTAGCATATATATATAAGTATTTTGTACCTGTGAGTCCCATCATTATTGAGGATAAAGGTATTTAGATGAGATGAGTTCAGATGTGTTCTGTGCTCTCTTATTATTGTGTCAAAAGCCATTAAAGTTCTGGAGGGAATGAGGCATTCATATAATGTTGCAGTTCTTATATGGAGGAAGCAAAGAGTTATGTTACTCTTTTATTCCTAGATATTAAGGGCAGTAGCAAGCCAAATATAATTCAAAACAATTCAGATTTGGAGGTTATTTTATAGGCTGAATGGGGGGAAAACAGGGTCAAACTTACAGACTTTTCAGTTCCACTGATTTTCCGGGAGATATATAAATATTTGTGTTTCTTTCTTTTTCTTCTTTTTTCTTTTTGCATTGAGAACTTGACTGGATCATGTCAAGAGTTTATAATGAATTTGCAGAACTTTAACTCTAAAATGAAGGGCATTTCCATGGCATCAACCTGTGACTGAGAGAGAAATGCAAGAACATGTTCTTTTAAATGTTTGAGTTAGAATGAATAAAAATAATGCAGCAACATCTTCTCAAAGATATACAAAAAGATAGTTACTTACGGTTAAGTGCATCATTTAGAGCACATTAAATTTGGGGAGGATGGAATTAGGTTTCTATATATAGAGCCATGCATTGATTGTAAGCTACACTCATTATATATTGGAGTCTTCAATTTTGAGAGCATATTAGAACAGAATTTGCAGTTGCATAATTTAATAGAGAGGCCTCAGTGTCACTGTGATTAAGTGCACAATGGTGTAGCTCATAAAAATTGCAATAACATCTTTATCATAGTGTGTATCAGATAGTGATGGGTAAACTCCATTGGCTTGCTTTAGAATAAACCCAAGGTTCATAAGCAACAATTCAGAAGAAGCTAATGTTTTCCAAGAGTTTTCTCCCATATCGTAAGCTTGCCACAAAAATGCACGTTACAGCATTGATTTGGGAGACTGCAGTTTGTTTTGGTATCATGTTCATGATTTTTGCAAAAGCTGAAACTGCAACATCGTGGCTCAGACTTTCTCTCAGTTTGTTTGTTTGTGTAAATGATATGTGCATTGAAAAAGTTAATGTAGTATTGAAGTATAAAAGCAGGATTGTTATTATCTTTTTAAAAAAACCTTCTGCATGCATTTACACCAGCTGGTTTTGTGCCTTTATGTACAGCAGGGTTGGCTAGCCTGTTGCCTTCTCCAGACAACAACCTACTTCATGTGTGTAACGTTGACAGAAATGCTGGCATGTTTTCATATGCACACAATATATCATTTCGAAAGCTGAGAACTGTCCATAACCTATACAGTCAAACCTGGGATCCTGAACACCTCTGTTTTGGAACGTTTCAGTTCCCGAACGCCGAAAACCTGGAAGTAAATGCTCTGGTTTTCAAATGTTTTTCGGAAGCCCAACATCCGACGTGGCTTCTGCTTGAGTGCAGGAAGCTCTTCCAACCAATCGGAAGCCGTGCCTTGGTTGTCGAACATTTCAGAAGCCAAGCAGGCTTCCAGAACGAATTATGTTCAACAACCGAGGTTTGACAGTATTTAAAATACGGCATACACTATCCTTCTAAGGAATCCCACAACTGGCATTTCTCAAGTCAACACATCATTTTTCCTTCCTCAGTACAATTACCTTAATGCTTAAGAGAGAACATCTATAAAGAAAAAAATGTTAACTAACTGGTTTCTCTCCATTTCCATATTTAAACACTTAATTTGTGTTCAGGATCTCACTAAGATTGTCCTGTTTGATCAATGGAAATGCCAGGATGTCATTGCTAGAAAGCAATGCCTTATCAGCCAATAGGAATGTACAAAGCTGCTTCATTGGTTCATCCACCATGGCTAGCAAGAATCCCAGTCTTACCTGGGAGATTCCTGGTAATTATCTGTGATTTTTTCTTCCGTACTTGGCTTTGTTGTTCCCTTCAGCTCCTTCAGCAGCAACAAGCTGTCATCGCTCTTGCTTTACTCATTTTTATTTGGTCCTATTGTTTGTCTTGGCTATGGGAGAGGGATTACCTGCTCCAAAACCAGAAGGACAAGCATTAGAGAGAGGGCAGATCCACACCACACATTTAAGCATATGCCATACCCCAAGCAATCCCAGGAACTGTGGTTTCACCCTCACAGAGCTGAAGTTCCAAGAAACTTGCCAAGCTACAGTTCCCATGATTCTCTTGGAGAAGCCATGTGCTTTAAATATGCATCAAATGTGCTTTAAATATATGGTGTGGATCTGCCCTAGGTCACTGGAACTTGTTTGGTGTTAGGTACCTGTGGATGATTAAGAGCAAGGGTTAACTCCTTGTGATTAACTTTCGATTGCCTGTTTATTTCATTAAAAAGCAGCAGTGTTGAAGTATGTGTGTGGGGGGTCCAGATTGGGAATGTAATGTGAGAGGAAGAGGATTTTAACCTTTTATCCCTTCCATGATCTGGATCAAGGGCCTGTGGCTGCCATTCATTCCTTCATTGATTTTATTTTATGTAGCCTCTCAGAATTCAGGCTAATGGGAATATATTAAACTGAAAGTATTTGCTCAACTCTGACCTGTAATCTGCAGGGAAGCAACCTTTCAACGTGTTTCACTCCCCTTTGTTTTTTGTCTGGAATCCCAGATCAAATATGATTGCTGATCTCACTGTTGTCTCTTTTATTCTAGGCTTCAATTATCTTACTCTAGTCTCCTCACATGTACTCAGAACCCTGCTGCCAGAATCACTGACTTCCCTTTTGACTCTGATCATGTAATGTTTCTCCTAAAATGCCTGCACTGGTTTTCTGTCCACTCCTGCCTTTACTTCCAAAGCCCTCCCTTATCATTCCCGATATATTCCTGCCTGGGATCTTCACTCCTTTGGCTCCACCACCTTTAATTATCCACATCCCTCAAAAGACTCTGCCCATTCTCCCTTCCTTGTCCAGAGGCCTATACAGTAAGTGCCTTCCAAAATACACTTCTCTTACTTTATTCAAACCGCTCATAAAAACCTCACCTTTTCCACAAAGCCTTCTGTCTAGTCATGTTTCATGGGATCAATTCCAATCTGTTACCTCTGAGGATGTGGACAGGCTGCTTGGACGAGTGAAACCAACCACCTGTCTTCTTGATCCTTGCCCATCCTGGCTAATAAAAGCTAGCCAGGAAGGGCTGGGCGATGGGCTCCGTGGGGTGGTGAATGCTTCCCTCTGTGAGGGAGTCTTCCCAGACCCGCTGAAAGAGGCGATCATTAAACCGCTTCTTAAAAAACCATCTTTAGACCCGGCCATTATGGCCAACTATCGCCCAGTCTCAAATCTACCATTCTTGGGCAAGGTGATTGAGCGGGTGGTTGCTGAACAACTCCAAGCACGCCTGGAGGATGTGGACCATTTGGATCCCTTCCAATCGGGATTCAGGCCTCATCATGGGACTGAAACTGCCTTGGTCGCGCTGGTCGATGATCTCCGGCGGGCTAGGGACAAAGGTGAGAGCTGTTTCCTAGTTCTGCTGGACCTCTCAGAGGCCTTTGACACCATTGACCATAACATCCTTCTGGACCGTCTAGAGGGGTTGGGAGCTGGGGGCACTGTTATACAGTGGTTCCGCTCCTTCCTCCTGGGCCGTGTTCAGAAAGTGATGGTGGGGGATGAGTGTTCAGACCCCTGGGCTCTCATTTGTGGGGTGCCTCAGGGTTCCGTCCTCTCCCCCATGCTTTTTAATATCTATATGAAGCCACTGGGAAAGATCATCAGAGCGTTTGGGCTGGGTGTTCATCAGTATGCGGATGATACCCAGCTCTACCTCTCTTTCAAATCAGAACCAGTGAAGGCAATGAAGGTCCTGTGTGAGTGCCTGGAGGCGGTTGGAGGATGGATGGCGGCTAACAGATTGAAGTTGAATCCTGACAAGACAGAAGTACTGTTTTTGGGGGACAGGGGGCAGACGGGTGTGGGAGACTCCCTGGTCCTGAATGGCATAACTGTGCCCCTGAAGGACCAGGTACGCAGCCTGGGAGTCATTTTAGACTCACAGCTGTCCATGGAAGTGCAGATTAATTCTGTGTCCAGGGCAGCTGTCTACCAACTCCATCTGGTGCGCAGGCTGAGACCCTACCTGTCCGCAGACTGTCTCGCCAGAGTGTTGCATGCTCTGGTTATCTCCCGCTTGGACTACTGCAATGCGCTCTACGTGGGGCTACCTTTGAAGGTGACCCGGAAACTGCAACTGATCCAGAATGCGGCAGCTAGACTGGTGACTGGGAGTGGCCGCCATGACCACATAACACCGGTCCTGAGAGATCTACATTGGCTCCCAGTACGTTTCCGAGCACAATTCAAAGTGTTGGTGCTGACCTTTAAAGCCCTAAACAGCCTCGGTCCTGTATACCTGAAGGAGCGTCTCCACCCCCACCATTCAGCCCGGACACTGAGATCCAGCGCCGAGGGCCTTCTGGTGGTTCCCTCACTGCGAGAAGCAAAGCTACAGGGAACCAGGCAGAGGGCCTTCTCGGTAGTGGCGCCCACCCTGTGGAACGCCCTCCCTTCAGAGGTCAAAGCGATCAACAACTACATGACCTTTAGAAAACACCTGAAGGCAGCCCTGTTTAGGGAAGTTTTTAATCTGTAATATTTTAATGTATTTTAGTGTTTGTTGGAGCCGCCCAGAGTGGCTGGGGGGACCCGGTCAGATGGGCGGGGTACAAATAATAAATTATTATTATTATTATTATTCCATAGCCTACCTGCAAGTCAACCTGTAACTTAAGCCTAAGCACATCGCTTCCCTGCTTCCTGTTGACCTCTACTTCCACTTCCTTCCTTTTTCTGTGCCAGGCTGAAGAATGTAAGATGCTTCTTTACACTGCAAAGCACCAAGCACCATGCATACCGATGGTGCCATATAGGCAAACAGATAAATATAATATATAGTTCACTGTCGTGCCACAGTACTTGCAATTTTTTTTGGAGCATTGTATTCAGCAATGCCAGCTACCACGGGATCCCGTGGGTGACTCTGTTGCTACTACAAAAATGGTTCCGCAGGATATAATTAGTGCCTCATGTTTGGCCAGCCAGCTCTACAGTCCACTACACAAAAGAAGTTGAGAGCCGGCATCTGCTTCTCTCCTTAGCATGGATCCCGACACTATCTGGCATCTCCATTTGGAAAGTAACTCACACAGCCTGCATTTTTTGAATACCAAAGTTCCATCAGATGTGAATAATTTTCACATCACTGCCAGCGATGTTGAACTTGAGCCAAATCGTCAGGGACAAAATCTGCTTGGTTCTAGAAAATGGTACGGCTGGCAAACCATACAGAATATTCCTCATGCCCCATTGTGTCTTACAAAGAAAAAACAAGAAAGAGTAGGACAGATTCCTGGAATGTAATTGTTATTTCAGCACTGCTCTACTGCTTGAGATCCATCCATGTTCACTGTCCTTTGCTTTATAACTGTTTAGCATTTATATTTATCCTAAAATTTCTACCTCTCAATTCTCTTTAAATGGAGATGTTAAAAAGAAGCTAGCAACAACAGACCAAAATATTAGATTGCTGAAGCAATTCATATTGGGATTTAAACATGTCAAGAGTTCACTAATACGACTTCCTCAAGATAAGAAAAGAATGCGCCTTTAATTTTTATTAACCAATTCGTTTGATACAAAACATTCAGAAACACTGACAAACTGCCTTTTGCTTTTTAATCTGCATGGAAAGGAGGTGGGGTGATCTTAAAGCTATTTGCTTTTTGTGTGCGTGCGCATAACCATTAGATACTGACAACATTTTCATTACTGGAAATGTCTCGAGGCAGCATACATTGTTGATAACAAATTCTTACCAAGCTGCACTGCTGTGGATATAAAAGCTGCCATGTGTGCTTATTTATTAGAGCATAGGATTGCTTGCCACGCTCATATACTCATTTCCCTGGAGAATGGAAACAGGTTGTTGCATTAATAATAAAAAAGAAAGCATAATTGTGTCGTAACAGAAGGTATAGTTGGACATGGGAATGTATCTAGATGTGGCTTCAACAACAAAACAAGGACATTAAATAGCTGTTAACTGGAAGGTAACTGGTTTAACATTATGAAAGTGCAGAGAAGTGCTTCCATTGCAGGGAAATGCAGGCAAACTGCTACTCCCAGTTGCATCACAATGCAGTATTGTTGCTACACTCTGTGAATTCTGATGTCACACCACCATGTAGCTTGTGGTGGATTTGACTAGATGATGAACCATATCAGATTAGGTTAGTGGGCAAATAAGCCATTTCGCCAAAGGATGAACAGCAATAAATAGTTTGGGGTTTTGTACAAGGCAATAGCCATGAACTGAAAGAATGTAGACTTGATCCATTGTGATGAATCCCTAGGTGCTAATATAACTCAAAACTGCCACCTATAGTGTCTTGGATTTCACACTCCTGGTGAGAAAATATTGGAGTTCTGTCTGCATTCCACATTCCTAGCTTAATGCTCCCAACTCAAGGTCATCTAGTGAGAACTGGCCGAGGTCTCTGTCTGTGATTGTTAACTTCTCTCTTTTTTCTTCTCCTTCTTCTTCACTTTTTCCAGATAAACTACTTTTTCATACTTGGCCTCATTGGTTTAAGGAGCAATTCCTCACATAAATCCTGCCCATATGCTAAGACTGATATATATTTGTGAATAACGCCTAGTGTGTCTCTGTCACACAGATGATTATTAACTTTGTGTTTCTTCCACATCTTTTCATTAGTTTTACACTGTGTATTATCATCAGCATGAATAGCTAACTAAATGACCAGTGGAGCAGTACAAGTCTTATTCAGCACATAATATCAGTCTGAATATGAAAACAAAATTTGCAAGGTACTTCAAGATGTAAGAACTAATATTCCTATTGACAGTTCCAAGAGTTATATTAAATATTTACAAAACTTTTGAATATGAACTTATTTTATGTATTACATACAAAATAGGTGGGGCTTGCAACTAAATGTTGCAGTGTGGAGTGCTGCCCTTTTCTGATATATTCCATTCCCTTCCCCTTCCCCTTGATTTCCTGTTTCCCTGTCTAGTTCTTATTCAGTGTCCATTGATCATACTCAGTCCTCATTTTGGGGTTTCCCCAAACGTTTTTTAAAAATCAGCAAACCCCAAGTCTGCTGATATCTCCATGATATCTTTCTCTCTCATTGAGAGAGTGCTTTTTAAAATTTAAGTTCCAAAACTATCTCCAAACTGGTTGAATGGCAACAAAATGGCAAATGAATTTCAGTATAATTCAGTATTACATTACAATGGCACTTGCAATATGTGAAACTTCTATTAGGTTCCGTTCCCTTTTATTTCCTTAGGTGAGCATGTTAAACAAGACGGGTGATGATAATTTTATCATGAAGTTGCACTCCTGACTTCTGTTGTGGCTTGTTGTATTAGGGTACCGTATTTCTTTCTTTCTTTTTTTATTAAACTTGGTTTTGTGTAATTTTTGCAAAGGTTTCTTCTACAATGGAACATGGAGAAGGGAGAAGCTACATTAAAACAGTATCTTGAAACACTAATAGAAATAAAAACTCAATGTAAAGTTTGTGTTCATGTAATGAATCAAAGAGATCAGTGCTTGCCTCTCTTGCTTCAGGCAACAGCTGTTATTTATTTCTGGTGAAAATTAGAAAATAACAGCCACATTCTATTCCAAGTTTATTTAAACTATTGCTGGGGTTGGGGGTGGCAGGAGGAAGCATGTGGCACATTAAATTTGTCCCAGTGAGCTTGTATTAATGCAATACACTTTTTGTACAGTATCTTACAAGCACATGTTCTAAACAAGATTGCACTTTTCAGATTTGTTTTAATTTTTGATTGATCGCTTAATTTATGGTGTGCTAGAATGCTTGCTTTATGATGAGTCATGATGCATGTGGAAATTGAACCAGGCAAATTTAACTTGAATGAAAAATAGTGTGCATTATTTCATACTGGCAAATTGATCTCCTACATACTTGTTGAAAACAAACAGAATTCATCCTTTTCTCAGAGATAAATAAGCCATTGTGGATGAGAGACCAAAAATGTTGTATTACCAAATTAGATCATTGATCATGTCAGCATAGCTCATGTGTATTATTAATATAAGCCAGAAAGTGGTCGTTGTTTAATAAATAACTTTTCTATTTTTTTCTTTTAACAAGAAACTTGACCTTTGACACGAAGCTGTAATTTTCCTGTGTTTATTGCTTATAAATGCACCCTATATGTAGAAACAGAGAAGTATAATGAGGGTTGCACCCAACAAAGTCTTCAGATCAGTGGATTTTAGCTACCCATATTTACTCTGCTTATGACTCTGATACAGTCCTGCAACTGGATTAATATTTGTATTTACTAAGTCTGTAATCAGGGATTTTTTTTCAGCCTGAACTCGCTGGGACTCAGTTCCGGCACTTCTCAGGTGAGCACCATTGCCATTCTAAGAGAACGAGGGAGGGGTTCATGGTGAGTTCTGTCACCTCTTTTCTAGAAAAATAGCACTGCCTGTAACTATTTCACTAAAAGAATGCAGGTCTGTAGCAAGCAGGTACTCTTGATCCTGCCTTCCTTGTGAAGATTTGGGGGGATTCTTATGTTGAAGATAGACAAACCTTTTTGGAAGCTCCCCTGAGTTCCCCTTAAAGAGCTTTAAACAGTTAGCACCCGCATATAGATGAGGCGCATCCTGAATTAACAAAATACTGTACTTAATCACCCCAGGCTAAGAATGGGGCAGGAATCAGGCAAAAGCAAATCCCTGTGCAGAATTTCCTGATCCCAGTCATCCCAACCAAGGTGTGGCTGGGCTTGGACATCCACTTGGAAATCCACACAGAGAAGTTATGCCTTATTTACTTTCAGTTAAGAGCCACCATTTGTAAAGGTCTCTAGGCTTCAATTCCAGTTGTTCTCTCTGTTTCATTTCAAGCTCGGGTATTTAAGCATAATGCAAAATTTAACTTGTTAGTAGTATATTCATAACTTGACCAAACACTTATTCTTTTAACTCAAGTATAATAAATAATAAATGGTTTTTTTGCACACAGCTACAAATATTGTATGCAGTTCGTGCCGATAACATACCCCATTAAGAGATGTATTTAACAAGTATTTCAGGTAGAAGACCCAAGTTATTAATGTTGTGCTTGTTGACAAGCCTTTCTATGTAGATAGTATCTGTCTATCCTTTCAGCATCCTGAGATCTGTGTGATAGCAGTAGCAAAGAATCTGACAGTGGGAACCAAGATGGACTCTTTATTTTAGTAGCATTGCCTGATAAGCAAAACTTGTTTTCAACTGGCTACGATTTCATCACTTCTGTTGGGGGATTGTATTATCTTCTCATCTGTTTCTGATAGCTTGATATGCGTATTGCATCACTCATAATAGTCTGAGCCCTATGTTTTGCAAACTGGCAGAAGTAATTGTGCTGATATAAGTATGCGACAGCTAAAGATTGATATGTGTTGTGAGATTTGTTTTTCGAGTGCATCAAAATGGATGTAAAGCAGAAAAAAACCTCCTCTGCGAAGCTCTCTAGAAAATCACGCAAACCCATCTACGATAACTGTCTAGGCATAAGCTAAGATGTTGTTCCAACAGTTGTTAGGACTCCTATGTTCTCCTTTGGAAGAGCAAGGCAGGCATAGCTATTCACACAGCTGGAAGTCCTGAGGCTCAGGACTAGGCAAGCAAGGAGAAACCTCTCTCACACACACCCGTGGTATTTCTCCATAGAGGCTGGGGGTGCAAGATTTGTTCATGCTGGCACTGTCAGCTCTGTATCCTTGAAGATGAAGTTGGAGTTTTTGGAGCCAATTCCCCATCAGACTTCTCCCCAGGCACCTTTCTGGAAGGGGCTAGCTCTTTGCCAACAAGGGAAGGTGCCTCAAATACCTAAATGGGTGACATCATTTTGCTTGTTCTATCTGCTGCTGCAGCAACAGCAGCAGTAGTAATAGTAATTTATACCCCCACCCATCTGGCTGGGTTTCCCCAGCCACTCTGGGTGGTTCCCAATATTAAAAATGTGATAAAAAAATCAAACATTAAAAACTTCCCTAAACAGGGCTGCCTTCAGATGTCTTCTAAAAGTCAGATAGTTGCCTATTTCCTTGACATCTGATGGGAGGCCATTCCACAGGGCGGGCGCCACTACCGAGAAGGCCCTCTGCCTGGTTCCCGGTAACTTCACTTCTTGCAGTGAGGGAACCGCCAGAAGGCCCTCGGCGCTGGACCTCAGTGTCCGGGCTGAACGATGAGGGTGGAGACGCTCCTTCAGGTATACTGGGCCAAGGCCGTTTAGGGCTTTAAATGTCAGCACCAACACTTTGAATTGTGCTTGGAAATGACTCATTGTGAGCTTCATAGTGTAATGAGTCCTGCAAAGAAATATTGGAGGGTGTGGTCAGAAGAGGAGGAGGAGATCTGAGAGTGGGAGGAGTCCAACCCAGGGAACATTCCTAGGGGGCAGGTGAATGGGAATCTGGGACCCCCGGAGAAGTCTGAACCAGCAGCTTGGGAAATGGAGATCTGGATGCTGAAGAGGAGCCTTGTAGGTTGTTAGGAGAACAGCCTGCCCCTTTTAACTCCAACAATATTATTCAATGACCCACTTTAAAAACACTAAAGCCTTATATTATCATATTTAACATGATGTGCAATATAACTAATGAGATCCCCTCAAGTAGCATCAGATTCTCTGGACTCTTGATTTTGGAGATTTTGGAAGGCAATTTATTGTTAACTTGTTTATTTGGGGTGGGGTGGGGGAAGTGACAGAAGAAAGTGTGGGTAACCTAATGTTCCTGCTGTAGAATTATACACTCCCCAGGAGTTAATTAGCTGTTTTGATTTGAAATTTTTTAAAAATAATTTCTGTAATGAAAATCTGTTACAATCATTTTCAGTTAACAGATGAGGAAATATTTCTAAGACTAACAGTAACAGCACAATCCAAAGTCAAGGTCCCCTGGGATGGGTGAGTTTGGAATAGGTGACTATTTGGCTGAGCCAGATGAGGCTAAGGCTGCGTTGGCTGAAGTCCCTTATCCAAGCTCAGCAAAAGCTGTCTAAACTGATGCTGGGGTAAGTCCCCAAAAGGGGTATTCTGGGGACAGGACAGGACAGGGGTAGACTTAAATTTATTCCAAACCTCTTTCAGCTTGGTCATGTGACCTAGCAACCCAGCAGAACTTTACACTGGCAAAATGGAAGGGGGTGTGTACGTCCAGTAGCCCCGCTCCTTCATGGAGTTAAGCCCGTGTAAATTTTGCCAGCCTCCTATAGCTAGGATTGCTCTGCCCATGCCAGATATGAACCTCTAACCAGGGGCTCTGAGAACCTTAGTTAATTAGACCATTCTGACTCTCAGATTATTCAGAGTTATGATGGTCATCTTCAAAGGGTTGTCACATGGAAGATGGAGCCAGCTGGAGAGTTGGGCCTGAACCAATGGATTCAAGAAACAAGAAAGGAGGTTCTGTCTGCTAGCGAATTTGCAAAGCTAAGCAAGGTCCGATAAGGTTTCAAATTGGATGGGGAACTGCATGTTGAAATCCTGCATTGCAGGGGGTTGATGTCCCATGAGGTCCCTTCCGATTCTACGATTCTATGATTCTATGTCACCTTGTCTGATGAAACATGTTGGGCTTATACAATCACTTGCCCAAAGAAGTGGTAACTTGTGCATTTTCATAGTGGTTGGGAATAATAGAACAGGATTAAATACCAAATGTATATTCTCCTACCACTGTCCTTTTAGGAACTGGTGACCACAGAGCCCAGCCTACAGACCCCTTCATTCAAACTATTCATGTCTAATTGACACCCTCCCAAGAGCCACTGTTTGCCAGAGTAAAGGACCCTGGTTTTCTAAATTCATGTGGAAAGGCAAATTCAAACTGAGCTCCATGCCTGCTGGCTTCCATTGCCTCTCTCTAGGGTTGCACACATTTAGGCAGCCTTTCATTGCAATACAAAAGAGAAAGGCAGTGTTTAGGGAAGCTGGAGACAGAAAGGCTCATATAAACACTGAGATTCCCGAGGAGTGGGATAAATGTGTAATTTGTGCAACATTAGGGTGGTACAAAGCAGCTGCTTAAAAGCTACTTAACTGTGAACATGTCTGCCATTGATTCATTGTAGAACATAGGAAATTGCTGATCCCTCTCCCATATCTTTTGCATAGATTATGTCCTAGGCTTCTGTACCAAGAGGCAATGTTTGTTAAATGTAGTTCTACTTAGCTTTAACTCACTAGAGGAAACTAGTTGTTGTCTACTAGGGGCTAATTACAACATGTATCTAGCTTCTAACATAGAATCTGGCACAATGTGGTGGCAGATGGCAGCTAATCTAGGGCAAATGCTTGAAGTGATGCTTTTGCAAGCCCTAAGTGTCTGTAAAGGAATTTTCAGAACTCATTTCCATGAGAAAAGAGCATCTCAAATGCTGATCTCTCAAAATTTGCTTCAGTGTGTTTTTTTCATGACAGAGTAGCAGGTTGCTCCAACAAAATGTGCTAGGAAATTTAGTTTCTTGACTTAAAAATGGGAAAAGAAAGCTGTAAGAAAATCACCATGACATACATGTATAAATACAGCACTTCATAATTGATTTCCAAGGCAGTTACTTTGGGTAAATCCTTAAAGTTTGAGCAGCTTGATTTTGTTGATACCCTCAGGCCTGGTGTCTGTGGTTTCTGTCAATATAGTGCCCCTGCTGATCTGCCAACAAGATAGCTGTTCTAGGAGGATACAGGGGTTTCATAGCTTGATTTCCTGCTGCTTTTGCTGACCTTACCAAACAAGATGAAATTACAGACTGTGCTGGTGACATCAGAAGGAAAATGGACAAGCTCAGGAACCGTTAACTATGACAGAAGAGTGGAAAAGAAACACTCAAGCAATACATACTTCATGTGATCACTTTTATTAGTAAAATAGAATACGTTATTACTGAACAACAGATTGAACTGAATACTGGCAAATTTCGCTCATAAGAAACATAACAGTTTCAACAGATTTATTGTAGGAAGTCAGAAAAGTGCATCACTATTTGTATGTTGGCTTTGGGCTTGTTAGAAATATAGAGAAAGTGCTGAACCAGAACAAATGAAGTTTATTTACCAATAGGCTAGAACAGATTTGTGTCACATATTTTTAAAATAAAGAAAAATAAGTTTGGGGACATGGAAGCATCATATTGGGCTGCTTTTCATCTTTGACCTGCAATGCTAGTCTCAGACTAATATTGAAGGGAGAAGAACTGTCATTTACATAACTTACTTTGTAAGGTTTTTGAACAAAAACATATCCACAGAGTCTTGGTTGTACCAAATAATCATTTATGCATTTTAGAGCTAATCTAGTCATACCTTTTCCCCAAACAAGGACAATTTAAAATGATGTTCCTTTCATTGATAATAGCGTATAAGCCAGATAATCAACCTGGCAGTATGAATTTTATACTTTAGAATAATCACAAGCAATATATGAAATATAAGCAGGTCTTTGAATACATTATTTTGTTAAATGGCTGTTGAATGTCCATGTTGTATGTAGTAATACAGTATAATATTAGTTACCAATACAGAAAGTACATTGAATAGGACAATGATATTTGTGGATCTGTGTTCTGCAGAACAATCATATCTACTCAGAGGTAAGTCACTTCCAGATGAGTAGAAAATTGCAACTTAAAAAAACAGCCCACCTTTAATCCTCTTTTTTTGTTTTATATATTGATGAAAATTTGCTTAATTAAGTGACTACCATATAGGGGCATAACACAAACTTGGTCTGCATGCAACTGAAAATCCATGATCTTTCCTGTCTCCTAAATGAAGAATTCTCTGTCATTCAAAAATTTGTACACACTCCATCAGCAGGGCATGAATGGATTAAACTGATGCACTCTTCTCCCTGCTGCATAGGAAATACTTAGTAAATTATACTTATGGACCAGCAAAGTCTGAGAACAGGGTGATTACCGGTAAGTGCAGTTTTGCAGAGCAAAGCTTTACTGAGCAAAGCAATAACAGTTACTGAATGGCAATAAGCCTTTCCAGCTGTTTTTCTTTTCTACATTAGATTCTCATATCTATCTTAATAAGCTATTCACAATCATTCACAAGTTTCATAGGCTGGATAAATTGGAAATGGAAATTGGATATCCCGTCTCTCAATTTTGGCCAGCCGTAATCCAGATTAGGAATTTTGTGATGGAATTAGCAGGTCAACCCTTCTCCCATGTTATTTTCCCCAATGAAAATTGCCCCTTCCCAAAATCGGCATTTGTCTTGCTAAAGAAAAGACAGAGACATACAGTTGATCAGAATGTATAACTTATTATACTCCATATCCCATCCATCACAGTAAAAATTTATCTCTAAGTAAATATTGCTGCCATAAAATTTGTTGTTTGCTGTAATTTTCATTGTGGTTTATTACACCAAAAAGCTTGAGTACCTCTTTACTTTTCAAACAATTTTCCATAACATTATTTCACATTTGCAGGGATCTTGTATATCCTTTTAATATAACTGTTACAAATGTATTCCTAATGCTGGATCAGATCTTATAGTTCTTTTCATCTGCCATCAGAGCATGCATTTTATATATGGCCCAGTTCTCCTTTGAGAAATGGAAATGCATAAATATGATGAGATAGTCAAAGTGCTATCACACAGAATGTTCAGACTAGATGAGAGTGTGCAGATTTTAATACTGGATGAGCAATAAGAGAGAGATCAGCTGCTTTAGGCAAGTAGCAATGCAAATAGCTTAAAATTACATAAGAGCTGCAGTCTGATTGCTTCCCAAGTTGAAACCTTTTTGTAGTAATTTAAAATTACATGAAATTTGGTTTTCATTACTTCCTAAGTTCAAGTCACCTTTCAAGGATGGAGGAAGTTTCCAGCAAGTGGTCTCAAAGTCATCTAACATAAATTCTCAGAGAATTGGCTTCTGTGGCACGTTTTCTCAACTGATCTGTACTGCTTGCTGTTTTCGTCTGTGGGCAGGTGGTGGTGGGTAAGGGCATAGATGGTGAATCATAGAATTGTAGAGTTGGAAGGTACCCCAAAGGTCATGTAGTCCAACCCACTGCAAATGCAGTAATCTCAGCTACATCATCCATGACAGATGGTCATCCAAACTCTGCTTAAAAACCTCCATGGAAGCAGGGGTCACAACCTCCCAAGGGAGACCATTCCACTGTCGAACAGCTCTTAGTGTCAGAAAGTTCTTTCTGGTGTTTAGTCAGAATCTCCCTTCTTGTTAATTGAAGCCATTGGTTTGAGTCCTTTGGAAGCCTTAAGATAAATGTGTCTGTGAATGGTGAACATCAGGATGTGTATCCCAGTGGTGTGCCTGCAACTTGTGGGGCACTGGGACATGTGGACAGTGCAAATGTGTCTGAAACCTTTGCTCCCTCTTCCCTTCCCCCTCCCCAGAGCATTATCCCTTATCAGAGATAGTGTTGGTGCTGAATATTTGGTATCATAGAATACATACTTCAGTGCTTGTCTTTCAGAGATAGAGAGAAAGAATACAGTGTTCTTTCTGTTTTCTAGCTTGCCATCTTTCACTTTGACAGGCCCAGACTATTTGATGCTGCTGGCAGTAATTCAGGAATTTGCTTTTTGTTGCTTATTTAGAACAGCGTAATTGAAATGAGTGTTGAAGAAAACATTCCTAGCAGCAGTAAAATACCTCTTTTCAGTTTCATTCTGATAAAGTTGAATATATATGGAATTCATGGTAAGTGTTATGTATTTTCTTCCTCTCTCTCATATAATAATAATAATAATAATAATAATAATAATAATAATACTTTTTTATTTGCACCCCGCCCATCTGGCTGGGCCCCCCCAGCCACTCTGGGCGGCCTCCAACAAACACAAAATACATTAAAATATCACAGGTTAAAAGCTTCCCTATATATATATATATATAGAGAGAGAGAGAGAGAGAGAGAGAGAGAGATGACAACTCAATCCATTGTGAGTTTACTCAGAAATAAATCCCATTGTATTTGGATAAGCGTTCATAGGACGGTAGCATAAATCAATCAATGTGTATAAGTGAAATATAATATCTGTTGCATAGTTTGGACATTACAAAATTCATTTGTTATGAGACATTTGTTAATTGTAGCTGATAACAGACAACATAATCTAGATCAGTGTGAAGAATTTGACACCAGCATGAAATAACTGATTCCTCTAATGGATATTTAAAGATATATTGGTCCAGGATTAGTATCTGCAAATGAGCTCTTTAAGTGTTTCAATTTGGAATACATTCTCTATTCATGCTGTTACCTACAGCTATCTTCCATTTTCTTTGGTAGCATACATCACTCTATGTCACGCTGAAGGCATTCTGGTTCCATGTTGCATATACATGTATGGGGACCCCCATAGAGATGAGTGTTAACTCCACCTTGTCGCTATTTCAGTTGTCCTCCAACCCCTGGAGGACGACCATCTGAAGCAAGCAGCCTCTTGTATTTGTGAAAACTCCCCATGTGCTTTAAAACTCCCATTCTGCATATGGGGTGGAACCTCCATGAGCACAGGAGACCCCCCCTACTTCAAAAGTTTCCTCTCCATTGATTGGAGACCATTTAAAAAAAAAAACAGGGAGGAGGGTATTCTTGAGTATCCATGCAAGTTAGGAGCCTTTCTGCTACATATTAAACCAGTTGCCATTTCTGGGGCCCCCTGGTACAGTGCATTAAAGCAATCTAATCTAGATTTTTTTACCAGGGCCTGTAAACTTAAGGTTAGGTCCTGTCCCACCCCCCACCCCCCAGGGATGCCCATTATTAGAATAGAATATATTTTATTGTCATTGTCTCCTTTGGGGACAACGAAATTACTTATATTAGGGAGCAAAACCTGATACAAGGTGCTGCAAACCTTACCATGCTATATTAATCCATAGCACCACTTTCATTGATGGTGACTGAAGAAAACAGTGAAACTTTTAAAAATTGAGTAAGTTAATTGGCATCTCTAGAGGAGATGGTTATTCCTAAGCATTTGAACTCTTAAAGGTAAGAAAATACATACATAATTTTATGTTTATGTTGCCCTTCTATTGTTCAAACCATGCTCAAGGCAGCTTACGACATGAAGGAAATACGTAACTGCAACATAACAAAAGTAGTCGTAAACAATAAGTAAAGAATTTTAAAAACGCACAACGAAACGGGACAAACTTTGCAGACAAACTAGCACCTTGAACTGAGCCTGGAAACAAATTGTGATCCTGTGCAGCTGATTTGAAATCAGCTCAAAGCACCAGTTGCAGTACACTTTTCAAGGTCAGTGTCACACAGAGGATATTAGAATGGCCTGGAGAAACCTGAGCATATGTAACTGTGGCAAGACCGGCCATCTCAATCTGCAGTGAGTACACTAGCCAAACCTGAGCAAAAGGTCTCCTAACCACAGCAGGATCCATGAAGACGTTCACACTATATCCCTGCTTCTTCAAAAGGACCACCCTCATCCAGAGCAGGATGCACCCCTATTCCAGAGTCCGCAGTTCTGACTGCCAAAAATCCTGTTCGGAGCAAGCTTTCTTAGTATATATTCAACTCTCAGTTTCAGATATTGATTCAGGACTACTGCATTTCTCCTGAAATCAGATGGAAAGAAGAGAGAGGGGCTGGATGTTGACAGCATACTGATAACATCTATCCTAAGCAGGGGGTGGGGGGATAATAACTTACAGATACTGGTAGCTTTTTGTTTCCGGTTGATTGTTCACATTGTCAACACTTCTCGCTACATTTGCGAAAGACTGTTACATTGCTTACAGTGATAAAGTAATCCCAAAAAATCTATCACTGAGCCATCACAGAGGTTTCTGAGCCCTGTCCTGGTCACTTATTGCAGATGTAAAACACCCACATGTTCTGAAAGCTGTGTTGGTAGAACAAATGTTCATGTTAACTGCTGTAGACAGTGCATTTTTTTCTTTAAAAATGTTTAGGGGTACTCTCATTTTCCTAATCATATTGAAATACTTCCCCTCAATGAGGCCAAACTTAGATTCAAAAAATGTTTAGGGGTATGCGTACCCCCCCTCCCCCGAAAAAAGCACTGGCTGTAGAAATAACAAGACCTCCTTTTCCATGCCGGAGATCTTGCATACTACATTTCTTTTGTGATAAATGAATAGGCTCCAAGCTTTTGATGACACCTGTCTTTGATTTTACCTAAGCAGAGTTGGCAATAGAATCATTTTGAGAAACAACTACCTGTCTTATCTTACCTATCTTAAATCAAAGCGCAGTTTTCACCTGCTTAAGTAATATTGAAATGTATCGTGTCCACTTTTTAAAAATGTGACTGCCATAATAGAAGCTGCAGAAGAGAAAAAAAATTAAGTACCTCAGTGGAATGTGGACTTACATTCAGGATAAAAAATAGCAATTCATGATGTGAAAGTTGTTCCAAGAATAAGCTTGAGAGCTTTTTTGTACCTGCTTCTCCATATGAAGAAATAATTTAAGAAATAGACGTGTATTCTCTTCCACCACCATTGGAGGTATCCCATTGAGAATAAGGGAAAGGCATATAGTTCAACATAGTTGAAACTCAGCAGCACAGGGAGGAGGAGTGCCAGCATGGAAAACAACCTGGGAAATCCAATTTGCCACCTTGAGTTTCATCAGGGAAGAAAGGCATGTTACAAATGCAATAAGCAGATAATTTTCTCCCCTACAAAATCCAATCTAAAGGTTGATTCATATATATTCACAGTATCTTAGGAGACCTCATAAAAGACACAACCTTATTTTTTTTCCCTCTGCATTTTCATACTTGCCTTATTGAGATTATTCATCACATTTTCCAGGTTTTTCCTTTATGCACATTGTCTGAAAAATGGGGGGGGGGTGAGGGAATAAATGGAAATGGTTAATGGAAATTATGTGGACTTCTTCATAAAGTATGTTTAATTGTTAACTATGGATTTTAGATTGCTCTGTTTTTCTGGGTTAATTTGTTTTAGGAGAAAGCATGAATGATAGGCTTCAGTTTAGTAATTCCAGACACACTAGGGGATTGGTCGTCCACAATAACCGTCATTCTTAGAATTTATTTCTCCCATAACAAAATGCCACACACACACCCCCACAACACATTCTGTTGCTGAAATGATGAAGGCTGGGCAAACCAATAATGTATTATTTTTTTTAATGGAAGGACCATGGACTCCTGGGCTTTTACACAAGATCCTCATTTGTGGATCTCATGGTTTTAGGGTCCCCCCCTTTTTTCACCTCCAAAGCAGATCCCACAATTCTGAAATCTGCTCACCAGTGCATTCGGTGACTCAAATCCACCTGTTTCATCACAGCATCTCCTTCCTAACTCATTATCTGAGCAATTTGTCACTAGCAAAGTCAGACTTCCCTGTTTCCAGCTTGTAGGCTGTGCACCTTGCTAGCTCATTTTATTCCTTCAGGCTTGCTTGCTCCCTGCCATGATGCCCTGCCTGATTTCTGTTCATACTGTAGGAGCAGATCAACTGACTTATGCTCCTGACAGTAGATTATAAACCTCAACAAGAAGTTTATTCCTTTATGTTTGCTTTGGATTATAATCATTCATGTGCGTTTTTGCTACATTTCAGTCTACAAGTCTTATGGCAGACCCGACTCTTACTATTTTCTGTGTACATGCATGCATGTTAAAACATACACTTTTATAACTTTTTAAAAAAATAAAATACATGGCTTTAGGAAAAGATGCATACAAAGAACAAAAGCATGCTTTTCAGAGACCCCATCAATAATTTCCCTTCATACATGAGTACCTCCATTGTTTTCAAAGGATGCAGTCAGATGCTGTGGACCTACTCACAGTTGTGTGCAGGCTAATTCTATTGTAGTCACTGGACGCACCCATGTATAACAAATCAACAAAAACTGGTGATACTTCTAAGGAGCAGAATCAAAGGCTGAGGTGCTAACAAATAACAAGGGAGTTTATAGACATATGGGAAAACCCATAGCCCCAAATCCTTTGAAAAAAACAAAACACCTTACTGGTGCTCTAATTTTCAGCTTTCCTTGTTTGTTGAGCAAGTTCTTTCCAATGCAAGCCTACGAACAAACCATTCCTGGATGTAAGGAAATGTAACAAAATGCATCGCTTGACAGTTCATACCATAAGTTCAGTGTAGCAGCTTCTTCTATGCTGCTGCATTGATTTTTGCCATCTAACCTTCTTTGTTAATCAGATCCTCTGCCAGCATTCTCTGACAGGTTCAGCAATCTGTCTCCTGCAGAGAATGAAATGCTTTGTGAGGACTTCGAAGCAGCAAGAGTACCATCTGTGGCTTGGTTGAAAAGCCTTAAATACATTTTTTTTTTGGGGGGGGACTCTCGCTTGTACTGAAGCACTGAAAGGGCTCTTGGAATTTTATAATATGCAAACAGCAGGTTTCACTCTTCACACTATTCTATTCTAAATAGCTACTGTAAGGCTAGACGTCCCTGACCCTCCAGATATTGTTGGACTAAACCCCATCATCTCTGGCCATTGGCTATGTCAGCTGGGGCTGATGGGAGTTGGGAAGTTCAATAGCATGTGGAGGGCCACAGGTTCCCCATCCCAGCCTTACAGAATGCAATATATAGAACATCTAGTCCAGCCTACTGCTATTTAAGTCCCCATTTTATTAAAATTCCATTCATCAGAGCACCAAGTAGGGATGTGGCTAGTAAGCTGCTACATATTCATGTGGGTGTTCAAAGCGATGAGTGGAAAATTGGTTATTTCCTCAGAACCAATAGAAACTTCACTAATCCTATTACTAAGCCCAAGAGCTTGTGAACAGTAGGCATCAGAAATGTATCAGCTGAATAAAACAGGTAATGTTCGGAAGCTTTTCAATACTTACACTGAGCACATTCCTTGAATAAAGAGTTTCCATTTATCCTTCAACTATTAAGTGTCCCTGCCATGCTACAGTCATAGTAGCAAAGATCCCCCCCCCCTCCAAATTGCTTAAGCTCGAAAAAGGGTAGTAGTAAACTTGGGGGGCGGGGAATCACATCCAATCAGGAAAATCTTGCTTTGGCAAAACTGGGCAGATCATAGAGGTGGAGTTTGAGAGCCACTGTTTCCAGGCCCTCTTCTTTTCCTTTCTAACCAGAAACATTCCTATCCTAAAACAAATGGTAATTCTTTAAGTAGAAGCTGTTATCTTACAGACTGAAAAGCTGTTTTTTGGGGGAGGAGCAAATTTATGGCAGTACTTCGACCGATACTAATTTTGTTATTTGTATTCTTCCTTCTTCTTCTCCAAACATGTACGGGGCTCCCTCAAAGCAAACAAGGCAACAATACCATGGCTATTAATTATTAATTAATTAATTTGAAAGGGTAAAGTCAATTATAAAAATACATCCCCATGTAATTAAAATACACAATAAAACTATTTCATCAAAACATTAAAGGCATCAATAATTAAAATGCACAATGAAACAAGCCCATTAAAACAGTTTAACTATAAAAAAAAGCAATTAAAACCATTCGATTGGGAGACCGGGGGAATGCTTGTCTAAGCAACTGCGTCTTCGGGATCCAGTGGAAGGCCAGTGGCGCCTCTTGTTTTTCAGCAGGGAGAGCACTAGATGAGAAAGCTTTTCTCCATGTTACCATAAGCCAATAATCACCAGGAAAATGGCAAAACTATCCAGATTCCATTTGCTGGTATTGATGCTCTTACCGGGCAGTGGGTGTTTCAGGTAACCTGGTCCAGAACTGTTTAAGGCTAGATATGCAAATAGCAAGATCTTAAAACTGTTTGAGTGGCTAATTTGCAACCAGCGCACAGGGATGATGTGTGCCTGATAAGCAGCACTACTCACTACGTAAGCCACAATGTTCTGCACCAATGTATGTAGGCAATGAAGGCCCTTCACTCAGTGCAGTTAGGGCACTGCCCACCTGCCAAAACTCCACAAAGCTATAGTACAGTCCCTTCTCTGGTCTTTGCATTACAAACTAAAAAGTGCATTTGGATGAACTTGAACTGAACTATTTTGTTCCATTTTAAAACAAACTTTGCAAGCAGAGTGGGGGCAACCCAGTCCGACGGGGAGCGTATGAATAATAAAATTATGATTATTCTTATAAGCAGTGGTAGTTGCTGACACAATCCTATTTGGTTTTGTTCAGAAGTAAGTAAACCCCACCCCCGTGTTCTGTGGGGATTATTCATGAGGACAAGCATAGGAATTTAAAGTTTACTTAGGCGCTAACTACCACTGCAACAGTTAAGCAATCACTGTTTCTTTGCAAGGGATGCAGGTGGCGCTGTGGGTTAAACCACAGAGCCTAGGGCTTGCCGATCAGAAGGTCAGTGGTTCGAATCCCCACAACGGGCTGAGCTCCCGTTGCTCAGTCCCAGCTCCTGCCAACCTAGCAGTTCGAAAGCACTTGAAAGTGCAAGTAGATAAATAGGTACCGCTTTTGCGAGAAGGTAAACGGCGTTTCCGTGTGCTGCTCTGGTTCACCAGAAGCGTCTTAGTCATGCTGGCCACATGACCCAGAAGCTATATGCCAGCTCTCGGCCAATAAAGCGAGATGAGTGCCGCAACCCCAGAGTCGTCCGCGACTGGACCTAATGGTCAGGGGTCTCTTTACCCCGTTACCTTTTTTATTTCTTTGCAAGGGTGGAGGGTAGGGATAGAAACAGGAGAGGTAAAGGCCACACAACATTTTTCCTATCAGATAAGCAGCCATGAAAGTGGGGACTTCTGAAGCAAAGTAAGACACAGTCTAGTTTAGCTAAGTACTATTTTGTAAAACTGCCATGCTTATGTATTCATATATCTTTGCAAGGGAGAAGGATAGAGAGAAAACTGGAACCAGGCCACACATCCATTTCCTCATTGGCCCCATCTCCATGATCTCCTAGTAATCCCACCAGATCTAGTGAGCACTAACCGCCATTGGGATGGGGTTAACCCACTTACCATAAGTAATCCTGCATTTGTTTGCACTGAATCCCTGAAAGGCTTAGGATCGACAAAGGCAGATTTCCTTATCATTTGGAAGGTAGGCTCCACTCAGAAGGGTTTCAACCAGTCTGGGCAACTTTCTAACAGCACATTTTTAAAAGGAAGTATAACAATATAGCTTTTGTTGGAAACTAAAACTTTCCGAAAGCAATCTTCTCTCCTTGCACTGCCGCATGTTGCTAGAGCAGTTTCTATCTTGCTTAGTGCTTAAATGATGTGTATTCTGCTTGGAGAAGAGAGAAAAGAATTGGCAGAAATTGGGGAGAATGAGATAAATGTTGGGCTCTGAGGTAAACAACATTTATGGCCCTCTACCTACCATTTGTCTTCACTGATGCATTACCCTGGGTAGATGAATGAAGAAGACGAAATTGTCAAATGCCTTTCCCTGTCCAGCTGCAATTCAAAGCATTTGACTTAGGATATATGTAATTTTGAACAAGACCTCTGGTTCATATCTACACTGAGCTTTGAAGATTCCATAGGCTACAACCCCGTACCTGCTGATCTGGACGTCTGATTAGACATGTATAGGATTGCACTGTTAGAGGACCTTGTCAAGTCACTCTCTCCCAGCCTAACCATCAATTATGGGTTGTTGTGGGATTATAAAACTCTTGAATTTCTTTGAAACAAGCTATGCATAGATCCAGTTTAGTATAATGATGCCAGTCGGCTGTACAAATATTAGGTTGTAAAAATATCGGTGTTCTTGGATTATGCAAAATGACCTTCTTTCCAGCCTTTGGTATAGCATATTTAATAGCCTTTGATACTAGTGTAGTGGCAGCACTCAAATTTGTGCTACAAAACTTGCCCATCTGCCTTAGTGGGGGCTGAAGAAATACATTTTGAAATTCGCGTTTGATATGAGAGCAGGAAAGATGACTTGTTTGTTCTTTTCAATACAATTCTGATTTCATTTCACTTCTGATCACTCTGGGAATGGGAAAATAGCAGTCAGAGTTGTGTGTTCTTATGCAGCAGCCCAATTCTTAATATGGTACTCTGCACAACCAGTTTTTGCACTTACAATATGGAAGGATTATACGAAGGTTCTTTGGTCTGTTTGCAACCCTGGAGTCCTTTGGGAGGGAAGGTGGGGTAGAAATTCAATAAATTGTCAGTCATACAGTGCCACGATAACCCAGGCTTCATAGTAGAGGATATCTTGGGGCAACATGTTGGTTGGAGCCTGTGGATGAATTCACACATTCACATGTGTTCAATTGTACAAGGATAAGGCAGAACTGATGGAGGCATGTTGGTTTATTTAGAAGAGAACAAAATGTTATTTTCTATACATAAGAGGAATTGCAATTTGCTTAAATCTGAAATACCACAGAGAGCACTGTTCTGCATAGCTGTCAACTTTCGGATTTGAAAATAAGGGATTTTTCCAAACTTTCAGATTTGAAAATAAGGGATGCCGCTAGGGCGGTGCAATGGCACCAAGTAGCCTCGCCACCATGGGCTCCAGAGGCTGCGCACGAATGGGTGAGCGAAACAGCGAGCGCATAGATGGCAGGCAGGCTGTCTGTCTGGTTGAGGGTCTGGCTGCACAAGGCATGCAAGCTCCGCCCCCAGTCAGTCTCAGACTCGTTTTTGGCAGCTGAGCAACACAGCTGAGGAGCCTCCCTGGCCGGCAGGGAGGGAGAGGAGCTGCTTCCTTTGAAATCCGGGAAATTTAAGGGATATCAACAATCCGGGATAGCAGCGGGAAACGGCATTGGAATAAGGGAGTTTCCCGCAAAAAAGGGAGGGTTGACAGCTATGCTGTTGTGACTGTTGGATCAACCTTCTACTCAGAGGATGCCGTTACACGGAAAGCAAGTTTGTTTTAGTTCTTGCTGCTGCCAAATCAATTTTAAATGTGTGAAGCAGAAAAAGCCCCATAGACCTAGTTGTCCATAGTTCATCAGGTTTTTTTACCCAATGGCATCTCTCTTATGTCTACCATTTGCCACAAAATACTAGGAAAGTTTGAGTGATTCTTTTTTACCCATCCCAAAACAGTTATGGAAATATTACTGCACCACTTCTGAAATTTAGCAGGATGCACCCTGCAAATGTCATCTAATTCTGATCTGGAGTAAAAATAAATAAATCACAATCCTTCCTCAAAAGGAAAAAGAAAACAAAAAACAAAGTTGCAAAGCTCCAGAAGAGTTATCAAACTTTCTTCAGTAGGGCTACATACAAACACAATTGCAATGTCGTATTATTATTTTTTAATGTATGTTTAAAACTACAACCATCTGTTCAAAAGTTCCTTGCGGAATTGGATGGTGCTGCAATAATTAACGCCCGCATGTATTCCTATTATGTCAATTTAATCACGAGCTTGTGGGGGGGGGGACTTCACCAATTACTGTATGCATCGTTCTGAAAATTTGTCTTGAGTTGAGAATCCTAGTCCCTGTTTTATTGAAGGGGGAAATGTTGCTATGTAACACCCCTGTTCGAGACAAAGAACCAAAATAGCTGCAGGGAAGTGCTATGGATTCTCTCTTGGCTCCTTGCATCAACAGAATTTTTAACTAAGATCCAATTACAGAATATTCATTATTGATGATAATAAGTGAGCTGTAAAGAACGCACATTTACTTTCTGATCCCAGACAGTTGCAAGTTTCTGCAGCCTTTCAAAACTTGTAAACTCAGCATCTTTCACATCAGCCTAGAATGCACCCAGGTCTGCAGGTTGTCAGTGCTGTGGCGTGTGTGTGTGTGTGCGTTTCATTTCTCCCAGCCATCACAGATGTACGTGAATCCCTGCTCTGGAGTTTAATTCTTAGACCGTCCCTGCTTGTTTGCACAAAATTCAGTGGTAGAAAACATGTAAGTGCAAGGTTTATTAATCCCTGATATTTCCATTTTGCAGAAAGCGGGTAGCACAACTGGTCAAGGCCTGTTTCTAAGTCGTTCAAAAGCTGCTACTAGCTAGATTCATCAGTAGTGTATGGTAGAGGTGCCAGATAAAAGACCTATTTAACAGTAGGCAAGGCAGTTTGTTTGCTGCTTGCTTGACAGGGTTGGTGCCAGACGGTGCCAAGATTGGAGCTGCATGTTGGCACTGGCGGAGGAAGAGGGGGGCGGGGGGAGCTCACCGCCCCTGGCAGCACAACCTCCTGGGCGCCACGTGAACCCACGTGTACTACAGGTGATCACACGGTTTCTGAAGATAGTCCTGATTCAGCAGACCACAGCTTTCCTGTGCAGAGCATTATCATAGAAAGAGGCTGAGCAAAAGAATGGGCTACTCCAATGGATTATTTAATATAATGAATTTTTGAAATATTTATATTTAACAGTGTACCAAGGCTTCTGTTTGAAGTAAGACTTCCTTTGAAATGGGGCTTGACTTTCCAAAGGCTCTCCTTAAAAATAAAAGGCCTAAGGATTAATTTTATATGTAAGGATTCTTTCAGGGCCTAGACAGGGAACTGAAGCAGTAGCAGGTACCGTAGCTGTATTCACAGCTGCGTTTAATTAAAATTTGGTCTGAAGTATGGGGCATGGCAACAGGCCTTGGCTGCAAAGCTGCTACTGGTAAGTCCATGGTTAGTTTGTGATGAATAAGTGATTAGTCATTGAGCTCTTTGTAGAAACTGGATTTGAACTGGCATGTCAGATCACCCCAAGTGTGAAGTGGAAATGCGAATGGTCTTGCGGGTACCTGTTTTATAAATTCTCAAGTTGTGCAACTTTAATACAAGCATGTATAGTGTGAAGCTGTGCGCTCCGGCCGTGAATGCTCTCTTTAAGTAAGCACTTGTCATGTTTGCTGACTGCCTTGTGTAACTTCTGACAACCCACATATAAATAAATTTAATATGTGGAAAACCCCGTCTGGTTGAAATCCTGTCCCCGATTACCTGGAAGTAAGTTTCATGGAATTCAGCGGGACTTATCTTTTGAACAGCCATTCATAAAATTGCACTGTACATTTCTAAAATATCCATCTGATTTTTGCCTCAAACAAACAGATGCGACTCATGTTATTTCGCCGGAATTGTATTTTACTGATAAGGCCAAGATTCTAGCCATAGGAGCCAACTCCTAGGGCAGTGATGACTAACCTTGACACTCCAGATGTTTTGGAACTACAACTCCCATCATCCCTAGCTAACTGGATCAGTGGTCAGGGATGATGGGAGTTGTAGTCCCAAAACATCTGGAGTGTCAAGGTTAGCCATCACTGTCCTAGGGGCTGAGGTCCCTTGGCTTCCCCATAAAGGATTTGAGGGGGTTGGCCCCTCCGCAGTAGATGGGCATTGCCATTCAAATAGTGTGTGTGCGCACCACATCATGTGATCAATTATGTGGGGCGAGGCTTACCTGCCCCCAAATATTTTATTCAAGTTGGCACCTCTGAGTCTAGCAGTGTTCATTTATTTATTTCATACATTTTTTTACTGCTTGATTGCGGGGTGTGTGTGTGTGGAATCATAGTGGTTTAGTATGCATCTTAATCCCATTGAAATCAAGTTTTCCATGTTACTTTGTCCACAATGAAGACCAGCTGTTCAGCATGTTTCAGAGAAGAGAAAGGTATGCTCTGAGGGACTTTATTGGGGTAGAAACATTTTTCAGGATCTGGAGTCAGAAACAGGTTTGATCTCCAGGATTCCAGCTCTTTTATTTTGGCCCATAGAACTCAACAGGAGGGATTGAGACAAAGCTGGCACCTTTTTAGTGGGGCAGAACACTGGCAACTGACAAGTGGACGGTTGGATCAACAGATTCACAACAGTTTGAGCATTCAGAGCTGCATGAGCACCAATAAGGGATGGTATTTTAACTGGCTATGTGTGTGCATATACATATAATATATGTTTTGTAACATGCCACTCTTTTGTTTCTTTGTTCCCTTGCAGCTCCTTCGGGCTAGAAGGAATGTCAACCTTTGGAGGCATGTTAATCAATTTCTCCCATGACAGTTTCGACACAGCAACTTCTTTCAGGCCATATTTAATTGTAACAACAGGGAGCCTTCTTAGAGCACGGGAGCCCTTGAGCCAGAGCACAACTGATCACTGGAGTAATCTGCATTAAATCACCGGTCTCATATCCAACAGCTACGAGCTGAGCCCTAACAAAAGCCACAGCCTTAAGTACCATTCACTCTGACACAGGAAGGAAAAGGAGTAACGATCTTACCCCGTCAAAGAAACAGCCATCTCCAGATCCTGCTGCAAATGGATTTCGATGCAAAGAAATTGAGAACAGCCAGTTAGTAATCACTTGGTGATCCAATTTTTTTTTATTTAAATATATGTAGCTGAATGAAAGGATGAAGCACTTAAACGACTCAAGAGCAATCAGTGCATTTAGTCCCAATGAAAGATTTGCCATCGTGGGTGGAAAGAGAAGGCCGTTGTTGTCCCTTGTGCAAATTCAAAGCCATAGATGAAGAAAGGACGAATGCTTCGAAGATGCTTGGAAAGATTTTGTTTCCTGTCCTCTGCCGAAATAATTCAGTTGTTATAGATTGCATCTCAATGCACTTCTGATATTTGCACTGTCACTTCCATTCAGGGGAATGATGTGTAGGCCATCATTTGCACAGATGGCCTCATGAAATTTCTGCCCGCAGGAAGATGTACCTTGAGGGGATTCTACAGGAGATTAAAAGCCCATCATCAAAAGTGAAGAAAAGTTAATGCCCTTCTATCCCTTCACATTTGGAATCTTTCTCACAAGGCAAATTGTTGCTCCTTAAAGCCTGAGATATAATAAAAAATAATAGAAAAAGCATCAACAGGCTAACATGGATTTTAGAACAGATCTAATTTTTAATACATTTTTGTATCATTGTAACAACAAAGAAATTGACCTATACTGCTCACATTGACAGTACCCTCCCAGTTAACAGGATACATGAAAGAAAAAAACATTTCTACTACATATTTGACACATAACATTTTTATAGCCAATTATCTGTCCTTCATGGAAAATGTACCAGCTAAACAGGCATTTTCAGTTTATTTTTCTAAATAAATGTGGTGTTTGTATCATTTGCAATCACTTATTTTTGCTGATTCCCATTATTTGTCCATGTTGTGCCCCTTCCAATCTCCTTCACCAAAAAGGGAGTTTTAAAGGCAAGAACCAAAACACTTGTTTTGCCATGTTAAATCATAATGATTTGCAGACTGAAAGCTTTAATATAAAATGTTGTTTGTAGAATTATAAAGTATATTTCTACTGGAAAATATGTATGGATATCCAGCAAGGCTGTATTTTAATTTTTAATCTCAACACATAGGTTATTTTTTAATATTCCCAAGGAAGTATTTAGTTAATGTAGTTTGCTTGAAAGTTGTAGCAGATGATTTTGATTCAGGAGTGGACAGCGTCTTCAGCAACGGTGAGCTTGCTTGTACACAGTGCAGGATATGAGCCAGTTTCTGGCCTCTGCATGTACGAAAGGACTATTGGGGACCATACATAATGCAGTCAGCAGGAATGCCCAGCCCCTTACATAGTGCCTCTGGTCCATGTGTGTCCTAGATTTGCACCTGTACAGCAGGGCAATGGGAGACACCATCTAATCTGCCCTTAGTACAAACCACACTGCGTGGACTAGGATGGAGCTGGAATGGGATGTGAAGGATCAGCTGTGAAGTATCCTCCTAAGCCCTGTAACTGCATGCTGTCTGTTTGGTTGATCAGAATTGCCAGCATGCCCTAAACTACCCATCAATTTCCCAGTGCCCAGAATGTTGCTGGAACAATCAGGAGCTGCAGCACAGTTCCATTATTTGCATAACATTTTCATAAATAGAATCAATGCCAATCCATACTGGTCATGTTACATTGATTGCAGTTGCTCGGAAGTTGTTGCAAAAAAGCTTAATTCAGCCTGGTGGACTTGGAACACTTTCACAATTGATACTCTTTCTTCTCTTACGTGTCACTCCTGAATGTTGTCAGTGCAATCTAGAAAGTCAAAGAGAGGTCAATTCATTCTTATCTATGTTGCCCTTCATTTGATATACATACACAGGAAGTTCAAATGCCAGTTCTTAAGACCAAATTTCTTAGAACTTAATTTGGATACAAAGATTTGTGATTCTTTCCACAAGTATTTTATTCCTTAAAATGCACATATTTTTTCAGCCTTTAATATTTGTTTCCATCATGATCTTCTCTTCACGACAATGAGGGCTAAAACCTTACTTGGTTCTTTTACATGCAATCTGGGAATCTCAGGATTCTAACAACTGACCACAAGTTGCAAAAATATAATATGGGGCTTTTTATGCAACTTTATGGCTGACTATAGATTGCTCATCCCTGCTTTAGATTCTGGACGCTAAATTTGTAAGGAGGCTTGATTCTTAAATTACCCATGACACATTATATCATATGACTTTTGCATTGCATTGCATAAATTTATTTATTTCCAAACTGTTACAATATGGTTCTGTTAAAGATGCCATTGCTGAATTAGGGGATCAAAGAGCGAGAAATTGCTTGATAATCTCATCCATAATCTGCAAACAGGAAGAGTCCCTGTATCCATCCAGTGCAGTATTTTGTTATTATCAGTTCATAGATTCATTTGATGCTCAAGTTGTTTTGAATAAAATTATATATTTTCCTTTTTCCTGAGTTCTCTACACTGTGTATAATTTTACGCACTCACCTACAGAAAAAAGAGGCACCAAGAGAGTCTTTTGAGATACCCATCTCTTACCTCACCAGTTGAATTGTAGTCCTGCAAGAAGGATGTCAAGAATGCAGAAATATGACGTGGTCCAGGCCATCTTGGATTCAAGTTGTACATATTTTGATGCTTCTCCGGGGGGAGGGGTTTAAAATCCCAGCACATTGAAAGTTTGCACATCAGAATACATGTTAAAATAAAATCTTTTTTCTCAACATATCAATATGCAGGAAGGCTATATATATATATATATATATATATATATATATATATATATATATATATATAAAGTGAAGCATTCAGGTAATCTATGGTCTGAAGTGGCAGTTTGGGATAGACTGTACCACATGCCATCAGCATTGCTGATTGAATCCAAACCTATCCATAGCAGAAGAATACCAACTCCTAGCTCAATTAGCGTTTATTTGCCACCATCTAGTCTTAACATTGACTTCAGACACCAATTCATAGCTTCCACAACCACAGCTGATCACTTGTCCCCTTCAATGTGATCCATTGGAAATAAGAGCTAGTCCCAGAGGCCATTTCCTTACTAGGGTAACCTCTCATTTTCAGATGTGAGGAGTGCCTTTTCTTGCTCAACCTGCCACAGAAAATGTGGGCCGTGGTGCAAATAAATCAAGTTGGACTAAATGCTGCCTGCTAGCTGTTAGTTGACCATCCCTGTAAAAATGGCTGTAGCAGAATGGAGAACTTCAACTGGGCACAAATCCTGTATTTTAAATTTACTTCAAGTCGTTTACATGGAAGAAAAACTAGGTGGTTGGTTTTTTTTTATAGCAGAGATGGTCAACTAGCTGCTAGCGGTTAACCTGGTCTTGATTTTAACATAAAATTAGGATCTAGCTCATCTCCATTCTTCTGTGTTTGGGTGACTTTTTTGCATGCTGGTTTGTCCGACTGATGCTTTCATCACATTGGCCACAATTCAATGAACTCTTACAGTTAAGATACTCATAGCTGTAATCTATAATGTCCCCCTGGAGGAGAGGGTACTCCAAAATTGCAGGGGAGCAATTGAGAGGACCACGTTTGTACCTGCACCACTTGTATAGAGCAAGGATGGGGGTCAAGTGCCATGTTCCCTGTGGGGTACCTGGGTTTTTTTTTGGGGGGGGGGGAGTCACATGCTAATAGTAGGTGGGGCAAAACCAAAATGAGTGGAGTTTGGCGCATTGCATAGCCCTCTCTCTTCCACAGGATGCAAAAGAAGAAGTGATTCTTAAAGAGGTGGTCGAGAGAGCAAGAATGAGACCACAGCGTTTAGAGGGACCACAGATTCCCCACTGGTCATATAGGAAATTGTATCAAGTATCCACATTCAATCTATAATATAACTGCATAGAAGTAGAGGAGAAATTGCTATCAAGCAAATCATTTATCCACCCCAAGGCATCTAGACTTAAACTCAAACTTCAAAATCTGTTGAGAAGACTACACAGAATCAGTGCACTGCTCTAGATTAAACCAGAATACTGGCCTAATGGTTTTTGGAAGCACACTCAGTTCTAATTTGAAGTTAAATGCAGACAACTTTAGAAAGACATTTGAATTTGAATCACAGCAATATCTTCCTGCTATTTACATTTCTTCATTCTTGCTATGCTTCAAAATACTCAAAATTATATATATTCTTTAAGAGAAGATCAACATGAGCCTTTATGACCAATATCTGCTCGCAGTAAGTAAATTCATTGAAGCCTCTTCGTTTTTTGACATCTGCACATTTCACTGAAATTTGTGTGACTTGAAAACTGTTCCAATCAAGCATATTCAGCTCTAGCACTAAATTAAACCTGAGTTCTGAGCATAATGATGCTAGCAGGTCTATAAGACTTTGGAATAAGAACTATTAATAGGACACCGGTAATACAGTTAATTACATTCATTTAGGTTAATATGCTATGGGGTTGTGCAGATTTCCCGTTGGGAAACAGCTTAACGCAGGAAAGTTTTGCTACGTAAATTTAAGCCTATACCAGATTATTTAATTTTTAAAGACCTTTAAAATGCACTGTGTTCTCTAATGTAGTTTGTGCTAATTTCACATATTAAGCAGAATTAAATCCTGGTTTACCAACCATATAAACAACCGGGACCTGCAACCAATCACAACTCACTGATGAGTGCATTCGTGTGATACACAAATTTGTATTTGCTGAGTTCATATAGTGCATTTTTAGGTACACACTTAAAATGATGTCTAAAAGATGTGTGGAGTGCTGATAAGAAAGGAATTTTGTTAGCTATTTATTGAAACAAATCGAACTTAAAATCCTTTGCTTTGGCTGGATTAAGGATGTAGACCAGCGTTTCTCAACCAGGATCTATATGGTCCCAGAGGGCCCCCAGGATATTCCAAGGGGGCTATAGGTGAAAAATGTGTAAATGGGGGGCCACGGCACGAGACTGGGAGGGGCACAGAAGGAAGTGAGAAGTGAAGAAAACAGAAGGGGCTGAGAAAAGAAAAGAAAAGAAAACAGGTAAGAGAATGCTGCAGACCATTTTTGGATAAAAAGTACAATATCTAAAAAGTTTCCACAGCTTTGGGATAAAGCAACATTATTTTTCATGGCATTTCCTACTTCATATTTAGTAGAATCAGGATTCAGTCGTATGAATTATTTACTCAGCCTAACGCGGAATCGCCTTAACATAATGAACAGAGCTGATCTTCGGTTATCCCTCATGGCAAAAGAACCGTATATATATATATATAAGCTTGTTTCTGGACATCAAGTGCAAGGATAACATTGATCGAGAAATACTTAAAGTATAAGTTTTTGTGCGATTGCATTTTGTGTAAATTGTAATATATATATATATATATATATATATATATATATATATATATATATATATATATATATATAAATTATGTTCCATTTATCAACAAAACATTTACATTTCTGCCTGTAGGACAGGGGGCCACAGGAAGGAAACAAGGTCGGAAGGGGGCCACAGTCGGGAAAAGCTTGAGAAACACTGGTGTGGAGTACATTTTTTAAAAAAAGAAGAAGAAAAGGCATTCACTTGAAAATGGCCTGGAGTGTTGACATTAGCAGAAAAAAATTATCATGTTTACAGTTATGAAACTATAGTAAAAGAACATTGCCTAGAGGGACCAGTACCCCAGTTCATTCTGGTTTACATCACATATTCTGACAACCTGATAACTAATGTAAGTATGATTGCATTAGTGGCATGTGATGATTTGGAAATATTTCGGAAGCACTCTATATCTGGATGACACCAAATTAGCCATGTTTCAGGTATACTAAATGGTCGCTCCTATGGAATTTTCTTAACATTCCATTTTTCTGTGTGCTGAAGGATTTGTCATGTACAGTAATCATAGTGTTCAAATAGGAAACACTTCTTACTTATTTTGCCAAAGTGACAGCTGAACCAAAATACTGTACAGTATCATGAAATTAGGATTAATTGCATTAATTGTGCTAAGGATTTCATTGGTGCTAAACTGCTTTCAGTTTCAGATAGAAATAACAGTGTGTGTGTGTGTGTGTGTGTGTGTGTGTGTGTGTGTGTGTGTGTATGGAGCACTGTGCTCTTATATCGGGTGTAGTCAATGTGGTGCCCTCCTGATGCTACTACAGTGGTACCTGGGAAGTCAAATGGAATCCGTTCCAGAAATCCGTTCAACTTCCAAAATGTTCGGAAACTAAGGCATGGCTTCTGATTGGCTACAGGAAGCTTCTGCAGCCAATCAGAAGCCACATCGGACATTCGGTTTCCAAAGAACATTCGCAAACCGGAACACTCACTTTTGCGGCGTTCAGGAGCCAAAACGTTCGACTCACAAGGCATTCGGGATCCAAGGTACAACAGCACTCCCATAATTCCTCCCCATTGAGCCAGTGTGGTGTAGTGGTTAAAAGCGGTAGACTTGTAATCTGGTGAACCGGGTTCGGGTCTCCGCTTCTCCACATGCAGCTGCTGGGTGACCTTGGGCTAGTCACACTTCTCTGAAGTCTCTCAGCCTCACTCACCTCACAGAGTGTTTGTTGTGGGGGAGGAAGGGAAAAGGAGATTGTTAGCCGCTTTGAGACTTCTTAGGGTAGTGATAAAGTGGGATATCAAATCCAAACTCTTCTTCTTCTTCTTCTTCTTCCCATTGCCTAGGCTGGTTGGTGCTTATGGAAGTTGTAGTTCACAACAACTAGACGACACTATGTTGGTGACTCACATATTAGTCATGAAATTTCATTATAGGTCAAATAGTTCACATCATGATTTGCATGTATGCATCAATAAAGGTCATGATCTTCAGGCCCAACAATAGTGAGACCAAGTAATCTCATCTTTTTAAGAATGTAGAAGCGACTGAAGCTTTCTTTGCTGAACAACTATCCTTATCCCATTTCTGATCTGCCATCAGATCAGAGATGGCTTTCTAAAGACAGGTCAGTGCAAACAGGGTCAACTACAATTACTCCTGCAAAGATTTCCATAAGTAAAATCAAGTATTTTAATCCATTTCAGATTGGGTTAGCTAAACCTCGGATTAAGGGCAGGGGAAACACTGTACGCGCAAGTTTAAACAATTTTATTCAGGATCAGATTAATATCAGTCTGAAATCTTTCTGACAATGTTTTGAAGGGATTTGTGACTATTGTTTCGAGGCTCTAAGTCAAGAGGAATTCTATGGATGTTAATCTTTAATCACGTGTAGTGTTTTACACAGTAAAAATATACAGTAATGCCATGCCAAATCCAGGAAATAACAAGAAAATTAAGAAGGCAGTGCAGTTAACAAAGGAAATAACATATACACAATTCTTCCAACTAAGTATGTTCCTGTGTCAGAGCAAGACATAAAAATGGTCCCATTCTAAGGGTTTGGAACATAAATTTAATCTGGTAGATGTGAAAAGCAGGCTTTAGAAAGAATGGCACAGACTTCACATTAGCAAGTGCAAAGGTTTGTATTATATTATATTATATTATATTATATTATATTATATTATATATTATATTATATTATATTATATTATATTATATTATATTATATTATATTACAGTGGTACCTTGGTTTAAGAACAGCTTAGTTTATGAACAACTTGGATTAAAAGTGCTGCACACCCGGAAGTAGGTGTTTTGGTTTGTGAACTTTGCCTTGGAAGCAGAACATGTTTCGCTTCCTGTTGAGTGTAAATTGAGCCCCCCGCTGCTATGGGAAAGCATGCCTTGGTTTCAGAACGCTTTGGTATAAGAACGGACTTCCAGAACGGATTAAGTTCGTAAACCAAGGTACCACTGTATTATATTATAAACACAAAATACATAATGCAAATAAAACAAGAACAACCCAATACTCCCCCACTCCCTGACACATTTTTAAAAGGCATCAGATGTCAATCTGCCTGGTTGAAGAGGAACATTTTTGCCTGGCGCCTAAAAGTGTATAATGAAGGTGCCAGGTGAACCTCCCTGGTCTTTGTCAATATTCCTTGCAGCAATGTGTATGAGAAGTCCATGCGCTAGTCTCAGAATGGGGTGTACCTAGAGCCATTGCTGAATGATTCAGAGCCGTAAGGGGTGTTGTTGATCATGGGATGTCCAGCTTCTCTTTAGGACGTCCCTGTTTTCATTGGAGGAATGTTGGAGGGTATGGTAGGATATCCTTATTTTGATCCCCGAGCAATTAATATTCAGAGGCATACTGCTTGATCATTCATTTTGAATAGTTTCGGAGAAAAATGAAAAGGGGTTCTTGGTCTTCAAGACCGGATCAACTGTAGAAGCAAACTCAAGTGATATTTTTAAGTAGGGCTGGGGAAACTGCGGTCTTCCAAACATTGCTGAACTGCAACTCCTATCAGCCCAGCATCCAGGACTGATGGGTGTTGAGCAACATTTGGAGGGGCAACGGTCCGCCCCCCTCCCCCCCCCCGGCCTAACCAGTTAATCAATGAAACTCTGCAGGCCTAAGTCTGAGAATAATAAATAACCTGGAATTGAGCTCTGAGGGATATAAACAGAGGAACGGGGGGGGGGGGGACAAGAGAAACGGGGGAAAGAATGCGATGTGAACAGAGTTGCCAGAACCTCAGCCCATGGTAGGCCCAATCAGATGTGCACGAAAAAGAGGCTCAGAGCGCCAAGAATGTGCTCTCAGTGCTCTCTGGATTGGGCACATGCTTACAACACTGCTCCCTATGCCATACAGCAGCAGCAGCAGCAGCATCCAAATTGTTAGCCCCGCAAACACTGGGAGGCTCTGCTTTAAGCAAAGGAGCACAGCCCACTCTACTAAGTGGGGGAGCTTCCAGTCTCACTGGGTCATCTACAATAAAGTCCAAGGATAGCAGTGGCACATCCTCTGCCCAGAAGGGCTCTGGCCCAGCAGACTTGTCTGGTAATACTTTTGGGGTGGTCCTGTGTGGTGGTTCTCTTCTAGTTCAGTGTCTTAATAATAATAATAATAATAATAATAATAATAATAATAATAATAATAATAATTTATTATTTATACCCCGCCCATCTGGCTGGGTTTCCCCAGCCACTCTGGGCGGCTTCCAACAGAATATTAAAATACAACAGTCTATTAAACATTAAAAGCTTCCCTAAACAGGGCTGCCTTCAGATGTCTTCTAAAAGTCTGGTAGTTGTTTTTCTCTTTGACATCTGGTGGGAGGGCGTTCCACAGGGCGGGCGCCACTACCGAGAAAGCCCTCTGCCTGGTTCCCTGTAACTTGGCTTCTCGCAGCGAGGGACTTATGGTGACTCGAATTCATTGCTCAGTGGAATTTGAGAGGTGGAGATATGCCATCTCACTGTTCTCTAAAAATCAGAGTATTCATCTGAACAAGTGGCAGGGCTCAGTTCTTTCAGTGATCACCATTTTATTTATTTTCTGAATTCCCCCGAGTTTATCCTAGCCTGAGAAGATGTCAGCATGCAGTAAGCTGTGAGACAACGCTACATTTCTGAGCATGTGCTATAGCCCTGCCGACTCATGTGGGCTGGAAACGTGATGTTGGGATGAAGGACCCTTTTCTCTTATTTGCATGTGTTTTGAAATCCAGAAAGAACAAGGTTTATGTCTGACTCCTTTATTTAACGTTTGATTAATTTAATCCAAGCAAGTTTTATTTTTTATTTTCAGAAAGGGCATGTATCGGCAAGCCATGACAGCTTATGTAAAAGCCCAGCCATCTGCTAAAACTCTCAAAACACCACTAGATTAAAAAGAAACTGCTAGTAAATTAGAAAATAAAATAAAATAAGGATATAAGTAATCTCTGTTCATTTAAATAGATGTAGTTCTGGTTTCTTTCAGAAACTTTAAAGAAATTTAAATATAACTGGTGTTTATAGTTAACATGTAATGACTGAATTTTAATGTGAAGATACGTTGGCAATTAATTGCCATAGCATTCCCCTCCTCACATATACTTTGAGATATTTCCCACTTTGTTGAACTTAATCCCATCCAGCTGGTGTATGAAATAAATAAGCTGGCTGCTTTCCAGTCTCATGGTATTATATTGACATAAAAAATCAATCTTCCCAGTTCAATTACTATATTTATTCTGGTAAATATTACCCAATCTTTTATCAAGAAGCTGAGCTGCTGTGGTTTGAAAAACAATTACTGAATAAGAAGCAATCTCAGGGTATAATATTTGTGCGTGCTATTTTTCCCCCGCCAACACAAACAAATCAGGTAATTAATTCATCACTATGAGGAATTAAAAGTCTTGATGCTTTTTTATGTCATTGTTGCATGTTTTTGATAAATGTCAGTAAAAAACGACACCCCTTGATGCTCCTCTGTCATTTTTTCAGTACTTTCAAGGCAAAGTAGAGACATTACCTGCCAAGTTTATATCACAGTGGTCTTATTAGCTCACTTTATGAGCCCTCCTTAGATGTTCAATGCAAATGTCTGAAGACAGCAGAAATGAGCCATGCTCACAAAAACTCTGTCCCCACAGGAGACCTTCCTTTGTTAAAAGAGAAGACCCGAAGGAAGCTCCTAGCTGCATCCAAGTGCACATAGTTAGAAGCCTCCACAATTGGGAACCTAGAATTATCAAGGTTTTACACAGGCATCTAAGCACTGTTCCTGTATACAAGCTTAGATTCAGACCTCCCTGTTCAGTACATGAAGGTCAGGGTGCTACACATGGAATGAAGATGTTGGGAGTAGGTTAGCATGTCCCTGCCCAACATAGTTCCCTGCATTGTGCTGCTTGCACACTCAGAATTTGTTTAGATTTAGCCCTCCAGATTTGGCATCCTCCAGACCCTGCCAACATGGCCAATAGGAGTTGTAAAACAAGAGGCCCCTGGTTTATTTGGGATGGCTATCCTGAGTCTACATGCCAATTTTCACCAGTAGTCAGCCACTGGACATTTATTGGCCAAATGCAGCCTGTGAAGGGCTCCTGACCAACTTAAACAGTAGTTATACTTTCGTACAGATATGTCTGAAATAAGCTTTGCCATATTGGTCATAAAGAATTATAGAATTGTAGAGTTGGAAGGGACCCCAAGGGTCATCTAGTCCAACCCCCTGCAATGCATGAATGTCAGCTAAAGCATCCATGACAGATGGCCACTCAACCTCTGCTTAAAAACCTCCATGGTTCATTTTGCATAGCATAAATCCCTGCATATTTTATATAAACTAAACCATTCCGTATTCCATTATTACATCCATCAAGACTTATTTACACTGTTGAATTTATCTTAATGCTGCCAACGTTTTCAAGTGTACACAATTTCCCCCCATATATTCAATAAACATTTCCCAATCTTCTTTAAACGTACGTTCTTCTTGTTCTCTTATTCTGTAAGTTAGGTCCACAAGCTGTGCATAGTCCATCAGTTGAATCAATCATATCTGCTCTCAGTCTCCTCTTTTCCAGGCTAAACATGCCCAGCTCCTTCAACCGTTCTTCATAAGGCTTGGCTTCCAGACTTTGATCATCTTGGTTGCCCTCCTCTGCACACATTCCAGTTCTTAAATACTGGTGCCCAGAATTGGACACATGTTTGTCTAACCAGTGGGCAAGTAGTCTGTGCTCAGTGGATGGTAGGTTATTATTTGATCCTTTGAAAATGTTAACCATGTTGGGTTGATCTTCCTGTTCTTCTTTTCCTCGGCCCTGTCTTGTGCGTTACACAGGCAGCAGCTCAACTGTGGGGTCTCAGAGCTGGCATACCACTGAACAAACATCACCCCTGTTTCTAGTGCTTCTGCTTAGAGGCAACCCCCTAATTGGATATAATTGTGCTGGTCCCAAGGGTAATGCAAGAGGCAAGTTCTAAGTCCGGTCCGAAATCCAAGGAGTCAACGAGGAATCAGTCCGATGAAGTCGAGGCAGGGTGCAGGGCAGGAATCCAGGCAGGGTCAGGAACAGGAACACAGGCAGGATCTGGCAAGCAGCAATGTTGCTCCCGCAACCTGGGGCAGGATCTGACCGCCCTTTTATCTCTGCCAAGGTAATGGCCGGTCCCGATCCCCCGATGACTCACCGCCCTGCCTCGCCTAAAGGCCAGCACTCCTCCTGCAAGTACTCAGGTCCCTCCTGAGTCTCTGCAGCTCAGGAGACGCCGGAGGGTTACTAGACCCAGGGGCTGCCTCAGTCTCTGATGGCCCAGCTGATGGCAATGAGGTATCCTCAACACCTGGAGCCAGGACAGGCTCAGGCCCCTGACTCGGCCCAGCTGGTGCTTGTTGCAGGGGAACCTGAGCAGACTGAGGCTCTTCAGGATCAGGCCCCAGACTAGGTTCAGCTGATGCCTGCGGCAGAGGATCTGACTCAGACTGAGCCTCCTCCGGTTCTGAGTCCGAGACTGAGTCCCAGGCCATCACAATAATCTCCCATACTACTGAGTAAAGGGATTTGTCCTAGCTGAGAACTTTAAGCATGAACTCCTACGGCAGACCTCCCCAACTTAGCACCCTCTAAGCTGCCCAGAGTGACTGGGGTACAAATAGTGTTATTATTATAGATGTTTTGAACTGCAACTCCTATGTGCTCAAGCCAGCTTGGCCAATGGTCAGGCATAATGGCAGCTATGGAGTCCCCAACATCAGTAGAAGAAGTCTGTGATACAGCCTTTTAATTTCTAATCAAGTTTCGAAATATCCTGAAAGATTAAGAATCTAGAGACAAACAAACCTAAAGTGGGAAATACAGAGATGCAGGATGGAGCCAGTAGTGTTTAATATCTTCATTAATGCACCGAGAGAAGGAGTAAACAAGATTTTAATGAAACTTGAGGGATTATAACTTGGAGGGCTTGTGTAAACTCTGATCAAGACAGAGAAGGAAGAAATTGGGGTGGAAGTGATTAGCTACATAGTGAGAATATTAAAAAGCAAAGCTCTGTTTTGACAATGTACATCAGGAACAGATGTACCTGTTCTGTATTAGGGACACAGTGGAAACGTTCTTGCCCAGCTCCAGGGGCAGCGCTGGAATGGAAGGGACTTCTTTGGGCACGAAGCAAGCAGATTTTGTGAAGGAGAAGGACAAATGGCTCACGAAATGGCACCTTTGGCAGCGGCAGCTTCTTATATATCTCGCAAATATGGGGACATGATGGCTGGCTAATGGGGTCACGCAGATGTATAATGCTGTTTGGCAAAACAAGGGAGAAATCCTTGGGAAATGTTTGGACGGATGTGCGAAAGGCCTCTAAATGGCGCATTAGACGAAACAAATCTGGCGGAAGATTGCTGTTGCTGCTCTGGCTGCCATTGTTTTCCCCCCTCAGATGTTTGGGAAGAGAGCAGGGCCCAGTCTTGAGGTAGAAAAACACATAAAGGCAAGACTATAAATATTTCCTGCCTCTCTTAAGGTTGTGGCGAGCGGCTTCTGTCCCCGCTTGCTTTAAAAAGATGAACCAACGGTGCGATTCAGTACAAGGTAGCTTCCCGTTTTCAAATCCCAGTTGTCCATTCCAACATAGCTTTCACAGTTTAAAAACAGCCATTGGGGGATCCTTACATGTGTCTGCGTGTGATGTCTGATGCCGTCCTGAAGTTGTTCTGGAAACATACAGAAGTGAGATTACACGAACTGTAAGATGTGTACTAGCTTATGAACTCAATAGGCCTTCCCACCTGCTCCCTTTCTTCTTACGGCATCGTCCTCTTCCTTGTTGTCTTCTGTCTGGGGGCAGATCCAAAGTGCTTCAGAGCCAGGTTTCCATGGGGCCACTTCGTTAACTTTCCCCAGGCAGAGGAGATGGTGGCAGGTTTGAGGGTGAAAGCGGAGCTGGGCAAGACAGATGAGCAGGAACGCTTGTTACACTTGAGGTGTGATGGCAGCTGAAGAATGCACAGTGAGCCCTCCCTTTATATGACATTTATCCCCAGCCTCCATGTTCTACAGCCCTGCAAATAATTCGTACAATTTACGTCCACGATATGAAAGGTGGTCCCAGCCCATTAACTCCCAGTTGCTGTCTTCTCTAAATTAAGCAGACAGTTTCTCAAATGAGGGTGGGGGGAGAATGATTTTTTTCCATTGAGAGTCAGTTAAAAGTCATACGAGAAAGATCCAGCACTGTTAATTGTGCTACTGAGAACTAACTTTTGCTTTAAAAAGGGGAACAAGAGAAAGAGAGAGACTTTGAATAAATCTAATGCACTCAGGACCTCGAGTTAATCTCCCGAAATCAGGGCCAGAATTTCTCTAACATCCATCTTTCTGACAAGGACACAAGCTGTTCTTGGTGGCTGTTAACAGACAGATGAAAATCCCTTTTGCTGAACCACAGCATGTGAAACATTTCCCCCCAAAATGTGAGGTTGTGAACTGATCGGCTTTGCAGTGTATTATGTAACTGACAACTCAGGGAAGCATTAACACAGTGAGCTCAACCTGTCAAGCACGGCTGCTGCACATGCTCTATTCATTCCAATCGGCCTTTTGTAGAGCCCTGGTTTGCACATCAACCCCATAGTAAACATTTTCACATAGCAAGAGACAAGCACGCCAAGCTGATAGGCTTGCTACCTATTTAGATGTACCAGCAACTGAGATGTATCGACAACTGTCCTGTTCCTCTATCTTCTCTGTGGTTTCTTTGCACTTTTCCCAAATTCTGCTTAAAGGTAAAGGTAAAGGGACCTGTGACCATTAGGTCCAGTTGCAGACGACTCTGGGGTTGCAGCGCTCATCTCGCTTTATTGGCCGAGGGAGCCAGTGTACAGCTTCTGGGTCATGTGGCCAGCATGACTAAGCCGCTTCTGGCAAACGCTGTTTACCTTCCCGCTGGAGTGGTACCTATTTATCTACTTGCACTTTGACATGCTTTCGAACTGCTAGGTTGGCAGGAGCAGGGACCGAGCAATGGGAGCTCACCCTGTTGCAGGGATTCGAACCACCGATCTAATGATCAGCAAGCCCTAGGCTCTGTGGTTTAACCCACAACGCCACCCACGTCCCTTAATTAAAGCTACCTTAATTAAAAAAAAATATTAGCTGCAGAATAGTAGTCTGCATTACCTCCTTTTAGTACCTCCAGCCCTTTTGCATCATCTGCCCCCCTTTTTTCTGATGCCCTGTCTATGCCCCTGTGGCTGCCCACCACAATTTCGTCGATCAGGTTGTTGGCCGCCCTGCTTTCCAGGTTCAAGAAAGCAGAAAGGGGCTGGTCTTGCTGGACTACAGACCTACCCAAGATGTTGCAGGTTTGACCTCAAAACGAATTAATGTTGCAAACCAACACCACGAGAATGGATGGATGCTGTTGACATTTCTTCGGAACACCTAAATTCCTTGTACCCCAGAGGCTGACGACTGTTTATTTTAAAATGCCCTGAAGCAAACAGTCGCTTTTTAATGTTGCAGGGAGCTATGCAGCAAAAGGGACATGGATGGGAGCCTGATTTGAAGATGTTTTCAGGAGCCATGCATAGAGTTTGAGGATATAGCATTGTCAGCCCACACCCAGGGGCCGAGGTCCCTTCCCCTGCCCCCAAAGTTGATAGGCATTGCCATTCAAACAGGGTGGGTGGGTGCTGCATCCTGTGACCGATTGTGTCTTACCTTCCCCACCCCATATTTTAATCAAGCTGGCACCCCTGATTGTCACATTTATCCACATTTCACGTTCTGTACATTTTCACTAAACTTCAATCATACATCATTTTGGGTTAACATTAAATTGTCCCTTTGCTGAAATGGCAAAACTGACTCAAGAACCAAGAAGACCTAAACTTCAATAAAGAATGGGGGGGGGGAATATAATTTATCTAGAAGATCATTGTAAACAGATGAAAACACTAGCAGGATTTTAATAACACTTGTAATGTAACGAATATTATGGACAAGATGGAAAGATACAAAATATAGATTGTGGAAAAATATGCAGTTAAGAGGGTGTACAATAGGACCCATGGAAGGGAAGGTGGGAAGTCCAGAGATTTGGAGAAATTTCTAAATATGTATATGTAACTTGGATTGTTATAAATTAATATTCGTAAAACCAAATAAAAAATTATTATAAAAAAGCATTAAGTTGACCACTCTTTCGGGCATGGTAATAAAGCCCCACTCCAGAGATGTCGCCAGGAGAGCAAATCCTGCCGCCATTTTACTTATGCTCTCCCAGTGAATTCCTTGGCTTTAAGTTCCTTTCTTCTCGGCTTGCTAGTAAAAGAAAGCTGAGCAGCGACTTGGCTGTAAATAAAGGCAACCTTCCACCAGATTTCCAACCATTCTCTTTTTCACCACTGCAACATGGAAGCTTGTACACCTGCCTCTTGCTCTGGCCCAGCGCACAGCGGTGGTGAGAAGCAGTAGCAATAGATGCCATTGCCTTGCTTGCTCCTTCGCTCTCTTGCCTAGCCAGCAAGCCATCAGGTGGCAGCAATGGGGAGGAAGAGGAGCAACAGCAACAGGAAGGATGTTCTCTGAGGGAAGAGGGCACAGGGAAGGCAACTTGTCCAAGAGTCCTCTAAAACCTGGGGCCATTGCTGGGCCTGGTTATTGCCATCTAACTGTACACCATCACAGCACCATAGGTAAAGGTAAAGGGACCCCTGACCATTAGGTCCACTCGTGTCCGACTCTGGGGTTGCGGCGCTCATCTCGCTTTATTGGCCGAGAGCCGGCATACAGCTTCCGGGTGATGTGGCCAGCATGACAAAGCCGCTTCTGGCGAACCAGAGCAGCGCACAGAAATGCCATTTACCTTCCCGCCAGAGCGTTACCTATTGATCTACTTGCACTTTGACGTGCTTTTGAACTGCTGGGTTGGCAGGAGCAGGGAACCGAGCAACGGGAGCTCACCCCGTCGCAGGGATTCGAACCGCCGACCTTCTGATCAGCAAGCCCTAGGCTCTGTGGTTTAACCCACAGCGCCACCTGGGTCATTCACAGCACCATACAAAGTCCTTTATTCAAAGGCAGGATAGCTCAGTTGGTAAAAGCATGAGACTCTTAAACTCAGGCTGAGAGAGAAATGGCGAAAACATTCAAAGGCAGGATAGCTCAGTTGGTAAAAGCATGAGACTCTTAAACTCAGCCTGAGAGAGAAATGGCGAAAACAGGATATTTATTAGGACAGTGTGATTTTTGCTGCTGCTGTTAAAGTTGCAAAACAATGAAGCACGGGAGGGATAGAGAACTTCTGAAACAACAATGGAATATCAGCCTCGCCCAAGGCATGATGGAGAACAGCAACAACCGGGAAAAGATAGACATAATATTTTACAAGGACAGGAAGAAACATCACAGACAGAATAATTGCCACACAAAGGAAGAACAAGGATATACCGGTAGTTTGAATGCTTTACCTGTAGTTTATAAATCATTTAATGTATCAATACGAATGGAAGTCATAAATTTTGCAGTTGTTGTATAAGGGATTGTTATTTCGACTGGAGTGTAATTGATATTAATAAGATTTTGGAATGCAGAAATAAAGTAAATCATCAAACCAACAATTCTAGCACGTGGGGGGAGGGCACCTAAATTATATAATTTGGCATCTGAGTGATGCCAAATGATAACAATCATTATAACAATGATAAGGTAAAGGTAAATGGACCCCTGACCATTAGGTCCAGTCGTGACCGATTTTGGGGTTGCAGCGCTCATCTCGCTTTATTGGCCGAGGGAGCCAGTGTACAGCTTCTGGGTCATGTGGCCAGCATGACTAAGCCGCTTCCGGTCGGCGCGCCGGAGGGGAAGGTCGGGGGACATGCCGCTGCTGGCATTCCCCGACCCGGCCGGCTTAAAGGGGTGCTTGCGACAGCAACGCAGCCCCCAAAACTCCCGGGAGTTGGTTCCCGGGACCTAAGGATCCGGCAGTGGCTCTTAACGCCGCCCCAACTCCCGCGGCGGCCACAGTAGAGGCTGCCGTGTGAGACGCGGGGCGACGGAGCCCCTCGGATCGCCATTGCCCGCCGGGTTGAAGCTGCGAGCCCTTCCCATCTGAGCGCGCTGATTCCTCCGTAAAAGGACAAGATTGGACACTTTAAACGTGAGTACTAGGAAAGTACCGAAGAATTTGGCTTAATTTGGCGAAGTACAGGGATGCAATTTACGGAGGTCCGTCCCTTGCTACTGTGGCATTAAATCAGGAACTTTATTACCGACGCGGTTGAAACTGTAACGGAATTTGGCTTGGCAATAGAGATTCGATCCTTTTGACACCCCTGATCGGGGGGGCAACTAACTATCAAGTTTGACATGTGGAGGATTTGAATCGGACCTGTTGGATTTTATTGTGGAAATTTGGATTTTGATCTTGGCTTTGGTTCGGTGTGGAATTTTATACAGCTATGTCTTTGAAAATGGAGGATGATTTGGACAAAGGAGGCTGGAAGAAGGTCCTTGAAAAAATCTGGGAACTGAGAAAGGAGTTCCAAGCGGAAACTGCAAGAATGAGAGGAGTCGTAAACAACAGTGATGTCATCCCAGCTGCACAAAGGATGGAAGGGGGAGAAATCCCCTCCAAGGTTAAAGACAAGCCTCGCTACAGGAAAATTTCTTCTCGGCACAAGATATCTGGACCCAAGAAAAGAATTAAGAAAACAACATCTGTGAAAGTTAACTTTTCTCGCCGCAAGAGGACACCAATGAAGGAGAAGAAGAATTTCTTTAAAAACTGGGAGCAGGAACAGCGGAGAAGACACAGAGATGATGGAGCCCAACTGCAAGCAAGCACTTGGGCTTGGACTGGGGAACGGCGAGGGGAGGGCTGAGCAGGGTAGGTGGGCAACCAGGGATTGATTATATATGTGGATTTTGAGAATTTATGCTGGACATGGTTTTGAGCTAGGATTATGTTAGGATCTTTCGAAGTTGGGAGCCTGAAGATTAAGGGGAGTCAGAAGGAAATTTATAGAAGATTTGGGAGGAGGACGCGGAGGTTGGAATTAGAAGATGAGGTGAAATAAGAATTAAAGATATTGTATTTGAGTTAGAACTATGTTCTGAAATAATGTTAAAGAAATGTTTAGTATACCTATGTACCTGAACCAGAAGTATGTTTTGTTTAATGCAGCCACTAGGGAGGTGCGGAGGAAGTCACTATGATCATGTTTTGTAACCAAGAATGGTCTACCCGAGAATAGGGTTAGGCCGAAGCCAGATAATGATTTGTTTAAGGTCAGGGAAAATATTAAATGGGTTTACCTCTGTGAGAGGGAGGGTAAGATTAAATAACTCCCCAAGGTGAGAGATGGGGAGTAATGAATCCTGACCGTTATGTAATGTTCTATGTTTATAAAATTTTAAAATTAATAAAAATTATTTTTTTTAAAAAAAAAGATTTTGGGGTTGCAGTGCTCATCTCGCATTATTGGCCGAGGGAGCCGCCGTACAGCTTCCGGGTCATGTGGCCAGCATGACAAAGCCTCTTCTGGCGAACCAGAGCAGCGCACGGAAACACCATTTGCCTTCCCGCTGCAGCGGTACCTATTGATCTACTTGCACTTTGACGTGCTTTCAAACTGCTAGGTTGGCAGGAGCAGGGACCGAGCAACGAGAGCTCACCCCGTCACGGGGATTCGAACCGCCAACCTTCTGATCGGCAAGCCCTAGGCTCTGTGGTTTAACCCACAGCATTGTTATAATGAGGCTATTATTGGATTATTGTAATTGAAAACTAAGAAAAATTGTATTTTAAAAAAGACTCTTAATCTCAGGGTCATGGGTTCAAGCTCCACATTTGACAAAAAGAGTCTTGCATTTCAGGGGGTTGGACTAGATGACCCTCGTGGTCCCTTCCAACTCTAAAATTCTATGCTTCTGTGATTACAGAATGAATAAATAGAGACAGCAGCTTCCCTTTTTCCTAATGCAATGTGACAGTGAAGCCACACAGGCTCTGTTCTCACAATCTGTCAGGCTTTAATGTAATCAATATTAGCAGTATCCATAATATCCATCTTAATATATTTCAAGATTACACAGCATAGCATGGCTTCCTGTCACTCCCACAGCTCTGAAACGGCTTAATAAAGAAAGCCAGAGAACAGAAATCTGAGAATGTTCAGCTAATGTGTGTAAAGACGCCTCTGTCCCATGCAATCTGACATCTCCGGTCACCTTTCATTAATAAACACATCTTTGCAAATAAGAAGGTGAAAGCAAAAATATATCACGACAAATGTGGAAATGGCTGGCTGAAAAGGACAATAGTGCAACTGTCTCAGGAGAAATTAACACGCAGATGAGCAGGCGGTAGTGACGGGTTTAGATAAGGTGTCAAAATCCATGCTTCAAGAAAACAAATTCCTTTTAACATTGTTCATCCAAAGCAACAGGGCAAATGCCACCGTCAGCTAGCTTTGATGTCAACCTCCCTCTTTGGAAGCATCTGATTAGAAACAGCAGGTTGGGAAGGGGGGGTTGGGAGAGAGAGAGAGAAAGAGGAGGAGGAGAGAGAGAGGAGGAGAGAGAGGGAAAGGGACACACACACACACACACACACACACACAGAGAGAGAGAGAGAGAGAGAGAGAGAGAGAGAGAGAGAGAGAGAGAGAATCATATTGGGACTCTCTTATCAGGGAACTGGAATGATCTTTTATCAAATCTGCTTCATTTAGCAAACATAATCCATTTGCAATGTTCATAAGAAGATTGATTTCATCAGCCGTCTTCCATCAGGCACAGATGTACTTTCTGGATGGCTTTCTGCATCCTGGAAATAAAGTAATAAAACATCTCATTAAATGTGTTGTGACAGCAGTTCAGGACGGCTCACACTGTCAGCAAATGGAACTGAAGAAGATAGGATCCAGAAGCCAAAGTTGAATAGCAGCCACCCTTTCAGCTTAAGAAACGCCACAGTAATTGACTGGGGAATTAATATCAATATTTCTTCCCAAGCAGGGTTTGAAGTGAGCAGCTCAGAGTCCTGGGCTCAGAGCTATTGATAACTTCAGCAGGCATGGGTCCCAGATATTTCTGACTGGCCGATACACACACACAGACACACACAGACACACACACACACACACACACACACACACACACACACACACACACATCTCCTGCACAGAGGACTAGATGGTTGGAGTTTGACCAAACTGCGGGAGACAGTGGAAGACAGGAGTGCCTGGCGTGCTCTGGTCCATGGGGTCACGAAGAGTTGGACATGACTAAATGACTAAACAACAACAACAATAATGGAATATCGAATGGTATAGTTTTTGTAAAATATGCAGGGATTTCTGATATGTAAAATGAACCATGGAAAGAGAAGAAGGGAAGGTATTGATATCTTAAGGATGTAAAAATGAGTACTTTAAATTGTTATATATATGATTCTATAATTCTTTTTTCTGTCTGTTTTAGATTGTACCTCTGGGGACATGGTTTGATCTCTGTACAGTACCAAGGAGATTTTTAGGAGCAGGAAATTCAGGACAGCTCCATCGAACGTTGTTTTTCAGATGTATGAGCCAGCAGGAGGAGACTTCCTTGGATGCACAAATGGCATAATGTATTGTGTGCTTGCAATAACCATGGTAATTTACCTGCAATCCCATCATAATGCCATGTTTGTAAGATTGTGCTGGAATAGTAATTGGCATGTCCTATATAAAACAGTTAGCACAACCATTGAAAACAGATGGCTGCTGGTGGCATGTTTGCTGGGATCATTCTCTTAGGTTGGCCAGGCATAAGCTGGCAGACAGGAAACTAATTGGTTTCAGGCTGTTCCTCAAAACACACACACACACACACACACACACACACACACACACACAAACACAAACACACACCACCTTTCTTAAAGTTTAGCAGAAGTTTCTAAACTGAAGCACTGTGAGCCAAATTTTTCATAGCACTTGTAGCAATTTTTTTCCCCCTAACCCAAGAGCACCCCTAGAGCAAACAGCTGTTTACTATTGTTACTTTTCCAATTTGTACTCATTCTTTTTGCAACAAAGCTTTCCCTCCATGGTGGTCTCTGTTAAACCAGCAACCTAATAGAAAAACAACAACCTTAATTTGCAGCATGTTCATCTAGTCATTGGAACAATTGTCTCATACAGTATCTCTCATGCAAATCAGATATTTGGACCAGATGATACAATCAGAGAAGCTTTCCAGCAGAACAGATTGCTTTTATTCCAAATAGCTCATAAGTATTGTATTTAATGTGAACAGGGATCTTCCCATCTCTTTAATGCTCTGATGATCATCTCATAAGCTCTCTTGCGAGCATGCAACATCTTGGGTAGATACAAAGATATAGCCCTGGGTTTCGTTGGTGGTCACTTTTGAAGTATGCCAGACTTTATGGCTTATCATAATATGCTGTTTAAGGCTGTTTCTGGAAAGGAGGAGGTCAGAAGGCCTGCTGCATGTTTAGGCCCGCTGTGTGGCCTTTGCAACAGGGTTTAAAAGCTACAATTGAACAATATTAGGAAGGGGGCCATCAAAGTTCAAATGACGCCATCTCATGCTCAGTTAACACATGACCAATGTTGTTAGTGGGCTGGGGGGAGCGCCTCAAGCCATAATTTCTTTCAAAATTGAGCAAGACTGTCACATCGGTTCTGATATACAGGTATTGACGTTATACGCTCAAATCACATTTGCTGAAAGACAGGACTGAAGAAGAAGAAAAAGAAGAGGAGGAGGAGGAAGAGTTTGGATTTGATATCCCGCTTTATCACTACCCGAAGGAGTCTCAAAGCGGCTAACATTCTCCTTTCCATTCCTTCCCCCACAACAAACACTGTGAAGTGAGTGGCCTGAGAGACTTCAAAGAAGTGTGACTAGCCCAAGGTCACCCAGCAGCTGCATGTGGAGGAGCGGGGAAGTGAACCCGGTTCCCCAGATTACGAGTCTACCGCTCTTAACCACTACACCAGACTGGCTTTGTGATGCCCCAAACTGAATGCAGATCCAACCACACATTGGTTTCTGTTTGGTACTTGATCGCCCAGCCTTCTTGAAGACATATGCTGTTGGGTTGCCATAGGTCCTCTTTTTCATGGGTGTGTAAAATGAGAGTTGTCACAGCATCATAGCTAAAAGTAGAAGTCGGCAAATGTGTCCTCTTTTTTGCTCTTCAAAATATGGCAACCCTATATACATGGCTGGTGTGTTTCACTTGGTGCGCTGAAAGTTTTGCACCGGGTCAGCTCAACCATTAGGCAGAGTGAGGCGACTACCTCAGGCAGCAAATGCTGGGTGGGGAGGTGATGCCCCTCAGCTCTTCTTCCTAAGTTCCCTGATCATATCTTGTTGGTATGTTCTGTTGGGAGAAAAACGCTGTGTGGCATGCACCTTCCCTCTGTCATGAATTCCACTCAGTATTGATCCAGAGCAGAACTCCAACGTACAGTGGTACCCTCGAGTTACAGATGCTTTAGGTTACAGACGCTTCAGGTTACAGACTCCACTAACCCAGAAATAGTACCTCGGGTTAATAACTTTGCTTCAGGATGAGAACAGAAATTGTGCGGCGGCAGCGGGAGGCCCCATTAGCTAAAGTGGTGCCTCATGTTAAGAACAGTTTCAGGTTAAGAACAGACCTCCAGAATGAATTAAGTTATTAAGCTGAGGTACCACTGTATAGTTAGCAGAGTAAAAACTTAAACAAGTTGCAGGATTCCCAAAAAATAGACCAGAGGCAATCGTATTTCATCCAGCAGAGCTTTACTGCTACTGAAGGCAAATGAGCATACTTAATTAGGGAAAGAAAGTTAGGTGTGTAGAGTTATTGGTTTGTTTATGTTCTTGATTTTATTATGGGTATTTTTTAATCTTGTATTTTTACGTTGTGAACAACCTTGAGATCTTCAGATGGAGGATGGTATATAAATTTAATTAATGAATTAACAGCAACAGCAACATCTGAGTAGGCATGCATCAGTTTGTCCTGTTAGGCTGCAATTCTCTGTTCACTTACCTGGGAACAAGACCCATTTTGCCCAATGAACTGCATAAGTAAACATGAACAAGATGGGGCTGCTAGTCTGAATATGTTCCATTTCTTCCCTGAGTGGGCTACTGCCAAACTTTCCCTGACTCTGAGCTGTATTTATATCATAGTTCAATTTATAATCCCTAGAGCCTCCTCTTGGTAATTGCATTTGACAACTGAATGCTCCAGTGGAAGCTACATAATAGACTTGGCTGATGTTTAAACTTCCAGTATTTGTTCTGTTTTCTGATTCATGACAATTTTGCTCATAATTAGGTGGAAGAGGAAGCCTTGATCTTTTTATGTGAACTCTGGTAGAGATAAACTTTGAAGGGATCGATACATCTTAATTTCATAGTCTAATCCTATTTTCATGTTGCATGCCAAACGTAACGAGATAGAAGTAGGCATTTCTTTTGTTTTCCATCAATACTCATCCCCAGAACTAGTGATGTTGGAGGCAAGCTTTTATTTTAAATGGACAGTATGCCATCTATTAGGGGAAAGTGCAGACAAATTAAAATGAGGGAATTCCATTCCATGAAAGATGAAGAAAATAGTTCCATGGTTGATTATATACACATTTTGGAAATTCATGGGCAAAATAATATGCAAGGAGGCATTTTGGTCACAAAGTGATTTCACAAAAGGCATTGTCATCAGAACATAAATCAGCTGCCAAACAAGATTAGGGAACTGAAATTCAGAAGGTGGGGTTTGGGGAAAGTCTTTTACTGATGTAAAGAAAAAGTTATGATATTGTAAGAAGTATTTTTTAATGTCTTTTTATGTTATTTCTTGCTTTTAAAATGAATAAAAATTATTATTATTTTTAAAAAATAACATAAGTCCCATGATAACTGCATGTTTCATTTGCAATCGAAAAGGATAGTATCAATTAAATCTGCATCAATGGGTCTTTAAAGCTTTCATTGTTGGCTGGATTGTGCTCACTTGTTTACATGATTTTTGTTGTTGAATGCTAGGGAAATAGTGCAAATAAGTGAGCAAATGATTGAGATCCAGACCCACTAGACCTGTAGGGATGGGAAGAGACCATACTCCATACAAACAAAATTGTAATGTATTTAGAATGCATTAATATATCACCACCACTGATCATGACCTCCACCAGTAGACATATATAGCCTAAGCACATTTTCACAGATTTTATTGATAGCCAAAAAATCTAGCAAAAAGAGAGAGAAAAGTTCGGTGCTTCCTTGCATCCCCTCCTCTCCGTTAATAGATTTGCCACACCTTTGTATCCTGCATCCAGGGAACTTATTCTTACACATCGGACTTGAGTTTACTGCAATGTTTTCTCTTTTGATTTGACAAGCTGAAGCCTTTCCTCTCAGGTGATCCTTGTATGTTCTCTCTGCATGGCTTGAATATAAATGAGCAATGAACAGTGTGGCAGGAACTTAAAGGACAAAATGGAACAGTTTGCCTTTCCATGTCCCAGGAAAAGAAAAAAAGGAAAGGCAAGCTTTCCATCAGCGTTCCAGGCCAGTCTTCCCAAATTGATATGTTGACAATGGGAGGCACGTTGGCACATCAAAATCTAGTTTACCCACACATGTGTGCATGTTATATCTGCGTTTGGATAGATGATAGCTAGATAGCTAGATAGATATGAGAGAGAGAGAGAGAGAGAGAGAGAAATCACAACATCTTATTTGGAAAATAAACTGTAATGACATCACATAATAAAAACTCCTTAGCTCCGTGTAACATCATCTAAATGTGTGTATATTTTCTGTGTGCACTGTGCTGTATTTCAGAATGGTGCTTAAGTGAATATTGATTCTTTTGGTGTCTGCTGAGAGGTGATTCACGTTAAGTGGCAGTGAGTCAGCCTCTTCCCCTCTTGAGAGGAGCTAATATCTGGGTCAGGATTGAATTGCTGCAAGATAATGAAATATTTCTTCCGAAAATCATGTTAGCCACTCCTGTGGCTCTAATCCTTAAAGGTTGTGTGACTCACTTCAGATTTCTTCTCCCTCTCCACCTGCCAACTGTGTGACGAACCCAAGCGTCTCTAGTTTAAATAGTAAAATGCTTGTTAGAATTTCTGTATCGGGATCAGGAGACAGTGATGTCTGAAGGGCTGGGCATTCTTTTGATCATGGGAAAATTTACACACACATTCCAGACAGGCATGCAGGAACCATTAGAAGTACTTCACCAGGCTTTTCTTTGATCACTTATACTCAGCAAAGTTTGCCTATTTGTTTAATATTGCTGTAGTGAAAGAATTCTCTTATTCTGATAGTTTCCTTAACAAATGTTCTCCTTTGTTGTAGTATGTCATAGTGAAAAGACTGAATGGAAGAGCCATTGGTTCAAAGCTCAGTACAGCCATGAATTCATTTGGTGGCCTTACTCAAGCCACTATTTCTCAGCTGCAATATGGTGATGCTAATATACAATACTGAACTACCTTGCAGGATTGTTGTAAAAAGTACCGAGACCATTCCTTGGAAGTACTCTATGAAAGGACACCTGGAAACTATGGTCATGATGATGATGATGATGATGATGATATAATAATAATAATAATAATAATAATAATAATAATAATAATAATACAGTGGTACCTCGCCTAACGACGATAATTCGTTCCGACGCGATCGTCGTTAGGCGAAAAAATGCGTTCCGCGAAGCCCCATAGGAACGCATTGGGAAAAAATTCGTAAGTCGAAAAAATCGCGTCAAAAATTCGTAAGTCGAAAAAATCCTATTTAAAGCGGCCGCGACGTCTTTTCGCTGGGCGAAGAAATTCGTTTCCGGCGGCCATTTTGTTTTACCGGAAGTCCTTCGTTAGGCGAAAACGACGTTGGGCGAGTTATTCGTTAGGAGAGGTACCACTGTATATTATTTATACCCCACTCATCTGGCTGGGTTCCCCCAGCCACTCTGGGTAGCTCCCAACAGAATATTAAAAACACGATAAAACATCAAACATAAAAAACTTCCCTAAACAGGGTTGCCTTCAGATGTCTTCTAAAAGTCACATGTTTATTTCCTTGACATCTGATGGGAGGGCGTTCCACAGGGTGGGCGCCACTACCAAGAAGGCCCTCTGTCTGGTTCCCTGTAACCTCACTTCTCGCAGTGAAGGAACCGCCAGAAGGCCCTCAGCGCTGGACCTCAGTGTCTGGGCAGAACAATGGGGGTGGAGACGCTCCTTCAGGTATACTGGGCTGAGGCCGTTTAGGGCTTTAAAGGTCAGCACCAACACTTTGAATTGTGCTCAGAAATGTACTGGGAGTCAATGTAGGTCTTTTAGGACTGGTGTTATATGGTCTCGGTGGCCACTCCTAGTCACCAGTCTAGCTGCCAAGTTCTGGATTAGTTGTCATTTCCGGGTCACCTTCAAAGGTAGCCCCACACAGAGCACTTTGCAGTAGTCCAAGTGGGAGATAACTAGATAGCTGCTGCCTGAGCTTCTGCCTGTGTACTGGGGCTTCTCAACTTCATCTTTTGCTGCCTCTTGCACATTCTGCAGAAGGCACTGCTGTAAGACTGCTGTTTGCTATAAAAGCACTTGGTGCACAAGACTTAACTGCTGTGCCTTATCTTTTCAGTTGCATTTTTATTTTTTCCTTCAGGCTTTTAAAGCCACATTTCTGACTATAGTGGGATTTAAGGAGCGTACAGAATCACCTAGAGCCAGCCCAAGACAACAGCAAATGACACAATAATGCCCTCTCTTTCCCATTCCACATTCAGAACAGACTGGCTCAATTTTACTTCAACCTGGACCCTGTGCTCTTCATGTGAAGCCCTTCTCCATGGAAGGTGCAGAGGATGGCAACATGAGAATGGGCCTTCTCAGGTATGGCTTCCTGTTTGTGGAATGCTCTTCCCAGAAAAGGATGCCTAGCCCATTCCTATCTGCTTTCATACCTGCCAACATTTCCCCTAAGGACATCCTAAGGAAAAGTGGGACCTTCTGGGATCAAATCAGAAACCATGACAGCTTCTGTAAATCTGAAACTCTCTGGAAAATAGGGACACTTGGAGGGTCTGCACCAGGCAAAAATATTCTTATTTTCTGCTTATCTTTTAGTGTGGTGGGGTAAATCTTTTTTTTATATGTATGATTGGTGTATTTTAGGTTATTTTATCCTTGGTTTTTTCCCTAGTTTTTTAAGCAAGTTACTTTGAGTTTCATTTTTTAAAGTATCTAATAAATACAAGTAACAACAGCAACTTAAACTTTGAGGTTAGTGCAGTGGCAGATGTGTTGGTTTTAGAAGTTGGCTACATTTTTCTTCTCTACTTTCCATTGGGGATGTTGTGCAGTGGTTAAAGTGCCAAACCAGGAAGACTTACTCATAACTTGCTGGCTGGTTTGAGCTAGTTACTGTCCCTTCAATGTAGTCTGCTTCACAGAGTTCTGTGACGAGAGACCAAATGGAGGATAGAAATATAAAATATAAATAATACATATTAGAAACATACAAAGGACACATTCCCCAAACAGCTATCAGTTAGGGTTGCCATCTGTCTGGAATGAAAGCAGCAAAAATAGTGTCTGGGGGAAATTTGTGGAAATCGGCAAAATGTCCAATTGGCAAAATGTCCCCACCACACTGAAAGATAAGCAGAAACAGACTTCCGGTCGGCGCGCCGGAGAGGACGGTCGGGGGGACATATCGCTCTTGACATTTCCCCGTCCGACCGGGAAAAGGGGAGCTCGCGCCAGCGCCGCTACCCCCAAAACCCCCGGGAAGGGCGTCCCGGGGTCCAAGGGACCTGCATAGGCTTGGACGCCGGTCCTGCTCCCCGGGAGACCACAGCAAGGGCGAAGCTGCAAGACCGTCTCCTCGGAGCGCGCTGATTCCTCCAAGACCTGCAATTTGGAACTGTGAGTAAAATGCAACAAAATTGAAATTTGGACTAAATTTGGATTGGTTAGGAACGAAAACACGGAGGTCCGTTCCTTTCCATTGTTACAGTGAAACAGGAAATCGCTACAGATGCATTGAAAAGGACTAAATTGAATTCTTTGTTATACGGATTTAAATTAACCCCTGAGCCTCCCCTGGTCCTGGGGGAAGCAGAAGGAACTGTGATAGATTTGTGGATTATTTTCAAGTTTAAAGTCTGTGAAGTTTTCTAAGAGGAAAAAGTTGTGAAAAGTTTCAAAAGTTTCAAAAGTAAAAAAAATCTCCTGAACTGTGATTAAAAAAAAAATGGCGACGAAACCGGATGTTAGCTGGCAAACTGTGCTGGAAAAGATGAAGGAATACATAGCAGAACTGAGAGAGATGAATGCTATGGGAAATGCAGCGGATGAGATAAGGCAAAACCTAAACACTGTGCCGGCTGAACCAGATGTACAAATAACTAAGGAAGTGACAGGACCCGTCAAGGCCGGACAACGAAAGCTTACTTTGGTAAACACCAGCTGCAAGAAGAGACCCTTTAATCGCAAAAAAAAAAGGAGCTGTCATTTTAAGAAGTAAGAGAAGGAACATAAGAAAAGCTAGCAAACTGACACTTATTGACAAGCAGCGGAAGACAAGCCGAGACGACCTGAGCATGGAATGGGAAGACTGGCCACAGATCCTGGAGAATGTCGCTTTGGAGGATGCTTTGCAGGACTCACTCTGGTTCTGGATTTCAGAACCAGCAGGAATAGGATAAGAACAGTTAAAGTGCTGCCTGGTTTTTGGACTTATGGTTTTTGAATTATGGACATGCCATGGACTGATCAAGTAATATTAAACATAGTGAAGGATAAGTATTTTGTATTTTAAATATGTCAAGTATGATAAGTAGTTAATATTGTAAACCAAAGCTGTGTACCCAGGGACCGGGGGAGGCAAGGGGGACGCAGATGAAGATATATAAGTATGCTACGATGTGAGAAGATTGAAGATTGATATTAGAAAATTAATTATTTGACTATGAAATTAGGAACCTGTTAAAAATTGTTATTTGCAAACAGATGAAGGGCAATGGGGTGGACGTGAGGAAGGTATATGATATTGAATGTAATTTAGGTGAGCTGGCCTGAATCGGGGCCAGACAAATATTGTAAAATCAATAAAAATTAATTTTAAAAAAAAGAAAGATAAGCAGAAACAACTTTGTGTTTCCCCACAAAAGCTCAGCAATAACAATTGTGAGGTTGATTTCCTTAAAAAGGCTCAACGATTTTTGTGCCAGGAATTTTACTTCTTGAAATATGGCAACCCTACTATCAGTTCTCGGTATCCAACCTGGACACAGCCAGTGCAAAGAAAGGAGAACAAAATGGTAGGATTGATGTCAGAAGCCCCATAAATTAATATAACCAGGGCAACATGGCTGGCATTCAATTTACTGCAGTCTTCTAGTCAAGTAGTCTGTTGTTACGATTTTTCTACTGCATTTATATAATTGATCATAATTACATCAGCGTCGCAATACTTGGTTCGCTGTTAATGTGAAAGGGGGAAGACTCTTGATAGAGATGAAAGGAGCCCTAAAATTAGTCCAAATTAACGTTAGGTTCATCAAACAACTATTAAGATTTGGGTTAGATGATTTTCTGATAATGGCTTAGAGATCTGCAAATGGTATTAATCTTCGACTCTAATAGCACAAATGAAAAAGCAGCCTCGAGTTAATGCAGTGATTATACTACTCCCTTGGGAGCTCTTCTTTTGAGTTAATCTTTCTATATCTGTGGACCTTTATGTATTTAAATTGCTGCAACCATGCTTATATGTAAGCAGCTACTAATGAAAAAGAAACACTTAAAGAACTGAACTAATAATTAAGACTGAAGTTTTTGCTGTACACTAATGAGTTCATATATCACTGATTCAAAGAGCTGTTAAAATAAAAATTAAAGACTTCTACAGGAGTGTGTGTAAGATGCAAAACTCTTCTCTCTCCCCCTCTTTGAGATTGCTATGGATAAATACAAATTCCAGCCACATTTTCTCTATGCTTATTTTATGACAGTGGGATGTGGCTGTTTGCTCCGTTTATCACCAATAGGCACATTGTATATGGAAGATTCCATCAACGGTGTCTCCGAAAAAATTACACATCCCTTGGGAAGACAGACGATTACCAGTGTTGAAGCAATTATTCTTCAGCATCAACTTCGTTGGACTGGTCATGGTTGGTTGCCTAATTATAGTCTTCCAAAGCAACTACTCTATTCTGAACTTAAAAATGGAAAGCGTAATGCTTTCAACAAGAGGTATAAAGACTCTCTCAAGGCAAATCTAATGTAGTATAAGCACCGACAATTGGGAAACACTGGCATGAGAGCGTTCCAATTGAAGAACAGCCTTTACCAAAGGTGTTGTGGTCTTTGAAGACGCTCAAACTCAGGACAAAAGGGAGAAACGTGCTAAGAGGAAGGCACTTTTGGCAAACACTCACTGTGATCAACTCGCCCCCGGAAACCTATGTCTCCACTGTGGAAGGATGTGTGGATCCAGAATTGGCCTCCACAGTCACTTACGGACTCACAGTTAAGACCGTGTTCATCTTACTCTGCTACGAGTGATCACAGAAGAAGAAGATATATGGATATAAACAGCCATAGCCTGTGGGGTGAGGTGGACTTGCGCTCCTTACACCAGTGTTGCCACAGTTTTTGGGGGGACAGGGCTGGGACATGGATTGCCTCTGACAGTGTATCTGCACACTCTCTCTTCTCCTTGTGACCTTTCTGCTGTGGTGTGTGTTCCATGATTTGCATTCAATGAAAGGCAATAGAACCCTAATGAAAACAGACAAATAAAACAAATGGGATTCTATTCATTCCCCCCCCAAGGTAATTGTTCTTTTTATTGCAGAAACAAATTAAGTAAATAGGATTAATTTGTTTATATTTTATTTTTTTAATTCATTCACACCTCTATCAGAAAAGGTTACATTCTTTTGTTTACCATTAGGGATAACAAAATGGATCCTCAGTTGTAGCTCCTGTATGATGGAATTCATGATCTATGTAGGCCCAAATGAGTTCAGGCCTTCAAAATTATAGGAAGAACTATAAATGTAAAATATTTTTCATTAAGGAATGATTGCAATAATTTTATGAGCTCACTATGGCGTTTAATGAGACCTGTTCACCCCAATTTCCAGCACCAGTTGAATATAATAATTATCTCTTCATTGGGTATTTCAATCATATTTTATGTTTGTTGCACTATTTTGAGCTGGGCTATTTTATGATTTGTAAAATACTCTGACCACTTAATTGATAAGGAATATACCAAACTAAATTGAAAATATGATACATCCTGGAAGGAGATACTGGATATACATATATATTGTATGTATATAATAAATGGATTAGTTCTTTCTTTCTTTTTCTTTCTTTTCTTTTTACAAATGTTACCCAAAATACTATTTGCCTTTTGTTTTTTCTGGCCTTTGAGGAATGGCATTTTACTGGGGATTTACTTAATTTGATTACCCAAATGTGTTTGATCATTATACTTGAAAATGATCTTTCTTTTTGAAATTACAACATTATAAATTAGTCTTACAACAGCCTAGGGCACTATGATATTGTTCTTAACACATTTGGGACTGACTTTACCTTACACAGTCCTTTATGATGGAAATTTCACTGTCTTACCTTTCATACGTCATCAGTGTAGAAGCTATCATGTGAATTTTTTCTCACATGTCCATAGTGATATTTCTAAAGGATGATGAAGAACAAAATTTCTTCAGTCTGTCATGGACTATATTAAGACTACATAGTAATGCACTCATAGGAAAGGATCTCTGAATAGGGAATTGGAAGATCACTGTTTTAGTATCACTGTTGAATTGTCTTAAAAACTAAACAGAAATAAGGTTAGGTCCAAATATATTAAGCAAAAATTCTTCACATATAGAGCTGATTCACACATAACAGACTATGGACTTTTAAAGCCATGTAAACCATAAGTTGCCACGCAGACAGACAAACCATGGCTTCTTTCTCCAAAGCTTGGCTTGCTTCCCAGCTGCTCTTTGTAGATTCCTGAGCATCTGTCGGCCAAAACATAGGTGAGGATAGTTGCTGGGTTCACATGTAATGTCAAGCCATAGCTGTAGTTAAAGCAAACCAAGGTTCATAAGCCAAAAACAAACCATGGATTCAGATCATGGTTTGTTGGAAGTAAACAAACCACAGTTAAGCTACTGGACAAGGTTCACACATAACACTAAACTATGGTTTGTAATGTCTCTCTCTCACTCCTTGTTCCTGGTTCTTGGATATAAAGGTCTACATCTGCATGTACCAGTCATCAAAATGATACGCACTTCTTGTGTTCAAAAATGCTATACTCCATTTTGGAGAGACTTGAAGTAATTTTTAAAACTGGCAACGTTCATGGAAGAAAAGGATGAATGGAACTCTAAGAGCCTGTAAGTCTCATTAAAACACCATGCTCCCCGGTTTTGTAGAGCTACAATAATTCACTCTTCTTACATGGACTGTAACTCACCACCAAAATTACAGCAGGCTGATTCAATATGACCTTACAATCTATTATCAGCGCAGACTAATATATTTTCTGCAGTGGAGATTGGCTTTAGGTAGCCATAATTACTGAATTTAAATGATTGCCGTTGCCAGTGAGCATAGCTAGGAAGTGTGTTTTGTATTTGGTTTGGGGGTGTTTTCTTTTGTTCTTTTATCCATTTCTTTTTTATTAGAATACAATACAATAAAGAAGTTAGAACCAAAACACCAGTCAGGAAAAAACCTATAGATTGACTTTAGCTGCAGCTAATTCCACTGACTTCCTTCTTAGTAGACATTGGGGTATAAATCAGGAATCCTGTTTCCCTAAGGGGGGAAAATAACACTATGAGACTATGAGAAAGAAGCAGCTTGACACTATTGTTCACAAGTAGCACAAGTAACCCTCCATGTGTCCCTATTTTCCAGGGACAGTCCCAGATTTACAGTAGCCACTCCAGTTTCTGATTTGATCCAGGACTCTAACTCTGCTCTCAGCAAGATCTGTCAAATAGGCAAAAAAGAAAAAAGAAAAGAAGCTGTTTCTTTCTGCTCAAGCTGTATACTGTTTTGTTTTTTCAGTGCAAATCATTATCAATATTTCTTTTCTCTGGACACCATCTGCATTACTCAAGTGCTTCTGCTACCACAAACTCTGGCCTCCCTCTGATTTGAGTGCCTCTTCTAGTTGAAAGACCTGCATTGGCTTCCAGTACGTTTCCGAGCACAATTCAAAGTGTTGGTGCTGATCTTTAAAGCCCTAAACGGCCTTGGCCCAGGATATCTAAAGGAGCGTCTCCACTCCCATTGTTCTGCCCGGACACTGAGGTCCAGCTCCGAGGGCCTTCTGGTGGTTCCCTCACTGCGAGAAGTGAGGTTACAGGGGACCAGGCAGAGGGCTTTCTCGGTAGTGGCGCCTGCCCTGTGGAACACCCTCCCATCAGATGTCAAAGAAATAAACAGCTATGTGACTTCTAGAAGACATCTGAAGGCAGCCCTGTTTAGGGAAGTTTTTAATGTTTGATGTTTTATTGTATTTTTAATATTCTGTTGGGAGATGCCCATAGTGGTTGGGGAAACCCAGCCAGATGGGTGGGGTATTAAATAATAATAATAATAATAATAATAATAATAATAATAATAATAATAATAATAATAGCTCCCACAAGATGGCCTCCAGCTTGGATGGATTTAAAATAGGATTAGCCAAATTCATAGAGGATAAGGCTTTCAATGGGTGCTAACCTGCCTCCACTGTCAGAGGCCCCTGAATACCACTTGCTAGGAATCATAAGTGAGAAGAATGTTGTTGCTTTCATGTCCTATGGCGACTGTAGGAATAGGGCACTGAACCACATGGGGTCCTTGATGTGATCCAGGAGGGGGGCTCTTCTGTTCTTGAAAATGGCAGGTAAACCCTTTCCAGTGACCTCAAGTTGGTTAGATCATGCTTATAGTCCTAGCCATACTCCAGTGTTAGAACATTCATTAAAGCTGGTAACTTTACGAAGGTGCATAATGTTTCCTTAAAGAGAGCTCACCCCAGTCTGAAGCTGATTTTATTTTATTTTGACAGATGCTTAGAACCAAGAACAATGTTTACACACGGAAAAAAAATCAACATTATTTTATGTAATGAATTTAGGTTGTGGTAATTCACACAGGTTGAGCCTGAGATTCAGTGGGGAATAAACATAAGTGAATGTCAAGTGTAGGATTTTCTTTATCCGTCTTTTGGATGATGCTTTCATGTGGATAAAAAAGAGCAAAATAATCAAAAGAATTTGTTTCCAGAGAGAATTATGAGGATGCTTACATACTTCAAGGAGATACGTATTAAAATGTTGATTGGATGTGGCAACTAACAGAAATAATGAAAAAAAAATCTATTGAGCAAGTAGAATTATGCATCCTATGACTTGCAAAGCTCTCTGATATGTTTTCTATTTTTTTCTTTCGTTGCACAATGGACCACTGAGGATTGATGAGCAGTGCTGCTTTTCTAAGGATGACCTGCAAAATATCATAGAAAACAAAACTGACATGCCTCACTAGTTTGTTGTTTCTGCAGGATCCCTTTTCGGTTCCCCCGGTTGTTAGGATTCATACTTATGCACATGTAGAGCAGGAATGGCTGACAAGGCATGCCTGCAGGATAATAACTGGGAAGGCCTGTGCATACAAGCCACCATTGGAGGCAGAGTAGCCTGTTGGTATCAGTGGGTTTAACCACAAGCTGCTAACCAGTCAGCAGTCACGTGAATGCAGACTGGTGACTGAGCAGTCATAGAATTGTAGAGTTGGGAGGGACCCTGAGGGCAGTGCTGGATTTATGTATAAGCTAAACAAGCTATAGGTTGCTATAGGTTAGGGCCCCACTCTCTTGGGCCCCCCCAAAAAATTAAAGGAAAAAAACACTGGATGTACATTTCCAAAATATAAGATAAAAAACAAATAAAATAAAACCTACATACAGCAACAGTGTTTTGTGTTGTCTAGGCTCCTATGATGTAAGTAATGGGCCCCGCCTGCTAGCCTGCTCCCTAAAATATCACTGGTTTGCTCATTTCTATATATAGGGTCCCTACATAAAATATGTATTTTATGAAAAAATACATATTTTGTTACGTGCAAATGGCTTTAGATACCTATTAGGTCCATAAATTACCATATAGCATATATTCAACACAAAAAACAGCGGCAATTTGTTGTTGACAGAAGACAGCTGGGCATATAAAGGGTCCTGTTACCTTCAGTAGCTTAGGGCCGCATCAAACCTAAATCCGGCCCTGCCTGAAGGTCATCCAGACCAACTCCCAGCAATGCAGGAATCGCAACTGAAGCATCCATGACAGATGGCCATCCAATCTCTGCTTAAATACCTCCAAGGAAGGACAGTCTTATGTCTAACAGCTCTTGCTGTTAGAAAGTTCTTCCTGATGTTTAGCCGGAATCTCCTCTCTCTCCTGCCTCTGCAAACACCTTATGATTGTCTCTGGCAAGGACTGCCCTTCTATTCCCTCCTTTTGGCTGGTTCCCTCCAGTTCCGCTCCGTCTGGTTCTGCTCCATCTGTCAACACTTAGACAAGTTTTCTTGTATAATCATCTTCTTGCACACACGTTGAAGGCCACTGCCTCCAAATGACTCCTGGTGCAGGCCACTGATTCCAACCCCAGTTGAAATTAAGCCCCCATTCTAAGTAAAAAAAAAGTGGCAAGAAACAATAGTGGTATAATAGAAAGTTACTCATTATACAAGCATCCTCATTACTTCCAATATAATGTTTGTTTTGACACTTTGATTTGTGAAGCATTTTCATGCTTTCCACAATAGTAGGTTCTAATTACTTGCTTTTCTGTGTGGGAGGTGTACATTAAAAAGAGATTTGCTTCAGTTGTAGAAGAGAGGTTAACCATCTCAGGCTCAGCTGAGAAGATGAGCTAAATTTAATTTTATATACAGCACCTTTTTAATTTGGTGCAAGACATTTGCATTCTCTCTGTTTCCCCTTCTCTGCACTGAAATGTGAGTAAGAACAATCCGTTGCCTCAGTCCAAGCCTCTTGAGTCTGCAATTACAAAGCATTATAACGACGTTCAAGATCTTCTCCCCACCCCCTCCATGACCCCCAAAGTGAATGCTGAAAAGCTCTTACTGGACAGGCACTTCCTGGAAAGGAAGTTTGACATGTATATGTGGGAAAAGAAACAAAATAGTTTAGGGATGCAAGCCCATCACATTTATAGTTTGCAACCCTAATGTTGGGCATTGCCATTTGAGGGCCATACTATAAAAGATATGGGACATCAATGATAAAAACTTTTCTATTTTTAATTGAAATCAGACACAGGCAGCTCCAATTTTGGCAAAGGTTACCTGTCGGGGACGTGGCTGAATCAAACGCCTGGGATAAGTCTGACTCTGAAGGAATGCCAGTACAGAGAGAGCCAGAGTCCGACTCTGGAAACAAGGGAATTCAGTCACAGACAGAGCAGGAGTGGGTTAGTTCGGCCCCCTTCATCAAGAGCTTCCAGACTCAGATTGTGCTGGTCCCAAGGGATATCCGATAGGCGAGGTCTAGTCCAGTCCAAGGTCAGTCCAAGCCAGAAGTCACGAAGCCGAAGTCAGGAAGCCGAGGTCAGGAAGCCGAAGTAACAAAGCTGAGGTCAGGAAGCCGAGGTCAGGAAGCCGAGGTCAGGAAGCCGAAGTAACCAAGCTGAGGTCAGGAACGCAGGAACCAGGAACAGGAACTAGGCAGCACCGATGTTGCTCCTGCAACTTGGGTCTGGGACTGGCTGGCTTTTATCTGCCCCGAGGCAAAGGGCGGCTCCGATCCTCAGGTGCCTCGCCTCTCCTGGCTTGGAGGCGAGCACTCCTCCTGCGGGAACTTAGTTCCCTTCGCCTCTCTGCCCTTAGCCTTTGCAGCTCAGGAGAAGCTGGAGGGTTACCGGACCCAGAGGCAACCTCAGCTTCCCCTGACTGGGTGGGGAGTGGAGCACCTGCAGGCAATAAGTCCTCCATCCCATTAGAAGCCAGATCAACCTCAGCCGATGCCTGCACCTGAGGATCCAGCACAGGTGAGTCCCCTTGAGACTCAGGCCCCAGCCCTGGCTCTGCTGGTTCTGGAGGCAGTGAATCATGTGCAGGCTGGGATCCCTCAGGTTCAGCGTCTGAGTCTGACTCCCAGGTCATCACACAGATAGAGTAGCAGACTAGGAAAGCTGGCAGGCAGAGGGAGAGGAGGAGATAGATGGTATTGAGGGGGTTGCTATGCAACCAGGAGGAAGGCAGCGTTTAGAGGGCTCTTCGTTTGAGAGGGGGGAAGTCCACCCACCTTCTCCCTGAACCAGAAAAGCTGAAAGGGTTAAAATGCAATGGAAGTACAAGAGAGGAAGGATGAGACTTTGGTGCCCTTCGTGCTGCGAAAGGGATGGGGACTCAGAGTGACTCGTAGCTAAGAGCGGCAAGCTCAGAGCCACTCTCTGGGTGTTAATTGTAAATAAACCATAAAACTGCCAGAGACTCGTTAATTCTTACCGGAGCTTGCTTGCCTGCCTGAGATCATTACACTAGCCCTTTCACCCATGGAAATTTCCTAGTGTAACCCATCCTGCCCCGACAGCCATCCAACTTCTATGTCCTCTCCTGGCTACAACATACTGGTTTCAACGTGTTGTGTACTTTGACCCTATATCTCCACCTAAAGATCTAGTGGGAGGAGCAGAGGGATGGACAACCTTTCTTCTGTTGAGGACATTCCCTTGGGGGTAGTCCATGGGGTCACATGCTAGTGTCAGGTGGGAACAAGGACAGTTGTGCACAGGGCCAAAACCTGGAGTTGGTGGAGCCAAACTTTCTGTGTTTTACCTTCGCTGTTGTAGGCAGTATTCATCGGGATTCTAGTTGCTGGAAATGACAAGTGGTGAAAGTGCTGCTGAGACGCTTTAGGGCTTCCCTTAGGCATCTTGTTGACCAGACTGCAAACAGGATGCTGGACTAGATGGGCCTGATCCAGCAGGCTATTTTTGTGCTTTTTTCTGTTATTCTGTTTCTTTCTGCTCCACCAGCATCCCCCACCAAGTTAAAGTGCATTGTACACAAAGCTTAGTGAAATATTTTGGCACCTAAGGAAGAATATCCCACAATGCTTTCTCTCTTGGAATAATAATAATAATAATAATAATAATAATAATAATAATAATAATAATAATAATAATATACTACTACTAATAATAATAATACATGAAACAATTGATTATTTGTTCTAATGGTAGGGCCTACTCTGCTTGATGGTAGGGCCAGTTCTGAGGCACAATTGGGCTGCCATACATCTGAGATTTCCCATACATATCCAGGATTCATCCGTTGGAAAAAAAGCTCAACAACTTTTGTGTCTGGCAACCCACTACTGACATAATGTGAAAAACCACATTATTAATATGTGGTAAGAACCCGAGCAGAGGTTTTTTGGGCTTAGCAGCATCAACCATCCCCCAAACTAGTGCAATACTGGCCCAGGCAGCATGAACTTCTCACACAATGGTTACAGATGTCTCATATTATTCCTGTAGTGCAGGAAGGAGTAAAAAAACAGTGTTTAGAATAATATGAGAAGACTCCTTAAGAGAAAGACTCTAGACCTCCACTCAGAGACATTGGTCCCTGATGTTTTCTAAACCCTTTCCTTGATTATAATGCTCTTTTTATATAAAAAAGGAAAGGAAAGATAAAAGGGAAAAGAGAGCCATAACCTGAGGCATTTTCACAAGAAAATAATAGAGCCAGAACTGGGATTTGAGGAGGAGAAGCACCCCTGTGGTGGGCTTCTTTGTTTCTCCTCGGTTTCTTACTCCTGCCACTCAGTGCTCAGTGCCATTTTTCAGTAATCAACAGTAGCACAAAATTGACAGGAAACATAACTGGCAGTGACAAGACTTCCCCTTCTGCTTTGCAGAGTCTTTGTTTTGTGTTAGCTGAGACCATCCCTGGACACCCTGTGTAGGAAAACTGCTGAAAAAGTTGACTTGAAATCTCTTTTAAACCTGGGTTTCAACTATGTATGCTCTCTGCAGAAAGAATGTGAGTCCTGTGGGAACTGGAAAGAGCTTTTCTTTTTCTTGGTACAGAACTGCAGGTCAGAAACATTTTCTGTATTTCCAGATGCAAAGTAGGAAAAGATCCCTTAGCTGCCCTCATCCATGCCTGACAACTACACTTTGTCAAAATACCTTCTTCCACAGACAAGTATTATTGGCACAGCAGCCATATCCTCCTTTGTATTCAGTCTCCTAATTCCTGATATGCCCTGGTTTGCTGATTTCCCTGAGCCAGAGATGGGATTCTTATCTCATTATACATGACAAAGCTATTTTTAACCTTCTCACCCCTTGCTTTTTCCTGTTAGACCAATTGCAGTTGTTAACAATCATCAACAGGTTTACCACAGCTATTAGCCTATCACCCATTCCCACCACCCTTCTGAGTAATACCCCTCCCACCCTCTCACTATATAAAAGGGTCTGGTGACTTCTGTTTCAGTGTATCTGAAGAAGTGTGCATGCACACGAAAGCTCATACCAAGAACAAACTTAGTTGGTCTCTAAGGTGCTACTGGAAGGATTTTTTTTATTTTTTATTTTGTTTTGACTATGGCAGACCAACATGGCTACCTACCTGTAACTGTAAAAATCTTGAAAACTTTTCAACATTCAATAAATAAATAAATAAATAAAATCTTTATTATGGTCCAGAGACCCAACAATTCATTACAAAACAATACACAATTTCGACAGCCCGCCTTCAGGTTACACAAGCATTTTGTTCAGACTTAGGAATAGGGATCATTGGTTCTTGCAACCACCAATAAAACTTCGCCACTGCTAATGTTCTGTCATTTGTCCAGTCTTCCAGTAGGAACCTGACATAGTAAGCCTCTGATTTTCCCGGGAAAGGTACTAGCAAGGGTAATATCAGTTCAGCCCTGGTTTGCTCGAATTTCACACAGTGCAGCAAAATATATTTTATAGAGTCAATGTCTTGGGCACATGAGCATAGTCTGTCCTGGTATGGAACTCCTCTCAATCTGCCATCCAACACTGCAGAAGGAAAGACGTTAAGTCTGGCTTTTGTAAATAGCCTTCGGTAATTTGGAACGGTCAGATTTTTAATATAAGATGTTAACTTAAAGGCATGCCCATATTGTACTTCTACCGACAGCGAACTGCAGACTGCATGTGATCGATGTCGCAAGTCACTGTGTGTAATATCCCAGAGTCTTTAAATAAATAAATAAATAAATAAATAAATAAGAATGGTATCAGGATTTAAATCTGAATGGCAAAGGCAATCCAATACTATCTTTTTGTATGCTCTCTCTCTCTCTCTCTCTCTCTCTCTCTCTCTCTCTCTCACACACACACACACACACACACACACACACACACACCACCACCACCACCAACAACAACAACAACTCTCTTTTCATTCTTCAATCACACACCAGCAGCAGCCAATGGGATCAACATTTCTTGTCCAAGTTCTGCAGCTGATGTCAAGTTCCACCATCAACAGGGGGATGGCTGTGGGGTCTGGAGGAATATAGATACGCAATAAACATGATCCTTCTATGTTCCACTCATATCCTGTCCACGACTCCACTCCATTTCATCTTTGCCAGCAGAGCAGCTCCACCAGTGGAATGTACCACATTTTTTCATGGGGTCAAAGGGCTTTCATGAAATCGTGAAGCTTCTCAACCACTGAATCTCAAGTATAGAATCAAGTACCTTAAAAAAAATAAAAAAAATAAAAAATACCGGTACATAAATGGCAATTTCAGTGTTACACAGTCAGGATTAGACAATGCTAACTACACAAACCAGAAGAGGAATACTAAATGCATGTTGATGACTATCCTTCTTTCTTGAATATCTTACAGTTGTAATAACTTTACTTAACGCTAGTGTTGACAGTGTGATGAGTGGCAAATACTGGATTGTTTTATTATATTCCCTGTCCAAAGCATTTTTTTGAAAACACAGTCTAATTGCCCTGAATTCTTAGAAGTCTTTCCCCCTGAGAACTGGTACCGGTATTCTAATAAATTTCTTGCAAAGTAGCAAACTCCTTCCTGCAAATTGCTTCCTCTCTTGTTCTTTGGGCACTTCATGCTTCCAAATTATTTGATCCCAAGAGGCACTGGCAGTTGTTGTGAGTACTCCTTGATGTTCTCACTGTTTGTAAAATGAATTGCGATTTCTCTTTAATCTCTCAGTCAAAAAAGGTTCTTTCATTTAGCTCTATTCCTGATTCATTAAACACATTTGAAATCTGTGGGACTATATGAAAAGCTATAGAGAGGCACAGCAGAACGATCAATGTTCCAAATACTCATTCTTTTGAATCTGGGAAGACATATTTTCCCACACAAAGTCTTCACGTTTGTGAATGTTCTCTTTAGCTGCCACCGCCATTGTTTCTTCTACTCGCTGCTTCATAGAGGATATGTGGATCTTTCTATGAAGGAAGAAAAAAGTCATTATTAGGAAATTATATTAAAGAAGTAGCAGATTCGGCTTGTACAGCTATGTCGCTGTGTCCCTATCTGCTCCAAAATGCCCAAAGATGAGGGGCCACTCAACACTGTCAAAATAGTCACAAAGTTCTATCCCTTTTGGACTTGTGTATAGCCTGTAGACCCAGGTGGCGCTGTGGGTTAAACCACAGAGCCTAGGGCTTGCTGATCAGAAGGTCAGCAGTTCGAATCCCTGCGACGGGGTGAGCTCCCGTTGCTCAGTCCCAGCTCCTGCCCACCTAGCAGTTCGAAAGCACGTCAAAGTGCAAGTAGATAAATAGGAACCGCTCTGGCGGGAAGGTAAACGGCATTTCCGTGCACTGCTCTGGTTCGCCAGAAGCGGTTTTGTCATGCTGGCCACATGACCCGGAAGCTGTACGCCGGCTCCCTCGGCCAATAAAGCGAGATGAGCGCCGCAACCCCAGAGTCGGACACGACTGGACCTAATGGTCAGGGGTCCCTTTACCTTTATAGCCTGTAGAAGAATTAAACCAGAGAGAGAGAGAGTTTTGAGCTTTGTTCCAATTACTTACATTTATGAATTCACAAACAGCCATTTTAAATTGTATCCTGTATTTCATACATACAGGAAACTACCAGTCTCTCCCAACCCCAGTTCTGTATCTGCGCCTGGAAACAGCATCAAAGAAAAGCTAGTGATGCCATAATGTGGTTAAGATGATGCGGAAATGACTTAATACATTCTTGTGATGTTAACATCCCAGTCTTCTCTACATCACAAAGGATCTCCACTTTGATCATAAGAGTCCAGTCTTCAAATCAATTGGAGTACTGTGCTTGTTAATTAAAGGAGCTGGTGAACTTTTCTTTATTTCAGTGGGTCTAAATCAGCTTGTTGTTGAAATACTCTGGTTTATGAATGACAGCTGCCAAGCCACTTGTAAGATGGGTTCATATTTATAGTCTATGTCTACCATAAATGTGGTTGTACTGTTTTTCTGAGAGACGGGGGAGGGGAGAGAGGGGGAGGGAGACAGACAGAGAGAGATTTCACACAGTTAATAATTGAAATTGAGATCTTAAGTCTGGAACTATTTCCTAGGAAATGCTACTACCCAGTTTCCTAGCGTGCATGCTCTATTTAATCTCTAGTCTGAAAGCTTGTCAAAACTAATTACATCCAGAACTACAAGGCACAAGAGGTCAGCGAATTGGTAGGGCCTCCAAGAAACTACAAGGATAAATTATTTACAAAAGAGGTTTACAGTAGAAAATTGAAATTAATTCCTTGGCAACAGAAGGTTGGGGAGGGGCTAGGGTGAGACACCAACACATAGCACTTAGAAGAATGAAGGCAGCATTTTTATTCTTTTAGCAAATTGGTATCACTGCATCATGGCATATGCAAGAATCCCGATCAATCTGTTAAGGATAGAGTTTGGCAAGAATGTAGACCTGGAACCAGGTGCAAAGCTTTTTTGTTTTTTAAAATTAGTTTTTATTTGGTTTTACAAAATCAATCACACAATTAACATTCTTAGAAATATTGCAAATAAAGCAAGATTCTTAGGACTTCCCTCCTCGCCTCCATCAGCTGCATATTATAGTTCATCTAAATTTCAGTTCTCCATTGTTTCCAAAGCCTTTGTAACATTGCAGGAGTCATTTAAAGCCTGCCAAAGGGTTCAGGTGTTTACAATGTTCTTGTAAGTACAATCTATATTTGCCCCAATCTCTATTGAATAATAATAATAATAATTTATTATTTGTACCCCGCCCATCTGGCTGGGTCTTCCCAGCCACTCTGGGCGGCTTCCAACAAAAATAAAAAAATACATTAAAATATCACATATTAAAAGCTTCCTTAAACATTGAAGTTTTGATCTTCCTGATTTCTGATTTTCCCGGTCAATCTTCCCATCTCTGCGTAATCTAATAGTTTCATCTGCCAGTCTGCCCCCAGGTGCAAAGTTTAGTGCAGTGCTGTGCCAGGGCGCAAGCCTTAGCAATGTGTAAGGAGGTCCTGGGCTGTCCAAATGACAAGACCCACCCCCTCTTGGCCTTGCTGATGGGGTCCAAAGGATAGCAGAGCAACAAAGCAAATAATACCTTAAATCAAAAGGTGCTCTGGATAGGAGTATATATGTGGGTGTTCATCCCTTCTCAGATAGCATAATATTGAGGGGAAGAAGAAGAAGAAGAAGAAGAAGAAGAAGAAGAAGAAGAAGAAGAGGAAGAAGAAGAAGAAGAAGAAGCCACCCATCTGACTGTTGGGATTTTTATATATCCTATGCTGCTCCAGCTGGCAGTATTGTGACTGGTATGTTTCACATGAGTATCTGAGAGAGTGTAAGAAAGGAAGTCAGTCTTATCTCTTCCACCTAAGTGTTGTTTTTGTATGTTTAGTTTCACTTCTGCTTGTGTCGCAGTTCTGTACTGTTGTTCGAAGAACACAGACATGACTTTGAAGGCTCTGTATATAGACTGTAAATAAAGTAGTTTTAGTACTACAGATTCCCCCCTCTCCCTCTTTCGCCCTTTTCTTCCTAATCTAACTTCTCACAACAAATGAAACTGAACTGTAAAAAACGCAGCTTGAAAAAAGAGACAATGCATGTATTTTTGTAAAATAAGACATCTTTAATTAAAAATATATTTTTAAAAAATACTTCCCTTGCTGTGAGCCAAATTCCAGACCTCTTAGCTCTACACCTATCACCTTGCTTGCTGCTTACCCCTTTGCTTAGGTCCTGGGTGATGTTATGTACTTAGTTGAATAGGATCCAAAATGCAGCAGTCTGATTGGTCCTAGAACAATAGGATTCAGAATGCAGCAGTCTGATTGGTCCTAGAACAATAGGATTCAGAATGCAGCAGTCTGAATGGTCCTAGAACAATAGGATTCAGAATGCAGCAGTCTGAATGGTCCTAGAACAATAGGATTCAGAATGCAGCAGTCTGATTGGTCCGCAGGAGCCACCCAATCCAGCTCCAGGGGGAAGTGAATCCACAACCTGATTGGCCTACAGGAATATCCTGGAATTAGCCAATCACGTGGGGCCCATTGTGTAAATAATGCATATAAAGCAGACGTTCTGGGGAAAATTTCATTCCTCGCTACTATGAGCTGAATAAAGAGCATGAAATCCACACTCGACTCCGAGTATATTTCAGGTGATCTTCATGAATCAAAGGCATTGTAATCACCCTACATTCCTTTGTCTTTTTCACTCACTCATTCACTACTTCCTTTCCTTTGCTCTCTGTCTTCTCTGTCCCCTTTCCCCATCCACTCTGCTTCTGGGCTTCCTGTCTCCCATTTCTAGGTCCCCTTCCCTCCAGTCTTTCCAAGCCCTCATTCATCTGCCTCCCCACAAAACTTGTTTTTTCCGTAGGACCTGTGTGGTGACATTTTCATTCTAATAAAACTGACCTTTCATTTTCTTCACGGGAGCTGCATTGTTTTCAAGCATCCTGTTGATGGCTTCATTCTCTCAACATTCAAAAGGTCCATGAATATTCAGTGGGTGGCATCATAGCAGTTTGGGCAATAGCTGTCAGTAATTTCACTGCCATAAAATAGTTTAGCATATTGTATTGCAGATGTAATTTCTTTTTTAGCTAAGGGGAACTTGAATTAGAATATAAATCTCCTCTTACTTAAAGTGACTTCAAAACTTTGGGTTAAAGAAACCCCCCACAGCCCAATATTTTTTACTCAAATGTGCTTTCTTCCTTCATGTTTTTAACATGGCTTCTGTTGTACTTTATTTTCAGTCATCATAATATTGACTCTCAACCCTTCATAACATCATAAGAAATGACGTCAAAGCTGATATATTGATGTCTGTGCTTTTTGTGGAGGGAGAGGAATACTGAACACAAGAAAGACATTCTTTAGGCTTTGTAATGTTCTCAAAGAATAAGGAAGTAACATCAGAGATGCATATTATAGTGTGGGAAGGATATATGCACCAAGTATGCATCAGAGGATCGCCAAACCATGTGCCATCAGGACGTAACATCATCAAAGCTAGTAGTCAGGTCATTCGTTATTCAGATCTAGAAATCCCCCACATTACTTACTCATGCATGCACTCTTGGGTTGGGGCAACTGGCTAAAATGTTTTAAAATGTTTTTAATGGTTCTAATTTTGGTTGCCTTGTTTTGTTTTTTGTCGGGTTGATGTTGGTTAAATGTTTAGTTGGGGTTGGCAGTTTTTTTAATTTGGGTATAACTGTAAACCGCATGTTATTCTTATTCTTGTTATTGTTGTTATTATTGGTTTCTATTGATTTATTGGTTTGTTTGTTGCTCGTATAGGATATTTTGTTTTTTAAAGTTTGATACTTTGTTGTGTTTTTATATTTGTTGTAAGCCGCCCAGAGTGGCTGGGGAATCCCAGCAAGATGGGTGGGATATAATTTTTTTAAAAAAATTATTATTATTCTATTAGAATTGATGTATTTGAAGTAGATTTTATTACCAGATAAGTATTTCTTTCTGAAAACACATCTCTCTAACCTGCGAAGCCAAAGGTATCCTTCAAAGTGGACCCAATAGAAATGCAGTGAATTTCATAAGCATCTTTCCGTTAATCCAGGAGAGCCACAAAATGCTCCCCCCCTCCCACCCGGGAGGAAGGAGTGAGTGAACTGGGTGTTTGCGTCAAATTAACCTTACCCAGCAGCTGAAGAGGGAACCAAAGGCAGTCACAGCTGGGTAAAGGGACCCTCTCTGAATCATGCTTTGCAGGTGAAGAATCCAGGAGACCCCAGAGGGCAGCCCCTGCCATTGCTCCCTGAGAAGTGGCAGGAGACCAGCAGTGCCCCCTATTTGCTGAGAGGTGGCATGGAGGGGGCCTCTGAGGAAATGGTGGATCCTGCCTCCAAGGAGAGTGCAGCAGCAGCATTAGTGGGTGATGTATTTATTCCTTGGGGGCCAGATCTACAGCCCCTGTGGAGTCTACTGCCCCAACAATCGCCACACGTTGCCTCATGGGTGGGCCAACCCAGAGAACCAAGATGTTAAGAGCTGCACTGCGGCCATAATTACAGCCTGTGAATTAGGGAATGGGGGAGAAATCCAATTCAGTTTGCATTGAATGATGAAACTTCTTGATTTGCGTTTTCTGAAACACCATGAAGATTGAAGCAGGGCCATTCTTCGAAATATGCACTTCTCTGAGTTTTGCAGTTGCATTCTCCAACCAAGCAATGTTTACACAAATGCATGGAAATAAACATGCTGGTGAAAATGACAAACAAAATGCATTTTAGGGAAAATTGCTTGCAAAAATGTGACCATTAGTCAAAACTACATACATAATGTGCTTATTAGGAGAAATTTGTGGTACTAATGAATTTTCATAAGGAGGTGTGTGGGTGTGGGTGTGGGTGTTTATGTGCTGCAGAAAAATGGAAAACAGACTTGAAAAATGAGAAGCGGAGAGAACTGAAATTGACAGATCCATTCATCTCCACTTGGAATGCAAAGAATATGTTTCTGCTATATAGATATTTACTTATTTTTAAATGCTTTTCTAGTTAATTGAATCAGTGTGATATGTGAACTAAATACTAACAGAAAAGCAAGTTAGATTTCTCACATTTTCAGGATGGTGAGGCTGAAAGCTCCACTCCTGTTGATTATTTTTCCTATTTGAGTTTTTCACCCTCCGGAAGTTTGACTAATCTTCTGACCCATCTGCAGCACTAAAGGATGCATGTTGATATTGAGTGATAAAATGGTGTGTGAGATGGACAGGATTGAATCAGCAGAAAGTAAGTCAAGGGGAAAGATCAATCGCAAAGGGCACTGACAAACAGCTCTGTCCCATCAGTCATAAAATAGCAGGATGCTTGTTGTTGCTAATCTGAAGGCAGTCCTGTTTAGGGAAGCTTTTGATATTTGATGAATTATTATATTTTAATATTTTGCTGGAAGCCGCCCAGAATGGCTGGGGGAACCCAGCCAGATGGGCAGGGTATAAATAATAAATTATTATTATTATTATTATTATTATTATTATTATTATTACTAGTACTACTACTAAACACCAGCCACATGCAGATGGTAGGACCTTTGCCATTAATGTATGTTAAGTATTCCAAGTCAAACTAAGACAGCCTCACAACCTGCACATTGTGGAAGGACTGTGTTAGCTAGGTTACAGGAAGCCCACCCACCCCCAATTTTGGTTATGAATAGGCTCCATGGGACAGCTTGCTTGTGCAGAATGACCCTAATGTGTATGACAGAGTTGAGGCCCAATTTACATGTGACTTCAAAGGCATGGTTTTTCACTACAAAACTGCTTCTTTGTGCCGTATTGGAAATAGATAAAAGTACCAATCCCATGGCTATTCAGATCACATGGGTGCCGCCAGCTCAAGAGGCCCTGATGGAGGTGAAGGTGTACTTGTTCAGAGTATCTGAGTGACCTTGAATCCATATGATGGATTCTTTTATGTTACTGATCTGAGTTGACTCAGGGAAGTAGTTTTGTAGTAGCAACTGTGATGCAGTGGGAAACATTTGACATTCAAATCGTGATTCTTTGGCTAATATTCTGTTATCAACCTTGGATACCCAGGTACAGAACATGTACATTTTATCAGCAAATCCTAAAACTGACCAAGATTGTTCCAGACTGTTGACTTGTACATACAAACCAAAGTATTCCATGTTGCAGCAGCATAAATTCCAGAATCATCTCTGAAATTACCTCTCTCTCTCTCTCTCTCTCTCTCTCTCTCTCTCTCTCTCTATTTTCTGAAGGTAAATAGACTTATTATTCAAGAGTACAGTGTGTTCACAGCACTATGACTGATCCTCCCTTCATAACTGAATTCTCAAATGATCATAATAGTCAACAGAATGCTGCCCAGCCTCTGCTTGAAGAACTCCAGGGAGAGAGCGCTCACCCAACCTTCTAGGTAATTGACTCCATTGTCAAACTTCTCTTACCATCAAGATTTTGCTGAAATCTATCCTCCTATAACTGAAACACATTAAGTCTTCTCCTCTGTTGCAGCAGAGAATGTGTCTTCACCCTCTTCTATGTGACAGCCATCTGGGTACAGCCAAAGTGAACAAAGGGACAGAAGAAGTGAACATAACCCTGTGGTTTCCCCCAGAGCTGAGGGCCATGAAATAATCGTTGAGATGGTTAGAGCGCCGGTGGAGGAAAACTCATTCTGAATTGGACTGAACACGGGTTAGAGTTCAACGTCGAGCCTACCAAGTGGTGATAGCAATGGTGAAGAGGTTTTGCTGTACAAGTGGATTCCTGCTCACACTTGGTTTTCACCCAGTCTTCCACTCCATCAAGTTTATTTCTTGATAAAATTATTTCTTGAATTTTAGTTCTGTCCCCCTGCAGTGTTAACTATCCCTCCAAGTTTTGTGCCATTCACAAATCCGATAGGGATAATATTTATTCATTCAAAGTCCCATAAACAGTACACTGGTTATTATTTCCCTAATTAAATCAGGCACTGCTTTTTAAACAACTGAAATCTAAGAAATTACATCTGTTCAACACCCAACTTTCCTTATTTTAAAATAATTTCATAGTAATATATAGGCAAAAAAGTATGTACACGGCGATCCTCTTCATTGACATTTAATCATTAAGTGAATTCAAGAGTGGAGACAAATAGATTTCATTGTGCAACAGACTGGTTCTGCATTCCCCCAGTCCTCCCTGAACTGACAAATTGCATTGCTTGGAAATTAAATCACTCACTTTGTATTTGGATGGATCTTTAGCCTCTTTAAAGTTTACAGTAGATATCTACCAAATAATCAAAGGTGAAAGCTCACTCCAACGGATTTGGCTAAGATGTCAAAAGCAACTTTGTTCTTTTAGGAAGTGAATACAAGCAGGGAGCTGCAATATAGGGGACGATAAACAAAGGCAGTTTACTGCGAAACTCAACACACTGCCAGCAACTGTCCATCTGCTTGACAAGAAGATTTTTTCCCCCTTGGAAGTATACATACAGTTGGGATAAAATACTGCAGCGGCTGAGTGGCTAGATAAAGGAAGAAGTAATAAAATACAGAGGACAATCTGGCCAACTATGGATGCAGCACTCATGCATGGATTGCCATTGCAATCTTCTTCCTTTTGTCTTCTTGACACATATATACTGGGCCATCATGTGGATCAGGAGGTCTGTGTGGTCCTCACTTATCTCCACTGAGCCAATATTCTTACCCAGAAACAAATTACTGGAGCTCTGAACTCGATCTGAGCAAAGTGGGATGACTGGTTGAATATCAGCAAGATGTGAAGAGATATGCCATAGCCAATCTCTCTAATAGGGATGTTGGCGAATGCATACAGAAGCAGGAGTGGAAATTGCCAACATTCACTGTCAAACAGCTCTTACTGTCAGAAAGTTCTCCCTGATGTTTAGTCAGAATATCATTTCTTGCAACTTGAATCCATTGGTATGGGTCCTGCCCTCCAAATCAGGAGAAAGCAAGCATGCTCTATCTTCCGTGTGAGAGCTCAGTTGGCAGAGCATGAGGCTGTTAATATCAGGGTTGTGGGTTCGAGACCCACGTTGGAGAAAATATTCCTGCATTGCAGTCAGTTGGACTAGATGACCGTCGTGGTCCCTTCCAACTCGACAAGTCTATGATTCTTGCAGCCCTTTAGATATTTGAAGATATTTATCCTCTCCGTCTCCTCTTTCATAGGCTAAATAAACTCAACTCTCTCAACCGTTTCTCACAATCCTTGGTTTCCAGGCCCTTTATCATCTTGGTCACCCTCTTCTGCACATGTTCCAGCTTGTCAATACCTTTCTTAAATTGTGGCACCCAGAACAGGACACAGTACTTATATAGCACTTTCCCCTGCATGATCAAATGCCTCACATGCATTATATCTGTAATCCTCATGCCATCAAACAGGGTGGATTAGTACGATTTTCTCCATATGATAGGTAGGTAGACTGAGAGATAGTTCCTTCCCTATTTCAACCCATTCAGTTTGTAATTGAACTGATGTTTGAACTGGTCTGGAATCCTTCCAGATCATCCTTAATGGAGGACCAACAGGTGAATCTGGTGGAGAACCAATGCTTCAATAAAATTCATCCTCTCGAAGATGCAGACATGATTTGTGCCCATTTCATGTTATTGGGTGCATACAAACACTGAACTGTGATGTTCAACCTGCAAGTTTGATATCCACAGATATGCAGGACATCATTTGATGCTGCAGCCAGTAATCTGAATGATGAATATTCATGGATGAGCTCACCTTGAAGAACCTCTGCCATCTGCTCAGTGGTTCATACAGTCACAGAAAAATCTTTGCCCAGCTGAAGTGTTCAGTGCTCTTTCTTATGATGGTGATACCCATAAAATATTATTTGCCACCTGCATCTGTCTAAGCATGAAGATAACACTTTTAGCTACCATAGCTTATAGCCACTGATATGCCTATTCTTTTCTAGCCTGCCAAGAGCGCATTTTCTTCTCTTGGTTAGACATCATTTGCCTGTGAGGATAAATGAAGAAAAATATTCCTGGAGTGATAAAAGCATCTGTAAGATCGACCCTCTGACAAATGACCTCTTGTAAGCATGCCTCATCCAGTTCTGCTTAATAACATACCATTTCCAGAATCTTAATAAAACCATGTTGTTAACACAGGCAGAGAAATCTGCCATTTACCAACAGGTGGCATGGAAATGTTTTTTTAAAAAATATTCAGCTGCTTTTCGAGCGCCTCCTGTAGGAAAGCATGGAATGCTTGTTCACTTAAGCTTTCTAACTTCTCTCCATAGATCTGGTACAGTATTCATTTGGGAAGTTAATATGAAACTCAATGTGTACTATCCATGGTTCTTTGTTTTGGAGTTGAGGGTTTTTGTGCCTTTATGTGGTCAATCTCCTTTTGCTGCCACAGTAGTAGACCAAGATTTTGCTGACCATGCGTATTTCATGTATGCTTCCTAGAGAAATTGCTATAGGAGAGTGCACATGTTCAATCTTATGAAGTACACAGTCCTGCATTCCCAGTGCCTTACCAATGTCACGTAAACTTTAGGTCAAGAGGAAGCATAATTTGGACAAAGCTCATCCAAAGTTGCTGCATGGGGACAAATACATAGCAGACTTAATTTACAAGACAATCAAGCTCTCTAAAAGATCAGCACCACATTCGGAAATATCATGTAATACAAGCCTTCCTGGACTGTACCATTTCATGATCAGATTAAGGGAGGCATGGCCAAACCTGGCCCTCCAGATGTTTTGGGACTGCAACTCCCATAATCCCTGACCACTGGTCCTGTTAGCTAGGGATGATGGGAGTTGTAGTCCCAAAACATCTGGAGGGCCATGTTTGGCCGTGCCTGGATTAAGGGATCACATAATTAAATTATTTATCCACATAGATACACAACCTAGATACAGAAAATGCATATGTCAGGGATAAGTCAAGGCTAGTTTTCAATGTTAGAAAAGTTTCTAATGTGTGTTTGTGTGTGCGGGGGGAGGTATTCAAAAATATGGGACGCATTCACAGTCCAAAGGCGAGTAGTACCTTCCAAGAATTGTTCCCTGTCATTTAGTGTGCCTGACATGTAGACCAAGCTATTAATGTTAGTCATTTTTCATTTTCTACCGACAATGACAAAAGGTTAACCCTATTTTATCAGCAGAAATCTTCAGTGTCTCTGTCATCATCGCGTAAGCCAGCCCTTTCTATAACCAGACTCTAGGGTATTGTTAAAGGAAACTTCAAGTATTAGGATAAGATGATAAGCCTATTTGATTATGTAAAGTGCTGGCCCTCTGAAAGTTATAACAGGACTGTATAAATAATACATTTTATTGAATTTTCTTCCTTTGGCAGAGAAACGGAATAAATCCTGAACTGTGACAACTTAGTCTCTCTGGCTTTAAGAAATTGCTAATTGAAAAGTCTGAGATACAGGAAACACTAGGCACTATTTTGTTTTGTTTTTTAGATGTATAATTCTGTTGTTGATGATGCCAAGAAAAGGAAGCAATATTTCCATGTTATATACTTACTGGGAACTACTGAATGTTAAAGCCATCCCCTTTTTTGCTGTAGAGCTCATTGCAACTTCAACTTTTGTCGATGTAATCTTCTTTAGAAATGTGTGCATGTGTGTCAAAACATTTTTGATGTGAGGAGGGGGTCGTAATACGCCCAGCAAGGATGTTCTTTTCTTTGTGGGGTTTTCACCATCCTTGATGGACTTCACAACACTATTCTGCTTGCTTGGCACCATTTTGTTGCTGTTGTCCCAACAGCCTTTATGTCCGTCCAATCAATTCTGATAATACCGTGTACACAATTCTGTTAGTGAGGGCAAATTAAACAAGACACTCTGCTCTCATCCTGGCTCATAAGGGAAGACCATTTTCAGACACCACAGAATCCTCCTGATGGTTTCGTCTATGAATGATACAAAGCACTCAACCAGTTCTAATCCTGTGATTTCCTAGGAATTCAAGGCCCCCATACTTATTAACACAGAGGCAACAGATCCCTAAGCATCTTCTTTGCACAATCAAATTTGTGTCCCCTTTGAAATAACTGGTCTACATAAACCATATTGACCACAGAGGTGGGTGTTCTAGACTGCGATGGCATCTAGACAATTATAATGGTAATAGCTGCTGTTATGCATCTTATATTCATTACAGTGAGACCTTCATGGGGCACCTGTGAAGCTTTGGTGAAATGATGGGAAGTTGTGCAGCTATTGTAGAGTAACAGGCAAATTTACATTCATCAAGATGATCAATAATACATCTGAACTTGTGAATTCATGAAAGATTAACAGAAAATGAAGAGGACTCATTTCCAAATAAGCAATGTGCAACCTTCCAGTAAACTAGATTCTTTTTGTCAATGATTAATGAATGAACACACAACAGATAATGATTATCTAGACCTTTTCTGTTTTCATTCTGCCATTGTATTATAGGGAATAGATTTCACATTATGATTTAAATGCTGCATTGCCCACTAAATGGAGGAATGTCAAAAGGAGACTGAGCTTACAGATTTCACATTGATTTGATTGCCATTAATGCTTGCCAGAAATTTGATTGTTACCAATATTTGTCTGTTAAATTAAATTCATTTTAGTCAGTAAGTTCTTCAGGAATAAGAAAGTAGCCAGCTGATTGAAAAACAAACATACAGAATGAATGTTGTTATAATAGTAGTTCAGAAGATTATGCAGTGCTGATTCATTGAAAGGTTTGATGATGTTTGACTGGGTCACCAACACCTTCTAAATTTGTGTATGTTGGGTTTCTTTTTGCCAGCAGTTGAATACTACTGGCTTAACAAATATGTGAATAGAACAGAAGGATCTTTCTGAACAAATTATACAACTGTCCTTCCTAAACTCTTGAAACTGTGAGCCACTCACTTGCCTCTTCTCTCTGGTACAATATAAGATTTATGAAGAGTGTGTGTGTGAATTAAACAATCATGCAGGCACAATCAAATTGTAGAGTTCCTGTCCCCCAAAAACCTGCTCAGCTGGGTGTCAGTTGGGTAAGAAAGACCCAAACATTTGCCCTGACCATGTGTCTGCAGTAGACACACATACCCTAGCAATGTTGTTAATATAATGGACTTTCCCACTGAAAGTCGCAACAGCATGAATAGTCAGTGCAGCACTAACTGTACATCAGACTAATGCCTGCAGAAAGGATAGTGTATGATGTGAAACATCAGCAGACAAGGAACGAGTTCATAAAATTTGAAAAAATGAAGCATGTAAATATTAGAACTTTATTTATTTTATTTCTATACCACCCTATACTTGAAGGTCTATATAGAAGGTCTTGAACTATTTATAGCGCTGCACTGCATAATGCAGCCCCGCCTCTCAAATTAATTTATTTCTGGATAATTTTTTTCTTTTAATGGCAGTGTTATCCCCTCCCCCCTTTAAGTTAATTGTGATAGCTGGAACCTAGCCTTTATGGATTTGCACATTTCATTTAGTAGAGGGGGGAGGAAAGCAAAGGCAAAGGTCTTAGGGTGCAGGCTCTTGAGAAATATCACTTGGGTATTTGATCAGATGAAAGCTGTAGTTTGGGTGGAAGGGGACTTTTGAGATGGTCTTCCCCTGGAGACTTGCGGGATCCAAAGGATTCCTGAATGCTCCTGGGGATTTTCCAGTAGCCAACGCCAGCAATTCTGCTGAAGTCCTAGTCTCGCTATGAAGTGCCGAGGCATGGCAGACCATCTGCACAACCACATCCCAGCCCTCTGGACTTTGACTAGTCCTCTGGTTTAATTTGGAAATCCAGGCAACAAAGATGGTGTGGAGGCAGCTAGAACACAATTAGTACAAGTTTTGTGATGAGGGTGATGAAACACACATAGGAGTAGCATATGAGAGTGGCTTTCATCTACTGTGCTTAGCCTAGCATTGCAGCCCTACGGGGTCCTCTGTGTTGATTTTCCAGGGCACTTTGAGAACAAAATGCTTTCATCCATGCAGACTTGATTGCAGCTGTTGATACAGTGTCTGTTGAAATGTCCAGTATACCATCCTGCCTGATTTTATGGCATCAGTTTCAGTTGTTGATGCCGGAAGGTGTGGGCAAAATGTCTGCAGCTCCATGGCCTCTTGGCCTGTGCCCATAATGGGTGGATTCAGAAGGTGGTGCACATTTGTCATATAATGGAGTATCACCATTGCCTGGAAGGAGGCAGTGTTGCAGAAATTCCCCCGAAAGCCATCTTTTCAACTCTTGTCTCAATTCCAGCTGCTGTCTATATGTTAGAACAAGCATGAATAACCAGGTCCATGTAGTGAAGTGGCTACATAAAATACCAAGAAAGAGGGAGCTTGGTGTGTTTGGCCTGGGCAAAGAGAAGACTGTGTAGAGAAATGATAGCTTTCTTCAAGTATCTAAAGGGCTGTCACAGGGAAGATGGAGCAAGCTTGCTTTCTCTTGCTCTGGAGGGTAGGACCTGAACCAATGGATTCAAGTTACAAAAAAGGAGATTCCGACTAAACATCAGGAAGAACTTTCTGATGGTAAGAGCTGCTCGATAATGGAAGGTGGTGGACTCTCCTTCCTTGTCATATAATGGAGAGCCAGTGTGGTGTAGTGGTTAAGAGCGGTGGACTTGTAATCTGGTGATTTCCTGCTCCTCCACATGCAGCTGCTGGGTGACCTTGGGCTAGTCACACTTCTTTGAAGTCTCTCAGCCCCACTCACCTCATGGAGTGTTTGTTGTGGGGGAGGAAGGGAAAGGAGAATGTTAGCCGATTTGATACTCCTTAGGCTAGTGATAAAGCAAGATATCAAATCCAAACTCTTCTTCTTCTTGGAGGTTTTGAAGCAGAGGTTGGATGGCCATCTGTCATGGACTGCAGGGGGTTGTACTAGATGATGCCTGGTGTCAATTCCAACTCTACAGCTCTATGATTCAATGAACAATTAAATGGTTAAGTACTGAAGGCTTCCCATGGAACTAGGGGTTGAGATGTGATGACAGTAAATTTTGGTTTCAAAAGAAGATGCAGTGAAAAGGGAGATATAGAAAAAGGAAGAAATATTTAAAGGAGTGAGAAATGTGACTTGATCCTTTTCTCTGTGCTGTCTGAATCCCATGAAAGGGGAGAAACCACAGCTAAGTGGCAGATCTTCTGCGGAAGATCTGCACTTCTGCGGAAACTCATTCTCAGGCATACATGCCTTTCCAAATGTTGCACTGAATATGATATTGATAGTCTCAATGCGGTGGAACTACCATTTGATTTACAAACTTGCAGGTTGGCTTGGTCATGCCAGTCACTGGATTTGGGGGACATTACAGGAAACGGCTTTGGTACGCATGATTTCAAATATTGGAAGACTATATACTGTATGGTAAGTAAGGGCTAAAATAGGATTAAAGTACTGTTAGATTGTGGATATCACACAACTAAAATGGTAATAAGATACTGGTAACTGCTTTGAAAGCGAGACTGTTTTGCAAGACAGATGTATTTTGTACCGTATTGTGGACATATTTTTATTTCCAGACGCACAAGCACAAACTGTAAACTTTGAATTTGTCAAGGCTTCTCATCAGTTTAAGAAATGTATAGTCCATATTTTAAAATGAGTTTTTGCATGCATGGTTTTCCAGGAGGTAAAATATATGTGTCACTATTTTAAAACATAACTGTATTATTTGGAAGCCATTTTCTCTTACTTTTAATGTACCATGTATATGCTGGAGATGAAGCTCAGTGACAACTTGAAACTGCCTTTCTCTGTGTATAAATCAGACTGCATGTTATTCTCTGATGCCTAAGTCAGTGGGTGGGAGAAAGAAAGAAGATTTAAAAGGGTTCTCCCCCCACCCCCCATGTGGAATGTCTAATTTTTCTGTCACTCATAAAGAAGTATTATTTTGAGCCTCTGTTGCATCCAGGATGGCAAAAAGATGGTTGATATGTCACCCATTAGATCAGTCCTTTGTTAAAGTGCACTGGGTAAGAAATAAGCCAAGCCTTTTCAGTGATTCTCCTGTAAAAGCATCTCATTCAGGTCATGATGGGCTACTTTCCTGCTGTTTACTTTCAGAGGGACCATCAATTGAAAGAGAAATGAAGAACTTAGAAGTTGGCTACTGAACTAAGAAGCTGTTGATGATGTGAAACAGAGGTTGCGAAAACATAAGAAACAATGTGCTTTACCTGCCCAATAGACCTGAAGGAGCGTCTCCAACCCCATTGTTCAGCCCAAACACTGAGGTCCAGCTCCAAGGGCCTTCTGGTGGTTCCCTCACTGCGAGAAGCGAAGTTACAGGGAACCAGGCAGAGGGCCTTCTCGGTAGTGGCGCCCGCCCTGTGGAAAGCCCTCCCTTCAGGTGTCAAGGAAATAAACAACTATCTGACTTTTAGTAGACATCTGAAGACAGCCCTGTTTAGGGACATTTTTAAAGTTCAATGCTTTATTGTATTTTTAATATTTTGTTGGAAGCCGCCCAAAGTGGCTGGGGAAACCCAGCCAGATGGGCGAGGCATAAATAATAAATTATTTTTATCATTTATTAATTCCAAAATCCATTAATAGGAATCTTTCCCAGACCTGCCTTAGCGAGGCTGCAGATTGAACCAAGGTTCTTTCATTTACAAAGATGCCTTTTACCTTCATATAGCTTTTCCCCATTGATGTCTGTAGGGTTACTCCAGATTAAACCGAAAACCAAATTAGCATCTCAGCTGCCTAATTCACAGCTGAGAGCTTTGCCAGCACAATTATATACAGGTGTGTGCCTATTCACTGTCATGATGGATCTCTATAGATAGTGCTAATGAGCCCCTTAACATTTCGGTCTGCCTTCCTGCACTGATATAAATATTTATGCAATTCAGGGGATAATGCGGCCAACTTAGAAGTACTAAGGAACTGGGGTCGGAGGACTATAGAAGGAGATTTGGGCAGGTGGGAAGGTTGGCAACAAAGGTGGATTTAGCAGAGACTGGTTCGGTTGCACTGGGCAATGAGTCTCAGGGCGCCACGAACGGTGCCACAACTATCATGTAGAATGAAAGGTGAGAGATGGGTGGGGTCACCCAATTTTGGCATCACACAGGGTGCTGCTGAAATTCGAGACTCCCAGATCTGCCCCTGTTGGCAAGAGGCGTAGGTGGAGTTGGCAAGCTGAGCAAGCGGGGTGGTCACTTGTAATCAATATGCAGAAAATAAACCTTTGAGAAGGGCTCCAAAATTGATTCGAGGCTTGTTTATAATTTTTTTTTAAAAAATCTTCAAAAATCTGCATCTTGCCTTGATTTTGTTAGTTTAATGAGTTGTTCTAAACCAATGGATAAGTACAGATGTCAACAGAGTCAGAATGATTACTTTAATAGAACATGAAATTAATTAGCATTTTAGCAGCTTTAGGTCTGCTAGTTTGAGGAATAAACTTCCTCTTTCCTTTTTCCGAAGTGTACTTTATGACTTGACTTTGAAAAAGAGTGCTTTCTCATTATTTAAATCAAATAAAGGAAACTCTTGTGCACTTCTAGTGAGCTGATTAAATTTGTATTGCATAAGCCAATCTCTAGCTATAAAGAAAACTGTCTATCTTTTGCCATTTTGGGATATGAGTCTGTTTAATAAAGGTTGAGGGAATTTTAGTTATTTTTTCTTTTGGGGTTGGCTGTTTTGCTATGCTGAGCAGTAATTGCACACACAGAGTTTTATAAAGGCAACATAAACAGAAAATTAATTTGAGCTCTGAAATATTCTGATTGCAAAAAATGGCAATGTTTTGCTTGAAATTATTATTTCTCAGTCTATCTATCTATCTATCTATCTATCCATCCATCCATCCATCCATCCATCCATCCATCCATCACCCATCTATCAATTTATCTATCTACAGAGATGGATATATACGTACTTAGACACATTCAGATATTACATTTATTCCCTGCCTTCAAGGAGGTCGGTACAACATATTCTGTCTTCACAACCATTTGTGAGACAAGTGGTTGTTATGATGATGATTTATTAAATTTATATCCCACCAACATTTTCATGCTCACAAAACCTACAACATGGTTTACAAAAAGTATGTTTAAAGCTTTTTCCTAAAAGAAACAACAGTAGCAGAGACAGCCAAAAAGGGAATGTCTGAAGATCATGCAAGTTCTAAATATTAGGTTGAACAAGAACAATTAAGTCAGACTTCATGGCTGAGAGGTAAAATAATTGAACTAAAAAGGTAAAGGTAAAGGACCCCTGACTGTTAAGTCCAGTGGCAGACAACTCTGACTGTTAAGTCCAGTGGCGGACGACTCTGGCGCCCGCCCTGTGGAACGCCCTCCCATCAGATGGATGATTGGTTGATATGTGTGGTAAACCTGTTGATGACTGTTAACACACAGGTTTACCACACATATCAGCCAATCACCCATCTGAGTAATACCCCTCCCACCCTCTCACTATATATAAGGGTCTGGGGACTTCTGTTTCAGTGTATCTGAAGAAGTGTGCATGCACACGAAAGCTTATACCAAGAACAAACTTAGTTGGCCTCTAAGGTGCTACTGGAAGAAATTTTTTTATTTTTTATTTTGTTTCGAAAAGTCAGATAGTTGTTTATTTCCTTGACATCTGCTGGGAGGGTGTTCCACAGGCCGGGTGCTACTACGGAGAAGGCCCTCTGCCTGGTTCCCTGCATCCTCACTTCTCTCAGTAAGGGAACCACCAGAAGGCCCTCGGCACTAGACCTCAGTGTCCGGGCTGAATAATGGGGGTGGAGATGCTCCTTCAGGTATACTGGGCTGAGGCCAATTAGGACTTTAAAGGTCAGCACCAACACTTTGAATTGTGCTCGGAAATGTACTGGGAGCCAATGAAGCAGCATTGGGCCTAACCACTGCCTTCTGCCCCGGCTAGTGTGATTCAAGAGTAGCCCTGTAGCTCTATTTTGCCCCACCAGGCAGTGGCTGTGGTTCAGATTGCACCCCAGCAGGGATTGGTCTGTAGTGCCCCAAGATCCCACTCGGAGCTCCATCCTCCATCTGTGTTTGAGCAACAAGAGAGCTGCTGTTGCTGCTGCTTCTCTTATCTAGACTGTGCCACGATGTTTCTGCTGGCTGAAACAAGAGCTCCCTGTTCTGGCTTGCTCTCCTTGTTGCCTTGGGCAAGAGTCAGGGTGGTACCGCACTTCCTTGGGTGCGAACAATCCATGACATATAGCAGCTCGCTCTTTGCCCTAAAGCACATTGTGAGGAGAGGGCCAGGAACGAGATACCAGGGCACCATGATGTGTAACGTTTTGGGGGCACCAGCAGACATGATGGCTTCTGAGATGTTTTTCTTTCCATGCAAGTCTCTAATAAGAGGCAAACATACAAACGGTCGCCACTTTTGTAAGCTGTCGAATTTCTGAGCTTTGGAAGGGTGTATTCTGCCAAAGCTGGTATGCACAGCTGTGCTGAACATACTGCTTGCGCTACATTTGAGGAAATTGTGCACAGCATAATTGCTCAAAAGAACAGCAAGCATCTGTCATAGATGGTATATCGACAGAAGAAATACAGACATGAGCTGTAGTTGCTTGTATGGAAGAATTTACAGTCTAATTTGAGACACTCGGGGAAGGAATGAAATACCAACCTCCTACATGCATCCTTCAGGGCAGCGTTGCTTAACTCGAACATTAAAAAAAGCTCTATGAGTGTCATATTATGAATGTCCTACATGAATGTATACATAAGAACTCCAAAAAACCAGGAGGGATATTTTGTACAAAAGAGGTCAACCAAAGATCAGGTAAGTTGCATAAAAGATATGACAGAAAGACATGGAGGTGCGCTTTCGACATTGATCATAGCAAATGCTTGCAAACACTTTCATTCGGATTCAGCACAATGATTTCAAAACAGGGGAAGATGGTTGAAATATTGTGAGACATTGTCCCCCCCTCCCCCCAAAAAATATGGGCAGAAAGGGAGCTGTAATGCTATCCATGGCCCAGAGTTTTAGACACAGAGGATATGTCCATATTATATAATGCAGTCCATATTATAGAATGCATATTATACAATACACACATACACATTCACTCCTATTTAATATATATACCCACAGAGACATAATGCTTATGACCTGACCCCAAGGAGATCAGCGAAGCAAACTCTATCCACACAACCATGTGTATATGCTAATAGCTGGACTTGTTCTTAGCTTCCGGTATGCATCCATCCAGCTTTGTTCTCACTTATTTTATCATGTACAAACAAGGCTTTTGGATAAGGGAGCAATCTAAACCCAAGACCCATCATGATGAGTGCGTTACGATCCAGCGAATCTCTGGCTCAGGGAGCCAATTCCCAGTCCATGTATATATCTCATATACCGGCTCAGTCAAAGATACAAAGATACACTGGCAGAACACCCTTATTTTGGCTCAGCCAGCACTCAGATAGCTGAGCCAAGACCAGAGGATCATATACTAGCACAAGCCCTAGAAAATGGTCATTCCAAAGTAGTGGCAGGGACCAGACTGGGTGGGGGCAAGCGAGGGCTTAGACTTAGGCTTAATCCTAACTTCTCAGCTCAGACACATGATTTAGCAACCCAGGGGAACTCGCACCAGAAGGAAGGGGGGTGTAAGTCAAACTCTATTTTACAGGCTTGTTTTGTATCTGGCAGGCTTAAGTTGGCGGAAGTTCTGCTGGCTTCCTATGCTTAGGATTGCTCTGTTTGCCACAACATTTCTTTCCCACGAGTATCGTGAACAGCAGTTAACAAATGAGAATAGACACCATAGACCAGAGTCATTTATCCTTCTAGGCATTTGGGCAGCACTAATAGTTCAGCTTTTAGTGGATATTTTTGTTGCTCATTATTGTGTTGGGTAAGGGTGACTGTTTTTGTTTCTAAGTGGCATGGAAGGACACTTTTAGTATGTATGTATGTATGTATGTATGTATGTATGTATGTATGTATTAATGGATAGTCTGTTATACATTGTATTTCTGCATTTTATTCTTCATTTTTTTGGGGGGGTAAGTCTTTCCGGGATGGTTGATGATTCTGGTCAGCTTTACCGTGTTTCCCCTATTTTAAGACACCGTCTTATATTTTTTTTCCCCTCAAGAAAACGCACTATGGCTTATTTTGAGGGGATGTCTTATTTTTGTTACGTAAGCCCAGCCCCGCGTTTTCCTTGGCGCCCTCCAGAACTGCGCGTATCACTATGGCTTATTTTCGGGGTACGGCTTATATTTCGCAAATGCGAAAAAATCCTGCTATGGCTTATTTTATGACTATGTCTTAAAATAGGGGAAACAGGGTAGTTGACAAGAGTTAGGCTGAAAGAGGCTTAGGAAGGATGTTAAAATCTATTTACTTGAAATTTACATTATTTGAATAGGATATTTTACATGTGCTTTGAAGATGGAGCAAATGACAAACCTAAGGATTAGGACTTAAGTTCTTAGTAGGTACTGTTCTTTCATGTACATGGGTTTTCATATAGCGATTCAGTGAGGTTATTTGGTTTAGCAAATACTGCTACCTTTCCTTTAGCCTCATATTTGACTTTTTCTTTTTCTTTAATATGCCTGCCTTTTTTTAAAATGGTTTTGACAGGCCAGTTAAATATCATTATCCCCTCCCCAATTGCCTTCAAACACTACACTAATGGCAGCAACACAGACGTCATGTTGGGATGATACACCAATTTGCAGGATATTTGAATTATAGTACAATGATTAAGGATTGTGCTGGCTTCCCTTTGAAGTCACTGTCCAAACTCACACTGGCTTCAAAGGGAAAGAGATGGGACCCAAATGAGGCATAAACGGTCTAGAACTAGTATGCTGATAGTTCTTCGAAATCGTCCGGTGGTTTTTAGTAGACTCTATAAAACATGTCTCTTGCCAAATCATTTCTCCTGTATTCACAACTCACAGACCCTTGCACCCCCAGTTCTTCCAAAATTAATGGGAGTTGTGAAGTAGCAGCATGCCATGAATTAGCCAACTGAGGAAACGAGTGCTGCAGTCATCAAAATGCAGGGAGTGCCACCTCTCTCAATAAGGATCCACTAGATTCCTCTAGAGGTGCTTCTACAGAGCAGACTAATGTAGTACGCTAATGGTCGAGAGGCACTTGCAAGGACAGCTTTCTGAGGTCCTTCTAGGGAAAATTACATCGCCAGTTTTTCAATCAATCATTTTGGCTCAGATCATCAAAAAAGAATTAGATTTTTTTTAAAAGATGGCAGTATATTCTACCTCATACATAGGTAAAGGTAAAGGGACCCCTGACCATTAGGTCCAGTCGTGTCCGACTCTGGGGTTGCGTGCTCATCTTGCTCTATAGGCCGAGGGAGCCGGCGTTTGTCCGAAAACAGCCTCCGGGTCATGTGGCCAGCATGACAAAGCTGCTTCTGGCGAACCAGAGCAGCGCACGGAAACGCCGTTTACCTTCCCGCTGGAGCGGTCCCTATTTATCTACTTGCACTTTAACGTGCTTTCGAACTGCTAGGTGGGCAGGAGCTGGGACCGAGCAACGGGAGCTCACCCCGTCGCAGGGATTCGAACTGCTGACCTTCTGATCAGCAAGCCTGTGGTTTAACCCACAGCGCCACCTGGTCCCTACCTCATACATAAAATATCATAAAATTACAGACACACCTGGCAAAACCAGTCACAAATCCCCATAACTTCTATTTCAAATGAAATGTTTTGGGAATATACTTCAGTTTATATGAGGGCATTTGTTTTCACAAGGCGTGTAGAAATTTGACAAAAGTCACACACAGTGCACTGCCATTATGTTACCCAAACCTTATTTTTATTGTAGAATTTGTTTATCATACAAATTTATATACAGCACTACTTTCCATAGTAAAATACCAAGGCGGTGTGCGACTTAAAGACATGATAAGCCATAAAATAATATAAATTTCAGTATTAAAAACATTAAAATCACATTGATTAGTGGAAGGCATCATTGAGTCACACTTCAGAAAAGGTCAAGCATCTATTCTGGGGCTATGTGGAACACAGTTTCCGAGTTGTGTTTTCCCTGTAGTCCTTCGTTGCTCACTGTGACTATGAATAGATTATGTATCAAGATGTGTCAGGGCAAAGCAAAAATGTGCAAGGCCTTTGGACTTATGGTGCTGAGAGTTGTTAAAGATACCTATTCCCCCCACAGAGCTACAATTCGCAGAGTTCCCTGTGAAGAAGGTTTGATTGTTAAACCAGTCTCTGGGAATTGTAGCTCTGTGAGCAGGAACAAGAGTTTACTAAATCTCAGCACCCTTAACAAACCACATAATTATTTGGGGGAAGCTATGACTGCTTAAATTGATATCATAGTGTTTTAAATGCATGGTGTGGATGTAACCTCAGCAAACAACTGTCTTTAATTTCAGCCCATTGATACCTGAGTTGTTTACCTGATCAGTAATAAGATGGTACTTTGCTAGTAAAACATCAGTTTGGCACTATGGATCAATGTGTGTGTTTCTCTCTCTGTGTGTGTGTTTACCTGATAAGCATCCAGCATCTTATATTTCAATGCAATTCCCAAAGGGCAAGCAACCACACTGCAAAAAGGCAACAAATACTGACACTAATTGGCGTCCAGGTTGACAGTATCAACAGAAGCACCAAAGGCTAGAATGACATAGGGATTAAATTACCAGCTCACCCACAAAGAAGATTTTTGCAAGTCAGGCTGTGGCTGAGTAGAACAGATTCTGTGCCTCTTGAATCAAAGCAGAAGGTAGAGTAAGGTCCAAGCAATCAGAGCTGTCAGACTGAACTCTTGTAAATGCTGCAGGGACATTCCTGATTTCTCTTCAAAGCAATGGTTCAGAATGATTTCCAACCCCCCTTACGTGGACCAGATGTGGAACTGAACTGAGAGCAGTACATGCCATCAGAAGATTTACAATATGTTCCATAGGAGCTAAACTAGATCTCCCCATTTTGTTGAATAAATAGAGATCTATCTTTTACAAAAGGGACCCAGGTGGCGCTGTGGGTTAAACCACAGAGCCTAGGGCTTGCTGATCAGAAGGTCAGCGGTTCGAATCCCTGCGACAGGGTGAGCTCCCGTTGCTCGGTCCCAGCTCCTGCCAACCTAGCAGTTCGAAAGCACGTCAAAGTGCAAGTAGATAAATAGGTACCGCTGCAGCAGGAAGGTAAATGGCGTTTCCGTGCGCTCAGGCTTCCATCACGGTGTCCCATTGCTCCAGAAGCGGATTAGTCATGCTGGCCACATGACCCGGAAAGCTGTCTGCGGACAAATGCAGCTCCCTCGGCTTGAAAGCGAAATGAGTGCAGCAACCCCATAGTCACCTTTGCGACGGGGTGAGATCCCATTGCTCGGTCCCAGCTCCTGCCAACCTAGCAGTTCCAAAGCACCTTGAAGTGCAAGTAGATAAATAGGTACCGCTCTGACGGGAAGGTAAACGGTGTTTCCGTGTGCTGCTCTGGTTCGCCAGAAGCGGCTTTGTCATGCTGGCCAAATGACCCGGAAGCTGTCTGCGGACAAACGGCAGCTCCTCGGCCTATAGAGCGATATGAGCGCCGCAACCCCAGAGTCGGACACGACTGGACCTAATGGTCAGGGGTCCCTTTACCTTACCTATCTTTTACAAAACAGCTGACTGTGTTGTCCAGAGGTGTGGGTGTTTCTGTGAATGGGTGTGTTCATAATATTTAAAATAATTTCACAACGGAACTCCTAGCCACTGAGGCCACCTGAACCTCCTGAATCCAAGCTCATCCCCAAAACATGAACCTGCTCTTTCCAGTGGAGTGCAACCCTATCCAGAGCAGGCCATCTACCCAGGACATGAGAACCTGGGACACATAACAACATTATCTTTTCAGGAGTCAGCTTCAGCTTATTGGCCCATATCCAGCCCATCACTGCCTCCAAGCATTGGTCTAATATCCCAACTGCCTCTCTTGATTCCGATGTAACACCGAGGCAGAGCTGGGTGTCATCTGCATATTGATGACACTTCATTCTAAATCTCCTGATGAAAGCTCCGAGAAGCTTCATATGGAGGCTAAATAACATGAGGGACAAGATGAGACCATGCGGGACACCACCGGGCGGCTCCCATGGTGAGGAATGGTAGCCTCCCATGACTGCTTTCTGAAACGGTCCTGGAACAAGGAGCAGAACCCCACCTTCCCTAAGACACCTCAGAAGAATACTGTGCTCAACGGTATCTAAAGCTTCTGAGAGATCAAGGAAAATGAGCAGAGTTCCACCAGCCCCATCTCTTTCCTGATAAATGTCGTCAAGGCAGGCTTTAATTGAGGCAATATGGGCAAATATTTGTCCAAATCATAGTCAATTGCTGACATAAAAAAAATCCAAGCAACAAGATCCATTAATCATGGTTTATTGCTCTCAGAGCCAGTGATCAGAGTGCCAACCTAGGATATAAGAGATCCAGGTTTGAATCCCTGGTCAGCCATGAAGCTCATAAACCAACCCAAACTTTGCATTCATCACCTGAGGTCCTTCTTTGTGCTCCTCCTCCAAGTGAGGTCTTGAGGGTGGCAACACGAGAACGGGCCTTTGCAGGATGCTCCCCCTAGGGAGGTTCACCTGGCACATTCATTATATATATTTTAGGCACCAGGTGAAAACATTCCTTTTCAACCGAGCCTTTGGCTAATTAATATTCTATAGCAGGCACCCCCCAAACTCAGCCCTCCAGATGTTTTGGGACTACAATTCCCATCATCCCTCACCACTGGTCCTGTTAGCTAAGGATGATGGGAGTTGTAGTCCCAAAACACCTGGAGGGCTGAGTTTGGGGATGCCTGTTCTACAGCCTTTCAAATGTGTTTATGGGAGGGAGGGGAGTTATTTGTTCATTTGTTTGTTTCTGTTTTAACTATTTATTTGTGCTTTTATCTTGTATTTTTATCTTGTGAACCGCCCTGAGATTGTTTGATGAAGGGTGGGGTGGTATATCGAACAAACAAACAAACAAACAAACAAACAAACAAGGCTAACTTGAGCCAGTCACTGCCTCTAAGGCTGGCCTACTTTGCAGCGTTGCTGTGGGGATGAAATTAGGAAAAGGAGAGCCATGTATGCCATCTTGAGCTCTTTGGAGGGAAATGTAAGAATAAACAAACAACAACAACAACAACAACAACAGGATGACTTTGTGAAATCTGCTAATGTGATAGCTGTACACAATGGCACAGCAACTTTTAAAAACTCATGCCCTCTCCTCATGCTCTTGTATACTGTGAGAACAATTTTTAAAACATCTTTCTTTTCTGACTCTGACTTAATTAAACTGACCCTCAGTTTAAAGGGGTGGTAGTACTAATACCTTCTGCTAGAAGATTATTGTACATCATAAAGTATAACAAGCTGTTAGTTACACAAAATCCCCTTTGTGTTTGCCAAGTGGCTTAGTGTTTTGTTAGGTCAAATGAGCAAATATCGTTGCCCACTGCTTCCGCAGAAGGAAACACACAGCAAAGCTGAATAGCAAATGGAAACGACTGCAGATAACCTCTTAGCTGGCAGATTTGAAAGCAAAGAGAAAGCAGAAATGAGTAGAAAACATAAGAGACTACAGGTGTCACAAATAAGTTGTGGAAAGCAGCACCATTCTTGACACCTGTATGCAATGGAATCTATATTCTGTTTAATCCCAACCATACAAATGGTCACTTGGTTCCTTGAATTCAACTTTGTATGGGCTGATAACTGATGGGCATCAATAGTTCACTGCAAATAAATATCTGATCCACTGGGCTGGGAAAATCAAGATGACCAGATACATTGCTTGTCTCTTCATGTTCTTTGTACAATAGACTAATGGAAAATATTGACCCCCCCCCCCCAAGAAATCTAAATCTAGAGCGTGTCCCAGTGGCCATACTTAATATTCCTTTTTCTTGTTGTCAGATTCCCTCTTTCCCATTGTTACAGAGCCAGTGTGGTGTAGTGGTTAAGAGCGGTGGACTTGTAATCTGGTGAACCGGGTTCACGTCCCTGCTCCTCCACATGCAACTGCTGGGTGACCTTGGGCTAGTAACACTTCTCTGAAGTCTCTCAGCCTCACTCACCTCACAGAGTGTTTGTTGTGGGGGAGGAAGGGAAAAGGAGATTGTTAGTCGCTTTGAGACTCCTTAGGGTAGTGATAAAGCGGGATATCAAATCCAAACTCCTCTTCTTCTTCTCTGATGCCCTGTCCCAATTAATACCAAAATTCTGTCATGGGTAATGTAAAAAAGAGGAAGGGTGGGCATGTTGGGGTGATTTGGGTACAAACTGGGAGGGGGTGTCAGACTGGATATGAAACATGAAAAACTGTCTCAGATGCCCTCAAACCAGGGAGACTTAGGCCCTCTAAATCTCTCACTCTTCTTTCTCCCTCCTTGTTCGCAAAACGATCTCACTTTCTCCCTGCAAAATGAACTCACTTCTGCCCTGCCAATGTGACCCTGGTACAGTAAAGTATTTAAACTTTATTTTTCATTTATTTCTTATCTTTCATTTTCATGCTGCCCCATAACACAAAGTTCTCTGGGCAGTTTACTATGCTTTAACCACTTGGCAATAAAAATAAAATAAAATAAACTGGGATGAAAAGGAGCAGGTATTTGGAGCGATGGGGAGAGAGAGAGACGTTGGCAATCTCACCCACCATTGAACCCAATATGTTTTGACTATATGCGATTTTTGCTATCTCCAGAATGTAACCTCAGCGTAAGTTGAGAGTTACTTGTACTTTAAAATAAATCCAACTCATGGAATAATGAAGAGAGGGACAATTCGGTTCCCAGTTAGCTTTATCACAGTTAGCTATTACACTCCTTCAGGGTTTCCCCCCTGCACAGTTCAGTATCTGTGATTGATGGCCTTTCATAATGCCACAATATTAAAAGTTGCTGACATAAAATATATTGTGTGTTTCATAACTCTACTCGGCATGATGCAATTCACCTCAGAATATGTCTGTTTAATAGATAATGCTACTTTATTCCTGCTGATGGTCGTTGAACGGCAAAGGCAGTGAACCTTGACAGAATGCTAATCTGAAGGGAATACAGGAAAACGGGATTTGCAAACTGCTGGTCAGGGGGAGCATTTTAATTACACAACACTTCACAAATGTGTTTAGGGTTCATGAATGGTGGGGAGAAATTGAAAATGCTAATTTCATTGTCATGATGCTGACAAGATTAAAATGATAAGGGATGTGCCTGTCTATTTTAATGTGCATAATTGAATTTGGAAAGGGATTATTTTAACATTCAAGGCTTTCCCCGAATCTTTTTTTTTTTTTAAAGCAGAAATACATAGTGACAAATGTGTTTGTATGGGATCTGGCCAGGTTATAAACAGATGGGTGTTTATATCTTGATGTTTTAATGGGATTGTTTTATTGGGTATTTCAATTCTGGATGGTTATAGTCTAATGCTTGTGTAACTAGCTCTGTGCTTTGCAAACCTCTTAAGAGGTGTTAAGTGGTATATAAATAAATAAACGATACAAAAATGCCCTGGCCAATTGACTAGACAGGACTTGGATTGCAGTCCGGTGCAGATGCCACCATGGTCAGAAACGAGAGACGAGAAACGAGAAACGAGAGAGGTCTTGTGGTGCTTCTGTATCTCAAAGCCTGGTGAGATCTCAGGAGGGGGAAGGACAGCAATAAATGGGGTGGTCAACTGCCATTGGCCTCTCCCTCACCTTGTGGTCTCTGGTTTCCCTTCTGTTTTAGAGTCTTCTACCGAGGCTTTGAGTGGCTGATGGTTTTCAAGGCCAGAAAGGGATGTTGTTGTTGTTGTTGTTGTTGTTGTTGTTGTTGTTGTTAACCACAACTGGCTGAAAGGATTTTTTTTTTGCCTTTCTCTCAGTGGGTAGCACATGCGTACAACTATTTGTCACAACATGGGCAGAAATAGCACTGTGTGGGATCAAAACACAAGGTGGAAACTCATAAGCGGTCTTGAGAAGGTGCAGATTTCCTGGCCTGAGGTGGTGGGCTGGACATGGCACCACTTATCTCAGGTTACCAGCTAGATTCTAGTTGCTTTGCATGTACCACCCCATGTCCTTCTACACTGGTCAACTCCCATGGTGTTACTCAGCAGGTATGCTGCGTGGTGCATTGGTCTTCAGATCGGATGTTGTAGGGATGAGCAGGTTCTGATTTAGTGCCATGCCAACCATGTTTAACTCACTTCGGTGTCCTGAGTTTTGATTACCCTTCCCTGCTTGTCCCAGGATATATAAGACGGCATATAAGACGACCGGGTGTATAAGACAACCCCCAACTTTTCCAGTTAACATATACAGTTTGGGATATACTCGCCATATAAGAAATAGGACCCGGCGTATAAGACGACCCCTGACTTTTGAGAAGATTTTCCTGGGTTAAAAAGTAGTCTTATACGCAGGAATATACAGTACTTGCCACACAAATAATAAATCAAAATCTATGTATTTTTGCTTCAGGACACTCCAAAACATTTTGGGCAACAACTCCCATCAGCTCCAGCACAGATATAAGAGCGATGAAATTTGACATCCAAAGCATCTGAAAGGCACTTCTTTGGCGTAGGCTGCCTTAAATCAAGCCTAGTCCCCCTGCAGCAAGGATTCTCCAAATCCATTAGATGGCTGGGTATTGCACCACACGGGCTAGTTTAGAGCCAGTGTAAATTGCACACAGAAAAAAACACAAAGCATGTTCTTGAAAATAGTCTGGGAAGGTACTTAGAAAGGATTGGGAGAGAGAAACAATTTTATTGGGACCACATGGTGGGGGAAAAGCTTTATTCAACTCTTCACACGCTTTGGATTCAGTCCAGATCACCCCCACATTGCTATTTAATTTTGTAAAAAAACAGATGTAAAATGTATTTATGCAACAGCAACATGCAAATTCTTTTTTGGTTCTTATTAATGGGCAGAGTTTTACACCGGTATCTTATGCACCTCCCTCTTCACTGTCCAAATCTAAAATGCAGAACTGGTTTAAGACAGTTGATGTGAACTTTTCTTTTTACCAGATCTAGAGTGTGGTGATGGCAAAAGGAGATGAATTGCCCCCTTGTTAGGATTTTGGGGCCAGAGCCTACAATCGGTTTAGCATTTATACAGGTCCAGGTGGCGGGGTGACAGGGGCTCTTTTTAATGGGGTTTCAGCAATGTTAACTGCTGAGAGCATTATTACGGAATAAAATTCTAATTTCTGCTATGATTTAATGGGCAGCTGTTTTGCCTACAGTATTTCGGCTACATCCTACCCCACACTCAACATATAGTTTCATTTGGATCCAGTCTTTTAAGTAATTTGCAAATGCTCGTGATTTGTTGCAGTGGGTGGAGGGAAAGCACCAAATGGTCGAAATGATTTGGATATGTAAATGAATCTTAATCATGTGCAAAGCACTAAAATCTTTGAAGCTATGCCTGGATTATTGCTCCACTGGGGCATGATGCAATATGTATTTATTCCTAATGTCCCCCCCCTGGAGCTCTTGCTAATAGAAAAGGCTCTTGGGAGGTGGCTCTGAAGGTCAGCATATGCTTTCCTATATGAAAATGCTACATGTTCTTATATTCCGAAATTGTGAAGCAGCAGCTTACTCTACCATCATGGGTAGGCAAACTAAGGATCTGGCCCAATCATCTTCTAAATCCGGCTCGCGGATGGTCCGGGAATCAGAGTGTTTTTACATGAGTAGAATGTGTCCTTTTATTTAAAATGCATCTCTGGGTTATTTGTGGGGCATAGGAATTCGTTCATTCCCCCCCCCTTCAAAATATGGTCTGGCCACCCCCACAAGATCTGAGGGACAGTGGACCGGCCCCCTGCTGAAAAAGTTTGCTGACCCCTGCCTACATTCTAATACAGTGGTACCACTGGTTACGTACTTAATTCAATCAGGAGATCCGGTCTTAACCTGAAAACGTTCTTAACCTGAAGCACCACTTCCCTAGACAGCATAGGATAACAATTACTTGAGAAAACATCGTACAACCCATAGCAGTGAAGAGTTAAAATGAACTGCTGTAGGGCAGAGCTACGTGTGCCACACAACTTGCCTGCTGTCCTCAAAGCTAGTCTGCTGCCCTCAGGTGCGTGCCATGCCAATCCCTGTGTCAGGTTCAACTGTCGGTCCAGTCAGCTTCTGTACACAGAACAAGAGGTACTATCCTATCCTCTGTGCTGGCCTGAGGGTATCCGGGAAGCGGGGCCCAGGTCCGGTCCGGGATTCGAAGAGTCGGCGAGGAGTCAGTCCAGAAGAGTCAAAGCAGGGAACGGAGCAGGGAACCAGGCAAGGTCAGGTACAGGAACACAAGCAGGATCAGGCAAACAGCAATGTTGCTCCCACAACCTGGGGCAGGGTCCAACAGCCATTTATCTCTGGTGAGGTAATGGCCGGTCCCGATCCCCCAACGACTCACCACCCTGTCTCGCCCGAAGGCGAGCATTCCTCCTGCGAGTACTCAGGTCTCTCCTTCTTTCAGACCTGAGTCTCTGCAGCTCGGGAGACGCCGGTGGGTTATAAGATCCAGGGGCCGCCTCAGCCTCTCCTGACCCAGCCGGTAGTGGAGCAGCTGACAGTGATGGCCCAGCTGACGGCAATGAGGTATTCCCCGCACCTGGAGCCAGGACAGGCTCAGGCCCCTGACTCGGCCCAGCTGGTGCTTGTTGCAGGGGAACCTGTGCAGACTGGGGCTCCTCAGGATCAGGCCCCCAGACTTGGTTCAGACGATGTCTGGGGCAGAGGATCCTGGTCTGAGTCTGAGCCCGAATCCCAGGCCATCACATCCTCCACCTCAGGCCAGAAAATGTCTTGGGCTGCCCCTGCAGTGATATGCTGGTCTCCTCGTAAATTGTGTCCCCTGTTCTAGGCAGAAGATCCAGTGTGTCTTTTCTGCAGCAACATCTTCTCAACTTGAATCTTTCATGCACTTTCTGACCTTCTTCAAATTATCCAGATTGCTTTTAAGCCCACTCCCTTGCCCATCCCTTACAAATGCTTTCCTTATTTGTATCTCCCTCCATCTTTCTCCTTCATAAGAGAGTTAGATATGGGAGGACTTGACCCCACTCCCATTCATGTTTGAAAAGAGGTTCCGGTCATTTGGCTATGATTTGTTTTCAAGTAATGTGCTTGGGATCAGGATGCAAATAGTTTGTGGAACAGGGCGCTGCTACTTTTCCAGGGAGACTCGCATTTGCGGGGGAAAGATTGATTTACAAGAGTGCATACCATCTTCCAATGTTACTGTCTGTCTGCTTCTGCTTAGCAACAGTAAATTAGCCGGCCCATATAATGACTTTCATAATCATCGTATATAGATGTGGGTGGAGAGGATAATGGAGTGCCGAGGAGGACATGGCCAGGGACAAGATGATAAAAGATTGCAAAGTTATTGGATTCAAAGAGTTGCAAAGAGTGGTTCATATCCCCTCATTTGCAGCTCAATGGCTTTATGGTCGAATATTATGCACTACTAATGCACTTTGCTGCACTCTTAACACAGAGACTGAATAATACTCATGAAAAACAGAAAACAGGATACAACATTAGACTGTCCCTGAAGGGCCTGTGTCACAGCCCATCTATTACAACACATACTACTCAGGGAGATGCTAACTATTGCAATATGCAATCAAACAAAAAGCATCTCTTGAACTAATGCTACTTCATTCTTATGCAACACCTTTGTTCAGGGAGATGTCAGCATGAGAACAGGCAAGAGAAAGGCCCAGGTTGAACCTGACAGGTTGTGTGCCTAAGGGATACAGAGAATCACATTTGTGAGCGGGATTATTGTGGTTTACAGGTTTAATCCACAGCGCAAGTTTTAATGAGTGCTCTAATCTGCTGGCATTCTATCCTTGCTCTCTCCCTTGAAAGCAATAGTTTCAGGCTGCCTGTATGGAATATATTCTTTTGAATCTGCTCTTACATTGATGCATGCATTTGTTGGTAAAGTTAACTCAACAGTTCATCCAGACTTTTCTCTCGATGCGTGCAGGAGCGGCCAGCATGATGCAATGGTCCCGTGTAAATGCCTCCCCAATTTATCGGATCAAGGCTGTGTGAGCGCATTAGTGTCAGCAGCAGTTTGGCTCTGCTGATGTACCTGCACAGCCCCAACCTCACAGCCATGCCCCCCCTGCCCTGGTAAGCAGTGGCAATGCCATTGTCAGGAGGGTGGCTCCACAGGACTCCACCGGCTGCTCTTGGATTGTTGTAAACTCGACAACTTGAGAACCGTGCAGGCCAACAGAAGATTCTGGCTCTTGCAGAAACATAAATGGATAACAGTCTTTGTTGGACTGGACCAAATATTAATCAAGTCCATCTTCCGATTTCCAACAGTAGCCAATCAGATGCTTACAAGCAGGGCTTGAAGTCAATAGCTGCATCTTCTGGCTGCTCCCCAGTAATTAGTATCCAATGGCATAGTGCCTCTGAACTTTGCCCAATTCATATGTACCTCATGTATTGTGCATAAGCATGTGCAGTAATGTGCTACACTGCACTTTTAGCCCCACCCAACACTATTCACCCCATGGCTGCACAGTTGTGTGAGCAGAAAGGTCAACATGTCAGCTCCCGATCATGTGTAGGAGCTATGTGGACTAAGAGAGGAGGTGCAGGATAGAGGCTCTAAGTTGAGTCCAAAATTGGGGGGTGGCGGCGATGCGCATGTGTGATGTCACATGCATGACACACGTGCAACCTCCCAACCAACCCAGGCCACCTCGGCCTGACAAAGGGACATGCCTGGGCAAATATGCTTCGCCTCGCCGTGGCCCTGGAGAAGATTGCCAGTGTGCCACGGAATATTAAGGGCGCCCAGTTCCTTCCTCGAAAATTGGGGGGGGGACTCTTGGCTTCTTTCTCCCCTCCCAGATGGCTCCCCTGGTGCAGGAGGAGTATGAGCCAAGTCCATTGCTTCCTCTAAATTCATATTAACCAATACTAAAACTGGATCCAGGCTAGAAAAGAGTGATGTCCTCTAATGAGAAGATGTATCTTTTTGCTCCTTTTTTACACCTCCTCTCACATTTCATTGCAAATTGGCATTTTCTTGCCTCTTTCACTTGGCTAACTTGTACAGAATATTTGTAAGGCAGTGACTTCTGTAGATTAACAACACTGCCAATCAGTTCTGGTTTTAGTTTTCGAAAAAAAGGGAGAGAAACTCTTCTCTAAACTTTTTTCACACTCTGCACAATTGTATGTCCTTTGTTCACATCTGGTCGCACCATAAGAATTTGTGATTCTGGCACTTTTCTTTTTCATTCTTTTCCTTAGATATCCCTAGCACACTGGGCCAATGTTGTCATTGATCTATCCACCATGTCCTCAAGATCTCTTCCCAAGTTTTCATCATCACCAGTTCAGACCCCATATGTATATATGAAGTTAGGATTTTTGCCTGAATGCACATTACTTTTGACTTTCTTGCACTGAGCATTATTAACATTTGAAGTCCTCCTCTGATTTTCTTGCAAAAGCAAGAAAAGTTACTCTGACACAATTATGATTTTTTTGCTGGAGTGGTATTACTTGGGCATGAATTAACAACCAAGCCTATAATTCACTTGGGTTCACCCTGTTCATTTTAGTAGGACATAATCAGAGAAATAACACTGATGCAGTTTCAACGTGATGACTTTTTTGTTTTTGTTTTGCCTATGCATTGGGGTGACACAATTAACATAATGAACCCAAATATACCCTCTTGATGGGCATAAACTCTTATCCTCTGGAGCCACTTTTGCATGATCCTGTCTGTGGGAAGAACTAAGACCTCTTTTAAAAAACAGCACTGTAAGTTGAAAGCATAATGGAATTCAAGATTAGAAGCAGTACACCCACCAGAAATGATTGTATAAAGTTTAATTAGGGGTCATCAGAAATGAAGCAGGAGACTATGATTCAGAAAAAAGCTATCAGGAAATGACATGCCATTTATGAATTATAAATGGCCATGACATACTCCTAATTGCTGTCTTGCGTACAATATGTGCTTCAGCTGGTGAGCATTGTTGTGCATACATATGCATGGAGTTGATCAGATCCCAAAGGACGCATTGTCTTAAAATCTCTCACACACCCTATTACAGTATTGCAAGAGGTGCTGTGGGAGACACCATGAGATTTGCATTTTAGAAATCAGTTTTGCCTGTAGTGGCATGCCCCCTCCAAGGACATCTTCCCGGTGGTTTGCTCATTTGGGCACTACACTACTGGCTCATGATGGGTCCATGCTGAAATCAATTAAAAAGTGGGAACAGAAGTCATTGCCTTCATTTTATTGCCCTGAAATCATTGTGCAAATGTTCTGCTTTCTGACACATCTGTTGCCTCAGTGCCCTGGTACCTGTATCGGCATGAGGCTACCATGTGAGGTGTTCAGTCTTTGTGTGATAGGCAGTAGAGAAAAATCTGACTCTCTTCTTAGATGGATTTCTGTTGAGAGTTGTCTTTGGGGAATACATTCCAGGAGATATCAGTTCAGAGCTTTTTGCCATGTGCTCTGAAATTAGAGTCCCATTCTATGGTCCTGCAGCCTGAAAAGCAGAAATCCATGCTGAGCACTCCTTGGATTATAGGAGGAAAGGAAGGAAGCTCTTTAGGAAATCCACATATCCCAATCACTGACTCTCCCAGTTTTTAGCAAGATCATGCTTCCTGTACCCTTCTTAAACAGCAGCTAAGAAGGCCTCCACAAAAGGTAAAAGGAGCTGCTTTCCTTTGACTTACCTGCAGTTTGAAGACTGCTGCTGGCTAGTTCCTTTTCAAATCATTTTTGCTATATTCCCTGCTTTCTACAATATATACAAATTATACAATAGAAATTTTACAATAAAGTAACGAAGTCCTGGAGATTTGGGTAGTTAAGCTCACTCGGTATTTATTGGATCTGGACTCCACACAATGGTTCATGAGATGCAAAGTACCCAGCTGAGGAAGGACCTCAGTGGTAGAACATCTGTCATGCAGAAGGTGCCAGGTTTGATCCCTTCATCTTCAGCTGGGATGGACCTCCGTCTGAAATCCTGCAGAGCAGGTGCCTCTTAACCAGAAGGTAGGTGGTTCAAGCCCACCCGGGGATGGTTGTGGGCATGCATCAATTTAAGAGTAGAGTCAAAAGGTGAGCCTTGGGATCCCAACTCTACAATTCTATGATTCTATGATTTTATGATTCTAACATTCAGTGTAGACAGTACTGAGCTAGAGTGGTCCATTTCAGTATATGGCAGCTTCCTGTGTTATAATAATAATAATAATAATAATAATAATAATAATAATAATAATAATAATACTTTATTGCTTATACCCTGCCCATCTGGCTGGGTCTCCCCAGCCACTCTGGGCGGCTCCCAACAGAATATTAAAAACACAATAAAACTCCAAACATTAAAAACATCCCTAAACAAGGCTGCCTTCAGATGTCTTCTAAAAGTTGTTTATTTCCTTGACATCTGATGGGAGGGCGTTCCACAGGGCAGGCACCACTACCGAGAAGGCCCTCTGCCTGGTTCCCTGTAGCCTCACTACTTGCAGTGAGGGAACTGCCAGAAGGCCCTCGGAGCTGGACCTCAGTGTCTGGGCTGAACGATGGGGGGGGGGAGAGAGAGAGATGCTCCTTCAGGTATACTGGGCCCAGGCCATTTAGGGCTTTAAAGGTCAGCACCAACACTTTGAATTGTGCTCGGAAACATATTGGGAGCCAATGTAGGTCTTTCAGGACTGGTGTCACCAGTCTAGCTGCCACATTCTGGATTAGTTGTAGTTTCTGGGTCACCTTCAAAGGTAGTCCCACGTAGAGTGTGTTGCAGTAGTCCAAGCAGGAGATAACTAGAGCATGCACCACTCTGGTGAGACATTCTGTGGGCAGGTAGGGTCTCAGCCTTTGTACCAGATGGAGCTGGTAGACAGCTGCCCTGGACACAGAGTTGACCTGCACCTCCATGGATAGCTGTGAGTCCAAAATGACTCCCAGGCTGCATACCTGGTCCTTCAGGGGCACAGTTACCCCATTCAGGACCAGGGAGTCCTCCACACCAGTCCGCCCCCCAAAAAGTACTTCAATCTGTTAGCCACCATCCATCCTTCAACCACCTCCAGACACTCACACAGGACATTCACCGCCTTCACTGGTTCTGATTTGAAAGAGAGGTACAGCTGGGTATCATTCGCATACTGATGAACACCCAGCCCAAACCCCTGATGATCTCTCCCAGCAGCTTCATATACATGTTAAAAAGCATGGGGGAGAGGACGGAACCCTGAGTCACCCCACAAGTAAGAGCCCAGGGGTCTGAACATTCATCCCCCAACACCACTTTCTGGACACAGCCCAGGACGAAGGAGTGGAACCACTGTATAACAGTGCTCCCAGCTCCTCTAGATAGGGTTTTTTATGGGGGTTTTTTGTGTATGAAGGACAACATGGCATTTTCACGGTGTGGCGCCAACCTGCAAGAAGTTTACTACCCTTGTGCTATGAATGTGATCTCAGCCACAGCCGCTGAACCTTGTCTATGTCACCATTTCTCAAAAAGACCCTGAAATCACAAACCATTATTGTCCTCCGAGATATTACAACCCCGTAATATGATTTAGTGATAGACCTCAAGCACAAATAAAATGGAGATACAGTAGCGGTAAACCATTTAAACGAATTGCCTTTTGCAATTCTGCAATTTAAAGGTATTAAGTACCATCTGAAAGGATTTTACAGTGATTCTGTTTAAGGAGTGTTGAAATAGAGTGTGCTTTGAAAGAATTATTTCCAAGTATTGTCAGATATTCTATTTTTATGCACTGAGTCTGCTTTTATGTACACCCCTCCATTTCTTCTTCAGACCGAACCATTCTTTTTAATGTTGGTCTCATTTGCTCTTCTGTTTAACATATTTTTTAAAATGTGGGCAGGTATCAGTGAATAATTCATGCTTCACTATGACAGGTAAAAGCAAATGCTTTTATTTTTTTGTTGGCTCCACTGATAACAAGTGAATAAAACACATGATCCGTGTGGCTGCCTGGGGCATCTTCCACAAATAGTCTAATTTTCATGCATGACTATGCTTTGTGCCGAAAAGCCACTTCCTGAAATGTCATTTGTAGAAACCTGTTTACAGGAAAGAAATTATAGTATCAACCAATCAGCAAGATGCCATTTCCAGTGATAAGCTATATGGGAAAATAAGAATGCCTTGCTATTGTAAGACTGAAAAAAAAATGTATTGGGTACCAGATTAACAAAAGGTCTAAGTATCTGAAAATTCTATTTAACCAAGAGCTCAATTTATCCCGAGGAGAAATAGAAAAATAACTGTAAACCAATTTGAAAAAGTCATTTAAAGAAATGAGGTGTTAGTTTATTCTGCACTATTTTACTAAATTACTTCCCATATTGTAGAAGAAAAAGTTTAACAGAATTGCTAAGACTTTTCCAAATTCACATGTTTCAAACCCCATGGAAATGTAAAGTTAAAGCTCCTGCTAAGAGTGTCTTTCTTCTGAACACATGGTCAGTACAGTATCTGTTAGGATTCCTGCTCTGTGTTTGCAGTCATGAGATTGTTTTCTATCACATGACGGTGTATGTTTTCATTTCAGTGTGGGAAATGACGGAGACAGGATGTTTTGGTATTACTGTGTTCTGTGAAGTGGGACTATTGTCCTTTGTTCTCTCTCTCTTTGCTGACTGATGAGAAAGAGGCAGGAGCTGAGCCAGAATGCTCCGAGCGTATTATATGTAAATAAATGTAGATTAGCCAAAATGATTTAGATTTACATTTTTTCCAATTTACTTGATGTTAGATATCATCGATTTATCATTTTCATATAATTTTCTATTAGACCATAACATGCTGTAAATTTTATATCCATATTTCACAATCATTCCCATGCTTCCATTTCTATATTATGGTAAAGGTAAGGTAAGGTAAGGTAAAGGACCCCTGGACGGTCAAGTCTAGTCAAAGGTGACTATGGGGTTGCGGCGCTCATCTCGCTTTCAGGCCGAAGGAGCTGGCGTTTGCCCACAGACAGCTTTCCGGGTCATGTGGCCAGCATGACTAAACCACTTCTGGCAGAACGGAACACCGTGATGGAAACCAGAGTGCACAGAAGCGCAGTTTACCTTCCCGCCACAGCGTTACCTATTTATCTACTTGCGCTGGTGTGCTTTCAAACTGCTAGGTTGGCAGGAGCTGGGACAGAGCAACGGGAGCTCACTCCATCACAGGGATTCAAACCACCGAGCTTCTGATCGGCAAGCCCAAGAGGCTCAGTGGTTTAGACTACAGCTCCACCCGCATCCCACCCCGTATCCTTACCTTTCTATATTATGACCAATATCTATTGCCCCAGGCACCCACAAATTTCGATGCCAGGGCCATGCATGGTACACACAGCCCCGGGCACCTATGGTCGCGGGGCCAAGTTGGCACTCCTGGCCAGAACTGAGCCTCCTTGGCTGTAGCCTCCCACCATTCCTCCTCATCTAGCCAGTCGCTGACACAGTTTCAAGTGACCAATGCCCTCCTGCCTGTGCTGCCCCACTGACTGCTACTGTCTAAATGTATAAGATTGTGCTGTATGATGCCTTTGTCTTTCATTTGCTATATCTCACCAGTCCTAGTTATTACCATATCTGTACTCATTTTGCAGATCAATATAGTTCTCTAGTTCCAATGAATTACAGGTCATGTCTTCTGGATAAGTTGTGCAACCCATTCCTTCTCTGCTCACAACTGTTTCCCACAGCCCCAGTGCATTCCAGCAAAAGATCTCCTGATACGATCTGAAAAACTGGGGTGAAAATGATTCTTTTCCCGCCAGGTAATCATTTCATTTCTTTTGTCAGTGAAACGAGATCCAGTGCACAAGCTGTGAGAAAGTATTGTTGAGTACGTAATAGATATATTTGTTCGCAGGCAGTACCCTGCTGTTGCTTAATATAGATTTATAAGACTTTGTGGATGACTTGAAAGATATTGCAAGAAACCAAACCCCTCTCTGCCAGGCATGTTTGACTTGTTATCTCACGGCAGACCTAAAAAGAAAAAGGAGTTTCAACATCTTGTCACTTAGCCTGGTAAAATCATCCAGGATTCAAACTGCATTCTAACTGCTACTGCCATTTCATATTTTTAGAAACAGAGTTCCCAAAGAATTTTGACGGTTCCACCAACTGCATGATGTGTATGCCTGCTTTCTTCCCAGGAACTTTGCTGTCATTGGTATATAGATATATTTTGTTATCTTTGCGATGAATGTCTACTTTTGCTGCCATCCTGCCTTTAGACCCATTTCACATAGCACTGCCTGATTTCTGAGCACGGATGCGTGCTGATGTATTTTTCATGTGCACCATTGGTCTGTTATTACAATGGAGTCATCAGATTTGTGTGCACAAATGAAGAAGAAGAAGAGTTTGGATTTGATATCCCGCTTTATCACTACCCAAAGGAGTCTCAAAGCGGCTAACAATCTCCTTTTCCCTTCCTCCCCCACAACAAACACTCTGTGAGGTGAGTGAGCTGAGAGACTTCAGAGAAGTGTGACTAGCCCAAGGTCACCCAGCAGCTGCATGTGGAGGAGCGGAGACGCGAACCCGGTTCACCAGATTACAAGTCTACCGCTCTTAACTACTACACCACATTGAATATACACACAAGTGCATATACACACAACTGTGTTTCCTGTATTAAAATAAATGGAAAGCATTTGCTGGAAGAGAAATTACCTCCTTCCCCTTGCAGGAGTGTAGGTAACATCCATTTAGTTTGTGGGCATGAGACAGAGCCTTTTCTGTGGTGGCCCCCACACTGAGGTGGATGCTGAAACATGGATTAATTCTAGCCCTTGGTACATGTAATTTATCTGCAGGGCAGAGAGTGGAGACCAGTGCAGAACCAGGGTGACTATGTCTGCAGCAATATTAACTTTACTGTGTTTGAGTTCTGGGTATATTTGAGTTCTGGCTCATTATGCAACTGTGCTAGGTTTATTTTTAGATGCTATTAGTGAGAATCTCAATCTCAATGCTTTGGTGGGAAACTGTCTTAAAAGTGACCAAAAGAAGGAGAGGCAGGAAAAGGCTTATTTCTCAGTGTTGCATTCATGGCTGATACTTGCTGCAGCAGCACTGAGCAGTGTAGATGAATTGGAGCTGAGCTCCGAAAGCGGTGTCAGCAAAGTCCTGAAACAAAGATTGATGTGGAAGTTGAAGATAGATGGCAAGGGAGCAGTGTCCTCTTTTGTGAGAGAATTCATCTGCTTCACTTAACTAACACCCAGGACAGATTCCTCAAAAATGGTTAGCAATGCAATTGCGCACCCCGTGCATTCATTACAAAACTGGCTTCCAGTAGAAATTGTTTTGCACACGGATATCAAGACAACGGCTAATTCTGTATTTAAAAAGCAATGCAAGCAAAAGATCACCAATCCCTTATGCCTTAAGCACTACAAACCTCTAACAGCCAACTGGGCAGTTCCCCTTTCCCCACCCCCAAATATTGGTAGTTCAATGATATCATACTACCCATTCTTGGGAACATAGAGTGGTGGCACCTCCGTTTCCACACAACCTCTGACCCCCTACCCCCTATCAGCTACTATGTGAGAATTGGTAATAAGCTAACTTAGTCCTTGCCTTCTGGTCCTGATGTAGGGTCACTTCTCTTGCTTATATGTTCTACATTGCAGATAGAAGAAGAAGAGGAGTTTGGATTTGATATCCCGCTTTATCACTACCTGAAGGAGTCTCAAAGCGGCTAACATTCTCCTTTCCCTTCCTCCCCCACAATAAACACTCAGTGGGGCTGAGAGACTTCAAAGAAGTGTGACTAGCCCAAGGTCACCCAGCAGCTGCATGTGGAGGAGCGGAGACGCGAACCCAGTTCACCAGATTATGAGTCTACCGCTCTTAACCACTACACCACACTGGCTCTCGATAGATAGATAGTCAGTTCTGTGGCATGATCTTGTATTGGGGAGGAGTACCTCACTATCTGTCCTCCTGGAACAGCTCTGAGAGGCGCAGGCACAAAGCACGGGACCTGTTCCTTCATGTTCAGAGGCAGTGCCCTAAGGTCATCTACAGAGGATCTTCTCCAAGTCCCACCTCATCCTGCAGCATGAATGGTTGCAGCAAGGAAGAAGGCAGATCTCAATGGTGCTGGGAAACTACATACAGAACCTATCATAATGGCTTTTCAGTACCAAGCAAAATCTTCTTAGCGTCCCGGGCCTTTAAACACTTTTTCATGTTATGTTAACATCTCTGATTTAATCTGACGGCAACGCGTTTTAGCTTGCATTTGGAGTTTTTGTTTTTATATCACTGCACTTGTGTTTTTCTTGTTACTTTGCATTGTTTTATATTTTTTAAATGCATTATCACCAGCATTAATATATATAAAGGTAGCTTCAGTTATGAAGGGTTTCCCATGAGATAGCTTGAATCAATTTACAATATTAGCATTTATGAAAAACAGTTAAAGCAATCACACACATAAAAAAAATTATGAATATAAAAACAGTTTAAGACAACAGCACCCAAACATAAAACCAATTCAAATCCAAGACAGATACCAACAGGAATAAATATTTTAGAAGCATTGTTGAAAGGAACTAATAATGACCAAACCTCTGAATGTCAAATATTTGTGAGGGCTGTTACTCCTATAACCTGTTCATGGAGGCAGCTGGTTTGCCAGGATGCGGTCTTAGATGGACTTTTGAGCTCATGCAGGAAGGCTCTTATAGTCTGTTGTGTGAAGAACTCTGTTGGCAGTTTTGCTAAACCTTTATCTCAGTTTCACATATTCTATTTCTTAGGTATAAAAGTTTGCATATGGATGCCTAAAATAAATAAAAAATGTGACAGCAGCAAATGCGTATTTGCAAAAATAAATTGGGCTCCTAGGTGTAGTTGTCTGAGTGAAGAATGAGAAGGTGCATGGCTCCTTGCTGGTACCAGGTTCAGGTTGGCATCTACATAGTGCGCTGTAGGCCTGTCTCCCAGCCCCCAGTATTGTTAGCTGGATATGTCTATTCAATCAATCAATCCACTTTTATTGGCATAGAATATACCTATTGTAGTTTGGCAACCAAACAGCAGCAGGTCAGCAGGGGACATGATGTTGTTGTTGTTGTTTAGTCGTTTAGTTGTGTCCAACTCTTCGTGACCCCATGGACCAGAGCACTCCAGGCACTCCTGTCTTCCACTGCCTCCCGCAGTTTGGTCAGACTCATGTTGGTAGCTTTGAGAACACTGTCCAACCATCTCATCCGCTGTCATCCCCTTCTCCTTGTGCCCTCAATCTTTCCCAGCATCAGGGTATTTTCCAGCGAGTCTTCTCTTCTCATGAGGTGGCCAAAGTATTGGAGCCTCAGCTTCAGGATCTGTCCTTCCAGTGAGCACTCAGGGCTGATTTAGGGGACATGATAAAGGTCTATAAAATAATGCATGCTGGAGAGAAAGTAAACAGAGTGAAGACCTTCTCCCTCCATCCTAATGCTAGAACCCAGGACCATCCAATGAAGATGAATATGTTGGAGCGTTCAGGACTGGCAAAAGAAAGTACTTCTCATAGTTGCATGGTTAAACAAGATGTTGGGATGGCCGCCAACTTGGATGTCTAGACAAGAATTTAAAAATCCATGGAGGATAAGGCTACCAATGGCTACTAGGCATCATGATTGTGTTTTGTCTCCATTACTGGAGGTAGTAGACCTCTAGAAACCAAATGCTGGGAATCACAAGTGAAGAGAGGGTATTGTGTTCATGGCCTACTTGTGGGTAACCCAAAGACATCAGGTTGACCACCGTGGGCAAAGAGGATTGAGCACAGATTCAGCAGGACTCATAGGTGCCAACTCCCTGGGGCCCTGGGTGCCTGAGCACCCACAAAATTCCCCATGAAGGGCCCAGGCACCCACAAATTTCAGTGCCAGGGCCATGCAAATTGTTTTGTAGGTTCCTCAGGTATCAGTGTCTGCAGAATGAGGTTGTGTAGATCAGATAAGGGGCAGGACCCCTTAAGTATGACGAGGCTACAATAATAATCTTTTAAAAAACAGCTTCAAATGAAATACATCCTTCTTGTAAATACTGCTGGGGAATAATGCAAGTTTACCTAAGTTTTCAGATTTTAAAAAAGCAATCTATTGCTTAAGTCAATCCCAATTATTTTGATTAGAGTATGAATTAAGGTATGATTATCTGGGGATAACCAGAGAGTTTTCTTGCTAATTAATTTTGAAGCATTATTAATGTTGATAATCAGAGCTTATTATATCCAGTTGTAGTAGGAATTTACTGATTGCAGATTGTTAACATCTCCAGATTAGTGAGCAAAACAAAAGACAGAAATTTTCTCACTCCTGGCATTACACCTATAAATCATTGCTGTTTTGCGGTACTTTTTAACATAATTAGAGAACAAAGCACTGCTAAACTTGGGGGGAAAGTAATATATTGTAAATCACAATAATTAGCTATGTGAGTAAATGTAATTAGTAGCACTGAATTACAGAAGCCACTGGATGTCCCTGAGGTCGGTCTAGGAACATTCTATTGGTACACTGGCAAAGATTTACCACTTAAAAAACAAAACAATATAAACGGGATAAAATACCGGTAACTCTTAGAGAAATGTCATAGCTTGCCATCAGGAAAAGGAGCCAGGTCTGGCAGTGAAAGCAGGGTAAGGGGCAATGTGGGATTAGGCCTGAAGACATACATTTTAGTGAGTGGGAAGTGTCAAAATGATCACATGATGCACTTCCATTTATTTTTCTTCCTTCCGTTTCTTCTACCATTTATTTACTAGGGTGAAGTGCAGGATATGGCCATGGGTAAACCCAGTGTTGTTGTTTAGGGGTGCTCTCATTTTGACTCAAGAAAATCACCATTTTATAGTTCAAATCGGGGAAAATAAATACAGTAAATGGACAAAAGCATGAAGAACACGCATTACCTCATATTACACAGCTGACAGCTCACAGTAACTTCCACATTGGCATGAGGTTCTGCGCACTAACATCTTCCTGATTCCTTTCCACGAAAGGAAAGGAAGCCCCCATCAGAGGTGGTAACAACGAAACTGACCAACCACCTTGCTAGATTCCAACTCCTACTTCACACATTAAACGCCTGCTTCCGTCTGAGACTCAGGAAATACCTTGACAGAAAATGAGGCCACCATTGGAGGTAGCAACAGAATTGACGATTCACTGTGATATTCAATGGAACTGACGATTCACCGTGCTAGAGAAGAAACTTTTTTTTTTTTTAAATAGTTTCTTCTCCTGTTAGATTCACAAAATGTTTAGGGGTATGTGTACCCCTAAAGGTAAAGGGACCCCTGATCATTAGGTCCAGTCGTGACCGACTCTGGGGTTGCAGCGCTCATCTCGCATTATTGCCTGAGGGAGCCGGCGTACAGCTTCTGGGTCATGTGGCCAGCATGACTAAGCCGCTTCTGGCAAACCAGAGCAGCGCACGGAAATGCCGTTTACCTTCCCACTGCAGCTGTACCTATTTATCTACTTGCACTTTGACATGTTTTTGAACTGCTAGGTGGGCAGGAGCAGGGGCCAAGCAACGGGAGCTCACCCCATCACAAGGATTTGAACCGCCGACCTTCTGATCAGCAAGCCCTAGGCTCTGTGGTTTAACCCACAGCACCACCCATGTGTACCCCTGTGTACCCCCAGGAAAAAAGCACTGGGTAAACCATTGCCTCTCACATCAAATACAAGTACGTAATTCTGTTGAGTGGCTGAAATTCCTGAACTGGTGACTAGCTCCACCCATGTTGCTCACTGGGGTTTGGTGGCCACTCACATTGGCCACTCTCCCTGTCCTTTCAGTGTTTTTTTATGATTTAGAAGAGGGTTAGCCACCTGAGCTTCCAGTGACAGAGCTGGATCCAGAATCTAGAAATCTAACTTAATGTACACCTACCCTTTGCCTCCCAAAGCCAAAAGATGTTGCTCCCTCCCTACACTGGAATTTTTGGTCACTCCCACTTGCTGGTCCCAGCGTTCCCCCAGCTGCAGCCATAGCTTGGTGTTCAATTTTTAAATTTGAGCGGGCATGGAAAGCCCTATCTTTCATGTTGCATGTTATCATATGCCCCCATACCAGAAAAAAGACGCGACAATATATGTGATGAACAGGGTCACAGCAACTTTATTAATGCAATTTATCTGCAAAAGGCATAACCATTAACTGCAATGCAGACACTGCCTTTTAATATGATGCTGGTATGTTTGCACCCTGTCACCATCCTTGCCAGGAGACCCCTCTTGGTCCTGAGATCAGTGATTTCATAATCCTTGCTCCACACATTTGAAGGAGCTACATTCAGAATAATCAGCAGTGCTAATTTTCTAG